>CP125841.1:12152939-14652939 GCA_030408175.1 Trifolium repens | reverse complement strand
CTTATAAAAAGGAACGGAGGGGTATATATTTTTTTCTCAATCAACTTTCTTCTTTTATTTCTTTCAATATATAAATCTAATAAATAGAAAATGTTAACATGTGTCATAAACACACATTTAAAGGTACATGTGCTTGTACAAAAAAAAGGGACATGTTAAAGAGATAAATATAAAAAAAAATTCGTAGAACTCGTTAATAAACTTTTAAAGTATTAACTTTTGGGTTTTGTAAAACATGTCTCGGAACAATAGTTAATGACACAAAAATGAAAACAAAAGTAAAAGTTCAATCCCTAAAAAGGTTGATTGTGGTATTAAATTTGTTGACGGTTAGTAATATTTTTATAATTTTACCATTGAAGAGAAAGAATAATATTTTTCTAAGTTGTTTATTACAAATTGTGGAAAAAAATGCAATTTAATTAGGCCTATATTAGTAAAAAATAATTAATATCATTGAAAATTTGAAAAAGATCTTATAAAAAAGGATAAAAGAATTCTGAAAAGAGTCTTATATATATTTAAGAAAGTAGGTATCGTTTCATAAAATTTTAAGGCTCCGATTACTTTTAAAATTATTAAACCCTAAATTTTTTATACTTATTTACCTTAACATGTTCTTAATTAAGAAACAAGTAACAAAACACACTATAGCAATAGTTAAATATATTAATAAGGAAATTTTATGTTAAAATTTGTGAATTCAATATCTTAAAAGTATAAAAAATTATTTTATCAATATTTTTTTTTGAATTGGCTAAATTTTATTAAATAACAACTCCTTCACAAGAAGTGAAAGGAATTGTTGAGAAAACATACAACGAAAGGTAACGTGATATAACACAATTACCAAATAACAGAACGCCTAATCAATATTAATATTTTTTTTTTTACATGCTTAATAAGTACTCTTTGTTTTAAAATATAAGCAAAAATGAGTCAAATAAACTTGATGTATTTGGTTAAAGATTTGGACTAAATATATTCATTTTTGTTAATAAACTTTTATTTATTCACCTGCATATATAATACAATGTCCTACCAATTGAGTTAAACTAGTAGCTAAACATTTACATTTTTTTAATCTTACTTCTCGAAGAAGGAGTGCTTTGATGTGACGTTTAAAAGTACATCAACACTTATCAGTACTCTTCTTTGGTTTTCTTTTCACATTTCATTTTTCATTTCACAAAAAGTGTGTGTGCTTCATCACTACTATAGTTCATTTTGAAGAGTAAGAGAAGAATCAAGAATGGTTAAACCGAAGGAACATATTGAAGATCTACGAAGAACAAAGTTCTCTATTGGTGGAGAACGTAATCTTTTGACTGAGGATCTTCATCATGCCGTCAAGAATCTCTCTGCTGAACTTTATGCAAAAGATATTCATTTCCTCATGGAGCTCATTCAAGTATACTTTACCTTTTCATCATTTTTTTCTGTTTTACCTCTCTTGGTTGGATTGTTTCACCTATTTTCTTTGATATAACATGCATGCATGTCATTTAAATCTAAACTGTTGTGACAAGTGTGAGTGAAAAAGTCTCACATTGCTTAGAATGATGGAGGTTGAACACTTTATAAGGGAGAGGACCCATAAATCTAACACCTTAGGTTTTGGGTTAAAGTGTGGTGTCCAACTCAGTTGTACAGTTGTTCTTGAGCCCAATGTGGATGATCCCTTAGCTGCCCCCTCATGGTGACCCAACATAAACATTTAACCCCTAAAGTTGATAGTTAAAATTTTATTTCATTGTGTGTGTTTGATCTGTTAAAAAATAAATGAGACTTGATTAGACAACTTAGGTTATATTATGTTTGATTTTTTTGGCTTTCACCACCAGATTAATCTAGTTCGGGCGTCAGTTCTGACATTAAGTGATTTCAGCTCCCTCCGATCACAGTTGTTGGGGATCGAACCGTGGATATTGTGTTTTATTTTTAAACAACTGTTCATGAGACTTGACAAATTAAGGGTTAAAGATCGGACAAATTTTGAAATTTGTCTCTCACTATAACTTTTTTTTTTGCAATATAAGTTGTCTAAAATATTAAAATAACCTTTTGTCCATAAAAAATTGTTCAAAACAAAGAAAAACTTGTTAATATCTTAAAAGTTTATCGTATGTTGTTCTGTCACGTATTTATATTTTACAAATCAAATGGATTATGTGTGTTTTTTGTGTAAAATTGATGTATAGTCTAAATACATCAAATCTACAATGAATTTTAAAAGGTAGTATGCAAGAGGTCCTGGGTTTTGATCCTCTGTTCCATTGTAAACTAAAAAAAATAAAAATTTTCTTATTATAAAGACTGAAGAGAGTAGTAATTAATAGAATAACTATCACTTGTTAAGTAATATATGAAGCACATGTCTAGAATTTTTTTTTTTTAATACTTGTTTTTTGGTAAGTTTTTTTTTAATACTTTAGTAGTACATAGAATAAATGAAATACAAACATTTACATTTCTCATTATTATTTTTTAGTTTCCTAATTTGGCCAAATGTAGAAAATGGCCACACAAGACATTTTTGAACCTCCCCCCTTGCATCAAATTCACGACATACACTTTTTTAATTTCACAGTTTTGGATGGAAAATCATTAAAGATAAACGACTTTTTTAATCTAAAAAAAATATTAAAGGCTTGTTTGAAATTTAAATTAAGTTCCTAGTGTAGTTTTACCTTGTTTCTATCTAGAATGATGCAATCTTGTTGTCAAATGATTATAGTGTGGTTGATACTCATCGAGGTTAATTTGTTGTCAATTTCAACAGAATGCTGAAGACAATCAGTACATTGAAGGAGAGAGTCCAACACTTGAGTTTGTTATAACTTCTGATGACATAACTGCTACTGGTGCTCCAGCCACATTACTTATTTTCAATAATGAAAAGGGTTTCTCTCCAAAAAACATCGAGTCCATCTGCAGTGTTGGACGATCAACAAAGAAAGGCAATAGGAGCAACGGTTACATAGGAGAGAAAGGTACATCACATTCTTATATTTAAATGTTTCTTAAAGTCTTATGCTAATATGGTCATTTTCGATGAAGATTAGTTGAATGCTAATATGTGACATAATTTCTTCTATGATTGAATTTCAGGAATTGGTTTCAAGAGTGTGTTTCTTGTTACCGCTCAGCCTTATATTTTTAGCAATGGATATCAGATAAGGTTCAATGAGAGGCCTTGTCCGCATTGCGGTATTGGGTATATAGTTCCTGAATGGGTTGAGGAGAAGCCAACCCTTTTTGACATAAAGAATATATATGGTGCTGGTAATTCCCTTCCAACTACAACAATTATCTTACCTCTGAAGCCGGAGAAGGTCGAACCTGTTAAACAGCAGCTCTCAAGCATTCATCCAGAAGTTCTTTTGTTCCTTACGAAAATTAGACACCTTTCTGTTCGAGAAGTTAATGAGGATCCCAAACAGAACACTGTAACTGGTGTATCTATTTCAAGCGAGGTTAATTTTGTGACTAGGAAAAACATAAATGCTGAGTCTTACACACTACATCTCTCTGCTTCGGAAAATAGTGATGCCGGGAAGGAATGCAGCTACTACATGTGGAAGCAAAAGTTTCCGGTCAGGTTGGAAAATATGGTCGAAAGAAAAAGGGATGTGGAAGAGTGGGTTGTGACATTGGCATTCCCAAATCAGAAGAGGCTTTATAGGGGTAAGACCTTACCAGGGGTCTATGCATTTCTTCCTACAGAAATGGTCACTAATTTTCCTTTCATAATTCAAGCAGATTTTGTCCTTGCTTCATCAAGGGAGACAATTATGTTGGATAATAAGTGGAATCAAGGGATACTTGAATATGTTCCAACAGCTTTTGTAGATGCATTTAAAACACTTGTCGCGGGATCAGACGAAGCTCCACTCTCCAGCATGTCTAATTTGTTCAAGTTCATTCCAATTGATAGTTCTCCTTTTGAAAACTTCAACTGTATGAGGAATAAAATCAAAGAAAAACTGCAAGAAGAAAAAATTGTACCTATTGAGACATACACAAGGCAGAAGCGCTTCTTTAAGCCTCGTGAAGTTAGCAGGTTACTACCTAAATTTTGGAGTATTTTGACAAAGGCTCACGAGGAAGGTGTATACTTGCTTGACTTATCTTCTCATGATGGGATGAAAATCTTGAGTTCTTCGTTAGATAAAAAGGAGTATCGTAGCATACTCAAATTTTTAGGAGTGAAACTGGTGAATATTGATTGGTATGCGAAGTGCATCCAGAGTTCTAATCTTGTGCATGAAGTTTCAGAAGATGTCTATCTTGAGCTTTTAATGTTTATTGCTAGACGGTGGTCTTCAAAGTTTAAGGTCTCCAACATCATTAATATTCCATTGATTAAATATGTTGCTTCCGATGGGATTCCGTCTTTTTTCAGTCTTCATGAATGCAGACAGCTTGGTGCAGGTGCCAAGCGAGTAAAACTAGCACTCTCAAGTAATACTTGTCCTTGTTCTTGGCTGATCAACTGGAACAATGTATTTGCATGTGAAACAAAGCAGTTTTTTATGCCAGAAAGCACACAACAAGCTATCTCTCAATTGCCCGATAAGCATACTTTGTTGGATTGGTTAGCAAAAGATGTTAATATTAATACCATTGATGTTTTCACTTTGGCTAATGTCGTCTGCAGTTCTGTCAATAATAACTGCAAACTTGCCATTGCATATACTCATTTCTTATACCACTCTTTGTCAAAGGGTTATTTATCAAGTCGAGAGGTTGATGCCCTATGTTGTTCTATGCCACTTGTGGACAACTATGGACATATAACTAAAAGTAGAAAAGGGGTTCTTCTTCCTGCGAACGTAAGCCGATGGGCTGGCTTGATTGTTTCTAATCCATGGAGAAATGAAGGCTATGTTGAGCTAGGAAAGGCATACCTAAATGCATCTTCTTATGCAGGTCAAAATACAAGTTCTAGGATGCTTATTGATTTCCTCAAAAACCATGTTAGAGCTTCCGACATACCATATATATCTCCTCCAAATGCTGGGTTTTCAGCCGCAGATACACCACTCACCAAAGACAATGCGTTTTTGCTTTTGGATTGGATTCGGAATCTGAAGTATAGGGGAGTGATTTTACCGCAGAGATTCTTGGAATGCATAAAAAAGGGCAACTGGCTTAAAGTTACATGTAGTAATGGTTACATGCCTCCCTCAAAGTCATTCTTATTTGGCCCAGCAGTGGGAAAATTTTTGCAAAGTGGTTTAGTTCTTGTTGACATTCCCTTGATTGACGAGAGCTTCTACGGCGCTAGAATAAATGAATACAATGAGGAGTTGAAAATAATTGGAGTAATGTTCAGTTATGATGAAGCATGTGAGTTCATTGGAAGAGAACTAATGTCTCGTGCAGATTCTTTCTCCTTAAGAGCAAGTCATGTTCTTTTGATGCTTAAATTCATCCAATATCTCAGGAAAAGTCATCTTCCTTTGGATAAATTTGTCAATTTCATTAGAGAGAAAAGTTGGCTAAAGACATCTTGGGGTTTTAGGTCTCCTGTGGGATCTGTATTGAATGACTCTAGATGGCAAGTTGCATCACAGATTAGTAATATCCCTTTCATTGATAATGATTATTTTGGTGAGGAAATAAATAATTACAAAGAGGAGCTCAAGTTGTTGGGTGTGATAGTTGACTTAAGTGGAAATTACCAGGTTGTCATTGAACATTTAAAATTACCATCAGATTTTTCCTCTTTGTCAGGTGAGGTTCTTCTTTTGATACTAGAATGCATCAAATACTCGAATGCCCCTATTAAACTCTTATATTCACTAAAGGGAGTCAATTGCTTGAAGACAAACATGGGTTTCAAAACACCAAGTGAGTGTTTCTTGTATGACCCGGTGTGGGGCTGCATTTTAGAGGTATTCGATGATCTTCCTGTTATTGTTCATGAATTTTATGGGGAGAAGATCTTCGGTTACAAAGATGAATTGATTCAAATAGGGGTGCTGGTTGATTTCAAGGATGTCATAAAACAATTTGCTATTCTCTTCGAACAAAAGGCATTGGAAACTTCAATTAACCTACAACATGTTATCTCATTTCTCTCTTCTTTCAGGCTGCTGAAAGGAACTGGCTATAGTTTTCCTTCTGATTTTTTAGCCATCATACGTAACGTGAAGTGGTTGCATACCAAGGTTGGTTTTAGGTGCCCAAGAATGTGCATTTTATTTGGTTCTAAGTGGCATTCGATATCTGCCATTACTTGTCTCCCTTTCATTGAGTACAAAACTGACAAACCTTGTGAATTGGTGTTCAAAATATATGATTACAAGGAAGAGTTGGAGAGCATTGGTGTTGTTACTGATCTTAAAGATGGAGCGAGGTTTATGCCTGAATGTCTGAGTTTTCCTTCAAATCCTTCCACCATTACTCCTGAAAGTGTGTTTTCTTTGTTGGAATGGATCCGACTTCTAATGCAATATCACAAGCCTACAATTGAAGATGATGACTTCAGGAAAAGATTGTCCCAAAATTGGTGGTTGAAGACACATGCTGGTTATAGGCCTCCAGACAAATGTTTGTTCTTTGATTCAAAGTGGAGTTCTTTCTTGAATCCAACCGATGGGCCTTTTATCAATGAGTATTTTTATGGACCTAAAATTGCGGTTTATCGGAAAGAACTCAATGCAATAGGGGTCACTATTGAAGTTGAGAAGGGATGCTCCTTGCTTGCCAACACCCACCTTTACTACCTTCACTCTCGCTATGATCATGGTACCATTGTGAAAATATATACTTACTTATGTGAACACAACTGGAAGCCCGAGAAGAAAGATGCAAAAAAGATTTGGATTTTTGATAGAATTAAAGGTGGTAAGTGGGTTGATTCTCAAGAATGTGTCCTACACGACCCTGCGAAACTTTTCGCTTCAAAATTTCACGTTTTAGAAGATATCTACGATAGCAATATTCTTCTCTTTTTGCATGTTGCCATGGAAGTCAAGGACAAGCCCTCACTAGAAGATCATGTTGACCTTTGGAATGATTGGGGGAGTTCGATGGAGCAATTGTCATACGATGAGTGCTGCAGGTTTTGGATGTCTATCTTGAAACATTTGAGCACAAAACAAGAGAAAAAACTTGCTGAGAAATTGATGAAACTACCTGCAACATCAGGAAATAATAAAATATTTCTGGTTGATAAGGAAGATGTTTTTATTCCTGATGACTTTCATGTGAAGAAGCTTTTTGAGACGGAGAAAATTTTCGTATGGTATCCTCAGAATAACATGACACCATTGTCCAAGTGTAAACTATCTGAAATTTACAGAAATATCGGTGCTAGAAATATCTCGGAATCACTGTGCAAAGAAGAATTATCCTTAGTGAATGACGGTGTTAACCTGAAACATGTTGATCCAAATAATATTTTCAACTTAAAAGGGTTGGTTAAGCTTATCCTTGGTTTTCTTGCATGTTCTAACCTTAAAATGGAAGCAAATAAGAGACATGAAGCTGTTCAAAGTCTTCTCAACTTGAGCTTCCATGAGACAATCGAGCCAATCAATGTACGCTATAGTTTGTCCCTATCGTCGGGGGACATCATTACCAAGAAAGCAAACAAAAGGGTACGTTGGGAAAGTCAAAGTTCAAAGTTTATAATCCAGAAGATGGATGGTGATTTATTCAAATATGCTACAAATTTCTCTGAAGCAATATCTGAAGGTGTTTTGCGCGAGAATGATGATTATGTTCCTGCACTATCTGAACTAATCACATTGGGTTTTTTTCTGAAATTCAAGAATGAAGAAATTGATTTTCTAATGGAATCCAAGTATCTGCAGATTGACCATGAAGATGACAAGTTTCTCAATTCTGCCTTCCCTTCTGACTAAGTCTTATATTGCCACTACTTTTCTAGTTTTCTTGTTTATTTAATTATGATGTTTTCCTTTAAGTTGAATATGTGATACTATGTTAATTATGGTACAATGTTTTGCTTGTCTTACTTTTATATGATGTGCACTTGTTGCACATTATGGTACTCTATATATATTATCAGTTTCAAATTTTGCACCTATTTTTTACAATCAGCCACACACAACACACACCAATTGATGAATATAAAATTTATGTTAGTTGGTCTTGGGTGGAGACACTACAAAGGGACTTTGAATCTCTGTTTTCAGTTTGATATTTGAACATGTGAATGAATTCTTATGAATAACAGCAGGGAGTTAAAGCAAATTTTTTATAAACTGCAGGGACTCGAACCAAACAGAGAAGAAATCGTCAATGATTTGACATTTGAAAGTTGAACGAACCAGTTGAGTAGAACCAATGGAGTTTTCATAGATCTGCACGGACCAAATACATAAATAGTTGAGTAGAACCAGAGTTTCAGAGAAGGAATAACCTCGATACAAACAAGGACAAAGGTGCAAAGGCTTGGAGTAGATAACTCAATTTCACAATAGTCACTGGGATGGATTTCTAACGTTAAATTGGCAAGTGTTGCACTTGATATGCAAATGGTATGTCCATCAAGAACTTTACAACGCCGAATGACCAAACTATTCAATTTGTTTAATGTCAAAAATGGTTCGGTGCGGCGATCATTGCCAACAGGAAAGGCAAATGACTGTAGAGACAAGCTTGTTAATGCCGGTAAATTAAGAGAATTAGGAAATAATAATTTCTCCGAAGTTCTCGAGTGAACAACAGAAAGGTTAAGAAAAGTTAAAGTGTGACATGAAAACAAACAAGTTGGAAAGTGTTGAGAATCACAACTGATATTGATTCGTAATCGCTGGACATTGTGTGAAACAGCGTATTTAACAATCCTTTTGAGTATGCGAGGCTCCACGATACCACTGCGTTGAAAATCAAGAGATTGTAGTGTTGTTGATGCTTCACGAAGAGACAAAATACGAGACACAAATTTTGTAAAGTCCTTGAGATTGCTAAAGTGTGAGGAATCTAATGTTAGAAAGGGAAGATGCTTCCAGATATTCTTCCATCTTCTGGACAGTATACAAGTTTGAACAGCGTGTTCCGTGTCGACAAAAGAGAGTATGTGAAGTAAAAGGAAATCAGGTAAGTTACTGAGCCGGTCTTCTTTTACATGGTTTTTATATTTTTGTCTTCTTCACTTCATTATCTCCGAAATGCGATGGTTTATTTGTGCGATCGATCACCTTTCCAAATCGGCAAACTGGCTACGTTCTGCTCTGCTTTTAAAACTGTAGAAGAATGTCTTGAATCTCTTATCTTCCTCTTTTCACTTAATTTTATAGTCTTCCTTGCGAATACTCCTAAGTTTTTCCATGTCTTTTATGATTTTGTAGAGGGTCTCTTATGAATTTAATTTTTGCTAAATTGTCTTTTATATAGATTTAATTTATGTATCTATGTATATTATATAGGTGAAAGTAAGCATATTCTCTTTTGTCTTTACTACGTTGTACTCTTCTATTTATCTTCTTTGTTAATTATTTCTTTGAAGATTTCACCTCATATTGTGCCAAATGAGAGCTTAGAAAGTCTAACCATGTCTAATTATTTTATTTAACTTTTGTTTTTTGTGAATTTTTTAGATGGGATTCTTTAATGGATCAAATGACACTAATGTGTCAAATTTAAAAATATGACATTTCCAATAATTTTTTATCGGATAATCATATTACAAAATTGACCGTTGGATTGAGTTATATTATATCATAGATCATTTCAATAAAATATAATATTAATCTGAAATCATTTAATATGTCAATGAGATACATCAAAGTTAACTCATTTTTTTAATATTCGTAAGACGTTAATTTGGATGTATCTGATTGACATATCAAAAAAATTCCGATTGATGTTATATTTTATATATATAATCTATGTTATAGTATCTTTCAATCCAACAGTAGATTTTGCAATACAATTATTCGGTAAAGAATTATCGGAAGTGTCATATAAAAAGTTCGACATTTTGATGTCATTTGATCATGACCAGTTGGTTGACACGTTGAAATCTTTTGTGGTTTTTTCGACACACCTTATACTGAGTAGATCATTTTTTTATTATATGCATTTCATTTTTCCCTTTTCCAAAAAAAATTTACCTCATGTTGTGCCAAATGAGAGAGCATAGGAACTCTAACCCTTTGCCCAAGGTCCATTGTTCTGCCTTCCTTAGGTAAGCATTCAACCATTTATCTTTGATATTTGATTCTAAATGTTGTCACTAAAATTAAGTGTGTTATATATATTCTTTGTGTCTTGACGAATCGTCAACCGTGGAGCACCAGAGTCGTGGAGGAACAAGCCAGTTCAAGTAGCTAGCACAAGCAAAGGTAATAAGGGATGAGTTGTATCGGTCTGGAATCATAAACAGGAATGTTTAGTTTTTTCACGACCGAACCTCAGGCTGTAGTGGTTCGGTCCGGTGCTAATTTTCTGTGTAGCTTTTACTGGTTTGCAAGCTCTGTATTGGCATGTCTGCTTCTGCTCTAATGTTCGTGTGCAGCTCCGTTTCGGCTTTCTGGCTGGTCTAGCCATGTCTTGGTTCCTTTGTTTTGTGGTTTTCGGTTGCTTTTGGTGGTTGGGTAGCCTCTCTGCAAGTGTTAGCAGAGTTTGTGTTTTAATTCTTCCTTAGTTCTTCATTTTCAATTCTCCAATATAGAAAAAAACTTAAACTTAATTGAAATTCCATACAAAAACTAAGCTTGGATAAATTTAAATCTGTTACAGATCCTAATGGAATATTGGATCATCAATTTCATTTCTTGACACTGCAAAACTTATCTTTCCCTATAATAAAAGATATGTAGAGATTTATAATGTAATATTGTGCAAATTAATATTAGAATTCTAAATATAAATTAATGGAATAGTTTTCTTGATTAATAAAAGCACTCCTATTCTAGAACAAACCCTAACCAAACTTGGTCACTTCAAGAATTGATAACGTTTATTTAGAACATCTTGACCCTCACTTGAATACTATATCTGAAAAATGAGAAAAAATGGATTCTAATATTAAACTTCAGTCCCGCCATTTTGTGTGTGTCAATTTTTAATGGCTTGTCATTTCGTCTATCTAAAAAAAAAAAAATGAATTCAACATCTCCATTAATAATTTACAAGTACTTATATGCTCACACATATACTATGGATCTACGAATACCTTGTGATCCGGCACAAGTTATGGTGCATAAGTCATGTTTATGCATCATGCATAAATACCTCAGATTGTTTAGCGCACCCCCCAGATTGCTTAGCGCACCCTCCAGATTTCTAGGGGGTGCGCTAGAAATCTGGGGGGTATGTTAGAAATTTGGGGGAGTGCGATAAAAATCTTAGGGGTGCGCTAAGCAATGTGGGGGGTGCATTAAGCAATTTTCATTATTTATGCATGGTGCATAAGGAAAAAACATATGTACCATAACCACTCTCTTGTGATCCTACATTTTTATTAATAGATAATTTAGTTCTCTCAATATGTTTGAGTTAAAAATAGATGCATTATCTATCTTTCAATGTTATTGGAATTCGGTAGGTTTCTACATAGGAAAGTAATTAAGCACGTCTGACATTCAAAAATGAGTAAAATTAGAATAGCATGTTCACGTATAAACCGTTGAAACACTATGCCTCATTTGTGCTGCAGTTAATTCAGATTTAGTGTTAATAGTTGTTAGCAGCAATGGATCGAAGAATTTTGAATAGTGGGGGTATATCACATATAAATTTTTTGTTTGAAAGAAAGAATGTTGTGTGATTGTATCACATGCGAAGGTGTGGTGTGGGCACAGAGAGAAAGGTTGTGTTGTGTCATGAACTCATACAATAACTGAAATTTTTCTCCCTCTTCGTTCCAACTACCCTGCATCTCTCTTAACCTTAATTATCACTGTTTTTGCTCCCTACCCTAAAATCCAAGCTTTGCAACACCGCATTATTTTGTCTTTCTTTCCGGTTGAGTTACTATATATCTTCATTCGTTTTTCTGATGCCAATTGTTTAGCTCGAGTTTGGACCTCCACGTTCCTCCTCTGCGCTGAAAGGTTGAGGTTTAGTTTAGGTAAATGGTGAAAAACCACTCTGCCTTGCTTTTGCAGTTCTATTTCCTTTGTTGTATTGGCTCTTTTTTCATCACAGGTTTGGGTTTCCCCGTGCAATCGGTGCTATAGCGATATGAGGCGGTGGTTTGGTGATGCCGGTTGTGCAGGAGGGATGTCGGTTGCTTTTGCTTGGAGGTTGCCTGGGTTTATGGTTTTTTTGCGTTTGTGATGTTGTGGTATGTGGTGGATTTTGGTGTTGTTCTTTTGACGGCCTAGGTTTTATTGATGTTGTTCCAAGGAATTACCTTTCTTCGGGGGTGTGATGGGCGGTTTGTCAAGATAGGTGTCAGAGCTGTTTGTGTTGGGCGTATTTTTTCTTTCCTTCTCAATGGAACCACCGAAAAGCGTCTATACCTCTCTCCAAAGCTTTTCGCAACCGCGACTTTAGCCCTTTACTTCGCCGCTTTCGTGTTGTTAGTTTTGGATTTTGTTATTCTTGGATGTTGTAGGTTGTTTCTGAGTCTTGTTTAAACTTTGTCTGTTATGTTTGCGTGGTTGTATTTGTACTTTTGTTTCGGGTTGAGTTTCGTGCTCCGTCGTGGTTGCATTTTGTGCCGACGTCGGATGGTGGTTCTTTTTTAGTAGATTTGGTTTGATATCCGAATGTGATTGGTTGCTTCTTGGATTCGGGGTTGTCGTTTGTTTCAAATGGAATTAGTGTAGGATGGGCACGGGTAATGGTATTTGGTGCATTCGGTTTTGTTTGATTTGTTGGGCAGTTTTTATTTATTGTTCTAGGCGGTTGTTTTACTTGTTATCATATTGATGGTTTTTAAGGGTTGTTAGGGCTTGCCGTTGATTTTGTTAGAATTCTTCCATTGTAAAGAGTTTTTGTATGAGCTAGTTTTACCGATTGTGCTCATCTTGCGCTTAGTTGTGTTTTTAATAATGTTTAGCCATTAAAAAAAAGACACATATCATGAATAGAAGCAAGTATTGATCACTTTTCCCAATCACATTTTTTTATTTGGGGAAATGGTTGGAACTTAATTAAATGAAGACCACACACATAATTGAGAGAAATAATGAAGAGAGAGTGAAAACACTTAGAGTTCATTTGAAGGCAGTAATTAAAATTTTTAAGTGATTCATAATTTTAAGCAATTTAAATGATTGTATTTAAAGTCCCGTGAGCTTAACTCAATTGGCGGACATTGCATTATATATACGGGGGTCGGGGTTCGAACCGCGGTCATCCCACTTATCCACTTTAATGGTGGAATTTCAAGTCACTAAGCTATTTGACCAAAAAAATGATTGTATTCAAAATAACATCATTTGTTTATGATATTACCATCGTTTTTAAATATGTTTTGTTTGGATAGAGAAATATGAAATTTCAATGTCAACAATTTGGACAACTTTTATAAATTTTAAAAGTTTACGGAGAAATTTAAAATTTGAAAAATAAGAATCAATTTATAATTTTCAAAAGTTAAAAGGACTAATTTGTAAATTTTTAGGGATCAATTTGCAGTTTTTGAAAAAAATTATGGGTCATTTGCAATTTTAAAATAGTATAGAGTTCAATTTGGAAAATTTTGAAACATTTGGGTGGAAGGAATTTCAAATTCCTATTTTTTTTTTGTCATTTGAAATTTCTTAAATTTAACTTGGACAAAATACAACATAAATCTCTATTATTCTGAAAATTTCAAAATTGATCATCCAAATAAAAAAATTTAGACAAAAAAAATTAAATTTCCTTAAAACATTTTTTGTGACACAAATAGTCAAATACCCAAGACAGTATAGTCATTTGACTCATTTCCATAAGAAAAAAAAGGCAATTTTGTTAAACTGGAATTTTTTTTCTTCCTTCTCTCACCATCATGTCTGTTCTTCTCTCTTCCAAACACCAAAATCACTTGGAACATCTTTCTATCTTCCTCTTTGTCGAAGGAAAAATTCACTTACTACTTTCTCTCAAGAATAGAACCACCATGATTAACACCTTCCTCTCTTTAACTTTTTTTCTCTAAAATTTGTTGTCGGATTTGCCAGAGTTGCAGCTAATTCTCATATTTGTACACGTTCGAAATAGAGGAATAGAACCACCGTGTCTGTAAAAAAGTATAACAAAATAAAATTACATCAATATAGAAAATTTTATACTAAATCAAAACTACAATAAATCATGACAAAAATAGTTATATGTATCTATCAATGAGAACATGTGTTAGTAGCATTCCAATTTCTCCGGTTATTAATCTTTAAATATCATCCTCCTTAATTTTGTTTTCCTTTCTCTAGCCAAAATGTTAATAGTCCAATTAGTTTTCACTGATTTTAAGTTTTCTATTTTTATAGTGAATGATCACATTTATATAGGTGTTTTTTTTACATAATTTATGTCGGGAATTTTTTTTTGGTGCAAAGAAAAAATGATTTTAATATATTAATTATAATTTTTTTTAATTATTATATATATATATCATATGTGGTCTAATCTAAGTGTTTACTCTTTTTATTAATATTGGTGTGGTGTCCTTAAAACTGTCATGTAGTTGATTTGATATATAGTTTTCCTAGGAATTTTTTCTGGGTAACTCTTCTGCCCAGATTGCCATAAAGTTATCATGCAATTGATCTGACATATGGTTTTTCCAGAAATTTTTCTTTGGGTTCGTTTCCTAGGAAACAATCACTATTAAAATAAAAAAATTTATATATATTCTCCAAATATTTATTAAAAATATTAATGTAAATATTAAATAAAAAATTAAATTAAATTTTTAAAATTGCTGGCAATTAATAAAAAATTAAAATTTTGAAATTTTTTCATAATAATGGCGCCAAAAATAATAATTTAAATAATGCGCCAAAAAAATTCAAAATTTTCAAAAATTGCGCAATAAATTTTGAAAATTGGAAAATCATTTCCCACAAAATTTTCGAGGAAATTTTTCTGGGAATGTTAAAATATAATAACAAAATTGGCGCAAAATTTCAAACTTTCAGAAATTAACTATTAATGGCTTGCTCACATTAATTGTTAATGGTTCTTTGACACCTATTTTGCAGTTCTTTATATACACATTGTGACCACTGTGATATCGCTCAAACATTATAATGTTTTAATTTATATATATCTTCGTTAAGATCCAATTGCATGATAATATTTTAATTTATATCTTCAGTCAATTGTAAAATCTGTGCAACTCATTGTAGATGTTTCAACAAACATAATGTGACAAGCATTGGCAAAACATATAAATCCTTTTTTCTATTTTAGGAAATAAAACCAAAACCTAAGTAACACAGTGCTTATATAAATTCAATATTGCATGATGAGAGAACAAAAGCATATAATAACAAATAATATAAATGAAAATGACAACAAATTCTCCAGTCACAAAATTGATCAATTGTTGATTAATCATAACAAGTACAAAATAAATAACATAAATTGAAATTAACGTACATATAGATAGGTTTGAGGTTTCCATTAAATATCATGCTCAATGCTCAAGTGACATAGCACCACACAAACTCTCAACACAGACTTCTGGGGTGCTTTCATATTCCACAAATTCCATAAACTTAATAATATCATTCTTGGAATCATAAACCATCAATTTCCATGTCCAATTTTCTTCTATAGACTCGTCTACATACTCCAACAACACTTGGTCATCCTCAAAAATAAAGATATTGTGGCTTTTGAAAATAGGGCAATTCCTTAAATTTTCTAATAGAAGGATTCCACAACATAACAAAGCCTTCATTAGAATTGGCAAGACAAAGGATGCCATTGCAAGAGCCAACAATGTTATAATTAAAAGATTTTGGATTATAACTTCCGAGTTGCGTGAACTTCATTGTTTTGTTATTGAAAATTGAGTGAAGTGGATATGAAGTGAGAGAGTATTTGTCCAAGGCGTAGGAGTATCCTAGGAAGTGGAGATTGCGTGTGGTTGAAAAGCTAAGGTGCTTTTTAGCGAAATAATTGGACTTAGAGATTAGAGAATCCCATTCCTTACAAACACATCGGAGTTTAAATAGGATCTTTACGGGAAGTCTACACAAAATTTCTATGATGATGTCTAATGGAAGAAAGGGAAGAGGTTGTGAAAGAAGTGTATCACCAAAAGAGAGTGATGTTACCGTTACAATTGAGATGAGATTGCTAACAATAGAAATTTCTTTTGACAATGACCGGGAAGAAAGGGTGGCATTTTGATTATTGTTCTTATTCATTGTGACTCTAATATTGAAAACACTTGATAAATGAATACCATTTTATAAGAAAAATAAAACTTCTATCATATTAATGTGCGTGATATTTTAAAATAAAAACATAACTATATTTACTTTTCTAGAATTATGTTTGACTGGGTTGTGTTTAAGTTGAATAGGTGTGTCCACTCGTGTGTATTAGTTACATTCCAAAAATTACTTTTGACTGATTTTTTTACATTATAAGTATAAATTAATATTTAAAATGTTTACAAAAAAACTATGTATATAATGATTTTCAAATCATTATTTTAAATATGTTACCTTTTTATGAAACATTTAATATTTTTATTTTATTAATTTTATGTTTTTCTTTGCAAACATTACTATTTGGTATAACCTAAAAACATTACTATTTGGTCTAAATTTTAGTTTAGCAATTTATTGAAAATATGATTAAATTATTTATCATACAATGTATCAAATTCTTATGAAATATTCCATTTTAGGAAATTTGTAGTATTTTTCTAATTACAATATAAGTAAATTTGTAGTATAAATAAATTCATAATGACCGTATCAAGTTTTGAAGGAAGCTCCAAGTTTAGCGAAGAAGTCAGCACATTGATTCCCCTCTTTGAGTGTGTGATAGAGAGAAACATTGGTCTGGGGATAAGCTTCTTTATATCTTGGATCAATACAGCATGAATATGATATCTAACTTGGGGACCTTTGATGAGATTGACACAATGTAAAAAATTCGAGTAGCATACCAGTTCATCAATGTTCATGTCTTTGGCCAGCAGGAAGCCCTTGTAGATAGCACACAGTTCAGCAAGCAAAATATCATATGAGTCTTGAATGAAACCAGAGAAGCCTATAAGATATTGGCCGAAGGTGTTTCTAGTAAAGCCGCCAAATCCAGATCGAACAGTAGAACCAAGACAACTGACATCCACATTAAGAATGGCACAAGAATGGTTACTGTTGTTCGAAACTGGAGGGAAATTAATTTGAAAACATCTTTCCATGAAATTAATTTCAAGAATGGTTACTGTATGCTTAGCAGATACTTTAGATGAGCCCTAAAGTATAGCAGATATTTTAGTAGCTGCGGTTGACTAAAATATAATTGGAATAAGTTTTCCAATAACTTGATGAAATGGTACCACATGCATTAGTCGTGTCTAGGGTGACATGACATGAGATTTATGACATTAGTTGCATTAGGAATATGTGATTAAATGTGATACTTGGTACTTGGCATTGATTGTTAATCTTTAATGAAATGATTAAGTGTATTATGAGATGTGTAATAATAATTAATAATTGATGATGATGTGTGTACTTGTCAATTGATTTGAGAATGTGATATTATTATGATGCATTGTATTTTATGATTATGAAATATGAATGATATGAGATTGATATCTGTTTATGGACTGAGTTGTTAGACATGAGCATGTTATGTCCTAAGTATTAAGTGTGTTCTTGTACTTAGTTTCTTTTTATGATTATATTATCTAACCCTCCGTTTCGTGTATGTGCTGATCCTTTGAGGGTTCAGGCTCTCAGGTTATGTTTGTGACCAAGTCGTCGGTGAAGCTCCGCTCTGATCATGACACGGGGATGGGATCATTTCTATAATGTGTATTTAGAGTCTTGCTTCTTATTTCTAATGTATATAAAGATGTATTTTCTTAAAAACTTATTTTGTACAATAATTGTTTTACTAATTAAGTTATTAATAAGCTTTTATGTGTACGATGTAATACTCGAACCAAACCTTTTATAAATCAAATTTTATTTCCGTTGCGTATTCTCGAGTATATTTTATAAAGGCATATTTTGTATAATTATGGGTTTGGGTGTTACACCATTGGTTTACAAAAACTTTGATTACACAAACTACCCCAAAACAAAGATAAAAGCTAACACCTAAGTTAAAAAGAAACTAAAAATACTAATGTATCCTCTCCTGCAGCTTTAATGTGTTCTGCCATCTCTTCTGCCTTAATTTAATTGTTGAAATTGTGAAGAAAAATAGTGGTATGGAGAGAGAAATAACAACAAAAATCCAATAGTTATAACTAGTGCAGGGCAAACAAACAGCAGGAGAGTACCGATAAAAGAGGATACGGATCCTAAAAATACAATGGTATCCGGCTTGTTTTATTTTGTTCCTTTGGTTTATAATCAAAGTATGATCAATGATATAACTTTTCTCTAGGATCTTTGGTTAAAGACCAAAGCTGATTTCCAAAGGAGAACTCAAAAAAGAAGATGAGAAATACTTTCTTCATGCTTTTGAGCCAAAAAGGAGCATGATGCAAACAAGCATCTTTGAAGCAAGATGAGTGTTTCCAATAAGTTAGATTGGAACAATCCAACAATCTTTGATTCAATATATGCAATAAATTTGGATGCATTTGCTGAAGAGAAATTGGAACAATCCAACAATTACAATTCAAAAAGTGTAAATTTTTGCTGGATATGAAGCGTCTGAACAAGGAATGTAATTTTTGCTACATTTCAATTTGGTGATTATTTATAAGTATTATGGTTACTTATCAAAATATGATTCTAGGAATTGCATCATTGAAATTTCTTTTTCTACAAAGTCAATTTAATTGTTGACTGGCTCCAGTTTACCAATTACCTTTTTATTATAAATAAGATTTTCAATTATAAGAAAAGAAGTATATATAAAGATGTACTCAAGTATTACAATTAAAAAATTACTATTACATGTTTTGAACACAGATTAAGCGATTATTACACCAATAAATAAAAAACAAAGAAAGTGTTACGTACTCTCAAATTAACTATATGCCTATGCTTATAAAACAAAGAGATGAAAATAATTTAATCTACAATAGATGACAAGCGTGCCGCGCTTTTCCCCCAAAGATATAAATATAAGAGAAGTGTTATATAGTACGACTTATTTACGCACGATATTCAACGACATAAAAATCAATGGTTGCACCTTTTTAATTCTTCACCACCAAATTAACTAAACGATTAGAAATATTAATGAACCCACCTTTCTTCAAAAGAAATAAATTCCACATTCAGCCACTTAAAGATACACCTTTAAACTTGACTTGAAAAACCATATTTATAAGTAAAAATAAATTTAAAAAACTTGATACATTTAGTTAAAGATTTGAATCAAATAAATTTATTTTAGTTGATCAAGTTTTACTTATATTTTAGAACGGAAGGAATACATGATTAATATTTTATAGAGCTGTAAAAATGGGTCGGGCTATCGGACCGACCCATTAGCCCTATAGTTTTATACGGGTTGGGCTTCAAAAAAAATTATTGGGCCTTATTGGGTTGGCCCCTGGCCTATTTTTTTAATGGGCCATCATGGGCTGGCCCCATTGGCTTTTGGGCCGGCCCCTTAAAGAATTAAAAAATAATATCTAAAAATAAGGAATTTTAGTTAGCATAAAATCTTTAGATAAAATAAGTAACAAAAGATGAGATTTATAGATAAAAATATTCAAATTTGTTATGATTATCTTTATTTGAAAAAAAAAACTTGTTATGATTACCTTTACTTGAAAAAATAAATAATAACAACTAATTTGTGTGCGATACATATGTAGTTTTAAGGTCCATTTGTTACAGATTAAAAAATTAGAGATTTTGATGTTAAATAATTTAGAGATTACATTTTAAAGATTTTATAAAAAAAATAGAATTTACTATGTGTTTGTTTATTGTAATAAAAATCACTTTTTTTAATAAAATAATCTTTACCTTGTTCAGATACAACGTGTAAAAGTGATTTTTTTGGTTACAAAATAACCACACTTGTTTTCTCTCTTGTCTACAAAAATCTATTATTTGAGAAGCTACTCTTAACAGTTTCTCATTTTTAGTTATTTTCTGATTATTTTTAGATTCTGATTATTTTAAAAACCTGTAACAAACGGATACAATATTTTTAAAAGTGATTATTTTTATAAAAAAAAAAGTGATTTTTTCTATAAAAAATCTGTTTTTTTCTATAAAAAAAATCTGTAACAAACAGCCTCTTATTGTTCACTGAATTTTTTTTAAAAAAAAATATAAAAATTTGTCGGGCTGGTCCATCGGATCATGTAGGCCTTTGCTTATCGGGTCGAGGTAGATGGGCTGGGTCTTGGACCTTAACGGACCAGTCCACTTAAGTTTCTTTATATGTCTTGGCCCTCTAGACCAAGGCGGGTTGGGCCGGACCGGCCCCTTTAGCTCTAATATTTCAACCTCTTTAAAATGAAAACACAACATTAACCACGGTTAAAAAATACATGATTAATATCTACAACAAATTTTGCCCTCTTTAAACTTTTAATGTTCGGTATACTATCCACAGACATCTATATTTGTGGAGACAATTGTGCCCATTACGTAAGCGCAATAGTGAATATTAAAAATAAAACAAAGTACTTTTAAATTTAAAAAAAAAAGTGTAAAGGAAGACAAAAGTTGATCAAAACAAAACGATGTTGAGGCGGTATTGATTTCCTTGAAATTATTAGCATTTAACAATAGTTTGGTTCTAAGAAATTATTGGCTTCTTTTTTATATCAAACAATAGTTTTGTTCTAATAAATTGCTGGTTTTTTTTTATCAAGTAGTATTGATAATTTGGTATGGTCTTGAATATTGATGACAGTAGCATCGGTAATTTAGGTGTCTTGAGCTTTGGAAGTTTGATTCGAAACTCTGATGGGCGTAGCGTGAGTTCATAATTTTGCTGAAAATATAGAATTTTTGAATGCCCTTCTATGGATTTATTGGTAGTGTACCATGAATTAGTTTTTGTGTGGGAATTGAATATTTAGGATTTGTGGTGCTATTCTGATTCCAACCGTGATCAAGTTATTATCTAATCATATTAATGAATGGCATCAATATGCAACAATTATCTATAACATAAAAGATCTCCCCACTAGAGACTCGAGGGTTAGACTGGTGCATACTCTCCGAGAGGAAAACACTTGTATAGACTACTTAGTCAAGATTGGAGCTCAATCCTAAAGTTTATTCTCTTATAGCAGTTCCACTAATGAGTCTCCTCTGCTAGCTGATGCTAGTGGGACTCTATTTTTTAGATAATATATTTTTTGTTGTCTTTTTCTTTTCTTTTCATCTTGTACCAAAAAAAATAATAACTAAAAATTCACCTTTTGAGATAAATAAATGGTACTCTATTTTTAGATAATTTTTCTTTTGTTCGTGGGGACAAAACTATTGGCTTTTTAATTGATATGTTTTAATTTTAAGAGTTTCCCATGTATGAAACGTGTGATCTAATTAATTAATAAGCAATCTTTTTACCTAATTATACTAAAATAAATTAAAATTAAATAGTAGTTCTTTCGGTCATATATATATATAAAAGCAAATTTTCATACTTTAAGTTCATTTAGTTATTAATGTATTTAGTCTATAATCTATATATTGCACGTGGATTAGATACATTAATTATTAAATGAATTTAAAATTAAAAAATTGCTGATATATGAAATCAGAAGGAGTGCTGCATTGGTGTACTTTGTCTTCACCCCAAGATATCAATATAAAAAACAAGTATGATGGACAACTAATTACAACCTACTACTCAAAACAATTATATCAGTGGAATTATTGGAGAAACAAATGATAAACCAACTATTGAACCAGTTTTCACATGAGAAATTGTTTTCAATTTTAATTATGTTCATTTTAAAATTGTACAACGATTTTACTAATTCGTTTCGAATTTTCAATAACATGTACAAGTAGAAATGGATATAATGAAAATAAGGAACACGTTGTGAAAATTAGAGGAAAATTTCGTTCACAATTAAATAAAACTTGAAATGAATTTTGATAACAATTTATCAAATTAAATAAGAAAATTTATTTGAGTAAATTTATCTCAGTTGATAGAAATATTTTACTATACGTAGAATGAAATTTGAACTTCGAACATTTTATTTATTCATTTTTAAAGTAGAATTTTTAGTGGCTATTGACGACAAGAGAGAGAGAGAGAGAGAGAGAGAGAGAGAGAGAGAGAGAGAGAGAGAATTTTGGATCTCCTCATGATTCATGTGTTTATGTAGAAGATCTCACTATCATATTTCATTTACATATTTTATATAAGTAAGGATTTAGTGGATTTTAAAGTTAAGTGGCTTGGTTGTTACATCTTTATTTAAAAATAAACTTTAAATATTTCCATTTTTCTATAGATTTTTAAAATAAAATTAAAAAAACAAAACTTTATATTGATTTAAATAGCTTCAAAAAATGCTTAAAATAAAAAAGTTATTTTGAGTAGCTTCTCATTAAAATATATTTTAAGAAATATATTTTTATGAAAATGTATAATTTTCATTATATAGAAATCTCACTATATGTGTTCCAAATTTTTACTCTTATAATTCATAACAAGTATATATGTTCATAGTTTCTAGTATTGTTTTTCAATAATCCCCATAAGAATAACTTTTTAAATGTTTAACAAATTAAAGGGACTCAAGGTCACCTTATTTGATCTAACTTTGAAGTAGCCTCTTAATTTTTTTGTTGATCACTCGAATTAAGAATCAAGATAGTAATTGTTCATGATAATGTTCAAGTTTTCTTAGCTTCAAGGTTAGGTATCCGTAGTGATTGTGTGGGGCTCTAACTTCCTATAGGCTAAGGATAAAAGGTTATGAGCCTTTGGTTAGCTCTTTGCTCAAATAATTTAACTGTACATTCTAGCTAGCCACATGATCTCGGGTCCCAATATTATTTGTTAGTCCACATAACATTTAAAATACAATGATGTTGCAAATTGAAACGTCATATTCCAAACATACTATATGTTTCACTCCAACTATAGAATTGATAATTCAATTCATGCAAGATTTTTTAATAATAGTAGTTGTATAGCAAGTGCTCAATTGGACAGCCGACATTTTAGTTTTTATTTCCTTGTTTTTTTATGAACCAAATATTCTCTATGCAATTGTAGAGATTAATCTTTTAAGTTGATAGAACTATAAAAAGATAGTATCAATAATGAATCGGTCCAAGTGATAAGAGATTTGGCCCTCTTATGCATATAGAGAAAATTCGGTTGCGATAGGAGAATCCGCCTTATATGCCTCACAGATTCTCCGGTGGAGATTGATCATCATTAACAACAGTGAAAACTTCATACTAATATTATGGTAATAAAAAAAAACTATAAAAGATGGTAAAACTCTCTTTTAAAAATTAACATTATTATTGTATTCAATGAATTCAAACCCAAAATCTCATATTAATCTGAAAGAGATCTTTTATCATCTTATCTTAATTATTTAATTACTCTTAGACACTATTCACTTAATTATATAGTATGACTGTGAATTACCACTGAAAACTACTAGTAAAGGGTAAATGGGCCAACAAGAAAATAAACTGACCAACAAAGAAGGATTAGCCTATCACATCTAGAAAGAAAAGAAAAAAAAATAAAAATAAAAATTCAGGTTGGACAGTATTGTTTTAGCTCATCAAAATCTTCCTTTGTTTCAAGTTGGACTTTTACTCTTTTTTTTGTCACGTAGTCTAATGAATAGAAATTTCATCCATAATTAGGTGGATAAGTGGAATGATCGGAATTCGAACTTCGGCCTCTTGTATATATAATACAATATCCCACCAACTGAACTAAACTTATGAAACTAAGTTGGGCTTTTTTGACAGGCTATTAATGATTATGATCTCGGCTCGAATGTTTATGTTTTGGAAAAAATAATTTTGTCTTATGAACATGAACATAGATTAGTTGTTAGGAACATTACTTTTATATATACAGACTAATATTCAAATTTGAGTTTTTTCACTCATTTATCTCAGAGGTAAATCTCTAGCCACTAGATTACTTCACTAAAAAAATCCATTAGTCAAAAAAGAATATTTTTTTAGATTGGCAGTACAATATAGTATCAGAAAACTAAGTTTCATTCATAATATTGATTTAATCAAACAAAAATAATGTTGATTTGAAAAATATTATGTTTCGATCTTTCCTTTGTCCTGTTCATGTGGGTTAGGTTGTCAATGCAAAACCATCATAACGACATACCAAACTCATGCATGCAGTTCAAACCAAAAACCCTGGTCCTATACAAAACCAAAATAGAAAGTTAGGAAAATAAAGTAGAGTTGTGAACACCAATGATGTCTATAAACTTCAACTTTTATCAAAGAATTTGTAATTTATAAAAATAAAAGTGATTGAAAGAAGAAGCATTTTCCACGTTAAGATAAAAAAAGAGTACAGTCCAGGTGTTACTATTGAAGTCCAATCTTGTAAAAAGTTAACAAGAATTTGAAAGCATTCATTTTACATGTTCACGTGTGTCCCCTAGCCAGCAAACCATCACTATCCCCCCAAATCATGGCTTCTCTTTGCCTACATGAAACATTTTCCAATATAATAAAAAAAAACTCTTTCTTTTGGATCCTTGCTGTAGGGGAATATTAACGGAGTTACATGCAATAATGAATACTTGTCATTGATTTAAGATGAGAAAGTCTAAATTATATTGAAAAGATTAACTTTCTGATCTTAAATCAATGACAAGTATTCATTATTATTTTGTCAGTTAATTATAATTAGACGGACGAAATAGTAATTGCATAACGCAGTTACCGCAACGAATTTGTTTTCCTTTCTTTTGCATTAAACTAACACAATAAAAATAAAAACATTTTTCTTGGCATTCTCACATCTCATCTATATATATATCCCTTACCTTGCTAGGGACTCCACTCATCCAACATTGCTCTCTCCAATCTTTCTATATAGAATTTGGATCATTTCATGCATTCTTCTTTTACATCCTCTTAATAGTTTTTCTATTTTCATTTCAATTTTTTCTCTTCTTACACTCTCAATTTTCGTGCTTGAGAGGCTGTATAGTAGCAGAGGATCAACTAGGATTTAAGTTGATCATCTGTCTCTGTCCACCCTCTATCCATTTCTCTAACCGGATCCTCTCGATCTCTCTCTCTCTCTCTTGCAGCTGCCATAGAAGGTCCATTATCACTCACTCGTATAATTTTCCACCGTAGAGGCAGGACGAAGTAGAGAATCCAATTCAAAAAATCGTACTTGTCAGAAAACAACCATGGTTTCCGAGAAGAACCAATCGAAGAATGTGTGTGTAATTGGAGCAGGACCAGCAGGAATAGTAGTAGCAAGAGAGTTAAGAAAAGAAGGACACAAAGCAATAGTGATAGAGCAAAATCATGACATTGGAGGACAATGGTTATATGATGATAAAAATATAGAAGGAGAACACCCTTTAGGAAAAAACCCTTATCTAAAACTTCATAGCAGTGTCTACAACTCTTTAAGAGTAGCATCTCCAAGAGAAGTAATGGGATTCACAGATTTTCCATTTTCACCAAAGAAAGGTAGAGACATGAGGAGATTTCCTAGCCATGTTGAAGTTCTTATGTATCTAAAGGATTTTTGTGAGTATTTTGGATTAAGAGACATGATAAGGTTCAATACAAGAGTTGAATATGTTGGAATGTTGGATGATTATGGTGTTTGTGGAAATGATTTGAAGTGGATTGTTAGAAGCAAAGAGAAGAATAGTGAGAAAGTTGTGGAAGAGGTTTTTGATGCAGTGGTTGTTGCCACTGGTCATTACTCTCAACCAAAATTGCCATCCATTAAAGGTAACATCATTATTTCATCCATTTAATGAATCCTAGATATAAGATTATGTAGATAATTATATATTAATCTATGTTTATGATGCATTTTATATATTGTTAATTATTGTCTTTTGTGATGCTTAGGAATGGATACATGGAAAAGAAAACAAATTCATAGTCACATTTACAGGACTCCAGAACCATTCCACAATGAGGTAGGATACCCCTGCAACCTCTCTGTTTTCTTTTAGATAAATAATACTCTCGTCCTTTGTTATAGAAACTTTTAACAAAAATCACAGGTATTAAGAAAAGTTGATAGAATAATAAACCTATTAGAAATGCGTGCGTATTACAAAATTACCTTTTGCGTATAAATACATCTAAATATTTGTAGATGATTTTATATTAAGGACAATTTTTTTTGTAAAAGAGTCTTATAATTAAGAACGGAGATAATAATAAAAAAGAAAATTATATATATATATAGGGAAGGAATCAAATTATAAGGATATAATTCATGTACAATGTCATCATAGGAAGTATCAATCAGAATCGTTAGATCATTAAAATCATTTGACTTTTATTAAAATTACTTTCAAAATCACACATGTTAAATGTGGTGTACGGTGTACTATAGTGTAAAACATTTTACACTTACGCGGTGTGTGATAATGAAACTCATAGCACAATAGTTTGTTATATTTGTTTTTATAATATTTCCACAATTATTTATATGGTGAAATATGATTGCATGGATGTGTAAAACTAGCAACTAGGTTAAGAAGCAAGACACTCAAACTTAATTAATGTGGTTAAATTTTGATTATTGAATAGGTAGTGGTGGTGGTTGGAAATTCTTTTAGTGGACAAGATCTAGCAATGGAACTAGTGGGAGTAGCAAAGGAAGTTCATATAAGTGCAAGATCTCTTCATACTGTATATGAGGGGTTAAAAAAAGTCATATCCAAACATGACACTTTACATCTTCATCCACAGGTATCAAAAACATTTTGATGATATTGAAGTTCTAATCTCAAATCAGGAAAAATATATTTTACTACTATTTTTACTAGCTTCATAATCACTCAATCTATATTAAGTATTGTTTACAATTATATCCACACTTCTTTACAAACAATTATTGAAAAGTAGCAATTTCTATGAGTATATAAGCTTCATTGATTAAACTATCCCTATTAATAAAGTAGTTAGGTTGATTGAGAAAAAATTAAAAATATTACTAGAAAGAGGTAACTGATGTTATATTTGTTTATGAAGTGTCAGCTCAGTGATAAGAGTTTAATTTTGTAATATAAAACGAAAAATCATTCAAGAATTTGTCAAATAACTATTTGTGTGACTTTAATTAATAATAATATTTTCTTCTCAATAATTTTTTGTAAAATAAATTGAGAGAGAAATATTACAAATGCGACATTTATTATTAGACGGAGTGAGTAACATGTGTTATTTGGTGCTTTGTGCAGATAGATACCCTTGAAGAGGATGGAAGAGTCATTTTCTTGGATGGAACTTGCATTAAAGCAGACACTATTGTGTACTGTACGGGGTAAATCCATACATCACAAGAAAATCAATCTGTCAAATGAAAATATTTGATTAAAACAAAATATATTCTCTATCATAAATAGTTTACTTAATTAAATGCCAATATCAATCTTCTAAACTTCACTAAGTTAGGTGGAAAGATACTATGATTGAATAATAATTATGATCTTTATCTTGGTGATTTCAATGTGGGGACTATGTAATGTCAAAACATGTTAATTAAATGTTTCCTTTTGGAGTAAATTAGTTAACTATACTAATAATTGAAGGTGTTTATGATAAAATCTATCAACCGCTTGTGTTGTAGGTACTCCTATAGCTTCCCTTTTCTTGACACCAAAGGAATGGTGGTTGTTGAAAATGACAAAGTGGGGCCTTTGTATGAGCACACTTTCCCTCCATCACTTGCTCCATCTCTTTCTTTTGCAGGCATCCCTAAAAAGGTAAACAGCCTAATAAACGATGAATCGACACTTCATATGCGACACTAGGTAATCGGCCTAATAAACAATGAACCGACACTTCATATGCGACACTGACACTTGTAATTAAATTCAATTATTTCTATTTTCTTAAACTATCATAATTTGTTGTGTCTGGTCTCTATATCTGAATCAATGCTTCATAAAATTTTAAGGCCAAATTTTTTTTATATCTCACTCACATGCATAATTTTTAGTTTTAATAATGGTAACATATAAAGTATGTATTATGTATTTCATTTTTACCAATGTATGATATACTATTATAATAGTAAAATTGGTTGATTGATGAGTGTACTACAGATCTTAGGATTCCCTTTCTTTGAGTCCCAAGCAATGTGGATAGCTCAATTGCTTTCTGGGAAAAAAGCTTTGCCATCATGGGAGGAAATGATGAAATCCATCAAGGAGTTTTACCAGTCAAGAGAAGAAGCTGGCATTCCTACTCATGATATCGGAGACTTTGAGGTAAAATACTTAATCAAATAAATTAAAACGAATTTATTTTGTTAAGTAGTCTAATAATCAGAAGAATTTTACTCTTTGAAGTAAAAAATTATGAGTTCGAACTCCTACCCCTTTTCAAAATAGTGGGATTTGTTAGATTTCAACTAATAGAAAAGGGTTTGTTAAACAAATGTGTGTTGGATTGTCTCTTAGCTATCACTTAAAGCAACAGGTTAAGAGCAATTCATGCAAATATTAGATGTCCATTAATTAAGCACGATCAATTGTAGACAAAAATATTTAATTATAATAATGACAAAAAGAAAGATATCAAAGATCATCGTAATTAAAATAATTTTAAAATGTCCTTAGTTTTTTTTATCATCAAATAAGAATCGTCTGGTTTTAATCGAAAAGGTAAATTTGTATATGATGTATAATGACAACTACTTTTGCCGCACTACACATTACTCGCGGGCCCTACATGTTTCCCACTTTACTCTTCCGCTATTTAAGTAGTGGATGTTATAAAATAAGTATTTTTTTAAAAATGCCGTCCGCTACTTCCGCTACATAAGTAGCGGACGTTATAATTGTAGGGTGTTTTTGAGAGTATGCGCTACTTAAGTAGCGGACAGGAGTATTTTGATAAAATTATAGGACATGCGAGAAAAAACGTTGGATGCAAAAGTAATTGTCATGCATAATTGCACCAAATTTAAATATGAATTTTGTACTACACAAAATCTGGTCCCATATTGCTTAATGGACAAAAGTTGCAAATGAATTATTGGGACACTGCTGCTATCCCCACCCCCCAATTATTGCTAACTAAAAGAGTGAAAATTGGCATGTCGGTTACACATTTTAACATGTTAATTTTATTTTGTTACAATGCAGTACTGTGACAAATATTCGGAGAATGTAGGGCTCCCACCATTACAAGAATGGAGAAAATCATTGACCATTGCATCCTTAATTAACTCTTTTGTCAATTTGGAGACATTTCGAGAGTCATGGAATGATGAAGAGAATGAGATGCTCCAAGAGGCCCTTCAAAGTCCTTACTTCACTCAACTTGAACTTCAAGATTGAAACTATTCTCCAAGCCTAAAAATAAAATAAAATATAAATAAATAGTTTAATAACTATGCCATGTACCATTTCAAAAAATAACTATGCCATGTAAAAAGTTTTATGCATGTGCTCAATTATATAATTCTCTTTAGTGTTGTGTCATAATGTTCTTGAATAAATCTACATTGTGTTAACCAAAAAAAATCTACATTGTGTTGACCAAAAAAAAATCTACATTGTGAGTGCATAAATTAAATCCTAAAAAATTTGCTTTGTATTTAGTACCACTCAAATCGTTTGGCTGTGTTATTTTAAATATTGCAAAAGGGAAAAAGGGGGAGAGTGTTGAATTAGAACAATGTTTCTTGTTTTTGTGTTTTGTAAGAATTTTTTTTATTTATATATTTTCTATATATTAGGTTTAATGGTATGCAACTGCAATTGTAGTGTAAATTTAATCATATGTATAGTTGTATTGGAATTTGAATTTATTGTTATATGGTAATCACGCTGTTTTGAATCTCGACCATAAATCTATAATCGGACGGTAAGGATTAAATACAGCAAAAAACAATCACTAAAAATTTGATCTTTTGGATCATGATCGCACAGTTTAAGTGCAGTATTACGTCATAGAGTAATTGCACTAAATCCAATCCGGTTATATTGTATGGTAAGTATCCAAGCTCCATATGTTTTTATTGTGGTGAGAGTATTTTTATTGTATATGAATGGAAAGAGAACCTTTTTTATTGTGGACAGAGTTTTTTTTTTTTGTCGTAAGGAGGTATCAATAAGGGGGCGCATATAGTAACACCCATCATTGAAAGAAATGAAGATCAACTATGCCCAATATAAAATCAAAATACACCAAAAACACTTGGTAAGCCCATATTTGCACCAAAACCATAAAAAAGAGGAGAAAAGGATAGGGAGAAAAATTTTCCTCCCACTCCTAAAATTAAACCTTCACCCTTTCCAAACACCCAATACTTCCATTTTACCTCTTTTACCATTTGATTTTACTCCAACAAAAAAATTGCATTTAGCTACGGCTTAACTGTCTTTTAAACTTTTCAAAAATAATTTTTCAATTAGTCCAGTTTGAAAATTTTGCTATTGGAAATATTAAGTATAGTTTTCTGGAGAAAAAAAAAGTTATGTAAGGAAAAATATTGTAGTGGTGAAATCAAATGACAAAATGGATAAAACAAGAATTGGGTGGTTTGTAGGGTTTAAGGCTTAAATGTAGGTGTAGGAGAGAAATATTTTAGATAGGGATATGCTTTTTTTATTTTTTAGAAAGAGATAGGGATATGCTTTAAAGAGCTTCTTTTCCTACTATTATGATTCTTCAAAATTACTCCCATTTAGAATCCAAAAGAGGAATAAACACCATTTTCTAGATTTATTCATCCGATTATGAGCTAAATATAGTGTTTTCAGACATACACATATGCATGTCACAAAATCTCTTTAATTGAATTATCTAAAAACTAAAGTTTTAGTCTTTTACTAAATCACGAGACAATAATTTTGTTCTCAAAACATCTTGTTTAAAATACTTAAATAATTTTTATCTACAAAATAACAAAATGTTATTCAATACTTCAAAATATGTTTTGAATTATTATCATTTTGTCTCCTAACACATGTATGCATATTAGAATGTCTCTCTCAACATGCGTAAAAAAAAATTGTCTCTATCAACTAAGTTATATTGATGCAAATATCTTAGTATGGTAGAGTTTTGTTGTGTTAGTTGTGTATAATATCCACCATCTAATTATAGTGTCATATATTTTTTTAACTAAGCCATATTATTTTATTATATTATACTATTTTAATAACTTCATTTTGAAATTTAATTTTCCTTGAGCATGTCGCTAAATACTCCATTAAATAAATCTAAGAAATAAAATTTTAACTATAATAATGGTTGGACTGCGTATCAGAAGTTTAAGATATTAAAAATTTCTCCAAAATTGTGTACACTAAAGTTGTCTACAAGTAATAAGCTCAAATGCAACGTTGACACAGCATGCTATACGAAAGATAATTCCTTCTTCGGGGTATGCATTGGCAATGAGCATGGGCAGTTCCTGCAAGCATACACGAGGAGATTTCAAAGTATACCCACAATAGCCAAAGTTGAAGCTACGGGAATGAGTGAAGTTTTACAAGGCTTTGAAATAATTATAGGGAACCTGATGATATTGACACTAGTACAAAAAAACAATTCCACGTCGGTTCCCCAACCGACGTTAAGACGTCTGTCGTTGTATCCTAAATCTTTTCACGTCGGTTGAGCAACCGATGTAGAAACTGGTTTTCCACTGCGGGGTATTGTCATTCCCCGTCGTGGAATGTTGCATTTATTTTATTTTTTTTTGTTTTTCTTAGTTTTTCACGTCGGTTATTGTACTCAACCGAAGTGAAATGATTGGGTTTCCACTGCGGGGTATTGTCATTCCCCGTCGTGGAATGTTGCATTTATTTTTCTTAGTTTTTCACGACGGTTATTGTTTACAACCGAAGTGAAATGGTGGTTTTTTTTTTTCGTTTTTGCTACCTGTAATATTTTTACAGCAATAGGACCAGATTTAACTGGCCATTTGGTACCTGAATATTCTTCCAATATCATACAGACCACAAATATATATAGCAAATCAATTCAATATCCAAAATCAAGTAAAACAACCAGAATATTCAAAATTGTATATCCAAAATGTACATGCAAAACAACCAGAATATTCAAGTAAAACAACCAGTCCCAAAATCCTACTTGCAGCCAAAATTAGTGCAAACAAAAGCTCCTATATAGCAAGCCAAAATCCTACAAAGTTCCAAAAAACATGCAGCTATAGCAGCATGCAATGCAAAATCAATGACCATACAACTCAAAAAAACATGTTGCCCAAAGTTCTCGCAAATCGTACAACTCATCTTCAGATAATTCTTTTGGGTCATTAAATACCTACAATAAATACATAACAATATAAAGCTATATTCTTTGCAAAATCAATAAGTACATAACAATATATATAAGTACATAACAATAAGTCATTAAATAAATTTTTTTTACCTCCATCCAATTCCCGGTTATATGACCAGAGACAACATCCAACATATTTCGCATGACATAATATCCACAGTCATTCGAGTTAGGTTGTCGTCTCGTCTACAAATAAATGACATAATTATAGGGAATACTTAAATATCAAAAAAGTAAATATTCATGCTCGAATTTATACACACTTACTTTGGGATAGAGCCATGTAGCCCTCCTTCTATTGCCGTTAGCCGCTAATTGATAAACCGCAAAAGAACTAATTTATAATTAAAAAAAATCAACATAAAGTCATATAAAAAATAAACTTAACTTGTTAACATAAAGTCATATAAAATATAACATATAACAAAAGCCTATAAACTATAAATTTACCGTTCAACAATCTTCTTCATTGTTGCGTTAAGCTGATAATGCAGTGAACAAAGGACGACCACAGTATTGTCCCTTGGACAAAGTATAATCAACTGCCAATGTCCTCTATATGTTTGCGTGAAACAACAATTATATTATTAATTAATATCTGTTATAAAAAATAAATAAGAAAAAACACAAATTCATACAAACTTACCCATGATTAAATGGTAGTAAGTGATACAATTTCGGTTGATCACGTAACCTATCCTGTATGTATGTTTTGGTCCTAGTTTGAGTTATTGTGTCATCTTGAACAATATTCAACTCAGCAGGCTCCAAAATTCCATATACATCTGAGAGGTTTCTTTCAATACATACACGATGGATATACCTGAATAATTTTGAAGTTATGAGATATATATATATATATATAGATATAACATATTAATTGATATTGATAGCACTTAATTAATACGAAAATATACTTACGTGCACCAAATGGATATAATACCCACGTCAACCCACATATGTCCCACCAGCAGCTCTTTTATACACTTTGCTGACACAAAAAAATCAACTAATCTAGGACAATGACTTAAGCGTATTTCCAAATGATCTGTACCCATTCTTAGAACCATCAGTAACAATTTCTTAACATTGTCAATGTCCTGTTTATCCTTTTCATGTGCAGCAGAACAACTTCCTTTTCCGCTTCCGGTGACTGCAACAAGTTTTGTACAAGCCGGTTCAGCTTGTTTGTTCATGTCTGAGCTTTGGGATAAACCCATAGACTTAAGCGTATCCATAAAATATTGTTCCATCCTTTGACGCTCTTCCGCAAACATCTTACACTCTTCTGCAAACTTTTTCTCTAAATCGGCTCTTATTTTTGCTTCCACATTGATTGTAATTTGTGTGATTTGCTCTTCGGCATCTACTTGTCTTTGACGTGAAGACGACCTTCCAAAGTAAGTGCTAAGAGTTTGTCTTTGTCCAACACCACGAACACGCCCGCCATGCTCAGCTGTTCCAATGGCCTCTGTTAGGATATCTTTACGTCCATCTGGAACAAAGGTACCCTCGTTCATTTCTTCAACAAGAGAATCCTACAAAATGCAAAACAAAAAAATGCAATTAATTTCAATGATCGAAGCTCAATCACAAATATATTATTCACAAGTAATTTCCAAATTTTACTTACAATTCTCTCAGCAACAACTTTGCTAGCATCTGATGTGTATTCTCCACTTTTCTTAGTTCGTGCTCTCTTCCATTTTGCTGCGCGTGATGGTGGTCTAAGATCATCATCAGTTAATGTGGAAGGATCTTTCGATGATATATATTCATTTATCATTTTCTCCTCAAGCCATTTATAGCCTCCACGAGACGTTACATGAGGGAATTGATTCTTGGCCTTATTTTCCCTACCCTTTTGACTTTTTGCCTATTATATATAAACTCAAAAAATTACTAATTACTAAAATTATTTACTAAGCATAATAAAATTTCTACTATGTAACAAAAACATATAATGCCTACGAACCTTAAATTCTTCGGTCTCTCGAGACTTCACAAAATTGTCCCATACATCTTTGGTGATGTATTTATACCTGATATATGGAGGTTTGAGTTTTGGGTTGGGCCTTGTAATATAGTCCCCAGTGAGCCGTGTCTTAAAATCTCTCCATCGCTCCCCCGCATATTTAATCCATTCTTTCCTCAAACGATCCTTTTTTTTATCAGCACACTCCGGTATAGTAAAATAATTCTACATCATTAACATAAATAAATTTGGTGTTAGTATATATATGTTGTAAGTACACGATAATAAAATATAACAAAATGTTGAATTTAAATTACCTTAAGCTCAGTCCAAATTGCGTCTTTTATGTCTTCTCCTACCTCACTCCACTCGTTCAGCAAAATACTACATTTTTGCCGAGCTACGAGTGCCGCATAACTCCTAAACCAACAAACATGATCTTTAACACCTAAACACTCCCCGGTGCGTTCATCAAACTCGACCGGAATCTTTTCACCCATTTGACGAACTTTCATAATTGCAGTCATCATAGTCGGACCTCTAACATTTTTTGGTACTGAAGGACTGGACGAAGAAGGGACGTCGGTTGAATTGGTTGAATCAGCCATGTATCTGCAATCAAATGATTTGAACAATAAGGTAAATTAAATCAAATGGTTTGAACAAAGTAATCACATTAAATCAAATGATTTGAACAAAGTAGTAAAACAGAGCAGCAATTTCCAAACCAACAGCAGCAAAACAGAGGACAGTTCACACTTCTCAAATAGTTATATCAATTCCTAATGGTTTATTTTGCAAAAAATAAATAAATAGAATTGGTACGTACCTGTAGAAACAACCAACTTAAATGCAGAATTTGAACACAAATGCAGAAGTTGAACGTCGAACACGAACAACCAACTCAATGAAACAAACAACCAACTCAGAACAACCAACTCAGAGCACGGACTCAGAACACGAACGCCGTCATCAATCTGAAATCACTATAAAAGGTTTTATAATTCCTAAAATGAATCTTAAATGATCAAATGAATCAAATTTGTTTAGAACAGAACAACCAAAGACATATAAAGCCTAAAATGAATCTTAAATCAGATTGTTTAGAATTCAATGATCAAATGAATCAAATAAATCTCTTAATGTTATGTCGATGAAAGTTAAGTGTCTGCTTATTCAAAAAAGCCTATTTATACACACACAAATCTAAAATAACCTGAATAAGTATTGGCAACCATGAGCGAGAATTCCAAATGCATGAACTCAAAACGAACACGAAAACGAACACAAACACGAAAACGAACACGAAAACAACAGCTTTTACTTCCACAACACGAAAACGAACTCAAACACAACCCATAGCACGAACTCAAAAACATATTTAGGGTTTCATGAGAACACAAAAACTAAGAGCGAGAAAACGAAATTTAAACACACGAACCTGTCATAGTAGTCCCGAAATTGCAGAGATTGGAAACGAAGATGAACGAAGATGAAAGATTTGTGTTTGGGAGGGAACGAAAATGCAGAGATTGGAAGATGAACGAAGATGAAAGATGCGCTTTTGTTGTTAGGATTTAGGAAGAAGAAGAAGAAGATGAATGATTTGTTGTTAGGGTTATGAACGATTTGGCTTGGATTGATATTAGGGTTTAGGAATTAGGAAGAAGAAGAAGAAGAAGAACGTTTGGTGTTGCGCGCGCTAGCTATACGTGGGAAAGAAAAAGATTGCCTTATGTTAATTTCAATTCAGGGAGCACGATTCCACTTCGGTGAAAATTTATAACCGAAGTGAAATTCAATTCAGCGCGCACGATACCACTTCGATGGAAATTGGCAACCGAAGTGAAATGGTTTCCCTTATTTTAATATTTTAATTTCAATTCAGGGAGCACGATACCACTTCGGTGGAAATTGGCAACCGAAGTGAAATGGTTTAAAACAAGTTTTCGTTATAATTACAAGACTGCCACCGCGTTATTTTTCACTTCGGTGGATTGAAATAACTGAAGTGAAATGGTTTGCACTATTATTTTTCTCTTCAGTGGATTTAAATACTTGAAGTTAAATCCCTTGTCAAATATTTTTCACTTCAGTTATTTTGATAACTGAAGTGAAATCCCTCGTTTAAATGTCTTTTTTCTAGTAGTGTGAGGTGAAAAGTGATTGCTAACATGTTGTGAAAACTGATAGAATATGTGCATAATTAGAAAATACTGATGTACAATTATTAGCATTAGTAACAAAATAAGTCAATGGCAATTGTATTGATAAGCCATTATTATAGTTTCCTAATATATGACAGTAATACATGTATATTAGACACATCAGTAATGCAATTAAAGATATCGAAACATTTTCTTATATGGTATCAGCTAGGTTTTCGATCTATACCTCCTCCTAGCCATCACTTCAAACCCTTTTTTTTCCTTCTGCGCTCTCACCAGTAGCTTTGACCATGGCTGAAATTCCCGCATCTGATGCCACGAAACAATCCAAATTTCACTCGGATTTTGCCATCACCAAAGTGAAAACTATCATTCCAATCACGTTGGATAACGATTCCAGCCTATATCTCTCATGGTCGGCAATGTTTCAAGTTCAAGCTCGTGTTCATAATGTGCTTGATCATATCATCCCCCCAATTGATGCAAAAGAAAAACAAATAGTAGAAGAAACAAAGAAAAATGATACCAGCCTCTGGAACCGTCTCGACGCAGTTGTTTTGCAAATGCTCTTCGCAAATTTTTCATATCACGTTTTAGCTCTGAATTTGCAATGAAAGACTTGGGACCCCTTAGCTACTTCTTGGGTATTGCAGCCACTCGGTACCCTGATGGTCTCTTTTTATCTCAGAAAAAATATGTAGAAGAGATCATTGAACGTGTTGGCATGTCCTCGTGTAAGCCATGTCCTACACCGGTTGACACAAAACCGAAGCTCAGTGCCAAAAGCAGCACCCCATTTGAAGATCCATCTCTTTATTGCAGCCTTGCTGGAGCCTTACAGTATCTCACTTTTACTAGGCCTGACATTTCTTATGCAGTACAACAGATCTGTTTATTTATGCACAATTCGATGGATGATCACATGCAGGCTCTTAGGTGCATCATGTGATATGTTCAAGGAACTCGTCAGTATGGACTGTATCTTTATCCTTCCTCCACTACATCCTTAATATCCTACACAGATGCAGATTGTGGCGGATGTCCGGATACTAGGCGGTCTACATTTGGTTATTGTGTATTTCTTGGTGACAACCTACTCTCATGGTCTTCCAAGCGACAACCCACACTATCTCGCTCCAGTGCTGAAGCTGAATACCGAGGTGTTGCCAATATAGTGTCTGAATCTTGTTGGTTACGCAACCTACTTTTAGAGCTACATTGTCCCATCTACAAGGCCACCATGGTCTACTGTGATAATGTTAGTGTGATGTATCTATTCGGGAACCCCGTTCAGCATCAACGCACTAAACACATCGAGATGGATATTCACTTCGTTCATGAAAAAGTGGCTCGTGGACAAGTACATGTTCTACATGTCCCCTCCCGTTATCAAATTGCCGATATTTTCACAAAAGGTCTTCCCTTGGTACTATTTCAAGATTTTCGGGACAGTCTCAGCATACACGAGCCTCCCGCTTCGACTGCGGGGGTTTGATAGAATATGTGCATAATTAAAAAATACTGATGTACAATTATTAGCATTAGTAACAAATAAGTCAATGGCAATTGTATTGATAAGTCATTATTATAGTTTCCTAATATATGACAGTAATACATGTATATGACACACATCAGTAATGCAATGAAAAATATCGAAACATTTTCTTATAAAAACCATCAATTCAATTCACACTAATAATATCAAGTTTGATAACTTGATTGTTACTATCTCATAATTGTTGTGTTTGAGCAAAAATTGTAGAGTCAGATATGTTATTAAGCAAGCAAATCGGATAGTTCATAACTTAACTCAAACGACTTGTTTTATCTTTAGTCTCTAATTTTATAATTATTGAAAGGCAAAATGCATTTATAGGTCCTTTAAGTTTTTTAAGTAGCAGATAGGTCTTTTAAGTTTTTTAAGTATCAGATTGGTCCTTTAAGTTTTAAGTTTGTATCAAATAAGTCCTATTTCTTAAGGATATTTAAAGACATATTTGATACAAATTTAAAACTTAAAGGATCTATCTGATACAAACGTAAAACTTAAAGGATCTATCTGAAACTTAAAAAACTTAAAAACATATCTAATACTTAAAAAACTTAAAGAACGTATCTAATACAAACGTAAGAATTAAAAGACTTATAGATACATTTTGCTTCATTGAAACTATTATTATGTTTGTGTAAATAAAAACTCCAAACTTGAATGGCAAAGTCAAACATGTTTATTGACGGAAAAGGTCAAAGTTTCTAGATGCGAGCATGAGCCAAATCCACAAATTGAATTTGAATCCCTCCAAACTTGAGTACATGGGAAATTGCCTTACAGAGTTGTAAATTAATCTTAGCTTCATCTTTAATGTAGGATATTTTTCTAAGTAGATTTTTCTTTTATAAGAATTTTCATAAATTTTTCAAATATATATATTTAATCAAATTCTCTATCACGTATAAAGTTTGGATACGTTGTACAAGTGTGGATGCAATACCATACATCTGTACTAAATTATCATTAAAATAAATATATAGTGGTACTGATTACATCAAAAGGGGTTGAACTAAAACAAAACTGAAATTACAACAACAAATTTATTAGTTACACAACAAAATTTAACAATTTCTTCAACATGAATGAAATTCTTTTACACAATGGAAAAAAAGAACTGTGCAAGACATTTTTTATTCTATGTATATTGTATTGCATCTTACACTTTGATATCCAAGTTCATTTATAAACAAAAATAAATAAAATTAAAACAAGGTCATTTAGTTTTCTAATAATAGAAAAAGACTATAACTATGTATTTTGAAACACAAAAACCATATACAAAAACCATGTATAACTTTTGGTGAGTCGACACGCCATCGCAGAATTCAGAATCTTCAAACACACATAAGTTGAACAAGGTGTCAATAATTTGAATTTCTATAAAAATTGAATATCTTAATCAACATAGCTAGAACCTCTTTCATGTTAGGTCTATTTTGTGGTGAATCATTTGTGCACTTTACTCCAACTTGAAGTAACTCAAACATCTCCTTTGCACCACCAACTAGCCCAAAATGGCTAAATCCATTTCTACCATTATCCATGACACGCCTAACATATTCAACCAAACATTCTTCTCCTCCATCCACAGCTCTTCTACCAGTTGCCAACTCCATAATCAACACACCAAAACTATACACATCACCTTTTGTTGTAGCATGCCATGTTTGTCCATATTCAGGTGCAACATAACCAACAGTTCCAGCTACAATTGTACTCACATGACTATCATCAACATCAACAACTCTAGCAAGTCCAAAATCAGTTACTTTTGCTTTACCTTCTTTATCAAGTAACACATTACTAGCTTTCACATCTCTATGCACAATTGGAGGGTAACATTCATGGTGTAGATAAACTAACGCTTTAGCCACATCAATCGCAACTTCTAAGCGTCTTTTATACGTCAATTTTTTTGTATCGGTTATTAATTCTTCCAAACTTCCACCTCCTATGTACTCATAAACTAGTAACTTTTGTGAACCATATAAACACCAACCATAAAGTGTGACAAGGTGTGGATGTGGCCATCCAAATTCTTGACCACTAAGGACTTTCATTTCGGCTTTGAATTCTTTTTCGCCTTCAATTCCTTCTCTTTGTAGCTTCTTCACTGCCACTTCTCTTCCATCAGGAAAAATTCCTTTGTAGACCGTTCCGAAACCGCCTTTTCCTATGATTCTTTCCTCTTTGAAGTTGCTTGTTGCTTCGAGAATGTCGGCATATGTGAAAACTATATTGTTCAAGTGGAATATCTTGATAGAATCAGAAAATATTTCCTGATTTTTATCTTTAAGAAACTTTCCTTGTTCTACAGATGAACTTTTCACCAAGAAATAAACGGTTAGAAAAAGAATTCCAGAAACCAAACTAGCTAGTGTTAGAGCAACACAAAGATACCATTTTGTGGTTTTTCTCATTCTTTTGTTGAAAGTTTTGTTTTTTCCATCTGGGGTGTTATAAAAAAACTTTGGAAGATCTAAAAGGGTATCACCTAAATATGAATCCTTATCAAAAGTAAGCAAGTGACCTAATGGTGGTACTGTACCAGATAATAAAGGATTATATGAGATATTGAACCTGCTAAGTTCGTCCAAATTGACCAAACTTTTTGGAAATGTCCCTGAGAAATTGTTCCAAGACAAATCAAGATCTTGCATACACTTCATGTTACCAATTTCCCTAGGAATTTCACCAGAAAATTCGTTCCTAGTCATGTTCAACACTATAAGTGGCAAACCACCAATTTCTTTTGGAAATTTTCCGCTGAATTTGTTGTCTCCTAAATGCAACATACTGAAATTTAACATGGTTCCAATTTCGGAAGGAATTTCACCACTTATTTGATTACCACTTAACTGAACATAACCAAATTTATGAGATGATCTAGTTGATGGTTCAGATGCACACATAGGAAAAATTCCATAACCTTTAAGCAATCTATCCCAAAGGGATCTACAATTCTTCCTTGTTAAGATACTATACACAAAACTGAATGGAGGGTAATCGGCAGGTATCCATCTTCTCATCGACAAACACTCACTATTTCCAGCAACAACTCCAACCATGTTTCTATGATTTGATTCAAATGTTTCCATAGCATTTCTTCCAATTTTGGTCAACTCATAAGGAAATTTTCCAGTGAGTTTGTTGTTTGCAAGGTTCAACCATATTAAACTTGAACAGTTACCTAACTCACGAGGGATTTCGCCTGTTAATGAATTATTTGCAAGCATTAACCAAAGAAGAGAATTCAAGTTTCCAAGGCTTGGTGGAATTTTTCCATCGAAACTATTGAAAGAAAGTTCAATTGCTTGCAATTTACTCAAGTTTCCTAATTCAGAAGGAATAGAACCATTGAAGTTATTGTTGCTTAATGATAAGAATATGAGACCAGACATTTGAGAAATTTCAATAGGTAATGGACCTGAAAAGTTGTTGGAACTTAAGTCTAATCTTGTAAGATTAGTCAAAGTGAAAATTCCTGATGAATTCAATCCTTTAACATAAGAATTTGTGTGTAACAAAAGAAACTTCAATTGCTTGAATTTACCAAAAATCGGTTGTACCTCGCCACCAAAATGGTTTCTACTTATATCCAAGATAAACAAATTGGTCAAATTCAAAAGGGTATTTGGAATATCTCTTGAAAAGGTGTTATTCTGCAAGAACAGTGATTTGAGACCAGAAATTGTACCAATTTCATGTGGTATTTGACCACTAAATTTGTTACTAGAAAGATTTAGAATCTCTAAATTCTTGCAGTTAGCAACTTCCTTAGGCGGTTTACCGAAAAATCCATTGACAGAAAGATCCAATTTTTCAAGACTACAATTCATTGGAAAAGCTTGTGAAGGTATAATCCCACTTAGAAAATTCTCAGAAATTGAAAATTGTCTCAACCTTGAAATTTCATTTGATAAAACACCACTTATATTATTTGTACTCAAATCCAAATACTTCAACTTTGAACACTTATCAAAACACTTATCAACTCTACCAAATAAGTGATTATCTGAAACATTCAAAGTAACCAAACTATCACAATTATCAGGAAAATTCAACTGAAGTTCACCTTGAATTCTATTCATAGACAAATCCAATGTCTGCAACTTACTCAAACCTGTTAAATTCATTTCTCCCTCAAGAATATTATGAGATAAATTGAGATACACAAGATTTTTACACTTTCTTATATCTTGAGGAATCTCTCCAGAGAGAGTGTTCCTTGAAACATCAAGGTGTGTGAGTTGAGTTAACTGAGAGAAATTATCAAACATCTTACCTGCAATTTCACTTGCTGAGATATCAACACTCACAACCCTCCATTTTCTTTTACCTTTGATTTGGTTGCATGATATTCCTGACCAATGACAAGGATTTGATTTGTTCTTGTTCCATCTTATATATTCTCCTTTATTTGAAGCTGTTTGATTCTCTAAATAGGATTTCAAATTCAATAATACTTGTTTGTCTGTTACCAATGAATCTCCATCAACAAGTTTACCTGTCAAATTAAAACTATATTATATATCGAAAATGCTAACAAGTGTCCTTACGACATTTGCTAAGAAGAAAAATATACTAGTGTTTTATTGAAAATTGTGTTCTTTTATAAATGACCTAAATTTGACTTCGTACTATTCATAAGATCTATTTTGGGAAACACTAGTATTTTGGGAAACACATTTTAGTAAAATGTTCTTTTTTCAGCATAAGACTTTCTCTTTTAGATATTTTAAGAGTGATACGAGTTGTATTAGTTAGAGTGATATGAATAGTATTTGTCCTTGGGAATTGGATCCTCTCAATCTCTACTTCTCTCAATCTCTCAACAATTAATCCTAGCCATTATTCTAAATCTAATGGTAGAAAGAGAAATACATTTCCATAAATATAAATACCATATAACAATTTAATTTCCTAATTTGGAATTTGTCTTTTTCTAATAGTATATAATTGGCTTTAATTCCCTTATTTTTTTGTGACATATTAAAATATAAAATTAAGATATATTTATTATTAAAAAATTGAAAAACTCTAGAATTAAAATTTGGAATTTAATTATTATTATTTTTTTTTGAAATTTAATTAATTTTTTCAAAAATTAAATTAAATTATGTTAATCATATATACAACTTTTCATATTCAAATTAATATTGGACAAAAAAAAACTTCCCACGATCCTGATATTAGTTTTATACTGCTACTATACTAATAGAGTTATAAGGCAAGCAATATACAAATGAAATTATAACATTCTTTTAGGAAGAAAATACAAATGTTTTCATTTTATTTTTTATGTAAATGCAAATGGATTGATTTTCTCTTTTAAGGGAGTGTTTTTCTTTTAAATTTTATTGTAATAAAAAAAATAATGGAATTAAAGTCAATAATATACTATTAAAGAAAGACAAATTTCAAATTAGGAAATTAAATTGTTATATGGTATTTATATTTATGGAGGTGTATTTCTCTTTCTACCATTAGATTTAGAATAATGGCTAGGATTAATTGTTGAGAGAGATTGAGAAAAGTAGAGATTGAGAGGATCCAATTCCTTTGTGCGTGTATTTTCCATTATCATAAATGTAAAATAGATGTTGATGTTCACTAGTCTTGGTCTAGTTTGAACGTCACAAAGGTTGATAGAATCTCTTTGCACGTATAAGCAATCTTTAGCGTTTCTTGAATCTGTTCTCACATCACTCTGTCAAACATGGTTTCGTTGCTAGGGATAGAAACTGAGAGAAAAGAGTTATCGCGGGAGGAGGATGATTTAAAATCGCGGAGCTCCAAGAAGGTCAAAGAGAATGCGGCGAGAGGTGGTGGCGACCCATCCGACAAGGAAACACGGTCATATAAAGCGACCGTGATGGGAACGTCTGCTGCTAGTGGTAGTTTTCAACAGATTGAATTGCTATCAGACTCTTCTGATGAGGAAAACGACGATATGGATGATGACAAGGACTTGGGAGATGATATCAGGATTGAAGAAGAATTATTTGCATCGTATGCGTGTCCAAAATTTGTTCTCTCAAGCAGGGAAGAAAGAAGGATTCGTAAGCCATGGAAGAGAGGTCTCATCGTCAAGCTTATGGGAAGGAAGATTGGTTATAAAGCGCTGGAAACAAGACTGAAACAACTATGGGTTCGTCAAGGCGTGATTACTATTATTGATCTCAGTCATGATTACTTCTTGGTGCACTTTACAAGCAAAGGAGATCAATATAGAGCGCTTACTGAAGGGCCATGGATGATATATGATCACTACCTTTCAGTCTCAAAATGGAGTCCGGATTTTAATCCGGCTACAAATAAGATTGAAAAGATGGTGGTGTGGGTGAGATTTTCAGGATTATCAATAGAGTATTATGACAAGAAAATACTCAATGGTATCGGTAACAGAATTGGGAAGACGGTTAAGGTGGACAAGAATACTCTTCTGCAAGAGCGTGGAAAGTATGCACGTCTGTGCGTGGAAGTTGATTTAACAAAACCCCTCTTGGCCATGTTTACCATCAAAGAAAGTTATTATAGAGTGGAGTATGAAGGGTTACACCAATTGTGCATCGCTTGTGGTAAATTTGGACATGTCAAAGAAGGTTGTTCATTGAAACCACAAGAACAACATAAGGAGAGAGTGGATCAACCCAATCAGGGAGATACGGTGATGAATGAAAAGCTTGCACTAGCTGAAGGGCCATGGACGGTGGTTAAGAAAACTAGAAGACCCAGGAAACCGAAACAGGATGACGGGGACAATGCTCTTGTAAAAAATTCTGGTAATAATAACCAAGGCCCCAAAGGCATGGGAAGCCGATTCCATGCTTTAAGTGAAGACCAACCTGTGGAGGACATAGTAGGTTTGATAGCCCATAAGGTACAAGAGGGGAGTGAATCACTTACGGTTCCTAAGGATACACATGTGCCCAACAAAAAGCAAAATTCTAATGATAATGAGTCAATAGCTATCAAGGAAAAGATAATCATGAGTGCACCATCAAGTGGAACAGCAACAAGAATGAGTGGAAAACATATCAGGGATCATAAACTTGCAACACATGATAAAATAAATTTTAAGGGAAAGATGGGGTCCACCTCGAGAATAGGTTCAGGGAACTTTGTTGAATTATCTCAAAAGAAGGATTTTGGTGATATTATGTCAGAGCATCTCAAGCAGCAACACGAGACAAATGCTAAGTATCAAACTGAGCAGCTTATTGGATCACGAAACAAGAACGAGCAGAATAATCAATGTGAGGAGCATGCTAGCATTACTACAGACCCTACAGGACGATTGAGTCTTGAAGAGGGTGGATGGCCTAATGCTCCCAGACCTCCAGATATAGGTTCGGCACCCTCACCGTCTCATGTAGCTAAGGGACATGGTGTTGCTGACACGAACCCAGATGGAGACGAATTCGAGGATGCACATGATCAAGGTGTATTGGGATCTGATGAGTCAGACATGGAGATAGTGGGCGAGACACCACCTGGAACTAAACATTAATTTGTTTTTGTGGGATGGTAATTGCTTTTTGTTTTATGGATAGAATGAATACACAAAGTAAAGTGTTAGTGTGGAACTGTCGTGGTGCTGCTAGCACATCCTTTTACAGATATTGTAACCAGTATGTGGCTTCTCATAAGCCAGATATTTTAGTAATTATGGAGACAAGGTGTGATCCAGAGAAGCTTCGAAATACGTTTCGCTTGATGGGTTTTGATGGTTTCGAAGCCTCAGCTGGTAGTGGATATGCAGGGGGGATTGTGTTGGTTTGGAAGAAAGATAGTGTCTACGTGGAACCCTTATATAAAAAATTCCAATATATGCATGTTAAGGTGAAGTGTAAACATGGTGGGGAGTGGTTTTTTACACCAGTTTATGCTAGTCCTAACGAAGAGAATCGTAGGATTTTATGGGAGGAGCTACATCAGTTTTCGAGAACTATAAATGATGGTTGGATGCTTGCTGGGGACTTTAATGATATAGCTAGTATTAATGAAAAGAAGGGTGGAATACCAGCTTCAAGCCGTAAATGTGCTAAGTTTGTTGACAGAATCAATAGGTGCCAGTTGATGGATTTGGGGGCCACTGGCTCTAAATTTACATGGTGTGGTCCATTATATGCAGGGGATCAGATTTTTGAAAGACTAGATAGAGCTTTATCTAATGATTCTTGGAGAATTTCCTTTCCTGAAGCGATTGTCAAAGTGCTTCCGCGGCTGGATTTCTCGGATCACCATCCAATTTTGATCTCTCTCTTTAGACATTTTCATGAGGGGGGAGCTCGTGCCTTTCGTTTTGAGAGTGCATGGCAGTTGGATAAGTCCTATAATGATATGTTGGCTGCTTGTTGGGACAAAAATAGACCTGTTCATGATAATTTGCAAGCCCTCCAACACAACATTAAGGAGTGGAAATTCCTTTCCTTTGATAAAGTTATTGAAAGGAAAAAAGAGTTGATGGCTAGAATTGGAGGCATCCAAAAAAGTATGTATACTGGCGGAAATTTGAGATGGCTGAGAGGTCTTGAAAAAAAGTTACAAAGTGAGTTGGCTGAGATCCTTAAAAAGGAGGAAATGATGTGGTTCCAACGATCAAGGGCTAAATGGTTAATGGATGGTGATCGCAACACTCGGTACTACCATCTAAAAACCATTAATAGAAGAAGATATAATAATGTTATTATGTTAAGAAATGATTTTGGAGAATGGGTGGAAGATCCAGTCCAGCTCCAGAGTATGGTTAATAATTTTTATTATGATCTTTTCTCAAAATCAAATGAAAGGTGGGAATGGAAGCAGACCGATGTGACCTTTCCAATACTGGATAGAGAGACGTTTGACATGCTGGGTATGCCTATTGAAGATCAGGAAGTGAAAAAAGCCTTGTTTAGTATGAGCCCGTGGAAAGCTCCAGGTCCCGATGGTTATCCTGCGGGCTTTTATCAGCAAGGCTGGAATGTGGTTGGTTCGAGTATAATCGAATTTGTTCGAGCGGTGTGGAATAAACCTGAGGTGATTAATTTAGTAAATGCCACAGATATTTGTCTCATTCCTAAAGTTGCTCGTCCAGAATTTGTTAACCAATCCAGGCCTATATCCTTGTACAATACCATTTATAAGATTGTTAGTAAAGTAATAGTGAGTAGACTTCAGAATTGTATCCCTTCCATTGTCTCACCGTTTCAAACGGGGTTTGTTCCTGGTAGGAGTATTCATGAAAATATAGTGGTAGCGCAGGAGTTATCGCACAGTATGAATAAAATGACGGGGACAGTTGGTTACTTTGCAATCAAAGTTGACCTCTCCAAAGCTTATGATATGATGCGCTGGGATTTTGTTGAATATATGTTGCGTGAGGTCGGTCTTCCTAATTTGATGATTAATGTCATCATGCAAGGGGTGACGAGTGTGAAAACTAATGTTAAATGGAATGGTATTCGAGCTGATTACTTTAGGCCCACTCGTGGGATTCGGCAAGGTGATCCTATCTCGCCTTACTTATTTGTCATGGGTATGGACAAGTTGTCACATCTTATTTGTCATGTTGTTAATCAAGGAGAGTGGAAGCCTATTAAAGTAGGGAGGAATGGTCCTAGTGTTTCTCATCTTATGTTTGCCGATGACCTGCTACTTGTTGGGCAAGCAACGGTTCTGCAAATGCAGTGTGTGATGCGCATTCTTGATGAGTTTTGTACATTATCTGGACAACGAGTTAGTAATGAAAAAACTAGCATTATGTTCTCCAAAAATGTACCTAGGAGTGTCAGAGGCCAATTGATTGGTTTGTCTGGATTTAGGGAGGCTGCTTCCTTAGGGAAATACCTTGGGGTCCCCTTGACAGGAAGAGCTCCGAGAAGAGCCGATTTTCACTATATTATTGAGAAAGTGCAAAGTAAACTCACAGCGTGGAAGGCGAAGAATTTAACATTTGCTGGGAGAGTTACTTTAGCTAAAAGTGTCATGGAAGCTGTTCCTATATACCCCATGATGACAAATCAACTCCCACAAAGTTGTATAGATGAAATTGAAAAAATTGAGAGAAATTTCATATGGGGAGACAATGACCAGACAAGGAAAGTTCATGCTGTCAGATGGGCTGATGTGACAAAGCCTAAATTTATAGGAGGACTTGGATTGAGGAAACTTAGATCCATGAACCAGGCATGTTTGCTGAAGCTAGCTTGGAGCTTATTTAATGGTAAAACTGACTTGTGGTGTACAATTGTTAAAGGAAAATATGGTAAGCGCCTGCAGAACAATATAATTGTGGATGCCAAACCTACTGACTCGAGCCTCTGGAAAGCGTTGAAGAATGTTTGGCCAGTACTTAAAGATAATGAGTATTGGGTTGTCGGCAATGGTAAAAATATAAATGCGTGGCAGGACTGCTGGTTGCAACCGGGACTTAGAATATCCAGTTTGGATATTTCTATTCCTCAACACCTTGCTAATGTGAAAGTTTGTGATTTACTTGATAACAATGGAGAATGGAACATGAGCTTAGTGAATGATTGGCTTCCTGTGGATGTTAAGAATAGACTACTTGCTGTTGCGGTTTCCTTGAACGACGAGGATGCTGATTTTCGTGCCTGGCCGGGGGGAAAACACGATGAATTTTCTGTCACTTCAGCGTACTGTATGTTAAATGATATTCCTCAGGTGGAGAATAATGTGTGGCAAAGGTTGTGGCATATTGACGCAGCAGAGCGTGTGCGTGCTTTTGTTTGGATACTAAAGCATAATCGCTTAATGACTAACGCGCGAAAAAACAAGATGGGATTAGGTAGTGCAGCATGTTGGTGGTGCAATGATACGGTCGAAACGACACTTCATGTTCTTCGGGACTGTCCATATGCGATGGCCCTTTGGATGAACACGGTGAGTCCTAACATAAGAGGAAAATTTTTCTCAATGGAGCTAGCAAGCTGGATTAATTTTAATATGCATGAGGCATGTGATGACTCAGGTTCTGTTAGCTGGGCAGCGTATTGGGCAACAGCATGCCATGCTTTATTGGGTTGGAGGAATAAGGCTATGCATAAGGAAGAGTGGTCCCGTCCTCAACAACATTGGCTGCTAGTGTATAAACTAGTGAATAATTATAAAGAAGCAAGGCTAGTGGGGGATATTGCTACTGTTACTACAAGGACTGAGGCTTTAATCAGTTGGCATCCTCCTCCAATAAATTGGGTAAAATTGAATACTGATGGCTCGAGTAAAAATAATATGACAGCTGCTGGGTGTGGTGGTCTTATCCGTGGTAATGACGGTGAATGGTTAGGTGGTTTTTCTAAGTTTGTAGGGAGTTGTAGCGCTTGTGTCGCGGAACTCTGGGGTGTTTTGGAAGGATTAAAATATGCTTGGAATTTAGGATTTAGATTGGTGGAATTACATATTGATTCTCAGGTGGTGGTGAAAATAATTCAAGAAGATGGTACAACTAGTTCGTCTTGTTGGAGCTTGGTGCGTCGAATTCGACAATTTTTGGAGCGTGATTGGGAGATTAAGATTCAACATTCCTACCGCGAGGCTAATAAATGTGCTGATTTGTTAGCTAATATAGGGTGTGACTCAGGAGGTCCTTTGATTTATTATGAGTCTTGTCCGACTCCTCTTAGTTTACTTTTTGCTGCTGATATTATGGGAGTTGCTACTCCTCGCTTAATTACTTTGTAATTTTTTCCTTAGAGTCTTTTAGACTCTCTTGTTTACCAAAAAAAATAGATGTTGAATTAAGAGTGATATGAGTTGTATTAATTAGAGGATATAATTGAAAGAGAAAAAAAATAATTTAATGTTGTATTCAAAAATTGAAAAGGTCAATTATTTTTGAACAATTTATTTTGGCAAAATATTTGTTCATTTTGAGATGTGCCAATAATATATACTCCCTCCGTTTTAAAATATAAACAAAAGTTTGTCAACAAAAATGAATGTATTTGGTCCAAATCTTTAACTAAATACATCAAGTTTCTTTGACTCATTTTTACTTATATTTTGGTATATATATATACTCCCTCCGGACACATTTATAAGCAAATTTGACTTTTTTGGTATATTGAAAAATGGATGTATGTGGCCTATAATATAGACCGCTTACATTCATTTTTCAATGTACCAAAAAAGTCAAATTTACTTATAAATGTGTCTGGAGGGAGTATATACTCCATCCGTCTCAAAATATAAGCAAAAATTGGTCAAAAAAACTTGATATATTTGGTTAAAGATTTGGATCAAATACATTCTTTTTTGTTGACCAATTTTTACTTACATTTTGGGAAGACGCACCAAAAGGTTGTTGGTGGAATCTAAGAACACCCCATCATGTGTTACAAAAATATCACCAAAATAGTAAAACTAAAACTATATATTATATAAGTAAAATCACAAACATGCCAAAAATATGTTTAACAATTTTAGAACAGCCCACCAAATTAACAAACATGGATTATCTGCAGCTCCTCTTCTTGCGGTCAAATCTTTGTTGTTAAATTAATCTAACTGGTTGAAATATAGCTATTAGATTAATCTAACGGTCTCACTTAAGAGGTGCGATGTAGAGGATTTAGTTGACAAGTTTATACTTGATGATCATAAATTTGCTTTTTAAGGTACAAAATATAAAGTTAAGAGGTTTTTTCATCATTAAGAAACTTCATGCACTAACATGAGATTCTTGGTATTGAGCACAAAAAAGGATTTTAAGGTAACATAAAAGAATGAAAATTGATAAAAGAGTTGGAATTATGAGTTGGTACCTGAAAAAATGATCAAAAAACAGACCAACATGAAGCTCCATGAATCATATTCTTGTTCTGACATTAATGATCTTTTTCACTTGTTCTATTTTTTATTCTTCTTCTATGAACAAAACTCATGTACTTGATGGTTCAACAAGATGGAAAATAAAAAGTATGAATCTTCTTTATGAGAAATTTCAAGTCATTGAGATGATGTGTGTTGAAATAGACAATAAAATTGAACGCGGAATAGATTGCTTTTGTGTCTTTCTTTTTTGTTAAGTTTTCTTTGTTGTGATATCATAGGAACTTATTTTAATGAATAGATTAAAAATATGTACACGGATGATTGTTATTTGTTAGTCCATCCTTGTGAATATACTCCCTCCGGTCCTATATATAAGAAACATTTCACTTTTTAGATACATTATAAAATAGATGTATTTAGACTATATTATTGTCTAGATACATCAATTTTATAATGAATCTAAAAAGTCAATTTTTTTTTATATATAGAACCGGATGGAGTAAATATGGAGTGACCAAGATTTAAAACCAACTTTTTTTTTAAACTATCTTTTTTTACCACCAGTTTAATCTGGTTCGGGGGTCAGTTCTAGCATCAAGTGGTTTCAGCCCTCTTCCGATCGCAATTGCGGGGATCACAGTTTAAAACCAATTTTTAGATTTATTCAACAATAGATGTATATAGTCTATAATACTGACTAGTTTTATCTGTTATTAAAAGAATCTAAAAAATAAAAAATTATTTATGGAAAATACTAAACAGTGCACCCAGTACACTAGTAAGCATATTGATTTAAAAATACTTTTTTAAAACTTATGCATTTAATATATTGAAGATGTAAAAAATTATCTTTTTAACACCGGGTACACTGTTTTGTCTTCTTAGCATGCCCCTTTATTTATATATGAGACCGGACGGAGTATGTATTTTTGTCAAGAATAATCATTCATCTTAATTAATGTGAAATTGGTTATAGTACTTATGTTGTGTGTTTGGGATTTGGAGGATTATTTTATTGTTGAAAATGTTGTAAGAGTAACAGGGGAGGGAGCAGAGAAGCGCAAGAGTCAGAGAGACATTTTACATTTGGCAACAAAATGGAAGGTGGAGCCGCCGTTTCTGACCGGACTGGTGAATGAGTGTCTCGCACGGGTTTGACTCCTAATTCCTTTTGTCCCTAAATAGAATTAGAATTTTGCTAACTAGTACCTCAGATACTAGTTAAAGAATTTCAAGAAGCAACTTTGTATTAAAATTAACAAGATTTTAACTTTTAAAAAGTAAAATGCATATTTTTCAATAACATTTTTCTATTTTTACTAATATATCTGGAACGCTAGTTAACATTTGTCATTATAAGCATTAAGCCGTTGTTGGTTTAGTAGAATTATCAAAGAGAGAGTAAGAGGAGAAATGCACTTTTTTCTTGATTGGCACCCCGCACACATATGATTTTGGTCTTTTAAGTATTTTATTTCATTTTAGTTACAAATGGAGTAGTATTTGATAATTTGCTTAAATTTTTTTCATTTCATTTTTATTCTTTAAATTATAAATTTTGAACACTTTAATCTTTTAAATTGAAAATATTAAAATACTTTAATTTCTAATATGCGACAAAATTTTCAAAATTTTATAATTATAAGTATAAAGTGTCCAACTTTTGCAAAATAAGGGAACAAAATAAATAATTTAAATTATCAAATTTTATAATGTTTATAATTTAAAGAACCAAAATGAAACCTAAAATTAAGTTTAAAAACCAAAAATATATTTAACTTAATATTTTCATGTCAAATTTGTTTTTTGTTTTCAATTGTAGATCTTAATTAATTTAGGTTGAAGTACAATGTTGGGCTTGTATACAATTGTGCAATTTTAAATCCTTGTTCTTGTAAAACAATGTTAAGATAAAAAAGAAAACTACAACACAACTTGACGCAAAGTAGGAGAAATGAACAATATTAGTTTCACCGCACATCATATGGCTAGAACATCCGCACATCGATTAGTTTGACCGTAAAAAATGAACAATATTAAGCTATATTTCTTTCGTTCCAAAATGTAAGCAAAAAAAGAAAAGAAATCACGCTTATTAAAACACTCTAAATTTTACCAAAACAAACAATTGAGTTTCCTAAATTACCCTTAATTATACTAAAAACAAGATAAAAAATGCAGCTTGGAGTAATAATTACTCATCCTAAGGAAACTAAAAAATGCAGCTGCCTAATACTCCACACGTAATGCTTTGAGCTAAAAAGTGTGTCATAAATTGAATTGCAAGGAACCAGCACTCTGAATAATCCAAAATTGCCCGCCATTGAAAACTGTGAGCAAGGAATATGAACCAGCTGCCTACTTAATCTAGAATTTGGAAACCGAACAGTTTAGTTCAAAAAGAAGAAGGATTAGTAATAACTTAAAGGTATTTTAGTAACAACAGACATAAAAAATAGTATTTTGCTTACATTTTAGGATAAAAAAAGAGGAATTTTTTGCTTACATTAAGGGACGGAGAGAGTATTTGATAAGCTAGATTTTGAGCTTATAATTTATAAGTTCATTGTGTCAAAAAAAAAACTTAAAAGTTCATACGACTAAAAAAACTTGTTTAGTAAATGTTTTTTAAAAAGTTTATAGTATATTTTACTGGCTTATAACTTATTTTTCAAATGTTATTTTAAGTAGCTTATGAACTTATAGCTTTTCATTTTTTCTTCCAATTTTACCCATGTTATCTTACTTGAGAAAAATTAAATATTATATAAATATATCTTTTTTTATGTAATTTGATACTTAGTTCAACCGCTAATTTTATCAAACACTACAAATTCAATCCGCTAACTTATTTGTCAAAAAAAAAAACTTATTTGTTATAAGCTAAAAGCTAGCTTATAAATTATTTGCTATAATAAGTCCATATGTCATAAGCTAGCTTATCAATTATCCGTTATTTTTTACCAAACAGAGCTTTAATAATATTGTTAGTCTCTTGTTAGTATTATATTGTTGAGAATGAAAATTAAACCCTCAACCTCTTATCATATCACTTTCTAGCTTATTCGACCTTCAAGTCATCCTTGTATCTCCTATTTTAATTCTACTTTAAGTTCACTAACGTGTGTTAAGAGTTTCACATCCAATATGAGATAGTCTGAATATATATAAGTGGAGATAATTTTAACTTTCATTTTTGTAAGATTCAATTAAACTCAAACAAAAATTTTAACATAGTATTAAAGTTTCCACCATCAAACCAAAAAAGGAGTCACTTTCTACCATGTTTCCGCTACTCAATACTCACCATTTATATTCGAGTCACACATAAAGAGGAGCAATCTTTTATCTATAAAATCAACTTGTAAAATAGTAAAAATTTTCTTACTTATATAAACTCATTATCTCTACCTATATAATCTTACCAATGTCAGAACAAAAAGTATTACTACCCGAACTAATCCAAGTTTAAGGTCGCTTTCAGCCTACATTAGCAAAGGAATCTCTCATCTCCCTCAAGATTAGTCTACAGACCAAATATACCAATTGCTTTTCAAGTTTTCAGTATGAATTTTGTCGCTTTACGTCAAATTTATATACTATTACTATGTATTTATTTATAGTATATTAGTAGCAAAAGTGCTTTCTAAAATTTTAAACTTTGCGATCAAACACGGTTGAATATCCATCATAGTTGATAAATATACAAAACCACACACGTGTTCAACTTCAATTCCTGTCGCATTCGCAGCTGATTCAACTTTGCGTTTATATTTTTGACCGGGTTAAAATTAAGATATGATGTAATCATGCATCATGCATGAGTATTATTCGAAATAAAGACTCAATTTTCATTTATTTTTTTAACAAACAAAAATTATATATATATATATATATATATATATATATATATATATATATAATCACATAAACAAATAAACTCCTCAGCACGAGGCGTACAGAAGAAAACTATAAAAATTTACAAGAGAGTCCAAGCAAGCAATAAGATAAAACAACAATTAGTCGATACCTAGATAAAGCAAATGGCTAGACCACCAACAATGAAAGTAAGAGATTAAAGTCACATATGTTGTCCTCATCGACCGATAAGAGAACATCTCAACCTTGTCCAGTAGCCAGTTCACAGAGTTTGCCGAATTTCTGAAGATTTCAGAGTTTCTTTCTTTCCACACTACCCAAACACAAGCAAACCAAACGAGCTGCAGAAAGGACTACTGTGCACGGAGACCATCAGCTGAATAAGTGAATTTGACGAAATGATCTGAGAGACTATGTGCATCCACCGTCGAAAAGTCAATCCATGACTGGACTAATGCCCAAAGAGAACCGAAGGTGCTACAAGAGAGAAATAAGTGTTGAGCTGACCTGTCACAACTATGGAGATCTGGAGATAGGATGCCTCGAGTAACCAAATTTGTTTTTGTTGGCAACCGATCACGCAAGAGACACTATGCTAAAATAGACACCTTCAAGGGAACATGCATATGCCATAGAAGATCTTCGATCAGCTGCTCTTAAAGTAACATCGTTCTGAGAAGTCAAAATCTAATACGCATCTCGAACTTATAACCCGTAACGGGATCAGGCCGCCACCTGTTAGGAGACTCAACCTGCAAAGTCACAATAAGAAGTAAAGTCTGACACTCCCTCACCAACTCCTCTTCCCACGCCCACAACTGTCTCCTCCACGCCCATGCCTCCCCTCCAGCCTCCCAACCTAAAGAAAACATCTCTGTCACCGTACACGACTTGATCGCCGCCAAATCGAACAAGCGTCCAAACTTCTCGCAAAACGGGATCCCACCCACCCAGGGATCGGACCAGAAAAGAGTGTATGTCTCATCCCCCACCTTCCTCGTCACACACTTCCCGAACCAATCATCCCTAAGCCCTCTTACCCCATCCATGGTCCTCACAATCTCTCTCCACCATGCTGACCCCATCCTCCCGCCCTCCCTCAACCTATCATGCTTCGTCCCATAGCGAGCCGACAGCACTCGAAACCACATACCCCACGATCCACCAGCATCCTCCAGCACCATTTTCCCAAAAGGGCAGTGTTTAGCTCCTAAGCTGCCCAACCTCCAACCCTCCATACTTCTCAGGTAAGCAAATAGTTTTCCAATTAACCCAAGAGGTTTTCCTAGAATCCTCAGCACACCCCCCCCCCCCCCCCCCCGCCCCCCCGTTAAAAAAAAAGTTAATCAAAAGAGATTCAATAGAAAAGATAATACCTGAGGGGACTTTGAAAAAGGAAAGAGCATAGACAGACAGAGATGTCAAGACAGATTTGATTAGAACAAGACGACCACCAAAAGATAAAAACGACTCTTCAACCGAGACAATCTACTTCTAATGCGCGCCAACACCGGTTTCCAGAAATCCAGACGCCTCAGTTATTTTTTTCATAATTTATCACTCTCCTATTTGCGGATTTGGATAAGTAAGGAAGAATAAAATAAAAAAAATTAAGGATCGTAGTTGTAAAAACATCATAATTTATTATGATGTACCTATAATATTTATTTTTTATTTATTTATCAACGTTTTTTTTTTATGGAATTAATCATTTATGTTTGTAATCTGTTTACATTTAAGCTAATTTTTTTTTACCATGTGATGAACTAATTGGCCAATTTGGCATTCAATTTGCGTATATAGATGCAATAAGTTTCCCGAGAATTTGCAAAAATATAGGACCTATATAATATCTTCAACACGTCCCATGAGCTTAGCTTAATCGGTGGACATTTGCATTATTATGCAGAGATTTGGGTTCGAATCCCGGTCATTCAACTTATTTACTTTAAGGGTGGAATTTCAAGTCATTAGACTACTTGACAAAAAAAATATATATATCAAGTAATTTAGTGCATTCCATAAAGCAATCAATTTTGTTATGTGTCTGTGTGTATCTATCAATTGTTCATGTAAATGAATCGCTTCTGATAACTCGCCTTTTATAGCTCCATAGTTTCTAATTTGAATTATAAAATGGATTTTTGAGTTTCTGAGGATGAACAAAATACTATTTTACTTGCATGAATATGCTGTTTCTATTTTATTGTTTGGCTTAAATGCACTTTTGGTCCCCCTATTTTGCAAAATATGAAGTTTTGATCCCCTATTTTAAAAACCAACATTTTGGTCCCCCTATTTTAGTTTTGTTTGTAGTTTTAGTCCCCCACCCCATTTTGGAGTCAAATTGGTTGATGTGGCATTGTCACTGATGACGTGGCAGTGCCATGTGGACAAATTATTTATCTATGTTATTACTAATTATTTTAATTCATTAATATTTATTCGATAAAATAATTTTAATCATTAAAATATTTATATAAATTCATATCATCTTCCTCCCTTCTTTAAACTATGAACCCAGAATGTGTTAAAAACTTAAAACCCCATCTTCCCCAATACCCAATGTAGAAACAAAATAATAATCAACCATAAAAAAATTACAACTTTCTCATTCACCCTTCTATTCTTTCTCTCTTTTTTCTCCTATTCCCAACCAGTGGCGCAGCTAAGTATAGCAATGGGGTAGCTTTGGCTACCTCAAAAATTATTACTTTATTTGTTTTAGTAAGTATATTTCATATATAAGTACTCCAATAAAATATTTTTAGCTACGTCTCGTAAATTTAGCTCAATTGGTTTGAACTTCAGTTATTTCACTTATCCACTTTAAGGATGAAATTGCTAGTTATAGACTACTTGAACAAAAAAGATATCTATAGCTACTTTCAAAATAAGTTTATTTGTCAAAAATAAAGAGAAATAAGATACTCAAAATATCATCATTTGTTTGATACAGTATATTTAATTTATTGTGTCATTTTCGATATATTAAACAACTACGGTAAGAACTTTGTTAACGATGAAAATGGTAAAGACAAATTAAAAATAATATGAACAATGAATTTCTAGCAAATGACTAAATTGTTTACATTTTAAAAATATATACAAAATTAATATTATAGAAAAAAATTTACCCTTTTATTTTTATAAGCAATAATTTAACCCTTTCAAGTGTTGTCGAACTCAATTTTTTTATTAAATAGTTATTGTCATTTTTTTTTTGGTATTACTTTAACTTACATTTTATATAAATAAAATTATTGTGATTTCTTTTTTCAGGATTAAATTTAATATATTAATTTAAAAAAATTGTGTTATATTTGGCCACCTCATAAGAAATCGGCTAGCTTCGCCGCTGTTCCCAACAAAGCTTCCAACACCCACAACAACCAATAAACCAGAACAATTGAAAGTAAACTTTCACCAGAGGCAATAATTAGCCCAAAATATTTTTTCACCTTCTTCTTCATCTAAAAAAAATTAGCCTCAAAATTCAACCAAAAAAATCATCAATTAACTCAAAAACTATACCCAGAAATCGAACAACCCATATAAATTTCTTGTATTAGGAACTTCTAGCTTCATATCATAGATTGGTCTTTGGCTCACAGATCCATGGTACTTGGTCCCTGGCTCAAGATCTGACATCGGCTATTAAGAATATCTGCATGTCTTGACTACTGAGTTTGAAGGTCATAGAGTAAGAATATCATAGAGTAAGAAAAAAATTGTAGCACGTTCTAGAGAGAAAAGGAAAGAAGCAAGGAATACTAATTCAAAATTGTTTGTACAATTTTTCTTTCTTTCAACAATTTGTTTTTTGATGGTGATGATAGTATTGAAGAATTCAATAATAGTTGTCAATGCTTCGAACAATTATTTTCTTTTTGCCCTTTTAATTCTTACCTTGTCAATTAACCCATAAATAAACAAATACAAAAAATTTATGAGTTGTTGATTTTTTTTGGTTAATTTTTGATTTAATTTCCAAATTTGTCAATTAACCCATAAATTGGGTTCGAAGATGGACGGAGAAGAAAATTTGGGCGTTCTTCAAATTTTTTATAATTGATAAATAGTATGATTTAATAATTAAAATTATTTTATATTATTGAATAAAATAAATTAGTAATGACATGGATATTTAATTTGTCCATGTAGACGATGCCACGTCATTAGTGAGATTGCCACGTCAATAAATTTGACCCCAAAATGGGGTGGGGGACTAAAACTACAAACAAAATTAAAATAAGGGGATCAAAATGTTGGTTTTTAAAATAGGGGGACTAAAATGTTGGTTTTTAAAATAGGGGGACCAAAACTTCATATTTTGCAAAATAGGGGGACCAAAAGTGCATTTAAGCCTGTTTTCACTCTGATGATTCTGTAATTTTTTTGTAGCACACTTTTCATCCGTCCAAAGAAAACTGAACTTGACAACAATGCCGCAGCACATTTTAGTGTTGAAAAATCATAAAAATAAATTATAATTCTGTTGCCGGGACTTGAACCCGGGTCTTTCGGGTGAGAGCCGAATATCCTGACCAACTAGACTACAACGGATTGACGTTAGGAATTTCGCTTAATAACATTATAACCATAATTAAACAAAATTTAAGAGGCAATTTTATTTTTAAGAGGCAATTTTTGTTTTGAAAAATATGTATTTATCACTTTAGTAAATATTTAACTTTTATTTTTAGCAGTTAGATTCTCTAAAGTGAGTAAAGTGTAAAGTAAAAAAAATCAGAGTTGTGATTATAACAACATCGTGGTTATTCGTTAGATTATATCTACAATATTTACTTTTAATTTATTACACCTTAAAGCGAATCAATCAATTTAAAGGAGCTGGGTCTGTATTTTTAAAACAATTTTTTCCAAAAATAATATCCTTAATAAAGTTATTATCATAACTCGTCTCGTAATTAAAAGTAGCTCAGTTAGCGTGACATTGCATTATATATGCAAATAGTTGTGGTTCGAATCCCGACCATCCCATCTATCCACTTTAAAGGTAGAATTTTAGGCACCGAGCTACTTGACAAACAAAAAAAAGTTATTATCATAACTACTGCATTAATTAACAAAGTGTGTAATTAATTTATCTACCAATCATATTGGTTGCTTGTGTGTCAACTCAAGAGTTCTCTTTTTTTTTTTTATAATATTAATTATCTGGTTACTAAGAAAAAAGTTACCTAATAATTTAGAGTTCAACGGTAAGATAATTAAAGTCCATCAAAAAATTATTCCATCAAAAAATTGAACTTGAGTTATATTGAATAATCTTTTTTCTTTTCTCTTTTGATGAAGTATATACCGGTGTTATATTTTATTTTGAACACTGCAGAGTATTAGAAAATTTTCTTCAATGAAACCTCAGGTACCATAAAATTTAGTTGAATACAGATACAACATCCGATTATTTAATGACATACATTTTTTATATTTAATTATTTTAACATTAACTTAAGTTTTGATCTTTGGAATAACAACTAAATTCAATTTATAACATACCAAGACATTTATGATGTAGAATTATCGAAGCTACATAACTTTAGATTTGAGGTGCATCAAGTGCGTTTTCAATGTGAAATCAAATATGATGTTGAGAGTGTCTCTCAAATCTAATGGACATGGTGGTTGTGTAAAGACTAGAAATATTTGGTGCTCTTTCACAAAATCTTAGCACTTTGAAACTCAATTTTTTAAAAAGAAAAACATCGGAGTAAGTTTATTGAATTAGAAGATAGATCTATTGATTACAAGAGCAAGTTTATTGAATTATTTCAAATCACGGTTATCCATCTTATTTTAATCTAATGATCCAAGTTAACTATTAATCATATCACATGAACACCAAATTATGCTCTCCACCATATTTCTCTGTTATGCCTATGGTTTTTCCTCAATGTCAAAACGACAAAAAGTAAACCAGAAGTGCAACAAGTTTTCTTTTTAATTATTATACATAATTTTGTTTTTATCATTACTACATTACCATTTGATCAAATAACAACTAATGCGACATATTCACTCAATAAAAACAAGTTTGTACATAAAGAAAAAAATTTCTAATTTGTATATGTTATTGTTTGAAGTTGTTTTTAGCGAGACATGTTAAGATTTTTGTTGAGTGTTTTTTAATGGGTTATCAAATTTTTTTAATGTATCTTCCAAAGTTCGAATTTCAAATTAATATGTATATTTTTAACTATTTCAAAAGTTATCCAAACCACATACTTGAACTTACCAAAAAAAAAAAAAAACCACATACTTGAGAAAAAAATTTTATGTCGCCCATAGTTGGACTTAAATTTATTGTTGTCTAATAATGATGCAGTTTTACGCGATAAACAATTGTGACCGTTGATTGGAGATCAAACAACTAATATTTAAAATACAGTTTTATACCGCAAAATAATCTCAGCTGTCAATCGCAGATTGAACGACCAAAATCCGTTACAGCATGGTGCTGTAACAGTAGGAAATCCTGCCCACCCATAGTTTGATCCATCTTAATCTAGCTATAAAAAAAATAATTAAAGATCAAACTAAAAAAAAACAATATTAAAGATCAAAGTATCAAACTATAAAAGAAAAAATAAGATAAGTGACCATATTTAAAATAATATGTTTCAAAAAAATATATTTAAAATAATATATTATAAATTAAAATTAGATTTATTTATTATTATAGTATAAATCCACATCCTCTTGGTAATCTCCGCCCCCACTGCCCACTCTACTGTTTTCTCACATATTAGGTCTCGAATCAAATCCGAGTTGAATCAGTGAGTCGTGTTGAGTTGAATCAGCGAGTCATCATCCATCATGTCGGACGAAGAACATCACTTTGAGTCAAAGGCCGATGCCGGAGCTTCCAAGACTTATCCTCAACAAGCTGGAACCATCCGCAAAAACGGTTACATCGTTATTAAGAATCGTCCCTGCAAGGTTGATTCAATTTTATTTTCATTAAGTTTCGTTAATTTTATTTAATTATTATCCTTCGTTGATTTTTTGTTTTTGCTAGGGTTTGATTTTTAGTTTGTGTTTGATTGTTTAGGTTTTGAGATCTGTTGTTTTACATAACCTAATTTAGTTTTGTGTTGTTAATTTAGCTAAATTAAATATAAATAATTTTTTTTTTTCTGTTTGAAATTTCATGTTCATAGTGTTGTTCTGTTATTTTTAGGGTTGTATTTGTGAGTGTTTATATTGTATTGTTGTTTGGTATAGTTTTAAATTGTGGTTGCTTTGGATTTGTTGTTAATGTGGAGAAAGAGTCTAATCGAATTCGGATGATGCAACCACGATGAATTGCGATTGCTGAGACGTTAAAAACCCTAATTTTACATTTTGTACAGTGGTTGGGGGTTTATATTTAAAACATTTTGGAGTGTAGCTTTGGTTGTGTTTGACTGGATTTGTGTGGTCTTTAGAACACAAATTTTGGTTGTTTGTTTTGGTTTTTTGGCACTTTGGTGGTTTGCATACTATGATTGATGGGTGTGGTTGGATCCTTTATGACTTTTTTAAAAAAAAAAAATATTTTTAGGGTTGTATTTGTGAGTTTTTATGTTGAAATTGCTTGGCAAGGTTTTAAATTGTGGCTGCGTTGCGATCCCTTGATGTTGTGGAGAATCCATTCAAATGAAACTAATGCAACCATATAGTTTATTGCAGTCGCCAAGACTAAACCCTAATGTCGTTGTCTGTATTGTGGTCGCAGGCTTTTTAATTAAAACCTTTTGGACGGTAGTTTGGTTGTGTTTGAATGGATTTGAGTGGTCTTTTGAGTATTATTTTGGATTTATTTATGGTTTTTTTGTGCTTGTTTTGCTCTTGATACTTTGATTGATGTGTGTGGTTGGTTTCTTTTATGGCAGGTTGTTGAGGTTTCAACCTCAAAGACTGGTAAGCACGGTCATGCTAAGTGCCACTTTGTTGGAATTGATATTTTCACTGGCAAAAAGCTTGAAGATATTGTGCCCTCTTCCCACAATTGTGATGTAAGTAGACCTTGGACCCGTTTGGATAAGCAATATAACCGAGTGTTTATAGGATACGTTCTTAATTCTTATCATATAAACGCTCATGTATATGTTATTTCTTTAGTCGAAGAGACAATATAGATAAACTATTTTTTGTAGCTATAAGCTTTTTTCACAAGTAGTTTAAGAGAGCTTATCAAAATAGTTGAAAACTGCTTATAGACATGTTATAAATCGTTTTTATAAGCTCTCCTAAAACACCAATGTGATTTTCATGATGTTTCTTCACTTTTATGCTTCCTTTCTCTGATGACATATTTCTTTTGTTTTTTCTTCTTTTAGGTTCCCCATGTGAATCGTACCGACTACCAATTGATTGATATTTCCGAGGATGGATTCGTGAGTTGAAATTTTTTTTTTTTTTTTTACAATTCCTTTGATTCAATGACTAATCTTGATTCTATTGTCTGAATCTTTACTTGAATGATTCTATTTTATAGGTGAGTCTGCTTACTGATAATGGGAACACCAAGGATGACCTGAAGCTTCCTACGGATGACAGTCTGCTTACTCAGGTTTGTAGAAATCTACTGCTTTATCCAAACAAGTTCTGAATTCCTCTGTAAATATTCTATTTTATTCATATGTTTATTGATTGATATCTAATTGAGTATACATAACTTATTGGCCACTGCAGATAAAGGATGGTTTTGCTGAGGGTAAGGACCTTGTTGTGTCTGTGATGTCTGCTATGGGTGAGGAGCAGATTAATGCCCTGAAGGATATTGGTCCAAAGAACTAGCTTCAACTGCTGCTGCTGCTAGTTTGTTGTTTCTATTTAAGTAAGAGATTATTAGTATTATTTAGCCCTTTGGTTTTGGTTATGAACTATGGTCAGACTAGTTTTACCAACTGTGTTTATGGATGTGATGCAAACTATTCTATATTTTTGTTTCCTTGGTATCATGAGATTTTCTTATAAGTCTTTAATCTTGAATTATTGTTTTGGTGTATTACTATGCTATACATGCATGCTATTGAATGAACGTGCATTAGTTGGAAAATAATATGATTATTACGATTTTGCTGGAGTTTGAAATTAGAGAGGTTCATTTGGAGTGTTTTTAATTCTTGGTAATAGACATTTGGAAGCTGTTCTGTTAAAATATATGTTAGAACTTGTATCTTCTAGTGCCATCCAATTGTTAAAAGTGATTTTGTTTGTAGTTTATAACATCAAATGCTTTTAAGCTTTTAATGGTTTTCAATCAATGTCAGTCTTTAGCAATCCAATTTATGCAAATAAATAAGTTTTTACTCCCTCTAGTCATAAATATAATAAAAAATTTACTTTTTAAATACATTGAAAGTTTGATATATCTGGTACATAAATACGGTTTTGTTAGTAAGAACTTATAAATTAACATTAAAATAAGTTGTTTTGCATAAGCTAAAAAATAAGTTATTTCTAACGGGTCCTAAGTACTGTTTGATTTAACCGGAGTTTTGCAATTTGTTGGATTGAAGACTGAGATTTTTACCGTAGCACGACTGCTTCAAGTATAAAATGGTTAAATATGAGAAATCATATTCCAACAATTTACATACTTACATACTATTTGCATATTTGACACTTGCTGATCCATAGTTCTAAATTCTAATATATTACTCAGTATTTATTTATATTAAACATTTTTTCAAATATTCATATCAAATCTATCACAGTAAAGAGAAGCAATATCGTAATGTAATAGAATAAATTGAAAAATAGACCGTGATTTATAAACAAAAATGACAAATAAAGATATTTTTTAAGTTTACTTGACTAGTCAACATGCCCCCGCATATTTTTGCACGTTAGGAGGAGTAGACCAATAATGAATATTCACTGACCAAAATCTTAACTCCCAGTACAGGGCATGACGCATGTAGAAGTTTTGGTAACGTATTTTGTACTCCTTGTAAAGAAATCTTTTATAGTAAACGAAACTGTGTCATATTCTTTTTAGGCCCTGTTCGGTCTTAGTAGGTCTTGTTTGGGGTGATTTTTGTTTTGTAAAAATTAAAATTGACTTTGTTGTGAAGAATATTGGAACAAATTAAGCTTCTGTTTTGTGTTGCGCCATTAAAGAACAGTTTGAGAGATCATTCATATTAGATTATTTTTATTAAAAATTTTAAGCATTGGTTTTTATCGGTTATTTCACATATGAAATACTTAATTTCTATTTTTTTAAGCAATGTGAGACTTAACTCAGCTCACATTTGTCACAACAATATCTCCCTCAAGTGAAAGTTATTCAATTCATTATGTATGCCCCCTTTTAAGCGAAGCTTTTTTTCATCCATATATTTGCATTATCGTTGCCGCTGCACTCAAGGTAACATGCTGCCTAACCACCTTTGTCAGGAAGACTTTTACTACAAGGAGCCGATCGAACCTTTCGTAGAACTATCAACTCTAATATCACTATGATGGGGAATAAACATGCAACAAATGCGCATCAGAAACAAAATTCTCCAAACTTGAAAGAACCTAAGGATCAACAACAAGTAAATGATATCCAAAAGAACAAATTAAAGGCACAAGAGAACATCAATATTTTAACATGAAAACCCTCAATGCCATAGTGAAAAACTTCGGGTCGTCAAGACCAAGGAAATCGCTCCACTATAATCAAATAAATGTACAAGAGAGTCTCAATGTGATGCACAAACTAGTGATAACAACCAACAAAACAACAAAGCACAAAAGCTTACAAATAAGAACAAGATGAAAATACCAAAAAATTGCAGCTTAAGTGCAAGGCCAATATCTTCGTTTCTACAATTCAATAGTGAAAAGTATTAGAATAGGAAATATTCTAGTCAACTTCTATCTTTAATAGCCTTTAGTAATGTGTTTTAAATGTAAATTAAATAGACTTTATTTTAGAGAATCAAGCTGATACAATACATTTGTATATATACAGTTGTAGATAAAGGTGTTGCAAACTTGCCATCCAAAAATGAGCTCAATCCAGCGGTTAATAAATCTGGAATCATTGTTTAACTAAGACTAGTTGTAGGAAAACGAGAATTGATTTCTCTCCTCTCTCTCTCTCTCTCTCTCAACCCTAAAATGTTGCTCTCCACTTAGGATAAACAAGACACAATGGATTAACAATCTTGAACCTTTCACCACATAGGAAGGGAGCCTAATATCTAACATTTTGCACACATTATACAAGACACCTTGATGTTATTCAAATTGTGTTTTTAGTTTGCACACATTATACAAGACACCTTAATGTTATTCAAATTGTGCTTTTAGTTTGCACACATTATACAAGACATTAATTAACATGACATTAAATAGAAGAAGACAAACAATTGTCGACCTTACTAGCTTCAATCTTTCACTTGTACAACAACTTCAAAAGTTACATACAACAACCTAACGTTTTCATCCAGTAAAGCTTTCAAATAGAGTTAGAACAATAACAATGGGGTCACTAAAATATCGACAACAGGGGTTCCTGGAACGGTGGTGGTAGTGGGGGTCAAAATGACGGCAAAGGTGAGATCACCAGAAATAGGTTAATATAAAAATAAAGTGCTCAAGGAAGATGAGGTAATAAAGAAGTAGAAACCGACGACTAAAAATAACAAATATATTATTTTGGTTGAGTTTTAGAAAAAAAAACTATTTGAAAAGTAAGTAAAAAAAATCATATAAACTCAATTTTACCTGAACATGCATTGATTTTTAAAAAATGAGTTTCAAAAGTAAAAATAAAAATCTAAACATATTTAATTTCAATATTTTTAAGAAAAAGTAATTTAAAAAAATTATATTATTATTATTATTATTATAAATCAGCCAACAAAAAATATTTCAAAAATCTTACCAAAGTCGAATTTTGGGGCTTAACTTTAACATTAATTAACATTCACAAAAAAAAAGTAAATGATTTTTTTTTTTTTTTGACATAAACACACTTAACACATTTCATTAATTAAATAAGTTTCAATACATGGAGGTACATAATCAAAGACACGACGACTAGACATAGAAAAAGCCGCCCTAGCTAGATAGTGAGCAACTTTATTCGCTTGTCGTCTAACATACTTAACCTCAAAGTAGTTATGTAATCTTAGTAATGACTGGATATGAGTAATTAACAGACTAAATTCAGAAACACCGGTTTGTTTAGAATAAATAGCATCCACCACTAGTTTAGAGTCACTTTCAAAAATGACGAAAGGGAGGCCTCTTTGAATCACTTCATTCATAGCTTCTACTAAAGCCAATGCTTCACCCTCCAACACACTAAAAGTGGTAGCCACAATGTTTGATCCTGCTAGTTTGAAATATCCATGAGAGTCGCGTAACACCCACCCCCAACCCGTCGAGCCCGCCAAGTTGTAGAAGCTTGCGTCGACGTTACACTTGTAATAACCATGAGGGGGCTGTTGCCAATGAAAACAGGATGATGCAGCTGTCGTAGGTGGAGCACGCTGCTGTTGTTCTTCATGCAGGCCGTGAACAGTGGCCCAATCAAGCCAAACACGTGAAGCATGAAATCCAAGCTGCTGTGCGTGTAAACAATTATCAGTCCATACTTTATTATTTCTGTTTTGCCAAGCGCAGTAGAGCAGCACAGCAACTTTACCTGCGTCCATCTTAGACTCATTTCTGCATATATCAAAAATAAAGTTTCTAATGTTAGTGAAAATATGTAAGCGAGATTGGATGATATTAGCCAACTCCATCACATGCCAAGCCTGACGGATACTATCACAATTAAAGAACAAATGCATCTCCTCTTCAACATTAGATAAACACAAGGGACATTCCTCCGGGCATTGCACACAACGATTAATCAACCGGGATCGAGTCGGTAAACAATCTTTACATATTCTCCAAAGCAATTGTTTGGCCTTAGGTGGTGCATGTATCTTCCATAAACTATTCCAGCCCTCCCTCGAGTTTTCTCTACAGCCTCTATTTTTCTCCTTCACAAATTTCCGATACCCCGATCTAACCGAGTATACCCCATCCTTCTCCTCCTTCCACACCAACCTATCCTCCAAGACTACATCTAGTAACGGTACAGCTGCAATGTCATGAGCTAATTCAATAGGAAAAAGAGAATTAATTTTATCCATATCCCACCTCTTCATATTCGGAAGCATAAGTTGTTGAACCGTAAGATTATACACATTATGATTTTGAGGAGCATTTAGGCAACACTCCTCACTAGCTCTTACCCACGGTTCATGCATTACTTTAATTTTACTTCCATCACCTATTTGCCATCTACAACCATAAGACAACACTTGTCTAGCTCTCCAAATGCTCCGCCAAGCAAAACTAGGATTGTTACCAATATTAGCCTCAAGAAAAGAATTTTTAGGAAAATACCTAGCTTTGTATATTCGAGCCACCAAAGAATTAGAGTTGTGCATAAAGTTCCACCCTTGCTTAGCAACCATCGCCATATTAAAACTATGGAAATCTCTAAAACCCAAACCCCCTTCATCTTTAGGACACGCTAATTTATCCCAAGCAAGCCATTTTATACCACTATTGTTACTACCTCCACCCCACCAAAAAGCATTAATCATTCTCTCTATCTCAGTAATTAAGTTGTCTGGTAAGAGGTATATATTCATGATATAAGCCGGTATAGCTTGTAATACAGATTTAATCATAACTTCCTTACCGGCACGAGACAATGGCCTACTCCTCCAAGCATTAATTTTCTTCCAAATGCGGTCTTTGATGAAAGCGAACGTCTCCTTCTTGCTTCTGCCCACCATGGACGGTAATCCAAGATAAGTACCGGTGCCTAGAACATGCTTGACTCCCATGATGTTAGACAAATCCTCCTGACCAGCTCTACTCAAATTGCGACTGAAGAAGACCTCTGACTTAGACAAGTTAATTTCTTGTCCTGATGCTAGCTCATAGGTCTTGAGGATCTCCATGAGTTTAGTTGTCTCTGAAATATTGGCCCTGCAAAAAATAAAACAATCATCGGCAAACAATAAGTGGGACACTATAGGAGCCCCTCTGCAAATTTTGACTCCATGTAAATCGCCGCTAGAAACTGCTTTATGAATAAGTGATGTGAGACCTTCAGTAACAAGAATGAACAGGTAAGGAGATAAAGGATCCCCTTGTCTTAGACCTCTGCCAGGGTGAATGGGACCAACTTTCTCAAAATTCACTAAAGCCGAGTAGTTTACTGAGCTAACACACAACATCATCCATTTTATCCACGTATCTGAAAAACCCATCCGTACAAGAACTCCTTTTAAGTAGCTCCATTCCACCTTATCATAGGCTTTACTAAAGTCAATCTTGAGTGCCAGATCACCTTTTGCCCCTTTAGTCCGCCTCTTCAAGCAATGTATGATTTCAATGGCGATGAGGGCATTATCAATTATGGACCGTCCTTCAACAAAAGCAGACTGCTCTTCTGAGATGTAATTACCCAACACTCCTTTTAATCTATTCGCCAGAAGCTTTGAAACCACCTTGTAGAGGACGTTGCAAAGTGATATCGGTCGGAAATCTTTCATAGAGCCCGGATTATCACACTTCGGGATGAGACAGATATTAGTTTCATTCAGGGAAGACGGAAAATAACCTCGCCACAACCAGTCTTTGACAGCTAAGAATATTTCATCTCCACACATATCCCAAAACTTCTGGTAAAAAGCAGGATTAAAGCCGTCAGGTCCAGGTGATTTATCCGGATGCATCTGGAACAAAGCAACTCTGACCTCCTCCTTCGTTATTGGCGCTTCTAGACTGATGTTATCTGCCTCAGTAACTCTGGGGGATATTAGAGAAAGAACCGGATCAAGACAGCCCCCTTTAGGTGAAAAAAGCTCATGAAAGTAACTACGGGCAGCTTCACAGAGATTTTGTTGACCTATGATATCCTCGCCATTATCATGCTTCAACTTCTCAATCTTTTTTACTTTAGACCGAGCGGTGGCTGACATGTGGAAAAATTTTGTATTAAGATCACCTTCTTTCAACCAGTGCATCTTAGCTCTCTGTTTCCAGAAAGCTTCTTCTTGAATAAGAATTTTTGCATGTTGATTATGGGCCTCCTGGAACCGAGTAGCACTTATAGAGTCTTGCTTGTCCCGAAATCTCTCCATCACCGCCTCCTGTTCGAGTATCTCATCCCTGAATTTCCTTCTCTTTTTTCGCCCCCATCTCTGTAATTTAGCTGCACAATGAGTTAACCTGTGTGTTATTTCGAGACCATTCCCATCATTCCACCCTTCATGGACAACCTCTTCAATATCCTCCTCCAGTAACCAACTGTTTTCAAACCGGAACTCATGCTTGTATTGTTGTTGATATACCGGAGAGCAATGCAATAAAATAGGACTATGGTCCGAGTGAGAAGACAAAATATTTCTGAGTTTAGCGTTAGGAAATTTTGTCAGCCAATCGGAGGAAACCAAAGCTCTATCTAATCTCTCCTCAATCATATGATCAGTCCCACTACTTTTGACCCAAGTAAAAGGGTAACCTTCGAGACGGATATCTGTTAAGTCACAATCATTCACAGCACTTCTGAAGCCCGTACATAACCAGTTAGGATGCGGGTGCAAGCCCTTCTTGTCCTCTTGTGCTAAAAGATCATTAAAGTCCCCTATTACACACCACGGCAAGGATGACATATCACGGAGCTCTCTAAGAAGGTCCCAAGCCAAGCGCCTTCTACTTCTCTCCGGGTAACCGTAATAACAAGTTAACCTCCAATTACCTCTAACTTCATCTTCCACAAGTAGATTAATAAAATTTCTGGAATAGTTCAACACCTGGCATTTTACACTATCCTTCCAAAGTACTGATAATCCCCCGCTTCTTCCTTCGACATCAATAGACAAACAAGAATCGTATTTCAACATGGTTCTGATATTTTCCATACGGTAAGCCTTTGACAATGTTTCAGATAAAAATAAAACGTCTGGTTTGTATCCCTGAGCAAGGTTCCGAAGATTTGGAATTGCACTCGGGCCGCTCAAACCCCGGCAATTCCAACTGAGAACAATCATTGGTCCCGGCAGTCCTGGCTGCCAGGACCTGCCGTTAAAAAATGCTGGACTATAGTAGAATCATCCTCTTTCACCTGCTCATTCTCACGTCTCCTTTTCTTTTCTGTTTGAATTTCCATTCCTGCTGCCAAATTCTGGGTCGGGTCAGATGGGTGTTTGTGCGGGTCGTGTTTAGGTCCGGTTCGGGTAGCTCCGGTTCGGGTTATTTTTCGGGTCAGGTTTTCTTTTGCTGATTTGGCCAATGGGTTAATGGATTGTTTGGGGGTGAGTCCGTTGGTAGCAGTGAATGCGAATTGGTGTGCTGGATTAATCTTTAAAGCGTCAGTTATTATTGGGGAGAGGGTGTATGATGTGATGGGCTGACTTTGATGAGGCAATGATTGGTTAATTATTGGCAATGATTGGGTGGTTAATGGTTTGTCTGGTGCAGTAATGATGAGGAGCGGCTGATGGGATAATGATGGCTGGTTCATGGGTGAGATTCTGTGAGAATGGAAACTTACATCCGTTTCCGTGCGATCAGTAAGTGCAGAGCAGTCATTTGGTTGGCTGTTTGATGAGTGGGCCAGGTCTTGTCTGCTGGGAATATATGAGGGGACATGGGGGGACAAAGTAATGAATGCAGGCTTGCTGTTTGTCGGCTAGGAATATTGGCTCCCTCAGAAATTCTGGGATTACACGTGTTGCTGACCTGTTCGCCGGTGGGAGTATGAGTTTGACCCGCTCCATTAGCAGTTCGGCCACCATCTTCCTCCGTGAGCCACCGTGATGTTTGCCTACTACTCCTTCTTCTCGGTTCTGCTCTTAAGTCTTTGGACCATGCTCTTGATCCATCATCTTCAGTCATAGCGAAACGTACAGCACATCTATTTTCTCCATGGCCTAAAAGACCACAAACAAAACAGAACACTCCTAACTTTTCATATTTGAAGTTAACTGTACACCAATTACCTCCATGATTTTTAACTCTGGAGTCTTTTTTGAGAGGTTGGCGGATATCAACTCGGACCCTAATTCTCATGTACTCCCTCCAGAAGCTCCCTTTGTTATTTTTGTCATATTCAACGAACGAACCAATATAGTTAGCCAAAGTTTTTCCAACTCTCTCCGCCATGAGCCCGGTTGGAAGGTTATGAACTTGCACCCAAAAGTCAACGTGATGCAGTGGGATGTTCTCAATTTGAACTCCCAATTGAACTCTCTCCATGATAAGCATCTGGTTATTAAACGCCCATGGACCTCCTTGTAGCACTGCCTCTATATCTAGAGCGTGAGCAAATTGGAACAAGAAAAGACCCGTTGTTGCTTCCTTGATTTTTACCCCTTTCACAGGTCTCCATACATCCGCCATGGTCACTTTCATGGAATTGACATGTATAGAACGATCCCCCAAAAACCTCCCAACAAGACACCACCGAAAGTCTACAACCTCCTCCTCTCCCTCCCCGAGATCGAAAACAAAACCCTCCTCCTCTTGCAAAGACAAGTTCTCCAAATTGACGTTAGACATAATGGAATTAGTATGTGTGTAAGCTCGAAACTAGTTTGGCAAAAGTGAAAATTTTTGAAAGAAAGAAAAAAGACTGCTTCTCAAAAGAGAAGATAACAAACCCTAGCAGAGACTAGGAAAAAAGCATAATCTAGAATAAGTATCTTGGTTGAGTTAAACTGTAGTTATTGTAGTATCTAGAATACTTATTCTAAATCAACCAAAAGGTGATCTGGCACTCAAGATTGACTTTAGTAAAGCCTATGATAAGGTGGAATGGAGCTACTTAAAAGGAGTTCTTGTACGGATGGGTTTTTCAGATACGTGGATAAAATGGATGATGTTGTGTGTTAGCTCAGTAAACTACTCGGCTTTAGTGAATTTTGAGAAAGTTGGTCCCATTCACCCTGGCAGAGGTCTAAGACAAGGGGATCCTTTATCTCCTTACCTGTTCATTCTTGTTACTGAAGGCCTCACATCACTTATTCATAAAGCAGTTTCTAGCGGCGATTTACATGGAGTCAAAATTTGCAGAGGGGCTCCTATAGTGTCCCACTTATTGTTTGCCGATGATTGTTTTATTTTTTGCAGGGCCAATATTTCAGAGACAACTAAACTCATGGAGATCCTCAAGACCTATGAGCTAGCATCAGGACAAGAAATTAACTTGTCTAAGTCAGAGGTCTTCTTCAGTCGCAATTTGAGTAGAGCTGGTCAGGAGGATTTGTCTAACATCATGGGAGTCAAGCATGTTCTAGGCACCGGTACTTATCTTGGATTACCGTCCATGGTGGGCAGAAGCAAGAAGGAGACGTTCGCTTTCATCAAAGACCGCATTTGGAAGAAAATTAATGCTTGGAGGAGTAGGCCATTGTCTCGTGCCGGTAAGGAAGTTATGATTAAATCTGTATTACAAGCTATACCGGCTTATATCATGAATATATACCTCTTACCAGACAACTTAATTACTGAGATAGAGAGAATGATTAATGCTTTTTGGTGGGGTGGAGGTAGTAACAATAGTGGTATAAAATGGCTTGCTTGGGATAAATTAGCGTGTCCTAAAGATGAAGGGGGTTTGGGTTTTAGAGATTTCCATAGTTTTAATATGGCGATGGTTGCTAAGCAAGGGTGGAACTTTATGCACAACTCTAATTCTTTGGTGGCTCGAATATACAAAGCTAGGTATTTTCCTAAAAATTCTTTTCTTGAGGCTAATATTGGTAACAATCCTAGTTTTGCTTGGCGGAGCATTTGGAGAGCTAGACAAGTGTTGTCTTATGGTTGTAGATGGCAAATAGGTGATGGAAGTAAAATTAAAGTAATGCATGAACCGTGGGTAAGAGCTAGTGAGGAGTGTTGCCTAAATGCTCCTCAAAATCATAATGTGTATAATCTTACGGTTCAACAACTTATGCTTCCGAATATGAAGAGGTGGGATATGGATAAAATTAATTCTCTTTTTCCTATTGAATTAGCTCATGACATTGCAGCTGTACCGTTACTAGATGTAGTCTTGGAGGATAGGTTGGTGTGGAAGGAGGAGAAGGATGGGGTATACTCGGTTAGATCGGGGTATCGGAAATTTGTGAAGGAGAAAAATAGAGGCTGTAGAGAAAACTCGAGGGAGGGCTGGAATAGTTTATGGAAGATACATGCACCACCTAAGGCCAAACAATTGCTTTGGAGAATATGTAAAGATTGTTTACCGACTCGATCCCGGTTGATTAATCGTTGTGTGCAATGCCCGGAGGAATGTCCCTTGTGTTTATCTAATGTTGAAGAGGAGATGCATTTGTTCTTTAATTGTGATAGTATCCGTCAGGCTTGGCATGTGATGGAGTTGGCTAATATCATCCAATCTCGCTTACATATTTTCACTAACATTAGAAACTTTATTTTTGATATATGCAGAAATGAGTCTAAGATGGACGCAGGTAAAGTTGCTGTGCTGCTCTACTGCGCTTGGCAAAACAGAAATAATAAAGTATGGACTGATAATTGTTTACACGCACAGCAGCTTGGATTTCATGCTTCACGTGTTTGGCTTGATTGGGCCACTGTTCACGGCCTGCATGAAGAACAACAGCAGCGTGCTCCACCTACGACAGCTGCATCATCCTGTTTTCATTGGCAACAACCCCCTCATGGTTATTACAAGTGTAACGTCGACGCAAGCTTCTACAACTTGGCGGGCTCGACGGGTTGGGGGTGGGTGTTACGCGACTCTCATGGATATTTCAAACTAGCAGGATCAAACATTGTGGCTACCACTTTTAGTGTGTTGGAGGGTGAAGCATTGGCTTTAGTAGAAGCTATGAATGAAGTGATTCAAAGAGGCCTCCCTTTCGTCATTTTTGAAAGTGACTCTAAACTAGTGGTGGATGCTATTTATTCTAAACAAACCGGTGTTTCTGAATTTAGTCTGTTAATTACTCATATCCAGTCATTACTAAGATTACATAACTACTTTGAGGTTAAGTATGTTAGACGACAAGCGAATAAAGTTGCTCACTATCTAGCTAGGGCGGCTTTTTCTATGTCTAGTCGTCGTGTCTTTGATTATGTACCTCCATGTATTGAAACTTATTTAATTAATGAAATGTGTTAAGTGTGTTTATGTCAAAAAAAAAAAAAAATCATTTACTTTTTTTTTGTGAATGTTAATTAATGTTAAAGTTAAGCCCCAAAATTCGACTTTGGTAAGATTTTTGAAATATTTTTTGTTGGCTGATTTATAATAATAATAATAATAATATAATTTTTTTAAATTACTTTTTCTTAAAAATATTGAAATTAAATATGTTTAGATTTTTATTTTTACTTTTGAAACTCATTTTTTAAAAATCAATGCATGTTCAGGTAAAATTGAGTTTATATGATTTTTTTTACTTACTTTTCAAATAGTTTTTTTTTCTAAAACTCAACCAAAATAATATATTTGTTATTTTTAGTCGTCGGTTTCTACTTCTTTATTACCTCATCTTCCTTGAGCACTTTATTTTTATATTAACCTATTTCTGGTGATCTCACCTTTGCCGTCATTTTGACCCCCACTACCACCACCGTTCCAGGAACCCCTGTTGTCGATATTTTAGTGACCCCATTGTTATTGTTCTAACTCTATTTGAAAGCTTTACTGGATGAAAACGTTAGGTTGTTGTATGTAACTTTTGAAGTTGTTGTACAAGTGAAAGATTGAAGCTAGTAAGGTCGACAATTGTTTGTCTTCTTCTATTTAATGTCATGTTAATTAATGTCTTGTATAATGTGTGCAAACTAAAAGCACAATTTGAATAACATTAAGGTGTCTTGTATAATGTGTGCAAACTAAAAACACAATTTGAATAACATCAAGGTGTCTTGTATAATGTGTGCAAAATGTTAGATATTAGGCTCCCTTCCTATGTGGTGAAAGGTTCAAGATTGTTAATCCATTGTGTCTTGTTTATCCTAAGTGGAGAGCAACATTTTAGGGTTGAGAGAGAGAGAGAGAGAGAGGAGAGAAATCAATTCTCGTTTTCCTACAACTAGTCTTAGTTAAACAATGATTCCAGATTTATTAACCGCTGGATTGAGCTCATTTTTGGATGGCAAGTTTGCAACACCTTTATCTACAACTGTATATATACAAATGTATTGTATCAGCTTGATTCTCTAAAATAAAGTCTATTTAATTTACATTTAAAACACATTACTAAAGGCTATTAAAGATAGAAGTTGACTAGAATATTTCCTATTCTAATACTTTTCACTATTGAATTGTAGAAACGAAGATATTGGCCTTGCACTTAAGCTGCAATTTTTTGGTATTTTCATCTTGTTCTTATTTGTAAGCTTTTGTGCTTTGTTGTTTTGTTGGTTGTTATCACTAGTTTGTGCATCACATTGAGACTCTCTTGTACATTTATTTGATTATAGTGGAGCGATTTCCTTGGTCTTGACGACCCGAAGTTTTTCACTATGGCATTGAGGGTTTTCATGTTAAAATATTGATGTTCTCTTGTGCCTTTAATTTGTTCTTTTGGATATCATTTACTTGTTGTTGATCCTTAGGTTCTTTCAAGTTTGGAGAATTTTGTTTCTGATGCGCATTTGTTGCATGTTTATTCCCCATCATAGTGATATTAGAGTTGATAGTTCTACGAAAGGTTCGATCGGCTCCTTGTAGTAAAAGTCTTCCTGACAAAGGTGGTTAGGCAGCATGTTACCTTGAGTGCAGCGGCAACGATAATGCAAATATATGGATGAAAAAAAGCTTCGCTTAAAAGGGGGCATACATAATGAATTGAATAACTTTCACTTGAGGGAGATATTGTTGTGACAAATGTGAGCTGAGTTAAGTCTCACATTGCTTAAAAAAATAGAAATTAAGTATTTCATATGTGAAATAACCGATAAAAACCAATGCTTAAAATTTTTAATAAAAATAATCTAATATGAATGATCTCTCAAACTGTTCTTTAATGGCGCAACACAAAACAGAAGCTTAATTTGTTCCAATATTCTTCACAACAAAGTCAATTTTAATTTTTACAAAACAAAAATCACCCCAAACAAGACCTACTAAGACCGAACAGGGCCTAAAAAGAATATGACACAGTTTCGTTTACTATAAAAGATTTCTTTACAAGGAGTACAAAATACGTTACCAAAACTTCTACATGCGTCATGCCCTGTACTGGGAGTTAAGATTTTGGTCAGTGAATATTCATTATTGGTCTACTCCTCCTAACGTGCAAAAATATGCGGGGGCATGTTGACTAGTCAAGTAAACTTAAAAAATATCTTTATTTGTCATTTTTGTTTATAAATCACGGTCTATTTTTCAATTTATTCTACTCCCTCTAGTCTTGTATATAAGAAAATTTTTAAAAAAGCTCTTCCTTTAAGAAAGTAGTTAAAATACATTAACCGAGGAGAAAAAACACATTATACCTTCTTGGAAAATGTAAAACATTGCATATATTGGTTGAAATTGGAATAATGTCATAAAACTTAATAATTGAAGTAGACTTTTGTTTATATTTAAGACTTTAAATTTTTTTGTTTTGTTTCTTATATATGAGACCGGAGGGAGTATTACATTACGATATTGCTTCTCTTTACTGTGATAGATTTGATATGAATATTTGAAAAAATGTTTAATATAAATAAATACTGAGTAATATATTAGAATTTAGAACTATGGATCAGCAAGTGTCAAATATGCAAATAGTATGTAAGTATGTAAATTGTTGGAATATGATTTCTCATATTTAACCATTTTATACTTGAAGCAGTCGTGCTACAGTAAAAGTCTCAGTCTTCAATCCAACAAATTGCAAAACTCCGGTTAAATCAAACAGTACTTAGGACCCGTTAGAAATAACTTATTTTTTAGCTTATGCAAAACAACTTATTTTAATGTTAATTTATAAGTTCTTACTAACAAAACCGTATTTATGTACCAGATATATCAAACTTTCAATGTATTTAAAAAGTAAATTTTTTATTATATTTATGACTAGAGGGAGTAAAAACTTATTTATTTGCATAAATTGGATTGCTTTTGTCCTGTTGGAATGCCCAATGGGACACGAACATATGCAACTAAAGAAGGAATGGTCACTATTGGTGACAAGCTGATGTTAAAACATGTTCTTTTTGTCCCTAATTTGAACTGCAATCTCATCTCAATCTCTCAACTTTTACAAGATGCTGATTATATTGTTTACTTTACTAAAACAATGTGTGTTATACAGGACCGCATTTCGAGGATGATGATTGGAGCGGGTGAACAATCGGAGGGGCTTTATGTGCTTAGTGTGGTGACACCAGTCCGTGCATACCAAGCAAATGGCGTTGGATTTTGTGAGTTGTGGCATAGAAGAATGGGACACCCATCATCTAAAATAACTAGTATGTTACCTGATGTAATCGAAAAAGATATTGATAGTAGAATAAAGACTTGTGATGTTTGTTTTAGAGCCAAACAAATAAAAGAATCATTTTTGTTGAGTGAGAATAATGCAAAGAATTGTTTTGATTTGATTCATTGTGATTTGTGGGGACCTTATAAAACATACGCCTCTTGTGGTGCTATTTACTTTTTAACTATAGTTGATGATTGTTCACGTGCAGTATGGGTTTACTTATTAAAAACAAAAGATGAAGTTCCCCATATCATTAAACAGTTTTTTGCTATGATACATAGGCAGCATAACAAACATATTAAAGTTTTGAGAAGTGATAATGGAACGGAGTTTAGAGGACTGAAAAGTTATTTTCAAGAAAATGGTGTCCTTCATCAAACTTCAATCCGCTATACACCGCAACAAAATGGAAGGGTGGAAAGAAAACATCGACATATATTGAATGTGGCAAGGGCATTGAGATTTCAAGCCAATTTGCCTTTAAAATTTTGGGGAGAGTGTATTCTTACTGCTGCTTATTTAATTAACCGAACTCCTTCTGCACTACTTGATGGGAAAACTCCTTATGAAGTGTTGTTTGATGCTAAGCCATCATATACACAAATTCGGACATTCGGATGTTTGTGTTATGCTCTTAATGAAAATAGGGGGCGAGATAAATTTGATAGTAGGAGTCGGAAATGCATTTTTGTAGGCTACCCTTATGGAAAAAAGGGGTGGGAAATGTATGATATTGAGGCTGAAGAGTATTTTGTATCTCGAAATGTGAACTTTGCGGAAGATGTATTCCCTTTCTCTAACAATAACAAGACGAGTGAAACACACATAGATGAATGGGGATGGCCGCTTGATCCAATTAACGAATGTGAGGAAAGGAATGAGACAAGAAATATAGTGACTACTAATGACTTAGGGGTTGTAGGTGTGGTAAATGATGATGAGTGATGGACTTTTCGCAAGTATACGAATGTCGCAAGTAATAAAAGATTATCGATCCACGGAGATTGTTTTTAATCGAATTTCAAGGCAATTAGAATTATAAAACTATTATCTAACATACACATAATTGGGGGGTTTTCAAGTATCAAGTTCGAAACAAATGCAATTAGCAACGAATTTTTCAAGTGCGAAGTTAAAAACGATTGAACCTCCATGCTTCTATGAACTCATTAAGGTGTAGTAGCTAAATTCACGAGTATTGAATCAATTTCATGCAAGATTGATTAACCTAAGTTGCAACTACAAATCTCTTTGCTAGTCACACTCTCTAAATAATGTCAATTACCTAATCTCTTAACTAATTCAACATTAATAGAGGATTAAGAATGGTTAATCATGCAATCACACACATACATACAAAATCTCTTAAGCATACACATGTGTTCTATTAATCTAGATCCATAATTAAAGTCCTATTCTCATAGAAACTCAATTACTAGATTCAAATCTAACGAGATCAAGGAAAGATAGGCATTAAACACAAGATTAATAGATGCATAAACTTTGAATTCAATACAAGAACTTAGCTACAACATGAGAGAGAGTTCAAGTTACATGGAGATTCAATACTAAAGAGTCTTAGCCAATGGTCATGGTGGATTTGAAGTGGAATTCTTCATCTCCATTCATCATCATCAATCTTCTCTTCAAACCTTCTTGGATCTGGTCCTTGGAGGTAGAAAATCCTCAATACTAAGCTTCCAATCTTCCAAATCCGAACCTGAGCAAAGTGTTGAAGTTTGGCTTTTATAGTTTTCTCACGATTCGCGCACGCGGAGCATTTCTCGCGCGGACACTCGCGCACGCTAGCATGAATCTCGCGCAAGCGAAATCAACAGAACGATATCAACTTTCTCAGCCACTTCCCCGCGCACGCGAAGCAAGATCTCGCGCAAGCGAATGAGCTTCATCCTCTTTCAACCATTTTTATGATATTTTTCCCTCCTTTTTGACATTAGCTTGTATTACAAGTAATCTCTCAAAACCTTCAATTCCAACACTTGTAGCTTACTTTTATTTGCAAAAACCACTAAAAACCTTTGAAATGAACCTTGATTTAGAGGAATAATGAGATATCATCACAACCCCAAACTTATCTCGTTCCTTGTCCTCAAGGAACACTTTTATCAAACGAAAAATCACAAAATTTTGACAACCTTCTTAAATCACTTCAACGCACAATTCATTTGATCTTTTCATCAAACACTTCAATTGATCAAGCCTTTCATGCAACATTTCCCTACAATGACTTCAATTCACACAACCATGGACACATTCACAATATTTGATAAACAATGATCACTTCACACCACTCACATTCACTCAATTATATAGTAGGCTAATCACTCAATCAACACATACCTAACTCTTCTACCATAAGCTTGCAAGCACTCTAAAAATAAATCAAATAGCATATGAAACACACACATTAGAGGACTTTCAAGGTTATAACGGGGCTTAAGGTAAGGTGGATGATTTTGGGAAGTGAGTTAAAAACTTGGAGTTAAGAACAAACTTTTCACACAATTTTCAACACAAACTTCCATTTTTCAAGGCTATACTAGAGAGCATTTTGTTTCCACAAGTATCAACAATCATACAATCACAAACCATTCTTTTTTCCAACTTTTCAAAGATTTTCTTTTCACAATCTTTTTGAAGAAGTCAATTTTTTTATTTTTCAACTTTTGGACTTCTTATTTCTTACAACTTTTCACAATATTTTTTTTTTCTTTTTCACTTTCATTCTTTTTCAACAATTTTCATAACATTGACATTGTTTGCTCTAGTATACCCACCCCAAACTTAATTTGTTGCTAGTTCCAAAAGCAACCCCAAACTTATGCATTTGCCATAAGAACAAACAAAAACAATCAACTTAACTCCAAGAAAACAATTTTTTTAGAAAAAACAAGGGTTAAGAAGACAATCAACCAATAAAATTTGTTTTTAGGCTCAAAAGTGGGTTAGCAAAGGATATAACATGATAAGGTAGGCTACAAAGGCTCTAGGTACCAACAAACTTGCCTCGTGTGCTAATCAATGCTACTCAATAAATCAAGAGAATAAAAGCAAGTTCTAGAGTCGAGAGAGATAGTGGACTCACATATTCAAGCAAATAGAGTGTATAGGCTCAAATCCTCACGGTTTAAAGGCTCGGATCATTAGATCATCAAATACGTGAATGTCCCCTAGCTTGTGCTTCAATCCATGCATTGCAAAAATCCATTGCACTTCAAGCATCACAAATCCATGCCTAAGGTCAAAACCAAACAAACTATTCATCAAAGAAATTCAAAAATGATATCAAAAGTTTGAGATATTCCAAAAGATAAATTTGTGCCTAGACAACAATTCACAAGACAAAATTAAGAGTAATGGTTCATCTAACATCATTCAACTTATTTCACAAAAGAGATAGAGATACCAAACCCATGGGTTGCCTCCCATGAAGCGCTTGTTGTTGACGTCTCAAGCTTGACGTATCATCACAATGTTAGGGAGGATACTTCATCTTTGATTCCACCCGGCTCCTCTTAAGCTTCTCCACAAGGATCGCCTCTTGAGCAACACATAAAACTTTTTCAAGAACCGGAGGACTCATGAATTCTTCCCACTTGTTCTCCCCTTTGGTTCTAGTTTTCTTTTTGGCTTTGGGAAGAACCTTTTTGGCCTTTTTCACAACATTCTTCTTCCTTTGGACAACTTGAGCCGAATCAAGCATTCCGGACTCAATAAGCTTCATTACCTCTTTCCGCACCAATTCCTCCAAAGATGAGCTAGGAGGTTCAAGTGGCAAATCACCCGGATTGGGCTCCTCTTCATTCTTGACCGGTGTCACACAAAGAACCGGAATAACACCATTCAAATCAAAACCGAGGCCACCTTGACCTTCCTTAAATTTCTTCAACAAAACCTCTTCTTCCAAGGGAGTGAGAGAGCTACTAACGATAACCGGATCCTTGGAATCTTCATTCAAGAACACATACTTCCAATTGGGTGGAAGTTCTTTCAATTCCGGAACGGTAGGCATAGGTGCCTCATCACTAGAGCTATCCTTCACAACTTCTTCATTTGCCTCCACTTGGAAACATTTAGGCTTCTCTCTTTTGTAGGGCTCCATTCCTTCAAAGACTTTGAAGCTCACACTTTCCTCTTCCAACCTTAACATCAATTCACCCATGGCAACATCAATTAGTGCACGACCGGTTGCTAAAAATGGCCTTCCCAACAAAACCGGTGTATCCACGCACTCATCCATATCAAGAATCACAAAGTCGGCCGGAAATACGAATTCGGCACATCTCACCAATACATCTTGGAGTATCCCATAAGGGTGTGTGATGGATCGATCGGCAAGGGTGATTTGCATTTTAATTGGCTTGACCACGGCACCGGGAATGCGCTTCATCAAACTAAGAGGCATCAAATTAATGCTAGCTCCCAAATCACAAAGGGCTCTTCCTACATGCAAATTCCCAATTGAAATAGGAATTGTGAAGCTACCGGGGTCCTTTTTCTTTTGAGGTAGTTTGGATTGGATAGTAGCACTACACTCTTCATTCATCAAACCCGGCTCATCCTCTTTGAGTTTTCTCTTCTTCGTCAACACCTCCTTCATAAATTTGGCAAACAACGGCATTTGCTCCAACACATCGGCAAAAGGAATGTCAACTTGTAGGCTATGGTACATATTCATGAATTTCCCAAAAGCTTCCTCTTGGTTCTTCTCTTTTTTCGGTGCACGAGGATAAGGTAGCTTATCATATGGAGACACTTCTTGAGGACCGATATCATTCATGAAATCCCTCTTCTTTTGCTTTCTCCGTTTATCAATCTCCTTCCTCAAGGCTTTTCTCTCATTTTCAACTTCGCCCTCATTCTCTTCATCACTATCATTTTCAACTTCTACCTCAAGCTCACTTTTTTTCTCCTTTTCTACTTCTCCCTCTTTTTCTTTACCTTTCTCATTTTTTTCAACTTCTCCCTCAACCTTTCTTTTCACTCTTGGCTCTCTTACCGGTGGTGGAGGAAGCACTCTAGATCTCAACTCAACCACATTGCAACTCTCCTTTTTAGGGTTTTCACAAGTGTTCCCTACAAAACCTCCACTAGATGACGAAGCCATTTGCTTTGACAATTGACCAATTTGGACTTCCAAGTTCTTGATCGATGCTTTGTGATTCTCATTAGACGTCTCTTGGTTAATCCTCATGGTTTCAAAATTGCTTTGTGTCATCTTAATGAATTGAGTGAGTGTGTCTTCCAATGGTGAAGCACGACTTTGTTGAGGTGGATTCGGGGATTGATTTTGGTTTTCACCCCACCCTTGATTGTAGGGGTTACTTCTCCTAAAATTTGCCATATATTTTGCCTCTTCGGACCCCTTAGGCATGCATTCCCCATTCTCATGGGCTTGTTTACAAAAATCACATCGGAGTCCTTGCGCTTGACTAACTTGTGCCTTTGATTGGTGTTGAGCGGACGAAGCTTTGGTGAAATGTTGGACTAATGCTTCCATTTTGTTGTTCATCAACTTTTGCTCGGCCAACATCGCGGAGTTTGCCTCAAGTTCAAGCATGCCCGGTTTCTTCTTTGCTCCTCGGTCATTGTTGGCCCTATACTCATTTTGAGCCATCGATTCAATTAATTCCATTGCTTCTTGCTCATTCTTATTTTTCAATGAACCACCCGCCGAAGCATCCAACAACATCCTTGTTTGTGCTCTTAATCCTTGAGTGAAATGTTGCATTTGAGCATGTGTATCAATGCCATGCTTGGGACACTTCTTTAAACACAATTTGAATCGCTCCCACGCATCATAGAGTGACTCGGCATCCCCTTGCTCAAAATTAACGATGTCGGCTCGTTTTTCAAGAAACTTGTGAATCGGAAAATACCGCTCAAGGAACTTTCTCTCTAGTTCTTGCCATGTGTTGATGGCACCACTTGGCAAGGTATCCAACCAATCCTTGGCTCTCCCGGTGAGTGAAAACTTGAACAACCTCAACCTCTTTTGGGACTCGGTAACACCCGGTGGGTCCGTATAATCACACGCTTCATAGAACCGTCCTAGGTGGAGATTCGGACATTGACTTTCCGCCCCCGAGTATTGGTCTTCCTTCAAAGCATTGATAACGGAGTTCTTGATGTCAAAGTTAACCGGGTTTGCCGGTTGGAACCCCAAATTTGCTAGTTGTCCGTCATCCCATTGACCATAGTCGCCTAGAGTCCTCCTAGGTGGAGGTGGTGGTGGTGGATTCGGCTCTCCCATCTCAAGGACTTCCACTTCTATCTCTCCTTGAGCTAAGTGTGCCAAACGAATTGCTCTCTTTGTTGCTATCAAGGACCTATTACCTTGCATACACAATTCAAACAAAGAAAGGGTAATTCCGAACAAGCAACAAGTAAAATAGAAAATTAAACACTATCCTAAATTTTTCTTTTGGTTTTTGGTTTAAATGAAAATTACAACTAAAAACAACAAATTAAAACTAAACACGGTTCCAATTGCCTTGTCGATTAACGACAATCCCCGGCAACGGCGCCAAAAACTTGATGGACTTTTCGCAAGTATACGAATGTCGCAAGTAATAAAAGATTATCGATCCACGGAGATTGTTTTTAATCGAATTTCAAGGCAATTAGAATTATAAAACTATTATCTAACATACACATAATTGGGGGGTTTTCAAGTATCAAGTTCGAAACAAATGCAATTAGCAACGAATTTTTCAAGTGCGAAGTTAAAAACGATTGAACCTCCATGCTTCTATGAACTCATTAAGGTGTAGTAGCTAAATTCACGAGTATTGAATCAATTTCATGCAAGATTGATTAACCTAAGTTGCAACTACAAATCTCTTTGCTAGTCACACTCTCTAAATAATGTCAATTACCTAATCTCTTAACTAATTCAACATTAATAGAGGATTAAGAATGGTTAATCATGCAATCACACACATACATACAAAATCTCTTAAGCATACACATGTGTTATATTAATCTAGATCCATAATTAAAGTCCTATTCTCATAGAAACTTAATTACTAGATTCAAATCTAACGAGATCAAGGAAAGATAGGCATTAAACACAAGATTAATAGATGCATAAACTTTGAATTCAATACAAGAACTTAGCTACAACATGAGAGAGAGTTCAAGTTACATGGAGATTCAATACTAAAGAGTCTTAGCCAATGGTCATGGTGGATTTGAAGTGGAATTCTTCATCTCCATTCATCATCATCAATCTTCTCTTCAAACCTTCTTGGATCTGGTCCTTGGAGGTAGAAAATCCTCAATACTAAGCTTCCAATCTTCCAAATCCGAACCTGAGCAAAGTGTTGAAGTTTGGCTTTTATAGTTTTCTCACGATTCGCGCACGCGGAGCATTTCTCGCGCGGACACTCGCGCACGCTAGCATGAATCTCGCGCAAGCGAAATCAACAGAACGATATCAACTTTCTCAGCCACTTCCCCGCGCACGCGAAGCAAGATCTCGCGCAAGCGAATGAGCTTCATCCTCTTTCAACCATTTTTATGATATTTTTCCCTCCTTTTTGACATTAGCTTGTATTACAAGTAATCTCTCAAAACCTTCAATTCCAACACTTGTAGCTTACTTTTATTTGCAAAAACCACTAAAAACCTTTGAAATGAACCTTGATTTAGAGGAATAATGAGATATCATCAATGAGGACAATGAAAATCAAGAGGAAGTAAATGCTATGGGGCAGCAAGCTGAGACAATAGAAGATGTAGACCAAGGTGAGAGATTGGATTGTCAACAAAATGTTCATACAGATGAACTTCTTGGCCGGGGACATAGAATTAAGAAGTCGTCTACACGTCTGAAGGATCATGTCACACACACTGCGACTGTAAGCCTCTCGACCAGTTCATCGCTTCATTCTAAATCCTCAGGTACGCGTTATCCCATTGCACATTTTGTTAATTGTGACAAATTTTCTGTACAACACCGTGCTTTCTTGGCAGCAATTACTGCAGGGCATGAGCCAAATTCTTTTGCTGAGGCTGTTAAGGATGAGAAATGGCGAAATGCCATGAAGGAAGAAATTCGAGCTTTGGAGGACAATGGTACATGGACAACCGAAGATTTACCACCGGGAAAGAAAGCTATAGGATGTAAATGGATCTATAAGATCAAATATAATTCAGATGGGTCTATTGAGCGGCACAAAGCAAGATTGGTGATTCATGGCAACAGACAAGTTGAAGGTGTTGACTATAATGAGACGTTTGCTCCCACAGCAAAGATGGTGACAGTTCGGACATTTTTAGCCATTGCGGCAGCCAAGAACTTCCAACTACATCAAATGGATGTTCGCAATGCGTTTTTGCACGGAGACTTGGAAGAAGAAGTATATATGAAACTGCCTCCTGGCTTTGAAAATCAATCTTCCGGTAAGGTGTGTCGCCTACGAAAATCTTTGTATGGTTTGAAACAGGCCCCTAGATGTTGGTTTGCTAAATTGTCGGATGCATTGAAAACGTATGGCTTTGAACAGTCCTATTCTGATTATTCTCTTTTCATGTTGCGCCGCCGTAACACCGAGTTGTATATCTTGGTGTATGTTGATGATATAGTTATATCAGGAAATCAAAGTGATGCTATACAAAAATTCAAGGATTATTTGGGCCACTGTTTCCACATGAAAGACCTTGGAAAGTTGAAATATTTTCTTGGTATTGAGGTTGCACGAAATGCTACAGGTATTTTTCTCTCGCAACGAAAATATGCATTGGATTTGATATCTGATTGTGGACTGCTTGGGGCAAAGCCCGCGACTGTTCCTATTGAACAAAACCATCAGTTGGCCCTTGTTGAAGGAGAGGACCTCAAAGATCCAACTGGATATAGGAGTCTCATTGGACGACTTATCTATTTGACTATTACTCACCCTGAGTTGTCGTATTGTGTTCACATCCTCGCTCAATTTATGCAGACTCCAAAGATTGAGCATTGGAATTCAGCTCTTCGGGTTGTTCGGTATTTAAAAGGCAATCCTGGTCAAGGGATTCTTCTCAGAACTGATTGTGATTTGCGCTTGTATGGCTACTGCGACGCGGACTGGGCAGGATGTCCCCTCACTAGACGATCTTTGACAACTTATTTTGTGATGTTGGGTAGTTCCCCCATCTCTTGGAAGACTAAGAAGCAAACTACAGTGTCTCGTTCTTCAGCTGAAGCTGAGTACCGCTCTATGGCTGCAGCTACTTGCGAACTCAAGTGGTTGAAAGGATTGTTGAGCTCTCTCGGTGTTGAGCATGTTGACCCTATGCATCTTTATTGTGACAGTCAATCTGCCCTTCATATTGCAAATAATCCAGTCCTCCATGAGCGTACGAAACACATTGAGGTTGATTGCCATTTTGTGCGAGATGAAATTGTCAAGGGTAGCATCCAACCTTTGTATGTTCACACTTCGAAACAACTCGCTGATATCCTGACGAAGGCTCTAGGAAAACGTCAATTTGACTCTTTGCTGTCCAAGTTGGGCGTTCTTCATCTCTACGCTCCAACTTGAGGGGGGGGTATTAGAATAATATTGGAAACTTAGGATAGAAAATCAAAATGAGGCTGATACTTATTTGCTGTCATCTGCTGTCATTAAAGTGCAGTGATTTGCTTTCAATTCTATTTTCCATTTCTGTTCCAATTTAGTTGATTTCCATGGATTTGATGTAATTACCCTATGTAGAGCAAGTTGTATGTACTGTGTATATATATCAGCCTTTGAGCATCAATACAAATATACATAATTCTGCCAATTCCTATTTCTTTAAAATCCTTGTTCAAGTATACATTAAGATACAAAATCTTCTAAAATAAAATACAAAATCTTCTAAAAAAAAAATATACAAAATCTTTTGAGAATGAATGTAAGCGCTTCTAGCGAGCAATTTACAAAATCATAATCAACTCCCTCAACTTAGAGAACAAATCCTGTATTTGTAGAAAAATTCAATAGCGACTATTTACATTGCAACACATGTTTTATCTTAGACTCGAAATTGTTTTAACCAACTTTAATCTTCTATTTTCCGAACTCCAACCCCAAGGCGACTTCTTCAAACATGATATCTTTGATTTTTTAGAACCGTCTATTCTTAAAATATATATTTCATACTGGATTGTCTCTTCACAACTTCACCCCAACAAATCTTCTTGAAGATGTCTCAAACTTTATCTCTATACAAGATTTTAAAAAACAGTCGCGGTCGCGTCTCGGTTACGTAAATATTTTCGCAATTTCGGTCGGTATAGGTGTTCCGACACTAATTGCGGTTGTCGCGGTGTGAATTAATCACAATTTGTTATTTAATTTAATATAAAAAACGGTGATAACGGTAATAATATAGGCACCTGCCAAAACTAATTTGTCACGCCTGTTTTCACGGTCGCGGACCTTTATTTAAAACCTTGTGACTCAACATATGAGAAAATCTTATTCAACTCACTCCATTGATCTCACACGAAATTAAAAATTAAAAAATTATGGAGTATATCATCAATTTATGCCTTATATAGTCTTTTTATTTGTCTGAGTGTGTTTTTGTTTTCTTATTTGGAATGAAACCAATGTAAGAGAACAAAATATACTATTTGGGATTTTGTGAGTGACAGCTTATATTCTCTGAGTTTGTTTACATTCATATTTTTGTTCTGGCTTTCTATTTGTTTTATTATTGATGATTATAAAATTACAAATAAATTTATTACAGTTTGTTTGTTTGTGTTGGCAAATGGTTAAGAAAAGAGTGAAAAATCTGTTTGGTCTTGGTTGGGCTCTTGGCTGTGACCTGGCTAATAGTTGGCTTCGGTTATTTTGGAAAACATGTGGCACGTGAGAGGATCATGCAAACATACTCTGATTCCTTAATTTCCTTTATCAAAGTCAACAAATAGTGATTAATTAATTCTTAATTGAATAATCGGATATGCTTTCAAATTGAGGTGTGTATTGAGTGGTTGTTGTTGACTCAAATGGCTTTTAGATTTTTTTTTTCAGGCACTCAAGATTGACTTTAGTATCTTGGTACTCAAAAGGTGATCTAGAATACTTATTCTAAATCAACCAAAAGGTGATGGAGAGGGAAATTGAGAATTGACATGTATAGAACGATCCCCCAAAAATCTCCCAACAAGACACCACCGAAAGTCTACAACCTCCTCCTCTCCCTCCTCGAGATCGAAAACAAAACCCTCCTCCTCTTGCAAAGACAAGTTCTCCAAATTGACGTTAGACATAATGGAATTAGTATGTGTGTAAGCTCGAAACTAGTTTGGCAAAAGTGAAAATTTTTGAAAGAAAGAAAAAAGACTGCTTCTCAAAAGAGAAGATAACAAACCCTAGCAGAGACTAGGAAAAAAGCATAATCTAGAATAAGTATCTTGGTTGAGTTAAACTGTAGTTATTGTAGTATCTTGGTTGATTTTTTTTTTAAACAAATAACTTTAGAGTAAATTGTACCCTCTCCATCACTTTTCTCTCATTCTCTCTTCTAACTCTCAATTTCTCTCTTATTTTCACTCTCTATCTCTTGATTATATTTTCATTTTTTAAAGAAGAGATCGAGAGAGATATTAAGAGAGAGATAGAAAGTTATAAAAGAGAATAAGAGAAACAGCGAAGAAAATAATCCATATCCACTTTAGAATACTTTTAAAAGGTCTTATGAAAATTCGTAGAGTCAATATATTAAATATTAAAATATATTTAATTTTTTAAATAAATAATATTTCTAAATCAATTTTTTAAAGAATGCCTAGGAAACTTTTAACAAGACCCCAAAAGAAAATGGAATCAATAGCAAAACAAATCCTGAAAAAAAAAATCTAAAAGCCATTTGAGTCAACAACAACCACTCAATACACACCTCAATTTGAAAGCATATCCGATTATTCAATTAAGAATTAATTAATCACTATTTGTTGACTTTGATAAAGGAAATTAAGGAATCAGAGTATGTTTGCATGATCCTCTCACGTGCCACATGTTTTCCAAAATAACCGAAGCCAACTATTAGCCAGGTCACAGCCAAGAGCCCAACCAAGACCAAACAGATTTTTCACTCTTTTCTTAACCATTTGCCAACACAAACAAACAAACTGTAATAAATTTATTTGTAATTTTATAATCATCAATAATAAAACAAATAGAAGCCAGAACAAAAATATGAATGTAAACAAACTCAGAGAATATAAGCTGTCACTCACAAAATCCCAAATAGTATATTTTGTTCTCTTACATTGGTTTCATTCCAAATAAGAAAACAAAAACACACTCAGACAAATAAAAAGACTATATAAGGCATAAATTGATGATATACTCCATAATTTTTTAATTTTTAATTTCGTGTGAGATCAATGGAGTGAGTTGAATAAGATTTTCTCATATGTTGAGTCACAAGGTTTTAAATAAAGGTCCGCGACCGTGAAAACAGGCGTGACAAATTAGTTTTGGCAGGTGCCTATATTATTACCGTTATCACCGTTTTTTATATTAAATTAAATAACAAATTGTGATTAATTCACACCGCGACAACCGCAATTAGTGTCGGAACACCTATACCGACCGAAATTGCGAAAATATTTACGTAACCGAGACGCGACCGCGACTGTTTTTTAAAATCTTGTATAGAGATAAAATTTGAGACATCTTCAAGAAGATTTGTTGGGGTGAAGTTGTGAAGAGACAATCCAGTATGAAATATATATTTTAAGAATAGACGGTTCTAAAAAATCAAAGATATCATGTTTGAAGAAGTCGCCTTGGGGTTGGAGTTCGGAAAATAGAAGATTAAAGTTGGTTAAAACAATTTCGAGTCTAAGATAAAACATGTGTTGCAATGTAAATAGTCGCTATTGAATTTTTCTACAAATACAGGATTTGTTCTCTAAGTTGAGGGAGTTGATTATGATTTTGTAAATTGCTCGCTAGAAGCACTTACATTCATTCTCAAAAGATTTTGTATATTTTTTTTTTAGAAGATTTTGTATTTTATTTTAGAAGATTTTGTATCTTAATGTATACTTGAACAAGGATTTTAAAGAAATAGGAATTGGCAGAATTATGTATATTTGTATTGATGCTCAAAGGCTGATATATATACACAGTACATACAACTTGCTCTACATAGGGTAATTACATCAAATCCCTGGAAATCAACTAAATTGGAACAGAAATAGAAAATAGAATTGAAAGCAAATCACTGCACTTTAATGACAGCAGATGACAGCAAATAAGTATCAGCCTCATTTTGATTTTCTATCCTAAGTTTCCAATATTATTCTAATACCCCCCCCCCCCCCCCCCCCTCAAGTTGGAGCGTGGAGATGAAGAACGCCCAACTTGGACAGCAAAGAGTCAAATTGACGTTTTCCTAGAGCCTTCGTCAGGATATCAGCGAGTTGTTTCGAAGTGTGAACATACAAAGGTTGGATGCTACCCTTGACAATTTCATCTCGCACAAAATGGCAATCAACCTCAATGTGTTTCGTACGCTCATGGAGGACTGGATTATTTGCAATATGAAGGGCAGATTGACTGTCACAATAAAGATGCATAGGGTCAACATGCTCAACACCGAGAGAGCTCAACAATCCTTTCAACCACTTGAGTTCGCAAGTAGCTGCAGCCATAGAGCGGTACTCAGCTTCAGCTGAAGAACGAGACACTGTAGTTTGCTTCTTAGTCTTCCAAGAGATGGGGGAACTACCCAACATCACAAAATAAGTTGTCAAAGATCGTCTAGTGAGGGGACATCCTGCCCAGTCCGCGTCGCAGTAGCCATACAAGCGCAAATCACAATCAGTTCTGAGAAGAATCCCTTGACCAGGATTGCCTTTTAAATACCGAACAACCCGAAGAGCTGAATTCCAATGCTCAATCTTTGGAGTCTGCATAAATTGAGCGAGGATGTGAACACAATACGACAACTCAGGGTGAGTAATAGTCAAATAGATAAGTCGTCCAATGAGACTCCTATATCCAGTTGGATCTTTGAGGTCCTCTCCTTCAACAAGGGCCAGCTGATGGTTTTGTTCAATAGGAACAGTCGCGGGCTTTGCCCCAAGCAGTCCACAATCAGATATCAAATCCAATGCATATTTTCGTTGCGAGAGAAAAATACCTGTAGCATTTCGTGCAACCTCAATACCAAGAAAATATTTCAACTTTCCAAGGTCTTTCATGTGGAAACAGTGGCCCAAATAATCCTTGAATTTTTGTATAGCATCACTTTGATTTCCTGATATAACTATATCATCAACATACACCAAGATATACAACTCGGTGTTACGGCGGCGCAACATGAAAAGAGAATAATCAGAATAGGACTGTTCAAAGCCATACGTTTTCAATGCATCCGACAATTTAGCAAACCAACATCTAGGGGCCTGTTTCAAACCATACAAAGATTTTCGTAGGCGACACACCTTACCGGAAGATTGATTTTCAAAGCCAGGAGGCAGTTTCATATATACTTCTTCTTCCAAGTCTCCGTGCAAAAACGCATTGCGAACATCCATTTGATGTAGTTGGAAGTTCTTGGCTGCCGCAATGGCTAAAAATGTCCGAACTGTCACCATCTTTGCTGTGGGAGCAAACGTCTCATTATAGTCAACACCTTCAACTTGTCTGTTGCCATGAATCACCAATCTTGCTTTGTGCCGCTCAATAGACCCATCTGAATTATATTTGATCTTATAGATCCATTTACATCCTATAGCTTTCTTTCCCGGTGGTAAATCTTCGGTTGTCCATGTACCATTGTCCTCCAAAGCTCGAATTTCTTCCTTCATGGCATTTCGCCATTTCTCATCCTTAACAGCCTCAGCAAAAGAATTTGGCTCATGCCCTGCAGTAATTGCTGCCAAGAAAGCACGGTGTTGTACAGAAAATTTGTCACAATTAACAAAATGTGCAATGGGATAACGCGTACCTGAGGATTTAGAATGAAGCGATGAACTGGTCGAGAGGCTTACAGTCGCAGTGTGTGTGACATGATCCTTCAGACGTGTAGACGACTTCTTAATTCTATGTCCCCGGCCAAGAAGTTCATCTGTATGAACATTTTGTTGACAATCCAATCTCTCACCTTGGTCTACATCTTCTATTGTCTCAGCTTGCTGCCCCATAGCATTTACTTCCTCTTGATTTTCATTGTCCTCATCATCATTTACCACACCTACAACCCCTAAGTCATTAGTAGTTGTTGTATTACAAAAGTAAGTATAGTTTTTATCGTCTCCACAGGGACTGATGCGATATCGATGCCGTTCAACAATCAATATAATTTTAAGTTCGATGATTTAAAGATATTTGTTTATGAACTTTTAAGAAAATAAAGTTGTAAGTGCAATAAAAGGAATTGTTATCAGAGAGAAAAGTTTGCTGAGATTAGATTTCACCAACCCAATCGCATGTATCATTCGAATCAGTTACACAGGTTCTAGCTATCAATCAATTCTATCACATATCACTCACGTACGTGTCCGTTTCCAGAGTACGATGAGAATCCCGCTATATTCATTAACCCTCGATGTCTCGAGTGATCGATCAATATACCGGCTATATCGTATTGCTCAAACTCCAATGTCTCGGACAGTTTAATCAACACAATAGTTTTAAAACTTGATATTTAGAGTGAATGTTAAATCTAAATCTATGTCTAGAGTTTAGAGTTTAATAGATGATTGTTCTAGGTCTCGGATTCAAAAAGCATACGTCTATACCATTTCAAAACCTAGAATTAAAACATACAATTCAAGAACAACATCAAAATTGATAAGTAAACTAAAACCATATATAATACCATGATCAAATTACATACATACTCATAGGTTGATTACACCTAATCCCAACAAAGAGAGATTAGCTACTCATTTTCATGGTAGCTTTACAAAGATTAAGGATAAAAGAGATGAACAAACTTATCAATGATGATTTCTCAACTATTGTAGTGAATCCACCTTCAAATCCCCTTGAATCTGTCTCCTAGGGTTTCCCTCTGCTTCTGATTCTCTATTATCAGTTATATTACAAGTTCCTCTTTCAGAAAAATGACAGCAAGCTCTATTTATACTATTTCTGAAAATTAGAACTCGCCATGGCGAGTTGACCTTTCTTCACCAGAGGGTTACTGCCACGTCATAAGTGAGTTTTGAACCGCCTTCACTCGCCCTGGCGAGTTGTTACTCGCCCTGGCGAGTTGCTGCTCGCTCTGGCGAGTGCATCAGTTATCCAATTTGATGCTCTCTGCCTCTACTCGCCCTGCACTCGCTCTGAGCTCGCCCTGGCGAGTTAACTTGCAATTTTTTCTTCAAATTTCTGCACAAATGTTGAGATTTAGGGAAACTTAATTGAAAGAAATGACTTAAACAAATATGTACAATAAAGTGGGATAAACCTAATGAATATCTTACAAAACAAGTTAATAAGTGCTTAAAACATATATGAATTTTAGCTACTTTTTGGCACTTATCAGTAGTCACTATATTTCTTGTCTCATTCCTTTCCTCACATTCGTTAATTGGATCAAGCGGCCATCCCCATTCATCTATGTGTGTTTCACTCGTCTTGTTATTGTTAGAGAAAGGGAATACATCTTCCGCAAATTTCACATTTCGAGATACAAAATACTCTTCAGCCTCAATATCATACATTTCCCACCCCTTTTTTCCATAAGGGTAGCCTACAAAAATGCATTTCCGACTCCTACTATCAAATTTATCTCGCCCCCTATTTTCATTAAGAGCATAACACAAACATCCGAATGTCTGAATTTGTGTATATGATGGCTTAGCATCAAACAACACTTCATAAGGAGTTTTCCCATCAAGTAGTGCAGAAGGAGTTCGGTTAATTAAATAAGCAGCAGTAAGAATACACTCTCCCCAAAATTTTAAAGGCAAATTGGCTTGAAATCTCAATGCCCTTGCCACATTCAATATATGTCGATGTTTTCTTTCCACCCTTCCATTTTGTTGCGGTGTATAGCGGATTGAAGTTTGATGAAGGACACCATTTTCTTGAAAATAACTTTTCAGTCCTCTAAACTCCGTTCCATTATCACTTCTCAAAACTTTAATATGTTTGTTATGCTGCCTATGTATCATAGCAAAAAACTGTTTAATGATATGGGGAACTTCATCTTTTGTTTTTAATAAGTAAACCCATACTGCACGTGAACAATCATCAACTATAGTTAAAAAGTAAATAGCACCACAAGAGGCGTATGTTTTATAAGGTCCCCACAAATCACAATGAATCAAATCAAAACAATTCTTTGCATTATTCTCACTCAACAAAAATGATTCTTTTATTTGTTTGGCTCTAAAACAAACATCACAAGTCTTTATTCTACTATCAATATCTTTTTCGATTACATCAGGTAACATACTAGTTATTTTAGATGATGGGTGTCCCATTCTTCTATGCCACAACTCACAAAATCCAACGCCATTTGCTTGGTATGCACGGACTGGTGTCACCACACTAAGCACATAAAGCCCCTCCGATTGTTCACCCGCTCCAATCATCATCCTCGAAATGCGGTCCTGTATAACACACATTGTTTTAGTAAAGTAAACAATATAATCAGCATCTTGTAAAAGTTGGGAGATTGAGATGAGATTGCAGTTCAAATTAGGGACAAAAAGAACATGTTTTAACATCAGCTTGTCACCAATAGTGACCATTCCTTCTTTAGTTGCATATGTTCGTGTCCCATTGGGCATTCCAACAGGACAAGGCTCTATATCTCGAACATCATTCATGCACGCAAGTGTGCTAGTCATATGATGAGAGGCACCTGTGTCAATAATCCATGGATTCTCACCTGTCAGTCTTGTACTCGTCCTACCTTTTTGTGCGTTAATCGCATTGAGAAGAGCATTCCACTGCTTTGAACTCAATCCCGGCAGCACCTGATCATCTCCATTTGCCATTGCTTCAGTGGCATCAACAACTTGTGTCATATTCACTTTTGCATTATTTCCTTTTCCTTTTCCCGCGCCACTCATTGATTGATGCACATGTTTTCCGCGTCCAAGCGCACGAGCTTCAGATCGTGGTCTATCTCCCCACCAATCTGGGTAACCCACTAGCTGAAAACATGAGTCGATATCATGCCCATCACGATTGCAATGTGAGCATGGTTTCTCTGATCCTGCCTGAGGTTTCTTTTCCCAACTCGATGTCCTACCAGACTTGACAGCAAATGCGATTGGATCTCCACGTTCTTCCTTGCCTCGCGTCATCATTCCGACCCTTTCCTCTTGCACCACCATCTGGTATGCTCTGTTCAGGTTCGGCAGCGGGTCTAGACTCAGGACATTAGACTGCACGGTCCTGAACTGAGAATCGTCAAGGCCCATAAGAAATTGGTGAAGTTTCTCCTCTTCTCTCTTCTTGTTAAGCGCCGCAGTTATGTCGCACTTACACCCATTACATGTGCACACGGGTGTCTGGTCGTAGTCGTTCAATTCATCCCACAGCTTCTTAAGCCGTCCAAAATATGTCACAATCGGGTCTCCATTCTGTTTGCAATTCGCCAGTTCAGATTTCAATTGTTGGATGCGAGGTCCATTTGAAATAGAAAACCTCTGTTTGATATCATCCCACAATTCTTGTGCATTCTCTCTGTATGTGATGGTCGATCGAAGTTTCGGTTCAATCGTATTGAAAATCCATGAAACAATCATGGAATTTACAGTCCACCAATCATCAATTTCAGGAGCAGCTTCATCAGGTTTTTCAATCGATCCGTCTACGAATCGAAACTTTCGCCGTGCCCTCAACGAGCCTCGGACTGCACGTGCCCATTCGTCATAATTATTTTCACCCTTCAATTGTACCTGGGTAATGATATTTCCTGGATTATCATTTGAAAACAGATCGTAGGGAGAGATTTGTTTCTTCAAATGAGACCCACTTTCATCTTCAGTGGGTTTGTCATTTTTCATTTTGCCATCATCCTTTTTCTTAAGATCTTGCTCTGATGCCATAAAGAAATAGGAATTGGCAGAATTATGTATATTTGTATTGATGCTCAAAGGCTGATATATATACACAGTACATACAACTTGCTCTACATAGGGTAATTACATCAAATCCCTGGAAATCAACTAAATTGGAACAGAAATGGAAAATAGAATTGAAAGCAAATCACTGCACTTTAATGACAGCAGATGACAGCAAATAAGTATCAGCCTCATTTTGATTTTCTATCCTAAGTTTCCAATATTATTCTAATAGATTTGTATCTTAATACACTTACATCAATTTGGATTTGCCATTTTTATTACTCAATTTTGATATGTCAATGAGAATCAAAATCTATCAAATTTAGTCTTTAGTATAAAGTATTAATATAAATAAAATTTAGTCTCTAGTATATTCTAATCATGACATTTTATGTTTAAGATGTGTTTATTTTATGCCTATTTATTGTTTGGTAAATAACGAGGGCTAACGTCCAAACCAAAAAAAAACTACAAAGTCAATCGAATATTCCTAGGCATGCAAGTCCCGATAAAATCATCAAAAAGGAGTCTCGAAATTTCATTGGGAGGAGTCTCCATAACATGAATATTAAAAGAATATAAAGAGAAGCTAAAATTAGCCAGCCAATCAGCACTTCTATTTCCCTCATGCCAGGTGTGATTGATCTGCACTTATCAATTCAATTTTAAAAACTCTTGTACGCACCAAGGTTGGAGGATTGCCATTGGTTTTAACTTTCCCTGTGATCATGTCGACCAAAGTTTTTGAGCCACTTTCTACTTGCAGACGATGGAAACCTTGTCTCCAAGCAAGCTTCATTCCCAAGTACATACCCCACATCTCAGTGCAAAGGGCGTCACATTTTCCAATTTTTCACGCATATCCTTTAATCCATCTACCATCTGAGTCCACCACAACCATCTAGACCCAAAGATTTCTTGAAGGCTCCATTACAATTAAGTTTGATCCACACCTCCCGAGGTCTTTTCCAACCAATGAAAATAGTGTCACATAGACGAATTTTCAGAGGATGTCTGGTGTATTTGTCTATGTCATCAACCATCTTGAGAATCTTGAAAATTGGGTCAGTCGGACGCTGGAAGTCCTCCTCGAAAATAGTTTTGTTCCTCCACATCCATATGTGCCAACAAGCCACCATAAAAATTGTTATCCACTTCTTATCCTGAATACCATGCAGCTGGTTATTGATATTCTTGAAGATTCATTTCCTGCAATCAAGAGAGAAAAAAATTAGAGATATTATTATGAGGGACTAACCTTATCCATGTTTGTGTTGCTTTGGGACAATCCCGCAAAACATGAATAATGGTTTCATTGTCTCTGTCGCAAGCAGAGCATGTGGGAGAAGCTCCAACTCCCCATCTGCTCCTGCGATAATTAGTGAGTAGACGTTCATGAGCCACGATCCACATAAAAGTTTGAATTCGATGCGGGCCTTTCCAACTCCACAAAGCCTTTCAATCCCCCTCAACGGATTGAGCACTAGTGTTTAGAGAATCATAGGTACTTTTAACTGTGAAATCCCTCGTGTTGGTTCCTCCCCAACCAATACTATCTTGTCCGTCAGTGTCCTTAGGCACGGGGGTAGCGAGAACCTAGAAAGCAAAAGAAGATGGTAAACTAGAAGTAAGAAAATTATAATCCCAATCTCCTGAGGGGGTTACCACATTCCTCACAGAGAGAGTATGCCTATTTATTATGTTAAACTTCTACATGTCCATATTATATTTAAAAATATAAAAAACATGTCAAAACTAGGTTCATCAAGATGAAAGATAAAACAACTATTTTTTATAGAAGGCAAACATATATATTTATTTTTAAAAACTAAAATTAAAAATATTTTTAAGGAACGTAAACTTTTTCTTTTGGCTTTTACCACCAGTTTAATTTGGTTCGGGGGTCAGTTCTGGCATCAAGTGATTCCAATCCCCTCTCGATTGCAGTTGCGGGGATGAAACTGCGGTCCTCCTTACCAAGTTCAGCACCAATCACCACTGAACTAACTAACAATTGGTTAAAGAACACAAACTTATTTAATCATGTTTACTTTATAGATATTTAGAAATAAATATAACCAAGCAATATTGAAGTATAATTATTAGACATTAGACAGACAAATGGAATTGGATTTTTTATTTCCACTTGTCTCTTCAGGTTTAACCAAAATTCTAAGTTCCATCATTGACTTGAATATACAGCTCTGTTAAAACTCTTCGATAGAGTTTGTCATCTATTTGAGTCTCATAAGGCTTACGTGCATGGATAAAAAAATCAGTTTTTTAATTTTTAAGATATTTATAAATTGATAAAGTCAATACATATTTGTGAGTATTTAAGAGGTAGAAACTCATGAATCAATTAGAAGACTCGTTTCTTTGTTCACCCACAGTCTCTTCCGCAATTAACGCAGTAACGAAGAGCCAAAAAAAGAGTATGTGACAACTGAGAGAGAAAAAAAACGAAGCCAACCAATGCAACATTCTATTTCTTCAACCAATCCTCATTAATTCAAATTTAGTACTACTATTTGTTTTTTTTTTCTAAAATAAAAAATTCAATACTCTGTTCTGTTCTGTTCTGTTCTGTTCTGTTCACTGCCGTATCCATATAAAACCGCGTAACTCAAATTCTGTGTCAGAATCAAAATCTGTTATTACTACTACTGGGTCCCACACCACACGGAAATACTCCCAATGGGTTGTGTGAGTTCGAAGCAACAAACAGTGTCGGTGACGCCGGCGAATGAAAATTCAGGCGGTGCGTTAGAAAGGAAACTCAAAACTGAGTTAGAGAAAACGAGTCAGAATGGTGTTCGTGGTGAATCGTTGAGTTTCAGGTTAGGGAATTTGCACAAGTTTGTTCAAAGTGAACACGTGGCAGCTGGTTGGCCTGCTTGGCTTAGCGCCGTCGCTGGTGATGCTATTCACGGTTGGATTCCTCTTCGTCCTGATGCCTTTCAGAAACTCCAGAAGGTTGCTTCACCATTCTTATTATTTTATTTATTTACTACTTCTCTCGTCATTATTATAAGTAAAAATTTAGTTGTCTGATTCATGGAATAACTGATATATGTATTAGACAAATACGTTAGTATATTAGACTAAATACATTAGTTATTTAATCAAACCGATTTTTTTTTAAAATTTTTTGCTTAGAATAGTGACGTGGCCGAAGAAGTATTATATTATTGTTATTGTGTGAATCACTAGTTTAATTTGAGATTATATTTAAACTGTTTGGGTTGATTTCTTTGAGTTTATCGCGCTTACACATCCATTTACATGTATTTTTTATATTATTTATTAGAATTTATGAGAACATATTTTTAGCTTATTTTTGTAAGATTTTTAACATAATTTATGAAAACAACTTATATGAAAAGACTATATATAAACTACAAATTAAGTTTATTATCCAAATAGGGGCCTTATAGGTATAAGATATTCTGGCTTTTGAAGTTTACTGAATTTTATAACTAAATTTAGATGTCTAATTTTTGAAGATCACATTTGCTTTGGGACAATTTTAAATGCTAATTCTACTACATTTAGGCTTAATTTTTGAAGTTTGTTGCTTAATTACAATTTTATCATCCCACATTATCTTGAACAAGTAGAAAAACAAGAACATGTATGTCTCTCTTTCTGTTTTTCTATTGTGCTTCAATGTACATACGTTTTATTGTATAACAATGTTTGTTTCAATTAATTTGTCCTTTTCAATTTTTTTTTCATATTATTTATGTTATCTGAACTTATCTAAACTTTTTTATTTCAATAAGTTGTATAATTTTAAATTTAGAGTTAGAAAAAAATTGTATTGTTAAAATCAAATTGCACACAAAAATATCATACCACGATAGTTACTTTTGAGTTTCCTTTCTATTATAGTATAGATTACAATGTTTATTTTATTTTTTAATTTCATAAAAAAATTATTGATCCTGTTATTTTGTGAACTAAAATAGTGATACAGTTAATACTTATCTATGCTCAAAATTTGTTGATGTTCTTGACCAAAAAAAAATAAAAAATTTGTTGATGTTTTGTGAATATAGTTATGTCAGGGTTGTTATATTTATATGATGTGGGATAATTGACTGTAATTGGAGTTCAAAGCTTTGAATAATATTGTTACGATGATTATTTTAGTTAGTGTTGTTGTTGATTATGGAGTGTTTCAGATTGGGCAGGGGACATATAGCAATGTATTTAAGGCAAAGGAGATTGAGACAGGAAAGATTGTGGCATTGAAGAAAGTGCGGTTCGACAATTTTGATCCAGAGAGTGTGAGGTTCATGGCAAGGGAGATAATGATATTGAGAAAGCTTGATCATCCCAATATCATGAAGCTTGAAGGGTTGATTACTTCCAGATCTTCTTGTACCTTATACCTTGTATTTGAGTACATGGAGCATGACATTATAGGACTCTTGGGCAATCCTGATATCAAGTTCAGTCAACCACAGGTAATAATAATGATAAATATTTGCGTTTGGGGCAATGACGCAGCTAGTGAGGTTCTAACCGAGGCTCGTCTATTGCTGGTTGAAAATGATTTTCAAGCCTCCTCTTAGGCTTGAGCAACTCAAGCCTTTAAGAATTTATCGAAGGGCTCCTTTTTGGGTAAAGCCCTTAAAGAAAGAAAATAATTTAAAATAATGTTGTGGTCACGAACTCAAAATGCATTTGGAGACTACTAAAACGTATTGTGGTTGCAGACTGCAATTTAGAACCTTGACGATAAATCTCATGTGTTGTCGTAACTTTCTCATCTAGTGGTTATACCCTTCGACACCTGTAAAATGATGTTGAGCATTGCATGGTTGTTGTGCAGATTAAGTGCTATATGAAGCAATTGTTATCTGCTGTTGAGTACTTTCACTCGCGAGGTGTGATGCATCGGGACATCAAAGGATCCAATCTTCTGGTGAATAATGAAGGAATATTGAAGGTGGCAGATTTTGGATTGGCGAACTTTGTTAGGTCTGGGAAAAAACATCCCCTCACTAGTCGTGTTGTCACATTATGGTATCGTCCACCGGAGCTTTTGCTTGGTTCGACCAATTATGATTCGTCTGTGGATCTTTGGAGTGTTGGCTGTGTCTTTGCAGAGTTACTTGTTAAGATTCCTATACTTCAGGGGAAAACTGAGGTAGTAGTCTCTTCAAAATAAATTGTAGCAGCGCTATATAGATTAATCGATTGGAAAATTACAATTCCTACACCATATTTGAATTTGTTGCTTTGAGACTCTTTCAAATTCATTTTTGTTACATATACAGGTAGAACAATTACACAAAATTTTCAAGCTTTGTGGCTCCCCACCTGATGAATATTGGAAAAGGTCTGAACTTCCTCGTGCAACTTTGATATATGATGGTTGCTTCAAAGAGTACTTTAAAGATTTGCCTCCAACCAGTGTACATTTGCTACAAACTCTTCTGTCTGTTGAGCCTTACAAACGTGGGACTGCCTCATCTGCTCTCTCATCAGAGGTAGGTTGTTAATTTTGGAGTTTGTTTCTTTTGTAAGTGTATTTTGAAATTGATGGCATGCCATGGAAAAATGAAAATCGCTCATTGAATGTCGATGTAAACCCTTCAAATTCAAGTGTAACTTTTATGACTATGCTCATCATTGAAATATGTTATGAAGAATTGTTCTAGTGTTCTTATACTATTACCTTACCACTTTCAGTATTTCAAAACACAACCTTATGCATGTGATCCATCAAGCTTGCCGAAATACCCGCCTAGCAAGGAAATTGACGCAAGACAAAGGGCGACAGAGGAGGCAAGGTAAGAATGGTCTTTTTACGCATGAATTGTTGCAAAACAAAGGTTTAGTGTTATTTTATTCAACTGATGTCTCTGGATTACATTACATCTTATCCGGAACTGTCAAATATGAGAATGAGTAATGCTATTTGTTGTAAAATAAAGCGATCACGAGCTTCATGAATTGCCACACGTTAGAATATTATAGGAAGAAGAAATATTGTAGTCCGGATTTGATGGAACACTCAGCGTGCTTATCAATCATCACTCTCCTTGGTGCATCACGACTGGTGTTTCTCATGATTGAAGACCAGCATTTTTCCTATGAGAATATTTTCATGTGCATTTCGCCATTGATAACACGTTGGGATATATCTTTTAATGTTGTCAAAATGAAAAGATGCAGTGAATAGTTCAACAATATTGTTTTTCATCATAAGCATTGCTTAGTCTATTGTTTTATACAACAAACACTTTTTTTGTATAAGTTATTCCAATATCATAACCATTATCTAGTCTATTTTTTTTTTCTTCTATAAAACAATATTGTGGTGAACTTTCAGGAAAAAGAATGGAAGAGTTCGTCGAACTGAAACAATGAAACGATCAAGAAAGCCACAGGTAAATCTTACTTTCGCTTCTTGCATCATTGGAATTCTTCATAGAGATTAATTATGATGCATTGTCAGTGTAAAACCAATCACAAATCATCATTTATCTGACTTTTAAAGTAGAGAAGAATAAATTTAAATATTGTTATGATCCAACATTTATGATTAATTGACAGTGTAACAAACAATGCACATCAATTAAATCATTCTTATTTACTTTAATGATCTAATTTACCATAAACCAAGTCTCACTTCAGATTTCTCTTTGCAGGACTTGGCAAATCAAACGCAAAATTCTCAAAAGGTCAAGAGTAGATCGTTCCGAATCCTTGAAGAAGAGAAGAGTAACTTTGTTTTGAAGGCACAAAAGCCATCCATTGATATACATGAGTATGCTTCCCATATGAAGAATGCATCTCAAGAAGATATTCCCTTTTCTGGACTATTACAAATTTCAAATTCAAGTGGCTTTGCTTGGGCAAAAAGCCGGAAAGACGACACTTCAATTCGATCACGTTGTCAATCTTTTTCTAAAGGACATAGTTTCAATGCGTTAGATTCTTCTGTATTAAACAGGAGGAATAATTTGGAAACAATTAATCATGATAATAAGGAGTTTTGTGAGAGAAATACCAACTCTAGACACTTTGAAAATTCTAAGGCTTCAAAGCAGAATCAGTGGAGTAGGTTCGGTCGTCTAGAGTCATTCGATGCTTCTGATGAGTACCACTCACAAGAATTGTCGGTGCTTTATCAGGGAGAAGATTCATTATCCAAAAGAAGTAATCTGGTAAATTTATAAGTTGGCCATATTTTTATATGATACTCCTTCCATGTGTATTAACGAAACAAAATACTCTTATCATAGTAATTAAATCATTAAATGCTTTACAAATTCCAATACCTTGTAAAAATCAATTATGTCAACTGTGCAATTTATTTGTGCTTTTGGATAGACTTGATTCTGATTTATTTCCATCCATACAGAGTTACCAGGATCAAGCAGAAAAGATTGGCTTTTCAGGACCCCTACTGTTGAAAATGCACACGGTTGACGAACTCTTAGAAAGGAATGAGCGTCACATTCGGCGAACGGTCCGACGATCATGGTTTCATAGAGGTACTCTCCATTCCAAAACTATAGTTAGTGAAGCATTTTAGTTTTGTTTCAAAACTTTAGATGTTTTAGAAATCCACTGCATATTTGACCTTTTTCTTCCAAATATACCCCTAAATATAATTAACATAATTTGATATTTGCTAAATTATTTATCACATATTTATAGGTATTTGTAAAGCATATAATAATGATAATATAATAGGAGTATTTCGGTATTTATAGACATCAATTACCTTAGCCAACTAAAGTTTTGAAATAGAGGGAATATATATATATATATATATATATATATATATATATATATATATATATATATATATATATATATATATATTACAAGTGTATGGTTTCCTTGAAAAGAAACAGTTGGTTTTATTAATGTTCTGTCTCTTGGCTCCCATTTTTTATGTTTAGACTTTAGAAATTAAATCATTAAAAAAAGCTAGAAGTATAATTTTTGTCTTTATAAATATGCCAATCTAATTTCTATTCTTATAGGCAATTTATTCATTATAACTGTTTATATTTAACAAGAATCTCAAATGGGTTCTATGGTGTAGTGGTTAGCACTCTGGACTTTGAATCCAGCGACCTGGGTTCGACTCCCGGTAGGACCTATTCTTAATTTTTGCTATAAAATTATATATTTTTTTATAAGGAAAATGCCTTATGCTTTATATTGCGAAAAGCAATATCACGAACAATTCAGGATGAATATAATTACATGACACTCATTTTAGGAAACTGCTCGTGTATGGTAAGTGGGGAGTTTTTTTTTTGTTTGGTACCATAGCAGTTTGTCATTCGTCATACATTTGCGAGATATTTTCTCGTGATGTATAGCATTACCTTGGGTTTGGTTTATGCCTTCCATATGCATGTTGATTTTTTTCTTTCTAATAGTTTTTTTCCTGTATTGCAGGTAAGAAGCATGGGAAGAGAATGTAGTAATTGCTACAACTACAAGGGTATTTACTCTAGAAGTCCTTTTAATTGCAAGGGTAATTATGACTTACTCATGAGAAGGCCATCTAAATTCTCCTAACACATTGCTTTGGTCTGCAAATGAACATCAAAACAAAATCATACAAAGAAAACTCAATAATTTGAGGAACATGTCACTACATTGTTAGGTTCAATTTTTTGAAATCTCAAGGCCATCCCAAAGGAAATAATAATAATATAGGTTTTAGAGTTTCTCTTTTTTTATTATAGATATAGGAATTTGTTTCTGCATTATATAAACTTTTCACCCTCTTTTTGCCATTATTAATTTTTACCTACTAGCTAGTCTCATACATAAATTGTACATATTTAATGTGTAGTATGTATCTGAATTGAGATTTAGTCTAATCACATTCATTATTCAATGTTTTTTAGGCTTTTAAAGGGAATTAAATATAAAAATTCTTATATCTAGCAACTATCTTTGTAAGGTTGGAGACAATTTTGCATAATATATCACAGATTCACAGTCTCTTCATTACTTCTTCATTTGGAAACCCGAATTCAAAAATCTCTTTTGTTTGAACTTCTACTACTTCATGACATTTTCATTACAAGCACACCCAACAAACACATCCTATGAAGTGAGTCTGCCATTAGCTTATATATACTTATATATATCTATACTTCTATGCTTAAATATAAAAAGGGATACTTTGTTTTAGTGTAATATTTTTTCTTGCAATTATAACCTTCATTTAAATTATTGTATTTACAATTTTATGCTTTAATAATATTATATAAATCTTAAGAAAAAACATTACAAGACCTTGTACGTTAATCGCCAGCATTAACTGCATGCATCACCTTTAAGAATCAAGGTAATTTAGGTCAAATTAATATTGCTTTCTTAAATTTTTTAAAAATGTTCTAAAGAAACTTTTCAAATGAATCCGTAATAACTTTCCATAATTCCATTGTTTTTGTATAAGATAATTTCCTGACCATCCGCGCACCAAGGTGGTTTGAAGACATCAATGTGTTTTACTCCCTTTGATCTATTTTTTTTTTTATATAAAAAAACAATTGATTATTTATATTCATTAAATAACTTATATATTTGGTCTATGAATCAGATACATAAGTTATTTACTGAATTTAAAAAATAAATTGTTTTTTTATAAAAAAGATCGAAAATTATATTACATTAATCATTCATGACATGTACTAGTAATTCCTTATAGTCAACTTTTAAGAAAGTCACCAATAATAATAATAATTCTTGTGTCATGTATTGATTATGACAATATATAAACTATTATATCAAAAAACAAAGACAATATATGAAGTATAAAATTTATTTACAACTAATGCATAACACTTGTGCTATTGATAGTATTGTGTGAAAAAATGGGCACCGAAGTTGTGACATGGAGTGGTTATGACAATATATGAAATATTATAAATGAAAGGGCAAATATAATAAGAGCATCTCTAATGATATAGAAGTTATTTACCTATTGTAATCTATGTATTTTCACTAATTACTTATGAAATAGCATTTTACTAAAAACAATTCTCTCTAAAAATTTGTACACTTTATTATTTTTATTTGTTAAGTAGTTTAATAGTTAGACATTTACAATTTGAGGTGAATAAGTGAAGAATTTTGAATTCGAACTCCAACCCTTATTTACATTATGATGCCCTACCAACTGAGTTATACTCGCAAAAACCAATACTCTTTATCATTTTTCTTTGACATATTTTGAAAACAATTTATAAAATTTTCATAATATGTTTCAATAAAATTCAATATAAAAAAGCCACGAGACTACTTGAGAAAATTCAATAGAAAAATAACTTAACCATATTTCCTCTTTAATTATAAAAATAACTTCTATATAAGTACAAATATAATTGTTCCAAGTACATTGAGAACAATGCTAATAGTAATTTACCAACAACCGCACTTGTGATAAGAAGGGCACTATTTCAATTTCGAACCTCAATAAAAACTATAGAAAATCAACCATACTACTAACATTGACCATTTAGAAAAAACTATATTTTTAAACTTAACATGATTTTTTTTTTACAAAAGATACGACCATTAATAATTTATACCTATGATGCCTAGGTGCGGGTGCGGTACCGGTATCCGGTACCGGTACTGGTACTGGTACGGTGTACGATAATTTTAGAAAAACTAAAGTATGGGTACGTCTGTATAATTTTTTTTAATATAATTATATAAATAAAATAATAGAAATATATTGTTAAAAAAAAAGTTAAACAAGTAAAAAGCAATTAGCTAAAAAAAATCAAATTTTTTCCCTCTCCATCATCATTAAAAAAAATGGCGTCTAACTCAGGTCCTTCGCGAGAATGACTTGCAACTTCAACAATACAATCTACATACTAATATCGCATATTTTTATTGTTCATTCATTATAACTATTACTATTTATCTCTCGAGAGAGAGCAGATGAAGATTTGTTTGAATAAAATTAGATTGAGTCTATTCTTTTTCAATGAATGAGTGAATAAATCCAACTATTACTTTATTATTTCTTTAGTAGAGCTGCTACTTTTTTGGATTCATGTAGCACACGCGTATCACAGGAGTACCCGTTGCAAAAATAAAAAATAAAAAATAGGTACGCCATCGGTGCGTACCCAAGGAGTACCATACGAGTATAGGGTACCGATACGTACCCGGTACTGGTACTCCCCCTAAAATTGAGTACCCATGCTTCATAGATTTATACTTGATAAAAATACATCGAAAAGTGGGATAACAGATTTGAGACCAAAATAATAATCATTAGTATTTTTTTCACGTAAATCAAGAAAGAGTTATAACATTGTTGCATGCTCAAGTTAAAGATCGAATCCAAAACTTTAGTTAAATTAGAAGAGACTCGCACATATTTCAACTAATGAGTTAATCATTAGTATTTAATTAGATTTGTTATCTTGATCATTATTATTAGAAAGAAAAAAACCACTTTTAACGTTCATTGAACATTTAATATCATACATAAGTTACTCAATAAATTTAAAAATAATTTTATTCATATAATAACGAAAAAGTACCAACAATAAATAATAAGAATTTTAATCTAGTTTGGGGTCAGTTCAAACATCAGGTAATTCCATCCCCCTCCCGATCGCAGTTGCGAGGGATCGAACCGTGGTCTCCCTATCAAATTCAGCGTCAATCACCACTGAACCAACTAACGATTGATGTCAATATTCAATTTTTGTCTCATATATATAGGAAAGAAATTCCAATGGAATCATAAAAGAAAATATTAAATTAACCACTATATTTAACTAGCCGCCTCCGTGCCCGTTTGTATGATCAATATTCTTTTTTTATTTTTTGTAATTGATATTCTCTATTGTGCAAATATAAATAACTACTTAATCTTTTTTTTTATTAGACTTAGTTAATTGATAACTATGTAACCTCCTTTTTTTTGTTGTGGCTAGTTATTAATAAGGAAAAAATGTATTTTTTTTTACTAAAAAAAAATGAAAACTTACTTTTATGTGGAAGTTCTGCTTAGTTATTAAGAAGAAAAAAAAATTATTTACTAAAAAAAACTGAAAATCTATTTTTATGTGGAAGTTATTTTTTAAGGGTAAAATAGAAATACTGAAAAAGCCATTTCAAAAATTTGTATCATTTTTATATATAGTAATAGATTTAATGGTGAAAAATTCGAATAATATATTACTCTATTATGAGTTTGAATCTTTGATTCCATTATTAAAAAAATACTCTTATAATAATAATAATTAAATCATGGTGATCCATAGTAAAGGAATAATAATTTGAGAAGGTGGATGGTATATGCATGGTGCCACATAGGAAGATGCATGATGATGAGGCAAAACGAGGTGGCTTTCTTTTCTTTTCATTCCATTCCATTCCATTTCTGTCTCTCTCAAAAGAAAATTGATTATTAACGTATTGTTGTTTGTTGTTGGTTGTTGCATTGCACAATCCAGAAAACAGAAACAACAAAACCATTATTAATTAAACCAAAGAAAATTAAACATTTTCTCACAATTACATTACAAACAAAGCTCAATTAACTTCAATCACAACAACAACACTATCCTCTTCTTCTTCTTCTTTTTTGAGCTTCTTCACTTCATAATTCTATATTCTACAATTCTCATTGTTTAATTCTTTTTAATCTTATTAATTATTTTCTTGTTATTAATTGTGTAATTCTGTTGTTGTTATTATCTACATTTTCCTATTCTATTGAATTTTTGAGATCTACAAAACGGTGCGTTTTGTTCGTTCTACTAGGGGTTTGTTTGGGTTATCGGTTTGGATCCAATCGTGGAAGTAACAGCGCCATTGGATGGCGCTGTTCCGAAGATTCTTTTACCGGAAACCGCCGGATCGTCTTCTTGAGATCTCCGAGAGAGTCTACGGTATGCATTTTCCCCAAATCTCAATTTTTTTTTTCGTTCTTTTTAATAATAAAAAAGTGTTTTTATGGTGTTTGAGCTATTGAGAATTTAAGTTTTCAACAATGCCTATGATTATTATGTTATATGCTATGTAATGTGTTGCTTTTTATGAACCACTTAACACACGACACTGACACGTGGACACCGGTAGTAATAATTTGAGAAATGGAAGTGATTGAATGTAACAGGGTATGTCCGTATGGGCCTTTAATTTGAAGTGTTGGTGTTATATAGGTTACTGTTAGTTTGAAAAATGTAGAATTGGGTTTAGGGTTACTATTATTGGTTTCTTCTAGTGATGCTTCAAGCTGCATTAAGTACAAAAATGACATGTAGACACCGGTAGTACGAATTTGAGAAATAGAAGTGTGATTGAATGTAACACGGTACATCGTTATCCTGTTGGTATCAGATACGGTCTTTAATTTGAAGTGACGCTGCAATATAGGTTATTATTAGTATGAAAAATGTGGAATTCGGTTTAGGGTTACTATTATTGATTTCTTCTAGTGATGCTTTAAGCTGCATCACGTGGATTAAATTGGCTTTCGTTCCTGATTGACATTAATGTTTCAGGAATTGGGTTGTTAGAAGTGTAGCAAAATGTGAAACCTATAGTGGAGCTTAATAAGTGTTAGGTTTAACTATTTAAGTCCTCGGTCCTCACTTGTCTCTTCTTTGGAGTGAGATGAACGTAATGTAAGTCTTTACAAGTACACTTTAAGCCCAAAGGCTTTTCGTTTCCGGTCTTGAATTAAGCTAACTTTTTATATACCAAAAAAAGTGCAACAAAATGTAGAACGGGAGACTTGGGTTGAATTTGAAACAACATTGCTAAAATAGTAGTATTCGGGGGCATGGTAGTGATTCATGAGTCGAGGATTATTGGTTGAAAAAATTAGGAAGGTTAGTTGAGAAACTCTTGGAAGAAGGGTTTTGAATAAGACTGATTTAATTATGCTTTAGGGTATATTTGGATGGAGGGTTTTGGAGGGAAAGGCAAGGTTGGGTACTCCCTTTTAAATTAAGAGAGTTACATAAAAAATATTTCCATGGGATCAGGAGTTAGGATACTAAGTTTCATGATAATCTTTCATTTTATTGAAAAATTACCAAGTTACCGAATCTTTACTTGGAATGAAAAATTTACTTTATATCTTGAGCAGTTAAGCTTTTCTTTGGCATACTCATATACAATGTGTTTCGGTTTCTTTGGTTTCTTAACTACTTATTAAGATGAAACCCATACAATACAATGAATTTGCGAATAAGTTTTTTGAGTTCTATTTTTATAATGTTTGAATGTTCTTCTATTTTATGCAGTTTTTGATTGCTGCTTCTCTACGGACGTCTTGGAAGAGGATGAGTACAAAGTGTATATGGGGGGCATTGTAGCTCAGCTACAAGATTACTATCCAGATGCTTCTTTCATGGTATTCAATTTCAGAGAAGGGGATAGGCGCAGCCAAATTGCAGACCTTTTATCTCTGTGTGACATGACAGTTATGGAGTACCCTCGGGAATACGAGGGCTGTCCACTTCTGCCTTTAGAGATGATTCATCACTTCCTTCGATCAAGTGAAAGCTGGCTGTCTTTGGAGGGGCAACAAAATGTGCTTTTGATGCACTGTGAAAGAGGGGGATGGCCCGTGCTGGCGTTTATGCTAGCCGGTCTTTTATTGTACCGAAAACAATACAGTGGGGAGCTGAAAACTCTTGAAATGGTCTACAAGCAAGCACCTAGAGAACTTCTCCAGCTTTTATTACCTTTGAACCCACAACCTTCTCAGTTAAGATATCTTCAGTATATTTCCAGGAGACATTTGGGTTCTGAGTGGCCTCCATCAGAAACACCCTTATATTTGGATTGTTTGATTCTAAGAGTTCTTCCACAATTTGATGATGGAAAAGGTTGCAGGCCTGTTGTACGTGTTTATGGTCCGGACCCTTCAAATCCTGCCAATAGGAGTTCTAAGCTTCTTTTCTCAACTTCAAAAAATCAAACACACGTGCGCCACTACTTGCAGGTGATGTAAAGTTATGCTATTCATACTGAATGTGAATTAATTTGTTAGAAAGTCTGCTTAAGAAATTTTAACCACAGGCAGAATGTATGCTCGTGAAAATTGATATTCGTTGTCGTGTTCAAGGGGATGTCGTTCTTGAGTGCATACATTTAAGCGAAGATTTCATTCGTGAGGAGATGATGTTTAGAGTCATGTTTCATACAGCGTTTGTACGGTCAAATATTTTGGTGCTGAGCCGCGATGAAATGGATATGTTGTGGGATACAAAGGATCAGTTCTCCAAGGATTTTAAATCTGAGGTAATTTATTTGTTATTCTTATGTCACCGCAATTTTCCAAGTCAGTAGGAGATGATTACATACTCATATCTGTATCAGGTGGTTTTTTTGGATGCTGATGCTGTTATACCTGATCTAACCACAGTCAATGTGAGTGGAGATGAAAATGAAACAGAAAGCGGTTCACCTGAGGAATTCTATGAAGTTGAAGAGATCTTCAGCAATGCAATTGATGCACAGGATTCTCCAAGGGTTCGTGACAGTGCGGTAGAAGATGGAAGCCATAAAGATATCTGGAATGAGTATTCAGATCCTCATACTTTTCAGGATTCTAGACCAGATGATGGGATTCACCAGCAGGTTGGAACGACGGATTCTGGTATTAATGAAGTGAAAGACATTACTGTTGATGATGTGAATTACAAGCTTGATGAGCGTGTAGATTCAGATACTCATGTAGTGAAAGATATTGCTGTGGATGATGGGTACAATAAGCCAAGTTCCATTGCAGTCGCTTTTGATATGATGGAAACTCCGGAGAGACAGGAAGTCACTTTAGATGCACATGAGGAGTTGGCAGTTATACAAAACAATTATGATGAAGATAACAACACACCACTAAAAGAATTAGAGCCTGAGGAAGGGAAACAGATGCATGATCTTCCCAGATCAATGTCTGTTGAAAATAACAAAGATTCCTATCAAGATTCATTGCATGTTTCATACCCACTGACAAGGCATAATAGTTTACCAAATGCTCTGTTAAATGCCGCCGGTGCAAAGGAGAAAATGACTAATGCTGAAGAAAGACTTATTTCTAGTCCTCATGTCAACGAATCGGCTGATTCTATGGACATGACAAATGATCTGAAAAGTTGTAATAGGAACAATTCAAAATCTTTAGAAAGCATAGGGGAAACAGACTCAAACGCCCAACTATCATCAATAATGCCAATTACAGAGTCATCTCATCAGACAACTACTCAAACACCACAGTTGAGCACTGATCAAGTGCTACCGCCTCATCCTCCCCCACCACCCCCACCTCCACGCAAATTACCATCTTCTTCCTTGGATGGTGAAGTGTCTACAATACCGCAACCGCCGCCACAACCGCCACCACCACCACCTACTTTGACACTATTTGGTAAGAAAAATAAAGAGATGGACTTACAAGCTGCAACTCCTCCTCCTCCACCGCCACCTCCCCCTCCATTTTCTGGGCAAAATAGAGGGAGCTCATTACCTCTTTCTAGTCATTGGCAGCCAGTTTATTCATCCATTGGTGAAGTTGGAGAAAATAGTGGTGTTCCTCCTCCACCACCACCACCACCACCACCACCTCCATCTCCTCCCACAAAATATGGAGTTACGTCCGTTCCTCCTCCACCACCTCCCCTGCCTCCTTTGTTTTATATGGATAGAGCTCCACTCCTTCCTCCCTCAACACCAACATCACTTCACACTCCATCCCCGCCACCTTTATGTAAATCTTCACCTCCACTACCACCACCACCACCTCCTCCTCCTCCTCCTCCTCCTCCTCCCCCGCCTGTTGTATATAGAGCTTTACCATCAGCACCTTCATCTTCTTTTACTAGAGCCCCACCACCACCTCCTCCACCGCCACCTTCTTTATGTATAGCTCCATCATCTCCACCTTATATTGGTATAGATACATCGCCTCCACCTCTTCCTCCATCAAGTGAACAACCTCCACCGCCACCACCACCACCACCACCACCACCATCTCCTTCAATGTCTAAGGCCCCACCACCCCCACCTCCACCATTCTATGGAGCTCTACCATCACCGCCACCACCTCCTTCAATGTCTAAAGTCCCACCACCCCCACCACCACCACCACCACCACATCTTGCACCAAATGGAGCACCTCCATCACCACCCCCACCTCCTTCAATGTCTCAGGCTCCACCACCTCCACCTCCACCACCACCACCTCCTTCAATGTCTCAGGCTCCACCACCTCCACCTCCACCTCCACCTCCTTCGATGTCTAAGGCCCCACCATCTCCACCATCACCACCACCACCACCACCAAATCTTCCTCCATCAAGCGAAGCACCTCCTTCAATGTCCAAGGCTCCACCACCCCCACCTCCACCACCTCCTTCAATGTCTAAGTCTCCACCACCCCCACCTCCACCATTTTATGGATCTCCATCATCACTACCAACTAATCTTCCTGAATCAAGTGAAGCACCTCAACCACCTCCTTCAGCGTCTAAGGCCCCACCACCCCCACCTCCACCACCACCATCATATCTTCTTGCATCAAATGGAGCACCTCCACCACCACCACCACCACCACCTCCTTCAATGTCTAATCCCCCACCACCCCCACCTCCACCACCACAATCATATCTTCTTGCATCAAATGAAGCACCGCCACCACCTCCTTCAATGTCTTATCCCCCACCACCCCCACCTCCACCATTCTATGGAGCTCCACCACCACCCTCACCTCCTTCAATGTCTAAGGCCCCACCACCCCCACCTCCACCATTCTATGGAGCTCCACCACCACCACCACCACATCCTTCAATGTCTAATGCCCCACCACCCCCACCTCCACCATTCTATGGAGCTCCACCACCACCATCTCCAATGAATGGAGCACGAGCGCCACCTCCTCCACCTCCTCCGGGTGGTGGAGGCCCACCTCCTCCTCCACCTCCAGGTTTTCAAGGCCCACCTCCTCCGCCACTTCCAGGTGGTGGAGGCCCACCTCCTCCGCCACCTCCAGGTAGTCGAGGCCCAGCTCCACCACCTCCTCCTGGAGTTGGAGTGCCTGGCGCTCCTGCACCTCCTAGACTTCCGGGTGGTGCACCTCCACCACCTGGAGGTCCGGGAGGAGGGAGAGGGCGTGGACTTGCACGTCCTACAGGTGCTGGTGCTCCTCGAAAATCCTCCTTAAAGCCTCTTCATTGGAGTAAGGTAACAAGGGCATTGAAAGGAAGTTTATGGGAAGAATTACAAAGACATGGAGAAACTCAAAGGTAATTTGACATGTCTATTATTGCAAGATTTTATTGAGTCTTTTCTATTTGCTATAATTAAACACCTCATTCATGCTTTAAATAGCCTTCTGGTTGTAATGATCGGTTTTACAATCTATCTTAGTGGACAGGAGTTTGACGTTTCAGAGTTAGAGAAGCTTTTTGCTCTAAATGTTCCAAAACCAGCTGGTAAACCTGGAGGGAGCAAACCAGTAGCACCCAAAAATGACAAAATCACCTTGGTATTTTTCTGCACATTCTAGAAATATGCTTTTTGAAATTATCCTTTGAGATATGGTTTGATGGTTTCATCATTTTTTTTTTCCTTTTGGAATTGTAGTTCACCATGATTTGTAGTTATAGACTTCACAACAAAGATTGCTATGGTATAAGGCTTTCTTCATATTAAAGTTGGACTTTAATACCATTGTTTGGAATGCCTAGTAATTTGTTCATAAAAGAAGTCATGTTCACTTTGATCTGACTTAAGTGATTAGGTATTTTCCCTATGATTGTGAAGGAAACAAATGTACACTTTTATTTAGTTTTATCATGCCAAGAAAAATATTGAGCATTCCTTTGTACATAAAGTTTGAACTTGGGAATGAATGTATTGAATTCATCACTTGGAAATTTTATTTTAATGTTGTCATTTCTTCATTGTTGTCTCATCTATGTCATGGGGATTAAAACTCCGATAGTAAACCCATTCACTTGATAGTTGTTTGGTCTCCCAAATATTTGATCAATAATTTGTGTTTTTGTATGCTTAATTATAGGTTGACCTAAAGAGAGCCAATAATACTGAAATTATGCTCACAAAGGTTAAGATGCCACTTCCTGATATGATGGTAAGTTGGCACTTCGAAATTTCTTAATTCATGTGAGCTATTTTTACAGTATAAATATGCAAACTTGGATTTTTCAGTAAAGCACACTATAATGAATGGCAGTATTTTATAATGCATGAAATATAAATTTAAATTTTTGGAACGCTATTTCATAGTCTTGTGTCTGTAAACAAAGTGATGGAGGCAAAGGATCAGTTTTGAGTTGGGCGGATGAAATGGACAAATGCTTCAAGCTTTTCTTGTAATCAAAATATGTCTTTCAAAGAAAATGCTACGGCACATAGGCATAAGATTGCAATACTTTATGCTTCTGTACTGAGTGTTGTATGATTAAGTGCCAACAAGGGCATATGTCAACTGTTGTAGAGTTTAGAATGTTGCAGTGAATGAGTGTACACATAAGAAAAAATCAGACGAGGAATTAATTTATTAGAACATATGAGCAAGACTTATCAAAATTACTTTATCAAACTTCTAAATCTCCACCTATGTCCTTTTCAATTTTCTGACTTAATCCTTTGAAATTAATATTCTTAGGCTGCAGTACTTGCTTTGGATGACTCGGTATTAGATGTTGATCAGGTGGAAAATCTTGTTAAATTTTGTCCTACCAAAGACGAAATGGATCTTTTGAAGGTCAAGCTTATGAACTTATGCAATGTTCTTACATGTTTTGATATTTAACTTTTCTTATTTCTGGAATCTGTTGTTACTATGAGTTGCATCCTTTTCCTTTCCTTTGATTTGTTTTTTATTTCCTATCTAAATTGTGTTCATCTTGATTATGATTATTTAGGGATATACTGGTGACAAGGAAAATTTGGGAAAGTGTGAACAGGTCTGTGATTGATCTCTTTTGACAAAATTATTATGTAGTAATTGTCAGTGGCGGAGCTAGACGAATTAGTTGGGGGAGGCCGCAACGGTGCTAATTTTTTTTCTTCTTTAGGAGTTAAAAATGTATACAATTTAAGGAAAACTATATTTATAGATAATTATATAAAATTTAAGGAAAACTAAAATAATATATGGAAAACTAATAATTTAATATGTTATTGAGGAAAACTAAAGTTAAGGAGAATTACATTTAAGGAAAACTACCTTTAAAATTGAAAAAATTTAATAAAAAGTAAAAAATGTAGCTAGTGGGAGTTGAACCCAGGACATTTTGGAGTCTAGGTGAAATACTCTACCACTTGGCTACAGCGGAATATCCTGCCAACTTGATACGCGCATAAATATATATATGAAACAAAACCTATAAAATTGAAAAAAAAAATAAACTGGGGCGGGCCATGGCCCTGTTGAGCCCATTAAGAGCTCCGCCCCTGGTAATTGTACACAGAAAAATGTCAATATATAGAACTTATATGTGATTACTTTTTTGACACATCTATAGTTGATTCATGTGTTTGGTGCCTTCAAATTTGCGTGAAGGGTGATTGGGCTGTCCAGAGAGTACAGTTTTCCTAGAGGGTATTGATGATAGGATAACTAAGGATACCCTGATTTCTAAATAAAATTAAAAGTAGTAAAGATAAACTATCTGGTGCTGCTGATTTGTTTTGGAATTCACTGTTCACATTAAACTCTGGAAGTGCAGTGAGAAGTACGAAGAACCTAGGTAGCCTGCTACCATTAGATAAGAGTAGGTTCATGGTGAGAAACTGATTGGCTGAATGCAAATTGAAGCTAAATAATTGAGTATACTGGTCATATATTCTCAGCCTCCTTGAGGTCCTCCCTTATCAAGAAATCCATCGCGTCCCTCCATAAATTGAACCAGCGAATAGTTTGTCAATCCGTAATAAGCTTTGTTAGTTGAATAAGAACCTCAGAAATTCGTTGAACTTCGAAGTACGTTTCCGCGCGTGTGATCTATGCGACCGGATCTTCACCATTGACTGAAGCTCCACCTTCTTCGCAGAGAGACGGAATTCTTCTAGAGACAAATGAACAGTCACAGCACTGCTTTGTGGTGTTCTCCTAATATTCATCGCACAATTCATCAATGCTATCAAAGATTTCCTCATTGCATAAATCCCAGACTCGAAACAGTGCTCCACAGCCGTGATTCGGCCATCCATTTTAGGTGGCATCAAAAGTAGCTGGTCGGACCAATTGATAGAGCAGTGTTACGTAGAGATTAGATGGTGAATAAATATTGTATTGATTATAATTAAAATCAAATACAATAATAAACCATAGCCAAGGCTCCTCGAAAAGAGAATATTGATTCTCTCTCTGCCTTCAGTAATAGTGCTAACAGAATAAAGATGCATGAATGTACCAATCACCATGCTCACTATACTTAATAAATATTCTAACTAACTGGCCTCACTCCTTTTTCTTCCTCTCATAGACCCTCCATATCTTGGGCCTCATGATTCCCGGTCACCAATACATCCCCCTCATTTGGTTTTGACCTAGACAGCCTCCTTTCAGATAGGAGTAGATTCATTACTAGAAATTGATGGGGATCGGCTGAATGCAAATTGAAGCTTAATAATTGAGAGTATTGGTTATAAATCGTCAGCTTTACATAGATGAATCAAGTTCATGAAAAAGGCAATTTATAGGTCATGTTGTGACATGATAACAGTTTGGTTGCTCATGCCTGGTGGTATGTGGAAGAAAAACTGTTTTACTCTTATTAATCTCCACCTCTTAGTATGTAGATGTCGGATTATAAATAAATCATTTTGATTTTTGTTAACTCAATAACCTCTTTGTAAGTAATCATATTCTTATATACATTAGTAATTTTTCAGTTCCTTTTGGAGCTGATGAAAGTGCCACGAGTGGAGTCGAAATTAAGAGTATTCTGTTTCAAGATTCAATTTCAGTCTCAGGTTTGCTGTTGTCTGTAATAATAATCTGAATTTATTGTGGATTTGGTTTCTTGCTTTGCTTATCTCCATTCCACTTTTGCAGATTACAGAGTTTAATAAGAGTTTAAACTTAGTGAACTCTGCATGTGACGAGGTACTTTGCTTATGAATGTAATAAACAGTTTGTTGCTTGTATCTTTCTGACCTTGTTCATCTTGTCTTCTTATAGGTCCGAAATTCACTCAAACTGAAGGAGATTATGAAGAAAATTCTTTATTTGGGTAATACATTGAATCAAGGAACAGCAAGGGGTATGTCTCTTTTAGCAATGGAAGTGTCTTTCTCCTCTTTCATTTTTTCAATATCGGAAACATAGCTAGCTCTCTTTTTAACATTTCGATAGTCATTTTCCTTTCATCTTGTTAGCAGACAAACTGATATGCGTTTGTTACATACGATATAGTATAATTAATGTCAATTGTTTCCATTTTCTACAGGATCTGCTGTTGGATTCAAGTTGGATAGCCTTTTAAAGCTCACTGACACTCGTGCTTCTAACAGTAAAATGACACTGATGCATTATCTTTGCAAGGTACACTTCTTAGTTGCAATAAATGAAGATATTATTTGGTGGCATAACTTTCAGGTTTTTCTTTTCTTTTTGAACTTCAGGTCCTAGCTGAAAAGAATCCTGCACTCCTTGATTTTCACCATGACCTAGGTAGCGTAGAGACTGCCTCTAAGGTAAAGATTTATTTTTGGTACCTCATGTCCAAAAAATATAGGTCAATTTCACCTTTGCTACTAGCATGATTAATGATTTACTAGTGGAATTTCACTTTTCCCCTTGTATTTGTAAAAAAACACCCCTCATGTCTTTAGTGGTTTTTTAAATGGTGCGCCTGTTGTTTGTACTAAGGTTTAGCTTATATCTCTTTTACAAACTCATAATGTAAGCTTTTCTCAAATTGCAGACAAGCATATTGTCAGTTTTCATGCATTGTCTGTTAGAGCACAAACGGTGGAACTTACACCTAGTTATAAAAAAATATTTTAAAATACATGATATTCTTAGGTTTTGGGCCTAAAACAATTGGCTTAAATGCACTTTTGGCCCTCCAAGGTCTCACACTATGAAGAACGGACTCCGACACCTGACACGACACAGACTCCGACACCTGGACATGGACACGTCGACACTGCTAATATAAAAAACATAGGACACAACACCGCTACATATTTATAAAATATATACACGTGCATCTAAGTTGAGCAAGTTATTTCATTAAAAGAAGTTTTAAAACAAGACACGGTAGTATTTGATTTTATTTATCCATCTACTATTGAAAAAGTTAAAAATATTGTAATCAACATTGTTTTTTTTTACACATTTTAACCCTTGTGGATATGTTTGATATGTGTCAAAGGAGAGTTGAAGCAAAGAAAGAAAAAAAATCTTTTGGGACACTTGTCCGACACATGTTGTATGAGTGTTACAGGTGTCGGACACCGATCCAAGGAGTGTCGGAGTAAAAGAAAAAATGATTTTTTTTGGACACTTGTTTGAGCTATCCAACACGCGTCGCAAGAGTGGCATACAAGTGTCGGACACCGCGACATGCTAATCGTAGAGGTGTCCATGCTTCATAGGTCTCACAGGACCAGAGATTGAACTAGTTAGACCTTTGGGTCAAAGTAAATGAATTTTCAGTATAATATTTGGACCGGACGGTTGTCCAAAACCAGAACCAGTTCACGGTTTTTGTCCGGTTTTCAGAACCACAGGCTTTGTAAGTCGTCCTGACCAGGCTAGGTCTGGTGTCCAACTGGTTGAACCGGTTTTTAAAACATTGCTACAGATTGCATTACTACAATATCCCCATCACAACGTTGGTTTGTAAGTTGTGGAAGCTTCGTAAGCTCGTATTAAGCACCATCTATAGTCAATAGCCAAAAGAAATTTGCATTATCAGGAAAAATAAATTGCTGTTGACTAACTTTCAGTATTAGTTCATGGGATTGCAATAAATTTATTGTTCATTTCTGATTTTGCAGATTCAATTGAAAGCATTAGCAGAAGAAATGCAGGCAATTACCAAGGGACTAGAAAAAGTAAACCAGGAGCTTGCTGCATCTGAAAATGATGGCCCAGTGTCTGAAGTTTTCCGTAAGGTGTTTAGCATTTTTGTGCTTGTCTATTGATTCGTCATTATTATATCATGAAAAATGCACAACAAAGTGCAAAGACGTTTCTGTCTCTAAAACTTAATTGATAATACAGGCTTTTCTCTTCATGATGGTTGACATTGTAACTATTGCTAGGACTATCATAATTAGTTACTTCAAGTTTACAGTCAAGCCTTGGGAGTTCTAGTTCAGATCTGTGAATAGGGTTGAGTAGATTTTTTTAATTGATATCTTCATTGTACTTGACAATGTTGGATGCAGTTTTTCTGTCTGAATCTTTTGATCTGTAAAATGAGGTTTAAAATTGGATTATTCTGAAATATCAAGCCAATGGTCAATACAATTCTTATTTTATTACCTCTTTCCCCTTAAGTAAGGGATGATATCATTGTTCCAAGAACGACCCTATAATTGCCAACTAAACCTAGAGAACGAAGAAGAAAAAGGAGATGAACTTCTCGCTCTCAAGCACAATGCTTGCCCAAAAAAGCTCCCCACCTTTTCCAAAATATTCTATATCCTATACATTCTCTTTACGCTCCCTTTATAACCACCTCTTCCTCATTACAAAGTCACACTACCCAATACTCCACTGCTACCTGTCACTGCATTCAGTTACTCTTTGAGTATTTTCACTATTTTCCATTGTACCTGCCTAATAACCATGAGCCTAACATTATAAAAGCAGCTTTATGTTCTTCCAAATTGTTAACTATGATGTGTGTCTCGTGCCTTCACGAGCTTCGCTTTTTCCAGTTTCCCGCAATCTTGTTGAGGAAATAAACTTGTTTATGGCTTATTTTTACGTTGTTTTTCCGTTGCCTAATGGGAGTTGCAGTTTCTGATATCTTATCCTTCCCCAAGGTTGACTTTTCCCATTCTTCTCTATTAGTTATTATTTACTGTCAAAACGAAATTATTTGCTGATTGAGTTTAGATTCTAAATGCTTGCAAAGGCTTATTGACACATTGGTTCTAAGTGCGTAAATCCTTCTAAACTCTTCGGCACATGCAAATACTTTTGACCATCTTCACAATAATGTAATGTGCATGTCTGGTCCCAACTCGCCAAAAGTTCAACCTGTTAAGTAGGATATTGAACATTGCTGCTGTAACGATGAGTTGACCATAGAGGCACCGATACCATGTAACGAACCGCCTCTCCCAAATCCGTAAGCTATTAAATGAAGGCACATGAATACTCTTTATTGCATCTTTAATAAATTATTTGTGATGAGACAGTCTTTCTGCTTCCGCTAATGTAGTCTTGTATAAACATTGGCCATGTGTAAAAGTAACATTAAGAAGTGCTTTAACTCTTTTAGAAGGGAACAAGTTTTTCATCACAGTGCGTCCATGAAGCTAATCTTGGCTTATATGGTTTGTCACCTGGTTTATATTTTCTGTCCGTTTGACTTGCCTTTTTGTTGTTTGCAGACATTGAAAGGTTTCATTAATGAAGCCAAGTCTCAGGTGGATTCTGTAACACGCCTATATTCTGATGTGGTAATATTCTTAACCATCTTTTTTAGTAGATTATGCACTGCTATAAAGGGATATAAAGATTATATTATTCGTCTACCGACAGGGTAGAAATGCAGATGCACTTGCACAATATTTCGGTGAGGATCCTGCCCGTTGTCCATTTGAGCAAGGTAGGTTTATCATTATCGATTTATTTATTTATATATTTATATAGCTTGGTCATTATTACTTGTTGGTATGGATCACATTGCCACTGTCTTTCCAATGATAACTTCAATTTTATCAGATTATAATTCATTTAAATGATGCTTTGGAGAAAATGCATTTTACTGACCTTTTTCTTTTGTTACAGTTTGGTAGTTTGTTTTACTTGTCTCTAGATTTTGGAATTAGGTTCTTTGTGCCCATTATTGTGTTCTTAATGAAATCTGCTATGAGCTACAAAAACCTCTTCTTGCTTGTGATAGTTACAGGTCGCTGAAAATTGAAAGAAACGACTGTCCTTGGATTATAATCTAAGCAGAAAAGGATGAAATAAACGGTGATGATGACAGAAAAGGAAAGGAGGAGGGAGAAACTAGTTAGGAATAATAGTAAGATATAAATGGAGGAGAAATGGGAGGGCAGGACCAAACGTAGTTTCATAATAATAATAATACCTATGTTATAATGCTCAAGTTAACTTCGTACCTCTTCCTTTTTCTTGATTGCAGTTACTGCAACTCTCTTAAATTTTATGAAGTTGTTTCTCAAAGCACATGAAGAGAATATCAAACAAGCAGAATTAGAGAAGAAGAAAGCTGAGAAAGAGGCTGAAATGGAGAAGAAAGCTGAGAAAGAGGCTGGAACGGAGAAGCGTAAAGGCAGTAACTTGACAAGAAAGAGTGGAAAAGATAAAGAAGAAGGAAGCTGAGGAAGAAGTTGAGATGGAGATGGCTAAGGACATTGACCTGACAAGGAAGAGTGCACAGAGGAGATAATTGAAGACTGGGTTGTCCACTCCTTTTCTCTGACATCATTATCAGCCGGAGAGCAGAGATCTACCCTCGGGTATTGAAGGGACTGCTTTCGAGATTGAATTAAGTAGCCTCACTTTCCAAGATGGTGGTGTGACAATTAGCCTCTCGATGTCCCTTAATGAGGCAGAATTGCGGGTTCTTGCCACGTGCTGATCTTTGTACATACAAAAGGCTTAGGTGTTGATTCTTTAATGGCGTGTTGCAGAATATTCATGGAAAAATATTCTGGAAAGGCCAAATTTTGACCCAGCGTGGATGCCTGCCGAGATTGCATGAGATTGAGAATCAATCTGCATGTAATGCATGCTATGAAGATGATGGATCCCATTCTTCAATTTAAAAAGAAATTTTGAAGGGAACATGCCTTCTATTACAATAGAACTGGCTTCAGCTTTCATCGTTCATTGGCATATTTTTCCGGCACCAGAGCGCATCCTTTTCGATTGTAAAGCACCGGAGTCCAACATTACTACCATACAACCTTGTACAAAGTTCTAACCCTCCTCTTTTTAGGATCCAATTCTTTCTCATGTAACATAGAAATTAATTTCACCTTTTCCTTATAGATAGAGAATTTTGTAGGATAGCTGACAAGCAGATTTTGTATAGTTATCAGGTTAAGAAAAGAATTAGGAATCAGGTCTCTGTAGTGTAGCTATAGGTGAACAACAGGTTGAGTTAGAAATCCTAGCTTACATCTTGTGAAATGCAATACACGATGGTGAAGTGTAAAAGCTTCTTGTTTCATTCACTTTTACCATATATAGTCTAGCAAATGAAATATAGTTTTGAGCACACATTTTTGTTGTAGATAGTTATACATTGCATATTCAAACGTGTAGTGTAGTTATTTAATACCTCTTTGGTCGAGTTTTTTTGCTTCTGTTGAGAGACATTTTCAGCTCTTATTTGTTTACTGTCATTGAACATTGTTACATTTATTATTTATTGTTTACTTGAGTTATTATAGTACCAAAAGCTACCAGATTCATTACAGCTAAGGATACTTAATCATATTTACCTTTCATTCCATGTATTAATTTCATTGATTTTGACACTTAGATTTGTTACCTGCATTCTGAAAGGGAATTGAAAGCTATGTAAATAATGACGCTTCAAATTGAAGGCGTGTTCAATGTACTATATGTATAGGGTGTCTGACACAAATATGACACCGACACTTGTGCTTAATTGTATTTTCAGTTATTCTGTTTTTCTTCAATTATTATGTGTTTCAGATGTGAGTGTTGTGTTTGATGCTGTGTCTTTGTGATTGCTTCATTAGATTAAGAGGTTTGAGCTAATGCAAAATGAACTTGTTACTCATTTGGCCCCCAGAGCCAAGTATTTTCTTTTTTTGACCTGAACTGGGAAAGAACCATTTTGCCTCTAGTTTGTCTTTGACAGAACTGAGAAAAAAAATTATGCAGGCAGTAAGTAACTCCTACATTAACAATCAAATACAATAAGCTGTATGGCCTTCAAAAGTGCAAGGGAAATAAGCAAGACCCTTTGTATTATTCACACTATAGATTATTGATCAATTTACAAATGATGAAATAAAAAGAAGACAGATATAAAGAATGTAAAAGAAAAACATTAAAAATGTAATGATTAACTAATCTCCAGCTTTTTGTTCTTGCACACAGCTGAGATAAAAACCTTTACACCTTCATTAGTTGCTCGGTTTTGGTTCGATTAATAAACACGAATGAATTTTTCAAGTAACTGCTAAAATAACTTGTAGCTCTTTCTCTTTTGTGAAAGATAAGAATAGAAAAAGCCTTGATTTAATAAAATATGTCATCATATTTTGCTCAAGGCAGTTCTTGAAAATTCTTGACTCTCAAGTAACCATAATAATTGTCCTCCTCTATGATCTCAATCCTCAAAAAATGTTTGTCTTCTTTATCAAGTAATGATCCTCTTGTTTTGCAGTTTTTGTAAAACATGAAACTCACAATAGTGTCAATGATGATGAAAATTGAGTACAAATAAGCAATGAAAATTCCCTCTAAAGCTATGAAAAACCATGACTTCCCACCAATGTAATACCCTCTTACGATCCGAAATTGAAACAAGGCTTCAATGGCAGCCAAACCTACATTGACAGGTAATGCCAAGAGCAAAGCCACTGATGTCCTTACCCTTAAAACGACACATGCTTTCAAAATCGCCATGTAACCTCCGTGTCCCTCCATACCAGATAGCGTAAGTGCCATGTTGCATATAACGAGCGCATTTGCGAGGATCACAGAGAAGAAAACTGCGGCTGCAGCTGACATAAAAAGGGTGAAACTCGGCGAAGAGTTTCCTAGCCCTTCAGAGAAACTAAATGCAAGAAAAAGGAAGCAAAAAGTTGATGCATTTGCAGAGAGAATAAAGAAAGTGTTGTAGATATAGGTGTGAAGAATTGATTTGTAATTATAGGATGAAGGTTGCAAATTTTCTTTGTTTTTATTCAAAGCTTGAATTATGAATGCTTTTGTAATGAGGAAAAAGGTGAGAGTGAAAGGAAGTGTGAAGATTGAGGAAGTGATTGTTTGAGAAACTTTAAGGTTGAGAATAGTAAACAATTGTGATGAAGAAGGAAAGCCTGCAGCATCAAAGAGATTCTTTAGGTGATTGTATATTTGAGGGAAGAGAGATGAAGAAAAAGGTACTAATGCTTGTGAAAGGAGTATTGATGCTGAGAATGGAAAAGCTAGAAATGATATTGTTGTAGTGAAATATTGATAGTTTTGAAGAAAACTATGAATTGATCTTCTAAGAATTTTGTATGAGACTTCCATTGGAATTTGTCTTTTTGTTTTTGGTTCAACTAGAGAGAAGAAGAGAGGGTGATGAATTGAGAAGCTTATCAATTCTCACAAAAAATATGAAGACTCTATAACACAAAAGTGTTATGGTTTTTTCTTTTGGAATTGTTCGATGATGTCTTTAAGAAATGGATAGGCCAACTAAAATAAAACTAACTACTGCCAAGGTGGAGCTGTTTAGGCTTTTAGATCTTGATTTTTTATTTTAATTACTTAACAAAGATGATTTTGAAGATTTTTATTTTATTTTTTTCCTTTTGTTATGTGAATTTCCACCAACTTCAGTGTTTCTTAGTTTGGACATCTTATCAAACAACTTTTTTTTTTGTGATCCTTTGGTTTTAGGAAAAGTTCTGGAAATTTGGAGTTCGGTCAGAGGTAAGTAATTTTAAAGCCTAGATAAGATATGTTCTTTTAACTATTTGTTTTGCAATTTGTATCCAATAAAAATGATAAGTGGGTAGAATTGACTTTTATCATTTGAGCACAAAACATTTTTGTAAAATTAATTTTCATGTGAGACTCAAAATTAAATAATTTCATTTTTAAAAAAAGAAAAAAAGATTATCTCAACCACAATTTTTTAAATTCAATTGTATTATGATTAATACTGCCAAAATCTAACCAATATAAACTAGAAAGCATATTTTACATGGTGTCACTGACTTGACAAGTTAGCAATAAGTGATTTGGTACAACATGCTTTTCGTCTTTGAATTGATTATGAAATATGAATTGTCTCTTTACTTAAAATTCACATTATTGAGTAGCTTATTATTGTTGGCTAGAATCCATTACAAGCCAGCAAATAAATTGAAATTATGACAAGTGATTTTTTTAAAGTTAAATTATGGCAATTGATCAATCATTCATTTTTTGGCCCCTTTCCTTGAACTTTTGTGTCATATTATTTTTTGAAGATAATATATAGACAAAGAAAGAAAATATAACACAATATGAATTCTGCTTATTTTGTTTTGACTCAATGAATTTTGTTTAATATAGAATGAAGAATGTGAAAAAGTGAGAATTTGGGACCCTATATATTTTGGCACTTTACTTTTTCATGTGGTATACAATGAGTGAACTTAGCTTGCAAGGTAGATTCGTGCCCATTTTACCTGAAAAAGAGAAGAGTAAATTTTGGACTATTATTTTCTTTTTATTGAAAAAAGATATTTAACTATTTTTTTTCCGCCAAGATTGGTTGACTCGAATTATATATAATTCTAAAATGAATTTCTCCATTTAAAAATTCATTATAAATAATGTATTTTACTATATATTGTGATATCTATATCATATTCAAACAACTTTTATTGTCATTTATTCGTCAAAAAAAAAACTTTTATTGCCATTTAGGTTCAATTTAGGTTTAGATCAACCCCATAATCATTTTTTTATATATATCTTAGTTAAATAAATTTAGTTTCCACAAATCTTTAGTGTTTTTTTTCTTATTCATTATGATTTCATTGTTTTATAGTGCGACATTGTTTGTTTTGATGATAACAACAATAATCAACGGTTGAATTAGTAAAATACATTATTTATAATGAATTTTAAACGGAGTAATTCATTTTAGAATTATAATTGGAGTCAACTGATCTTCACACAAAAAAATAGTTAAATATTTTTTTGTTGTGGTTGAATTATTGAAATACATTATTTATAATGAATTTTTAAACGGAATAATTCATTTTAGAATTATAATTGGAGTCAACCGATAGTTAAATATTTTTGTCAGTAAAAGAAAATAATAGTCTAAAATTTAAATAGATACAAGTGGATGATGTGACTTAATAGAAGATTTAAGTGGATTAGGGATAGCTAATCAAAAGCAACTATGTATAAAAAAGTTATATCATCAATCTATCAAATTTTCATTTGGTCATTAAAAACGTTAAACTTTTATCATGATTACTTTAAAAATTCCACGTGAGTGTTGTGTTTTTGTAATCTTAAATATCTATATTTTGTTTTAAGATTAAGTTTTACTAGTAACTTTACATAAAAAAATTATCTCACCAGTCACCATATACATTCTCAAACACATATAGCAAATAGGACAAAAATAAGTGATATAAAATAGTTTAGCTTTGTACCAAAAATATAGTTTAGTTAACACATCTATCTATTAACAATTATTATATGGGAGCTTCTACGGTACATTAGTAAAATTCTAATGTACCGGTACACTAAATTTTTAAAATGATAAATAAACAATAATTTTTATAAATTAAAAAGTTATTTATTGACCATTATATTTTAGAAAACATAATTTCATAAGAAAAATCACAATTTCATTTTTTATAAACATGATACTAATTTTTTTAATATTTTTTAATAAAAAATTCAATATTCACTATTATGAATAATAAAAGTTCAAAAAAAAATTAAAATTTATTTTTTTGACAACTTTGATGAATAATATTAGTTATTATAATATTTTATAAGATAGGAAAAAAAAAATTCTTCTAAAATATATTCATTTTTCTATTAATTTGAAAACCTATTGTACCGGTACATTAGGATTAGTCTATTGTACCGTAGAATTTGCCTTATTATATAAAGAAAAAGGGAGATTGTAATATTGTGAATGCATTAAATCCTGACCGTGAATTGAAAATAAAATTCCATGCCTTATGAATGATTGTGGGTTGGGTGGAAATGAGTTCTAATATCACTTGGAAGTCTTGGTGGCCAATGAAGGAGAATTAAAATGAGTATTTACATTTATTATTATGATATAATAACTACAAAGTATCATTCAGTTGTTGAGCTATGTGATTGCGTATGTTGACCTAGTTGGTTAGTTAGGGAGTTTTCAATTAGGGATGAGGTCTTAATCTTGTCTACTTTATATATTAATTTTAATTGATTTGGTTATTGTTATGGTATAATATAAAAAGGAATAATACAAAGGAGACAAAGACTTATATCTTCAGTTTAAGTTCTACTTGTGTTTCTTGATGAGATGGCCACATATTTGAAAAAATATTTTAATTGACATAAAAGTTATTTGATTAAATTCACTTAAAAATGCATATTATTTAGTTATATTAAAAAATATAAATTATTTAATTCTTTTCAATTTATATATTTATTTAGAGTGATAAAATCTTGTGACCAGACTTTTACGACAACACAAGAGTTTCTCACATATTTGTTGAAAATACCTCCTCTAATTTCTAAGAGAAAACAAATTACTTTTTAAATTTATTGTGGATATTTCCAATCTATAATAATGAATTTAAAAAGTGATTTTTTTTTTCTTTCAAATAACTAAATTTAATAATTAGTTGTTAATTTTCATATTTATTCGCCTTCATTGAAACTTATAACTCTGGTCCTTTAACGTTTTTAACCTTTAAGTTTCAACTCAAAACTAGTTAAATTACACTTTTTTTTTTATCAAGAAATTGATATTTCATTCATATGGCTTAAAAAGCCACATATATTACACCATTTGTAGTAGACAAACAACTACCACTCATAGATAAAGTACAAGATAAATACAAAATCAAACAACTATGTCTTGAAGCACTAGGTATTTTCTTATAATAAAAACCGAAACAAATATTTTCTTTCTTTCATGATATATCCTATTAGAGGGCAACAGGAAGAGTTCAAACCAAATAGTATATACAACCAGCCCACATGACATTATCTTAACAATCAACATACTGCATGCATTGTGTCTCAATAAAACAATATAAACACTGTTGACTTTTGTCATTGTGGTATTTTTAATTTTAATTTTAATAATATATAAATTTAGCTCACACAAATGAAAATTTTTAAAAATAAAATAAAGTGTCACAACTACATAAGTCACATCAACACAAAAATAACATTAAAATAATGATATTTCTTATTTTTAACCAACTTGGATAAGAAAACTATATATTTCAAAATAAATAAAAGACATTACATTTATGTTATTCTGAACAAACATTTCTTACCAAAAAACAATAAAGTGAGAGAAAGAATGAGAGAAAATAAAAATATAATGATTGAATGAAAAAGAGTTTTATCAAAAGTTGTATAAATACTATAAATGATAAGGTATGATTATTTTTGTCGGGTAAAAGTTTTGGGATAAAATTAGAAAATTAAAAGGACTAAAATTTGGGATGAAGAAAGTATAATTTGTCACGAACATATGCCTTTTACGTTAACTACTTCATTAATAAAGTAATCAAAAATTGGTTAAGGACAAATTGAATATTGCTTGAATGAATTTGTTCCGGTGTGGTGTATCTATTTTAAAACAGAGAAGTTAAATTCAAATTTTTTTAAGACAAAAAAAAATCAAATTTTTAAGTATCCATGTAACAGCAATATTCTGTATCAATCCACAAGTGCAAAATATAGAAAAAAAAAATAATGAGAGAGGGGAAGAACAAGGGGAGAAATCATAAACTCCATTTCATATTCATTTCATCATTGTAAAACTAGTTCGGCCAATGTTAGCTACTAATCAACCTCACTGAGCTTCTACTGCCGTGATTAGGAATCAAAACACCATTGTACAATTTTATGACATCGACGAAGGCTAAAATAGATGCAATATTGAGTAGCGGCTTTCGTCCGGTGAGCATCGAAAGAAGAAGAAGGTTTGATTTTTAAATTTTTTAGCCTTCGTCTGGTGACTATGTCAAATGATTCTTCTTCTGTAGTGTTGGAAGAAGAAGAATCATGGGCCTGTTTGTTTTGGCCTTTTTAAAAAATGGATTTGATAGTGTTCCATAATTTTGTGTAATAAAAATTTACAAAGAAACTTTTTATAAAATCTTCAAATTAAAATTTGGTTTGAATAGTTATTCTTAAAATGTTATTTTAGATATTTCATCATTTTATTGAAACTTTTTTTGGATATCAAAATTTCAAAAAATCACTTAATTTTGAAACTATTTCAAATAGATTTTCATAAAAATCATTTTTGAAATACAACTTTTCAAAAAAATTGCAATTTTGACTATGTTTTGATCTTCAATAATGTATGTTTATGTTATATGATGTCAAAATTAGTGTTTAAATTTAGAATAAACGAATATAAAAAAACTTGTAATATTTTGAAAACGGTTTTACAAAATCTATTTTAAAAAATACAAAGAAAAAATCCATTTTTTTAAAGTTGAAACAAACAGGCCCTATGTTGCTTCTGTAAAATTGATTCTGACCAAAATTGATTTTAAGTTAAAGTGATTTATGTTTGGATATATTCATGCAAAAGTGAGTTGAACAAAAAATTTCAGTGTAATAATCAATTCTAGAGACATAATCAATTCTACTTTTGAGAAACCAAACAAGGCAAAATCAATTCTACTTTATCATCACCTTCCATTAAATATGTCGCTAAGTCTTCTTTCACATACTGTAAAAATAAGCATAACAACAAAAAGTTGAAATAGAGAGAAATTAAGAGGGACAAAAGGAAAATAAAGGTTAACAATCACATTGAACAATAATTCACACGAGCATGCTACTCACCTCATACTTACTATCATCAGTTGACATAAAAGAATTGACTTCTAACAAAATCTTAGATAAGAGATTAGGAAGCATCTCATTGAGACCAAAAACCTTCACCTCAAGCATACCATCAATGAAGCAGAGTTTAATTTTGAACATGCATGGCCTCTTGAGCCTGCACACATAGACACAACTTCATATACATACATGTACACACACAAACTCTACAATTTGAACTAAGATTAGTTTAAGAAGAGCTCCAGAAAGAATTGAAATTTTATTTTTATATATATTATGTATCCTTCTTATCTTAGAAAAACTATATACGGACACAAGTTTTCTTTTGTCCATGTGCTTTTTTGTATAATCGTTTCATTTCTTATAAACAAGATAGACGGTTTACCTTAGATATGACTTCATCCAACTTGTCAGAAAGAAGGGCAAGGAACAATTAAGACAATACGCAAAGTTTGGCGTTGTCCCACACTCCCTTAGAACAAATAAGACAATAAGCAAAGTTAACAAATAATAAGGAAAATGAAACCAAAGCAATCACATAAGATGAAAAGGAGTACACAATTGACGGCCCATACCTACTCATTTATACACAAGTTAAGAAGAAAATGGGATTATCTTAAGTAGAACATACAAGAATAATATGATGTATGTTGGTATACTTTTTTGAATACATTATATAAAAATAAAACAAAATTTCAGTACCATTGAGATAAAAATTGTGAACTAACCTGTTTAATCAAAGAAATTACGGTCGTTATAATAAAAATCATCTTCATCAACATCAAATCTCGATTCTTAACCGATGTATTGAAGTTGAGCATCAAGTTGTTACCTAGCAGTGGAGATTGTATATTAACATTTAATAAATTAAAAGAACAATACATGAAAAAATTAATAACTACAACAAATAAAAGAGTAATTACTATCATAGAGATAAAATTATCCCTATCATAGATAACAATACATCAGAACAACTTGACATTCATGCAACAATCTACTGAGAATTAATGCTGCTATAAAATGATGAGTTTGCAAATTTGTTCCGTAATCAAAATAAGATACATATGTAAAATCATAGTAGAACTATTTTCTATATGATATTTTTGTAAATTTGACGAGTTAAACAGGACGTAAAAGAAACCCAAATGGAAAAATGATGAAGATCTAATATTAGTATAGTAGTCCTCCTCATTACAGTTGACACATCCACAATGTTGTTATCTAAAGGATCAAATCACAACTAATACTATCAACACAACAAACAAAAGTAAACATGTTGGTCATAGATCAGAACCAACCAAGACCCGCGATACCAGTTTGATGGGGGAAATTTGAGTTACACAAATTCACATGCACACTTTTTACTGTACATGTAACACTTCACGGTATTTATGAATGAGAGGGATAGTTATTATGAATGATGTTCAAATTTTATTTTTACTTGTTACTGTACATGTAACACTTCACAGTATTTATACATTAAGGTTTACACGGTTAATCACACCATTTAACTGCACTAATTGCTTACTAAGATTTTAACTGCAAGTCTTAATTAACCAACTAACTGATTTAGATTAATGAGTTATACAAATAACAAACAGGCTGTGTGTTTTGTGTTAGGGGTTTGTTCATTGTGCACTTCTTGTGTCGATGTTCCTGTTAGTTTAATAAAAGTATTTTACTACATTTCTTTTTTATAAAAAAATTTAGAGCGGAGGATAGTGCTTCAGTCCAAAATAGGAACTGTGTGTAGGGAAGACTTTTTTTAAACGGTTGCAATCCATAGGGAAAAGTTTAGACTCAAAGAACACGTGGATTTACATAGCAGTCTCAAATCCGGAATCTTTAGACCAAAAACTTGTCTTTTTATCACTAGACCAAACTCTTGAATGATAATACTATTTAGAAAACCAAACTTGTCTTTTTATCACTAGACCAAACTCTTGAATGAAACAATATGCATCGAATAAAGTGTCATTTTCATTCAATTGATCTGCTAAAAAAACTGAACTGTGAAATAGACTGAACAATTTTTGTCTCACCCTATTTGGTTTAGAAACTAGTAATTAGATTGGACAAAATAAGCAGAAATAGATTGGACAAAAAAAAATTTGTCCTTCATGAGACAAGTATAGTTCTTGTCCTATAATACTCTATTTATGGTTGGGGTATCAACATTATTGAAATGTCAATCTTATCATATGCTTTTGCACCCTATTTTTGTTTAAAAAGTAAAAACTAGAACCACAATAAAACAATTGAAAAGAGAATCCATTTTCATTATCACATGTTAAAAAGAAGATACTGTTAAGATTAGATTGTCACCTCAACTGATCAAAAAATGGCTTTTTTACAATAACTTCAAAAAGATCAAGCAAAGCCATCAAGTTGATTGAGTTAAAGAGATTTTGTCCAATTTGAATATAAAGCTGCATAAATGGCAAAAGTAAACAAGTGGTAGGATAAAAATGTCATAGATTATTGAAGAAAAAATAAACTATATGAAGCAATACAGTGATTGATGGAATACAAATTACAACCAACCTAATTGAAATTACCTCAGCGGAAGACATGTTAGTAGCAGACAAGCGATCCACAACAAAGTTTATGTTGGGAGGGAGAAAAGTTAGGCTCCTAACATGCCTTAACAGAGTAGGTGGTGATTTTTCTGGCTCAATCTGCTCAAATATCTTGGATATGTTAATTGCATCATCCTCTGACAAATTTCCATGGACAAGTCCCTCAATGAATATCTAGACAAATGTTAAAATTTAAATGAATAAATCTCCAACAAATGCAACAATAAATTGAAGGCAAAACTAATTGAATAAAAGTTTATAATTATCCTTTGTTGACTTATCCATGTTTACAAATCTCAACTATACAGAATTTGTCATATCTCTGTGTATAAAGCAAATCACATATTTCATAACATGGACTGAGCTTCTCATTTGGCCTATGTTTGTTCATCTCCTAGAGGATGACATGTTTTACTAAATTTGAGTTGAGTTCCTAACTCTAAACCATAAACCACAAAAAATGTAATTTTTAAGATAGCAGTTAATCTAGGATTTGTACAGTTAATGGTGATTTCACATGTGGCTAGTTCTAACATAAAACAACTGAAAACCAATAAATATCCTTGTAAGTTAATAGGCACAAGTACACACTTTACAGGGGCTGTTGATCACCAAGAGTTTTTGACAACCTCTATGTTACCATTAAAAGATTGTAAATAAATAATATCCTCAATACCAATAATAAGTATTTCATTCAAACCTGTGAACGTATGTCCTCGATAAACTCTCTCACATCATTAAACGACAAATCATATAGATGACTCAGCTTGTCATCAGGCTTATGGTTGTCCTCACATAGAAGGGTTTCAAGAATCTTATCGTCGCCACCTTCCTTTAATTCTCTTTGTACGACATCATGGATAACCTGTTAAAATAAGCATAACAACAAAGAGTTGAAATAGAGAAATTGAAGAGGGACAAAAGCAAAATCAAGATTAGCAATAACATTGAAAAATAATCAACACAATTAGCATGTTACTCACCTCATACTTCCTATCATCAGTTGACATGAAAAAAATGACTTCTGACAAAATCTTGGATAAGAGACTAGGAAGCATTTCATTGAGACCAAAAAACTTCACCTCAAGCATACCATCAATGAAGCCAAGTGTGATACAATTCTGCGTAGACTTGGTAGTGCCCATTTTTCAAGCATGTACGTCCAGAGGCTCTGTAAAGATCCACATATATGCATTTTAGGGATAGTATGGTATTTTATTTCCTTTTCTATATAGCTCCTAATTGATGTACATGTTCTTCTACTATGTACATATTTGTCACAGCCCAACCTCATGGTCATGACCGGCGCACAGGCTAACACACAAACTCATTGTACATTCAGCCTGGTAAGCCTAATACACTATAAACTATATACATTTATGGAATATAGAGCTATTGAAACTTTTAAACTTAAATATCATCCTTTTAAAGCTCATACCAAAAATAGTATTTACAACTTGAGATAAAAATTGTGAACTAACCTGTTTAATCAAAGAAATTACGGTCGTTAACATAAAAGTCATCTTCATCGACAACATCAAATCTTGATCTTTAACCGTTGTATCGAAGCTGAGCAACAAGTTGTTACCTAGCAGTGGAGATTGCATATTACTAACATTTAATAAATTAAAAGAACAAGACATGAAAGTTTTATAATGACATTCCCATTCTAAAAGACAGTTTTATAAGTTGTGGTTTTACCTGGGTGTCTCGAGAGGATAATAAAGCTGCTCATAATCTCATATAGTTGCTTCTTTGGTTGCTAATGGCTCTCTTCCCCACCTTTGGACTGTCAAACCGCCGGATATTCTTCGTCTGGAAGTGTGGATTTCGATCTCTTGTCTGGCTGCTCTAGTGATGTCTCTAAATGTTGCAGATTTAGCAGGCGTGCTGCTGCGGGATAGAGAGGAAAATGCGGTTAGTTGGTCGGCAGATTTGTGCAGCGATTTTATGTTAAAAGCTGCTATTTGATGCTGCACAACCTGCTATCGGAACTTGCTGTTCAGCGTGTTTGGAAGCCTTTGATTTCGTCAAAAATTAGCGTGTTCGGGTGAATATTGTTTCAAGATAGATTACCAACACGTGTGAAACTGTGGAATAGCAGTGTGATTCGCAACGTGCACCGACAAAGTTGTGTTTACTATTTTAGCGACATTGAGACTGTTAGACATTTGGAAAATGGATTTCAATTGGTTGGGTTGGAATGCAATAGGTTGGGGGTGATGATGTGATAAAAAACTTTATAACTTTCAATTTGATTTGCACAGGAAAAATGGAAAGAAAGTTTCCCACTTAATTTGGTTAACTACGGCATTTCCTATCGAGCATCCACATGTAATAATCCCAGCACATCTCAACTCACACACTTACATCTAATCTCACACCCCTCAAATTTCTCACGTACCCCCCAAATTTCTCGTGCACCACCCAAATTTCTCACGCACCCCCCGGATGACTTGTGCCCCCAAATTTTTGTTTTTGTCCCCCCACATTTCTAGCCTAAACTATTTTGCTGTGGGAATGATTTCAGATATATACCCTCCAAAACCATTAAGTGCATAAGATGGTCTTAAAGTACAACCTATAATTATAATCATTATTTTTTATTTTTTTTGGGTACAATTATAATCATTATTTAAAATCATTTAACAATAATTTTGGTTTCTCATATAAGACAATCTAAACCATTAAATCACAATTATTGTTTCTATTCTAATTATAGGGTTGTACTCCAAAACCATTTTATGCACCTAATGGTTTTTTATTACAACCATCTGAAATCATTCCCACAACAAAATGGTTTAATAGTTTTTTATTATAATCATTATTTTTTATTTTTTTTTTGTACAATTATAATCATTATTTAAAACAATTTAACAATAATTTTGGTTTCTCATATAAGACAATCGAAATCATTAAATTACAATTATTGTTTCTATTCTAATTATAGGGTTGTACTCCAAAACCATCTTATGCACTTAATGGTTTTTGAGTGCATATCTCTGAAACCATTCCCACAGCAAAATGGTTTAGGATAGAAATGTGGAGGGGACAAAAAAAAAATTGGGGGGCAAAAGTCATATGAGGGTGCACAAGTAATTTGGGGGGTGCACGAGTAATTTGGGAGTTGCAGTAAGTAACTTATGCATGGTGCACAAGGATGACTTATGCATAATAACCAAACCCCTTCGGAGAATGACATTTTGGTGCGGATATTGGGTGCATTTGTTTAAAGGCTTAGTACACTATTTCTTGTGGAAGCCATGATGTACAAGAATGTTTAGGGCTTCAAAATTTCTTCATGAACATGGCAATCAAATTTGTAAAAGGCGATAAAATGCTTAACAATTGAAACTAAAACAGAAGTTGTTATAATGACTAAATGAGCTGAAATTTGAAAGTGTTCCAATACTCACTCTTGTAGCAATATCAATGCTGGAAACATCACCACATGGATTTTCTGGTAAACTTTCGCATATGTTTCATCATGGCTGTGTTACATTGTATTTCACCTTCGAAATCTACAAGTCCCTTAGGCTGGCGTATACTGTCATTTTTACCAATATTATAAGTTCAATAACATATGTTTCATCGCCGTTGAACTTACTTGATCACTTTGTAATTTCAAGGACATGAAATTTAACCTATCAACAGAAACGAGAAGAGTAGATATGGCACATATGATGACAAAAAATAAACCAAAGCGAGGATGAAGACATATATCACAAACCGAAAGAGTCTTGGAAGTTTGAAAAGTAGTACGAATGCAGATATAATTAAAAACAGAGTAAAATGGAGTAAATAATTTTAGGTCATATTAAATAGTGCTATCGGTACACTTGTTAAGAATACATTTTTAAGGTGTCAAAACAGCCTGCAAGATGTGTATGAATTCATTTCTGCAAGATGTGTGTGTGGAAGCTGGGAGTTCAGCCAAAGGTAAAGCACATCTGCTGGATATTTGCGAGGGATTGTGTCCCTACTCGCTCTAAGTTTGCAGCAAGAGGAGTGTCATGTCCTACTAGCTGTGCCATGTGTGAAGATGCATATGAGGATATTTGGCACACATTCTTTGATTGTGAACAAGCTGTACAATAATGTTGGAAAGAAATCAACCTTTGGAACTTAATCCAATCGACTTTCTCCGATGCAGGAAACATCCAATAAGTATTCTTCAATATTTACATAAGTTATCAATTGATCACAGGAACATGTATGTAATGGGGCTCTTTGGAGCATTTGGGAGTGTATGAATCACAGTTTAAGGGAGGATTCGCTGCTGCTTCCCCAGAGTTGCAGACGTAGCACGTGATCAGTTAGCTGCACATGCATGGGCTCACAAAAAGATCCAACATCAGCAAAAATATATTCTAACAAACTCATGGAAAAATCCAACTATATGGATTCATAAAGTGTAATGTAGAATGTGCAGTTTCATTAATTTTAATTTTCTGCATTCTTCTTGAGTTCTTGAGTCATAGCTCTTTTCGTTGAGTTGTAGCAACTCTTTTTGAAGCTCCTTAATTCTCTTTTATCCAAGTGATGGATTCATAAAATGTAACGTAGGGTGTGTTTGGATGAGGTTTTAACTAGTGAATGTAATTTTTTATTGTGATACAATAATCATATATAACTTATTTATGGATGCAGTGTATCTTTGTTGTGTCTACTTACTTTAAATTGTAAAAATTTAGTGCTATTGAGCTTATTGAGTTGTTGTGACTTGTGATACAAGAAACATATAATCATACATTATTGAATATGCACAGATCTTGCGAAACTCTAATGCTATTGAGCTGATTGGTTTTGATAGTACTGCATTTCATATTTGATTAATTTCAATAGTACTCACTAAGTTTATGCAGTCTCATCTTTGAAGGCAAGAACAGTTAGTAAAGAATCTGTCTCAACCCAAAGATTTGATCAATTCAACTGATCAGCAATCTCTATAGCTCTAAGGACACCACAAAACTCAGAGAAGAAAGATGAAATTCTGTCAACAGGTTCGGCAAAGCAACCCAGAAAATCAGCAGAGTGGTTTCGAAAGATACCTCCACAGGCAGCATTAGTGTTTGTATAAGAACCAGTGGCGTCGCCACATACATCCGAGGGGGTTCAACTGAACCCCCTGGACTTAAAAAAAATACACGTATAATCCTATATAATTTATATTTTGAACCCCTCATTTTTCTATATTGAACCACTGACCCAATTAAACTCAAAACAATTTTAACTTACTTATTTTCAAATTATATTCTATCTTTATTATGGGTGACAATGAACCTAAATAAGTCGAATAAAATTTGAGATCGATTTGACAATTAATTCGTTTAACTTGTTTGGTTCATGAACTAAATGAGCCAAACTTAAGCTAAATATTAAGTTCGTTAATTAAATGAGCTGAACTTGAGCTATATATAGTTCGGCTTGTTTGATTTTGAACTTGGTTCATGAACCAAATGAGTCGAACTTAAGCTAAATATTAAGTTAGTTAATTAAACGAGTTGAACTTGAGCTATATATAGTTCGACTTGTTTGGTTTTGAACTTGGTTAAAGAACCAAATGAGTCGAACTTAAGCTAAATATTAAGTTCGTTAATTAAATGAACTGAACTTGAGCTATATATAGTTCGACTTGTTTGGTTCACGAGCTGACTTGATTATATATATAACACTTAAAAATATATTTTTAAATAACACTTCAAAAATAATTTAAAATTTATATAATTTAAAATGGAGAATAAATATAATGAAAAAAAAATTCATATCGAATTCTTGATTTAGTTACAAGTTGAAAATTAATTGAACCTAAATGAGCTGAACTGAACTGCTCGTAAACTATAAACGAGTCGAACTCGAGCTGAAAAAAGAGTTTATGTCAAACTCAAGTCTAGTTTCTAATCGAACTAATTCTTATCGAGTGTAGTTTTGATGTATTGACTTATGATGTTTTATGTTTTATATAGTATGAAATTATAAATATTATCTAATTTTATTTATTATTATTTTATATAGTATTTAAAAATGTAAAATATATATATATATTTAATTAAAAATAGTTCGATCTGTTGACCTCCGGTCCGACCTATTGAACTTTGAACCGGTATGTACATCCGTTCAATAATCGATCCGATTCTGATTTGCTTGGTTAACTAACCCGACTATTAATTTTGATAGAACATTTTTTTGGATGAATTTAACCTTAGGATAATCTTTTTTTAAAATATTTTCTATTTTTTTATAAACTATTTCTTAATTTTAAGCCGTTTTCAATAAAAAAAATTCATTTAGAAAAACAATTGCTAACTAGAATATAAAAAATATTTTGAAGCAAAAAATTTCTTAAAGGAAAAATAGTTTGAACCCCCGGTCCAGGTTCCTGGAGACGCCACTGATAAGAACCATCAGTGTTACATTTAGTCCAATTCGCTAAGGGAGGTTGCCAAATAACCTCTTTGATGATCGGAGCACGAGGAGGATAAATGGAAACTTTGAATCTTTTCAAAATCATGAAGTCAGACATGGAAGAAGAGAAGGTTTGTTTAGTCTTATTACCTGCTATAGAGACAGAAGATAAGATCATGTTGATTGCAGAGGTCCAAGGAATCTTATTCTGATTGAATCTCACTTGGTTCCTAACATACCAAAAGTGCTGATGATATTAATTAACCAGACAAGCTTAGATGACAATTTTGCATTGATGTGTCCAGTTTCTGTCACAAATTTTCCAAATATCCTCAAAAGAGTTCAAACACAGTTGATGACCAATCATCCTAGACAACTAGTTCCATAACTGAATTGCATATGGACAATCAAAAAACAAATGAAAAGTGGATTTCGAATTATGGCAGCACATATTGCAAATAGAAGGCAAATGACAACCCCTTGAACTCAAATTTTCGTCCGTAGGGAACTTGTTATGCATAAGCCTCCATGCCACAAGAGATTTAGATGGAGGTATGTCTTTACTCCAAACAAATTTAGTCCAATGTAGCTGAGGTATGTCATTTAAGGTTAGCAGACCAGAGTCACTATCCCTCCAGACAAGGCTATCATTCATTTAATTTGCTCAACCTGGAGAATAACTAGTTCCACAATGTTTCTAATTTTAGGAAACATAATATGAATATCAGCAGGGATAAGCCAATGAGAATAAAAAATAAAATCACTAACTTTTGCAGAAAGGTGTTGGTGAAGATGAGCAGGAATGTGTAAGAGATGAGCCAATGAATTCAATCACCAAATATCATTCCAAAACTTAATTGTGCTGCCAGGTATGAATTCAATCTTCTAGTAACAATGATAAATTCTTTTTGTAGGACAATGTCCTAAAGAAATAAGTTGAGGTACATGTATAGTTTGTACGTTTTGCTTGCTCTTTTTTTCCCTTATTTTCATAGAGTACTTTCTCATGAAACAAATGTTAGAGGAAGATTATGATGCTAGTACTATAGAGGATACATTTTCCCCAAAGTTTCTCCCTTGGCAGAAGACATAAGCATGGTAACTTGTTTGATACTTGACAGGTTAGGCAAAAAAAATCAACTTATAGCACTTAACTTTCTCTATGTGTCCTATTGATTACTCCCTCTGTCCCTATTTATAGGAGCTAGTTTGACAAAAAGTTTGTCCCTTTTTATAAGACCCTTTTACAATTATCAATGACATTAATTATTTATTTTCCAAACTTACCCTTATTTACTTTGCATAGTTTTTTTAATAGCATGAAATTCTCTTTTGTTTGATACAAAGTACTACAATTTATTGTAACATGTGTTAGGAATGAAGATAATGATAAACTAGAATTTGAGGACTAGCAACCTCTTAAGAAAGATAGAAGGGAATTGAGGATAAAATCTTGCTTTTCCTTATTCATTCCTTACAACGATTATATATAGAGTCCAGTACAAGGAATAATTACTGAATACAAGGAAGGAATAATCTAGAAACAATCTAGAAATGATTTGCAAGATCTAGGCTAGCCAATGCTAGGGTGCCAGCTCAATTCTTTCTAACGGAATTGTTTGCACCTACAACAAAGTCTTCTAAGTTCTTTGGTAAATTGACCTTCCTTTTGGGCCTCTCATTAGTCACATTATGGCCCACTTCAGCTGTATTCTCTTTGCTAACATTCCCCACGTCATCTAAAAGCACCTTGTCCTCAAGGTGGTAGTCAGCTTTGAGATTCTCCCAGTCTTCCCAAGAAGTGTCGTCTGCAGGTAAGCCTTGCCACTGTACTAGCACCTCTCTGCGTGGCTCTGCAGTAGTGGTCCAGCGAGTGTTCAGAATAACCAAAGGGGTAATGATAGGCTGGTTATCTTCAGCATGTGAAGGGAGAGTGGCGACTGGGGTGGGGCTAGAAGGATCCTGATGGAACGGTTTCAGCACCGAACAATGGAACACAGGGTGAATCTTAGAACCTGGTGGTAGTTGCAGCTTGTAAGCTACCGGTCCTAGTTTCTCCAGCACTTGAAATGGCCCATAAAATTTCTTATGCAGTTTGGAGTATGGTGCATCAGTCACCGAAGTTTGACGATGAGGCCTTAGTTTCACCAAAACTAAGTCACCTACCTCAAAATTAACTTCGCGCCTATGATTGTCAGCAAACTTTTTCATAGTTGACTGTGCTTTGGCTAATTTTCTGCGCAGTTCAGTCAGCATGGTCTCACGATTGCCTAGCAAGTCGTCCACAGCGGCAATGTTTGAAGTCCCATTCAAATATTGTGGAATAGTGAGCGGTGGCTTTCCAAAAGTGATTTCAAAAGGAGTCTTTGTTGTTCCAGAATGTTAGGAAGTATTATAAGACCATTCAGCCCACATTAAAAACTTACCCCAAGTGTTGGGTTTGGTATGAACAAATGCCCTTAAGTATTGTTCCAACACACGGTTAGTGACTTCTGTTTGCCCATCCGTCTGAGGGTGATAAGCCGAGCTCATTCTCAGCTTGGTGCCACTCAACTTGAATAGCTCTTGCCAAAATTTGCTCACAAACAAGGGATCCCGATCAGATACTAAGCTACGTGGCATGCCATGGATTTTGCCCACGATATCCATGAAGAGAAGAGCAACTTTGTAAGCTGTGTAATGGGGTTGCAGCATGCCCAAGTGAATTCCTTTAGAAAAACGATCCACCACGACCAAAATGGTAGTATAGCCTTGATAAGGAGGCAAGCCCACAATGAAGTCCAAGGATAAATCTTCCCAAGGTGCGTGAGGCAGGGGAAGGGGGCAAAGTAATCCCGCCGCTTTCTTAGTCTCATATTTGGAGTGTTGACAATCCACACAAGTCAACACAAAGCGTTGGACGTCTTCCTTCATACCTGTCCAAGTGAAATTAGCAGACAAACGTGCGAAGGTTTTAGTAACTCCCATATGTCCACCCGAAGGGGTATTATGAAATTCCTCCAATAGTACTCGAGTAAAGGTACAAGTACGAGGCAGCCAAATACGACCTTTGTGGTAGATCAGGTCCTGCATGATTTTGAAATCCGGAACAGTCATAGTGGTGATGTTGTGCATCATATCTTTGAATTCAGGGTGATGCGAGAGCTCCTGTTTGAGAGACTTCAAAAATGAAAAACTGGGCACTGTTAACATAAGCAGGTTTGATGTGATGAACTCGGGCACGCGTGACAATGCGTCCGCTACCACATTGGTCTTTCCTGAACGATATTGAATAGTGTAATCATATCCAATCAATCGAGACAAGTATAGTTGTTGTTCAGGGGTCTGAATAATCTGAGACATGAGTTCTTTCAAGCTGCGATGGTCGGTAAGGATTACAAACGGATGGCCTAACAAATACTGACGCCATTTCGTGACTGCCGCAGTGATGGCGTGTAACTCGCGTACATAAGTCGAAGCACGAAGTAATTTTGGGCAAAACGGCTTACTGAAGAAAGCAATGGGGTGGTTCTGCTGAGATAAAACGGCACCCATGCCTACACCAGACGCATCGGTCTCAACTGTAAATGGTAGAGTGAAATCAGGAAGTATTAACACAGGGGCTTGACTCACCGCACATTTGAGAGTCTCAAATGCAAGCTGAGCATCCTGAGACCAGCCAAATTGATCTTTTTTGAGTAATTGGGTTAAAGGAGCGGCAATAGTAGCATATCCGCGAATGAATCGGCGATAGAAGCCAGCTAGACCCAAGAACCCACGTAAGCCTCGAATGTTTTTAGGTGTAGGCCATTGTTGAATTGCAGTGACCTTGGCTGCCACTGGTTCCACTCCCTTTTGTGAAACAATATGACCAAGGTATTCAATTTGGCGTTGGGCAAAGAGGCATTTAGTTTGTTTTAGAAAGAATTGCCCATCTCTTAGGACCTGAAAGACCTGCTTCATATGTTTAAGATGATCCTCAAAAGTAGTGCTGTAGATTAAAATATCATCAAAGAACACAATAACGAAGTGACGTAGGAAGGGTTTGAAAATTGTGTTCATGGTAGCTTGGAATGAGGATGGTGCGTTACACAAACCAAAGGGCATAACCTTGAACTCATAGTGCCCTTGATGTGTCCGAAACGCTGTTTTGCAAATGTCTTCCTCACACATGCGAATTTGATGATAGCCCTGCAATAAATCCAATTTGGTAAACCAAGCTGCTCCACCCAATTCATCTAATAATTCATCAACAGTAGGAATCGGGAAACGATCTTTGACTGTAATCGCATTCAGAGCCCTGTAATCAACGCAAAAGCGCCACGACCCATCCTTCTTCTTAACTAGCAATACCGGTGATGAGAAGGGACTGGTATTGGGTCGGATTATCCCATTAGCTAACATGGTATCAACCTGTTTCTCAATTTCTTGTTTCTGGAAGTAGGGGTATCGATATGGTCGCACATTCACAGGTTGAGCTTGTGGGTGGAGATGAATAGCATGATTAGTGTCCCGAAGTGGAGGTAAAGTAGTGGGAGTTTGAAACAAAGTACCATAGTCATGGAGTAGTGTGTGAACCTGTGGTTCAGTGATTTGGGATGAAGGGGGCTCTGTATCAAGGACCTGGATATGGAAGAAGGCACTAGCACCATCCGTATGGAGAAGGCGACAAACCTGATGGGCTGTAATGAGGTGAAGACCTCCATCTCTATCACCCTTGAGCTCAATAATCTTGCCCTGCTGTATGAATTTCATGGTGAGATCATTATAATCCGTCATGATAGGACCGAGAGATTTCATCCACTGAACCCCTAAGACAATATCGGCGCCACTTAATGGAAGAACATGTAAATCGACGGTGAATGTGTGAGATTGGATGTGAATTGGAACTTGTGGGCAGATATGCTGACAATGGATCTCATTCCCGTTACCAACCAATACTCGCATCGCAGACGTGGGTTGGGCCTTGAGCCCAAGTGACTTGACCAGTCTCTCTTGAATAAAATTATGGGTGCTACCCCCATCTACCAAAATAACAACATTATGGGGTGAAACCCGGCCCACTAGGCGTAATGTTTCTGGAGCAAGGTGACCCGAAAGTGCATGAAAGCTGATTTGGGCTGATTGTGGATTCGGGTCAGAGGGCGGGTCAAATGAAAGTTCGGGTTCTGGGAGATTGAACACGTCATCAGTCGGGGTAATGGTGTCGTCGTCAACAATCATGATGAAAAACTTGGACGAACACTTATGACCCTTAACAAATTTCTCATCGCAGTTAAAACAGAGACCTTGCTCACGACAGAGAGCCATTTCCGCCGAGGTGAGGCGTTTAAAATTGGTCAATGGTGTTTTGGGAGGAGTGTTGTTGGTGGAAGATTTAGACGGTGAGGGAATAGTTGATGGTAAGGGAAGTATACCTTTACTGCGATAGGAACGACGACTTTCATTGATTTTCTCTTCATGTAGGCGTGCAAGGGCAGCGGCCTGAATGAGCGACAGAGGCTGTAGGGCTTGAACTTCACGACGAACTTCCGGTGCTAACCCGGAAATAAAACAGCTCAAAAGAAAGCACGGCGGTAGACCCACGATGCGATTCGCAAGGGTTTCGAACTCCGTTAAGTAATCATTGACGGTTCCTTTCTGTGTGAGCTTAAATAAAGCACCCTTAGGATCCTCATATTGGGACGGAGCGAAACGAGCTTCCAGCGCTTGTAACAGAGCCGACCATGATGAGATTTGGCCGTTACTAGCCATCCATTGATACCAACCCAACGTCGGGCCTTCCATGTAAAATGAAGCCACAGTGAGGCGTTCCGATTCTGGCGTATCATGATAGGCAAAAAATTGGTTGATCTTGAAGATCCAACCCAAAGCATCGGTGCCGTTGAAACGGGGAACATCGAGTTTCATACGGTGAGGGCGGTTGTTTAACGGCGGTGGAGGTGGAGGCGGTGGGGAGTTGATGGAGATGGAAGGAGAGGGTATTTCGAAGGTGGTTAATTTCTGAAGTACGTCGTCGATTTGTGACGCCATACGGGTCTGGGTTTCATGAAGGGTATTTTGGTTATTTGTGAGGAGGAGGATGGCTTCTTCGATGCGGTCGGCGGGTGAGGTTTGGCGGTTGTCCGGCATGGTTCAGTCGAATGAAAGCACCAAACTGTTAGGAATGAAGATAATGATAAACTAGAATTTGAGGACTAGCAACCTCTTAAGAAAGATAGAAGGGAATTGAGGATAAAATCTTGCTTTTCCTTATTCATTCCTTACAACGATTATATATAGAGTCCAGTACAAGGAATAATTACTGAATACAAGGAAGGAATAATCTAGAAACAATCTAGAAATGATTTGCAAGATCTAGGCTAGCCAATGCTAGGGTGCCAGCTCAATTCTTTCTAACGGAATTGTTTGCACCTACAACAAAGTCTTCTAAGTGCTTTGGTAAATTGACCTTCCTTTTGGGCCTCTCACTAGTCACATTATGGCCCACTTCAGTTGTATTCTCTTTGCTAACAACATGTAAAATCAATATAATTTGTCAATCAATTTAATACTAAAATCCACTTTCTTAATACCCGTGTTTTGTCAAACTAGCTCTTATAAAAAGGGACGGATGGAGTATTTCATAATAATGCACACAGGCATGCATGATGTGAATTTTGGTTTGTAGAGGATTCGATATAGGTTTCCTCCTCCTTTTCAAACAAATAATGACTTAGAGAGAAATATGATGTGAATTATGAATATGTGATGTGATTAAGGTTAAAATCCCTCACTATTAGATCAAATTTAGTGACTAGAATTAAATCTAATTTAAAAATTTAAAATAGATTATATTGATGAAATTTTATAACTATATATACATATAAATAAAAAAAAATTGAATTAAAAAACAAATTAGATTTCTGGCTTTGGATTTTGGTACTTTGGTTGCAATATGTGCAGATTGTTGGGAGAAGTATATTTATATGCATAATTTTCCAGAGAGAGGTCTGAAGAAGCTATTCCTCCCATTGAAACACTTTTGCTTCTTTATTATTATTATTGAATTGAATGTAAATCCAATTATATTCCTTCAATATTTATTATTAGTAACATGGCCTAAGCTTATCATGTTGTACTCAATTTCAGTTGAGTTCCTAACTCTCTAAACTACAAACCATATAAAATTTGCAATGTTTAAGATAAATGTAATTTAATGTGATCCTAATTATAATCATAGTCAGTGATTAGTAAGTTAATCTAGGATTTATACAGCTAATTATGGGGCAATTTCAAATGTGTCTAGTTGTAACATCAATACACTGGAAACCAATAAATATGGCACAGTTAATTAATCAAGTTATTATTATTTTCTTCCAAATGTTAACATTATTATTATAGGCATCGTGTTACAATTCAACCATGTGTGTACCTTGAGAATTTTTTATTTTTTTTTGTTTTTCACCACCAGTTTAATCTGGTTCGGGGGTCAATTCTGACATCAAGTGGTTCCAACCCCCTTCCGATCGCAGTTGCGGGGGATCGAACCGTAGTCCTCCCTACCAAGTTCAGCGTCAATCACCACTGAACCAACTAACGATTGGACCTCGTAATCACCAATAGTTTTGATCGATTGTAAATAATATATGACTGTTAAATACTAATATCAAATATTGAATTTAAATCTGCAAGCAAATATCTTCAATGAAGCTCCTCAACTCATCAAACAACAAATTATCTGGACAATCCAACATTTCAGTATTCCAATAGACATGCTCATGCAGAAGAAATTCAAAAAAATTATTGTCATTGTTGCTTAAATCTCTTTCCAAGTCTTATTTTATTGTCTATGAGCATCAATTAAAACATCAAAGTGTTCAAACTTGAAATAGAAAGGGAATCAAAGGGGTCCCATAAATCCTAGCTCAACTGACAAAATATGCTGAAATTGTTAGGTCGGACGTTGTGACCCGGGATTTCACAATTATGTGAGTTTCAGTGGATTACCACTTCATCTAAGACCAAAAAAAGGGAATCAAAGGGAAAGCAAGGTTAAGAATAAAATTTAAAAATAATCCATATCATTCACCTTATACGGACTATTATCGGTTGGTATAAAAGAACTAATTTTCAATAAAACTTCAGACAAAGACAAAGACTATAAACATCACATTGAAGCCAAATACCTTTAACTCAAGCATACCATCCACAAAAAGTAGTAAAATTTCACACAGAAAGAAATAACTGAATGTTGATTCATTTATATTACATTGAAGATTTTTTTTATAATATATCATCAAACTAATACTATGTCACTTGATTGCCAAGGACATGCTTAACGAGGGGAGCCAAAAGTTTTCTAAAGACGTATATTCAATAGTTTATTTAATTATTTTCTTTGTTACAAGTTTCCACTTTTAATTTGTTTAATATATGTACTTAATATAGTTGGAAAAAAGTATAACAATCAATATAGTATTTAATAATTTTTCAATTTTAGTATGAATATTATATGTCCCAACACAATGGATCGTTGAATGCATTTACTACTATCGAATACAGTTGCAATAGTTTTGAAGTAAATGTAATTTTTTTTTAAGAATGCCTTGAAATGGTTGTAATGTATATTGTTTTTCATACCACATTTGGTTAAGCTAGTTGAGCTAAGGGTTAAGGAATTGGAGGTCAGAGTTCAAGTCCTGGCAATGAGAAAAACTAACATAATATTGTAAATATACTAACAACTAACAATTTGTCATTAAAAAAAAGTATGCCTAAACAAATTGAATAATCACACTTACCAAGAATGCCTTCTGATCGATAAAGAATTGGGCCCTGAAATTATTTTTTAAATAACATTTTATCAACAATATATAACAATTTGAACTAAAGTCAACCGTGAAAATTATAAATGTACAAAACATCTATATTTGATAATAGTAGTCCACAAGTCTTTGCTTTCTTCTTTCATAGATGAATACTTATGCAACATTCGCTCTATTGTACTAATATTGTAGATTTGAAACGTTGTTTCTTTTAAGTCACACTACAAATTCCAAATCATTTCTCATTTAATTATAGGTTAAATGCAATAAAATAATTATAAGAACACAAATGTGGTATGAAAATATATAAACAAGAAACTACATCCAATGTTCACATTCTTAACTTCTCGTGGACTTTGTTTTCTCTTTGCTAACAATACTTACAAAAACCAGAGGAATATCTATTCAATTTCCTCGAACATGGTAAGTTATTTTTATGTATTGACATCTTGCATGAATCTTATCGTATATCCATGTGGCTTGACAATTGACATAAGAGAGTTTCTCTTGCTTCTTTAAATTTAACTCTTTTTGCTTGATAAGTTTATGAAAGTGTTGTTTGTGTTTTAGAACTCAACCATTCATTATGGTTATCTAGTAAGTATTATTATTAAATTTGTTTAAACAAAGTTTAATCACATTTTCGTATTCGAAATATGTATATATGTTCTTTCAAATTTAAGTCCAATATTTTGGTATGAAAAATAATTTGTTTCATCATCCCGTAGAAAGTGCAAAATAATTGCTTCATCAGCAAATATAATCCACCCGTTATGTTTCAGTAAGTAAATAAAGTTTCCTTCACCCTCTGAATCATTAATTAAAATTGTTATTGAAGTCACACCATAATTTGAAATTAAAGGAAAAATACTAACATGTGTTCTTAGTTGTATGTATAGAGAAAACTCATAATGAGGAAATAATACTAATAATAATAATAATACAGTCTCATTTTTCCTGTTTGTTTGATTGATTTTTTTTCAACGAGGAAATAGTTTAGTTGTATTATTATTATTGATTAAATAAAGAAAGTATGACTATAACTATGTTATCGTCCATCACTACTTCCTATGCCATGACTATGTTTCCGTAGGATACATTGAAGTAACATGAGAGCAGCTTTTGTCATAGATTAGTTTCAGCTTGTTGGATATATATTCTAATAATTAAGCATCCATCAAAAAATTTATTGGATATATGTTGTTTGTGAAATTCTACTGTTATTTGTAGGTTTTTTCAATGGAAGGAGATAATTTTATTGTTAAATCAAAATACGATAATAAAAATTATTGGGTGATTAATATGGAAAATGGTCTTCAAGCACTTTTAGTGCATGATCCCAGTGTAGCTACAAAAGGAGGCCCAAAAAAGAAGGGGAACAAACAAAAATGGTATAATATATTTAATTTTCTTTTGTTTTTTACTTTATATTTATTTTTATTCATATTGTTTTGTTTTTTTCAGTCATCCGCAGCAGCGATGATCGTCGGTGTAGGAGTCATTTATGCCCAAAAGTACTCACATGGACTACCACATTTATTAGGTTCGTATAATATTACATTAAAAAAAAATTCTTTAATAATATATCATTATGAAACTAATATGTCAATTGGTTGCAGAGCATATGATTGGCGATGGGAGTAAAAAGTTTTCTATAGATGATGTTTAATATTAATTAAAGTTGTTTAATTAATTTTTTGTTACAAATTTTCACTTTTGATTAGTTTAATATATTGTACTTAACATATTTGAAAAAAAGTACAATAATTAATATAGTATTTGATAAATTTCCAATTTTAGTACGAAACTTATATCTCCCAGCATGATGGATGGACGGATGCATTTACTACTGAAGAATACAGCTGCTTTAGTTTTGAAGTTAATGGAATATTTTTGAAGAATGCCTTAAGAAGGTACAGTGTGCATTGTCATGTTTATAAACAGTTCTTGGATCATCTCTCAGTATACAAATCGGTCTAATAAGTTTTATTATGTGTACCAACTCTAGTTTTATCATGTGCTAGATTTTTAATTAACATTTTCTATTGATATCTATATTAGATTTGTTGATTGTTTCATCGCACCCCTTCTAGCAAGGAAAAGATTAAAGTCCGAAGTAAAAGCAGTAAATAATGGTATGCTTCGGTTTAATTATTATATTATGTAATTAGTAATAAACTTGTGTGTCACACATGTTTGAATAGAATACGCACAATATTTTTCCATATGACGTAACTATTTACTTTACGCCTTTATGTAATTTAAGCTAGGTCTATCATTTTTATTAATAAGACAAATGCTTTTTTTTAACAAGACAAATGCTTTTTCTTAACATGTGCAACTTTGCACATGATAGAAAAACTCTTAATTATATAACCAAAACATGTTTAAACTGTTGTAAAAAAACAAATTAAACCAAAATCAATAACTAAGACCAAATGTTATATAATTAAAATATGTTTATTCTAAGTACTCTGTTAGGTTATATAACCAAAATACTCAAAATCAAGAACTAAGACTAAAACATGTTATATGACTAATCAAACTAGTTCATGTGTTTGATAGAAGGTTGTTTGCGGCTATGACTATGAGGAAGAGAGAGAAAGAAAGAGTATATAAAGAGTAGTTGTTAATTTGATTTTTACTTTGATTTCAATTTCTAATTTAAACAATTTTTTTAACATATATAGTTTTTGAAAAACATTTTATGACTATAGTTGTTTTCAAACTCTAAATTGAGATGGGTATATTGATGTTATTGTTTATGCATTTCGTTTTTATCACATTTAATTTTTTGATAATTAATTGATCCACATTATTTATGAATTGAAATTCATTTTGTAATTCGAAAAGCATTTTATAACTATAGTTGTTTTCTAACTCTAAGTTGAGATGGGTATATATATGTTATTGTTTATACATTTCATCTTTATCATATTTAATTTTTTTATTATTAATTGTTCCACATTGTTTAAGAATTGAAATTCATTTTGTATTTCAACACTCACTTCCATATTTTTTATTCTAACAGAAAATCAAATATAAAATAAGACACTATGGTTATTGACTGCATTCTGGCAAGTGCATCAGTCTGTCGTCGAGTAATAATTCACACTCTAGGTGTCTAGAATGAGTTCGTATCCACAGGGATCGTGCCGCAGCTTCGCTAGCGTTATTTAAAAATAGATATGCTTGCAGAAAATAAAGATAGTTGATTCAGAAACATAGAGGATAGGTATGGTGGTTGAACTCACTCCCTTCTTCATATTTGGCATGAATGGTGTATAACATAGTTATTTAGATTATTATTCGGCGGTGACTTTTCCTTGTTGTGGTAATACCTTTACTATTACCCTATGTATAAGAAGTTTCCCTACGTTAATAACTAAGGTACCTACGAGAGCCTAACCTCGTTGTGTCACATACCCTAATTACTAGGTGAGTTGTTCATTATACATGCATTATTACCTTCACTCATCCAATGCCTCTAGGTCCTAGTATCGGGCTATTCACCTTCTAAGTGCTCAGTTCACACCTAGTTCATGATTCCTCCTCTAATTGCTAAGTTCACAACTAGTTCAGGACGTTACCGTCTCTATTCACCTAGCATATTTACTACTAGTTCCGGACAAATATTAAAGCAACTTTAATATAAATACTAAAGTTAACCGTAACATCTATTCTAATGGCGCTCCCGCTTATTCGGCCAGATTACGAGAATGCGTTGTTAAAGTGCAAGAAAGTAAATAACAAACATAATACTGAATAACATTTATTATAATTTTGACTCAATCACAGACTCCAAATATTCATAGGGGAGTTCATCTTCTCCACCACAACCTAAGGCATCTATTACAAAAGACTACATATTTAAATTACAAAAGAATAATCTAAATACAAAAGTCTAAAGAAAACATACCTTGCTGAGTTAGTTTTCACGTAATGGGAGAAAACTATGCCCTTAGAGCTCCTCCGAACACCTCTAGTATAGTAGAGAATGTTCTACTATTTCTGAATGAATTATAATGAGAAAGGAGAGCTCTATTTATAGTTTTCGTAATGGGCCTCAGCAAGCCATCGTGCTGCGATAGGTCCATCGCAGCACGATGGGAAGATTCAATTCAATTTTATAACTGATCATGTGCATTTCATCAGCTTGGTCGCCAAGTAAGGTCATCGTACCACGATGAGTGCCATCGTAGCACGATGAACAGATATTCTTCAGATTTTCTTCTGTTGATTTCTTGGCTAAACAAGCAGCTTCCATTGTGGCACGATGGAAGCCATCGTGACACGATGAACAACACAATTCTTTACTTTTTTGGCTTTTTCTTGTCTTTTTGTATTTTTTGCTTTGATCTGATGCTTTTCTTCATTTCTGTAGGTTTTCCTTCGTATTTGGGCATGTCCTGATCATTTTATTACTAATAATACTACCTAAAATACCATAGAAATTTCTGTCATCAGTTCTTAAGTCACAATATGACATTGGGATTACCGAGTGATAAAGTTATTTTATTGAAGTTTACTTTGCTTTTTATAACATGTTTTATATATAATATGTAAATATGAATAAAAAACATGTATTACATGTCTTGCATTTTATTGTAGTTTGTTTTTTCAAACATGTCTTATATTATGTATCTATATTATTTGTTGTATTAGCATATGATTAAATAAGAATTGAATTGGAATTGATATACCCCTCATTCATAAAGTAGGCAACGAGAATTTTGTTTCTTGGCCAACACTCATTTCCATGATACATATATTTTACCCTTTCCATGATGTCTTAAATCCCACCACCACATTGAAAAAAATCATTTTATTCCTAGTACGCCATAATGTCCAAATCTCCGCATATCATACCATAAAAATTCCATTTCAACCAAACATTCCTTTGCACAACGAAACTCTCAAATAAATAAAGTATTGTGTTCGGCAATACTGTAGTAAAGTCAAACCATCTATGGACTCTATTCCAAAGGTCTCGTGCAATTGAACACAACGCAAAAGGATGATTTTCTGATTCCAAAAAATCAACACAATAAGTGCAAGAGGTCAGGAGGCCTTGTTGAATGATTCGGCCAAGAAGTGTTTGCCATGAAAATACCATGATCGTCGACGATGTCCAACATTCCCACACCTCCATTATGGAAGCGGTATACCCAAGAGTCATTTGCACGAGTGACTTTCACCGTGTCAATTAGAGTTAACAATTGATCCACAAGTTCCTCTTCCCATGAAAAGAAGTTTCTCCTCCATTTTAATTCCCAAAACCAATGCCCTTCTTCCCAAAAACCAATCATTGATCGTTTGTAATGAAAATAAAGAGATTTGGTATAGTCGAGGAAATACTTCCCGCAAGGGAGCACCACCAACGCAATCCTCCAACCAATTAGTTGATCCGTCATTTCCCAATTTCTTAATAAACACCTCTTAGGTCCAATCCCCATCCACTCCTCTTTTCACTCCTAACCTCACCAAAATCCTTCCACCATAAGGAAACCATTTTGCTATTTGTGATCGGCAAAAGTCCTCTACCCACATTCTCATATTTTGCTTCCAACATTGTTAAAGTACAAAAGCAAGTATTTTGCATATATCGTATCCACGGGGATTAGTGTGAAATTAAAAATCATTCAACAAATAACATAATTTCAAGTTTGAGTTGTAAATTGTTTTGTTGTGAAAAGACTTGTAACTATAAAATTGCAATAAAAGATGATTTAGAATTCAGAGAGAAACGATTGTCGGGATTAAACTTCACTCATTTATTCTTATGTACGTTTCTAAATCAGTCACATATATTTTAGTTATTCATCAATATTATCACGTATTGCTCATGTACGTTTCCGTGTCCAGATAACGACGAGAATCACGTTGTACCTATTAATCCTCGATGTCTCGAGTGATTAATCAATACAACGACTATATTGTATTATTTAAACTTCTGATGTCTCGGATAATTTGAACAACACAATATCATTAAGTTCCAATACAAAAAGTGAATATTAATCCTAAATCTATGTCTAGAATTTAGGGTTTTAACAAGTGTTTATCTTAGTTCCTTGATTCAAACATTATATGTCTATAAATTCAAATCAAAAGATAAAACATGAAGATTAAAGATAACACTAACATTGATGAATGAACCAAAACATATATTAACATGATTAAGAGTTGTACATAGTCACAAATGAGCTACATCTAATCCCAACAACTATGGATTTAGTTACACATGATGAAAATAAGCTTACAAAGGATAGGAGAAGAAAAAATGAAGAACATCACACTTGATGTCTCAAGTTTTTGTTGATCCACCTTCACCAACTCCTTAGACTAATGATTTCTAAGCTTTCTCTCTGTTTTGGGTCTCTGTTACAATGATAGGATTGAAGGAAAATGAACAACAAGCACTATATATAGTGTTTCTAAAAATTAGAACTCGTCGGGCGAGTTCCAGCTCGCCCTGGCGTGTTGACCTTTCTTCATCAGAAGGTTTCTGTCACGTCATAAATGAGTTTTGAACCGCCTTCACTCGCTCTGGCGAGTTGTTGCTCGCCCTGGCGTGTTCCATTCGCCCTAGCGTGTTGACCAATTTTCCAACTTGATGCTCTCTGCCTCTACTCGCCCTGCACTCGCCCTGGCGAGTTCCACGCGCGCTGGCGGTTTTGCCATTTTCCCAGGGTGCTGCTCTCTGCCTCTACTCACTCTGTGCTCGCCCTGGCGAGTTAACTTAGATTTTTTCTTCAAATTTTCATTTCCTGCACCAATAGTTGAGATTTAGAAAAGCTTAACAAAATATATCTTAAAACAAATATATACACTAAAGTGGGGAAAACTTAAAGAATATCTTACAAAATAAGTTAATAAGTGCTTAAAACATATATGAATTTTAGCTACTTTTGGGCACTTATCAAACACCTCTTTCCAAAGTGAGTCACGCTCCACCAACAACCGACACCACCATTTAGCTAGCAACGAAACATTGAACTGCTTGTGTTATTGTATTATTTTGACCTGCATGCCACGTCGAACCTTGACCACCATGATCCGACGTCGAACCTTGACCATTATGACCCAACGTTGAATTTAAAAAATTGTCTGATAGTTGTTGCCACTGAAATCTTGGGGGATTTGTTGTGTTGGTTGGGGATGTGTAGATTGATTGGGGTAGTAAACATTTGCGTAATTTTCATAAAAACGGTGAGTTCCCGGTGATTGAAAGTTGTCGTGGTCAAAGAAATTACGCATTTGTGGCATTGTGGTCAAAAAATCGGACACATTAAATGGTTGGGTACATGATGGTGGGGTATATGATGGTGGGTCTGGGAAAAGGGTTTGTTGTTGTTGTTGTGGGGTATTATAATGTGAGTCTGGGAAAAGATTATGCTGTTGTTGTTGTGGACTATATTCGTGCGGGGAGAAGGGTTGTTGTTGGGTATACGTTTGTGTGGTGGTATATTGTGGTGGCACATCTGGACGTGGACGTGGGTCGTTCAAATAATGGTCTTTGAACACATATGGCATGTATTGACTTCTATATTGAGCTAGAAACTCAGATGAGAGCGTAGGAGGTACATCGTTGACTTGATTTCCTTGTAGAACATGAAGGTGGCGATTATTCCAATGTTGGATTTCGCCATGAAACTGTGCAGCCCAATCTTGAATATTTCTTCGCATGTCGATGCTATGGTAACAATTCATGACTTGTGCGTCGTTCGATAGGGGGTTGCGAAAGTTCAAATTGGAGTGGGACTCTGTTGGCCTGATGGTACTCAATAATCCCAAAATTGATGAGATATGTGGTTGCTGACCAACATTCCCCATCCGCTGGATAAAGGCACTGGCCAAGGTCGTAAGGAGTCCAATTAAACAAGCAATTTGAAAAAAAAAAATAGAGATTTGTTAGTGTATGCTTTTAGTTAAAAATATATCAATTGAGAAGAGATAAAATATATTACATCTTCACGCCTTATACGATCGACGAAGGCATTAGCAGCCACTAAATTGTGTGCCGTCCCACGAGCAACGTACCTGAAATAATATGTGTTCTTCACAATTAATAGCATTATAAATATAACAGTAAAGAAAGAGAAAGTATAGAAAGGAAACAAAAGCATACAGTTTCAAAAGGATGAATATTCAAAAGTAGTGTATAATACATCCCTCGTAAAGGTAATTCCATAAATCCATAACCACTAAGGGTGCGTTTGTTTTGAATTTTTTTTAAGAAAAAATTTATTTTTTTCTTAAAAAAATCCATTTTATAATTTTGATAGTGTTTGTTATAGATTTTTTTAAAAATCATTTTCTTAAAAAAATCATTTTAACCCTAAAATGAAAAGCTATTTCTAATAGCTTTTTAAGAATCTATTTTTTTTAAAACTAAGGAACCTAAATGTAAGAACTTCCTATTTTAAAAAAATAGATTTTTATGATTGTAAACAAACATAAAATAGCTTTAGATTTTCTTCAAAATCTCTACAAAAAAATCTCTAGATTTTTTAAACAAAAATCATTTTTTTAAAGCTTAAACAAACGTACCCTAAATATCTTTCATACCTCCCTCTATGCATGCTATAAATTAAAGTTAATTTTTGTTTTTCTTGTTCTTCTTGGTGTTCCCTAGAGGACATTTGATAATTCCAAGTTTTGGACGCTTCACAGGCTTCTTAGCAGCAGTAGTAGTGGAGGTGGAACTCTTAACCAGCTGATGATGGTCAGAATCCAACACAGCAGCAGCAAGCCTTGCAGGAAGTTGAATCAGCCGCCGCCACCTCAATCTCGGTTGATTTCTTCTTTTCATATTGAACTAATCAGACTGGAATTCCAAGAGAATGACAAAGTAGTTTTCTCTTTTCCCATGGTTCAGTACAGTCACAGGCACGGCTTTGCCATTCCTGACCTCGATATATTTTATTAGACTCAAAAAACAGAGATGGTCTATTGAGAGTGCTGCACATCTTCATTTTTGTTTTGTTTTTTACTCTTATTAGGGTTTGTGGTGCCTTGGTTGATGAGTATCGCTCACTTTTTATTTTTCCTAGATCTCCTGCACGACTTATTAAGAAATTTACATTTTGCAATTAATTAAAATATAAAAGGTAATTTATGTCCAAGAGCATATACTCACTATCTATTACGATATAAAATTTTATACATTGTTAGAAAATATAGCAGGTCAATTGATTCTGGCAGATCAACATGAAAATATGATGAAACATTAAATTTATCCAAATTAAATTTTATATGAGGATGAATAACACAATCAAATTTGTCCTTTTAAAACCAGTCTAAACTGACTCATCCAATATAATAAAATCACCCAAGCACCATACTGGATAGGATATTATAAAAATCACGCAAAACAGACCATCCATGTGTTAAATAGATATTGCCATTAATTTTAAAACTAAAACTTCAAATTGATTTTCATTTGGATTAGTAAGTGTAGCATAACGATTTATGTTCTCACAAAAATTAGATGCAAACATTTTTTGTAACATGACTGCGCCCTAAAGTTATTCAAATTATAATTACGATATAAATCATCGCGTCTGCATAACCATTTAAAACTTTTAAATCAACGATCATTTGTATTAATCATATTAGAACAAATGAATTCAACATTATGTTACATTGTTACAACAAAAATTGCCTCATGAACAGTCATTTATGAAGCCAAAGAATATTTTACTGGCTTGTAACTGAATTTACAACAAATATTCCAATTGCAGTAATAATGGTAATGCTCCTCAGCTCATCTTTACTGAATTCTGCAGCCTTGTTCCTCTGCTCGAAGAAATATCAGGCCGCGTCTAATTCTCTAAAAGAAATCAAAGAAAAAGTGTTCATATTGTTTTTAAGTTTTTTGTAATATACTTCATTCAGTCTCAAATATAAGTTGTATTAATGCAAAATGTAGCTATGGCTGTACATATCCACACAATGAAATTATAGAGTAAAATGCTTTGTCAGAAGATGGAATTTAACAACCCAAACAAGCATGTTGATTCTTAAATATACTTTAAATCTCTAAAAATACGTATCTTAACAATTCAACTTAAGCTGTATTAAGTTTTAGTCAATGTAGTTAACAAAAATAGTACTAGCATTGGTTTACTCCCTAGTAGTAGGTATATTTAATTAAGAGAAGTGCTATGGTCAAACGCACAAACACACCCTCTCTAATTGGTCCACGTCATCCCCTTTTTTAAACTCTTTACTTGTTAACCGATGCAGCAGGTAAATGCATTTCTTTTTCTTCTTTTTTTCTCTTTTTATTTATTATTATTTTTTGCATCACATGTTTAACCGACAACAATATCCACCATGGGAGTACAAAAGATAAGCTTTTATATGATCAATTGTTGTCGACACCGATAGCCATCGATTCAATTGTTGCCTTCTGCAATAGGTTAATGATATGTTTGAGCGGTACAAATGCATACGACGACACCAATGGGGGTAGAACCCGTGTCGTGGGGTACTAGGTGGGTCAATTGCATCCTTCAGCGAGAATGAAAGCAGAGCAGCCATGGCAGAACTGTGACATCTGATGAATGTAGTTGTGTTGCTCGTAGATGATGGATCTGGGTTTTGAATGGATGTGGTGTAAAGACGGGTTTATGGTGGATTAATGGTTGAGTTGTGGTGTTTTGTTAAAGTGGTAGAATATTGCCTGCAAATCTGAGATTGAGTAGTCGGTGATGGTGGTTTTAATTAGAAAAATGGTGGATTGGTGGTGGTTGGAAGGGGAAGAATACCATGGTGGTGGTGGTAGTTAGAGAAAAAAAAAATTGAAAGAGAAAAAAAAAAGTTAAATAAAAATAAACTAAGAACCGGTAGCCATGTAAAGGTGAGTGACGTGGACCAATTAGAGAGGGTGTGATTGTGAGAGTGTTTGTGCGTTTGACCATAGCACTTCTCATTTAATTAAAATATACTACTTTTATCAAATTAAATACAAGGACTAAAAATGAATGTAGTTTTTAATGTTCAAATTCTCTAAAAATGACTCAATACCTCTGTAGTATCTCTAATCCGTAGAAGATCCAATCTTTCTGAAGGCCTCCTATTGGAGAGGGTAGCCAGCTGTAATTAAGATTACCTTAGTACATAATAAATACAGCAAATGCTGTTGTTTTAGCAAACAAAGTAAAAACTTTAAGTCATAAATGTAATAGTAATCACCCAAAAACTAAAGCGCTCGGGGTCTCTTAATGAGGGTATCATTCCTTCAACATTGACGAGTTTCTCTAATCTTCTTTGATCTGTAAACGACATATTTCTATAATTTAGTAATGCAGAAGTATTTTCATTTGAAATGGTGAAAAGAAGAAACGTAAGGTTTTTCCATAAAACTAACAATTACTTGACAACATGTACAACAAAGCTAGTTGAACAACTGTTAATGTTTACCTTGTCTTGCTGCTTCTTTAGCTCTTCCTATCCATGATCGAGCACTTTCTGCCGCATTGTATGTCAATTCGTGTAACTATAATAATGTATAAATAAGTCATTACTTGTAGGTTAAAAAGATGAAAATTTGTTCCCATGATAATGCATTCAACATAAAGGGTCACCCAACTTGTAGGTAAAGCTTAGCATTAAAACTAAAGCATTGAGGATATTCAATTTTGGAAACATTCAAAGATCTAAGGTTCCATTTACTTTGTGAGAACAATTTCTATTTTTATTTTTTAAAACTTTTAATTTTATTTGTTAACAGAGAAATAACAGACTCTTGAAGTGCACAATTGTGTGCATTTTTTTTACAATTGAAGTGAACATTTGTTAACAGAGAAATAATAGACTCTTGGAAGTCAACAATGTAAATGCAAAAGAATTGTTTTCATTATGCATCATCCCCAGCTAGCATTTGATCTTATCTCCATCACAATGGTTCACTTCAAGAGTCTCACGTCTTCTTGTTAGCAAAAGTTAAGGAACACATGTTTTGAAAAATGAAAATAGAAAATATTTTCACAAAATAAACAGAGCCTAATTTTTGAAGGTCCCTATTTCAAAATTTGTCAAGAGTAAAAAGAAGTTTATGCATATTGGTGCTAAGGACTAAAATAGCTACCTTTTACTGCTAAACCATGGTCAACCAATACATTTTTAATTTACAAGCAAAGGAATATTATTAAAGTAAATGTAAATACTCAGGTATGAAACTTAAACATTGCAGTCATTATATGATGGCACTATTTGCTTAAAACTACCGGTCAATATCATATGATAGTACTACCTCTGTCCCTATTTATAACTTACAAGGCTTTTTGTACTATTTTCACTTATATTAAAAAAGTAGATAGTCTCTTGTGTCCATTTTGTGTACATATGTTCCTAAAATATAGTACTCTTTTTATAGAAATATGTTCAACTTTGACTTATCATCTTCCAAGACATTTAGTGAGTATTAGTAGGGGTTAATTTGGAAATAAAATGAATAAATGTATCTGGTAATTTAATATGGAGATTTTCAGGGACCAATTTTTTTCTAAAAAAAGGTGATTATATATAAGGATGGAGGTAGTATTCTTTACTTAAGCCCACCACAATCTATATCGCCTTCACGGCTTCAAGCTTTATATATCTAAGGTCATAGAAATAAGAATGCTATCCAAGCACAGCTTACAAAGAAATGAATGCCAAAATTAAATGAACTTACTTCCTCTTTTTCTTTTGTCCCTTCTGGTGGCATAATATCATGTACCCATTCAACTTCTGCAACACGATACCTACATGAAACATTAAAATATAAAGGCAAAATTCCACACACAATAAAAAAGCAAGAGATTTTATTGAGCATACACCCAGAGACAACTCACCCATCTTGATCCCAAGAACGGAGGTTGCGAAATCTCCTACGACCTTCAATCTGCTCAAAATCATAATTGTGTTTGAAGGAATAATCAAATCAAATTTTGTTAAAAATTGAAATGTTAAAACAGAAGTAAATAAAAGAGTCTATTTTGATAGAAATTTCTTAGGAGCTTTAGAAGTATCCTTGGACAATTAAAACAAACCCGACAGTGACCAAAAGTGAAAAACCATTAACCCTGACTCTTAACTTGAACAATTCAACATATAATTACATAAACCAATGTGATTGAATTTTTCCGAACCATATGAGAACAGTGCACTTAATAAAAAACATGACAATTTACAGATTGTTAGCTTTACGTAAAGATTTGTATAGTTTATGTAAGACTTTAATTGGTAAGTTTTATATTGATAAGCCTTATATACTGGTCATATTTATTACCAAGGTTGTCAGAATCACATTTCAAGTTCAACTCCCAACCAAAGAAAGAAGGGATCAGAAGTGGAAAGCAAGACCAAAAATTTTAACTCTCAAACCTCATCTACGCTAATTATCATAAATAGAGCAAAGAAATCTGTTAATTTTTTACCTCTATATAAAAACGACCATCTGGAAGTGGCTCACACCTACACCATGGAATAGATTTTTTTTTAAAGCAAATGACATAGATGAGAAGATATTTCATGTGGGGAAGGGGGGATAAATATTTGAGACTATTTTTTTCAGCTGATATAAAAGCCAAGCACGTACTCTGTGATTTCAACTTCACAGCCAAACTCTGCTAATGAACCTGTTGAAGAATCTATTATAACCTAGAAGACCAATAGACAAATCACACACATTAACAGATGGATATGGTCAGTGCAATTATATAACTTAACCAAGAAAAGGGAAGGAAACGGATAAGCAAAATAATCTACCATTCCCATTCGACGATTGCCTTCCATTATTCTTCTTACCTGTTTTTTTCCCGTAAGAAAAAAGATTCAATAAGAGAGTATGATAATATTCAGAGTTTCAGACCATTTGAATATAATACCTTTTTATCACTAAGTCAATAGAATATTGACAAATATTAAATAGGCCAAACAATTCCCAAATTAGTACATATTGATAGCCTTTATGTAAATTTCAAAACAATGTTCAAAGTTCATATCATACAAAAAATCAATATTCACCAGTCCTCTCGATCCTCTCCAAATATTGCAATTGTGAACTATAAATAACACAAAAATAGTCCTCTGCCATGTAACAACTATTTAAACTCAGGAACAAAGCCAGAATATATTTTCTCTGGCTTACCACAGAAAAACTATGAATAAACAAACAGTATAGTCTATGTTTGCATCAGCATTCTCACTGATTGAAAAACTTATATTATTTTACTGCTCCCCCAAGAAGATTAAATAGAGATATCTTGAAGGGAAAAAAGACCTACATGTGATTTTTACTGATTTGGAAAAAAGCATATGATAGAATGCCTAGAGAAGTGCTATGGAAGAATTTAGAAAAGAATCAGATTTTGAGTATAGTTGATAATTCAAAGATATGTACAAGTACCAAACGGAAAACTAATCACCAACTTTCACATTCGAGACAATCAATATATATATATTAAATTAAAAAATGCCAGTGACCATCAGAACCATTGACCAACTCACCATAAGTCTATAACGAGGTTCAAATATATTTAGTGGAAACCTTTGACACGGTAAGACAACATCCATGACAAAAAGAGGGAGCATATCTACACCAATGTTAACTAAACTGTCATGCTCCTGTTTCCTTTCAGCATATTCCTCTGGAAAGTTCTTTTGTATGATGCTCTTCAACGTCACACTAGCAACAGTTAATAGGAACATATATCAGGAAAAAAGAAATAATGAATCAAATAAATAGAACTTTATATGTGATCACAGCGTCTGACTATGAGATTAAACTGAGTTGAGGTAGAATATGCCCATAAGAAATGCCCACTGTAGGTATTAAAGGGCTTTCTACAATCAATAAAAGGATATTGAAAACAAGCATTTCTTCTAGCAATTTGAGCCACGACAATGTCACAATAACGTAACTTGCCGCTGCTGTGTATATAGCACACAATCTTTCAAACCTATTATAGTTCAAATTAGGGAATAACCATACCACTATAAACTATAACAAGAAAAACAAAGACATTAATTCAGAGCATTGATGTGGTTGTTTATCTATATTACATTGTGACGTCAGATAGACAACTCACCTAATTGAACATGTTCTGGGGCTAATGAGCAGAACTGTCCTGCACAATGGGCATCTGTTTCCTAACAAACGAGAAGAACAATAATCAAACCTAACGTAGAACATATGTTTTCCTATGGAAAATATAATCAACATTAACTATCACTAACCACGATCCATTGACTGAAATAGACATGAGCGGCAAAAAGAATGTCCACAGGGGGTTGTGACAGGTTCATAAAGTAACTTCAGGCACAGAGTGCAATCAAAGTCATCATTGCGCTCTGGTTGTCCATGTGGACTTCTCCCTGTTGAACTAGATGATACTCTTTCCACTTTTTGAAGACATTCCCGAAGGGAATTACTACATGATATCAAACGTAATGAAACAGCACTCAGAAATAGCACAGTAAATGACTCTAGCAAAAGCTCTACATTCAGAGTCAGAAATTCCACCTATATTTCCAATAGGGGTAAAATATGAATTATAAAATAAAATAAAAATAAGACAAGATTTGTAAATGTGCAATACCTGAAAGGATCAACTTGAAGTCCTGAAAGAATAACATCCTGAGCCACATCATATTTCTCTAACTGCCATTTAAAGACAATATCATATCAAGTTACATTCAATATAGACACCATCATCATAATATAAGGCTTGAGAAACAAGAGTGATAAGGATGTGCCATGGACAATGGCCAAAAACAAGGTGAAGCAAGTTTTTGAATCAGAGAACCGTGTAGAGAAAGTAACAAGTGTGGAACAGAACAGCAAAAAGTATACTGCAATGGGATGTGTTATATAGCACAGTCACCCATGGTATATATTATTACTGTCAAAAGTGTCAACAAAGTACATCAAGGCCAAGCTCATACACAAGCATTTAATAAAATTATTTAATATATATTCTATTAAGTAGGGCACTCAGCATTGAACAATTTTATATTGTTATCAACCAAATCTAAAGCTCATTATAGGTACAAATGTGAAGAGGCTTCATCATAATCACAGTTGTAACCATGATTGTTAAGCATGCGATCTAGATCGTAATATATCACGCATTTTTCTCCCTCCACTGTGCTGGAGCGGTGTGCATGCAGAGGAAGTTCGTCGCTCTCTCTCTCTTGTGCCTGTTTCACACATTTTCGACCTGGTTTCACTTATTTTGACCCAATTTTGACCCAGGGAACTTGCACCTTTTCAATCTAGTTTTGCACATTTTTGACTCGGAATTCAACCTGTGTTTCATTGCAAAGGAGGGATACACTGAACATTTGGGACTCTTGCTGCCTCCCAATTTTAATCATGTCTTCATTTTTTTTTTTTTTTTTTTTTTTTGGGTAGTGAATCATGTCTTCATTTATTACTGTTAAATTAACATTTTAGATGTTCATTATTATTACTTTTTATATGTTGTTTGAGACTATGAAAGAGTGTGATTTATCATTAAATTAATATAAAAATCAAGTTAAGGTTAATTTTTCTTGGTTATTTTATAATTTTGTCTATTTGGTGGGATCTTACGATCCGTGTTACGGTCTTACGATTTAGGTTTTATCTATACCCAATTGATCTTTGATGAGATCCTGAGTTTGACAACCATGATTGTTACCATGTAGAACTAAAACTCAAGAATCACTGTAAAGGTGCTTCCTATTCAAAAGTATTACCAAGGGTCACCAGCAAAAGCTAAAATATTTGTAAGAATGAGATATTTGAACATTGTGTCTTATGACCATACGTGGGTTGTATTTATAAAACCACAGAAGGAATCATCTTATAATTACAGATTATCCAATCAAATCCTTAATTTGTGTAACTCCATCCCTAATTGCTAGCAGCTACTATTTTTATATGAACCATGTGTTAAATATGCTATCTTACAACATTTTTTACGCTGCCCCTTATTATTCTCTTGAATCACTATAACATAGGCCATATCCAACTCCACACTTAGTCTTGATTCAATTCCCCATGAAGTAGGTAAAGACCCGAGGTGGGAGAATTCCCCTCAACTAGTGACATGGTTTAAGATAACGCATAGAATTAAAATTTTAAGGAGCCTTAAAAGGAGAAGGCATTAGAATCACCTAGCTAAATGTATAACAAACCCCCACCTAGAACAAAAAATATATTTTCTAAAAGAAAAATATCAGGGGCTACCCAATAAACTACAACAGAGAAAGAGAGATAAGTCTCTTACTAGTAGAAGAGCACTGGCCTTCAAAAGGTATGGTTTTACTGAATTACTTTGGAGTTCCACAAGCTTTGCAGCATCTTTCAATCCCAGCTGAAATGGTTGTCATGAATCAACTTAGTATGTGCAGATCAATTTAGAAATATGTTAGTATTTCAGCATGATAAAAAGTATCCAATAGAACATACTTCGGCAAGTGTTGTGGGATCAAGCCCACTCAATGGCCTATGTTCTGAGGATGATGATGATCTATGCATTAAATATTGGCTAATCCTGATTGGAAAATATTATCAATGGCATGAGAACAAGAAACTTAACAGATCTGAAGAAAAACTATTTGGAACAAGATTAAGAAAAACAGTTTGTAATAACTAATGTAAAAGAAAATACTGAATATGCCTAACCTAATATAAGCTGCACTTCTATTGCCGAGGATGATTGGATCACTAGATTTGATGCTATTGGCTCTTGAGTAAAAGTTGATTGCCTGAATAAATAATAACAAAGATCAATATTGAAAAAGACAAAGTATAAACATCAAATTTCCCTGTATATGAAATAATTCCTTGATATCTCTTTTTAAAATTCTGCAACTAGGTAGTAAAGCATGAGAATTCCATCCCTCATCCAAAATTCGCAAGTGTTTTTTGAGAATGAAGTGTATATTAAGTCAAAAAGCATTGCAACATCCCAAAAAAAAAGTGAACACACTGAAATATGATCATATTGCTTAAACAAATAAAAATATAATGTTTCAGAAGCAAATCATGCATTGATTGAAGCAGCAACTCAATTCATTTAGCTTCCATCAAACAGACCAAGAAAAGTCATGTGAATCAAACTCTAAATTTTACCAATTATAAAAAAAAAAGTACTACAATCATATCATGATTATAGTTAAAACTTAAAACACAAATTTTATCTGAAAAAACACATTCTACATAATACTGGATTGCAACAGCATGATTTACTTAATAAACTAGGTAACTACAAAAACGATAGGCATAACAGGGAAATACAAATAGACAAATAATAAAGACCTGTACTTTTAATAGAATAATTAAATAAAGGCAGGATGAAGGAATAAGTAATAAAATTCCACTACACTTGGCTTCATCCTCAGAACAATTCTGTTGTCGCACAAGATCCCTTTTCCCAAATTCTTGACAAAAAGCTACGATAAATCAATATATTCCCATTTCCATTTCATAAGTTAATGAAGCTTAATCGTACAAGAAAAACTAGTAGAATGGAAAGAATAATCCTACATCCTCATAATCTGTTCATTTATGTTTACATAACATCAAATGCATGTATCTTTTCATTATTAAGTATTGGGAGGATACATGATTACTTTGGATTAATACTTGTGTTTTAATCAGACAAACTATAAGTACTAGATCGATAATGAACATGTATCATTACTCTAATGTAAAACACAATATAATACATTTTATGTAGAGAAAAAAGAATAAAAAATGTTGCAAGCAATGATCATATATAAATGGACTGCACTGAGAAGAACAATTAACAGAATAGCCAACAAGCAAGCACACTTTTTTCATCACCTCTTCCATTCTGTTCTCTTGAAAGGCCAAATTGCCCTTTTGTACAAGCTCGTAAACATAATGAAATGTGTCCCATGCCAATCCTTCTGGTCCATTTTCCTGCAACAGAACCGGATATCAATGTTCATATTTCTATGTTAGATTTCCAAACACAATATTGATTCGTTTTATAACTTTCCACCATTCCTTTTGAATGTTTCAAACATAATGGGACTGGATGACCGAATTCTATCATCTGTATTGCCTAATGCTCACAACTCAGGACTCAAACAAATAAAAGAGAAGGAAGAGCCTTTCCTTATCCACACTTTGTTACTACGGTAGTTTTATACTTTTATAAGAAAAGTAAACAGACATTGAGGGTTGTGGGGAACCAATATTATTGAATCACAAATTTAAGTATGTTTTATTGTTGCATCCGTTTAGCCATAACCATAGTCAATTTTACAAAATCAAGTCACTCAAAATCAATTTTGGTCACCACAAAACCAAACACACTTAGATTTTACAAAAATCATGTATCATATTGGACAGAGGAAACCACTAAGACATTGACAATGACAATAAGAAACCTACATCCTTTTGCAAACTAACAGCAGAGCATACCTGAAAAGCCACAGCTCATGATACAGAAAAACAAAAGACAAATAAAAAATAATAAGAAAAATGAAACATTGAATGACATCTAGACTGTCATTTTCTCTTCTTGGATGTCTCACCTAGCAATTACTGGAGTCAAAGGGAAAGGTAAGTGACAAGACGACTTGTCTTTTCCCATATCCATCTTTGAAACCAGACACAAAAAGAAAGAGGAAACACAAGAAACAACTTTGAAAGAAATAGCTGTGCACAGCTGCATAGTAAGAACAAAGACTACAGTTAATTTAGTTTTCCAATGACCATATATCCTAAAACACGTGTGTATGGTCTTCTACCCTGGCAAAAATTGATTTTGAATATATTAATTTTATAAAATTGGTTTATTTTTAAAAAAAATTATGTGTGGACCCTCTGTTCCCAGAGGAAGAAGCCCTGGTAATTTGGAGTTCAGCTGAAAGATAAATAAAGTCTGACTAAGAATTGTTCCTCCCAGTAATCGAGCACGGATTCGGATTCATCCTAGGAATGAGCTCATTAACCGGTTGAGCTTAATCACTAACAGTAAATTTAAGATAAAAAATCAATTGCAGAGGCAAAAGCTTCAATTCTCTAGACAAAAGAAATAAAATCAATTCTATACTTCTAGAATCGCTGAAGTCAGTCGAAATTGAATACAAACATACATTCAATAAGAAAAAAACTAAACACGCATCAGAATCAAGGTTTTAGAAAAATGTCCACAACCGCAATTGTGGAAGCAAAGGCTTACAATTACATCAGAATCATCGATTTTCAAAAGCAATTTTTCAAAATAATAAGAATCACAAACAAACACGGTGTAAAACCTTGATTAAAAGAAGAACAAGATAAAACAGAATCGAATACTCTCTGAACTAAAAAAAACGAAAGAAAGAAGCAAAAACAATCGAGTAGTGAAACAATTGAAGCAAAAAATGCGATGTCTAGGTGTAGTTTTTAGCGCCACATTTTGTGAGCAAGGAAACAGTTGAAGAAAAAAGTGAAGAGAAGAAGAGAACTGACCAAAACGTAGTCGTCGACGTGGAGAAGAGAATGATCCAGAGTATCGGAAGGGGTTTGAGTAGCCATTGAGGATAGAATGGGAAATAAATAAAGAAAGAAAGAAGAGAGTGTGTGTGAAATTAATATAAATATTTTTGAAGAAAGGTTAAGATGATGAGAATGAAGAGAAGAAGAAGAAGAAGAAGAAGAAGAAGAAGAAGAAGAAGGGGCTTCGTGTTCGCCCCTGGCTCCTTCATTTCATACACGGACCAAATTCAACTACGTATTTATTTATTTCTATTTCTATTTCTATTTGCTAGGAGAAAATTCCCTCTTTTTTTTAATTGTTTATAATATTGGTATTGTTAGGCCAAATGTTATTTATTGAATTTGATTTTAAGATTTTATAGTATGTTTGAGTTTAAAAAAATAAACCTCAATTTAAACAGCTCAAATAAAAAGAAAAAAGATAATATGAACATTTGATATATTGAAATGCAGTTACAAATTTATAATTTTTTACTATTTAATCTTTAATATATTTGACTTTTGTCATTAGACTCAAACAAGAAAAATGAAACTTGTCGTTAGACTCTTTAAAAAATACAACAACTCTTGTAATTTTTTTTTTTACACAACTCTTGTAATTTAATCATCTTAAATGTTATAAAATGGTAAGGTAAAGATGTACTTTGTCTACATCTAAATCTTAACTTTTCATTTCTATAAAGGGTAAATATCACATGTTGACTTCTCACATTAGAGTTTATGTTTAGGGGTAGATATTATCTTTATGACGAGGGCTCAATTGAACCTCTGGAACTTAAAAAATATGCAAATATATTAATTTTGTATTTTGAAGTTTGAACCTTTGAATTTTTTTTTTACCACTAGCTCAAAAACTCAAATTAAAAGTTTGAAACGAATCAAACGATTGAGTCAGCATCATGAATACGCCATTGTTTATGATGTGGCATGTTATATTACATGTCGATTGCATATCAATTTTAACTCACTAAATAATTTGCAAATGAAATATAAGTCATAGATAAATTTGCTAATAACTAATTTCTCTAGCAAATTAGTCTTTAGCGAAACATATATTTTATAAGTAATCTTTATGTGACATGATTTAATGTGACACAATTGATATGAGATCAATGTAAAATGATTATGTATTCAAAAATTGTGTTACACGATAATCCATAGGATTGTTCATGGTTCAGTTCGAACAAAAAATCGAATCGAATTGAACTGAACTATAATAATGGTTTGAGAAACCGAACCGAACCATTGTGGATAATAGTAAAATCGAATTGAACTATACTAATGGTTCAACTAAATAGTTAACCGAACCAGACTGTTAAGCACAAATAACTGTAGTTATGGTTCGGTTAACCGAACCGAACTGTTAAGCACAACATTTTGTTGGCCTCTTAATTTCATAATTAACTAACATTACAACTTAAATAAACATCAATGGTTAAGTTAAATTCAAGTACAACAAATATGAACTTAAAACTAACAAAAAACAAGTGTTTTGAGTTTTGAGAATTTTGAGTTTTTCAAATGGTTTGGTTCGGTTATTAATGGTTCGATTTACAATTAATAAACTGTTCAGAATTAATAATTCGGTTCATAAATTTATGGTTCGATTATTTTTAATTCGATTCGGTTTGATTATTTTTAATTCGATTCGGTTTGATTTAACAGTTCGATTCAGTTTATGATTTTCAATGAACAGTACTAATAATCCAATACATTAAAAGTTAAAGAAACAATTTGATCTAATTTTGATATTGTATTTGCTAATTTAAAAAATAAATGATTGTTTTGATGACATACATATAATAAATTGAAAGATTTCAATAGGAGTAGTACTAGTGATGATGCAGTCGTGTTGTGTTTTGTACGTGGAAATATATATCCCTTGTGTTTTGTGGTAGGCGTGGGGGAAGAGTCTATAGAGATGGGAGTGGTGGGCCCTTTGTGTTTGGATGTTTCATTGGTTTGTGTGATGTGGCCAGTCAATTTTGCATAGTTATTGTCATTCATGCTTTGACTTCATTCGTCTACACTTTTTTTTTTGGTCAAGTCATTCGTCTACACTTTAGTTTGGATATAGTATTATACATCAAAAACATTTTTTTTGATTTATTAAAAAATTAATATATGATCTATAATATAAATTAAAAGGGTTTGTTAATTTAGATTCACCTAAAAACATGAATATCTAAATTAGTAAGAGCATCTTTTCTATTATGACTAAAAATATTTGTCATCCACTATTTCAAATAAATTCAAAGTAAAGGGCAAATTTGGAGTTTTATAAAAAAAAAGCAGCAAAACATGTTTTATCCTTTATTAAAATTATCAAACAACATTTTTCTAATAAAAAAACATAAAATTGTTTTATAAAAGTGGGTGTAAATTAGCAAATGGTTGCACAACATTTTATAAAATTTACCTAACTAACCCTCAATTTTCTAGTGTAAAATAACTAAATGTCAATGATTTTTTTATCCAAAGTGAAAAGGTACACCTTGTTAATTTAGACCTTCATGTCTTTAAGTAGTCTAAATTAGCAAATCCCTAGATTAAATATATTGAATTTTCACTAAACTTAAAAGTAGTTTTTTGGTTATAATAATGACTAGAGAAAATATATTAGAATATCAATAAAATCAAAAATTATTTATAAATGTGGTTTATCTAGACAGGAGTATGAATGAACTATTCATTAGTCTTTCTTCTAACAAATTTTACATAGAAGTTTTTAATGTGATTGTTAAATATGTTACGAAAATTAATAATATTATTATTAAATTAAGAAAAATGTTAAATAGTGCACCCAGTGCACTAATTATGCAAATTATTATATAATACTTTTTTTGGAAATTGTGCTTTCAATATTTTGAACATGTAAAAAGTTATTTCATAACTAATATTTTTGTCTTTTATGTCATTTTCTAACATGCTTAATAAATGTATCGGATGCACTGTTTAGCATGACTCTTAAATTAAATCATGTAACTTTGTCAAAAAAAAATTAAATCATGTAACAATAATATTTGTTCTATTCTTATGAAAAGAAACAACAACACCTCGTGTCTAATTCTAAATCAACTATGCTCAGTTACCTCGTTGAAAATGATCAATCTATGTTCCATTTTAGATGATCCAAAGTAGGTTGTTTCCACTATATTGTTAGTGCTATCATGTGCGGATGCGGATCAAGTCCATGCATGCCCAATTTGTTCTTGATATTGTTCCAAAATTTGTTGTTTCTTTGACTCTGTATGGCAAGATAAAAAAACTATTTTATAGTTTATAAGTTAAAAAATTTATTTAGTAACAGTCTTTTCATAAATAATTTATAGTTTATTTTACTAATTTATAATTTATTTTTCCGATATTATTTCAAGTAGCTTATGAACTTATAATTTATTATTTTTTTTCTTCCACTTTCACTCTTGTTATTTTAACTAAAATCCACTTTTATCCTTTAAAATTTATTTAGAATTCAAACTATTTTCCCTAAAAAAAATAATACAAATCATCTCTTCTAAAAAAATAACAGCCATGTTTCATATATCATATATCTATATACAGAATACCGTCGGTCGTTAATATTATCCATCATATATTTATTTTGTCATCCGTCATATATTATTTTGTATTAATACAATTGTAGTTAAGATATTTTTTCTTTTGAACAAGTATAGTCAATATTATCTTAATTTTTATTATATGTTTAGTGCAAAATTTATATAATTGTCGAATATATTATATTATATTGTTTAATTTTAATATTTTTATATAATTGACTCAATTTTCAAGTGTTACAAGATGTACAAATATACATATACACTTCGATGCTAACATAATTGACTTCGATTGTTTATTTTTTTTTAAAAAACCGAGTATAAGCTTCTTAATAATTAATTACGAGAAGGATGCAACTGATTAATTTTTTTTTAAAAGCATACTATAAAGCCCAAGCCGTCTAAGATTCGTTTTGACTTTGGAACGGCAACCATCAGAGAAGTACAACTTTTTTTGGACAAACACCATGCGACAAATCAAGATTTACTTCTAGGGTTTTAAAATGCTAGTAGTACAACGATCTTACATTTAGGGTTTTAATTGCCTACTTTTAAATTTTTTATATTTATCTACATTTAAAGTGTGTATGTATGAAAAAATATTTTGAGGTAAAGTAGTTTTTTATGGGAATTCAAATTTTTCATTGTAAAATATACTCCCTCCGTTCCTTTTTATAAGAGACAATTGATTTTTTAAATTCATTCAATAATACATGTATTTAAGCTATAATATAGATCAAATACATCAATTGTTGAATGTATCTAAAAAGTAAATTGTCTCACATAAAAAGGAACGGAGGGAGTACATTAAAACAATATTCTACGTGATTGAAGTTAGGGACGGATCTACAGCTTAGTAATTGGGTGCCGCTAACCCCACTCCATCAATAATTTTTAAACCAATAACCCATAAAATTTACATGTTGACCCCACTTTAAAATAACAATTGTCCCCACACAAGCTTTTTCAATCCACTAAAGACAAAAGTGAATAAGATAGGGTTAATAGGTCTTTACCCCCCTGCTAAAAATTTCTTGAAGATTGCCCCCTTGCAAAGTTTTTTTTTTTGTTTCCCCCTTGAGTGTACTTTTTACATCGGTTATTTTGTTCAACCGATTTAAAAAATTATGTTTTTTAAATCGGTTATTTTGTTCAACCGATTTTAAAAGTTAAAATTTCTTGCATCCAAGAGAGGAAAAAGGGGGAAACAAAAAAAAAACTTTGCAATGGGGCAATCTTCAAGAAATTTTTAGCAGGGGGTAACACAAAACACGCCCACTTAGCAGGGGGTAAAGACCTATTAACCCAATAAGATATGATGAGAAGTTGCCGTTGGAACAAACTCTAAAGATTACTACTATAGTATTTGTCTAACACAATTTAACATTAAAAAAAGAGAAACCATTTAGTAATATGGATCAATTTTTTTTACTTCTCATTTCTCCCATAGTAGTAGTCTAGCATTAGTAGAGTACTAAAAAAAGCATCTTTTCAAAAAAAAAAATCAAAACTTGTCAATTATGCTACTTTCTCATTGTCTTCGCTTGGTTTATTTTTTAATCTCCTTGCAATCAAACCAACTTTGAAGGACTTTAATTTGAAGGTGTGGGGAACTTGTTATCCTTTCATGTAAGCTGCTCTTTTCATTCTTATATTTGTCTTTGTTGTGTTGGTCCAAGATTTATTATGCTTCATGCTTATGCTTACATTAGAATCAAATGTGCAACCTTAGAGGAGATGAATTTTTGAATGATTAGTGGAAAGTAACATCCATAGAGAGCGATATATAATTAATAGGGTTGAAAATGAAAAAAATTAGGACATTTTGAAAATATGAAAACATTTGTAATCTCTTTAATTTTTGGTGTAGAATTAGTAATCTCTTTGATTTTTTTTGTTTAATTGTTAAAAATTTATATATATTTTTTAATAAATTTTACTGATAAACAATTTTGACCACACTTATTGAAATTTCTGAATCCGTCCCTGATTGAAGTTATTAGAAATCATCAATAATTGACACCGAGTAATACTTGAACAAAATTGATGATCAAAAAATTATATGTGTATGTTTGGTTCTGCGGTGACGAGAATTGATTTTGAGTGAATTGATTCTATAGAATTGATTTTGAATAAAAGTGAATTAAATGTGAAGTGATTTATGTAAAAGTGGATTAAGTAGTAAATTTAAGGTTAAAATCAATTGTAGAAGCCAAAAGCTACAAATTGTATCTTCTAGTATAATCAATTCTACACGCCCTTGAACCTCTCTCTAACCTTGATTGCTCTGACCTCTCTCTAACCTCAACCACCGCTCTCTCTCCCGTCGAATCCAAATCCGCATCTCTCTCCCGTCGAATCCAAACTCCAGGTTTCAGATGTTGCCTTTAGGAGTGGTGGTGTGTTGTGTTCTGCCTCCGCACCATTGTTTCCTTGTCCGGTAGTTCGTTTGGATCCTCAACCGTCGGCGTTCGTCGCGGTCGTTTTAAACCTCTCTGTTCGTGGTTTCTTTGGTCACGGATGGTGGTGGTCGTGTGATTCCCTTTGTTTTCAACAAATGGGTTCTGTTTGGATTTACCTTACCTCCACGTTTTCCTCTGTCTGTGAGTAAGATGGTGGTGGTTTTATCCCTCTTGGTGGTGTTCCCTTGCTCGTTCTGTTCACGGTGGTGGCTGGTTCTCGGTTTTCACCTTTCGGCGCTTGTGGTTTGCTTTTCTGAACTTTGATTTTCTGATTTGTTTCCAGTTCTGTTGAGAGCTGCAGTGATCAATGTTCTCAGATCTTCATCCGCAACGCCTGACAGACGGTTCTGGATTAGGCTAGAAATGGCCTTTGACTTGTTGCTGCTGTTGATGTTGCAGTGAATGAGTTGTCGGTTGGTGTTTCTGTTACCGTGTTGGCGGTCGGTTTCATTCGCCGTTCTGTAAGAGATTTTATCACAATGGTTGCATCTTTTACACATCTCTTCTTTTGCAATTTGGTTTTGGGTCCTGTGTTGGGCTTGCTGAATTGTGTCAATGTGTTTTTGTTTGTTTCGCATTTGGCTCTATCATTGGATTTGATCTGGTTGGACTTATTTTACCCTTTTGGGTTGTATATATGTTTTTTGTGTATTTGTCGGGTTTGGTTCTTGCCCCCCCGACTTTCTTTGTACTTGTTTTTTTTAATGGATTGCTGTTTGCTTAAAAAAAAAAAAGTATAATCAATTCTACAAGCAAAATCAATTCTCCTTTAAATTATCCAAACATGTTAAAATCACTTCTACAACCTCTAGAATCACTTTTGACCCTCTAGAATTGAAACCAAACACATACGTAAAATCAATGATTGTTTTTAAATGAAAACGGTTGTGTTTTTTTTATAATTTTTTCAAAGGCTTGTGTTCGAACCCTTCTACCAGATATTAAATTTGATCTTTTTCTTTTTAATTTAAATCCGTGACCTTTACCACTATAAACATATACATTCTTAACCACAAAGTTATCTTCCCAAATTGATATTTTAATGCGCAAACATATATACATGTAGCATATTTTGTAATTTTATAAAAATACAAAAGGTAAAATTCTGCAACTGGAGCACAATTGAATGATTTTAAAATACAGAGACAAATTTTATAAGTAAGCAAAAATAAGATGACAAAAATTATAATTAAGTATAATTATTAGAGGAGAGACATATTGACTCCGGGTGTAAGTTATAAAAGTTACTCCAAATCTTAGCCTTTAATTTTAATATCAATTAATGGCTAAGATTGATTTATCATAATTGATAAGGTGAACTTTATTTTGTTATCACACTAGAAAATGAACATTATCAAAATATACTTCAAATAGAAGAGAATGAATTAATTATAATCATTAATTGTGAAAACTTATTATCCTTAAAAAAAATGTGTCAACTTATTTACAAGTACTTTTGATAATTTTTTCTTACAATATTTTGATGGGTATGCTTTTTTTTTTACAAGTACTTTTTATTTTGTTTTGTATACTTTTTTTTACAAGTAACCTGCCATTATATTTTCTTTACCTGCACATTTTTTTTCTCTTATTAGTTCAATACTTTTTGTTTTCTTTTTTTACAAATTTGAACATGTTAATTTAATTTGTAATGATTTTGTTGAAGAAACAAACAGATTTCTAGTAATGGATGCCAATGCTGAGGCTGCATGTGCTATGCCAATAGATAGTGAATTGCGCTAATGTTTTATTAAGAAAATGTATAGATTTATATGTTTAATCCAAAATATATTTAATTTTTGCTAGTGTTTAATCCGATCTGCAATTGTATTTTAATTTTTTCTGTTCATTTTTTAGCATAAAAAAAGGTAAGGGAGAGGAGTCATTGTTTTCACAATTAATGATTATAATTAATTCATTCTCTTTTATTTTAAGTATATTTTGATAATCTTTATTTTCTAGTGTGATAACAAAATAAAACCCACCTTATTAATTATGATAAATCAATCTTAGCCATTAATTGATATTAAAATCAAAGGTCAAGATTTGGCGTAACTTTTATAACTTACACTCGGAGTCAATATATCCCTCATCTAATTATTAATATGTTACTATTTTCTTTTTCACTATGGCTATAAACTCTGAATATCCTGTTACATCTTATTTTATTTAATCTTTAATTTAAATTAGTTGAATATATAACTCCCTAAAACCATTGTTAACAAGACTCTAAAAATAATTAGTCAAAGAGTACATATATTATCTATGCACACACTCACTCCTAGTTAGAAAAATAATTAAATTAATGCCATGCTGCCCATGCAAAAACACGTATATAACTAAACCATTCACATGCAATACAATAGAGTAAGCATTTTGTCTTTGTGCATAGGGTCCATGATTAATTATAGTAATTTATTTTTTACTGTATTTTATTTTTATCATGAAATTATAGTAATTTATAACATAAGATAAACGGCACATCGTAGGTGCTCACGGCCATTTGTTCATCGTCCTTGGCATCCGCCGAATTACATTTTACATCACAAACTTCAAATTAAGGGAGTAAAGTATTACAATCAATATCAATTTGGTACTTCTATATGTATAATGTATGAGAAATGCTTGTTTGTAAGAAATTAACAAGCAAGAAAGAGAAGAATAAATCATGGCCTTACAATTTCATAACCAACCTCCCCATGATTTCCTCTAAACTTCCTATTTTATAGCAATTTCAATTTTTTTAAAACAATACAGTACAATTCTTCTCTTTCTTGTGTTTTTTCTCCCGTAACATATAGCACTACTCATAATGTATATGGGACAGCTTTGGTAACACTATTATTCTATTAATTTTGCCGACTTTTTTTTCCTTACAAAAATGTAAAAGGGCTATTTCAATGTTTTTTTTTAGGTTGAATTTAGGAACTTGCCGATATTTAAAAAAAAAAGTCTAAAAAAACAGAGAATATTTATAGAAATACTTAACGAAAATTTTATATCAACAACAAAATACAAAAACTTCGAATTAAATCATTGTATTATTTTTTACTAATACATATTAATTTTTTATTCTTTTGGTGTTAATTACGAGTCCAGATCCTCTCCATTTGGTGAGGAAATGGCCATCTCAATTTCTTTTAACAAATAACAGACACGTGGCAAAACAAACATCAACGGTGAAGATTTACTTGTGAGTCTTTAATTTAATTTTTAATTAATTATTGAACAAAACACAAACACAACCTGTGTTTCTCATTCATGTTCACTGTAAAGTTTTTGCAGAACCCATAAAACTCAAAAGAACTACTTGCTCATAATAACAACACCGCCTGCTCTGTCGTGCCTTCCATGGCCGATCACGGTCGTCATATCGTCACCACACCGCCTTGTGTTGGTTTGTTTCTTCACAGCTTGCTCTCCACTTTCTCCATAAAAAAATATGAGGGAAAGATTGAAACTTTAACCAATATTTTGAGAAAGAACATAAAAAGATTGAAACATTAAACAAAGCAGCTAGAGATAGATTACAACAACACAGGAAAAAAAGATTAAAAGAGGAACATAGAAGCAACGAGTTCAGATCTGAAGCGGCGGCGGTCGACGGTGATCGTCGGTGATCGGCGTGGCACCTCGAGCATGAAAGTCTAACTAGATGAAGGTCACAATGCAAAGAGACTGGAGGCGGTGCAGAACACTTTTCGTTTACATAAATTTTAACAGTACTGCTATATGGTACGAAGCATTTTGTCCAAGAAACACAAAAATTACACTTGTCAATGTGTTAAATAATGATGAAACAGTTATCTTCCTATTTTTGAGGAAAACATGGTGTGGTTGTTGTAATGAATGGTGGAGATTTATTTCTTGTCTTTCTTATTTCAATGTTTCGTACCATTCAACATTTTCCAAATTCTAATTGAAATGTTAAATCTGAGCCATTGGATTTTTCTTAGCCACGTGTCAGTTATTAATGACTAGAAATTGAGATTGCCATTTCCTTAACAAATGGAGAGGATCCAGACTCGTTAATTACATATTAATTTATGTTGACCTTTTATTTTTTTTCTCTGTATGCAATTTATATGTTGACTTTAAAGTGTACGGCTAGAATAAACCACAACACTTAATTAGTTTAATTTATTGCCGAAGGGATCTTTATGCATGTTGCCTGCTGCATGGAATCAACCTATAATAAGATCCTAGTTGCTACTTGTAATTGGATTAGCTTTTATAATTGTTTAGAGAACGTGGATTAATTAACTTCTGTTTTTTTCCAACATTTGGATTTCCACAATATTTTTTCCTATTTTGTTTGCACTTATGTGTCTTTAAGCCAAACTAGTTCATAACTAATTATTGGTTTATATTTAAATATTGTTGAATTTATGGTATTTAGGTGAAAGAATAAGAGAAAATGATAAGAAACATAAATATTATTGATAATTATGCCAATGACCTAAAAAACAAACCTAGTCAGAGAGATATTTTATCAACAAACTATAATATAAACCATATGTATATCTTAACAGATATTTTCAATTCTAACACTCCCCCTCAGGCTCAAGTTGAAGCTTTAAGCTTACAAAATTAACCCTAAAAATAAATTAAATCCATTGTTATCATAGCCAACGAAGAACAACAACCAAATAAGTAGTAGAACAACGGTCGAAGCAATAAATCCACATTGAATTATGTAAAAATACTCACGGATTAAAGTATAACAAACGGAGAATTATGTGAAAATGTCCGCAGATTAAAGTATCACAAACGGAAAATTTGACCACCAAAACAAGTCCAAGAGAGACTGACGATCAATCTGGAAAAAACAGTAAATAAAGGTAAATGATTCATGGAAAAGTGGCATGTGGATTAAAGATAATGAAACAAAACTATGTTTGGCCTGACTTTTTTTTAGGTCTTAAAGCTATCTGAAAATTAAAAGTAAAAATAAGAGTTTTTAGCAAAAAACTAAAGTTGATTGATAATTTTTGTATTTTTTAGCTTCAAAGATTTTTTATCTATGTATTTTACTTATAAAAATTAAACAATTTTTTTTTCTATTAAAAGCTTTTTGAAAATCTGATTAACCTAACTTTTTCTTTTATTGAGTAAAAAAGTCTAAAATAGAATAGGCTAAATAGTAACTAAATACTTCACAAATTACATTTATATTTATTCTTTTTTTTTTTGACAAAAAAATAAAATTAGCAACGGTTTTTTGGTAAGAAATTAGCAACGGTTTATGTTAACTAAACTTGAAAGAAAAAAAAAACTAAGAAAAAAATTATTTTTTAAATAGATATTTCCGAACATACGGTAATAATTATCCATACTTTTGTCAAAAAAAAAAAAAAAATTATCCATACTTGTCATGGGCTCCACATAAGTTATAAGCAAAAAAAATTCAATTGTTTACTATAAATAAATTTAAAAACTTTATAATCATTGAACCCAATATCTAAACACTTTGTAAAACCAAACATATGAGTAAAAATAAAATATAGTTGACATGACTCTAAAAGGTTCTCTACAGTACTGGTATTTTCAATTTACAAATTATCTATATAGTAATTCTTATCTCTTTTTTTAGTTGAAAAAAAAACACTATTTCTATTTTCTTTTAAAAAACAATGGAGTAAATTTTTAATATAATTAATTTTTTGTTGAAAAAAAAATACAGTACTATTTTTATTTTATTTAAAAAAACATTGAAGTAATTTTTTAATTTAATTAATTTTTTGTTGATTTCTCACGTGAATATGAGAAATTCAATAAGAGGCAAAAGAAAACTCATTTTATTTTTTGTACAGTGAACATGAGAACTTCATTTTTTGTACAATGCAACTTTAATTGGTCAATTTCATTATTTAACATAAATAATTTTTTGTTATCATATCTACTAACTTTAAAGTTTAAACCACCATTTAATGTTGTTGGTGGTAAAATGGTCAGTTTGGGGTGTATAAGAGAAAAGCACGGGTGCCTTTTGGTAGTAAATGATGGAGGGAAAATGTTTGTAATGGGCCTGGGCCGGTCAAGCAAGAGCAGCCCAAATCAAAACCAAAATAAAACAAACTCAGCTTTTTGCTTATTAACTAAATTCAATAGTAATATTGAATGTTTAATCATTATTATTAACTAAACTAATTATTATTTTTCTTTTTTAATTATTAGGGTCCAACTTTTGTGTTTCATCAACTTGTCAAGTGTTGCATTCGTTTCTCTGCTCTTAGGGGGTATTACATCACCTTTCAAGCAAAAGCACAAGAAGAAGAAGATCCAACAACTTTCCAGGCCCAAGTATGGGAGGGTAGAGAACAACCACCTGAGGTCAAAGAGTGTAAAATTAAAATCTAACACACTCACTCCACCATGGTAATAATGTTTCCATCCTTACATGTTTAATCTTTTCTTGGAGATTTATAATGTTACAAGTTTATATTATTTAGTAGTATGATTTTCATATTTTATTTGACAAACTCACAATGTTTCTTGTTGATGCATGATGCAGTGTTGGATTACTATATAATACTCTATTTTATTATCCAATGTCATTGTAATTAGACTTTTTACCCGTGAGATGAACTCAATTTTGATATGATAATCCCTGTCGGCAAGATAGTCTCATTTTTGCGTATAACAATTCAATATTTGGGGGATAGCAACATTTCATAATGATTGACGCTAGTGAGATGGGCTCAATTTTATTATAACAAATAGTGCCTTAATATTGGCAAATAACCTGATTTTATCATAGTGATTATCGTTGGTGAGTTGGACTCGACTTTGGCGAAAATGTTAATTGTTGGAGATGTAACACATGGTTTGCGAATAATATTAGCATTTTTACAAGACAAGATTGTGGCCTCGTATTTGTTTATCAGTTATCCACATTGATATGGCCTGTATCTCTTTTTCATTGGTGTTGATGATATCAAAAGACACATATTGCCATTGATGCGGAGTACATCAAGAATGTGCCTGCAAAGAAGATTTAATTCACTTTCCTTTTATTTGGGTAAGATAATTATATTTCAAAAGCGAGACCATTTCATTTTAAAGCCTTGACAACTTCATCTTTTGCGCTGAGATAGTTTCGCTCTTATTGATGAGACAGTCGAAACCTCATCATTAATTATGAGTAATGCTGTTGAGACGGACCCGACTTTACAAAGATCAACATTTACTCGAAGTTTAAAATGGAGTTTAAAATTATGTTGGTGGGAGTAAGACAACTAGCTTTTATCAAAGGCTCAAACAACTAAATTTTGAGTAGTTCAACTCTGAAGCTTAATTAGTTCAATTAAGTTGACTTAGGTCTCTAACATATGATGATAAAACTTACATTCATAATAACCCAAATTTTTTCTTTTAAAAGGATAAAGTATTCAGCATGATACCTTAGCCAAAATGCTGAAGGGATCTCTGAGTTCAACTCAGCATTTGAGGACTCTTACAACAATGAAGTGTCACTCCAAATGATATGAATTACATCAACCAAGAGATTTTGACTACCTGCCTGTTTATAGACAAGTCCATCAGTACTTTAATATTTGTCTCGCCAGAGAGAGAGAACACTTCAATATTCACCACACTATCATAGGTGTAGTGGCTTTAACGTTCATCTCACCATACGGCAGAATTGCTTTAGGTTCCATTTGATACGATAAAAAAAAAGGAAGGAAAGAAAATTGTAGAAACCGATGAATGAATTTTCTTTCCATCGTACAAAAAGTCCCATATTACATTTTTACTTTAAAAAAAAAAAAAACAAAACAAGGATGTTCAAAATTATCAAAAATAAAATAGAACGACTAACTAATGTCAATACGACACGTATCAAAAAAGACATATTCATTCGTTATGCTACTTCTTCCAATGTTTGCTAATGCATCGGCGCATTAATTTACTTCACGATATGAATGTTTTACCACAACCTCCCAATCCAAATCGATTAGCCGGAGAATCTTTTCTACAAGGATCTCCCTGGCTTTGGCTTCCACCACCTCTAGAAGTAATGACTCCCACAACAACCATGGAATCAATATGCAACTCCACACAATTAAAGTTTAATCTTCTAGCATATTTAAGTCCTTCAATAACTCCCTACAACTCCGCTAAATACATGTTAACCCTAGAATAACCACATTTTCATAACTGATGTTTTGTAATCGTTTTTCTTTCGGGCTTAGCCCATCTTTTTCACAAAAATAAAAATAAAAATAGAACGACTAACAAAATTAGGTTTCAACATTGTTGAAGTGGAACAAAAGATGATCCTAGAGAAGTTCCTCGGTGGGGTGTGATGCACCTGCAACTTCAAGAATTCAGATTAAGTGCATGTTGACATTTTTAATTATGCTATACTCTCTCAAACTCATATTAAGTGTCATATTTTTCTATGAGTATATTTATAAGTGTCATTTAATGTTATTGGCACCTAAGAAAATTAGTGAGTATACTAATTTTTATTACCAAATTTTATGTATTGAAATAAAATAAAGAGAAGAAGTTATTGAAAAATATATTTAATATTTTATTGATATAAATATATTTTTGTGAAATAATTCATTGGTCTTTATTTTTATATATTTTTAATTTTTGTATTTCATTGATATTTTAAAATGAAAAAGGTCTACAAATACTCCATATGTGATACATATAACATAAAGATCCTTATTATATATGTACCCAAAAAAAAAATACAGATCCTTATTAATCATTATTTTTTGGCTAAAATCCTTTTTAATTTTATTCACCAATATAAAATAAAATATAGAATATAGAAGGAGTATATTTGACACCTAAGAATGGTCTCTCTCCCGTCGTCCCGTGTATTGAAATATTGATTGTTAAATTGTCTTTTTGACTTTTGATTTTCATTTTATAAGGTAAATTGGTCAAAGACTTTTTTTTTTGACAAAAGGTAAATTGGTCAAAGACTTAACTAGTACTTTGTTGTTGTTGTTTTTTTTTTTTTATATAAGAAAATACTTAACTACTATTCTAGTTAAAATGATTCAATTATTAGCTACTAAAAATATTATAGAAAAGATCGAATTTTTTACTTCTTCACAATTATAATATATGAGTTTAATCACTAAATTATTGGAAAAAAAGACATAACTACTTTGACATTAATATTATTTTTGAAGAGGCTAAAAAAATTTATATAAAAATGCACAAGATGTGCTAAAAAGTATCAAATACAGGAAATACTCGAAAAGATAGCTTAAAAAACAACCTGCATAATAGACACTAAACACTCTAAATAATAATAGACTTAAACAGGCTAAATAATTGACATTATTAAATTATACATTTAATATAAAATGCACAATTATTTGCTATTGAAAGTAGTAATCAAAAGTAAACAAAATTTAAATAAGATGATTATGAAATAATTTAAAAGAAAAAAAATATAAGTGAAATAAAAGTTTATCCAAGAAGCTCCATTTTGGATAATGTTAGTTGCTATCGAGGTTATCCATGATATGAAAATTAAGAGAAAAAAGTAAGGTAGGAGATGTGACCCTTAAACTTTCAAACGTGATATTAGTAAAGCTTATGGCGCAACTGATAGTAATTACCTCTGATGCATTATGTTAAAGATCGGGTTCTCAAATAAGTGTTGTAATTGAATTATGCTTTGTGTTGAGACAATATTCAGTGTTGGTCAATGATTTGCTTATAGAATTTGCTTTGTACCAGTCAACAATAATGATTTACTTTATTTTGGTTTTTGAATGATTCTAAGAAGTGAGATGTTCATAGTATATTGTCTATGTTTGATCAACATTTGGTAGCTAGAATTCTTACCACTCCTCTTTATTCTTCAGTTACGGATGATAGACGAATTTGATATGGTGAAAGCAAAGAAGAATATTTTGTTAAAAGTGCTTATATAATTTGTGTACAGGGGCTCATTTATAGAATGTTACTTCTCACTTATGTGTTAGTGGTAATTGGAATTTGGTGTGTGGAATGTTAAAGCTCCGACAAAAGTTAAAAAAATAATTTGGCTTATTTGTAGAAAATGTATTCTGACCCATGTTCGATTGAGGGGTAAAGGAGTCGATTGCACGCAAGTCTGTGCTTTGTGTAATATAAAGAGGATAGTGAGCATGTATTATTTAAGTGCTTAAGTAGCCAAAATGTGTGGAACATGACTAGTTTTTTCCAGGTTGTTTCAAATGTTGTCAACAACGATGACGATGCTCAAACCATTATTTTTCAAATGCTGTAACAGTTGTTGAAGGATGACTCAACGTTGTTCGCATGTGTTTTGTGGAGCATTTGGAAGCAACAAAATAATCAGATTTGAAACAATGTAGCTAATGCTCAAAAATTTGTATTTTCTCGCGATGTTAATATGTTGTAGGAATGAAAAGTAGTTTGTATTGTTACTTCCAAACCAGCTTCGGGAATCTCAGGATGCTTTGGTGAGAACTTCGCGTAAACCGATGACTAGGTGTGTAAAATGCAATATCGATCCTTCCTTTTTGTCTAACTCAATGCTTATAATGGTTTACTCCAAAAAGCAAGGTACATATTGGTGAAGCACTTGGTCTTTTGTATGCGCTAAATTGGGTACACGAGCTTCAGTTAAGACCAGTGGAATTTGAGTTGGACTCAAAGAGAGTGGTTGATAGCTTTCATTCTTCGATACAAGACTATTCTGAATTTGGTGTTATTATGGTTCATTGTAAACTTATTTTCTCCAACTATTATAGAAACTTAAGTGTAGAGTTTGTACAGAGACAAAAAAATGATCTTGCCCATTGTTTAGTAAAGCAACTACATTATCAGCAAATTTCCAGATTTTGGTTGATATACCAAATTGTATTGAACATATTTTAATTAATAAATAAAATGCTATAAGCACTCTTTCGTCAAAACAAAAAAAATCTATTTATTGCAATTTGATTGAATACATATAAAATGATTTTATACCATAATTACATAGAAATTAATCACAAGAAAAAATACCATACATTAAAAAAAAACCAAAACATTTTGCACCAATTTTTTAAAAAATAAAAAGGAAATTTTGACAAAAGTGATCTTTCTATATTAAAATTTGACAGTTTTAGTCCCTCTACCAAATATTTTGTCTAAAAAAAATAGTGATACAACATGTTTTAAATTACGTTTATAAAAAAGAAATTTCTTATAATTAAGTTTATAAAAAGAAATTTCATATAATTTTATCGATGTTGATATTTTTTTATCATTAGATTATATACTACTTCATTTAAAACATATATATCAATGATTTATAATTAAAAATATAATACAAAGATAAAAATGATATTTTAAAATAGAAAAACAATATGTGCAAAATAATAAAAATACTAGGAGCAATATTACAATTAAGCATTTAAGCCAAACAAAAATACTAGCATGTGCATTTTATTCAACAAAGGCCTATGATACGAATCTAGTCCTAGATTCTAACCATGTTTTTTCTGATATGTTTCAAATCAAACTAGTATTACGTTTGATTAATTCCAACATTTATATACTACCTTGTCCAAAAACAACTACAAATAAAAAAAACATGCACAACACCACCAATTTTCATATACTTTCAGAGTCAAATTCAAAATGCCATGTTTATACTTTTCTTCATCTTCCTCATTACACAAATTATTTTTTTCAGTTTCTAGATAATATCTCTAATTTATACATTGTTTTTGTTTCCTATATATATATTCTGCATATTCTTTGTGTTTTTTAGTATTCTCCAACCACTTTTCTTTTCTGACCCTTTTATTTCTATTCCTTGTTTTGTTTTCATTTCTTCTTAAAAAAACACCCTTTGGATTTTTTTTGAGGTGGGAAGTGATAAAAGTTTTGGGATTCAACTGTTTTGCTATAAATTTTGTGTCTTTATGTGTGTACAATGTTTAGTGATAAAATTTGAACAAAGGGGTTCTTAATTATTGTGATTGTGATAATTTTGTTTGTTGTTGTTGATTTGAAACTTGAAAGTCAAGTGGGGTAGCTTTTTGAGACTTTAAGGAAATTTACATATTTGTCTGCTAGTTATAGGAAATTTACAATCTTAGTTGTGGTTCTTTTTTGCTAATTTTTAGGGATTAATTTCATTTATTGAATTGAAAATGAAGATGAAGAAGATTCATTTCAGCAAGATCTATTCATTTAAATTTGGTAAAAAAACAAAGTTTAGAAAAGAGCATTCACAGATTGGAAGACAAGGGTATTCTAGAGTTGTTTTATGTAATGAATTACAAGATAGTTTTGAATCAGATTTGATTAGGAATTATGCTGATAATTCTGTTAGGTCAACTAAATATACTGTTGCTACTTTTTTCCCAAAGTCATTGTTTGAGCAGTTTAGGAGGGTAGCTAATTTCTATTTCCTTGTTGCTGGTATCTTAGCTTTCACAAAACTTGCTCCTTATACCGCCGTTAGTGCTATTCTTCCTTTATGTATTATCGTTGGAGCAACTATGGTGAAAGAAGGTATTGAAGATTTGCGTCGGAAAAAACAGGTACTAGTATATTCTTTTTTTGATCAATAGGTACTAGTATATTCTGATAACTAGAACTTTATCCTATTGTGGATTTTGTTGTTTTAATGTCATAAGTATGTAGATTTGAATGTAGAACCGACACTTTAGATTTAAAGCGTGTAGATTTGAATGAAGAACCGACACTTCAGATTAAAAGTGTGTAGATTTGAATGTAGAACAACTGACACTTTAGATTGAAAGTGTGTCTGGTGTCCAACACCAAAATGACACTGATGCATATGGTTTGGTTACATTCAATCACTAACTTCGATTTTCATGAATTATTACTGGTATCTGCATGTCAGTGTTGTGTCTGTGTCAGTGCTTCATAGATTTGAACTTAATTAGACCGGTCTTCTTAAATTAGATTTTTAGTGTTCTGCTGTGTTTATATTTAGATTTTTAGTGTTCTGCTGTGTTTATATTTAGATTTTTAGTGTTCTGCTGTGTTTATATTTAGATTTTTTTTGGAACTAAGTGTCTATGAAATCTATTAGGTTATGAAATTGTTAGGTAAAGGATACTGTTTCTCAGTAACTTCCTTGCAAATTTGAGCATTTGATAAAATAATATCGCAGTCCTTAGATTCCTAGATCAATTTCTTACTGGACTTGAAGATTCTTAATTACTTTAATATATGACAGTTTAGTCAAGAACATAAAAGTGCAAAGTAGTTTCGGATATATACTCTCAACTTTGCTACAACATTTCCTACATTTTAACTTCCGTGTACATTGTTAGCCATTCAATTTTTTCCTATGTTATGCTATATTTATATGGATTTAAAATAAATAGGTCATGTAAATTACACGAAAGTGTTGAGAAAGAGGGAACGGCTAAATGATAGGGCACATGTGTGAATTAGCGTGTCTAAATTACAAATTAGAGGATAGTATGTATACAAAGAGTCATTTTTTTAAAGCATGGATACAAAGAGTCATAAATATAAGGATTTACAGTAACTCTAATTACACAGTAATACAAAACGAATAATCCGACCGACCATAATTACTCTATTTATTTACATTATTTTTAGCAGAAGGAAGAGCCAAAACAGAAAACAATTCAGATTATATATCTTAGCTAACTGATTAGTTGATTATAAAAAAAAAAAAACTAACTGATTAGTTCTGCAGGATATTGAGGTGAACAATAGAAAAGTTATATTTCATAAAGGTGATGGCAATTTTGAATATACGGAGTGGAAGAATCTCAGGGTAGGAAATATAGTGAAGATAAAGAAGGATGAATTCTTCCCTGCCGACCTCCTACTGCTTTCGTCCAGTTACGAAGATGCAGTCTGCTATGTTGAAACCATGAATTTGGATGGTGAGACAAATTTGAAGCTAAAGCAAGGTTTGGAAGTAACTTCTTCGTTAAATGAGGAAGTTAAACTCCATGATTTCAAAGCTACCATCAAATGTGAAGATCCAAATGCAAATTTGTACTCATTTGTCGGAAGCATGGAATTTGAAGGGCAAAAATATCCACTTTCTCCTCAGCAGCTTCTTCTCAGAGACTCAAAACTTCGTAATACAGATTACGTATTCGGAGCAGTCATCTTTACCGGCCACGACACAAAGGTTATTCAAAATACTACTGACCCTCCTTCGAAAAGAAGCAAAATCGAGAAGAAGATGGATAAGATTATCTACTTCTTATTTGGTGTTTTGTTTTTAATTGCTTTCGTTGGATCTATTCTCTTTGGAATCGTAACTAAACGTGACTTACACAATGGATTTATGAAAAGATGGTATCTGAGACCAGATGATTCCACCATTTTCTTTGATCCTAAAAGAGTTGCCGCAGCTTCTGTATATCATTTCTTGACAGCTTTAATGCTATATAACTTCTTCATTCCCATCTCCTTGTATTTCTCGATTGAATTGGTCAAAATCCTTCAAAGCATCTTCATTAATCAAGATATCAATATGTACTATGAAGAACTGGACAAACCAGCTCTTGCACGTACTTCAAACTTGAATGAAGAACTCGGCCAAATCGACACGATCCTTTCTGATAAAACTGGAACTTTGACTTGCAACTCGATGGAGTTCATCAAATGTTCTGTTGCCGGGGTAGCTTATGGCCGTGTTGTTACAGAGGTTGAACAAGCCATTGGCAGTATAAGTAATAGTTCACCTATGATTCATGAACATGTTAATAGGTTGGAACCGATTACAGTTGATACCAAAGAAGCTCATGATCGAAAAGAACCGATCAAAGGTTTCAACTTTATAGATGAAAGGATAATGAACGGAAACTGGGTTAATGAGCCTCATGCAGATGTTATACAGAAGTTTTTCCGATTATTGGCCGTTTGTCATACTGCCATACCAGAAGTGAATGACGACACCGGAAGAGTTACGTATGAAGCTGAATCTCCCGATGAAGCAGCATTTGTGATTGCTGCAAGAGAAGTTGGTTTCACATTCTACAAAAGGAGTCAGAATAGTTTATCAATGAAAGAGTTGGATCCTGTTTCTGGCAATGAAGTTGAAAGGTTCATTTTTGTTTTTTTTTTGTTTTTCTTTTGCCAATTATTTTGTCTGTTCACTTATGTGATTATATAAATGCATTCAAATTTATCTTATTCAAATTTTTGTTTAAAAATGCATTATACCTAATATAGTTATTGTCTATAGCTACTATGCATTCAAATTTATCTTATTCATGTCAAGTAATACCGAACGGATCAGATATGCAGTAACTAATTTCATTTTGCAGGACATACAAGATTCTTCATGTTTTAGAATTCAATAGTTCAAGGAAGCGAATGTCGGTGATAATTAAAGATGAAGAAGGGAGAATTTTACTACTCTGCAAAGGCGCTGACAGGTTTGCGACTAACTATCCCATAGCGGCGTAGCTTTTCAGTATTTTTGAGTTTTACCTTTCCATTTAACCCATTAAACTTGCCTTGATCCATAATTTTCATGCAGTGTCATGTTTGAAAGGCTTGCGCTGAATGGGAGAGATTTTGAGGAGAAAACTTTGGAACATGTGGGCGAATATGCTGATGCAGGTCTAAGAACCCTGATACTAGCCTATCGTGAACTTGATGAAGAAGAATATAATGAGTTTGACGATAAATTTACGGAAGTCAGAAATTCGGTCACCGTAGATCGTGAATCGCTGATTGAAGAACTATCAGATAAGATTGAGAGGAATCTAGTCCTTCTTGGTGCCACTGCTGTTGAAGACAAGCTCCAAGATGGGGTAACAAAAAGAGTTTCATTTATGAAAATTTATCGGTTGGATTAGGAATCAAAACTATGCCTAACTATATTATTTTTCTAGGTTCCTGATTGTATTGAAAAGCTTGCGCAAGCTAGAATTAAGATATGGGTTTTGACTGGGGATAAAATGGAGACTGCCATCAACATTGGGTATAATATTGTACTATAATTATGCATTTTTCTTTACATTGCCTGTCATGAGAACTACTTTTCAAGATGTTTGACATAAATATACGAATGCAGTTTCTCTTGTCGCTTGCTTCGACAAGGAATGAAACAGATTATTATTCATTTGGAGATTCCAGAAATTCAAGCATTGGAGAAGCATGAAGACAAGATGGCTATCATCAAGGTATAATAAATTTTAGCCTTTAAAATAGTTTTTTTTATACAAAACGTTGAAAACCTATTAGTTTCAGTTAGTAGTGTTGCAAATAGCAGCTATAGTGGCGCTGTAGCGCAATAGAATTTTAACATACTGATACTGTTCCGTAATATGCGATTAGTACAAAGTGTTGTCAAATAGCGGTTATAGCAACATTATAGCACTGTAGCATAGATGACTCTGAACAAACTACTATTTTCTGCAATTTGCAACACTGGTTTTAGTGAAGATGTTAACATAATGGTTCTCTTCAATACCTGCATAAGATCTTAAAATGGAGGTGACATTAGTTTGATCTGCTTGGCAATGCTGAAACTTTTAGCATATATTTCATGGATTCCTATATTCCAGTTTTATGAATAAAGCGGACTGATAAAGTGACTTGGAATTTTGGGGGAAGGACTTAGGGGTTGGAATGCTAATATTATTTTGTGGATTCATGTTCTAGGCATCAAGGGAAAGTGTGTATCAACAGATATCTGAAGGTTCTAAACTGCTTTCTGCATCTAAAGGGACCTCTCAGCAAACATTTGCTCTGATAATTGATGGAAAATCACTAGTTTATGCTCTAGAGGATGGTATAAAGAACAAATTTTTAGAGCTTGCAACTCACTGTGCATCTGTTATATGCTGTCGCTCATCACCAAAGCAGAAGGCACTGGTATGTTTAAGCCGCTTTTTCTTTGTTTCTCCCCTCTATATGGACACGTTTGTGACGGTGCATGTTAGTAATGATTATGGTTCTGGTAAGCTTTTTAAATTAATGTTTATTGGTACCTCTCATAAAGGTTACTAGACTGGTCAAAGAAGGAACTGGTAAAACAACATTAGCTATCGGTGATGGAGCTAATGATGTAGGAATGATTCAAGAAGCTGATGTAGGTGTTGGAATCAGTGGTGTTGAAGGAATGCAGGTACTTTTGTATTACTGAATTTCACTTCCCTATTTTGTTTTATTAAAACCTTTTTTTTAATATACTCTCTCCTCCCCCTAGGCTGTCATGTCTAGCGATATTGCAATTGCGCAGTTTCGGTATTTGGAAAGATTGCTTCTTGTGCACGGACATTGGTGTTACCGGAGGATGTCCTCAATGGTAAGATCATTTAAATTCGATCTTAACATTCCATAGATTTGGGCAAATTTGGATTGACTTATTTGAATTTATCTACTGATATAAGTACTTATGAGACTAGAGAGTTTATGAAAACAGTTTATGACATGTTCATAAGTTGTTTTAAAGCTTATTTTCATAAGCTCTCAAGAATAGTTTTTACATAAGTACTTATATGATAAGTGCTTAAATAATCTATTTATCCAAACAAGTCTTAAAGTTTATCTAATATGATGTTTATTCTTGTGGCAGATATGTTTCTTTTTCTACAAGAACATTACATTTGGTTTCACTCTCTTCTTATATGAAGTGTATGCATCATTCTCTGGACAGCCTGCATACAATGACTGGTTTTTATCCTTCTATAGTGTCTTGTTTTCTTCACTTCCTGTCATTGCGCTTGGAGTCTTTGACCAAGATGTATCTGCCAGGTACTGCCAGAAGGTAAGCTTACTTTTCACCCTGATATGTTGTCATCTATGAAGCATCGGCACATACAGAGATACCGGAAGCAACACTGACACGTCGACACTAGTAATTTGAGAAAATGAAATAATTGAAAATGGAACCACATGTGCAATAATTGAGAATCTGAAATTTACACTGTTCTGATAATTGATGGAAATTTTCACTTGTTTATGTTATTTCTGTTTAATCTTGCAGTTTCCTATCTTATACCAAGAAGGTGTACAAAATGTCCTATTTAGCTGGCGCCGAATTCTAAGCTGGATGCTCAACGGATTCATCAGTGCCATAACAATTTTCTTCTTCTGCACAAAAGCGATAGGCCTTCAAGCCTTCGACGAGAATGGGAAAACTGCCGGAAAAGACATGCTAGGAGCAACCATGTATACTTGCGTCGTTTGGGTTGTAAACCTACAAATGGCGCTTGCCGTGCAATACTTCACCTTGATACAACATATTGCCATTTGGGGTTCTATTGCTCTTTGGTATTTCTTCATGTTTGTTTATGGATCATTGCCTTCAAGCTTTTCCACAAATGCTTACAAAGTCTTTGTTGAGACTCTTGCTCCATCTCCTTCCTTTTGGATTGTCACATTATCCGCGGCGATTTCTTCGCTTATACCATACTTTTCGTTCTCCACGATTAAAATGTGGTTCTTTCCTATGCATCATGAAAGGGTACAATGGATGAGGTATGAGAGCAAGAAGACTAATGAACCTGAATAGAAAATTATTGCTGCCAACAACTACTAACTTTTGTGGATATATGTAATTTTGACATGTTTAAAATGTTAATGATGTATATATAGCAACAGTTTGTAGTTGAAAATGGGAGATAGAGCTTACATAGGTGATTGTTTTGGAGAGTAAAAAATAAAATGCATCAAATCAAAGTAAATTTCTTACTTTGATACTAAATGCTTATAGAATTTAAAAAATTGAAGAGATTGTATTGATTTATTTATTTCATTTTTAATTAAATTAAGAGAATTTGAACTTTGAAGTAACATTGTCAAATTATTATTTTTTTGGCTTTCACCACCAGTTTAATTTGGTTCGGAGATCATTTCTGAACTTTGAATTAGTTTCATTGAAGTAACTTTGAATTTGAACTTTGAAGCAACATTTGTCAAATTATTATTTGAAATTTCTTATTTGGTCTCTCTTTTCTTGGCAGAGACCAAGAAAAAAATAAAAAGGATATATCAGAAAGAGATGGATGGTTTGGTTTGACTAATGAAACTATGGCGGTTACAATTTATAATAATATTTTTATTCATGCCACATTTGTGTTTAAAACTAGTGAAAGTCTTTGAGCCATGCACGTATATATTTGCTTTTGATATTTTTGAAAAATATTCATATCTGTGTAAAAGTTAGGTAGCAAAAAATCATCTTTGATTATAAAAAATTACATTTAGAAAGATATCATGATGAACAAAGTACAGCTAGCAACAACAAAGTACCAAATTGAACTCTCTACTTCAACAACTCTTACTTAACACACAAAACTAAACCCAAACAATTACTAGTACTTGGCATCACATTCACATTAGACAAAACATACCATAAACCACTACATAAAACCATTACATGTTTTGTCAAAAAAAAAAGCCACACATGTTGAAGATAAGAAAAAAATTGATAAATTTAATACTGATATTTACAGATTCCCTGTCATAAGCTTTACAAGCAATATGATATCTACCCGATTAATTGAAATTAGTCGGTTCTAGCGTTTCACAATTTTATGCATTAAAAAAATTTCAACCACCGATTTTAGATCTCACAGCTCATTTATAGCATGACATAGTAACATCAGCAAATCCTATTCCATATTTTACACCCTCATCGTAAGTGACCTATGTCTGTGTGCTATCCTTTCCTTATAACTTAGAGTCAAATTTTGCCTAATATGATTTTACACCCTCAGCGTAAGTGACCTTCAACAAACCTGATTTATTTTGCCTAATATGAGTCAAATTCTACTTAAGAGTATATATTAAAGGAAATAGTACATTAAATAAATATTCATCTCTCTTTTTTTTTTTTTTTTTTGCATAAGAGAGGGCCTAAGCCAAAGTAAAATTACATGGATATAATACGAGGAGTAGAGACTCCCAAAACATCATATGAACACAATTGTTCAACATCAAAGGATTAATTTCCATTCCATTACAGGCAATGAATATCAAAAGGATTAATTTCCACATAGCTGAAAAACATATGTTTGTTTTTAGCCATCTGTCCTCAACATTAACATTTCAGTTGTGCTGCTGCTGGTAAGAGCAGAAACAGAACTAGTGGTCACTTATGTTACAAACAAAGTCCTGAATTTAACAGGACATGGAATAAATCTATGAATTCATGACGAGAAAGAAGCGAAAAAACACACAAATTTGCTCAGTATACAGTAGATCAGTAAAAAAAAATTACCGATTACTCAAACAACGCAGAAAAATAATGACTTGTATGAAAGAATTTAATCCTATACGACGTTCTGATTAACTTACCAAGAAAACATAACAAAAAAGAAAAAGTTACATGTCCACCGTCTCCATATCATATCATATCCCGCTTATAATTATTGCCTATAGCATCATCACCATCCCAAACATGTTACTTTCCTCATGGTTTTAAATTACATTCTATAACCACCGCATCATGAATGTTTCGGTTGTAATCAAATATCAATGTTTCTCTAGTGTCGTGACAGCAATTGAGGCTGTATTGACTGCAATTAACAATCATATATAAAAAATTGCAATTGCAATTTGAAACCTTACTCTAATTTCTTGATTCCATGCTGCCTGTATGTTGCCTTCGTATATCAAACTGGTCTACAAACTCCAAAGGACTTACTGTCTCATTCCTGATCCGCTTGATTTTAGGGCTTAACAATCCACGGTGCCTAAATCCGTAGAGCTTAAGCACTTGATTATCTGCAAAATTGAAAGCCCTCTCCATGCTACTAAGGCATCTTTCCACTGGATAATCTCCATAACTCCCACAAGGCTTACACCCCACGAAATGTGTCACAAAAGGCCACCTCTCATCCCCTAATCCTGGATGATACTTCTCCATCATCTCTTCGTACCGATCAACCAACCCAGCCCAATAACCGTGCAAGTAAAAAGAATTCTCAAGAAATACCTTCTCCATCCATTTGTCCTTCTTAGACAACAATAAATATATCAACGCCGACTGATCATCAGCCTCGAACGCCGGCCTTCCTTTGAGATTTGCTGTCAAAATTTTCCCAGCCTCCTCCCGAATCGGACCTTTCGGTCCCATAGGGGCCCAAGCATCGAGCAAATCCAAGGACCACTGGCAATTGCGAAACAAAAAGCTCCCTGTGTTCACTGCAATCCAAGAATTCTGCTCGAACAACAAATCAGGATACCCATGAAGAACCAGATTATAATCATTATATTTACTCATGGGAAGCTCAAACACCATGTCAGTGAAGAATGCGTCACTGTCCATCCACCAAATCCACTCCACCTCGGGGTGTGATAACATGAGCCTCCGAATCATGGGCAATTTGGCCCAGTAACCTGCAAGCTCCATGTCCAAGTGAGCCATGTTGTACACAATTTCAATGCCATGCAATCTGCAGTAGCATATGAAAGATCAGAGTATAATACACAACCTTTATTCTATATCCAAATATATTCAGCATCAGTTCTGTAAAAGCAGTTTATGGAGAAATTAAATAAGAGCTTCTGAAATCTAATTTCAACTTAAATAGCTCATAATTAAAAAATTCAAAATTATATTAAAAAAATTATATTTTTCATTTTCCAAAAATGGATACAAACTGCTCTTAGATTTGGTGCATATTAAAATAACAGATCATAACATAATATGAAAAAGTAGTAGGATTTAATTGCACCAAATAAAAAGTTACATCAAATACAAAAGAATACTAAAGACGAAGTTGGCCGAGCATTTCTAAACTCATTTTTGAATGAGCTTGATTCACAAAATCGAATTGAAATTGAGTTTTAAGTGAAGAAATTTAAGTCATGTTTTTAATCTAAAAGTGTGTAAAACTTGGTTTAGGCGTGTCCCGGTGCCGGACAAGCGTCGGTGTCTGACACCAACCACGCATGATTCCATTAAATTATGTCATTTTCTCAAATCATTATCGATGTTGACATGTCAGTGTCCTTGTCATGTCCGTCCTTCATAAATTTGTATTAGTCAAGCAAGTGGCTCAATTGGTCTAGTATCCAAATCCTAAAAACTAACATAACCTAACCTAACTACTAATCTAATCTACTAACATTTGTCTTTAAAAAAAACAAGATTCCAATGCAAAATCTAATTTACCTCAACAAACCAAACATTAACCAATTCATGTGTTTCTAAAGCAAAAACCAAATGAGATTATAGAAACAAATCACACACTACTAAAAAACAGAACTAAATACATTGAAACTAAATAGACAGATAAAAAATAATAAATTTAAATTCCATTATTAAAAATAAAAATAAAAATTGAAAACATAGAGAAAACAAACCTGCAATAATCAATCTTATTCTTGATAGATTTCAAAAGATAATGATCACCAATAGGATTATCACATGGTTTAGGAGGAGAACCAGTAAGAAGCAAAATTCTAGGTTTTCCCCTAACAAAATTAGGGTATTCAGGATTATCAACTAACCATTTTTTCCTCTCGGTATCCCAATTACGGATCTTAGGACCAAGCGCATAAGTTTCATTCAAACTAAGAAACGTTTCGGTTTGATTCCGATCGGTTGGATCGGAATCGGATCGGATCTCAGCGAGAATACGATTAGTTTCTTCGATTACGTTCTGATTAACGGCGTCGTTTTGAGATGTACCGAGATTGACACCGATAGTGCCACGTAAGACGAGAATTGTAACGAAACCGCAGAGAATAGTGATCTTTATGTTGTTGAATGTTTTCTGGATCTGACGTCCACGTGGCAGTGTGCGGTTTCTTGATGATGTTGTTGTTGTGGTTGTTGTTGGTAATCCTCCGGTGCTTGTTGTTCTCTTTTGTGCTAAGTGGTTTTCTTGCCCCATTTTAAAAACACTATGTTTGTTTGTTTGTTTGTTTGTTTGTAATAATATATGTATGTGTGTTGTGTTGTTTTATATATGTGGTGATGTTAAAGGTTTGATTTAGGGTTGATGATGATGATGTTCATGATGATGTGAAATGAGAGAAGAGAAGAGAAGAGAAAGGAGCATAAACAAAAGAGTGATGGGTGATAGTGGAGGGCAATTACGAACACATTTGCACAAACACCGACTTTCTAGTAATCATTTTTTTTTTTTTTTTGTATTTTGTTTTCTTTGTGCCGGCTGGTAAGAACAAAACCAATAACTACACAAACCCAAAGGTCCAAACCGAACTAACTATTGCTTTGGTTTTTCTCTAATTTATATCCAAATCAAATAGTGGTAAATCCTACTTCTTCTTCTTTTTTGGTCAAAAGTAAATCCTACTTTATTACTTCTTCATTTCAAAATATAAAGCATTTTGACCATATTACACAAATTAATAAATATAATTAATATTAGTTCAAAAAAAATGTAATTAATGTTATATAGAAAAGAGAAATTATAAATTAATTTATAAAATTATCATTCATTAATGGTATGAAAAAAGATAAATTAAAGAATAGAAAGGAGAAAGATAAATAATTAGTTAAAGGTATAATAAGAAAAAGATCATTAACTACTTCATTGGTAACGTAAAGCGAGTTATAATTTGGTACAATTTTTTTTCTCTCAAAACGAGTTATATTTTGAAACGGATGGAGTAATATGAGATGAGATTTTGACTATTGTCGAACAAATATAAAGGAGTATTCTAATATATAATTTCACATTTCTTATTTTAAAGTGAATTTTTAGTCACATATTACTTTTTTTTTTACACATAAACGATACTCATTCATTTAAATTGATAGAATTACATATTGCTTAACTAGAAAATAATTGTACTTAAGACCAATAAAAAAAATTGTACTATAGAAAATAAATAGATCAATTTTTTATTTTTTTTTTGACGGAAAATAAATAGATCAATTGTCACACGTTTGTTAGTCAAGATAAAAGACAAGATATATCAATCCAATGTTCGCTAGACGATAGGATATGATCTTGAAATTTAAGTTATATTATCTTTCTAATGAACCTTTTATCCTAAATTTAAGCTCAATTAAAAACCAGTGGATAAAAAAATATTGTCTTTGTAATCAAAATATAAATAATAAAATAATTTGATATTAAATTATAGATTATATAAAAAAATATAAAAATTATAAAAATAATTTTTTCAGAAGAGTAATTTCTAATTTATATAATTTTAAAAAATTAAAACCTACTAAACTGAGAATATTCAAAAGGAAATAATTATTAAATAAATACAAAAATTGAAATATGATTTTAACTTTACTAACAAATTGATCTAATTTTGTTGCGATGATAGTTTTATGATTCACATATAGTATATGTTATAACTTTATTTAGTTTATCTAACATATATATAGTATAATTATTTTTCTACTAATTGAATTATTATTTTTAATCACTAATAGAATTATATATCTGCTCATAATATTTATAAAAAAATTAAAATTTTTTATTTAGTAGTTTTAAAATGAATTTTTATTTAAAATTATATAACATTTTTACCATACTTTATTTATCTCGCAACTAAGATCATAATTGTATGCTTTGTCCTCCGAAAACCATAGTGTTAACAAAAATAACTTTGATTGATCTCCGCAATTACAATCGGAACAAGATTGAAATCACTTGATGCCAGGATTGATCTCGAACCAGATTAAACTGGTGATGAAAGTAAAAAAAAAAACAGTCTTGGTAGTAAAGGTTAGAAATGTACACCTAATAGTTCCATGGCACATACGTAAATAACCGCCAAGTTTGTTGAAATCCAACCGAATATCGTTCCTTTCCTAAAAAACATTCGAGCGACCTCCGTTTGGATTCTCACCACCACCATCTCTCCTCCGATCAATCTCCGGCGATCCCTCCGATCAATTTCCGGTATAATTTTCCCTTAGCCTCTCTCAACAATCTTCATCAATACGCATGCACCTTCTTCTTTTTCGTTTTCTGCTTAAAATTTTCACTTTTATCGTAATTTTCTAAGATTCTTCAATTATTTCACTTGCTCGATTCGTTTTTGTTTTTTGGATGAAATTGATATGTAAGTAATTGAGATTATTCGTTCTTGTATTGAATTGAATTGAATTTGATTTGTTGAATTTTGAATTGGAAAGGTGGGTGTAGAGAAATCGGGAACGATGAGTGAGGTATTTGATGGGTACGAGCGTCAATACTGCGAGCTATCGGCTAATCTTTCGCACCAGTGCACTGCAGCTTCTGCTCTTGTTGGAGGTAATGGATTCTCTTTTTTGAGGTTATTGTGAATTGTGATTGTAAAAAAGACCAGGAAAAAAGAATGTAGTTTTGCATTGTAGAGCTAATGATCACATGTAAATAAGGTTGAATTGAATCGTTTAGTTATAAAATATAATATCGAGATTCAAATAATGAATCAGAAGACCTACTTTCCGAATCGTGAATCTTATTATGAATCATAAGATATATTATCAATGCAAATATGATATTTTTTGAAGTGAAAAATAAGTGACATAGAAAAATTATAAGCTAGTATATCATCTAATAACCTCAAACTAATTCAAGATTCATGTCATATACCAAATGACAAAAGAAATAGTTTAGCTATACAAAATTGACAGAAAAAGTAGTTAGCTATGCTAAATTTAGGTAGTGATTCTTTAAAATTAATTGAGATTCATCATATGAATTGGAATTCATCATGTATCGAGACTCAAGATGAGATTCATGTTTAAAATAATAGATACACACTAGAGATTTGTAATGATTTGATATAGTTTTGTATCTAATCTAGATAGGACTCACATGTATCGTAATATATACTGATAACCACGTTGAATTGTGAATTTAGGCCTGTCTTGAAGATATATTTTTATTTACAATATTTGTCATATTTCATGTTTTCAAATATTACTTAGCTTTTTATACAGTTTTCTATTTCTATTGACAGTTAGTTTTGTAAGTTGCGTAGAGTCATGTTCTATTGAAAAATTGATTAGTTGAATGTTCTTATAGAAAGGGTAGTTGTAATTTTGATTTGTTAAAGTTCCTTGGGAAAGAAGGGCAATGTGAAGCTGTTACCTCCTATGGTCACTCACTACTTTGCTCTAGAATGCTAAATGCTACACTTTTCAAGTTGGTGTTTTGCATATTGCAACCGGTGGACATGATATTTTAAATGATCTTAAAATTTATGTTTTCCTAGTTTCACCTGATGCAATTAAAAATATGTTATGTCAAACATGAACATACATCTGAGGCTTGTTCTGTGTGAAATGCTAGTTGAAGAGCATTTCCTTGTTATAATTCATTTATATTGGTTTGTTTTTGTTGCCCTAGCTTAAGCTAATTTGCTAAGGATACTGGTTTTTATTGTTCCCCTCCCCTACACACCCAAAGAATTATATTTTTCCTCTTAATGACTTTCCAGTTTCCATTTTGTGTTGTAGAACAGAAGAAGCAGAAACTTTCTGAAATAAATGGTGGATTAGAGGATGCTGATACGTTGGTACAGTTAAACCTCTCTCTTCCTCCAACCCCTAGTGTTTGACTTTAATAATTCCCACTTTAAAACTTTCAGATTCGGAAAATGGACCTTGAGGCTAGGAGCTTGCAGCCAAGTATGAAGGCAACTCTTCTTGCCAAATTAAGGGAATATAAAGCTGATTTGAACAATTTGAAAAGTGAAGTTAAAAGAATCAAATCAGCTAATGTCAGTGTCACTGCTCGAGATGAGTTGTTGGAGTTAGGAAGGGTTGACTCATTGGCGGTATATCTTTTATCCATCCTTCCTTAGATATATTTTTTTGGGTACAATCCTTCCTTAGATATTAATATGTCTCTCTTCATTTATTATGCATTCTCATTGATAATTATGGATGCTAGAACAGGTATCAAATGATCAAAAGGGAAGACTTTTGATGTCTACTGAGAGATTAAATCAATCCACTGATAAGATAACAAACAGCAGAAAAACATTGCTGGAGACGGAGGAGATTGGTGCCTCTATCCTCCAAGATTTGCATCAACAACGCCAATCTCTACTCCATGCTCATAAATCGGTAAGTTCTACCACTTAGATTTCCACTTTGTACTGTATCTGCCTGTGTCCAAATGATTTAGCAATTGATACTCCAGCTCAATTAATAGATATTCTTATATAAGGAACTTCGCTATTTAAAATGGTTTTTCCTGCGCTGAATCAATCAGATTTCAGGGCACATCTGATTTTCCCTTAAAGCTGATTTTTTTTTTCTTCTCATCCAGCTCCATGGAGTGGATGATAACATTAGCAAGAGCAAGAAGATTTTGGCAGCAATGTCGAAAAGGATGAGCAGGAACAAATGGATTGTTGGCTCCTTGATGGCAGCTCTGGTCCTTGCAATCATATTAATTCTATATTTTAAGTTGACACATTAGCCTGCTATCTTTGTTATATAGTTGTATCACAGATTCAAGTGTATGATGGCAATCAATGTGGCTGTTTCAAGAGTTATATGAGAAATAGTTCTCACATGTTTCTCTTATTGCATGTAAAATTATTCATTCAACCAAATGAGAACGTTCTGTTTATGCTTCATTGTTCCATTAATTTTATGATACTTTGACCTGGCATATGCAACAAAAAAGGCAGAAAAATCGCCAGTATGGCAAAAAAAAAAGTTTGTAAATTAAACAATGGAACAGCAATAGTTTGGTGCCAATCAATATTTAGTATTTCACCCTTCCAAAATGAATTCTCAATCTAGAGGATATAATAACTGAACCATTAACCCCTTCAGAAAAACTAACTCATCCATTAATGAAAAAATACACCCATTGACTGTGATATATTTTTTTTGTCAGGTAGTATAGTAACTAAAAATTTCACTCTTAAAGTGGATAAGTGAGTGTTTGGGGTTAGAATTTCGGTCCCTGCATATAAAATGTGATGTCCCTATTAACCGAGTTAAACTCACGGAAACTAAACTATTGATACTTTAGAGGAGCTAATTTGTTGTGCGTGACCAATTCGCTTTAATTAAACTACCGAGACCCTGTTAGTCAATCTAAACATTCTAGTTTAGCGTTTAGACAATAATTTGTAGTAATTCTAACAACAAGTTACCAAAAAAAATAGGAAATTCATTTTTGATATCTCCCACAATTAAAATATTGAATCCAATTTGGAAATTCAGAATTAGTTTAAGAAAATTCCTACTAACACCCCTAAAAAACTTGATTACACCCCAGATCGACCAAAATATCCTTAAAATAAATTAAATTTTCAATGCATCAAAAAGCTTACGCGTTTTTTGCTTCCATTCATCTCTGACGTTGCCGTCGACATTGCTCAAAACGTGTTCATGTCCGCCGCTCAAATTTTTGTCGTGTTCATCGATCTACACTCCTGAAACTCAATTTGAAAGGTAAGTTTTCCAATTACCAGTTCATGATTCTGCGACACTGAGAATCAACGTAAACTGCAGAATGTAAGTGTGAACTAAGTTTACATAAGATTATGTGAACTGAGTTTACATAACTTATGTAGACAGACAATTAAGATAAATCCTTTGAACCGTCGAATGTAAGTGTAAACTAATTAGTTTACATAACCTTATGTAAATTTAGTTGATGTAGGCTGAGTTTATTTAAGTTTATGTAAACTGACAATTAACTAAATTCCTTAAACTGCCGAATGTAATTGTAAACTAAATTTACATACATTTGAAAATGTATTTCCACTATGTGAATTTAGATTACATTGACATTAGTGGTTTGGTAAACATTTTACATTCAACCTATGCAATCGTGCAAGAAAACATAAATCGCATGAAAATAAATGGAGAATGCCATGGAATTGAATTAGCATAAATTCAGTATCATAAGCAATAAAGTCATAAAAACTGTTTTTAAAAAATTATATAAAGAAGAGAATTTTGGTATTATGATTAAATTTTTATGAAATTTAGGTGTAACTAGAACTTTTTGGGGTGCGAGTAAAAAAATCTTAGTTTAATACAATAATTAGTATGAGGAACAACCTAGCAATTTCTTTTTTTTTTTTTTTTTACTAATAGCCATTTCTCTTTTAACATTATGATCTATATTATTAAATTAATATCTTCTAACAAAAATAACATGGAAATGGTAGAGCCCAACTTTCTCAGAAATCCTTCCATACACAGAATATATATCTAATGATGGTATAAATCCTCCTGAAGAATATTTTTATGTAGTATCTTTTTTCTCTATGAGCAATGTGGAGGAAGAAGAGTGAACATCTCTTTTCTTTTCTTTTTTTTTGTTTGAAAGCAACCATCAGGGCCGGCCCAAGGGCCAAGCAACCACAGGCTTTAGGCCCAATTTTTTTTTGCTATAAAAAGACCTACTTTTGTTCTTTTCATTTTGTTATAAATATATACTACATCAATTAAAATATTTCTCTGGTTGAATTGGTAAAGGGTAAAGTTAAATGCCATAAATATTTTCCGCGTTGTCCAGGTTAAATTTATAAAAATTTATTATTTGCTTTTATTTTTATTTTACCAAAATTATTTTTTATAAATAAGTTTTGTTTATTGAAGTTAAAATAGTAAATCTTTAGAATGAATAAAATGAGTACATAGAAAATATTTCATTCTTACCAAAAAAAAAAGAAGAAAATATTTCATTATATATATATATATATGGCACAAGATAAAAATAGTTTAATGGATACATAAAGATAAAATAAATTTATATAGTAAATAGCTGTAAATAATGATGGGTCTTGGGTACAGTTCGAGATGAACAACTTATGTAAATATTGGATGAACATAAATTTATTTTAATATTATTGTAAACAATTGGAGGATAATATATATTTTTGTTTTTCTAGTAGCAATGTGCTCTGTAAATTTGCAAAATTATTTTTATATTTATTAATGTATACAAAAAAGGTGAAAGAAAATAGAAATATATGAAAATAAATAAGAAATCAAAGAAAAATGATGCACGTAGTATTACATGAAAAATTAAGGGGAAAATGAATTCTAATATATTTATGGTGTTATGCATGTAATAAATGGATGCGGGTGTTTTTTCTTACTGATATGCATGATTTTAAGAGTCATATTTAATATATAAAAACGAGGGAACTGTGTATGATTTATTAATATTAATTTTTTTTTTTTAATTTAAACTTCATAATTGGCTGGTGGTGTATGCATGTAATTGATTGGTGTTGTTTTTAGTGATTAATATATATGGCTTCAAGAGTCACATTTAATATATGAAAATTAGAGAAAACAAATTGTGTGTTATTTATTTAATATCGATAAAAATTAAAATTGTATGGCATATTATTTGTGCTTTCTTCATTTCTTTAATTAAATTATGGCATATTAGGTTTAGTCTAATGGTGAGGGATTTAGGTAAAATGCATGAGTTCCTAGGTTCGATCTTCATTCCATTTTAAACCAAAAATTGAGTATACAAAAAAATAACTAGAAATTAAAGTTAATATCTTCCTCAATTGAACGGGATGACGCCAAGTTTACAATTGAACGGCTTGTATCTTCCTCAATTGTAAACTTGGCGTCATCCCGTTCAAGTATCTTGGTCTTCCAATTGGGGCTAATCCAAAAAGTGTTTCGACATGGGACCCGTTGTTGAAGCATCTTAGAGACCGATTGATGTCGTGGCGGAACAAGCATATTAGCCTTGGAGGTAGAATTGTCATGATTAACGCGGTGTTAAATGTTATTCCTATTTTTTATCTCCTTTTTGAAGATGCCGAAAAATGTTTGGAAGAAAGTGGTGCGAATCCAAAGGGAGTTTTTATGGGGAGGTGTGAGGGGTGGTAGAAAGATTTTGTTGGGTGAAATGGTCGGTAGTGTGCAAAGAAAAAAAGCAAGGCGGTTTAGGAGTTAGAGATCCTAGAATAGTTAATCTAAGCCTATTGACTAAATGGAGGTGGCGACTTCTTCAACCCGGAATGCCTCTTTGGAAGAAGGTGTTGGTGGCTAAATACGGGAGACATATTCTTTACCATGTTGATTGGAGTGATTTTAGAATCCCTTTGTCATCGTCAAATTGGTTGAAAGATATTAATATTTTGGATAAAGTGGTGGAGTCGAACAATTGGCTCTCAGAGGTTTTGACTCGGATGGCGGGTAATGGAAGTTCGACGTTTTTTTGGATGTCTAAGAGCATCTCCAATAAGAGTATCACAAAGAGTTTCATAGACTTATGATCCGCACCTTAATTTTTTTTTATCATTGGAGTTCCATGACGTAGCATAGAAGGTATCAAAATTGATGATATGATACCTTATTTAAGGTACCGTATCATCAATTTAATATTACATTTTTTTGCATATGAAATTAAATATAAGGTATCACTTACTAATAATGTATGATACCCACATTAGTATCACCATTGAAGTAAAATATGTATGAGTTGCATAAATATTACATGACATTGTAGGGACCACTTATTAGTGATATATGATACCCAAAATGATATCACCATTGGAGATGCTCTAAGTGGATTGGGGATGCTCCTCTCTCGAAGGTATTTCCCCGTCTATTCTCCCTTTCAATGCACAAAGATAGTATGGTAGACAATTTTTGTGAAAAAGTAGGTGATGTGTGGAGTTGGCCTTTCTTGTGGCGTCGGGACCTATTTCAATGGGAGATTGACCTTGTAGATCGGTTAAGAGAGTGCTTGGATTTGGCTCGATTGACCTTGGAGGTAGATAGGTGGAGGTGGGTTCCGGATCCGGAAGGAATTTTTTTCGGTGAAATCTTCTTATGATCATCTTGTGCGTCTTCTCCGAAATATCAATGTGTTGGATGATGAGGTAGATGTGGTGTTCGAGCATATTTGGGAAAGTCCGGCTCCATCTAAAGTTATTGCATTCTTGTGGAAACTTCTTTACGATCAGATTCCGACTAGAAGTAATCTTGATTTCCGTGGAATTTTGCCTCCGGAAGCGCATAGGGAGTGTGTGGGCTGTTTTGGAATGATGGAATCCTCTATCCATCTTGTTTTGCATTGTCCCAAGGCTATGTTGGTGGGAAATTTCTTTTCCGACCCCCCGTGGTTCTTTTATACCCCCCTAAGGTACCCTTTTGCCCTTGCACGGTATCGTGGTTTATATAAACCGCGATTTAAGGTTTCCGCGGTTCGTAGAAACCGCGACGGGTTAATATAGTAACACACTGCTTCTCTTATGTTAAAGACGTCGCGGTTTGTAGAAACCATGGTAGTCATTTATTTGTCATGGTTCTCAGAAACCATGACTCTGGAAGATGTACCTTGCTAATTTAGAAACATCATAAATTAAACATGGTGAAAGTTGGAAGCATCTTCCTTGATTGAAACAATAAAATGGTGGTAGATGAAATTTAATTAGGTTGTTGGATGTTTATCCGTTATAAATGTGTTAGGTGAAAACGTATTAAAAAAAAAATCACTCACATAAATGGTTCGTAATAACCACACGATCACAGGCTAGATCGATGAATGGTTCGTAATAACCAAGTTTGTCAATCTGGATATGTCTGACATATTTGAAATGGTACATAACTTGAATCTTGTCTTGGATATGTCCTTAAATTGTTCTTCAATTCAACGCAGAACAGTTCATCGATACCGCGAAACCTGACAGTAAATGAATGAGATGTCACTGAACAATTACGATTGGAAGAGTTCATTTTCTAAAATTGTAAATAATGTTTTTGGATGTATGAGAATATGGATTAGGGTTATGTATTTATACACGAATCCGAATAATTATAGCCACATAAATTTCCCGATGTTATCTCAACCACAGAAAAAAAGGTAGAGGGTGCAATTTAAACCACATGTGAGTTTCGATGCAATCTCGACCACAAAAAGAAGTGTCGGTGCAACATCTGGAAAAAAATAATTGTCGGTGTATTGCCGATATATTAAAAATATGCATTGAATAACTACCTTTCTTTTTTTCCCCTCAGATCTCTTTTTATACCCCCTTGTTAAATTTTCAGTAAACTCTCGTCATGGTTCGCAGAAACCATGACAAACAAACATATGTCATGGTTTGTATAAACCGCGAAACCGTAATATACAAATGTCATGGTTCGCAGAAACCACGACAATTGTTGCAAAAAATATACCGTTTTGGGGGCCAAAATTGGATTTTAGGGGGGTATAAAAGAACCATGGGGGGTCGGAAGAGAAATTTCCATGTTGGTGTGGTATGATGTTTTTAAGTGGCTTGGAGTGGTGATTGTGATGCCGCCATCAATAACATTGCTCTTTGAGGTGTTTAGGGGTGCGGCAAAAAATAATAAGGTGAGGCAAGGCTTCTTGTTGATTTGGCATGCGTCAATTTGGACGATTTGGAAGGCAAGAAATAATGCAATTTTTGCTAATGGGTCCATAGTTCCAAATGTGTTGGTTGATGAAATTAAGGTGTTGAGTTGGAAATGGGGTCTTGCTAGATTGAAGGTGAAGCCTTATTTGTTCCACGAATGGTCTTGGGATCCAGGGGATTATTTTTTACGTTAATGTGTTTTTTTCGGTGTGTTTTGGATCAGCCCCTGTGTTTGGTTCTGCTGGGAGTGTGTTTTCTCCTTTCGTTTGTGAAGGGGGGAGGGCTTTTTGGTGTTGCTGTTTGCGTTTTGTTATTTATTTAGTTTACAACATAACACTGCAGAAAGTATTCTCAGAGTATTGTTTTTGTTGAGATTCAGAATATTGTTAATTATAGTACAGATTCACCATCACTTACCCATTTATACTGGATTTGGATTGAGTAAAGTCATAAATCCATCCATGTAATGATGGCATGCTCAAAGCCGTCCGATTCTGATCGGCCAGTTAGGATTTCAATCTCAAAAAACTAAAATCTATCTTAAAATCTAAACCTTGTAATTTTGATCGGACGGTTTAAAAATGATGACTGCAGCTGACTACATCAATCAGTCACTGCACTTAATCCATTTCCATTTATACCATATCTACGAGATAGGCCAGCAAATATTGGATTTTATTCTGGTGTTCAAAACATTGTCCTATTCCTTTCTCCCTCACTTGTGAACTACTAGTACTAACATTTGAAAATGACTCCGGTCCCTTCAAAAAATTATTCTAGATTTGACTTATTTGATTCTATGATTAATATGTATAAAAATTGTTACGAGAGATTCTTACCTTCAGCTCCTGACCATGCCAAGGAATTAAATTCCTACTTATCAAGTGAGATTACTCAATGAAACAATACACAGGATTTTAAAATAAGTTCCCAACCACAATCTAAACTGTAAAATCAACTTACGATTGGAATACACACAAAATAAGAGGCAGGAAAGACTTTGGAGAGTTGTATCTTACTTTACTCCCTAGAGATTAATCTCATCGACAAAAATTTTGATCGAAAGAAGAACTTTAGAAAGATAATTCATTCCCTAGGAAAATTTTAAGGTGTCTTGACAATAAAATATGAAAGCAGTCTGCTTTTATCAGTTCAACAAAGCATTAAGAGTCGTATGATACTTTCAATTGCATTGGACATGGCATAGCCGCGGTAGGAGGTATACAGAGGTATACCTTCCAAAAGATATCATAGTCAGACGGATCGTTTGAGGTGTGATATTCAAAAACTGACCCGACTGCAAATGATGGTGTACACTGGATCTGCACCCTCTTCACATATCAAAGCTCCCAGGTCAATTAATGCTGATGCATCAAATAGGAGTTCATTGTCCCTTCATCATTCGGACGACATAGCAATTTGAGATATTCAAGAATCCCTGTGAGATGAATCTCAAGCTCCCAGGTCATCTTCTTCTTCACCATCTTGATCATATTCAACGGAAGGAGGCTGTCCATTAAGATCCACATTAGCACCGTTCAACTTTCTGACAAACTGTCCCCTCACTCGAGGCCGTCTTTCAGCAAGTTGTTTCCGGTTGACATACCTAATTTTCTTATCAAAGCAGCGCTCTTTCCTTTTCTGTCTGAATTTAATCAACGCTGCCTCTCTCCTATCAACTTTACTTAATTTTGATTCGGATGAACTTGAGCCTCCGAAGGATGGCCATGAATGACCTGAAGGAATCTGGCCGGGTTGTAAGCACATGTTTGATGGGTAATACGGGTAGGACATCATACCAGTGCCATGAGGACCGACTTGTGGAACATGATTGTAGTGGGCAATCATGGATGTAGCCGCATGATTCTGCAAGTCCTGGACATTCTTTTGATACATTTGTGCCGATGAAGGCATCATAACATGATTAACAACTCCTGGCATATAATATGGATATGCATGTTGTGCAGTCATGCCAGATATTTCAAGCTCAGAACGAGTCTCATTTCTTGGATGCCTCAGACTGTTGTGATGCAAAATTTCTTCGTTGTAACGGTTTCGCTGTGAAGCTTCCGTAGATGCAGGCGGAGTACAAGATCTCTCAATAGATAAAGAATCAGGTATACTATTGCTACTAGGCAAGTCTTCTTGCGATTGACTTTCACATGTGTCTCCATTTTCGCGTATTTCGATGTCACTACTAACCCCTTGTTGAGCACATGCTTGATGCATAACTTCCATCCTCAAATGTTCGGCAGCATTGTTATCAACATGAACAATCCCTTCAAGGTTTCCCTTAAGCATTGATGCTTTAACATATGTGAAGAAGGCTGATGACTCACCAACCCCAATCCTTAGTTCACTCTTCTTTGGACCAGATGAAAAGTGTGCTACAAAATTACAGAATCATCAGAGAGAAACAATAAAATAGGAACAGCATATTCATGCAAGTAAAATATATTTTTTCAGCCTCAAGAACTCAAAAATCCATATTATATCAAAGCCAATTCAGATTACATGAACAATCAACAAATACACACTCACAAATGAATATTGGCTAAAAGAAGGTAAAGAAAGATGAGAAAACCAAATTTAATCATTATTTGTGTCATTTTATGAAACTCAGTAGCCAGAATGGGTTGTTCTAACATTATTTTTGAATAACTAGTTGCCCGTTACATTATATAACTTCAATGCTAATGCAAAAAAAATATTATATAAGAGAGACGAATAAAGAAGAAAAGCAGACCTATTCTCTGATCATTTATTCCATGGACATCCAGCTGACATTCTGATGCATGGTCATCTGGAGGTTCCTCGACAGCAGCAGCATTTGCAATAGCAGACTGTAAAAGTAAATTATATACATGAAATAGCTACATACGGCAGCTTCCCTGACTTGAAGTTACAAGCAGCTATATAACAATATGTTAGGTACCCAAGAATTGAATGAAATAGAAAGAACAATTGAATTAATAAAATAAGAATGAATAGGAGAGAATCTCTCCTCCAAGGGTTTCCCTGTCACAATAGAGTCCACTACTCTATCCACAATGTTTACAATAATCAAAATGATACCTCTCTAACTCCATAATTCCCCTATTTATACAAATACATCTCTAAGAAAACAAATAACAAACTAACGAAATTCCTAAAAATTCTCCCTATTCTAACTCCTAACACAATATCTGCTCATATATAACTTAAATACCATTGGAGTAATTCGACATCAGCACCCATTTATACATGCAAGACTTATATCTATTTATAGTTTCTACACAATTGGATTACCTCTGGATCTGTGCAGGGACACAGCACCACGTTCCTACACTCATTCACATGTAACTCAATGGTACTACTTGTAATTTTGACTCCTTTTTTCGTAATTATTGTTATGACTTTTTATACCTTCAATTCATGATGCTATAATTCTTTTCAAAGTGTTACTTCATAAACTTCACGACCATGCAGCTTAATATTTGTTTAAGGGTAACTTACTTAGACCTTGAATCTGAATAGTTACTTGTGTTATTTAAAAAACGGTTATTTTCATTTACTCAGTAATCAACAATTTATCGTATCAATAACTTTTGGGGATTACAATTCAATCTCTAGCAGCATCAGATTTGATAATATCTCATTTACATTGAAAAAATATGAATACATTTAACGTGGAAGCATGTCAATGTACAATCTGAAAGGTGGAATGAGTAGCAAAGTGACTCCAAAGTTGAATTTAAAAAATCAAGATAAACACGTTTGATTAAATTGTTGCATTATTTAAATAGTACTTTTTAACGCTCACCTCTTGCTCTTGTTGGACTGATATTTCTGTCTCTGGAATAGTGTTTCTTTTGGACCTATCATCAGTGTCATCAGAGAACAAGGTGGTACTATTTGTATTGGCATCACTAGGCTCTGATGCTACCAGATCAAAGTCATAATTTAACATGTTCTTCTCTGAAAGTCCAAGCTGCCATCATAAACATATAAACTATTTCAATTTGAAATCAGGAAGGTCTATGCATGTAACATAATCAAGCTAGACTAAGATTTGGAGGCCACCATAACATTCTACATTTCATACGTATTGTATTGCTGATCCCTATAAAGTCCATATGAAAATTTCCTGGCAAGTGGCAAGGATTAATTGAATATCTCTTTCAAAATCCAATTTTTACCATGCAACAAAATCATATAGCATAACTGAATGCAAAATAAAACTCTTAATATGATTGATGTCAGTTTGATTTTAATAAACATCAAGTTAAAGTTAATACTCTCTTGGAAAAAAGAATGATTTAATGGCTTAGCTAGTAGTTTTTGGTTGTACAAAAAAATTATTTAATGGCTTAACTCTGGATATAGAAAACAAAGTGAAAACAAGGTAACATTTCTTTAATTATATTAAAAGTAAAAACAAGAAACGAAAATGAGAAATGGAAAAGGAAAGCACGCATGTAATTTTCAAAATACAATGGTTGTGATCGTGAAAGCCGACAGTACAACAAAAAGGTGTAAATCCACATAAGTTAATCTTTGACATTCATCTCATATTGCCGAAATTTTACAGTAAGTTGGTGGAAATTTTTAATAGGATAAATGAACCACAAAATTGTGAATATCCATAGATATGAAGTTGGACAATACAAACCATGCGCCTCCTTCTCCACATGTGCGTCCACAAATTTAATAGTTCGTTTGTGCGTAAAGGCTTTACTAGATAGTCCGCTGCTCCAAGTCTCAAGCACTTAACAACAACGGACACCTCATCTTGCGCGGACATCACTTATCAAAACAAGATATTCAAAACATTGATGAGGAGCAGAACATAATTAGCTTAAATTCAAGAGTTTTATTGGTTTGTCAGACCAAAGTAAATAACCAAATCTTACTTATAACAGGAATTCTGCGCAATTCTTTGTCCCGTGCTATGTACTTCAACATCTTCATACCCTTCTTCTTCGGAAGACCAACTTCAGCTAGTATGAGATCTATATGTTCCCCCTCTGCATTCAGTGCATCGATTACTTGTCTTGCTGATTTCACTGAAATAACTGCCATGCATGAAAAATCAACAGTTTTAGAAATAATCATAAACATAAATTGCATAAACTTTAAATTATACAAGCCAACCTCTTCACACTCACACCCTAGGAATAAATAAACGATCAATAAAATAACCAGTATTTAACTGGTAGAAAAAACTTCTCCATATGTTCATACTATGATTTTTAAAGCAAAATCTTATACTTAGTGTTATCAATGGTGGATGGCAGATTATGACTGCCAGCCAAAAAACCATCACATAAATATGGCAAAGTGGCCTACGGTAGAAACGTGACGGGTATAATAGGTGTTGTGTTGCAGTCTATGGCGGCTGGTACAAAATCCAACATGCTATAACGCTATGGCAGACATTTATCAACAATGCTAAGACTTCAAAACTAAAACCAACTGATGAGACCCTAGAATGTTTATATATATCTAGATATCTAGACGTTACATATTCAACAAATGAACCTCAAAAGAGAAAGCTGAAAATAATAATGTCAATCGCAATTCAAACCTAACACTAGTATTAAAGAATGAAATTTCACTGACTATAAAACTATCCTTTCATACAGTGGCCGTCGAGGTTTCAAATCACAGTCTCACCACAATCCTTCATATAGCCATAATCACAGTCAAAGGTGACTGACGCACGCAGCCTTAATCATGATCACATTGAGGCCAGATAGACATCAAAAACCTTGATGTCACAACCTAGATATCACAGTCACAAACCTTTTCCTAAAACTGGCCAACATACAAACAAAGCTTACAAATTCAAATATAATCATTTGACACACATATGAGCAAAACAACAAAACTTTTTTTTTTTTCAATTTCAAAAGATGATAGTTAAAAACTACATAATCAATAAAATAGGCCAAATGAAAAAGGGGATAAATAAATTTTAAAAAATAAAATAAAAATTGGGAGTTGATTGATTCATACATACATACCCTGATAACAGCATCTTAATAGAAGTGTAAAAACCTCTTGAGAGCTATTTGAATCAGTATCACAAAGCAAAATCCTTACTTTACTTCTATCAACAAAATCATCACCAATCTTACCATTATTCCCACCACTTGTTCCTCTATTCAAATCAAATCCCTCACTCTCCATACCCTAATTCAAAAACCTCTTACTCACAAAACAACACTAAAAAAAAGACCCTTTACCTTCTAAAATAGCAAGACTAAAACTTTTACAAAAAGATTAAAAATTTAATAATTTTTCCACAACCCCACTATGCAAAAACATTGATTATAGCTTTATAAGCAATAAAATTGAAAACCCATGATTCACCAAGTTGCTGAAGCAGCAACTATCTAAATCCGACAAAACCAGAATGATTGACAACGTTGTGAGAAGAAATAAACTGAGGAAGATGAAACGGGTGCGTTTGGATGATCTGGGAAATTATGGTGGTGAGTAACTAACATTCGCTGTGTGAATAGGGAGTAGGATAGTGGAAGGAGGGGACGTGGAAAAGAGAAGGAAAAAGTGCAATAAAAAAAAGGGAAGTTGAGAGATAGTTAGGTAGAGAGATAGAGGAGTGGACACGTCAATGGTAGATCTTTCTTTAGTCAAGCAAGCAAGTGCATCTCTCATTCACAACTCTTTGTAGGGTACACCTCCAAAATATCCCATCACTTTTGAAATCTCAAATCAATAAATATACTTCAATTTATTTACTCAAAAATAAAATTATAGATGTAAAAATATTGAGCTTTTAGATAGATGAAATAACAAACTATTGAAAATTAATGCATTTAAAGTTAAGGAATCAAGGCTTGAATCTTAGTGATAATGTCCAACAGTCCAATATTAATAATTTCAGCATTTTTGTCAGTTGAATTATGATTTATGAACATATTAAATATTTTTTTTAATTAAGTAGCATAGTGTCTTGCCATAAAATAAAATAACTAGAATAGTGTGATTCTATCTTTATGCTAAAAATATGTGTGGAGTTCAAATTCTAACTCTGCATATGTTTCTATTAACTAAGTTAAAACACGTGGATATAAAAATATTGAGTATTAATAACATATTTAATTCACAAAAATAAATTGATCATTAAGGACAAAAAAATTAAACAATTTTTGTACGAGAACAAAAATATCTCATTTTCATTTTTAGGATAAAAAGTTATTTGACCTATTTTTTAAAATATGTGTGAAAGGAAAGTAACTATTTTTTTTAGATAGTGTTCTGGTGAACAAATAAGGGGGGTGATAAATGATTGAACCGTATCTAAGAGATAAATAATTCTCCACAATTGTGCAGCATTTCTGTATATTAGAAAAATATGATCCGATCTCCTTACAATGAAATATGCTCTCCTATTTATAGATTTTACTAGGTAACAGTTATGGGATTCTTGCGATCATGGGGACCCCATGATCGTGGCGGTTTCTTCCTTCTCCTCCGCCTCATACACGGTGATGATGGGCGGTTTCTTCCTGTTTTGGTGGTGATCGTGGAGGTAGGGGGTGGTTATTCCCCTCCACGTGATGACTTGTTGATGAAGCTTCCACACATGCGGTTACATCTGAGGCGAGGGCGCCGTCACCGGGGCATGTCACCTCTGCTTTGTTTCCCGCCAGGTTTATTCATTTGAATTTGATGAGTTGTATGTTTGGGTCATTTGATCATTTGGGCCTATGTCCTCATTCTTGGGCCTTACCCCAGTCCACAGTCCCCCAAGCACGAGGCTCAAAGAGGCGAAGTGGTGATAGTGGGAGTTAAGCCAGTCGTGCTGATCGTAGGGGTAACTACCTGTTTGCCTCTCCTGGCATGCGTCGCCCCTCTCCTATAAATAGACCTTATGATGACTTTGCTTTTTGTCCACATTTTCCAGATTTCTTTCTGACTTGTTGTATTCTTTTTTGTTTCTTATGGCCATGGATCGGTCCATTCCTGCGTTGGAGTCGCCTGCTATGCCTGCTATTAGGCGCGTAAGGGAAAAAGTGGAGGAAAACATAGACGAACTCATAGATAATGTGGGGGAATTCCAGCTTTATGTCGAGAAACTTAATGATTACAAGTGGCGCCTGACTAATGACCAGAGGATCTTCTTGGATTTGGCTTTAGAGTTGTCTCGACGCTTGGAGAAGGATGTCGCTTTCATTGAGACCACCAATGCGGTTTTCAAATGTTATAATGACCTTGAAAACACGTTGGAGCAAAAGATATCTGTTACCAAAGACAGTATTGACCTGCAGGAGGAATCGTTATACCTCAATCTGTCTACCGAGGAGGCCGTTGAGAATCGTATCGAAGTGTTGGAGAAGGAACCCCGTCCCCTGATGAAAAGGAAAAGGAACCTTCAACTGGACATTGAATATGACGTCGCGAGGCTCATCAGGACTCGTTCTTCGCTTACTCGCCTCAAGGAGAAGATGGAGAGGTTGCAGGATGATCAGGATAGAATTAGCCCTGACCTTACAATTGCTAAGAAATATAAGGAGGAAATTGAGGAATTGCAGGCCGATGTTGTCGCGGCCGCCTATGTTGTTGCTTAAGTAGTTTCCCTTTCAGTACCTTAGGACCTTTCGTTTGTAATATGCTTTGATGTCTTTGTATTTGGTGTTTGTTACTTCCCTTGTACTCTTTGGTTTCATAATTAATGAAGTCTTTGTTTTCTTCATAATATTGCATTTTTCGTATTCCATATCCCGCCTTTGGGCGTGACCTTACAATTGGCGAGATAACGGCTCGCCTCAGGACACGCGTCAATCATCGCAACGCTTCAACTTTTTTCTTTCCAAAACGTTTCAACTTTTCAAATAGGTTTCTTCTATCGGTGCCATTGGTTCTATATATATGTTACTTCCTTCATCTTGCATTCCTCATTCCGATCGAAAACTCTTGACTATCCTCAATGAATGAAATCAGATTTTGGAGTACTTCGTTATTGCTTTCGTTGTCTTTTCAATCTTTATTTTGAATGATCATCTGAGTAGTGCTTCCGCTTGTTTTTTAATGGTGAAACAACTGACTATAATAACATATGCTAAAGTTACCTTTATTCTTCCTTTATGACGTTTGCTTTGGGCGTCACTCCTTTGATAAGTTGCACCCTGATGCTTTGATACGTTTTTCTATTGTATTTTCTTCGTTCCCGACTCGTGAGTTTTATAGGTAACGTTTTGGACTTTCAACCATGCTTTAGTATTTTGGACGCCCCCCACTGCAAAGTTTAAAGGGTAGCGCCTAGGGATTTCAACCTGATTTTTAATTTTTTGTCAATCACAAGCATAAAAGCGAGGAGGCATAGCATTTCAGCTTGTTTTCGTCGTATCCGAATCGTAAGATTCAAGGATAGCGCCGTGTCTTTTTTAGACGTTCCCTACTCGTAAGATTCACGGGTGCCGCCTTGGAATTTCAACTCGTTTCCGTCGTATCCAACTCGTAAGATTTACGGATAGCGCCGTGTCTTTTTTAGACGTTCCCTACTCGTAAGATTTTGCGGGTAACGCCTTGGAATTTCAACTCGTTTCCGTCGTATCCAACTCGTAAGATTTACGGATAGCGCCGTGTCTTTTTTAGACGTTCCCTACTCGTAAGATTTTACGGGTAACGCCTTGGAATTTCAACTCGTTTCCGTCGTATCCAACTCGTAAGATTTACGGATAGCGCCGTGTCTTTTTTAGACGTTCCCTACTCGTAAGATTTTACGGGTAACGCCTTGGAATTTCAACTCGTTTCCGTTGTATCCAACTCGTAAGATTTACGGATAGCGCCGTGTCTTTTTTAGACGTTCCCTACTCGTAAGATTTTGCGGGTAACGCCTTGGAATTTCAACTCGTTTCCGTCGTATCCAACTCGTAAGATTTACGGATCGCGCTGTGTCTTTTTTAGACGTTCCCTACTCGTAAGATTTTACGGGTAACGCCTTGGAATTTCAACTCGTTTCCGTCGTATCCAACTCGTATGATTTACGGATAGCGCCGTGTCTTTTTTAGACGTTCCCTACTCGTAAGATTTTACGGATAACGCCTTGGAATTTCAACTCGTTTCTTGGACGTGTCATCAGCATATATGTTAGTTCTTCACAAACCCAAAGAATTTAAAACGGTGGGCCTCAATAAAAACTCCTATTTTCATAGGAGAAAAGAGTGTCCCATCGCTATTTATTAATTGGAAGGGAAAGGTTTCAGTACATTCTGTGATACACATGCAATAACTTGTAAAAAATAATAAAAGAGTTATACGCCGTGGCGTTGCTTTCCTCGTTTCATGTGGCAGTTTTAACTGTAGTAGAACCTGAGATTGGCCACATTCCACGTTCTGTGCAGGACTTCTCCTTCCATTGTTTCCAGCCTGTAAGCTCCTCCTTCAAATGCTTCATTGATTCTGAAGGGGTCTTCCCAATTCGGTGCTAATTTTCCTCCTTTATCTTTTCCCATGGGTCGTTTGAGGACTAAGTCTCCTTCTTTGAATCTTCTTGCTATAACTCTAGTATTGTATCTTCTTGCCGCACTCTGTTTTGATACAAACTCCCTAAAGTGGGCTTTGTCTCTTAGTTCTTGTATTAAATCTAGATTCTCTTCCAATGCTCCTGAATTCTCCTCTAGCGTAAGGGTGTCTCTTCGCCAGCTTGGCGGATTAATCTCTGCAGGAATCATTGCATCTGTGCCATATACCATGGTGAAGGGTGCCTCGCCTGTTGAAGATTGGGGCGTGGTGTGGTATGACCATAAAATTGGTAAGAGGTGGGCGACCCATCCTTCGCCTTTGCTTGCGATTCTCCTCTTGATTGCTCTTAAGATTACTTTGTTAGCTGACTCTGCTTGTCCATTAGCCTGGGGGTGCTCTACAGAGATGAAAGTGTTTTGTATACCTTTTTCTTTGCAGAATTGGATCACCTTTTCACTGGCGAACTGGGTTCCGTTATCGGATACGATGTACTTAGGTAGTCCGAATCTGCAGATGATCTTCCTCCAGTAAAACTTCTTAACCTGGTCCGCTGAGATGCTTGAAAGAGCTTCTGCCTCTATCCATTTGGTGAAGTAGTCGATTGCCACTATGATCCACTTTGCTTGTCCTACTGAGGCGGGGAAAGGTCCTAGGATATCTGTTCCCCACATGAAGAAAGGCCATGGGGACAGAACGGATTTCAGTGGCTCTCCCGGAGCGTAGTGTAAGTTTGCGAACCTCTGACATTTGTCACACGTCTTGACGTATCTGGCGGCGTCACTGTGTAATTCGGGCCAATAAAAACCTGCCCTGAGAATTTTGCCTGCTAGGGCTCTCGCCCCGATGTGGCTTCCACATGATCCCTCGTGTATTTCCTCCAATATTCCCTTGGCTTCCTCCTGACTTACGCAAAGTAGGATTGGGCCTGAAAATCCTCTCTTGTAGAGCTTGTCGCCTGGCATGGAGTACCATGCCGCCGCTCTCTTTAGCCTATACGCTTCTTCTTTTGCTGCTGGAAGTTCGTCTTTTTGGAGGTATCTTATGATTGGCGATCTCCAATCTTCCGCTTCAATGACCATCATGACTGCTTCTTCCGTGATGCTGGGATTTGCAATTGTTTCCTGAATGAAGGTTCTGGTGCTTCCTGGTTTTTTGGTGCTTGCTAACTTTGACAACAAATCTGCTCTTGCGTTCTGCTCTCGTGGTACGTACACCAATTCAAATGATTTGAAATGGTTCGCCAGGTCGCGTACTTTCTCCAAGTATTTGACTAACTGTGGGTCTTTTGCCTGGAACTCTCCTGATACTTGGTTCGTTACCAATTGCGAGTCGCTTTTTGCTTTAAGGTCCGTGATGTCCATCTCTTTTGCTAGCTTCATTCCTGCGAGCAAAGCTTCGTATTCCGCCTGATTGTTGCTTGCCTTGAACGCGAATCTTAGTGATTGTTCAATGACGACCCCGTCTGGGCCTTCTAACACTATTCCTGCTCCGCTTCCTCTAATGTTTGAAGCTCCATCAACCGATAAGGTCCAAGGTTGTTCCGTGCTTTCTTCTGCAGGTGTCGTAAGCTCTAGCACAAAGTCTGCTAGTATTTGCGATTTGATCGCGCCTCTTGGGGAAAAAGTTATGTCAAATTCTGACAATTCTACTGACAATGCCACCATTCTTCCTGCCAGGTCTGGTTTTCTTAATACATTTTTGATGGGGTAATCAGTTTTGACCACTATTTTGTGGCTTTGAAAGTACTGTCTCAGCTTCCTTGCCGTCGCAATTACTGCCAATGAGAGTTTTTCAATCTTTTGATACTTGGCTTCCGCTCCTTTGAATGTCCTGCTGACAAAATATATGGGTTTCTCTTCTCCCTTTATCTCCTGTACCAACGCAGAACTGAGGGCTTTGTCAGAAACGGCGAGGTACAGGTATAAGGTGTTATCTTTCTCCGGGCGAGTCAAAATCGGAGGCGAGGCGAGAAAAACTTTTAAGTTTTGGAAAGCTTCTTCGCACTGAGGGCTCCACACAAATCTCTCACTTTTCTTAAGCGTGGAGAAAAAATGAAATGTCTTTTCCCCTGCGCAGGATAAAAATCTTGATAGCGCCGCAATCCTTCCTGTCAGCTACTGAACTTCTTTGATTGATGTAGGGCTCCTCATGTCAATGATCGCTTGGCATTTATCCGGGTTCGCCTCTATTCCTCTGTTAGTTAACATGAATCCTAAGAACTTGCCAGATTGTACTCCGAACGAGCATTTGGAAGGATTTAGGCGCATGTTGTATTTCCTTACTGAGGCGATGATGTCACTTAAATCTTGGTCATGCTCGCCTGCTTCCGCTGTCTTCACTACCATATCATCGATATAGACTTCCAGGTTTTTCCCTATCTGTTCCGAAAATACTCTGTCCATTAACCTCTGGTAAGTGACTCCTGCATTTTTTAGTCCAAACGGCATGACGTTGTAGAAGTAGTTACAAGTATTGGTCATAAATGCCGTGTGGGGAGCGTCGGCGGGATTCATCTTGATCTGGTTGTATCCTGAGTATGCGTCCATGAAACTGAGTGTTCTGTATCCTGATGCTCCGTCTATCAATCTGTCGATGTTGGGTAAGGGGTAGGGATCTTTTGGACATGCTTTGTTCAAGTCTGTGAAGTCGACGCACATTCTCCATTTTCCGTTTGCCTTTTTCACCATCACCACGTTCGCTAGCCACGATGGGTATTTAATTTCCTCTATGAATCCTGCTTCTTTTAGCTTTGTTACTTCCTCCGTGATGGCCGCTCTTCTTTCTTCGCCGACTTTCCTTTTCTTTTGTGAGATGGGTTTAGTCTCGGGGGAGATGGATAGTTTGTGGGTGATGATCGTCTCGTCTATCCCTGGCATATCGGAAGGGTGCCATGCGAATAGATCGATGTTCCTCCTGAGTGTCGCCAGGATCCTTTCTCTTTCTTCAGGCTGTAAAGATGTGCCAATGTTGGTTGTTTGGTGTGTCGCCTCGCCAATTTGGACTTTCTCTAGTTCTTCTATGGGACTCACTCTCCTATCTTGGAATTCTTCTCTTGGATCTAAATCTAGAGGGCTGATCACATTGACTCCGCCCCTTTGAGAGATAGGGCGAGCGAGATCTGGGGGGTTGGTTGCTCTGTGCTTTATTTTCAAGCTTGACTCGTAACAACGCCTTGCCAGGGCTTGATCTCCTTTGATGGTTCCTACTCTCCCATCATCAAGTGGATACTTTATTGATAAGTAAAGCGTTGACATGGCTGCCTCTAAAGTGTTGAAAGCTGGTCGTCCAATGATGATGTTGTATGACGTGAAAGGTGTCTTTACTACCAGATATCGCACTTTGATAGTCTTGGCTTGGTCTTTTTCTCCGAACGTTGTAAGCAACGTGGTGTAGCCCATGACTTCCACCTGTTCGCCTGCAAAGCCCACTAGCGTGCCGTTGTAGGGTAGTAGGTGTTCATTTGATAGTTGCATGGCTTTGAAGGCTTCCCAGTACATTATGTCCGCTGAACTTCCTGAGTCAATAAGCACCCTTTTCACGTCGCAGTTTAGGATTTGGACTTGAATTACCAATGGGTCGTCGTCATGGGGCATGACTTCCTTCTTGTCTTCTTTGGTGAAAGATAGGTCTGGAGTGGGTGAGATAGAAGTGTGCCCTACAAAATTTGCTTCGAAAACGGAGCGACGCACATATTGTTTACGGGCGTTACTTGATTCGCCTCCACCCGCAAAACCTCCGGCAATGGCGTTAACTGCTATTCTTACTTTTTCTCCTTCTGGGCTCTCTTCTTGGTTTCCTTGAGTGTCTCTTCGTACTTTTGGGACTACGACCTTCCCGTCAGCGGCGTCCTCTAAAAACTTCCTTAGATGGCCACTTTTTATTAGTTCCTCTATAAGGTCTCTTAATCTGAAGCATTTCTCGGTGTCATGTCCCTTGCACCTGTGGTAGACGCACCATGCATTCGTGTTCTGTCCCAACTGATATTCTTTTCCTCTCTTCTGGGGTAACCTGGTGAGTCCTGCTTGGAGTATTTCGTCTAGAATGTAAACTCGCGCTCTGTTCAGGGGCGTGTATTCTTTTTCTGGGAATCTGACCATGTCTCGCCTTCCTTGCTGATGGTATGGTTTCCTGTGGGGCTCCTGTCCTCTGTGATCTGGCTGACGTCGCCTCTGTGAATAAAAATCTGGGCCTTTGTGGCCCCTGTTGGGTGGTTCCCTTTCCCTCACATCTCTAGATCTTTTCTCGGCGTTGCTCTCTTCGCCCTTGATGTAACATTCTGCCCTCTTGATGATTTCCTGCATCGAAGTTGCTGGTTTTTGTGCTAAGGATTCGTTGAAATGACCGGCTTTTAAGCCGTTATGGAATGCTGCTACGAACATCTCCTGGTTGGGGTTGGATATTTTGATGGTAGCCTCACAGAACCTTGCCAGATACTCGCGCAAAGTTTCAGCGGGGTTCTGGCGAATGGTGAAGAGGCTAGTGGCCGTGACCTTGATGTGTTTTGATCCTGAAAACTGTTGGATGAATTTTCGTTGGAAATCTGTCCAACTTTCGATGGAATTCTTTGGTAAGTTCATGTACCATCTTAACGCTGCTTCCTTCAAGGTACCTGAGAGTAGTTTACATTTTAGGTGGTCAGCGGCGCCTATGATGGCGGTTTGGGTTCCTACTGCCATCAGGTGCTCCGACGGGTCGGTTTTTCCATTGAATGCTGGAAGATGAGGGGTTTTGAAGTTTTCTGGGACTCTGGCGTCCCATAGGATTTGTGACAAGGGTTGGGAGTCGTTGATTTCATCCTCGTCCTGGTCGTTTTCTTTGTCGGCTTTTTCTTGGTCCATGGTTGTTACCTTGTCTTGAAGCCGCCTCAATTCGGTGACAGCCTCTGTTAAGGTCATACCAGGGCCTGAACCAGTACCGTGGTTGGGTGTTCCTCCCGTCATGTTGGGAGATATCCCTCTCTAAGAAGTGGTAGGCTGGGAATCGTTTTACCGCAGCCCCACGGTGGGCGCCAAAATGTTCTGGTGAACAAATAAGGGGGGTGATAAATGATTGAACCGTATCTAAGAGATAAATAATTCTCCACAATTGTGCAGCATTTCTGTATATTAGAAAAATATGATCTGATCTCCTTACAATGAAATATGCTCTCCTATTTATAGATTTTACTAGGTAACAGTTATGGGATTCTTGCGATCATGGGGACCCCATGATCGTGGCGGTTTCTTCCTTCTCCTCCGCCTCATACACGGTGATGATGGGCGGTTTCTTCCTGTTTTGGTGGTGATCGTGGAGGTAGGGGGTGGTTATTCCCCTCCACGTGATGACTTGTTGATGAAGCTTCCACACATGCGGTTACATCTGAGGCGAGGGCGCCGTCACCGGGGCATGTCGCCTCTGCTTTGTTTCCCGCCAGGTTTATTCATTTGAATTTGATGGGTTGTATGTTTGGGTCATTTGATCATTTGGGCCTATGTCCTCATTCTTGGGCCTTACCCCAGTCCAGATAGCATAGTGGTAACTATTTCGAAAAAATTCATATTATTCATTTAAAAAATGTGTCTCAAGTCTGGTGTTTAGAGTTTGAACCTCAACTCTTAGATACAAAATAACTCTTACATATAAAATATGATGTCTCTTACCAATTTAACTGGAACGTTCCACTTTAAGTTAATATAAAAAAGTGAGACAATAAAGAACTTTTTAAAAAATAATGGATCTTATTCAACAACTAATGACTAGATTTTATTCAGGTCCGGCCCCTATGTGATGCAGGGCGAACGACGACATCAGACCTTAAAATTTTGGAGGCCTCAATTCAAAATTTTGAGATCCTATAACAATAGTTATATATAGTTAGTGTTTATAAAATATCAAACATACTCAATAGATTAATTTTGAGCTCTTAAAATAATGGTTATATATTTCCAATGTTTATAAAAGATCATATACTTTTGTAAAAAAAAAAATAAATCATAATCATGTTAAAAAATAATAATTTAAATAGAGGATTATTCATTTTTATTTTTTTTTGTCAGGATTTTTTAATAATTTTTATTAGGGATCTATTTTTGATATTTAAACCGACCTCCAAATAGTTGGGATTGGCCCGGCTTTTATTGCAGCTAAATTTTATTTGAGAAATGTTATTTTGACACACTTTTTCTTATACAATACATACACAGTGACAATTTTGTAATATTTTTCCTCTCCATCTCTTCTTTTTCCTTTGGTTTCTCTCTTCTGTGTATGTAGGGCCCGTTTGATGACCAGGATAAGGAGGAGGATATGATATATTTATCATATCCTATTTTAATTTTAAATTTGATGCGCCAATGAGATATAATAATTTATTCATTTTTTAATCATATCTTATTACTCCTTTGTAATTTTTATCCTAAGGTTTTGCTAGGTTAAAATTATCGAGCCCACGCACGGATATACAAATCCTTATTTTATTCTCACGCCTCGTATTCTCACGCACGCGTTGTATTTTTTTCGTTCTCTGCAAGACCGACTGCGACTATCTCTTCTCTCTGTCTGCATTCTATTCTTCAAGGTATGCATCTCCTCTCTCTCTCTCTTCTCTTCTCTCTGTCTGCGTTCTATTCCAACGTAAAGCTCTTTGGTCCTTTTTTCTTCTCTGTTGGCTGCGACTGGTAGTGGAATGTTTTGGCTTGTGTGTTGTTTTGTTGCTGTTACTTTCTCTATGTTGATTTTCCTTGTAGCTCTTTTTTTGAGTGGATTTTGATGTGTCATATACACATCCTGCTTGTATAATTTTAGGTGCTTGTATAATTTTTCCTTGTCTTGTATAAAATCAATTGATGTTATGTTGATGTTGTTTTATGGATATTTGTTCTCAAAATGCATATTTCTTTTATAGGTTAATATGAATTCACTAGAACAATATGAACATGATGTGATGTTATATATAATGTTGGTGCAAATTTTTTTAGAGATGGTTAGAATTTACTATGCATTTTTTATGATTGTGAGTCATTCATCAATATGGCTTTACGAAAACGAAACGCTTAGGCAACGAATAATAGATAAGAAGGATTAAGGGGAGAAATTTTTAGAGAGTTTGATCAACCGAGATGATATCACATGTGTTATTTGTTGATGTTACTTTGTTTAGTAATTTACTTTATGCTTTAGAACTTTTGAATGTTGTTTTTGTTGACATAAATTTTAAGTTTTGTTATATAATAGGAATGGAATCTGAAATTGCCATGCAACAAAATAACAAGAAAAAGAGAGATCGTAGACAATGGACTGATAGTGAAGATGAAGCTTTACTTGATATACTGATTGAAGCTGTGAACAAAGGTCATAGATGCGACAATGGACAATTCAAAGCACACACCTTGAGAATGGCTGAGACCAAGTTGGAGGAAAAGTTTCCTACATGTGGAATCAAGGTGAAACCACACATTGAATCTGCAATGAAGAGGTTAAGATCAATATATGCAATCATTTATGATATGGTTAATCAAAGTGGATTTGGTTGGGATGAAGAGAAGAAAATGATTAAGGTGGAAAGTGATGAAGTGTGGAAGGATTATGTAAAGGTGATGTTTATAAATTTTATTTTGTTGATAGTTTATTTAGGTTTCAATTATAATTGGTTCAACTTTGCTATTTTTTCTTATTTTAGTTTCATTTGTTGATTATTATTATTTTATTCAATTTTTTGTGTGTAGAGTCATCCAAACGCAAAAGATTTTAGGTATGCTCCTATTCCACTTTTTGATAAGCTTGCTCATGCTTTTGGCAAAGATCGTGCTACTGGCAAAGAATCTGCTCCCCCTGCTGATAATGTCGAAGAGATAGATAAAGAAGAGGAAGAGCGGAATAATGATGAGGATATTGAAGTAGAAGTTATCCAATCACAAGCAAAAAGAAAGCGTGACCAAATGGAACTTCAACAAAAAAAAAAGAAACAGAGGGGCAAATATACTTGCTAACAGTATTACTGAGTTCGGGAAGAACTTTGGAGGTATTGTCGCATAAAGCTCTTTAAGATTGTGCGAAGCTGCAAATCGTCTAGCTGTTGGTAAAGAAGTGTTCGACGATTCAAGAAAAATTATGAACGAGTTGAAGAAAATGGATCTAACAGAACAAGAACGGTTTGTTGCAGCAGACAAAATATTATCTGAGCCACATCGCCTACACATATTTTGGGGTTCTGATGATGTTGACCGTCTTGCATTTGTTAAGTCATTAAGTCATTGATTATTAATTTTATTTACGTACTTGACTTTATTTCATTAGCTACAAGAAATTATATTTTGTTTTTTGGATGGTTTGATGAAACAGCTAAGACAATATTTTGTTTCTTACGAGTATTTGTTACTACCTACTTTTATGACAATTTTAATTTGATGCAATGTTTTCGATAATTTATATTGATTTTAACATATTATACATATCACATTTTTAGACTAATTTAGCATTTTTTATATATGTAATATTAATATAATATATGAGTAATATTGTCATTTAATTATAATTATTGTTTGAAAAAAATGTTAAAATAAATTTTTAAAAAATATGTAACTAATTACGGTGATAATTTTGTTATTTATATATATCTTATTGACATTATTATAAGGTGTGTATCAAACAACAGATATGATAATATATTGATATCTTGTTTGTTATCAGGTTGCCATCAAACACATGATAGGATAAGTACTTATCCTGTTTATATCATATCCTGTCAATATCCAGCTCTATATCATATCATATCTCTATCATATCCTGACCATCAAACGGGCCCGTATTATATAAGGAAAAGTGTGTCAAAATATTATTTTTCTTTTTATTTATATAGCTTTTATTGATGGTTAGATTAGATAAATCAATCTAAATTAAATTCTTCAAGAGGTATCTAAAAAAAATCATCATATAAAAACATGATCACAATTGAAGCATTTTCTTGAGTTCCTCTGTCATCATTCACATAGCCACAACTCAAGACTCTTTCTTCGACGCAATGTTGAAACTCCTCCGTCGCAAAAACACTGCCATCACTTCTTTCTCTTCCCATTTTTTCTCTTCAAACTCTTTCAAAAACACAAACACAATCACCATTCTCCAAATCCTAACAAACCTAAAAAACAACAACAACATTACAAAAGCTATATCACTCACAAAACAACACATTCAAAACTCAAACAAACCAAACAACACTTGTATCTCCCTTTTCCACGCGCTCAATTCCAACCTCACCACCACGCCCCACGCATTTGAAGTTCTCATTCTCGCACTCTGTCAACTATCACTCATGGATGAAGCCATTTGGGTTTTCAATAACCTAAAGCCTAAATTACCTGCGCTACGCGCCTGCAACACGCTACTTCATTCGTTAGTAAGAAATTCAAGGTTTGATTCCATGTGGGAGGTCTATAATAGCATGGTGTCGCGCGGTTTTTCTCCTACTGTAATCACATATGGGATTTTATTGAACTGTTGTTGTAATCAGGGTGATTTTAGTAATGCCTGCAAGGTGTTTGATGAAATGATACAAAGAGTTGAACCTAATGTGGTGGTGTACACTATTCTTATTCGTTTTTTTTGTAATGAGGGTAAAATGGAAGAAGCTGAGAGGGTTTTTAAGTTGATGAGGGGAAATGGGGTTGATCCGAATTTGTATACTTATGTTACTCTCATTGATGGGTATTGCAAAATGGGTAATGTTAAACGTGTTTTTGAAATTTATAGTGATATGCTATGGAATGGTTTGCATCCTGATGTTGTGACATTTGCGAATTTGGTTGATGTTTTGTGTAAGGTAGGTAATTTGAAGGCTGCGCGAAACTGCTTTGTTTATATGGATAAATTTGGTGTATTTCCTAATTCATATGTTTATAATTGTTTGATTGATGGTTATTGTAAAGCGGGGGATTTGGTTGAAGCAATGCGATTGCGAGTTGAAATGGAACGGAATGGAGTTTTCAGTGATGTTTTTACGTGCAGTATTCTTGTTAAGGGTTTATGTGATTTGGGTAGGTTTGAGGAAGCTAAGGATTTGATGGAGGAGATGGGAAAACCAGGGGTTTTTGCTAATGCTGTAACTTACAATGTGGTTATTGATGGATACTGTAAAATGGGTGATGTGGAGAAGGCTATTGAGGTGTGCTCACAAATGACTGAAAGGAAGATAGAACCCAATGTGATCACATTTTCTACATTGATTGATGGGTTTTGCAAGAAAGGGAACATAAAATCTGCTATGGGGTTATATACAGAAATGGTTATTAAAGGTCTTGTGCCTGATGTAGTGACTTACACAGCTTTAATTGATGGGCATTGCAAGGTTGGGAACAACAAAGAGGCTTTTGAACTGCATAAGGAGATGCTGAACTCGGGACTAACACCGAATGCATTGACAGTTACTTGTTTGATTGATGGCCTTTTGAAAGATGGAAAGACTTACCGTGCAATCAAACTTTTCTTGGAGAAAACTGGAGTTGGTTGCCCTGGAAGTAAAATGGATCATAGCGGGTTGTGTTCTCCTAATGATGTTATGTATACTGTTTTAATTCAAGGTTTATGTAAAGATGGACATGTTTTTAAGGCCACTAAGTTTTTCGCAGAAATGAGAGGTAGTGGTTTCAAACCAGACACGGGGCTTTATGTTATCATGTTGGAGGCACATTTTCGATTCAAGCACATGATTGATGTAATGATGTTGCATGCAGACATGCTGAAGATGGGAGTTATTAGAAATAGTTCTATATATCGTGTGTTGTCTAGGGGCTATAAAGAGAATGAATATCTTAAACCGGCTCAAATGTGTTCTGAGCATTTAATGGAATATGACATTCAGTGTAATGAATCTTGAGGGTAAATGTTCTGATTCCTTGCAATGGTTGTGAATCTGGACCCCTTTACTAGGTATGCTGCCTGAGTTAGAATACAATGACAAAGGAAATCTGATCAAGTTGGTTAAATCACGAACGCTACTGGTGCTGGGTATACCACAATTGTCGTGTCTTGCATACAATCAAGCATTTAGTGGCACATAAAAATAACTGTTTTGAACATGTCCAAGATTTTAATTTGTGGCTGCATTGCGATTTTGGATATATTGAATAAAATCGCAGTCCAACACGGCTGATGTTCCAAGTCACAATTGTAGAGACAGAAACATGATCGGCAATCCACGACTTGGGCCACAATTGCAGTCTAGGAGAGTTATTTTTATAAATCACTGGTCATGTACATAACATCACAACAAGACAATCATACATCGGTATTTTACAAAAAGATTTGGTATCTCACTTTTTCAGCTTGAGATATGATAAACTCATATTGGCTTTGGATCGTTGAGGCTTTCCTGTCATCAACTTGAGAAGTAAGGACAGAGGAAAGCTGACATATTCATACAAGAGTTCATATAAGGAATAACTTCGGCGACTTCTTTGAACCAAGCACATACCGAAGTAAAACTCAAAGTGGCCTCATGTGAATCCTTTACGATTGATTTGTATACAGAACCCAGCTCATTGGCTTTATTTCTCTGTAAACAAATTAAATAAATATTGACTTCTAATTTGAGGAGTTTTAAGCCTTACGTTATTTTTTAATATCTAAGTTATTTACATAATAAAATGAACTTTTGAAGCTCCAAAATATGAACCTCTGCGCAACGAATTCCCAAAAGTATCATTGAAAATGCAGACCCGAGTCGAAACAAGTGCAGCCTGGGTTAACTCTCACCTTTCGTATAGGCGAGGCTTCAATTCTTGTCTAGACCATCCAACATTTCTCATTGGTGGACAAATCTACTCAACGAGGTCCCCCAAGACCGAAGGTGATGTCTGCAATTGTCTGCAACTGCTAACTGAAAACTAAAAACAGAAAATGGAATAACAAATAAGGGACAACAAAATATCAAGTAACACTAATCCTTTTATTCTCTTCTAAGCATTTCTTCATAATGATGCTATCAACAATGTAACTCAATATCATGTGATTTATAGTGAAAAAGAAGAAGAAAAAAACCATTAAATGCATGAGCTTGCATTGTAATTAAATTACTGGACCACTGGTTAAACTCTATATGTGATGTATAGGGTCAATTAAGTAGATTTGGGATATCATGGACTGAAAATGCAACTTTGCTTACTCAGATTTAGAAAGAAGTATTTGATTAAAGTGTTTTGCTGGTTTCTCAAAGACACTTTTTTCATTTGACATAATGAATGGTGATTTTTTCACTGTCCATCCATGAGATGCCGGTGGTAAAAGTTTGACTTTGTAATAGTTCGAATTATTTTGGAGACGGTTTTTAAATGGTTACCAGGGAAATTTCATGAAAGCAATTCCATGGCCCTTCCAAAAAAAAAAATCTTTATTTTTAGTTTCTAATTCTACAAGTTTAGAAGTTACACTGCATTTGATTAATTCAACTTCAATATGTTGAATTTTTATTAGAACAACAAAAAAAAAAGTTGGAAATTTTTTTCATTTATAAAATTCAATTATGCTACATTATAGGTTCTGATTCCATTCAATGTCAATGAAATACTTTGGTTTAGATTGCCAACAATTGTAACCTATGTTAGTGTCTTAACTTGTTAATTAACCAACCATATAATAACATTGTTGAAATTGAATTATGACATTCATGACACACTTGAAATGTTTCAACAATTTGTTTCAAAGAAGTGAGAACAAATTGTTTTATGTCCCAATATCAATGTGTCATAGCAAAGCTCAGTTTCACAATAACAACCTTAAACAACCAAAACCAAACCAAATCCTTAAGAATTACCTTGAATGCAACAACAAAACCAAAGTGCTTCTACTCTTCAGAACCTTATTAAGAAAAAAAACATCAACTTTCAACTCCATTGATAGCTTTTCTTTCTTGTATACTCTTAAAGCCTGCATCAATAAGAAACATTCTTTTATCCATGGAAAACAATTGCATGCCCTTATCATAAAATTTGGATATGAATCCATAATTCAACTCCAAACATCCCTTTTGAAAGTATATGCTGAAGGGGGAAATTTATTTGATGCACACCAAGTGTTTGAGGAAATACCCGAAAAGAATATTATATGTTGGACATCTTTGATTTCTGCTTATGTTGAAAATCATAGACCAAACGAAGGTTTGGAATTGTTTAGATTGATGCTGATGAACAATGTGGAACCTGATCAAGTCGTTGTGACGGTTGCTCTCTCGGCTTGTGCTGATACTGGGGGACTTGAAATGGGTGAATGGATTCATGATTTTGTTCGGCGTAAACAAGGGATGAAGATAGATTTGTGTTTGAATAATGCTTTCATAAATATGTATGCTAAATGTGGTGATATTGTAAATGCAAGGAAGTTGTTTGATAGTACAAGTAACAAAGATGTCACAACTTGGACTTCTATGATTGTTGGGCATGCACTACATGGACAAGCCCATGAGGCTCTACAACTTTTCTCGCAAATGAACACAGGGAGAGACAAGAAAAATTCGAGTTCCTCTAACTTTATTGTATCACCGAATGATGTAACGTTCATTGGAGTTTTAATGGCTTGCAGCCATGCGGGGTTGGTCGAGGAAGGGAAATGCCATTTCAGAAGTATGACCGAAGTGTATGGCATACAACCTAGAGAGCCTCACTTTGGCTGCATGGTGGATCTCTTATGCAGAAATGGGAATCTGAGAGATGCCTATGACTTCATTATGGAGATGCCGGTGCCTCCAAATGCAGTAATCTGGCGAACCTTGCTGGGGGCGTGCAGCCTCTATGGCGATTTAGAGCTAGGTACAGAAGTCCGACATAAGCTCCTCAACTTGGACCCTGACTATGTTGGTGATAGTGTTGCTATGTCGAATATTTACGCGGATAAAGACATGTGGAATAAAAAGATTATTGTTCGGAATCAAATTAAAAAGTCAAGACCTCCTGGCTTCAGTTCAGTTGAGGTGGGAAGTGTGGTTAGTCAATTTGTAACTTCAAATGATAATCTTCCCTTACCGACAGATGTATAATGTTCTTGAGTTTTATCAGAGGTATGAAAGGTTATGATTATTTCGCATGGCCATGTAGCCTATTAGACATAAAGGGTTGCTTAAAAGTACAAGAAAATTCAAAAAAGTTGCTTAGTTTGTTTTTTCTTTTCTCCCTCTCATCCATTGAATCGTTATTTGTAAATAAAATCAAACTAGAAACCAACCCTAAGATTCCAACAACAAAAGTAGTACCAACTTATGTCTCAAAAATCAGTTGTAAGTTGTAACCTTTTTCAAATGTAAATCAGTAAAGTTCAGTCTGCTTGCACTCGGTTAAAGAAGAATTTCCAATTTTTATCGATGTTTTATACTAAGGCAGGGTAAAAATTGGCAGAAAATAAGATGACTCGGCCGGGATGGGAGCTTTGTAGCATCAATTTCCCTTTATATGATGATGTTTTGATTAATTATTTACTCATAGAATAAGCTCAATATTGAATGTTTCCTATATGGATGAATACTAGATATGTCATTATTTAATCATAATTGGTTTTGCATTGTAGGCATTTAAGGGGCTAGTGATTTCTGTTACTTTATTTACTTTAAGGTTTATACTTCATGATGGTGATCATCTGAGCTTAGTGATAGATTTATTCAGTCTTGTGCTATATTTTCTTTGAATTTCATGCTGCTGAGACTTGAACTTTGGCAAAACCTCTTGCATACCAAATTCTTGTAAATGAATCTCAATTAAGTTCAACAGAGGTGGATTACACATCTCTTTTGACATATCAGAGTGTTACTGACATGATCATTATAATTCTCTATTCACCTATTAATTGGTTTGAAACTTCAACTTCTTATGCATCACTTATCAGTTATATAATAAAACAAGTTAGGTGTTCCAGTTACTTTGATTTTATCACAATATTTGTAGGTATGGGTATAGGGATGGCAAGTATACCCAAACCCGTGGGGCCCATCTGCACCCGCACCCGAGTCAACGGGTGAAATCCGAGTAGACTGGGTTTGGGTTCGGGTGGCACCCGATATTTCGGGTGCGGGTTTGGGACCATTCAAACCCGCACCCGAAATTACACCCGCTTAAATATTAAATTACCTAATTATCCTTATGTATATATAATTGTAATTTAATTTCTTAAAATTATATGTTGAATACTATGTTACCAAACTATGTTATTGTTGTATTTTAATGTAATTACTTGTAATTTAACATTACTCAATTTTATCGTTGTATTTTCTCGAAAATTTGAACTATGCTTGTTACCAAACGATGTTGCTATTATATTTTTATATGTTTTTGCTACGGGTTCGGGTGAAAAACCCTGAACCCAACGGGTGTGGGTGCGGATGTTATTTTACCACCCGAATATCCATTGGGTTTGAGTTTGGGTTCGGGTGTTGATTTCGGGTGCGGGTTTGGATAGTGTGAAACCCGCACCCGTGGGCACCCGTTGCCATCCCTATATGGGTATGTCGTTTTATGCTACTAACTTAAATGGTGTGAGTTTGTTCGTGGATTCATTATTTTTTGTCACTGGAAAAATAAAATGTCTCTAATTTCTTTATCATTATAAATTTAGTTGTAAAATCTAAAACCGATGTTATATTTTTCTTCTCTAGCAAATGTCGTTTTTTTTTTGTTTTCACCACCAGTTAAATTTGGTTCGGGAGTCAGTTCTGGCATCAAGTGGTTCCAGCCCCCTCCCGATCGCAGTTGCGGGGATCGAACCGTAGTCCTCCCTACCAAGTTCAGCGTCAATCACCACTGAACCAACTAACGATTGGTTCTAGCAAATGTCGTTGAACGAAAAGGTAAACGTCTCTTTTATAAATTCTCTTAAAAGTAAACCCAAAGTGTTCTATATTTAGACCAGAGCATCATCTCTTTAACCTTAAATATTTTACACAATATTTAGCTACATTAATATGATTCAGAAAGATATAGTAAAAAAAAAAATTAAGAAAGATCTCCAGAACATGAATACTTTTTTGAATTTTAATATAATATTGGTTATTTTTTTGCTTTTAAGTTTTAATTGTTTCATTTAATTAATATTACTTTTATCACGCACAAACCAACATTTTTACATTAATAATAAAAATCAAAACATATTTTTACCAAAAAAAATAAATAAATAATAAGCAAAACATCAATACTTTCTTTTTGGTACAAGCAAAACATCAATACTTTAATAGGGCAATTTAGTTAAAATATTTTTTAAAATGGAAATATGAGTCAAATTTCTTTAGATAACTTTCATAAATATGCTATTTCATATTAGGATTAACATTAATTAAATTCAATAATTGTTCTTGAACAAAGACTCACATTTAATATTCTTAAATACTACCATATTAGTGTTTTTATTTCTTAGGTTCGTTTGAAATGAAAAAGATATTGTACTATGTAACCAAAAAAAAGAAAAAGATACTCCATATATAGACATAAACACACAAAACATAACAACACCTTATAAGATAAATTTTTAATATATTGAATAACATTTTGTTTTGTATAATATTTGGTGTACAAAATATTATTGTCATGTCTCAACCAATTAGAAATTCTATTCTTAAAAGTGAATAAATAGAATATTCAAAATGATCAATCGCTAGTTGGTTCAGTGGTGATTGACGCTGAACTTGGTAAGGAGAACCACAGTTCGATCCCTTGCAACTGTGATCGGAGAGGGCCGAAACCACTTGATGCCAAAACTAAAAAGAATGTTCAAAATTCAAATCTAATTTGTATGCATAATACGATAATACTATGTCTTTATCAACCGAGTGGGACTCCAGACAATTTTAATAACTAAAATTTACTATAGATTTATTTTCTTTCTTTTATATAGGGTGTGTTTGTTTCAGATTCTTTACTAAAAAAAATTATTCAAAAAAAAAAATCACTTTTTTTATTTTACTTTTGTTTGTTTCAGATTTTTTAAAAATCATTTATGTAAAAAAATCATTTTTTCCTTCAAAATGAAAAGCTATTTTCAACCGTTTTTCTCAAAATCTATTTTCATCACCTATGCATGCTTTCTCACCAAATCATTTTCTTAAAAAAATAGTTTTTTATGATCGTAAACAAACACAAAATAACTTTAAATTATCTTCAAAATCTATAATCTCTAGATTTTTTAAAAAAAATATATTTTTTTTAAAGCTTAAATAGATGCACTCATAGTTTCTTATGACTGTGTGCTGTTAAAATAATTTTCCCCATCAATAGTCGGATCTAACTAAATTCAAGGAATCCCAAAATCTAAACATCATAATAATCAGATTCATCACTCTGCTGCAACACTAAGACCGTGTTTGGTTAGTTGAATTGAATCACCATCATCATCATCAAATGCAAGAATCACTTAATCCATCAACAAACATGAAGAGGTTCCATACTAAGAATCAAGACGACCATGATGAACTTGTTTCGGTTTCTAACACTCGTTCTTCCTCAATTTCCAACAGAAAATGTTCTCTATTCACTTCAACTCGCTTCTTCGCTTCTCTCTTTGTTATCACTCTCTTTCTCTTCTCTCTCTCCTTCATTCTTCCATCTTCTCCTCCAACAACTACTACTACTACTACTCTCAATCTCAAACAAACTCAACAACATGGTTCGTTTTTCTTCTGATTTGTTCTTCATTATCATCATAATGCACCTTTCAATTAAATGTTATATAGTTCATTGAAGTTAGATCATATGATTATTATTTGTTTAATTAGGATGTTGTTTTTTGGTTACATGTTCTGATTGCTGTTTTTTATGTTTCTTGTTGGATTTGTGATTGATTCCGTATTAATTAACATAACGTATCTTTCAATTTGATTCATACTTTTATTTGTCTTAAATGCGTTTAACCCTCTATTTGGCATGCGGCAGCATTAAAACTCTTACGGATTAGTCTATGCACTTGCGCGCAAATAATAACTGATTTACGCAAACAAAAAAAAATTGGTTATCTATAGTTAGGATAAGTAAAGGAAGAAAATTTTAACATTTTAAAATCAATTTAGATGTATACATTTGGGGAAAAAAACACAAACTTTTGTGTCGTCTAGAAGTATACTTTTGGATCTATGTGTAGATTTATGGAAATTTAGTGTGGTGAAAGTTGCTCTGGTAACTGGTAGTCTAGTCAATGAGAGTTCTAATCAGAGATTGAATTCGGGTTTTTTTTTTATTCATTCGATTTTAACTATTTGAGTCCAACCACTTTGTCGCCTTTTAAAGTTTTTTCTTTTATATTGAACTAGGTAATAAATCAATTTCGTTGTTGTTGATGAAATTATTAGTCTTCTTTTGTTATACCTTTGATATTGAATTTCTCTGGTGCAACAATTTTAATCTGAGATAAATAGTTAAGGATGTAAGTCTGAAACAAGAACAAACATTCTGCCTAGCTCGACCATGCGATGTATTGTATTGCTTTGGTTGAGCAGTAATTGAGAAAAAATAGTTAATGGAACCTTCATTTTGAAAATGGCAGTAACAAAGTTCTTAAAAGAATATACACGGGGAGGGATTAGGTATGACTGAGTATATATAATATATCTGCATTGCGTAAACAAATGGACATATTACAGAGAAGATTTAACATTAGGTAAAAGCTAAAACTCACAGAACAAATAGCTAGTTTAGGCTTTTCATGAGGATTTCAATTTTGGCATTTGGTTCTTTTCCTTGCAAGCAGCATTTTTGGTACAATTGTGTAAATAAGCTCTTTACGTAATTTGTATATTTTTGGTTTAATAATGACGGAGTTTCTTATTTTTTGGTTCTTAGGTATGAACAGTGATGCTTCTGATTCTGGTGAGTTCATAAAAGATAAACTACTTGGTGGACTTCTAGCAGCTGGATTTGACGATAAATCCTGTCTCAGCAGGTATCATTCAGTTAAAGGCCTATCAGGAAATCCATCTCCTTACCTCATTTCTAGATTACGAAAATATGAAGCTCTCCACAAAAAATGCGGACCATATACTGAATCCTACAATAAGACGGTGAAAGATCTCGGTTCTGGTCATTTAAGTGAGTCCCCAGATTGTAAATACGTAGTTTGGATTTCATTTAGTGGTTTAGGGAACAGGATATTGACCTTAGCTTCTGCATTTCTTTATGCGCTCCTCACAAACCGTGTTCTTTTGGTTGATCCTGGAGTTGATATGGTCAATCTGTTTTGTGAACCGATTCCAGATGTTTCCTGGTTTCTCCCTCCTGATTTCCCTCTAGCCAATCAATTTCATAGTTTCAATCAGAAATCTGATCACTGTCATGGAAAAATGCTGAAAAATAAAGCAGTCACAAATTCAAAAGTGCCTTCTTCTGTCTACCTTCATTTGGTGCATGATTACGATGACGAGGATAAGCTTTTCTTCTGCGATGAAGAACAAAAGTTTCTGCAGAAAGTACCTTGGTTAATGATGAAAACAGATAATTACTTTATTCCATCACTATTCTTGATACCGTCTTTTGATCAGGAGCTAAGTAATCTCTTTCCAAACAAAGAAAAAGTTTTCCATTTCTTAGGCAGATATTTGTTTCACCCTACAAACAAAGTATGGGGATTTGTTACTAGATACTATCAAGCTTATTTAGGTAATGCTGATGAAAGAGTCGGCATCCAAATTAGGGTTTTCGACACGAGACCCGGTCCATTTCAATATGTACTGGATCAAATCTTAGCTTGTACTATGAAGGAGAATATCTTGCCTAATGTTGACAAGAAGCATGATATTATCAGTTCATTAGGAAATTCAAAGTCGAAAGCGGTGCTAATGACATCCTTAAATTCTGGTTATTTTGAAAAAATAAGAGACATGTATTGGGAATATCCAACGGTGACAGGAGAAGTTATCAGTGTTTCACAACCAAGTCATGAGGGACATCAACAAACTGAGAAGCAAACACACAACCAAAAAGCTTGGGCAGAAATGTATCTATTGAGTTTAACCGATGTGTTGGTGACTAGCTCATGGTCTACTTTTGGTTATGTAGCGCAGGGGCTCGGAGGTCTGAAACCTTGGATACTATACAAACCAGAGAATGAAACAGCGCCTGATCCTCCTTGTCGGCGTGTGATGTCGATGGAGCCGTGTTTTCATGCTCCTCCTTTCTATGATTGTAAGGCTAAGAGAGGAACTGATACAGGTGCACTTGTTCCACATGTAAGACATTGTGAGGATATGAGTTGGGGTCTTAAGCTTGTAGACAATTAGGGTTAGCTAGTTATTTTAGTCATGAATTGAATACCAATAGTTGTTTTGTTGTAAGATATCATTGCTATAACAATTTTATGGTTGTTGAGTGCATATGGTATATAGAGTTAGCTTTGTTTCAAGAGCAACACTTGCTTAGGCACAAAGATTTGGGCACACACACAAATTAAAATAATTAAAAGAAAAATAAAATTATCACATCAATTCATATCACTTCAATCATTTTTTCTTTATTTTTATTTGTTTCTTGTGAATGTGCCTAACAAATATTATTTGTAGTTGGGTCTATATAAGTATTTCTCTTGTTTCAAACTGATTTGATACTGCTGTTACCATGTTGAGAGCTACCTATTGTTCAATTGGTGGAGTTGAGGTAGAAATGTCAGTGGTGAATTTGTTAGTTATTTTTTTGAAGCTCTTACTTAATGGATTAGGATTATCTGCAGTAAAAACAGTACACAATTCCACGTTGTTTTAAATTTTGATCGTTAATCTACAATCAAGCAGTTTAGATTACACACTAATAAAATCAATTATAAACATTTTCAGACATTGATTTCAAATCAGACAGTTAAGACAAGTAACTGTATCAAGCAGTTATTGTGTATAGTCCAGATCCCCTGCATAATACACCACATATTTGGGGTGCCAGTTTTTCATCTTCCATTAGACATAATTTCAAGTAATGCCACAAGTGATAGGATTAGAAACCAAAATTTATAATTTCAAGTTTTGTTGGAATGAAATCCAAAGAAAAATATTTAGAGAGATCAAAATTAAAATTCACTCATTTTAGGTAGAACAAAATAATAAAAAAAGATTTAGCTATGTGGATTATTATTCAACAGGACCAAAGCAAATAATAAATGCACAAGTCGCAACAAATGACTTGTTTGGCCTGCCTGAGTACGTAAGATCCTAAGCTCCGGTGCGAGACCCTGACTACACCGGTCACAACAAATGCAATTAAAAACCATCCACATTCTCATATATTATGCTCTCAATTATCCAAGTATCAGAAAGCAAGATCAGTATACACATGGTTAAGTGTTGGTTTACATTATCAACCACAATCACATAAGGAAACAAAGCAACATAAGGTCATTTAACCAGATAACACTTAAGTGCTCTAATGCCATTGAAACTCAGCTTCGTTCTTATTCGGGAATCAGTTCTTTCTTCCTTCAGACAAGATAATATGGTAGCCATGCCTGCATTATCATCAAAACCAAATGTTAATAGGATAAACAACTTATTATAAAGTGCTTATGTATAAGCTATTTCATTAACAAGAGATAAAATAGTCAAATTGTTTTTATATAAGCTATAAGCTGTTTTTATAAACTATCCTAGAAAACTTAAATAAGCTGAAAACAACTGATGGACATGCTGTAAGTTGTTTCTATAAGCTCTTCTTAGGAGTTTCACAAGCGTTTATATTAATATATAAGCTCAAATAAATCAATTGAAAAAGCCTAGCTGAGGAGAGAAGAGATAGAACAAGTAGAAATATGAGATCAAGAATGCATATATAACGATTTGAAGGGTGCAAGAGCAATACGTTGATTTGAAAGGAGCACTAGTAACTCCAACAGGTGTGTTGAAGGCAACTTCCTGAAATGGGCCAGCCATCTTTCCTCGTGGAAACCATCCAAGGTCTCCACCCTTCTTTCCTGATGGACATTCAGAATACTCTTGGGCTACCTGCGAAATCAGTGAAATAATATCGCTCATAAGTCATAAGCAATTGAAAAGACAAATATTTCGGTCTCAAGATCAATTATGATTCTTATTTCTCATTGCTTCCAACAAATTGACATACTATTTCTTTGGGGGAGGGGGGACTAGAATTTCCTACAGTCAGTAAATGTCGCCATGTCGGTCAATGGATGAAGATCACATTCAATACAATTCAAAATCTTAGTCGTCTGATCTTCATCCAACAGCTGAATTCACGAATTCTGGAAATATCAACTGTATTGAATCGATTTCTGAGGGGAGGGGGATAAAATAACTATGACATAACACAAAGTAAGTTTCTCATGTCCATTTTATGTATAGCACTATACCTAAGTTTTACCCTAGTGTATAACCTCGAAAAGAAGATAAAATACCTTCGCAAACTCTGCTGGAGGGACCTTATCTCCGTTGCTAAGCCAACCATCCTGTAGCTTCTTGTAGGCTTCATTAATCTTACCTTGTTTCTCACATAAGATATGTCTTGCTGTTCAAAGTAAAAAGCCATAAGTGAATGTAATTCTAAGAGAAAAACAATGAAGGAAACTAATCATATATCGTTAAAAAGGTCCCATTTACTTTGTGCAAACATTTTCAGTTTTCATTTTGTAAAACTTAAGTTCATTTTAAAATTTAAATTTGCTTTTCAGAAACAATGTTTTGACATTTTTCAAAATTTCAATTTGCTTTTCAAAATTGTAAAATAAAATGGTGAGAATAATAATGGATCTATATGCTCTTATGTTTATTAGTTGAAGTGAAAATGAAAACAGGAAACATGGGAAAATAAACGGGTCCTAAGGTGCTTGTGAATGGGGAAAATTTTCTACCTTTGACATAGGTGCAAGTACCAAGTCCATCAGCAGCTTTCCCAGCTTTTCCTTTTCCCTTGGAAGCATTCTCATCACTTCCACTTGCAGCCTGCTTTCCCTTACCCTTCCCTCCTCCTCCCTTTGCGTCTTTTCCCATCGTTCCAACAACTCTTCATAGTTTCAACCAAATACGTCAACAACAATTATTAGATAAACAAAAGTCACACGGTAGAAGTTATGGAAAACGGAAATTAAAGATTTTTGACATAATTACAAACTACAATTTCATAATCTTCTGTGCCAACTCATATTACTATTTTGCGTTTCCATCCCAAGTTGGTTATGGTGGAGAACTATTGTATCACACGGGGAATTGTTTTAGGATCAGTTTCTGTTAAGCTTTTGCTAGAGGTAGTTTCTTATTCATTGTTAGATTGCTGTTAGAGTCAGTTGGTTAGTTCATTTGAACATAAAACCTCCATAGTGTTGAACACGTTCTCTAATTTTCGCTCTCATCGACCTTGTTCCATTTTGATCCCTAGAAAAAGGCACTGACCTTCCAATATTCATAGACATAAATACTCAACAAAAGAAATTCATGGACTCATTGATAGAAATTGATTCATGAGTTCCAAACTGAATGACTAGCAATTTCTATCAACCTTTCGTACACGTACTCAGTTACACACTAGTTATGGTTTTGGAGAACGCGAAATCAGTAAATTTCACAACTCAATTTCAGTCAAGGTGTTTAACGAAGGCCTAAGGCCTCATAGACTCTTGTACAATGAAAATGCAGTCATAGGCACACTAAGTCAAAAGTTAGTTTACAATAATTTAAGGGTTAAATAGGTTCTTAAGTCTCTACAATATCACGACCTTTCAAGTTTAGTCTCTACATATATTTTACTGTTTTTAATCTATATTTTGAAAATCATCCCTACAAAAATATAATAAAAGATTACGTAAGACTAAACTTCAAAGCTCGTGATTTTATAAACATATTGAATACGTATTTTTAAAGCAAATTTTGCAAGAGTTTCACCATAGCAGCCACTAATTGACCGCAATCTGACCGCTATTGGCACTGCTATAGCCGCTACTCAAAATCACAATGCAATGATGTCCCCGATAGTGCCTAGGGGCAGTTAGGCTTCGCTACATCGCTATATGGGCCGCTATTGACTACATAGAAGCAAATTAAAACAAACAGAAGAAACACAACACAACACAATAACATTATCATAGTAATTGCTAACAAACTAAGACAAAACCAATTACTAGCATTATTCTATAAGAGAAGCTTCAAGAAAAACTATTAATAATATTCAAAGTAAAAAATGAAAAAGAAAATGCAATCAAAACCCAAAAGTATAAACTAACTAATCAATAAAATAAAGAGAAATAATATTAACATAGAGATTTAAATTCAAATAGGGTTTCAGGAACAGATAATTTTTTACAGCAGAGTGTTACTGAAAAACCCCAAAAATAAATAAACAATAAAAATCAAAGGAAAATGATGAATTGGAACCAAAAATAATAAAAAATCTAAGCTTTTCACCTTTAAAGCACAGATCAGTAGAAAAGTTGCAGACTTTAGAAATCCAGAAAGCACAATTACGCAACTCAGTCACAACATCATATTCCATTTGTTTCTTTCGGATTTACTTACGTTGTTGTCTTTTTTTTTTTTTTTGTGGAATCGTACGTTGTTGTCTGAGTTAGCATTAGATCCATTGGGCCCAGTTGCAAAGATTGCATTTTATTAGAGTTGCTGTTAATCAAACCCCTACTTATGCTAACACGTTACACAGTTTTAAGTTAGAGCTGTCTGATCTTAAATGTGTAGCTCATATAATTTTGAATGACTTTTTAACTTTATTATTCTGAACTGTCTGATCAATAATTGATAGGTGAGATTGAAAATTGTGTCAAACTTTGTTTAACTGCAGGGAATCTCAATCCAGCTAACACGCCTGCTTTTTATTTTATATTGAAATGTTCCTGTATGAAATTATACTTTCAAAAGCTATATGAAAAAAACACTCTCGTTGAGTGTTCGATTTCTGACTGATGTATATGAACAAATATTTATTAAAAGAGGTTAATATTATAAATGAATTTCAATTATCTTAAGAGATTAATCTACCCAGTTGTGTACGAAAGATACCTTATAGTTTATCCAAAAAATTGTACATGGTTTACCAAAAATTATTATACTTTCAAAAGCTATATTGGTGCATAGTTGAGAAACTCATAAATAACTCACATTTTATTTTTGTAGTTACTTATTTGTGCTAAAAAATATATTCGTTGTTTCCCATTAATGCATGTTTTTTGGTAAAAAAAACTTTGGTTAGGATAGCTCACAAAATGTTTCTAAATCATTCTCATTAGCATGATACTTTGAATGAATTTACAGCAAACTTCTTGCATAATTTTGGTTAGAATCAAATAACTATGTTTGGAACAGTCAAATTCCATCTCATTTTTATACACAAAATAAATCAAAGTTTCAATCTTCTAATCACTTGTTGACATGATTGCAATCTTGTATTAATATGGCTACAAATCAAGAACAAAATACAATATTGAACTTTAAACTATATAACATTATGTATGTCATGAAAACTCATTTCCTGTAAGTAGAAACCAAAAAGAAACTAATCAGATTCAGAGTCTGAAAGTGGCATCTGGTAAGCATTCGGTGGTTCTGAATCTGTCATAGAAGGGGGCGCATTTTTACCAGACCGTCTCCGGACCCGCTCATTCGGTTTCGGTTTTCTTTCATCACCAGAGGGCGGCTCCTGTCAGTGAAAAGATACAATTATTTATTTCGTCTTTATGAATATATGAAAGACATGACAACCATATTGAAACAAAACTTTACTGCGGAACTAGGTTGAGTTGCTTGTTTTGACTCGGATAGATTAACTTGTTGGCTTCTTCTCAGCCATACGGTGCCCAGAGAAATTAAGGCTGCCAAAAGAAGAAAAGGACCGATTCTCGGATCATCAAGGTACACAGAAAGTCCACCAACAATGCCAAGAATATGCTGCATAATATTTTTTAATGGAATCTGTTGTGCAGTTTTAGACCAAATAGGTTCTGTGTCATCTGGAACAAGCTTAGGAGTTCTTAGTGTCTGCAAAGAGAACAAAGCGTTGCACAATAAGAAAACTATACAGAAGTTATTCGATCAACAACCATTTCTTAATTTAAAGCATCAACCTTCGCATTATAAAATGTAATATTGGAAATCATGAGACATATGTGAAAGTACTAGTAAACAAAATCACACTCAAATACTTGCTCTAAGGAGATAGAGGAGCCTCCTAGATTACTAATTTTAACATTGAATGTCGACCCTAGCTATAACAGTAGTATCATTTGACACAAAGTTATGGGATAGTATGATTGATAATAATTTGACAGAGACTAAACACCAAGTTAAGGTATAGTGTGACTGATACAAGACTCAAAATACTAATTAAATAAATTGAAAAACAAATCATAATAATAACCAAGAAATATAGAAACTAATTTTATCAGATAATCTAAGTTACAATAAGATAAAAAAAAAAATCCTATGAGATAAATGAAAATACTCATACAATAATATTAGGATATCATATGATGTTTACAAATATTCGTACAAGGCTCAGCAGTTAGCAGCTAAACTTACGAAATTAAAATACTTACAAAGAAAGGCAAATCTCTGGAGTCACCATCTTTTATTATATTTGCAAGCCACTGGGTTATCTGCTTAAAAAAGAAAAATTAAAAATATTGTAAGAGAATTGTGCATTACTCATGTATTGATGCAGACAACGAGAGCACCACTTCTCTATGTGGAAAATTTTACTGTATAATGGCAAACCTCTGAAACATCAGCCGTGCCCTTGTACCCAGCTACAAATTGGCCTGCCTGATCGGAATCATCAAGTAAATCTTGGACCAGTAATGATTTCCACTTTGAAATTTCCTGTGTCCTCATATCAATAGCACTACTATTCCTTAGGTAACGAATAACAAGCAACCGAGGAATATCATTCATACCCTTCCGTTGTCCACAAGTGCCTTCGCTTGCCCCCTCACCAAGGTAAAATTGACAATAGTCCTGAATAGTAAGTTCTGTTAGCCAAGGCTAGAAATATAATTTTATTTTGAAACACACCAAAAGAATTTAAGTTGGCGCTCACTCAAAGAATGAAATAAGGTTATAGGAATTAGGCCTTCAATCTTCATTTACTACCACAAGTCCACAAGTAAAACCACATATTTCCATTTACATCTAAATGCAATAGTTTCAAATATAAAAACTGAAAGCAAAAGAAAACAGGCATCCAAGAATTTAGAATAAATTTTCCTTCATTGTCAAATAATATTGGCTTGGCATCAGTAAAAACATATTCTAAATACATATCTATTAAATTCATTCACTAAAGTTTAGTATCAACTCTCTGTAACACATTATGACAAAAAGAAAATTAAGTATATATCAAAATAATGAAAGAGAAGAATTACCTTCTGCTTTTCACCGTCAAGCCAAGCAAATGTCAAGCGCTTTCTTTTAAATGCATCCACAACTGGAGCCAAGGATTGATTTTCAGATGATGCATCTACCTCACTTTGCTTAGATAATGTTTCTTGAACCCTGCAAATAGTCTATGGGCCTACATTACAACATCTGACAAATTTGACATAATACATGCTTGTTTAATAAAAGACAATATTTACATTTACAAAGTATAAACAACAACAGAAATCTTCTCTTATTAGGTGGGGTTAAGTTCATCGATCAAATGACACTATAAAGTCCTATCATAAATCATTCCTAATGGCAACAACAATCAAGCCTAATTCGACTAGGTGGGGTTGGCTACACGGATCACACAACGCTATAATGTTCTCTACACATGGCTAAGCCTCCTAATGCAAGACTCTACCATCTTTTCAGATAGGTGTTACCCAAGCTATCTTTCTAATGTTTTCATTACTAATTCTGTCTTGCACTGCATCTCCACAAGGTAAGGACTGAAAATTAACAATGAAAAAACTCTGTATAAAAAATTATAAGCAATTTAATAAATTATGCATCTATTATGAAAAATAAAAACTGATAACAAAAAGGATGAGTAGCATGAAATAGTTTCAAAATCCTGTTACATTTTGACCAACAAAAACTCTGAATCAGGAGCCACAGATTTGATATTTGCAACGAAGCCAAGTAAAGACAGGTCATAATGCAAATGATGAATTAGCACCTAATTTGTGGAACATATATCATGCAAGTTATGTTTAAAAAAATATAAAATACATACTTCACGCATTCCGTTCAATTCCATACTTGGCCTTCCCACTGCAATGGCACAATACCAAATAATTGTATCATATCCAGCACGAGAATAACCACGGGGATCACAGCCTAGTTCCATTGATGTCACACTCCTTAGCGTGGTAGTTCTATAAACAAAAAGGGAGGAGACAAAAATTAGGCAGATTAATTACGGCTCAAAAAAACTTCAACGCATAATCTACTGTATTATAGCCTAACTTGCGAATAAAAGTCACAAAGATAATCACTTGGAGACATTGAACAATGAAATATTAGGAGTGATACAGTGGCTGGGGAGGCAGGTTAGGACATAGGGGTTGGAGTGATGATAAGGAGTTCAAGGGTTCCTCATTAACAAGTTAACAACTAACATTTTCGATTAAATAAAAATATACCATGAAAATACTACTTCACAAAATTAAAAGGACGATAGTATAATTATCCAACCTTTTTCTAACTCTTTATTCCAATATACCATTTAAAGAATTTGTGGTTGCATCACCTCCCAATCCAATGTCATAATCAACATTTTTATTTTAAAATGGGCAATTTAAACTATATATTTGTATTTACCTTGCTCTTTATTATTTTCCATCATACTCAAAAACAATGAATTGTTAAATGAACCTGCAACACACAATGCACAAGTAGTCAATTAAAGGACGACCAAAGTGTATTCAATTGGATTTCTGGTAGAACGGCAGGAAGCAATGTACCATGGTGCACAACAGGTTTAACACCTGGGCCTTTAAGAAATACTATAGCAGGTGCTGATTCCACCTCAAATCTGACATTGAAGAAATTAAAACAAAATAAATTCAATAAAATAGTATATAAAAATGTGAATCGACAAACTGGTGAATATTTAAAATATTCAGAGTAACACAGAAAAATGTTCTCGAATTTAGGTTTAGTTAAAATTTCCACTTACGCTTCCAACCAATAGGAAGATTCCTCTTCGCGCCAGAGAATTAATGCAAACGAAGCATAAGACCAATAGTCTTTTGCTACTTGTCGCATAAATGGAGAAGCACGTTCCCCAGATTTTGAGAAAAATATTACTTTCACCTATAAGCCATGGTTCACAAAAATTAAACCCTAATTAAAACAGATAAATTCAAATATGTACTGAATCAAACAGCATATAAGCAAGATTATGACAGCCATATAAGCAACAAATTATAGTAATGAGATATAAGCACGACATAGACCACCTAATTATCCATCCGAACTTCACATTTAAGCTAACTCGCCTAGTGGAAAAAAGCTTTATTTGTTATTGTTTGTTGAAGTTATAGAGTTTTAGATAAGGAAGACGAGAAGAGAATAAAAACTCTGAATTAATATTGTGGTTTAATATTATGAGGATGATGATATACAAAAGACCAAGCACGACCATTATTTATACTAATCCTAGACTCATAACTCTAACCAAATAAAGAAACAAATCATGACAATAAATAAAAGATATGGAAACTATTACGGATGGGCACTGCTGGGTTAAGGTGAATTCCCTTGTTGTTATATAGACCAGCTAATCACCTTAGTGAAAGATGAGGAGAAAACTCCGAAAATACAACTACCTAAAAAGAATTTGCATCCTAACTTAATTAAGATGTTGGAACTTCACATCAACAAATATGTTAACAAGGAGAATATAAAACCAACATTTATGTTAAGAAAATTTGGGGGAATGAAAATACACTAATACAGAAATCAATTTACAGAAATAATAAAAGAGAAAAGTAATTGTTGTACCTTATGATGACTACTCTTTCCAAAAAAACTTGGCACCTGAAATTTTATGAGTTCCAGAAACATTTCAATCAGTAACCATGAAAATTTAAACAGGCAAACATAATAGAAATAAAACTATTAGCAATAGCAACATGCTATATTGCTATTCAACTCAAATACAAATCTAACATCAAAGTTACATAACCTCCATCATGATTGTGTTTCTAATTCAAAAGATGGAAAAAAAAAACTACATGAAGCTTTTATTTTCTTTTAAAGATATAGTAATATCTGTACATTATGCAGTCTACAAAGGAGATCCAACATGAAGATTCTGTTCAACCCTTAGAATCAACATTAGATCGTATGTTGGATGAAAGACGGGAAAAGCCATAAAAAACTTTTCTAAAATGTTTACAACAAGAAACCTGAATCTTCTTGATACCAAGAAAAGCTTATAATCACAATTTTTTAGAGAACTTTTGACCCAAAATCTATTTTTGTATAATAATTAAGTAAAAGTAAAACAAAATTAGGTGCCAAGTGACTGCGTACTTCGGCTAACAAAAAGAACAATTTACAAAAACCAACTCTTCATAGTTAAATAAAGAGCTAAACAATTTGGTAAGGTGTATAATACAAAACATTCTGCTTGTTTTCTCTACGTTCAAGATATAAATACTGAAAATAACCAAATTAAATAATAAAAAGTTTGGGTGGAAAAACCAAAACATAACCAAACTTGTTTTTTGTATAGAGTATTATACTATATATTAACTGCTACCCGTGAACACTGCAGAATGCATCTGTTCACTTGTACAAGGAATTTCCTTATCATAAATGGTATAGATAAAAAAGAACATTGCCCGTATAATTAATTACAGAAAAGAGCATGATATTTTAGAGTTTAGACAAATTACCAATGACTCCTTTGTGTAGTAGTTAATTTGAGGTAAAGCCAATACAGTTGTTGCAAACCAATTTGTAACCTTGTCGATCGTAAGCTCACCATCAAACCTAACACATGTAAATCATGTATAGTAATTCCATGCTGTAGTATATGAATAATGCAAGTACCCTATGTGCACAATATAGTAATGGATTGGCAACTATGTAAATATAAGTTAAATGCGAATAACCCTCAGCGAGTTAAGTTAAAAGGGATTTTTCAAAACTGTAATTGCCTTCAGATTGAACCATTGTCTTAGAATAAAACTCACCTTCTAAAACATTTTGCAGTTTGACATCCAGCAGGAATGGCAAAAAGAGATGGAATTCCTGGATAAATAGGTCAAGACAAGCAACTTATGATCCTTGTCTATTAAAATTTAAAACAGTCACAAAACATGTATTTGTAAATCAGGTATAATAGCTCAGAAATTTCTAAAACTTCCGCCGTATCAAATAATGTATATCCAGCAAGAATGCTCAGATGAACATATTTTTGTTTATCATAGAATGGACCCATGTTGTTGGGTGGCACATGCCCCGCCCACTTAAAAACCATTTCTATTACCATTAATAATGCAAACATACAACAATGATAAATACAGACCCCAACATTGACAGAATTAACCGCAAGTCTGCAACTAGTCTGATTTATGCAAAATGAAACGATCTTTACAATGAACTTACAATTGTAAGTTTTGCAACAGAAGTGCTTATATTGGGTTTGGGCCTTCATAATCGAATATTTATTTAGAAATATCATAGGAGTGGAAAACAAAACTATTTAAACCTGGTCAGTGGATGTTTCGATAAGAGGCAGAAAACAAAAACTTTAGTCAGCACATACCATTTCGGAAAAAGGGTTTTCCTGTTGATCTTTTATCAGCAAAGTAAATAGAGACCTTCTCACCAAGTTCCACCATACCAGTATTTGCAAATGAATCCAATAAAGAACCTAGAAGCAAAGACATCAATTAGAATTATCATTTCCTTAAACTGGTATGATGACCAGTATGACAAAATGCTTGGATGTCATTTAGAATCTTAGATCAAGTACATGTTACAAACTATAGATTAGCACATTCGTAAATGCAGTAGTTTAATTATGTTCATAAAAAGAAAACTATATTGCACAAGAAAAAACATAGTACCCAACCAGGAGTTTGTGATCAAATGGCATACCTATTTTATTCCAGGACTTGGAGAACTCAGCACAACGATTGCTCCCAGATGAATACAGCTGATACATACATGTTCACTCAGAAACATTTAAAGAATAAATATAAAATACTTAAAAGGCTACAGTATCAGGCAAGAATGGTGATAAAGAGCCTTTGCCAGAAAGGTCAAACAAATCCATCTTTTAAGGGACACCATGACACCAAAAAGTGAACTTGACAATGTCTTCCAGATTACAAATGTGAAAAAATATAATAGGGTTGAACAAATATTTAAGATCTTACATCAGTTACCCATGTTTTAAAAATGATAAAATGCTGACTTCGGGAAACAACAGCACATAACAATTATTAACTTATATGCTTATGAAAACAATATATTTCTGTTGAACATTTAGCTTCTTTTCCTATCCCAAAAACATGCATAAAAACTGAACAAAAACTTAAATTTAGTCTAAGTGGTGGGAAAGCCTCACCCCCAGCAGCTAGCATTTGGGATTGAATTAAACTTAGTCTAAATCCTATGATACTATCAGAGCCTATTTTGGATATGTTGTTAGGCCGCCCTGTTGTTGTGGCGCCACCCGTAGATGACCAATACTGCAAACTTCACACGCTAAATTCTCATTCCTAAGCTGAGATTGACTAGATATGAAAAAAATAGTGGTTATAAGTGGTGGGCAGCCCTCACCCCCATGAGCTAGCTTTTAGAATATAGTTAGGCCTAACCCAGATTTGAAACAATCAACTCAATTTAACAAATGGAGATTATTACTTACAATATACCAGTATATTCTACATTGTAGTACCTGAATTAGCCATGGCTTTGCATCTGGAAGTATAGACTGGAAATCACTTGAAGTAATGACTTTACCAGAATGATCAATAGACTCTGAGATGCAAGAAATGATGCATACATTATTGAAAATATTTCCATGTCATAAATCCTACAAAGTATTCAACAAACAATTCCTGTCATTTATGAGAAATGGCTTGACTAACCAGAGGAATGGGGGTGTAGTAAAGGGAAGTCCAATTCTGAAATGTTTTTCCCTGCATAACGCTTGTTGGCACTCTCAATGATATGCTAGCATAAAAAAACACATCATTTAGATGAAGAAATCATGGAGACCACAATATATCAACGACAAGAGACACACACTCGGAACAAATCATGTAAAACAGACATGAGTTTTAAGAATGCAAAAGAAAGTACTCACAAGTTGTTCATCAATGCCGAATAAGTCATAGTCTCTTTTCCATAAAGGATTAGTCAGCAACTCATAGGCATATCGAATCTGTAAGCTTTCAGAGCAAATTAAGTACAGAAAACCATAGTAAATCAACAACACTTGTGTCATAGTGGACAGCTTTCAAATAAAGAACAAGAACATACACACGACATATGGAACCATATTGCAGTACATGAGAATATGGTAGGAGAAAGACAATAATACTACCTCCGTACCAAATTATAAGTCACCTTGAGAAAAAAATTTGTACTAAATTATAAGTCACTTTACAATACCAAGGAAGCATTTCATGCTATTTTTCCTATTATACCCTTAACTATTTATTACTCTCTCTTCTTTCAATTCTTCAATTTATCTTTTTCATATAATTAATGGAGGACAATTTCGTAAACTAACTCATAATTTTTCTTTCCCATACAACAATGATTACATTTCTTAATTTGTGTAATATGGTCAAAACGACTTATATTTTGGTACGGAGGGAGTACTAAATTACAAATAAAATACTAGTCCCATTCAATGTCTACTGGAAGCATACTTCTAGGGGGTTGGGATTGTGTGACTTTAGGGAGGGAAAGTCACTATGACTTTCTCTCTATCTCTCTCCTATATATCACTCTTTCTCATCTTAATCATCAATTCTCATTTATTTTTCTCTCTTAAAAAACATCCCAAAATACACTAAAGTCATGCTGACTTTCCTACCATAAAATCACCTAATCCTAACCCTACTTCTAGGTTATATCCAAAACAGTTTCATCAATTCATTTACAATAAGATATTCAATTATCGCAATGCATTGGCCTGAATCTTATTTGCTTTTATTCCATCAAGGGCCTATAAAAAAGTATGCTATCCAATAAATGTAAAGTATCCTAGACACTTCTATAACAGGTAGTTAAGTTGTTAGGACTGTTATAACTAGCTATACCCGATAGTGATCCGTAAAGCATAGTGTTTGTGCCATACATAACAATCCAACTTCAAATGATACTAACCTTTAAAAATTCATGAACATCAAATACTTCCACATCCGAATTCCTGAAAAATTTTACAAATGCCAAAATCATTCAGACACTAGACACAACTTCAGTGACCAAATTCAAAGACACAAATTAAAATTAAATACCATTTTGTTTCAAGATTGACATAAGCTTCTTTTACTTTATCAATCGAACTATATCTCTCAATTTGCAGAACTGAAATCATCAAAACATAAAATTCAAAAACAAAACAAAAAAATCAATTAACAAAAAAGAAAAACAGAAAGGGAATAATAACCGTCATAATGAGAAGGAGGGAAAGCATTGGGAATAAGAAAGAGCTGGTAGAACATGGCTGCGGCGAAGAGAATAGCAGGAAGTGAATAAGCTTTGATGATGGAAGCTATTGAAGATGAGGGAAGAGGAGAAGAAGGGGGATTCGTCGGAACCCTAGGCATTGTAACGGAAAGAACGGTGGTGATTCAGAGATCGTGTAGAATTCGTTAATTCGGTGGATGGATTTAGAACTGTGTTAGTGGCTAGTAGTATATCTTATGAGTTAGTGTGTGTTAAGAGCAACTTCAATCTTTTCCACGGAGAATTCAAAGTTGTTTTGTCAACTATTCCTTTCTTGTCTATAGAAAGGAAATAAAATAACTAAGATCCATTAAAAAATAACGGATAACTGATAATCTAGTATATATATATAAGTTAATTTTTAACTTATAGCGAATAAACTAGTTGATTGAATTTGTAGTGATTGATAAAATTAGCGGTTGAACTAGCTTATTATAAGTATGAAATGACATAAAAAAAGATATGTTTAATTAATATTTAATTTTTTTCCAAGATAAGGGTAAAATTAGAAGAAAAGATGATAAGCTATAAGCTCATAAGCTACCTGAAATAGTGTTTGAAAAATAATTTATAAATTAGTAAAATAAGCTATAAGTTCTTTTTTAAAAATTGTTACCAAACAGAATTTTTAGCTTATAAGCTATAAGCTAGTTTATTTGTCTTTCCAAACAGAGTCTAAATGTTTTGTATTTAAAAGATATCTTTATATTTGAATTTTTAGGGTTTCAGTTAGAGCTGTCAAAATGAGATAGTTCAAATGAGTAGGTAAGTTAAATTCGATAACCTAAGCCCGAATAATTTTTTTAAAAAAAAAATTGAATATGAGTAATTTGTTTAAATGATTTGAACTTAGTTGGTGTTACCTGTCAATGGATCTTATCTTTTTTTTTGTTACTTGATACGTGATGGTTAGATTTAATTTGTGTTATTTTGGATGATTGATAAATCGATATGTTGTGATTTGGTTTGCGTGAAATACAACGTAGGTTGGATGTTTTGGTCTAATTTATGAAAACAAATGGTCCCTATTTGTTTTATAGAAAAGCAATATAGATTTAGTCCAATTTACAAAAAAATTATTGATCATGTATACATATGTGCAGTATACGCGTATCCTTTTTGGTACATCTTTTTGTCAAAGTTTTTTGCTAAACAACATAATTTAAAACCTAAAAAAAAGGAAATTTTTTTTTGCCATTTTATTGTTTTTGGAAAAACTAAACAAAAAATAAGAAAAGAAAACGAGGGCTAGCCCAAAAGCTCGTATAGGCCCGTTTCAATTTTTTCAGCCCATCCCAATATAGTCCGAAGCTCGCTCGGCCCGGCTCAAAACAAACAGGGTAGCCCGTTTTGACAGCTCTAGCTTCGGCCCTCTTTCTCTACCAAAAACAATCGAATTTTTAACGAGTATTTTTTAACCACTTGTTAGATAAATGTTAGTTTTTGGATTCATTCAATTATTTACGTATTAACTATTATTACTAGCCGCCTTCCGTGCCCGTTTGTGTGATCAATATTCTCTATTTTTTTTATTTGTTGTGATCGAAATTCTCTATTGTTCAAATATAAATAATTACTTAATCTCATTTTTTGTTGGATTTAGTTCATTGATAACTACTTAACCTCTTTTTTTGTTGATAAATATTTTTTTTTACTATAAAAAAACTGAAAACATACTTTTATGTGGAAGTTGTGCTTAGTTATTAAGAGAAAAAAAATTTATTTATTAAAAAAAACTGAAAATCTATTTTTATGTGGAAGTTATTTTTCAACATATACAAATATTTAGTTTTTTTTTTGTAGCTTTTTTTAAGGGTAAAATAGGTATAATGAAAAAGTCATCCCAAAAATTTGTATCATTTTTATATATAGTAATAATATGGTAATATATAGTAATAGATATAAAGTATATTCAATGAATCTGAATAGGAAATATTCAAATGGAGAATTCTATATTTTGATTATCAACTAAATGAACACATGTAATTGTTGTTCACTCACAATTCACATATGGGATTCCATATACACATATTCACTTCTCACAATTTATAGGGAATTAGTAGCATAGCACTTAAAGGTCACAATACAGAATATCATCGTAGACAGTGGCGGAACTGGGATTTTTTTTTTGGGGGGGCCACTAAAAAAGTTATTGTATAGAAATTAAATATGAAAATTATATTGTGTATAAAAATTTAATTATCACGAAATCTTATTACATACTTTAAAGCCATTCAAAAGAAATTACATATTTTAAAATAATATTGTGTCAACTGACTTGAAATAATCAATAATTGACTTTGAACTAATACTCACACAAATTTATCATTACAAAATCATATGTTTTATTATTATTACACATATACCAAAAAAAAATCCATGTTTTTAATTGAAAATAGTTATTTTTTTTTAATAAAAATTATGGACTATTGGCATTTTTGTATTGATATATACAAAATGAAAATTAATTTTTAAAGAAGAATCCCCTTGCTGGCTTGAGAGAGTTTTGTCACCAAATATAAAACTAGTTCTTTTTAAGAAAAAAAAAATAAAAAGCACCTACCACCAAGTATTGAACTCAAGACCTCTAGGTACTTGGGCACCTCTTTTACCAGTTCAGCCAGTCTTAACAATTGATCATATAATGCCCAAAGAAATATATATACAATTTGTATTTGTAATTTATGAAACTACCAAGGGCATACTAGTAATTTCCTATTTTTCTGGGGTGGCCGTGGCCACCGACAGCCACCCCTGGTACCGCCACTGATCATAGAGTCATATATTGTAGCTACTAACAATTTAATGAGTAACTAGCAACACTTAGACATTTCACAAACACTAACTTAACAATTAAAGTAACCCAAACCCACTTGGGTTGGTTTGGTGGTATTAGTTTGGGATCTGGAAGTGTGCTCTTCTTAAGGTCTCAGATTCGATTCTCTCTAATGCCAATTTAGGTGGATTAATTTAGCTTATTAAAAAAAAAATAATAATTAAAGTAACACAGACATAATATTAAATCAAGCAAATAGAAAATATACACATACCATATACAATATTTTACTTGTAAATCACACAACACTAGACTCACTTAACCAAATTCACATGTAATTCACTCTTAATGTTATATACAATTCTTGTACCAAAAAAAAGTTATATACAATTTAAATAAGGATTTTTATTCTTTCTAAATTTTTTACATCTCTTTTAATTAAGGCGTTCATTTAAAAACATTCAGAATCAGACCTCGAAATAAATCCGCGGAGGTTTAAAACCCCCGCAAAATGCCTTAAAAACCCCCGCAAAATACCTTAAAAACCCCCGCAAAATGGGACCGGACGAGGCCCTATCTTTAACCTGGTTAATGTCTTACCAAGTTACCATATCCATATATCACGCGTACATGAAGATACTGTCCTACCCAAGGAAATGGAAGATAAGTTAGTTTTTGTTATTTTGGTCTCTGTCAAAGAATGACAGTACACATGTTATAGTACAAAAGAAGGGAGAGAGAAATTTTGATAGATTTTTTTCAATGCTTACCGTACTTGATTGATTCATTCAGTCCCCACAATCAATACTTTAGTATGCAATTCAGATATTACCAGAATATATAAATGTCACTCTCTATATAGTTGTCAACAGAATCCACAAAAATATAACCAACCATGTCTTTTTCTAATAAAATCCAAACTTATATTCAATAATTATTCTCATGTAAACAACCTCAAGTATCAAACAAACAATATAATACAACACCATAGTAATAATTCTTATAATACAACACAAGATTCGAAAAATTAGTCTCTGCAATTGTGCGCAGAGAGAATATCTGATTTACAAACAAAAATATATATTACAACACCATAATAATAATAATTCTTATAATACAAAATATATGCTTCACTTTTATTTATTCAATAGAGACAAACAAAAATAACATAACAAACACATAGAATACTAATGAATTATATATGATGATGCAACTCTTCTTTTCCCTCAACTTTTACAGCTGAAAATTTTGTCTTTTTTTTTACCTTCCAAATTTTACTTGATTTGAGATTAATAATTCCACAAGGTAGATATATCAATTGGTGCAGTTGAAACAGGTAAGTGTTGCTGATTCTCAAAGTTTGATCCATTGTTATAAACAGAACCAGATAATAGCAAATTTGGTTTGGTTTGAACCTCTTGATTAGAGTAAAATGAACCAATAGAAAGAGTGTTTTTTGGAAGATTAATTGAAAGATTTGAAGGAACCTCAAAAGGGTTGTTGCTAAAGCTATCAAAGATTCCAACTTGGTTTCTTTCAATTGGATTGGAGAAGCAGGACACGTAAGGTGATTTGATTTTGTCAATGGAATAAGGTGAAGATTCTGTGAGTGGTGGAAGAATAGAAGAACCAAGTTCATTTTCAAAAGAGTTTAACCTCATTATCCCAGAAAAACATGTCTTTTTGCTTGATAAACTCTTCTGATATACCCTGCAAATCACCCACTCATTCTGCCACAAAAGACCAAAACCAAATTAGTAACAATGAATCACTCTGAGACTAACAGTGACACTAACACAGACACGACCCTGCACGTTGACACTAATGATAATTTCAACAAATAAATTAATTAAATGCAATCACTTGTGTCGGTATTGTGTTTGTTTCAGACACAGACACATATCAGACACCAGAAACACCTTCAATCAAATGTGTTCGTACTATATTACGATCGCAGACCTTTATTTAAAATCGTAATAGGAAAGAAAAAAAAAGTATACAATTTTGTAATAGAGAATTTACCTTAGCAGTTTTAGGAAGATTATGAACAGACAATTTACCATCAAGTCTATATTCATGCATCACCCAATTAGTTTTCTCTCCTTTAGGTGCTCTTCCTTTGTAGAAAACAAGAGTTTTTTTCATTCCAACAAGAGATTTTCCTCTATAAATCTCCTTATCTTTTCCTGTTGCTTTCCAATATCCAGCTTCAGTTGCTCTATTAGTCCTCAAACCAGTTGGATATTTTCTATCTCTTACACAAAAAAAATACCACTCTTTCTCACCCATTTTTGCTTTCCCTACAACAAAATTAATCAAAACATACTCACAAATTTAGAATAAAAGAAAATAATTTTGATTCACTGTCAGCGTAAAACTTTTTTATACCATCAACCTATCGAAAAAACCTTGATTTTGTATGTTTTTTTAATGATCAAACAATTACACTGTCAGTGTATATAAATTAAATCTAAAATTAAATATCGAAGTGAGACTTATAACTTACATGGCAAATCCCAAGGTTCAGATTTGTTTAAATCAACCTCTCCAATGGCCTTAGCAGAAAAGTTTGTGTCAGTTACCTTTCTTAAAAGGTAATGACTAATAAGCTCTTCATCAGTTGGATGAAACCTAAACCCTGGTGGCAAATCCATTTGATCCTCTTCCTTACACAAAACTGAAACATTTTCCATTTCAAAATTTCAATTTTTATAGAGAAAAATCAAAAGGGTCACTCTAGTTTTCAAATATCAAAACAAGAAAACACCTCTACAACCTTAAAACCTTAAAGGGTTATTAAAGGACTAAATATTATTTTTTTTTTCACAAAAAAGAATTGAATTGAGAAGAATCTATAAAGTGAGAGAGAAAAGGTAAGGATTGAGGTGAAAAATTGAAGATGAAGGAAGACATGTGATGAGAAAAATGGTGGTAATTGTGAGAGTGGAATGTTAATAAGTGGGAAAATAAAGAGGAGAGAAAAAGACTCAAAATATTGGTGTTTTTGGAGTGAAAGAAACGTGTGATAAAAGATAACTTTGTTGGTTGTTTATTGCCCACAAATGTAAAATTTGTGTTTTATCATCATTTTATCTTTCTAAATTGTTACTACTTAACATAATGCTGTGTCTAAATTCTATGCATGTAATTATGATAATTAAGTTAGTTAAGGTGGAAAGTCACTATTATACATAAAACATTAATTTGTAGATAATTTTTTCTTGCGAGAAAAATTTAAGATAATGAGCTCCTTTTAAAACGAATTATTTGAAAAAATTTGAATTTGATTTTTTGTGAAAATAATTTTTGGCTAAATTTTATTTATTTCATGGTCAAACTTTGGTACCTCATTCCCTTGAAAACTAGTGGTTGAATAAAAAAAAAATAAAGATGAGAAAACGATGATATTCATACCAAATGTTAGAAAGATCTTAAAATTCAAAAAGTATTTATAAAATTCGTCAAGTATACATTGATGTTGATTGGATAGTACATCTAAACTTAACGTTCAATTTATAATTATTTTTTTTTAATTTCTCAATAAAAAAATTTAGAAAAAAAGCAGAATTAGAATTCACCAACAATATGGTAAAATTATTGTTTTAGACTGGGTCCAAAGCTCGAAAGTTCACTTTCTCAATCTGTCGAACACAGTCCATTTGCAGGACAACCTAAGGTCATGCAACCCAAGTCAACAGAGGATGATCCCAGCGTATTGTAACGTCTAACATCAAAATGATGAGCATCTACTATTTATCATGGCTCCTCAGTCAGATTTTGACGGTCACTTAATGACATTATTGTGCCATTGAGGGCATTATAAATCCTTCGGTCAAAGAAGTTAAGTACACATCCTACTTTAAAACCTCTTCTTCATGCACCTTTCTAACTTGAGCGTCAAAATACCTGCAGATACAAAACCTTTTTTCCATTCACCGGAATGGAGAGGAGCATCACCGCATACCACCGGACAAAGTCCAACTGGTAAAGGTAAAATCAATTATATATTTAGTATGTGTTGCTTTCACTAAAATCGAAAGAAAAGTGGCGGTTCAACAAACTGCCACAAAATAAATTAGATAACAATTTGATTATACCGTAATTTTTACCGTCGGCAAAGTATTTTGGGAATCATCAATATTTAGTAACCTATATTCAAAATTAATTTTAAATTTAATTTTGCTTTGAAATGATTAAAGTATAAAATGTAAAAGGATTGTATAATACTACAAAACTCAAAAGTAGTGACCATCTTCTAAATTCATGGGAATTAGAGAATATTCCTTTCTAATTAATTTTCTTGCAGTAGAAAAAATAAAGTAATTGGTGATGTAATAGTTCTTTATTATGTCATCCGTAGCTGTGTCGATGCAAGATTTTGGGGTCATATAAACGCGTGTATCTTCTTTGGACAAATTGGGCCCGGGCCCAGGGTTGATTCGGGAGCAAAACGACAAAAAAGTGATGAGAATGATAATAGATTTTCTTCCAAAAGTTTCCGAAACTGACAATGGCACAATATAATAACATAAATTTTAACATATGCTCTTAGGGCATTAGTTAAAGAGCTAAAAAAATATTTTTTTTATTAAAAAGATTACATTTTACCTTTTAAAAAAATTAACCGTATAAATTTTAATAAAATTTTATTATATTTAACTTCCTTAATTAATGTATCAGAAACATTATTTAGTACTCCTTCCGACCTTATTTATAAGTAAAAGTTACATTTTAGGTTTATTGGAGAAGTAATGTATCTAGTTTATATTTAAGTTAGATACATTAGAAATTGAATGAACCTAAAAAACAATTTTTGCTTATAAACTAGATTCATTGGAGAGGCATCCTTCTCTGCTGCTTTACAAACTACATGGCATGTCCAAGACCACTGTAAGTGATAGAGACAAGGTCTTTGTTAGGGATGTCAATGGATATCCATGGACGCGGATAGTGTGATATCCGTGTCCGCTCCGTCAGACAAATATGATATCCGTGTCCGCTCCATATCCGTGCGGATATCCGCTAAGCGGGTAATCCATGGATATTGAAGTATCCGCGGATATTAACAGATATCCATGGATGATATTTTTTTATTTAAAAAAAGAACTAATTATTGAAAAAAAAAATTAGTTTTTTTAAAGACAAAACATTAACACATAATATTCATAAATTTTGCTCACTTTTTTTGTCAATTGTAAGAAGTTGAAAAGTTTTTTTTCTCAAAAATTAAAATGGAAAGATAAAATATAAAAGTACAATTTTTTTATATATAAAAATACTAGAATTTATATGTAAGTAGATATATTTAAGTAATTTTACTAATTATTTAGCGGGTATGGATATCCGCGGGCGCAGATTGTATTAAACCCGCATCCGTATCCATTAACTGCGGATAATTAAAATATCCATTTATTTTATCCGTGGATATCCATTAAACTATCCACTCCATATCCATGACGGATTTTATCCGCAGATATCCGCGGGTATGGATATTTTTGCCATCCCTAGTCTTTGTTAGTTGGTTCTGGCTCAAATTATGAAAAATTCTCATCCAATCTCCAAATATTTCTTTTTCACCTCAAAAAAGTTTGGGAAACGTTTCCCGGACTTTTTTTTGTGTAAATTTTACTGAAATTTGGACTAAAAAAATTTCGGTATGTGTTTCTCGATTTTTTTTGCCTTATAGGGGGTAAAAATGAAGTATGGGGGGGGGGGGATGAGAATTTTTGGCAAATTATTCCGGATGCAAGGTACCACCATGGCTTTTAGAAGCTCATCTCCAAAATGGTGGTTGCAATACCTTCCTCTCATTGAATTTTGTTAATTATATGCACCATATTGCCATCAAAATGACAATATTTTAAGCCATCAACGGTATGACTCCTACATCACATAAACTTCTATTGTTGCAACTCTTGATGAGACCCTCCTACGGCGCCGCCAAAAGCTATAACTCTTGGTGTAGGTGCGAATGGGCAACCAAGCTAATCGCCATCTCCAAGACCGCTCCTTTGATGTTGGTGATTAATGGGACTTCCTTCCTCGAGTCAGTTGGGAAGATACTAAGATCTTTTGTGAAACTTACCCTGCACTCAACCTCACAAGGTTGTCCTTGGAGATCGAGGCAATGATACGCGCCTAGTCATCCCTTTGATCCAAACTACTAATGTTGGGCTTAATAGCGAGAATAAAGTCGAAAAAAATTCTCACCCCCGCCCCCAGCTATGAATCTTCCCCCTTCCCCCTCAAATTTTCATTTTTTTCCCTAGAATAAAAGCTTTGGAACGCGTTTTCCTAATACAGATATTATTTTTAATGGCAAAATATCGGAAAACATGTTCCAAAGTTTTTATTCAAGAGTCATATGTGGTCGGGGGGAGGGGGGAGAATGGAAGAGAATCATTCACAAACTCGATGATTTTTCTTTGCCCACTTACAATTTCATCTGTGATTTTAATTTTGTATATGTGTATGCAGAGTTTGATAACCTATTGATCTTTTTTATGTACCGCTTAACCCATGTAGTGACATTTTTGAAAGTTTTAATCATGTATCTTATCAAAAAATAACTTATTTGTGGTCTTATCCATGGGGGAAGTAACTCACCGGCCATAAAGTTCCTTCCTACATTACAAAAGCAATGGTGAAATGGTACAAATGTTGAGAAGCTGGTGGGAGATAGTGTAGATAAAAGATCCGGTGTCAAGAGACTATAACAAAAATATGTTATTCATTTGATCTAATCGTCACAAACAGTGGATAAAAAATATTAGCAGAAATTAAATGATAACATAACTAATAGATAATGTCATCCACCAATATATATCAACATTTTCCAACAATATCCCCAAATATTTGTCAACAACATCAATCTTATCTATTATTCTCATGTAAATTATTCTATTTCTTTATTCCCAGAGGAGTGATTTATAACAACAACATTTGTAAACAACTTAAGCACTTTTCTTTTGTTTGTTTTCCTTCCATTCTTTGATATTAGCAGCTATCTTTGCCTGCACCCTTTTCTCAAATCCAGGATATGGTTCATATCCAATGGTTGATTGGAGGATCTACAAAACAAAATTAATATCGTCAACCTTGTTTCAATTTTGAAAGAAACATGCCCCCAAAGATGTTAACACAAGACTAAAGATTTGAAAAACGCAAAAGTTCGGCCAAATTTTGCCTATCTCTAATTGCATAGCGGCTGAGGTTCCTTTGTATTACAATGTCAAGCTTAGGGTAGGGGTTTACGGTGTACAGCTTGTATATACTACGGTCTAAATTATTATACAACATTACTCGTGAACCGCTCAATTATTAGTAACTATGAGTCATAGCACTAGACCAAACAAAAGAAACTAAAAGAAAGAGACAATTACCTCAAGAACCACGAAGTAAGGAGCCATCAGAAAAGCTTGAGCAAGGTTGTCCAATAGAGCCGGTGCACGTTTCTGACAGAAAAATGGTACTATAAGATAAATGATTTCTGAAAATCTATGAACTATGCTTTTCAATGATGGAACATTGATTTACCTCAAACACTCCATGTCCAATAAACTGTCCTGTCCAACAAAACAACTGAGCAGCCAACACAACCTGAAAGATCATATTCATAAATAATTAGGTCAACAATTTTTGCAAATTACAACAACATACCTTTCCATATGCCTCATGGGATTCTTAATATGTTATTTCTTTGTCTCTTCTCTCATTTCAAAATAAAAAGTGAAGAAAACATAAGCATTTAAAGATTAAAGAAATTGAGGCTTAAAGAGTAAGAACCTATGAAGCACGAACACAGACACGGACACCGGACACGATACTGACACTGACACGTTGACACCGATAATAATTTAAGAAAATGACATAATTAAGTGTAATCATAAGTATTGGTGCCAACACGAGACACAATTGATATGAGGTGTGTCCGTGCTTCATAGGTAAGAACCAATTCACTTAATTAGCATGTCGACACCATGTAATAATTAAATGTAAGATGATGTGTTAGTGTCGTGTTGAATACGGACGCATGTCAGACACCAGACACGCCTTCAAGATTGAAGTGTTGGTGCAGCAGTGCTACATATCTTAGAACCCTATAACACCCAAATCCCTATCAGATAGTAACAATCTTCAGGGTTGTAGCTTAACTAAGTTCAGCACTAATAAATTCCATCTATTCTACAAATTAATAACCCAAGTCCCTATCTGATAGGTACCTGAATATATGAGATATATGATATTGGGGTTATAATTGTAATAAGGAGAATAGTGAGGATATATGAGTAATTAGCGAATGAGATAGGGTGATTAGTTGGCAAGTTTGTTATGCCTCTTAGTAGTATAAATAGTGGGTGAGTAAGTGGTAAGGGGGATGCAAGATTATTGCTAGAACCAATATGGTTAGGCAAAGAAAGAGAATCCTCTTTCTTTGAAGGAGCTTTGCTCTTGGGCATTAGGATTTCATCCTTTTGCATTTTATCTTTCATTTTAAGAAATAATACTCTATTTTCCATTATTTGTGCATTTTAATCTATTCCCTCTACATTTTCTAAGTTACGAAATTTCCGGTTCGTAACAATGGTCCGACCTGCCGGATTAACGATGCCGGAGCCAGTGAATACCAACACACACAAAATGGAAGCTAGACTAGACGCTCTAGGAAGGGAGATGAAGAGCATTAAACTTACTCTGTCAAATCTGTTGATGGAGCAAGAGAAATTTCATGATCAATTAGTTGCAATGTTAACAAAGAAATTGAAGAGAACTGACGACGGTGAGAGGAAAATCGAAACATCGGAGAATCGCTCAACATCAGAGGTTCATACTACAATGGGTTTGAAGAAGCCAGAGGTAGAATCGTTCAACGTGAAACTGCAGAAGAATCATGAGACGGTGAAAGAAGCAGATTGCACCAAGGCGAGTGTCACGAAGAATTATACGATGGGGATTGGTACACCGCCCCCGTCGGATTCGCCGGTTAAGGCGTTACCACAAGCCAATGGCAACGTCCAACAACCTCTCAAAATGAAGATGAGTGACGATCAATACGGTGATGGTAGATTGAAATTTGGTGGAGTCACAGTTGATTCTAAGTCACCGGAAACCCCAGCTAGCATTGTGTTGTCACCAAAAGCTTTAGATCGGAAACTAGTCGCAAGTTGTTCGGTCACAGTTTCACCACCACCGGAACCACCAGACGCCGACCTACACGCGACGGAAGCAGAGGTTCCAATCGCCGGCGGCCCGAACATGATTCCGCCGCCAACCAAGCCGCCGGAACCACCAGATGTGGGTTCACCGAAGACAGGCTTAAGGATGGTAGCTTTACTACATCCACAAACGACACCGGCGAAGGAATATGCGACGGAGAGAGGATCGGTAGTGACAGATGGAGTGCGTGACCTTGCTTCGGTTGAGAAGGATCTAGAGAAGTTAAGGGTAAATTGGGTAATGTGTGAGTCGGGTCACATTTTAACCCAACTGGATCAGAACCATAATAATTCAAGTAAGTGGGGCCAAGGGAATAAAAAGTGGGCTGGATTACAACTACTGAAGCAGGCCCAAAATAAAATCCGTTTGCTTAATAATCCATGTGTTCAGAAATTTCAAAGAGCAAAGGTAAAGGACCTGACGTGGAATTAATTGCACGTCATCAAACACTCAAGCAAATTCCATCTGGTACCATTCTCAAAAAGGAAGGTCAAAGTCGTTTTTTTATGCTTGCACTTAATAAGAGAATAGAGTCATTTAATTTAGAAGTAATTTGGGTTGCACAAGAGAAGGAAGAGAGTTGTAGCTATTCTTCATTGGGTAGTGAAGTTCGGACTACTAAAGGCTTTGTGGTGGGTGAAGGATTATTACCAAGGTCACCCTTTATTATTAGTGGGTATGCACAACAAGAGAGGTACGTGGCAGCTTTTCACTACTTCAGTAAACTGCAATATAATGATTCACTTGTGTGGCTAAATGAAAATGTGACACATGGATGTGTTGTGAGGAATTGTATTGGTAGGGATGTTTTTCTTCAAACCGTTATTGATAAAGAAAATTATAATTTTGTAATAAATCCCACCAATGGTTCATGTGTACTTTCAACTAACTCTTTGATAGTTGGAATGTATGGTCATGATGCTCTCATAATTTGTGGGGAAGGAGTTGATAGGTCCTCAAACAATAAAATATTGTTGAGAGGTGAGAATATTCTTATACTTATTAACAAGAAGAGTAGAGAAAGGATCATGAATAGGAGACATTTTTCCCAAGTAGCTCTTGCATCAAAAAATGTAAGAATGGAAGTTATGAAGCTTGACTTAAACTGGCCTGTGGTTATTATGTTAAGTTTTGCAATTGGCTTGGCTTGTGGTGACGCTAAAAATGTTGCGATGGAGGCAAGTCCAGCAACTAATGCACTTTTAAGCTTGCATTCATGTATTCAAGACATGGTAATAAAGGGGCATGTTCCTTGTGCACGTGGGGTTGTTATATGGAAGGCATTGATAGGAATGTATGAAAAGAAGGAAGAATGCGGGTATGCTTTTGAAATTGTATCCTTATACTCATCGGTGTTGTCCAGACAATGGGATCCGGGGAAATTCAATGTGTTGATGTCAGTGGCTGCTTATGAATTTTGCCGGAGAATTGTCTTCATTTCTCATAGGGATGGTATTCATATTGTTGCAGAACCATATGAACTTGCTTTGTGGAATACAATGATATGGGGGTATGGAAGTCAAAGAAACTTGGTACTCTCTTTCAACGTGATGTCTTGGCATTCATCATTTTGGATCATACAATGGGATCCAGGGAAGTCTAAGATCTCTATCCTTGTTAGTACTCAGGAATGTGGTTGGAAAGGTTTTCCATCATTATACAATTGGCTGAATTTTGTGTATGATAGAGGGAAGCTTTGTGAAATTTTATTTGAGGCTGGAAATCACAAGTTAGAGGTTATCACACAATCATGGAAAATCTTCATGCAATGGTTACTTATTGGATTTATGAGCCAAACCCAAATCTATCATTACCATTGGAATGACAATAAAGAAATAGAAAATGGTTGGTGGTTCTCCAAAATACAGGGGCAGCTGGTCTTCAATTTCAGCTATGTGAACAGGCTAGTTATAAGTTGGTTCTTAAGAAAACTAACGTCTCTTCCAACAGTGGTAAAGAAAGTCATATGGCTACTGAAGTTTGTTAAAGAAGTCAGGTGGAGAATGACCCTCATTTTTTCATGGATTGCACAATTTATATTTGATAGAGGCAAAGTTCATGGAAGCAAATTTCAACCTTGAGGACAAGGTTGTTTCGAAGGGGTGGGTATTGATAGGTACCTGAATATATGAGATATATGATATTGGGGTTATAATTGTAATAAGGAGAATAGTGAGGATATATGAGTAATTAGCGAATGAGATAGGGTGATTAGTTGGCAAGTTTGTTATGCCTCTTAGTAGTATAAATAGTGGGTGAGTAAGTGGTAAGGGGGATGCAAGATTATTGCTAGAACCAATATGGTTAGGCAAAGAAAGAGAATCCTCTTTCTTTGAAGGAGCTTTGCTCTTGGGCATTAGGATTTCATCCTTTTGCATTTTATCTTTCATTTTAAGAAATAATACTCTATTTTCCATTATTTGTGCATTTTAATCTATTCCCTCTACATTTTCTAAGTTACGAAATTTCCGGTTCGTAACACTATCCGATAGAAAAAAGTGAACTGAAAATGATTTTTGCTGTCTAATGATTCAAGTCTTCTTCCATATATATTCTACAAAATGTAAAAACAAAAGGAAAAAGGAATTCACATTCTACCCCTTAATACATGAATATGCACATCAGACTAAAAATGACTTGGCCAAAGCTGATATAAGGGTAGATATGCAAGATATGCCAGAATCACAGCAAGATATGTCAGAATCACGGTAATCTATTATAATTTTTCAAAAGTTACAAAGTGTAGTTTCTGCAAAATCATGGTAGAGTACGGTAATTCTGATACATTCACCGTGATACCAAATATATTATAGTGATAGATAATATCAGAATCACCATGACCCACCTGTGATACCATATAGTATACATTTACTGACCTTCGTACTTTATTATCAGCATATTCAATTGTACTTTTTTATAATGTTGAAAAACAGTTCCAAAATTCATCATAAGAAAGAAACACAAAACCGAAAAATTCAGAAAACAGTCAAATCAATTTCAAATTAATTAGCTACTAATTAGAAAGTAAAAAATTTGTCTGCATATGTAATTGTACATCACCTTATAATTGTACTTTATTTATCTATAGCCAAAAAAAAAAAAAAAATTGTACTTTTTTTTCATCTAATGATGAAAAACAGTTCCAAATTTAACTTATAAGAAACAAATCGAAAGGTTCAGAAAAAGTAAAATTAGTTTCACAACAATCACGTTAATCTGAACATAACTAAAATGAATTAACAAAAAATCAAAAATTAATTTAAATTAACAAAGTACCTTCCAAGCGATATCGAAGCCGATGGAATTAGCTACGAAACTAGAAGAAACCCAACAAATGAAAGTAAGAACCGCAGCAAAAGAACCGGATTTAAAATCCAAAGCAGCATAGAAAAGACCGTAGAAAAGAGCGAAGAGAAAACCAAAGTTGAAAACAATAACAGAAGGAACAAAATTAAGAAGTGTTTGGGAAGGTGAAAAAATAGGAGGGGTAAAATAGAGAAAAAGAAGTGCTGTGAAGAGAATTGGCCAAACAAAGATTATATGAATTATGATGTTTGTAGGGTTGCTATGATAAGCACCGTAGAATGCAAAGTGCTTTTCCAGATCCAATAAACCCATTTTTTTTGTTTTAATTTTTAGAAATGAAGTGTTGTTATTTTAATTTTTATTTTAATGTTTGGTGTTGTATTTGTGAACACACGCATATGATTGAATTATTTATACTAAAACTGATTCATTCAACTTTCACAACGCATGTGAATGTGATGTGTTGTATTTTCATGAATTCAAACCGTGTCAAAGTTTTCTACTATTTTGTTTTTTGGAAAAAAAATAATAAATTTGTCTTATGGAAAAAGTTTTAGTACATCTTAATCCATTAAGAATTTATTGTTGCTTTTTCTTTTTTGACAGAAAATTTATTGCTTTTTAAAAATAGTACTATTTATTTTCTATCATCAGAAAATAGTTTTTTTGGAAAAGGACAAATCGAATAGTAGTAATTGTTAAATTATTGTCAAAAAATTATATTTGTTAAGTATTATTAACTTTTTAGTTGAACTGATGAGCTGTATATTATGGTTTTTTTAAAATTATAAAATCATTAGAACTATATTTTATAAATGCTATCATAATGTAATAATTCATTTTAGAGATATTATCATTTTTATCAACTCTTTATTTGGAAATGGTTATATAAAGTGGAATTTTTATTAAAAGATTCATATAAAGTAATTTTTTATTAAGAAAAAATATTTAATTTTATTTTTTATTAAAATCAATTTAGAAAAAAATTAAATATTTTTACATAAAATAATCGTCAATAAATTGGAAGAGTTAGGAAAGAAATTGATATCAAAATATTTTTACCATTTACAAAATTTATTTTCATCAACTATTACTTGAAAATGCTACAACTAAAATTGCCAAAAAAAAACTAATTAAGAATACAAAATAATCTTTTTTGTTGGGTACAAACAAAATAATCTTTTTAATAAATATTTTTAACCAAAGAGAATATTCTAATAATCAACTTACACCGACAATGTTCACCATTGAACTAATTTTGTTCAATATTATCTTAGAATTTGGCTAAATAAAGGTTTTTTTTAAGCTTAACTAATATAGTTAAGTTCTGTTTGGATTAATTTATTTTTTAACCTATATAAAACAGTTTATGCAAATAAAGGAATTTTTATATATTATTATAAACTATTCAAGGTAATTTATGATAAAAGATCTTATAAAAATTCAATTTTGTCAGTGAAAATTATAAATTAACATAAAACTTTATTTATTTATATAAGTTATTTTCATAAGCTCAAAAATAAGTTAAATCCAAACAAACCCTTACTCTAATGATGGACCGTTTAATAATTCATTTTAAAAAAAAATATCATTTTCATTTATTGTTTTGCTAGAAACAGTTACAACTAAAATTGTGGAAAAAATCAATGTCCGTCCGGGTGAGCTCATTATTGTTAACTGATGTTATCAGAATAACTATCCTTAGAATCATCTTGTTGTAATTATTTTTCCTGGGCTCCCCTTTTTGTATCCAAAAAGAAATTGCAGAAAAAATAACAAATTAAGAATATGATATAGTAAATCCACTTGAGTTGGTCTGGTAGTATTGGCTTAAGATCTGAGAGTGTGCTCCTCTTAAGGTCTCAAGTTCGATTCTCTCTGGTGCCAATTTGAATGGACTAATTTAACATTTTTTAAAAAAAATATGATATAGTCTTTTTAATTAAAAAAACTATATAAAAAATATTTTAATAATGAACACACAACAATGTATCACTATTAAACTCAACTTTATTCAACTTACCTTAGCCTTTGAGTAAACAGAGACTTCTTTTTAGCTCAACAAATGTTAACCTATCTAAATTGGGACCAATAACTTATCTAAGCCATCCTCACAATGATTTTCTGCTCTAAAAACATGAGAGACAATGATGTTCATATATATGTTTCTAGCTAGCCGAAGACAATTATGCCACCTGTTACTTAAAAACCAAGGCACCAACTTTGAACATTTGTAGGCCAACACTACACGAAAGAATCTCTCTCAATCCACATATTGTTCCAAACTCTAGAAGCTGCAATTACAACTGCAGTCATAAAGCCACAAAGCTCTATACTATAGAAAAAAAAGTTTAATTACTCATTTGGTCCCTTATCTTTAATTTAGTTTTCAATTTGGTCCCTTATCTTTTAAACGTCTCAATTTGATCCCTTATCTTTTAAAAATCTCAATTTGGTCCCTTATATTTTCTGCATGTCTCAATTTGGTCCGAAATCTTTTCTGCAGTTCTCAATTTGGTTCATTGTCTTTTAAAATTTTAGACACGTGGCACACTTGGACAGATGACACGTGTCCAAATTTAATGGTAATAGTGAAAAATTTGACGGGAGGGACCAAATTGAGAACTTCAGAAAAAATAAGGGACCAAATTGAAACGTTTAAAAGATAAGGGACCAAATTGAGAACTAAATTAAAGATAAGGGACCAAATTAGTAATTAAGCCAAAAAAAAGTGAAAATAAGTTGGTTCTAGATGCAAAGCCACAAAAAAAATTTGCATTTCTATTTTTAAAAATTGGCTTAATCATCATTTTCGTCCCTGTAAGTTCGCGCTTTTTTTGTTTTAGTCCCTATATCTTTTTTTGTTGCAAATTAGTCCATGTATGTTCAAATCGTTTGGTTTTAGTCCCTTAAAACTAAAATCCGCAGGAAAATCTGCAGGAAACCAGCGAATTTTCCTACAGATTGTCCTGCGAATTTTAGCTTTAAGGACTAAAATAAAAAAGATTTGCACATGCAGGGACTAATTTGCAACAAAAAAATATACATGGACTAAAACAAAAAATTTATGAACTTACAGAGACGAAAATGATGTTTAAGCCTTAAAAATTTAACCCCATGCAAATGCAGGTAAAGGTTCTTGAACTCATATGCATCTTTCAAGGTGAGAACCCTTCCAGACTAGCATATCAGGTAAAGGTTCAACTAGTATGGTTACTTGCTGAACAAGGTTTCTAATAATCAATATAAAGAGAAGAGTTAACCATTGTTGATTTTGTATAATGTCACCGACTTTTTGATGCATGTCTCTGCCAACTGAACTAAATTTACAGAACAAAAATGTTTTAAATTTCAAATTAATCAACAGTATAAAATAAAAAATAATTTCATATTAATTTAAAACTTTGAGTTTGATTATTAATATAACAGTAATCGACCGTTATATTAATAAATTTGTGGAAAAAATTTTATTTATGAAAATCAACATCTATAAGAGTTTTTAAATAGAGTAATCTTCTCTCGATCTTAATAACAAGATAGTAAAGTATACATAAGCCTAATATATAACTATTACGAGTATATCATTTAGAGGATGTTGGCATTCAATAATTATTAATTAATATCAAAGTATTATGACCAAATAAATTTGTACTTTATTACCAACAAAAAAAATTATTGTACGTTACATAGACTATAAGCAAATATGTCACTGTGAACAAATAAAAAAATGGTAATAATAATATCTAATCAACCTTTCATCAAAAAATGTAACCATCAAGCCAACCTAAACTATCCAACAAATCTATTAAGTCTTCACTTTTTGATTCATCTTTCTCCAAAGATATTGGCTTATTCTCATTTTCTTCAACAACCAAAAAACCATTATTGGATGGAGAATCTGGTTCTAATTGTTGTTGTCGAATCTCCTCGGGTGATCGAAGTGGAAGTGGAGGATACTTATAAATCAGTGGAGATTCAAGAGATTGAAAATCTGTACTTTCTGGAAGTGGAAGTGAAGCTAGACCTGATATCATGTCCATAGAAGCAAAAGAAGATTCACCCCTGAAATTGATAAATGCAACTTATGTAAATATTACATAATTTTATTTTGTTTTGCAATTAGAAAACATATGACAAAATAGATGCACCGACAATGTAACATAATTTTACACTAACATCCAAAGAGCATAATGTATTTTGCCAAATCATATAAATATTTTAAACTTAGTTGAATGATATAACAAATTGGTGGTTTCTTATTCGATAATAGTTTAAAATTATTTTATATTATCGGTGCATGATGAATAAACTCAAAAAAACATATCATTGGATACTCACCTCTCAATAAATGTTGGGGAAGAGATATTGCTTTCAGAGGTGTATGAAGGAAGTGGAGATTCAATTTCTAGCAATGAAGGCAAATCTGATAGCATGCCAATTGGCATAAAAGTAGCTTCACCCCTGAAATTGATAAATACAACTCATGTAAATATAACAAAACTTTTTTGCATATAAAAAAAATGAGAAAATATTATAAGATGCACTGACAGTATAAAATAATTTTACATCAGCATATAATGAATATCTTGTATTACACCAAATCACATAAATATTATAAACTTAGTTGTATGAAATAGAAAATTGAAGATTTTTTATTAGATGGTTGTGTAAAATCATTAATTTATACTGTCGATGCATGTCCATTAAAATAAATAAAAATTATTAAATACTCACCTATCAATAAATGTTGGAGAAGAATTTTTGCTTATAGAAGTACTATCCACATTGCATTGCAGCGTATTTGAAGGTTGCATAATTGGAATATGAAATGAGTCTTTCATGAGTTCCCTTTCATGTGTGCCAGAAATGTCTTGTTGTTGGTTGCTCATGAAACCACTAAGACTACTTTCTCCATTGTCATTCAACTCATTATCATGTGATTTTTTGATTTCATTGTTGAGTGGCAAATGATTTAATTTCTTTTTCTTTTTCCGACTTTCTTCTTTGACGTTCTCCATTTTATGTTTCTTTCTCTCGTTACTATACCAGATGTTCTTTACCTCATTATCTGTTCTTCCAGGAAACTATATAACACAAATAAAATAAATACAAAATAAGTATATGTAATAACAATGTAATTTAAAAATATCAACTCTACTAAATCAAATACTAATTTAAAGATTTAATTGATATGATTTTTTTTACATTGACCCGTTAGTTAAACCTTTGAATTACTAAAAATATTTAATACTAATTAAGCATACTATTTTATTATCATGTAGTATATAATTATATAAGAGTAAACCTAAGTATGATATTATATAATTATATTGAAAGTGAAATAAAATAAAACCACTAAGGTGTGAGGTGTTGTTTCATTGATGAAGGTTGATGCAAGAAAGGAAAAACAATAACATGAATGAAACAAGAATCCTTGCAAGAAAGCGAGACACTATGACTTTATTAGTTTGGTATTTTAAACTACATGAGTAACTATATTAAAGATTTTAATTTGAGCCATTGATTTTGATCTATTGGTGGATACAAGACCCTCTCACTCTCATATATGATCACTCTTGAATCTTGATGCATATATCATATAGATGCATGCATGCAACTGCATATTAATGGTAGACAAATATTAACTTGAAGCTGTAAAAAATTTGCTAAATTAATAATATACAAACCTTTTTTTTTTTTTTGAATGACAAATATAATATATATTAATATAAAGAACGAAAAAAGTATAAGAAAACGTTAAGAAAAATAAAGAAATAATATACAAACCTGTTCAGCAATTTTGGACCATGAACAATTAAGTTGACGAAGTTGAATGATTTTCTGTTTTTCTTCTTCACTATATTTTCCCTTTTTCAAAATAGGATTAAGTTGATTAAGCCATCTTAGACGACAACTTCTACCATCTCGAGGAAGTCCAGTTAACCTTTGTACTGCATTCCAATTTTGCGATCCAAATCTTTTTACATATTCAATTAATATTTCATCCTCTTGTTTTGACCATGGTCCACTTATCTTCCTTTGCTCCATGATCAAAAAAGCTTGTACGTAGAAGAATTTATTTAATGTTACTATTGGTGTACTAGAGTGTGAAATGTGAAGAACTCTATTTATAATGGTAGCTAGAAAGTAACTTAGGAGATAATTTTTTAGATAACTAAAAATTAAAGATAGAGTTATCAATATAAACGGCATAGATTAATTTAACTATGCGAGGATTGCCAACTAAGCCAATCTGGACCCTAGGATATATTCCTACTTAACCTAAATATTTTTTTAAAAAAAGTTGAAGTTTAAAATAATATAGATAAATGTGTCAAGAAAATAAAATATATAGATAAAAAAAAGAGACAAAATATATATCCAATTTCCTATTTTTTTGGGATTAAATTCCTTGAAAATATATAAAACTTAACAAAACTCCTTTATCCAAAAAGTTAAAAGCAACAAGATTTTTTTTTTGAACGGTTTAAAAGCAACAATATATATATAGTCCGGTAAAAAAGATAGAAAAGCAAGACCCAAAAAAAATAAAATAGAAAAGCAAGAATGACAATACTTTAGATAATTAGATTTTAGGCTACATCAGTTACTTAGTTAACATAATCTAAAATAATAAATATCTTACAAAATAATACTGGATAGATCAAAATAGTACTCCCTCCGTTTCTTTTTAATTGTCCTTTTACAAAGATAAAACCAAATTAAGGAAGTGTATTTTTGCACGTTATCTTCCTATTATACCCTTCTTTTAATCCCCAATAAATTCCTATTTTTTTGCCTACACTTTCTCTTTCCAATAAATTTAATATATTATAAACCAAAAAAACAAAATTTAATATGTTATGTACCAACAAAAAAAAATATTTAAAAAAAGATTTAGTTTTCCAAATATATAGCATTAATTGGTTTTATGGAAAAAGATAAGAGCAATTAACAAAGGGTATAATTGACAAATCATACCCGTAAAATACAAAAAGGACAATTAAATAGAAACGCTAAATATGATAGTAAAAGACAATTAAAAAGAAACGGAGGGAGTATATGATAAAATAAAACTCTATCGAAGAAATATAAGACGATAATGTTTATTATGTTAAAAAAAAGGGTATTTTGCTATTTTTGATAGTTTGTATTATGGATAAAAAGTTATTCCGTGAATCAGTGACAGATAAAAATGTCATTTTTTTCATAATTAGTTTCTAAATCAAACCGAGTAAAAAAAAAGTTGTCCAGTCCTATAATCATTTTTTTGGGTTACATAGGGACAAGTTAAAAAAAAGTTGTCCCAATTTATTTTTCTGAGGACCAATGTATACTTCCATTAATTGATATATGAGTAAAAATATAGATTCCCATGGAAATTATTATCTCTGTCTCTCTTGAGATTTTTTTCGGTCCCTTATACAACCACTTTCAAAGGGTAACCAAAGACAGATATAGGCCCGAGTAGAGATTATAAAAAAGTAGGCATGTATATTATAGAAAATAGACCATTGTATTAATTAATATATGAGTAGAAATATAAGTTTCCATATAAATTACTATTGTTGTCTTTAAATATAAGATCCCCTTGATATTTTTCTCGGTCCGTTTTTATGAGACCGCTTTCAAAGGCCAGCCAAGGACAAATATAGGCTTCTGTAGCGATTATAAAAATGTAAACATGCATATTAATATATGAGTAGAAACATAAATCCGCATAAAAATTATAAAAAAAAAATAGACGCGTATTACTATATTATTAGAAATATATATCCCCTTAGAAATATAGGTTATCGTTAAAATTATAGAAAATAGACACTTTTATTAATTAATACATGAGTAGAAATAAAGTTTCTTATTGAAATTTCTCCGTCCCAAAATATATGACCCTATTGAGATTTTTTATGAGTAGAAATTTTTGCGTACATAAAAATTTTAAAATAATAGTCACGCGCATTACTATATAATTAAAAATATAGATCTCCATAAAAATTAATACTATTATATATATATAGGGGTTGCTAATTTAGATCCACTTAAAAATATGTGGGTCTAAATTAGTAATGTGCACCTTTTTATTTTGGACAAAAACACCCTTAATATTTAGTTATTTTACATTAGAAAATTAAAAGTTAGTTAGGTAAATTTTATTAAATGTGCACCCACTTTGCTAATTTATACCCAAATAATTATAAATATATGCAACCTAAATAAACAACCTAGGAAATAAAAATTAAAAAAAAAAAAGACAATTAAAGAAAACATACACCCACCTTTTTTACCTTTTAGTTTCCAGACTTTTTGTATTATTAAGCAAAATTGATGGTGAATGTAGAACCATACAAACAATATGAGTGCTGGTAATTAAATAAAAGTATGTTATCAATAAAAAAATAAAATTCCTAATTCTAATATCCACTGAACTTTTTTTCTCTCTAATAAAACCATTGAAATATTTTGAACAAAGTGACCAAAGTCTATGTTATTTTTTTTTAAAAGAATTCCTTTCTAGTTAATTCCATTAGGTTGGAAACATATGCCAATTCAAATCCTTTTGTTCAATTTCATTCTAGGATTTTCAAACTTGATCAATTTTGATTTTTAATTTTGTTGTTATTGATTTGCTATAATTTGTGTGATTGAAGGGTAGAATCAGGACATGTGGATTCATGCAACGAAAGACGTTGTTTTTTGAAAGAAAAAAAAATGTTGTTTTATGTCTTTTTGAAATGTAAATAAAGTATGTGTAAATTAGTAAAGTGGGTGCAAATTAAGGAACATTATTAATGAAAGTTACAAAACTAACCTTCAAGTTACTGGTGGTAAATAATAAATATGAATGATTTTTTAGTTCAAAGTGAAAATGTGCACATTGCTAGTTTAGACCCATATGTTTTTAAGTGGGTCTAAATTAGCAACCCCATATATATATATATATATATATATATATATATATATATATATATATATATGTTATAGCAGAAAAATAAAAAATATTAAAGATGTATTAAAAATAATAATGGGCCATGTGGCCTTATATGGTGTAAGAAGGAATATTATTGTCTTTTCCATAGTATCTTAGTTTTATATGATGAAACTTGTGCTAGAAGATTAAAGATAAAGTATGAATGACATATGAAGTTGTTTTGTGACAAAAAATCAGCTATTAATATTGATTCTAATCTCATTTAACATGACAAAGACAATATATTGAGATAGACCAACATTAATTGATAACGGCAAGCTACATTCTTCTTAATAATAGATGTGCTAACAAAGGGATTACCAAACAAAAAATTCAATTAACTTGCAAATTTGGAATGATCGAATATTCAATCAGTATGGTGAGCCAATTCATGCATGATCTGAGAGTGAGACACTTACAAGTTGTAGACCATGTTCTACACTATCTCAAAGCCACTCCAGATAGATGACTCTGTGGTTTAAAATAGGCAGAAGCCTAACTATGGAAGTTTAGTGAGTGAAAGAAGATCCACTTTAGATTATTGTACCTTCTTGTGTGGGAACTTGTTGCTTGGAGGAATAAGAAGTAAAATATAGTTGCTCGATCAAATACCAAGACAAAATTTAGAGTTATTACACAATAAATTTGTGAATTACTTTCTCTGTCTCAAAAATAAGAGAAAATTGCTCGACTAAATACATCAGCTTTGTTTCACCAATTTTCTCTTAAATTTTGGGACGAAGGGAGTATTATGAATGAAACTTGTGCTAGAAGATTTGAAGATAAAGTATGAAGGACATATGAAGTTGTTTTGTGACAATAAATCAGCTATCAGTATTGACCTTAATCTCGTTTAACATGACAAGACAACATATTGAGATAGATCGACATTTCATTAAGCAAGCACATTAGGTGTTCTCTATCTAAAGAAAGTAGGCATTCTATTATTATTATTATTAAATTATTATTGAAATGCATTAAACCTTTTTCTACACAATCCTTGCAAATATATCAATTTTTGCTTTTGGTCTTTAATATTTTGTGTTAAACCTTGCAAATATATCGATTTATGGTTCTTTTTCTAGAGGAATGATCTATAACAATAACATTTGTAAACAACTTTTTCAACCTAAGAATTTTTCTTTTGTTTCTTGTCTTGCCATTCTTTGATGTTAGCTTCTATCCTTGCCTTCACTTTTGTCTGAAATCCAGGATATGGTTCATATCCAATGGTTGATTGAAGGATCTACAAAATATATTCAATATAGTTAACTTAGTTTCAATTGTGATAGAAGAAACTAGTTCATACTTCATAGCACAATGACAAACAAATTACCTCAAGAATCACAAAGAAAGGTTCCATTACAAGAACATGAGCAAGGTTTTCCAATGCTGGTGCACGTTTCTGACAGAAAAAAATGATTGAACATAAATGAAATGTGAAAATCTATACTTCATGTTTTGAATGTTTCTATGCATCATGCTTGTAAGTGTTGGAACAATCATTTACCTCAAACGCACCATGTCCAATAGACCCTCCAATCAAAGCAATCAACTGAGTAGCCAACACAACCTGAAAGATTATAGTCATAATTTAAGTCATAATTCTTTACAAAATATAACTACACACTAACTCTATCCCTTGTTATAAACAAACATCATTGCATTTATCTCAATCACACATATATTAGAACAAAATAATAGTGGTGAGACATACATTACTCCACAAAGAATTTGAGGTATTTACCTAACAATCAGTAAGAATAAACTGCATAAGTAGATTTGTATCCAGTATTCACAAACTAAATTTTAGTTCATATCTAAATCTACTTATGTACCTTGTTATAATTGGTTGAGTAAATATCCTCAATCTTTTAAGGGGTAATCTAAAAAATACCAACCTATAAATATAATATAGAGTTTGGTAAGAGGGGAGTAACACAAAGAAAACTAGTTCCCATCCATCATGGTTCTAATTCCAACTTTGTATTTTCAGTTGATTTCATTTTTCTTTTTATGTATGTTTGGTTCTATTTTTTAGAGGAGCTAAAATTGATTTTAGAGGTGTAAAATTGATATTGATATGTTTGGTTCTGGTTCCTCTTGAGTAGAATTGAATTTGGTTCCAAAATTGACTCTGCTTAAAGCTATAAAGTATAGTTTTAATTTTAAAATTGATTTTTACACTCAAATATATCGATCAACCCACTATTCAACCTTAAAATTATTTTACCTTCAACTCAATTTTTGTCAATATCAATTCACTCAAAACCAAATATGTTCACCGCATAACCAACAAGCGCAAATTGTTAACCCTATAATTTTTAGCAAAAGATAATATGTATAAGGTCGACGGAGAGGTCTAACAAAAAAGAGTAAACCACCAAATAATCTGTCTCTTTAACTCATCTCTAAAATAGGTCTCCAACTCTTTCAATATATCAAATTAGTCTCTGCCTCTATCTAACATTTCTCAATTTGGTCTCAGTGTGAACATCTATTATCTATTTCACTTAATGTCAAATAATTTTCTATCTTCATCCACTTTCTATCAAAATATAACAATAGTCCCACATTTCCTACTTGTACTTGCCATCAAATTAGTTCATATCTTTACCAATTTTTTTTATCAAATAGTTACCGTTTTAAATTGATCATAGACTTAAATTGTTTTGTGTGATGTAAATGTCCAAGTGACACTTAAAATTGTCAACACATTTAATGGTTCTAGAAAACACACAAAAATGTCCCGTGAGTTTATCTCAATTGTTAGATATTGCATTATATATATGCAGGGGAAACTCCGATCATCTCACTTATCCAATTAAAGGTGAAATTTCTAGCCATAGACTGCTTAAAACAACATGCTTAAAACAACAAACACCAATTTAATGGTTTACTCAAAACCAATTCTCAAAAACAATTTCATCTCAAATTAGATGATACTTTTTCTCACAAATATACAATTAAAAATAAGAAAAATATATATTAAAATGTAAATTAACAAAGTACCTTCCAAGCGAGTTCGTAGCCTAGTGAATTAGCGACGAAACTAGAAGAAACCCAACCAAGAAAAATGAAAACAGCTACGAAAGAACCAGCTTTAATATCCAAAGCAGCATAAAAGAGAGCGTAGAAAACAGTAACGATGAAACCAAGGTTGAAAACAAGGATAGGGTGTATAAAATTAAGGAGTGTTTGGGAGGGGGTGAAAATAGGAGGTGTGAAGTAAAGCAGAATAAGAGCACTGAAAAAGAGAGGTAAAATAATGATTATATGGATTGTTACGTTTATTGGGTTTCTATGATAAGCTCTGAAGAATGCAAAGTGCTTTTCCAGATCTATTAGCCCCATTTTTTATCACACGATGATGTTTTTTTTGTTTTGTAGTGTGGACAAAATGATTATATGTTTTTATATTGGTTGATTCAATGAGATTCAGAATGCTTATTGGTTAGGTTTTGATATTTATTTTTTGGATAGGTTTGGACATTTATTATATTTCAATAAAATCCTATTTTTTTATCAAAAATAAAAACGTATATTAGTTGTTAAGTTGCTTCTTCGAATGCACGCAACTAAGATGCATGTACTAATTTAGATCATGGATTATCTCATTTATAAAGTTATTTAAAAATGTTTAATTTTTACTTTTTTTTTAAAGTATTGTACGACTTTTAACTTGACATTTGACAGCAACAATAGAAAAGTAGATGTTGATTACTTTATAAGTGAAAGAATTTGTGAACTCAATGCCTAAAAGGTTTTGGGTAAAAAAGAGGTGTTCAACCCACTTATATGGTTGTTATTGGCCTAATGTGGATGATTATCTGGCTTCCGTTCATGATCCAATAATGGTATTATAGTCGGTGGTTCGAGAAGGGTTGGAGCAAAGGGTGTTCAAGCGTTGTGTCTACAAGGACAACAATGGTCCAAGTGTATATGGATAAAATGACTCACACTTTAGAGAAATGTTGTTGTGTAACAAGTGTGAGGTTGGAAGTCCCACATCGTTTGGAAAAATGAAGATTAAACATTTTATAAGTGAGATACTCATAAATAGGTAAATTCTAATATGAACCACCTCATCAATTGGTCTATGGTGGACCAGTTATGAATAATATTACAACGAATACGAATTTTACAAAATTCACCGTTGGATTGAAAGTTTATATCATATAGATCATCTATAGAAAATTTTAGAAAAATTGAAAATCATTTGATATGTTATTGAAATCCATCAAATACTGTAAATCTTGATAAATCCCAATAAAATATCAAATGATTTTCAATTTTTCTAAAAATTCTTATGAATGATCTATATGATATAAACTTTCAATCAACCAATAAATTTTGTAAAATTGGTATTCGGTAGATCACTTGTCCACGGTGGACCACTTGTGAAGGTGGTCCACTATAGCATTAGCCCTCATAAATATAATGTCTTTAAGAATTTAGGTAAATATATGGTGTCCAATTCACTCGTAAGGTTGTTCTTGACGTAATGTGTGTGATCCTTTTGGATCCTCCCTCATAACCTAACAGTGATATACAAAGGTGGTCACACTTCTGACAAAGGTCAGGGACGTCTTCAAGTTTTTGGAGGCTATGTGTAAAATATAAAAGTGGCCCTTTTTAATAATAAAAAAAGAACATAATTTTTTTATTAAAAAAAACCATCATCAATTTAAATTGCAACTAACATTAAAAAATAATAATCATTCTTGTAATTAACATAAAAGGGATTCATAGTCTAATAATAACATTAAAATAACTTCTAGCTACATAAAACAAGTCATTCTACTAGCATTTTTTGAAGCAAATTCTTCAATCAATTCTTCATATTGTATGCCATCCAAGAGATTATTCTTCTTTAGAAAAACTGGGCCCGAGCCTTACAGTATTACAATACAATTATTTTTTACACCCCCTTATTTACTAATACTACTACTATATAATTTTTTTTTAGGCCCTCAATTTTTGGAGGCCCTATGCAACAGCTCATGTTGCACATGGGCTTGGGCCGCCCCTGACAATGGTGGTCACAGAAAATTGTTGAGGCAAATATAAGATAAATTAGAAGACTTATAAACCTAATATCTTAAAGTTTAGGTAAATAAGTGTTGACTAAATTACTTATATAATTATTCTTAACCTAATATAGATGATACTCCAAACTCTCCTCATGATGCAATAGTTTTGTGACAATATAAATCAATCATCAATGTAGCTTATAACCTCATTCAACATGACCTATAACATATTCAGATAACCAACATCAATGATAAGTTGAGTAATGAATTGATGAGTATAACTTTTACATTCCTTCTTATGTCCAAACAAGGTGTTTACCAACAAATGTGCTAACCTTGAGCTTATCACACACCAAAAGTGACTTTATTTATAAGTCCATTCATCATGCCAACATAAATAATCAATTTGGCGGCAACTTTCCGAATCGGACATTTGTGCTAATGTCTATTAAGGTATAGTTCATTCTTGACCTCTCATTCATCTCAATTATCTCTCAATTTGAATTTTTCTTCGGTCAATATACTACTATTATCGTGAAATTCTCTATCCACCATATTATGATCATCCATATTAGACTTAAAAAATCAACTAAGTTAAACACCACAAATATTTACTTAAAATTTTAAGACATTATACTTATGAGTCATATCACGGAAAAAGATTCCCTGTTGTAACTGCGTTACCGCAGTTACAGTGTGGACCGTCCGATCTGATTGGATAGTCAAGATTATTTTAGAGTATATATAATTTAAATTGTTCGATGTAAAATCTGTGATCCAGATTCAATACAGTGTTAAACTATGTGGTTTTTAAACTGCAGGAAATCCAGATCCATCATATCACTTGTAAAGTGTTCAATCACACTTGTTACAATACATATGAATAATGCTCATGTTTGTTTGCAATGAATATATTCCTTTAAATTTTTTTTCACCAAAATAAAAAGGGCAATGTATATATAAATGACAACACAACACATTGATAGTCTCATGTAAATTATTAGGTTTCTGTTTCCAGAGGAGTGATCTATCACAACAACATTTGTAAACAACTTTTTCAACCTAAGAACTTTTCTTTTGTTTCTTGTCTTGCCATTCTTTGATGTTAGCTTCTATCCTTGCCTTCACATTTGTTTGAAATCCAGGATATGGTTCATATCCAATGGTTGATTGAAGGATCTACAAAACATATTCAATATAGTTTATCTAGTTTCAATTGTGAAAGAAGAAATAAGTTCATAGCACAATGACAAACAAATTACCTCAAGAATCACGAAAAAAGGACCCATTAGAAGAGCTTGAGCAAGGTTGTCCAATAGAGCCGGTGCACGTTTCTGGCATAAAAATATGATAGAAAATAAATGAAATGTCAAAATCTATGCTTTCATGTTTTGAATGTGCACATGCATCATGTTTTTCAGTAGATAAACAGATAATAAGCTGTGTTGTACCACTAAACCTTTCGGTCATAGAACAATCATTTACCTCAAACGCACCATGGCCAATAAATTGACCAATCCAACCGGTCAACTGAGCAACCAACACAACCTGAAAGATTATAGTGATCATACTTTAAGGTTCTGTTATTAAAAAAAAAGTAGATAGTTGATAAAATAGCTTATAACAAATAAATTAATTTATTAAATTTGTAATATTTAGTAAAATTAACGATTGAACTAATTTATAAGTGTGAAATAAAATAACATAGAAATGATATGTTTAATTAATATATTTTTTAAATTTTTTTCCAATAGAGAAGCAGCAAAGGACTACTACCTCGAAAACTAGATTAATAAGCGAAGATAGATACAAAAAATAGGAGAGGGCCTATACCAAAATCTCCCTACATATTAGTAAACCTATAATTAGCTTTACCAAGTCTATCTACATTAAAGCTTTCTTTAATAGCTTGTGGTATCACATTCCAAATTTGAGGCTGCATTAGACTTAACCAAAGATTTGCAAGGCTATCAGCACACTTGTTGCCTTTAATTAGGAACATGGTAAATAACTAGTAAACAAGTAAACGATAATTCATTATTCTAATATAAATTAACACTCTTTAAACACATTTTTCATGTGGTCTATGAAGCCCCGATACGCGACACGATACGGATACGATACGATACTGATACGCCGATACGTGAAAATTTTAAAAAATTCATATCCGATACTGGCGCGATACGTTAACTAAAAATTAATTTTAAAACTAACTATATAAATGCACAATATATAAACATGACTAAAATCAATAATATTAATAATGATAATTTTTTTTGAAAGACAAAAAATTATTATAATTATTATTATTATAAACGTCAATAGTTCATTGTATAAAGAGTAAACATAAACCAATTAGCTTGCACAAAAGCAAAATAGTTTGATGTTCAACATACAAGGGCTCCACAGTTCTAACTAAAGACATATAATAGCTCAAAAAACATATAATAGTTATGACATCAAGCCTCTTCAACTCGTCCATATTGTAGCAATATCAGACAATTATATAGGTCCTGCAGCTGACCAATTAAAAGCATAAAGCATCCATTCTTATACTGGAATTTTGGGACAAGCCCAAATACTTAACAACCTGTTATATAGTATGACACCATAGTGACTTCAAAACAGTGACAAAGACGAAAAATACTAATTATAATAAATTAAAATCATTAATATTAAGTTAAGTATTTGTGTTTCATTAATATTGTCCTAAAAAATAATGATCACCAGTACATTTTAAGTTAAGTATTATACAAAAAGAGCATCATTAGTACTATCCAAAAAAAGATATAATTAGTTACCCGTGTAACAAACATAATAGTTTGACATTTACTAGGAAACACAGATTGTATCAGATATTATTTTTTTTATTTAGAAATAAATATTTAACCGATACTTTTCCGATACGAGTATCGGGAAGTATCGGACGCGTATCGGATATTATTTTTTTATTTAAAAATAAAGATTTAACCGATACTCTTCTGATACGAGTATCGGGACGTATCGGAAGAGTATCGGTATCGGGTGCGTATCGGACACGATACTTCACCAATTTTAGAGTATCGGGGCTTCATAGCATGTGGTAGTTTCGATATTGTTATGTTGGACTTGGATATCAATGCTCAAAATCTTACCGTTGTGCATGTGTGCAAGTTTCATGTGGTGTTTATTACTAGACACGGGCCAAATATAGCACAAAATTTTCAACACACTCTTTTATATGAGACCCATATAATTTTGGGGGGCCTTTATATTTTTAACCAATAAAAGAGCGTGCGTGTATTATGTTAAAGAGTTTGTTACTAGCACTTATCTTTTAACATAAACACAAGTGTAGAAAAATGATAAAAATTGGAAAACAAATGATAAATCTCAGTAATACAAAATAAGTCAATAGATAAAAATAAGAATGAAGTGAACAATTTACTTAGATTTTTGCCTCTTCACTTTGTTTTAGTAAAAGACAAGAATTATTTAAAAATAGAGAGAGATTGTCCCATAAATGTAGTTCAGTTGGTAGCTATCAGAAATATTATTGGAAAAGTCGATGTTCTGATTTTCCACTTTTCTAAGGTTGATTTTTTTTCTTCTTTTACTATGTCTCAAATTCATTTTTCAAATGAAAATACATTGTCTCTTTGTTAAATTTAAAAGGCGAGACCTTAGTTCCCAAAGTTCAAATTACATTAACTATTTTTTTATAAAATCAAATTACATTCACTAATTTCTAAAAACTATTTCGCAATTACATTCACTAATGTATGATTTACGATAATATACATACATGGATATACCATATAAATTGAATGAGGGTGTGCTTGTGTGAGATTATATTTGTATTAAGGTCAATGGATCAAATTATGTCATTATTAGTTGAAAAAATATATAAAGTCGGGTCAGCCAACTCCAATGTACAATGTGTAGATCCGTGTTTGGGGTGATTTTTCGAACTCTCCTCATGACCTAACCCAACCGTTTTTTATCACAAAAATTCGATTTAAAATCAAATATATTAATTAATAAAGTACCTTCCAAGTGAGTTCAAAGCCGAGGGAATTAGCGACGAAACTAGAAGAAACCCAACAAAGAAAAGTGAGGACAGCTACAAAAGAACCAGCTTTAATATCCAAAGCAGCATAGAAGAGACCATAGAAAACGGTAAAAATGAAACCAAGGTTGAAAACAAAGACAGGGTGTATAAAATTAAGGAGTGTTTGGGAGGGAGAAAAAATAGGAGGGGTGAAGTAAAGCAGAATAAGAGCAGTGAAAAGGAGAGGCCAAACAAAGAGGATATGGATTGCTACGTTTGTTGGGTTGCTATGATATGCTCCATAGAATGCAAAGTGCTTTTCTAGATCTAATAGCCCCATTTTTTATCACACGATAATTGTTTTTTTTTTTTTTGTATTGTATGTGAACAAAATGATTATATGGGTCTCAATATTAGTAATATTGTATATTGGTTGTTAAGTTGCTTCTCAGAACGCACGTTTTGTTTCTTTCAAGGTTTGGGAGAAGATGCTTATGCGCTGACTTTGGGCATATAATCAGTTTCATCTCATATTACTATTATATATTATGTATAAGAATCGAACCCCTAGCCGCATATTTATAGGTCTAAATCTCTTGCCCCTTGCATTAGTCCATCTTTGTAAAACTAACTACTTAAGATTGCTAAATGTTGCAGGATGTTAATTACTAACTTTGTATCTACAAGAACCTCTTAGTCAATGCAATTATAAACAAGAAATAAGAAAAAATATTTTTGTATTGTGTTTAGCCGGTGTTGAATCGAGGTAGTTGAATGATGGATAGTCGAACTAAAGACAACCAAATATGAGTGAGTGACCTCATGTTATGGTTTTGAATTACAGAAAGACACTCACCATAATCAATAATTTCAATACTAAAAAATCTTCAAGAATGAAAATTAATCAAGGTATATTAATTAAACAAACAATTAAACTTAAAACAAATAATTAAACCAAGCTAGAGAACATAAAATATCTTCAATTCAACATTTAGTTTATGTTTTTCCTACCCCACAATAGAGTTAACGAAGCCACTCACTAACACAATCATTTAAAATTCAATTTCATTCAATCAAATAACATCATATTCCAAAAGAAGAGAAGAACAAAGAAATATGAAATTCACTATGAACAAATCAAATAGAACAAAATTTCATAAATATTAAACAATAATGTCTACATCCAATGATTGATTAAGAAAGTTATCCCTTTATTGAGACAAGAGAACTCATGGAAAACAAGGTTACAAAAGAAATAACGAGATAGAAAACTTAAAGATGAAGCAAACAAGTGAGAAAGCTCTCAAATTCTTCTCATTTTTCTCCCATTTTTTGTCTGTCTTAGAACCTATTTTTACCCTGTTTCAAAGTCGGCCAACCCTCTTTTCTCTAACCCAAAGCATGCCCCTCTGAGTGCTTCAAACAGCCACAAATTTTGCTCGATTTGGTTTACTAATGAGAGAGTTATAGCCCGTTAAGTGAGGAGAACGACTCAAACTCGAGGGGGAGGTCTGTTTCACCTAGATTTAAGTCGAATCTGACGAAGCTTGTGAGACCCAAAATTATAGTCTTTTGTCTTAAATTTACATGGGAACAAAGATCATCAAAATCTAATATTTGTAGCTCTATATATGCTTTGTTGAAGACACAAAGGTCACAATGAGAAAAAAAATTCAAAAATTAATACGGAATTTCATTCGTCATCACTGTCAGACACAACTGTCATTCGCCGATGAGTTGTTGGCTTTTTCCTAGGAGGAGAGTCTTCATCAGATTCAAACCCTCTACTTTTGCCTTTACCTTTTGACTTATTACTCTTTGGCTTCAATTCCTGCAAGTAAACATCAAAATAGTATTGAAACCATAATAATATTAATTGATAATAACTTATTAATAATATTAGCGCATGCCTGTAGGTGGCAACCAAACAGACATGTACAATAAATAAAAAACAAGGATAGTGTTAGGATACCAATAGACAAGCAATACTGACACAAAGTTTAATAAGGAACTAGCAAACCCAAATGAACAAAATGAAAATGCTAAAAGTAATATTCAAGGATTAAATGAGAGTCTAACTCTGCCTTAGAGGACAAAATAATCTCAACAAAAGATGAAAAAATCAACAATCGATAATAGGCAATTCTTAACAAATCATGGATGTGTTAATATATCAACCGTTGATTTTCTCATCAACAGTTAAGATGATATCTTTCCTCTTCACAAGCTATCTCATAGGACAGGTTTCTCGCCATACTCTCTAAAAAAATTTAAACCTGATGACCTAACTCAAACCAACTCAACCCATGGTCACCTCCCTACATCCAAAGTTGACCACATGAATCAAGGCACATAAGGATCCAAATATATGTACAAAAAACTTTAGCTCCCACTGTAACAACTGACAAAACTGCAAGTCCTATGCAAAAAATTGCACACAATCAAACACTCATGATAATCATTATTATTTTACCCTCCCTGGAGATGCACAAAATAGTCAATTAAAAAAAGATAAAATCGGTATTTACAAACCAATTAAGGGCAATGGTGCACTGGCAGGAAGTAAATTGAAAATAATTAGAAAAAGCGACATGGAATCCAAAGTTAAAGACAACTATTTTATAACAATATTCAGTACCTCCCCTTCTTCCTCCTCCGAAGCATCATTAGCTTGTGCCGTTTCTTCATAATCTTCTTCATCGTCCTCATACTCTGGCTCACTGTCCTCATCCCTCTTATGAGGAGGCCTTTCTTCTTCCTCATCATCCTCAGTTTCATACTCAGACTCCTCTCTCTCGTCATCTGAGTAACCCATTGGGTGCCGGGAGGATTTTGCTGGTGGAAAAGATGACTTGCGAGGGATGCCCTTTGGTCCCTGTGACTAGAAGTCCAGATAATAACCCTCATTAATGTTCATGCAAACATAATCATCAACACGTACAATTTCTAGAGACAAAATAATAATACCTTTTTAGCATTCATAATCCGTTTTTCGGCTCGGGCTTCTGCTTCCAAATCGTCCTTAAAGTGACGCTGTGTACGACGAGAGTCATAATAATCTGCTTCATCATCCTGAAGAAGGGAGCATTGAAAAATAATGTAATTGACACAGTTTAAGTAGGTAGATACCATTCAAAAAGTAGGCAGATAAGCTTTTAGAGAATATTGCAGCAAATCCATAATAACATCTAAAAGACAACAGTTTCTCCACGAAACAATTCATAAATCTATATACCTCATCCAAAGCATCCTCTAAAAACCCAGGAGAAAGTTGACGCCTCCTATCAGTTGGAGCATATTTCCGCTTCACCTTGTCACGCTTACGGCTAAGAAGTAAGTTAGTCCTGATAGTCTGACTTTCCTCCTGAAAATAATAGAGAAATTGGATTATTATATTTGAGACATAATACAGGTATGTGACTAATTGGTATTGGTATGATTGATTATACCTTTTCCTTTTCCTCTTTTTCCCTCTCAGGATCAATGTCCGTAACACAGTTTTTAACTTTAAAAACCTTCCTTTGCCTTGAGTCAACAATAGCCGTCAACAACCGATGAGAATTCGATGACAAGGAGGATGGCATAAATCTCATTTTCCTCAATATCCTTCCTTGTGATTGCAGGATTCCCTGTAAGCAAGTACACATAGTCCATTGAGGGGAAACAGTAAATCATCAAGCACATTATGAGAATAATGATATTCACCTTTCCATGTCTAAGGAAAAGATGTGCTTGATCATGCTGGGCATCCTGCACTGATATGTCAAGAACTTCATTCCCAATTAATAACTGAAGGCTGCCATCGGACCATCTTACAAAGCGAGCATTACTTTCGACCTGATCATGAACAATATTTTTTTACTACAAAATAAGTGATGTAAAACAACTGAAATAATTCTTCACTTAAAAGGTTGAAAAACAATAGACAATAAATAAGAATTCATGGACTCATTTTGCCAACACTCTCACGCAAAAACAGTAATGCAAAAGAATACATATTATACATTCCATCTGAGTAAATTTTCTGCACAATATAAACAGTAAAATATTAAATGCATTTCATAACTAGGCTATTTGTTATCTTAAACTATATAAGTCAAACCATTAACAAATATTTAAAGGTAAATGCACTATCTAAATATGATTCATGAGAAGACATTATAACATTCTGATCCATGTAATTTACCCAGCTTAAGGGGAAAAGGTTTTAGTTGTTGTCTACAACTACAAATCCAACATGTGTGGAGAAGACCCACCGGTAAGGAAGGTAGACAGGATGGAGAATAGACCATTAGCAAAAGGAAGAGGAATACAAAAAATGGGTGATTGTAGTAGCATGCAAAACAAACTACGATAGCACAATTACTTACAGAATCTGTGCCATCAGGATTTGTGACTTTCCTCCAACGTACAATATTGTTCTCCAAGCGTATGCGTTTCTTGTTTCCAAATTCATCAGTTACAAAGGTATCCTCTTCCTCGTATGTATTAGGATCAAATGGTTTTGGATCAACACCCATGATATTGGAAACTTTAATCATGTTCATCTGCCACAAAAATGAGGACGATTACAGGAATGTATATCATATTATAAATGTGTTCTATTTGTAGTTAGGTTCCAATAAAGTGATACTCCCATAAGTCAAAATCTATTCACCATAACCTTTTTTATTGTAATCCAAATTTGTTCAATTATCATTCACCAAACATAACATCAGAAATTTATCAAAAAACTTCCCTAAAAGATATATTTATGTTCCTTTAAACATTTCAAAATCCAGACATTGACTGGTGCAAATGCTAACTTTTAACAAACAAAAAATGTAAAGTATGCAAAAGAAGACTAGAAACTAAATGTAGTAACCAGACTCATTTAAAACAAAATAAAAATAAAATGAAGGCCTCTCACACAAGGCGGACCTTATCAGGAAGAGCAGGTGCCCGACGTAATGGAATCTCCAACTCCAATGGTGGCCCAAGTGGCTTCTCTTTAGTTTTCATCTCAATGTTGTCCTCCCCTGATTCATATTGATGATCTTCATCAGCAAGTATATCCTCTGGTCTCAAGCTCTTCCCATAACTCCCTTCCTCCTCCGCAGGATATCTCTACAACAGGAAATCATTTGGATGATTAATTATTAAAATTTGAACAATTAAGAGATAAATGAAATATATGTCACTATTGACACCTAAAACTCACATTTGAATCTTGTTCATTGTCCTGCTGAACTGCATAAGCCATATCCTCTTCCTCTTCATCATCAAAATCACCAAATACATCACGAATTTCTGGGGCAGAATGCAAACCAAGAGTGTGATCTTTGTCATCTCTGGGTGACCCTGACCCACTATATATTTTTTTTCCAAAAACAATACAATTTCTCAGTCTGAATGTTGCACAAATTTATACAAAAAAACAAATGTGCATGCTAAATCTTGGGTCAACAATAACTTTCTATATTCCATTTGATCCTCTAATTTTAGATAACTTTTAAAAACATGCCTATCAACACAAACAATATAAAACAGAACAGCACAGCCAACCCATCCTATAAATCATATTCAGTGCAGATATACTCATTACAGTCTGTATAATCCCGATATCAACAGCACTGACAAAATCTTAGCTATTCATGTGAGCCTGACAGCTTCCCCCACTACCCAGCCAATGTACAATCGTTAAGTGAGAGACATTATGAATTCAACACAAAGTGAAACCTTGTTGCAGGTGGGGTTTGGGGAGTAACTCTCACAGCCAAGGATCGCAGCCAAACAGGAGAATAGTGGGCACCAGGGTGAAATTTACATGCTCAAACAATTGAGTTGGAAATTTTTTTAATGCACTCTCTATCACTAAACCTACACAAGGCACATTTGCAAAGAAAACTAAAACACCTTCCATACATGTATACAGAGCGCTTCTTCTAAAAGAAACTCATGAAATAAGTACTGAGATGAGTAAAGCACATTCTCAGAGTTGCAGCATCACTTAGACAATACATTCATGCAACAGTATAACAATCAAGGACTACACCCAGCAAGAGAAATCATCGCATAGAAAAATACTTAACCAAAATGAAAAAGAATAAAAAACTGAAGGAAAATAAAAGGATATGTGCTAGCTATGCATGTCCTGCTTACAAACATAGAAATGACTCTTTATTTCTAAAGGAAATCTTGAATATTTAATTAGATGTCTAAAGCACATTAACCACAAAACCAATATTCCACGTGCAGGTTTGGTTACACTATCCTTGTGCTAGCTATGCATGTCCTGCTTACAAACATAGAAATGACTCTTTATTTCTAAAGGAAATCTTGAATATTTAATTAGATGTCTAAAGCACATTAACCACAAAACCAATATTCCACCAAGATGTCTAAAGCACATTAACCGCGTAGCATGCCCGTTGCTCCATCATCTTATCTTCTATGCCACTCGTCAATTTCATTGTTGATTTTTTCCACGCCAACAGTGGTTGCACGGGTTCTCTCAATAACATAACAATATATGGAGCACTATTTTTTACACCCTGGTTTTAGCCACAACCCCAGTACCTTCTATATGTTTATTTCCAGACAGAAAAAAATCATCACAAATGCAAAAGAAAACGGCACCAACACTAAAAAGTAAACTTCTAGAATACCCGGTATTGTGGCAAATACACCAATACCGAAAAAACAGCACCAAACAAAATATTTCATCACAAATGCAAAAGAATTAACGAGGGGTACATTCGGATTGGCTTATTTTTGAGCTTATGCAAATAAATAAGCTTTTATGTTTTATTCATAAGCTTGTCAGGGTAGTTTATGAAAAAACAACTTATGAAGATGCAATTTTTGATAGTGAAAACTTATGAATTATCATAAAAGCTTATTTAATTACATAAGCTATTTTTGATAAGCTCAAAAATAAGTTAATCTAAACAGGCCCGACGTTACATTAGCAATTAAACAATATTCAACAACACATAAACAAAGAGTACCAAAACCATAATAAAAATATAATAACACACAACAAAAGATAAAATACCTTATGCTTCTTCTAGCTGTATCAACTTCTTCTTCTTCTTCATCATCATTTTCATTGAAATGATTATCCTCAGATCCACTTTCAACAACATCTCTACGCTTGCTGGTAACAACCCTCTGACTATAATCATCTTTAGCATCACTATCTGTATCCCTAGCTTCACTCTCTTCTCCTCTTTGATCACCAACCTCAACTTCAACCTCTTGAGAAATCTGTTCCCTCTCTCCTTCACTCTCTACTTCTTCTACCTCTCCTTGCCCTTCAACTTCTCCTTCTCCTTCTTCACCTTCTTGCCCTAATCCTCCTTCTCCTTCATCCTGCAGCAAAATAAAAATTCAAAAATTAGGTTTTTAAATTATGAAATTAGGGTAGATCAAGTGAAATTTGAAGGAGAATTTGAATTTGGGAATGGAAATTGTGAAATTATAATTGAATTAAGATGTGGATGATGAATTTCTTACGGAATTGAGTTGAGCGTTAGATTCATGCTCGGATTCAACTTCGACTTCTTCTTCTTCTTCTTCTTCCTCCTCAGATTGATCTCCGAAGAGATTCTGCATCATCTCATGGCGCTTTTCTTCTCCTCCCATTGTTCTGCGATTGAGACTTTCTCTGTTTGGGTGGGAAAATGAGGGGTTTTTCGCAGCGTAGTTTGAGCAAAAGAATATGTTTTTGTTCCTTTCATCAAAGAGAAAACATCTTATTAATATGGATTAGGAGATAATAACTATACTAGTAACTAGACTCCGACCCGTGCATTGCACGGATTTGGTTGTGCGATAGATATACAATTTAAATTTCTATAATTAAAATTGCAAATAAATAAAATGAAATATAAAGATAAATATATTAAAACTTAAAATAGCCAGTGTAAATGAAACTAAATAGTATTAATATCATTACATAACCAATCGTTAGTTGGTTCAGTGGTGATTGGCGCTGAACTTGGTAGGGAGGACCGCGGTTCGATCCCCCGCAACTGCGATCGGGAGGGGGCTGGAACCACTTGATGCCAGAACTGACCCCCGAACCAGATTAAACTGGTGGTGAAAAACCAAAATATCATTACATAATAACCACTAAAATTACACAGAAATCTGTATTACTTGGGTGCTTCACCAATAGACCAATCCACTTAATAGTACAGTAAACCTATTCACATTGTTTCTTTTTTAATGTAAACACTTTCGTTCAAACAAAAACAAAATTAAAAGATACAATTGCGTGTCAGCTTGCAGCTGATGCGGGGATAGATCTCATCCAAGTTTTTGAGCCGATACTTCCACATAAACCTACTAAATTATGAGCTTCAAAATTCAATTGTGTGCCATTGTTGCTACCTCCATCCTGCAACCTTCATCGTCCCACCGCTCCATCACTCATTTGTCGACCTTGTCTAACCCTCCATGATGATAAAAAAAACTACAATAAATCCAAACAATTACACTTTTATTATATTAACAAACGCTAAATAAATTTGCCTCAGAAATTTTGAAAGAGTAATACTGCTAACTTTTCGGGGGGCTATCTTTACTTTGCTTATATTAAGATATAGTTTAAAGTAAAACATCAATACATAAACTTAATCTATTTCTCTCTCTATCTTTTTCATTTACCGGATGTTTGAAGCAAAAACTCTAAACACCGTTTCAAAAATAATTAACCAAACTCCCCTCAAACTTATTCATTCTCTTTATTAACTGAATTGCTACCGGAGGAAACTCAAGATAACAAAGAAAAAGTGCTGAGAAGCCATCAAGAACAATATCAGTAATCCATCGAGTAAAAAAGAGAGCAAAATATATGAATATTTTGTATAATATTTTGTCTTTAAAAAAAAAAACTAACTTTTTTATTTTCAATAATTAGTTTTTTTTTATAAAAATAATGTCATAAATGAATATCTGTTAACATATGCGAATACATTAATATTCATGGATTACCCGCTTAATAGATATCGGCAATGGCACACATATAAAACAAACACATATATCAGATTTGTCTAACAAAGTGGACACGAATATTACACTATCCATATCCATATCCATAAATATACATTGACATGCTCATTTTATACTCATCGTAAACAAAGAAAGCATTTCTAATACCAATGCATCTTAGTTCTTATCGATTAATGCATATTAGTACTAAGCAAAGGAGAATAAAAAATAAATTTTAAGCTATGCATAATTAAATACAGGGCGATTTTTTAGGCCCAAATCAAATTTTAGTTGCTTTTTATTTTTTATTGAAAATACATTGGCAAAGCAAGTGCAGCTCACAATTTATTTCACAATTTTCTATTATAAACGTTTCTTACTAATTCATTTAGTCCATATATATCACATGTTTACTAATTTTAAGGGATTTTTTATTAATATGTATGTAATGGGAGGCATATGGTAAACAAATAAGGTAAAATAGTAATACATTTAGTCCTTCCCACATCTTTAAAATAAATGTTTTGTTTTTTCTTCTCTACCAACAGAAAGAAGTATGATTTACAAATTTGACATAATTTTTAAGTTTCAACTTATGATCGTTGACAAAATAATCTGGCAATTTTTTTTGAAGGGCATATCAAAGAAAGAAGTATGATTTACAAATTTGAATACAAAACAACAGAACAATAATATGAAATACAAAGGAGAGTTCAATTTAATAACTTTGTATGGTTTATGTTTTAAAAAACACGGAGTTGTAAAAACATAATAGTAAAATCAGATTATTGTATATATATATATGTATAATAGAAACCATGATATAAAATATAAAAATTAAGTGCATTTTAATTGCATTTTTTTGTTTTTTACAAAGAAATAACAGATTCAATCAAATAATAGAACATATCTTTATTATCATATAAATGGAAAGAAATTACAATCCCAAAAAAAAAAAAAGGAAAGAAATTACAAATAACAAAAAAAAAAGCATCTAAACAACCATAAAAAGAGCATATCTTTACTATAACAATATTCTCACGTTGATGTCCCATAAGTCCTAGCTCAACTGGTAAAATATGCCGAAATTGTTAGGCCGGACGTCGTGACCCGGGTTCGAACCCGGGATCTCACAATTATGTGAGTTTAATTTCCAGTGGATTAACACTTCAACTAAGAACAAAAAAAAAATATTCTCACGTTGATGCCGAACTCCATATTTAAAAGCTTCTCTGTAATTGAAGTGTCGTGGTCATGATCAACCATTAAAGCATCTGTAATTTACAAATTAACACAATTAGAATGCGCTAAATAAATCGGAGACAATTTGCTCATTAAAAGAAAAACAGAATGACCAATAAGTAAGAAATTGCACCATTAAAGTTGAGATAGTCACATTGGTTGTAGTGATTGCAACCATTTTGAGCAGTAAGTATGATTCATCATGGTGTGAGGGGAAGGAGGCAAGCAACACATAGACAAACCCACCACAATGATAGTTATAGTAAAACTTCTATCCACTTAACATTTTGCCTCATCTGAATAGTGATCTCTGCACCAAATAAGTCACCAAAGAAACTATAATTATGTTGATGAAAAAACAATAGTAGAAAAAAAAGAAAGCACAAATAGTGGGAGAAGAATAAAATTGGATGAAGATTGAGAGAAGAATTATACATGATTTATAAAAGGATTTGCATAAAGAAATATTTAGATGAAAAATGAAAAAAGTAGTGAAGAAAACTTTGGATGGGAATACGTTAAAAAAATAAGAGGGTGATTCAAAGTGAGAGAGAGAGACATCATAATGAAAGAGAGATACCACATTTTTAGGAAATAGAAACCAACAGCTGCTATTAATTAGGCACTGGGGTGGTTAATAGGCAAATGAAGAGGCTAAAAAAATCAGATTAAATGATGGACAAAATAAGCATGTTGTTTGCATAGAAAGAGGTGCTTGAGTTTACTTTTTAATCAAAAACTAATTAGGTTTTGGAGGGAAAATAGAAAGAGATTAGGAGAGAGATTAGAAAGCTAATTAGGGTTTTTAATTTGTATCACAACTTACTTTTTATAATAATTAAGATTAAGATAAGTCACCAAAGAAACTATAATTATGTTGATGAAAAAACAATAGTAGAAAAAAAAGAAAGCACAAATAGTGGGAGAAGAATAAAATTGGATGAAGATTGAGAGAAGAATTATACATGATTTATAAAAGGATTTGCATAAAGAAATATTTAGATGAAAAATGAAAAAAGTAGTGAAGAAAACTTTGGATGAGAATACGTTAAAAAAATAAGAGGGTGATTCAAAGTGAGAGAGAGAGACATCATAATGAAAGAGAGATACCACATTTTTAGGAAATAGAAACCAACAGATGCTATTAATTAGGCACTGGGGTGGTTAATAGGCAAATGAAGAGGCTAAAAAAATCAGATTAAATGATGGACAAAATAAGCATGTTGTTTGCATAGAAAGAGGTGCTTGAGTTTACTTTTTAATCAAAAACTAATTAGGTTTTGGAGGGAAAATAGAAAGAGATTAGGAGAGAGATTAGAAAGCTAATTAGGGTTTTTAATTTGTATCACAACTTACTTTTTATAATAATTAAGATAAGATTAAGATTAAGATAAGATTAAGATTAAGATAAGTCACCAAAGAAACTATAATTATGTTGATGAAAAAACAATAGTAGAAAAAAAAGAAAGCACAAATAGTGGGAGAAGAATAAAATTGGATGAAGATTGAGAGAAGAATTATACATGATTTATAAAAGGATTTGCATAAAGAAATATTTAGATGAAAAATGAAAAAAGTAGTGAAGAAAACTTTGGATGAGAATACGTTAAAAAAATAAGAGGGTGATTCAAAGTGAGAGAGAGAGACATCATAATGAAAGAGAGATACCACATTTTTAGGAAATAGAAACCAACAGATGCTATTAATTAGGCACTGGGGTGGTTAATAGGCAAATGAAGAGGCTAAAAAAATCAGATTAAATGATGGACAAAATAAGCATGTTGTTTGCATAGAAAGAGGTGCTTGAGTTTACTTTTTAATCAAAAACTAATTAGGTTTTGGAGGGAAAATAGAAAGAGATTAGGAGAGAGATTAGAAAGCTAATTAGGGTTTTTAATTTGTATCACAACTTACTTTTTATAATAATTAAGATTAAGATAAGATAAGATTAAGATTAAGATAAGATTAAGATAAGATTAAGATTAAGATAAGATTAAGATTAAGATAAGATTAAGATTAAGATTAAGATAAGATTAAGATTAAGATTAAGATTAAGATAAGATAAGATAAGATTAAGATAAGATTAAGATTAAGATAAGATAAGATAAGATTAAGATAAGATAATAATTAAATGAATTAATTATTACTAATATAGTTTTTATTTTTTTCACTAAACTTAGTAATATAATATATAGTATATTTTTATTTCTTTTGAAAAAATTTAGTAATATAGATTAGGAGATAGTATTTTGTTCAAAAAATGATTAGGAGATAGTATAATATAAATGGTCATCTAATATTTCATCTATTTAACCCATAATTCAAAAAAAAATTATATTGATTTTTTAGTTATTTATGTTTTTGTCCATGTAAGTTGGATTGTTTATATTATAGGTTACTAGTGTGATCGATATTCTTTTTTTTTTTTTATTTGCTGTGATCGAAATTCTCTATTGTACAAATATAAATAACTACTTAATCTTCTTTTTTATTAGACTTAGTTAATTGATAACTACTTAACATCCTTTTTTGTTGTGGTTAGTTATTAAGAAGAAAAAATATATATATATATTTTTTTTACTATAAAAAACTGAAAACATACTTTTATGTGGAAGTTGTGCTTAGTTATTAAGAAAAAAAAATTATTTACTAAAAAAAACTGAAAATCTATTTTTATGTGGAAGTTATTTTTCAACATACACAAATATTTAGTTTTATTTTTTGTAGTTTTTTTTAAGGGTAAAATAGGTATAATGAAAAAGTCATCCCAAAAATTTGTATCCTTTTTATATATAGTAATAGATTCAGTTTAAATTAGTAATTAAATTTATGGATCGACATATGATCCATCTAATTTTTAATAGAATTAGTCATATATTTTATCATTTATAATTTGGCTCATGATTCACTATTCCAAAAAAATAAAATTTAAAACTTTTTATAAGAATAATTTTTTTGGTAACCTTATAAGACCAAGTGCAATGAGGGTGTTTAATGGGTGTTGACTGGCTGTTGAATGAAAATGGACCATTGGAGTAACATGTTGAATTTAAAGAGAAATTGATGCGCAGGGGGACAGGTGGCAGCTTCTGATTGGCTCACGAGATTTTTACCTCATCTTATCTTTAAACTCAATTATTTCAATGCAAATTATTATTTTTTTTTTTCACCAAAATTCGTAATTTTTTTTTCTCTATAAATAGAGACTTGGTTCATTTGATTTGGACACAGAAAAAAAAAAACCAAGTTTTTCACTATCTTAATCTTGTTTATCTTTCAATTAGTGTTTAATTTGAAGTTTTAGTCCTTTTTTTTTGGTGTGAAATGGATCCCAATAATAATTTCAACACTCAAAAGTGGTGGGGTAGAGAAGGTGGTGGGGTAGGGTGTTGAATGAAAAAACTATTGGAGAGGGTAAAAATTGAATGAGGTGTTGAATTATTAGGTGGAAGAGAGAGAAGATGATGTGGAGTGTAAAAAGTGGAAAAGCAGGATGTTGAATGTTTTTTGCCATTGTACATGATCTAAGAAAATAAATTAAACCTAAATATAAAAAAGAATCGTAGTATTTCAATAAATACATTAGTTTCTTTTTTCTTCACCAAAAGAGAAAATGTATTTTTATTCACACAAAAAGAAAGAAAGAGAAAAGATATTTTCTTTCTCTCTCTAGAAACAATGATCAAAGATTAGGGTTAAGGTAAAAATAATTTATTTTCTTTTTGACTAAAGGGAAAAATAAATTTTTCTTTAATCTTATATATCATATGTTATTTGTCTCTTATTGCGAGAGAGCTTTACTAATTCCGAAGAATTCAATTATTGATGAAATCAATTATTACATGTTTTCATTGATTTTGGGGGAAGAGATGTCATATTTGAGTTTTAATTCTTCGTATTCAACAAATTGAGATGTTAATAGACTTGGAGATGTTCACACTCCTAATCTTTTAAACCAAATTACGTTATCAAGACTTCCAAATCATACAATTAAATTGAAAGTTGGTGTACCAATAATGTTATTGTGAAATCTTGATCAATATGCATGGATGTGCAACGGGAATGAATCTCGATTGTTGATTACAAAAGGGTAGATATGTTCTTGAGGGAAAATGATATCAGAAAGCAATATAGTAATAAAGTTCTTATACGGATCAAGATTCTCTGATGTTGTGAGATCACACAGTTACACGCAATAATAGATCTCGATCATCCATTTTAAATCGGTCGGTTCAGATTATATCTTGATAAAATTAGTACAAAACAATCGCAACCATTAATTTCAGATATGACGATCCTAATTGAAAACAACGTGAAAACTGTATGAATTATTACAACATCAAATCATGTTCCGTTTTTATACCTCGATCGTCATTTACAAATGTGTTAATACGAATAGTACTTCAAGTTTTCCGTAATTTGTGAAACTATCCTCTTTCTACTACTTCAACTATTAGCACATTAAATGACAAAAAATACTTTACACATTATCAATATACACGTCATATGATTGTGTCTCGTGTGTATCTACACGTGAAAAGTCTGTTATAATATCCAATTAATTTAAGCTAAAAATTGAAAGTATTAAGATATAAAAGGTTCGAGTTCAAGTTCAAAAAATACTAACATTAATAATTAATTATTAATTTTTATCGGTATAAAAATCTAGTATAATAAAATTGATCAATAAAAAATCTACTAGTATAATAAAATTGATTGATCATATCGAAGGAGTATATTTGTAAATGAGGACACATTGGTCATTTATAAAATACCGCGCAAATCCAATTTGTTGGAGGCACATACATGATGAAGGGTGGTTCTTAATTCTACTCTTATCCACTCTATCCCATATATGTAAGGACCAGCAATATCAACTCCTTTTTCAGTTAAGCACTTATTTTCAAAACCATGGCCGAAGCTATAATTGGTTTCACTGTTTTCAATTCACATATTCATAGTTCATGTCTTCAAACTAAAAGATTTGAAGTGAATCCATCTTCAAGATTGGTAAAGTGGTCCTTATAATTTTCATCTCTTGAGATTCACTTGCTATAGTTTCTAAGATGAAAAATGAAGGTGCATATATGTTTTTCTTTTGCAGCCTAAGCACACTTCAAACTCTACCCTTTTTCACAGGTCATTGCAGGTAAGCTTTTGAAATTCACTATTTTTTAAAAAATTATTGACAAAAAATTAAAAATTGAAAATTTGTGTCTAATTCTAATTTTAAATATTAGAGACACAAAAATTATTGATTGAATAAGATTTTATCCGTTGTTAATTTCTAATGATAAATTATAGGGATCGGAGCCCAATTTATTTGAACTAAGTCTAAGGGTTAGCAATTATCATATATATTTCACAGGCTAGAGACATTACATTATATATGCAGGAGTCAAAGTTTGAACTACGAATACTCCACTTATTCACCTTAAGGGTGAAATTTTTAGCAACTAAGTTATTTAACAAATTTTTTCTTATCATCTTTATCTTTATAGTACTAATGTTTCTAATGGAAGGTTTGTCTCGTTTATAACACATATTGTTAGTATCCAAAATATGTGATTACATTCAATTAATTCAGTTTACCAAATTATTTACGGTGTCACAATGACAATATCCGTGTCAAATCCAGTATTTGTGTCTGTGTTGATACTTCATAGATTATTATTTGTGTAGAATTAGCAAAACCATGTTTAATTTAAATTTTAATAATCTTTTGTATTTGTAAATAAGGTCTTAGATGGCAAGACAAAAAAAGCATCTTTGTGTAAAGTGAATGGTTTACCAGATATTCCATTGATGGCAATTCTAGTAGAACAATTAGAAGGACAAAGAGATCTTATAACAGAGAAAACAATTTGGCATCTTAGTGATCAACAAATAAAGAATGTTTGTAAGTGCCACATAACTTATTATAGCCCTTTAACAACTTTTTTTTAATGTTTTGTTGTTACTCTTATGATTTTAAAATTGATTTCTTATTTTAGATGCTTGGTACATAATGTTCACTGTTTGGGGAGTCTTATTCTTTGGTTCCATGAAGGTAAAAACCACTTTACCTTGTATTCATGTGTACTCATTGTGCATAGATATAAATTCAATTTTTTATATGATTTATTTTTGGTGTATAATGGTGAAAATGAACATTGAACATGTTTGATATATGATTTAGGACCCATATTACGATTCAGAGACATATAGGGAAGATGGAGGAGATGGCACAGGAAACTGGATATATGAGAAGGTATTTATTTTTCATATTAATTATTACTTTGATTTTTATGCACTACCAAATGCATCAAATAAGGGAGCAAAAATCAAACCCTATACTATCATCCTCTTTTCAAATTAATCTCTATACTATATAAATATAATAAATATTTTTCAATGTATATGAAATATGTTATTTTATTCTTAAAATATATGAAAATATGTCAATTTAGTCTCTAACATCTTAACAGTAGCCGAGACATGAATTGACGGATTTTATATACTCTTAAGATTACTAATTATATTTAGAGACTAAATTAAAAAATGTGTGATAATATAAGAACTAAATTGATGGTTTATTCAAGATTCCATATTTCAATTTCCAGTATATTTTGTTCCACTTTGATGTAATCAACACTAGATTCTATAATAGAGGCCAAAGTAGGAATATTTTGAATTGTGTCTATTTTTATGGTTATGCAGCAAGAGGTAATGGAAGCAGAGGCCAGAGAAGCTCTATGGAGAGAGGAGTTGATTGAAGAAATAGAACAAAAAGTTGGAGGGTTAAGAGAAATTGAAGAAGCAGCAAAGAAGGAGGAAGAACTTGTTAAATGATTTTTTTTTTACTATAATGCATACCTTTGATTCCAACATTAACCAAATGATCCTTCATTATTATGTATATAACTAGACCACATAGTTGGATCCCTCATTATTATGATTTTCTACTATATAAGTAATTTTTGTTCATTAATCGTTTTTTTTTAAATAACCTAGTGGCTAGACTAACACATTTAAATCTGGGATTCTAACCTCAGCCACTCCAATAATATCTCTGGTAGCTACTATTTGAGCTACACTTCTGGAACCATTAATCGGTTTTCTAACTCCTATTAACTAGGCTATAAGAGTAAATTCTTATATACATTAAACTACGTTCTATTTCTATCAATGTGAGGTCACAATATATATAAAAAAAAAGAAACCGACAATTGTCATTTTTTTCATACTAAAAATCTCTTTCGTTCTAATGATTATTTTGAAAAAATGAATTGAGTTCTAATTTTTTTTTATTAATAAATTAAAAGCATCTAAATATCAAGGTAAAGATAAGTTTATATATCTCCGTCCTCCACCTATATCTCATATTATTATTAAAAAAAGGGGAGGGGAGGGGGGGGGGGGGGGGGGGGTATAATAGAAGTCCCTAGTGACAAAAGATTGGTCAAGGACCCCTCCCATTCATAAAAAATTATGTTTCTAATGTACTATTTTAAGTGATGGGTTGTCTAATTTTAAGCCAATTTGTCCTACACACACATCTGATATATTCAATTTATCTCTTTTACTACTTAAGATGTGAGTATGTAAATAGCAAAAATTGAGGGAAAAAAAGTTTGATTTCTAAATAACAAACTGCAAACTGAGTTCGTTTTCTACAATGTGAACCTTATAAAAAAAATTGTCCTCTACACTCTTCTCTCATCTTCCATCAAATAACTTTGAATGAAACACAATTCACAAGTTAAAGTGTGAACATTTCATTCACCTAATTTCTTATTTTCTTTCAAACTTATCGACTCTTGTAGTATGGATACATGTCTCTTGTAAATACATTTTTGGTTCCCTATTTAAATATTTTTAAACTTTTGGGTCCCTTATTCCTTTTTTGACAAACGATATTCATTTATTCGAATTGATAGAATACATCGATGTAATACAAATTCATAATCGTTAAAAACAAAAAAGGATAAATCTGCGAACAAACTCACAACATCTATGTTAATAGCATAAAACGACAAATTACATGTGCCTACAAATATGACTATATTGAAGTGTCCGAAATATCCATATCTCCGGATCTGAACCGTTGATGACACCAAAGTTGGCATTGATTGGATTTGCACTAGATCAGAACTACTCATTCAACTTGAAACAAATGAACACCGCACAAAGACGGGAAAACAAATACACCGCGCAAAGACGGGACAATCAAATACACCGTACGAAGACGGGAAATCCAAACAAACAAATATGTGAATATCACACTTATTTATTACAACGAGAAAGAAAAACAATTTGGAGGGATGATTTTAAGCAAAAATTGACCTAAAATCACCCATCTTCAATAGACTAAGAAGAAGAAGAAAAAAAATAGTGACGAGGGTTGGAAGAGAAGAAAAAAGAGGAGAGAAAAAGTTCTATTCCTAAAACAAACTTTTTGACTCCCCTATTTAAAAAGTCAACAAATAATTTTAGTCCCTCTCCCATTTTGATGATGTGGCACTTAGATGACATAAATGAATTGAAAAAATATTTTTCATGTCATTTTTATTATAATTAATTTTGTTATTTATTTTATTTATAAATTTAAAATAGGACAAAACTTATATGCATTGCTTTAGATGCAGTTTGTCCTGTTCCTCTCACAAAAAGATAGTTTTTTATTTCTTTTTAATTTAAAAAAATAGAAGAAAATTGTTTTTAAATAAAAGTAACTACCTCCTTGTATCTAGCACAGTAAGAACTGTGTATATAAAACTGTACATAAGTTTGGTCCTTTAAAATATTCAAAATCAATTAAAAAAAATCTTCTTCATCATCAACAACATCAAATTTATCAACAACAAAAAAACACCAGATTTATCACCATCATAGCATCATCAAATCTTATAACAAATTCCCAAATCTAAGAAAAAATCTAAATCCCAAATCTAAAAACACCTTTGGAACTAAATTAGATTGTTCCGAAACTGCAATCCATCAACACCGCCACATTAAAAACCAGTTCTTCACCATCACAGTATGGAAAAGTAAGGTTTTAGAAGAAGATGAAAATTGTAATTAAATTGCAATTTTTTTTTGCAATTCAGAAAATAAAATCAAAAGTTAGGGTTTTTCAAATCGAAAAGGGGGAAAACAGTTTCAAACTCCAAAACAAATCAACATATCTTCAACAAAAAAATCACCCTCAAGATTTCAAATGGTGAAGCCTTCGAGATCGACGAAGTTGTCACTACAAGAAAACTCCTATTTACAAACAGATTTTAAAATCAGTTTGTGGGGGAATTTTCCGTCAGTAAGTTATTGGCGGAAAAATTTGCCACAAAATAAACAATTCCGCCACAATGTTTATCAAAAATATTTAAAAATTAAAAAAAAGACTTATTGGCGGAAATTACTGCCAGGAACTAGCAGGACGAAAATTCAAATTCAATGGCCAAAACTTATTGGCGGAATATTCTGCCAAGACAGCATTTGTCAATTTTGACTGACTTAGTGGCGGAAATTTCCGCCAGCAACTTATTTTTTATTGGCAGTTTATTCCGCCAGGAACTTCATATTTCCGCCAGCAAATCATATGGTCCAACGGCATTATTTTGTCTCCCTCTGTATATATATTCACTCTTTCATTTCATTAAAAAATCTTCATATCACTAATTTTTCTCATTCCACTCCAACAATTCAATACATATTTAAAATGTAAGTATCTAATGTATTATTTTCAAAAAGTTTAGTCTTTTAATATTCATAATATATATATTTAAAATATAAATGTTTAGTGTATTAATTTTTAAAAATTTAGTCTATTAATATTCATAAAATATATTAGTCTATTTGTAATATTTTATTTACTTTATTAATTCTTTTAAATTTGTATGTTTATAATTTAGGAGTGTTCGTTGGCATAGACGTCGACCCGCACGTTAAACATTGTTGTTGTGTGGTTGAGATATCATTTGGTAAAAGCGCGAAGTCAGACTCTACTCGACATACCAAGTAAGTAATATAAATTAAATTGAGTAAACTTTATATTTTGAACCTTAAAACAAATTTTATAAGTGTAATAATTATTGTAATTGACTAATTTCATTTTTAATTTTTTTTTACTATTGTTATTAGTTTTAGAAAGAAAAAAAATAATTAAAAATACGTATATAAACTCATTATGTTAAAAGTTTTGTGCTCCTATGTAACTCATATTTTTACTAGCATGTGAGCTTGTGAGCATTGCAATGACAGGAGAATATGAGTCCCTCAATGATATGCCGCAGAATTATTATCAGGCAAAACAACTAGTATCAAAGTTAGGACTAGGAGTGAAGAGAATTGACTGTTGTGTCAATGGTTGTATGTTGTTCTATAGCAACGAATTTGGTGTAAGTGACGATAATTTAGTTGAATGTAAATTTTGTCAAGAACCAAGATACCGTCAAACAAAAAATTCGCGGTCAAGTAAGAGAAAACAAGTACCAAGGAAGGCAATGTTCTATTTACCCATTGTATCGAGGTTGCAGAGGTTGTATGCATCATTGGAAACTTCAAGAAAAATGACGTGGCATTCTGAAAATTACGAACAATGAAAAGGTTCGGGTGAGTTGCGAAATCCTTCTGATGGTCTAGCATGGAAGCATTTTGATCAAGTTAATCCTGATTTTGCTTCAGAACCACGAAATGTACGACTAGGGTTATGCTCTGATGGATTTACACCATATACTCAAGTATCAGCCACTTCATATTCTTGTTGGCCTGTTATTGTTACCTCGTACAATCTTCCACCTGAAATACATTTGGAAGATGGTCAAGACGACGATGATGAGGATCTATCAGATTGGGATGACAATAATTAATTTTAATTATAATTATTTTTAGTAGTATTAATTATATAATTATTTATTAATATATTAGTATTTGTATTATTATAATAATTATTTTTAATATATTAGTAGTATTATTATATATATTTTTATTAATATTATTAGTATTTGTATAATTTTTTTCCTTTCCCTCTATTCTGAAACCCATTCCTTTACTTTCCCTCTATATTCCAAAACCCTAAAAATCAACCGAAACCCTCTCTGGTGTTTGCTCTTCATTCGTTCTTCACTTCCTCCGAATCGTGTTCTTCTTCTTAAATGGCGACCGTCCTCCAAATCGTGTTCCTCTTCTTCGTTCCTCACTGAATCCAAATCGTGTTCATCTTCTTCGTTCCTCACTGAATCCAAATCGTGTTCTTCTTCATCATTCTTCACTGAATCCTTTCGATTGCGACTGAATCCTCAGGTTTGTGTTCTTGTTTTCTTCGTTTTAACGTTTTTGTTTTTGAATGTCTTCGTTGTTATCGTTTTTGTGACTGAATCCACCCATTTTCATTTTTGTGTTAATGACAGCATCCATGAGTTGAAGAAGCAGATATCTCTGTAGCTTTCAAGGTAACCCAACAACAAGGTAAAGCGATTTTCAAGGTTATATAGCTTTCAAGGTAAAACAATCTTCATTTTCTGTTTCTATTAGATATAGGGTTTTTGTTCTTCTCTATGTTATTCTCTCTCTCCATTGAATCTTTTCCTTTGCAGTTAATTTTTCCTTGTATTTTTGTGTTCTCTTTTTAATTTGTTGATACTTTGTGTTCTTGTTCAAGTCTATCCTGCTGTTCTTGTTTGTGTTTAGTGGTTTTATTTGGTATTGCTTGCTATAGATAAGTTACTGATAACTGAATTGTTCTTTTTTATTACACAGCTTTTTTATTACACAGCTTGCTCTAATCTGACCATGCATTGGCAAAAATGAAAAGCATTTAAAATAGAAGCATTTAAAATTGAAAAGTGAAACTGCTTATTTGTTAAATGATTTATAATGTTTCTTATTTTATATCCTGCTTATTTATACAATAATTGATATTCCCTGCTTATTTAGAGGATGGTACTGAGGTACCGCTTGAACCTGACCCAGAGGAAGAAACCCGTGCTGATGACGAAATTACTCGTGCTGATCTTTTGGCTCCTGATGAGAATCTTTTGGTGGACAGACATGGTAGAGTTGTCCTCATGCCTTACGCAGATGAGTAAGAAATATTTTAATTTATATTTGTATTTATTTATTATTTATTTAATTATTAATTATATGTAGTATTTTGATGTACATTTGTTAACTGTGTAGTTTCCAACCACAAAAACACGCTTCGTTAGCCATCACTAATACGATTCAGGCAAACTACCATGAGCCATTTCGATCCTACAAAACTCCTGTCACAGCAGAATCCATAAAAAGTTCAGATCCTACAAAACTCCTATGTCAGTTAATCTTTGTGCTTTTTGAAATTTACATGTTTTATTTTAGAATAAACTTTGCTTGGTTGTCTTGGTGTTGATGTTCTGTTTCTGCGGTTGATGTCCTATGAAACAAGTTTCTTAATTCATTGTTCACTGCTACAATATTTGTATTCATTATTCAAAATTAGGTATTTGAAATTAGCTCATGCATAATGTTTCTTATTTAACTTTGCTTGATATATCTATAAGTTTAGAAAGTTTTTTTTGAGCTATAATGAAAATATTGTTAGCATCTACCATATTTGTAGTTTGCAGTTTTGCTTAACTCATCATTAATTCAAACAAGCAAGTTCTGTTCTGTTCTGCATGCTGATAGATTCACCTACTATGTGAATACTGAATACAGACTTCGGATTCACACCTCAACCCGAATATACTTAAGATTTTATATGAATCAAATTACAGCATGTCACAGCATATACTTTAACTTTGCCAGACTTGTTCCCTCCAATAAAAGAACCATGCAGCAGGATCATGAATAAAGTGTTATGTTATACATATGCATGCAGTATCAGTAGCATATGTATATTGTTATGCAATACATATAAATGTAGTATCAATAACTTGATAGATTTTTACTATTAAATACACCCTTTTTCTTTTTGTAGAATGAGATGGATGCATTTGAGGCAGCATTTGATACTCAACAAAATACACTTCCACCTAGTGAGCGGGCTGATGAGGTCACCCGAAGTGGCATAATGGTGGACCAATTTGTCGAGGTTGCTGGCGGAATGTCAAGAAATCGTCTTAGGGGTCAAGGAAATACATCTTCACTTGTGATTAGGACCCCGATGGGATATAGATTTGATGGTAGCAATTCTTTTGGAAGTGTTGGCTCGTGCAGTTCCGCAACTCTATCTTATTCAGCTGCCGATTATCAAGACATGGAACGTCGACTCAAAGCTGATAATGATGCTCGACTCCAATCTCGGCTCGACGAAATGAGGTTGCAACTCCGAGAAGAAGCAAGGCAAGACATGGAGTTAATGGTCCAAAGGATGATGTCGCAGCGCGATCAAGGATATCAGCCCCAACAACCACAACAACACCCTCAACATATTCCAGCTCGCCACTCAACATATGCTAGCTCACATCCTCATCAGCAACAACCACGACCCTCGCCGCAAATGCCATCTCGCCACTCTATTCATGAGACCTCGTAGCTTCAGCCTATACTGCCTCAAACTTCATCATATCACGAGTCCGGGGGCAGTTCGCAACATCCGGCGCGACCGTTTGGGACCTACTCATATCAGGAACTCGGCTATCGACCAACTTTTGATAACAATCAGCCGGCGAGTCAAGTCCTACCATTTGCTGCTGCCTCTCACAGAGTTAATGTTAATTTGATAAGCGATCAAGATATGCTTGAACAATTTCTTGGTCCAAACAATCATGCCGGTAATAGGCGACAATCAAGATCGAAGTGGAGGTAGAGGAAGCGGAAATGGTGGAAATGAAAATTCAAATGATCCTTACTATGGTAATTAGATATGGTTATGGTTTATACTGCTGTTTTTTGGTTAATATTGCGACACCGTAGTAGAATGATTTTTTACGGTGGAACCGATGATTTTGTTTGGACATGGTGGATAGGTAGATGAAATAGTGAAGCCTAATGTAGTGCTGTACAAGTTTGGTAGCATGTTCTGTTTTTTTTTTTGGGTTAAGCAGATGCTATTTTGTGGGGAAGGCTTTAGCAGGTCTGCTGCATGCTGCTACTTGTTATGGTTTTTTCTTTTGTTATGGTTTAGCAGGTCTGGGTAGCATGTTCTATACCTTAGTGTTGTTTGTTCCAACTAGTTTTTATCTTGCAGTATGCAAGTTTTTGTCTTTTTGGAATTAACACATGTAATGTTAAATATTTAGCTCTTGAACCTTCTATGTAATATTAAATATTTTATGTGGAATGGCATTTATCTATATTAGTACTTATTTAAATTTGTCATATTATTATATTTATGTTTTAATTAATCAATATTAATATTAAATCAGAAACAAATAAAAATTGGTTTTGATTGAAGAATAAAGAATAATATTAATATTGAATTGATATTAAATCAGAAACAAATAAAGAATAATATTAAAATAAAATGGAAGTACTTCTTGGCGGAATATTTTGCCACAAAAGTAAAGAATCTTGTTAAAAAGTTTCTGGCGGATTATTCCGCCACAAAGTGAAGGAAACTGTCTCAGAAGTTTTTGGCGGAATTTGACAAAGTTATTGGCGGAAATTTCCGCCAGGAAATTTACTGGCATATGTTTTCTTGACAGAACGATTCCGCCAAGAAATTTTCACTTTCTGGCGGAATTAAGCACTTTGTGAGGGAAAAGTGCTGCCACTAAATTATCATTTTCTTGTAGTGTGTGGCTTTGGAATCGCAGACATAAATCACATGATTGAAAATGATTGTGTTGATAACGAAATTTCTCTTCCAAACATTACCAGCAAGATCTTGGCAAAGGTTGTCGAATATTTCAAAAGCACATTGAGCCAAATGTCAATGCTTTTGAAATACTCGACGACCTAGGCCATGATCTTGCCGGTAACATTCGGAAGAGGAATTCCACTATCAACGCAGTCATCTTCAATGCATGTGATTTATATTTGACATTCCAAAACCACAACTTCGTCGATCTCGAAGGTTTCACCATTTGAACTCTTAGAGTATGATTTTTTTGTTTTTTTTTTTTTTTGACGGGGAGTATGATTTCTTTGTTGAAGACATGGTAATTTGATTTTGATTTAGAGTTTGAAATTATTTTTAACCTTTTCGATTTGTAAAAATCCTAACCTTTGATTTTATTTTATGAATTGCAAAAAAAATATTACAATTTAATTACAATATTTCATCTTCTTCTAAATTACGGTTCATATTAAGGAGGAGAATTCATCTTTTCTATTAGGAGAATCTAATAGGTTCTTGAAAATCACAAGTTTAAGATAGAATTGGGACCACACGGCCCCCAAGAGTATAACTAATCAAGTGAATCACAACTTTTAAAACTATAACATATCATTGATGAAAAATACAACAAAGAACATAGGAGATAAAGAAGAAATTAAAATTACCTCCACAATATTTTGTAGCACCAAATCTCCACGGCTTATCGATCGGTTCATGTGGGTGATACCAAACATTCATGATCAATATGAGATCAATAGAACACAAAAAAAGAATTAAGTTGATGCAAATCTAAAGAACAACAAAGGTGCGTTGTGGGATAAGATATGATGAAGAAGTGAAATTACAGATAAATCAAGCTCAAGAAAGCATTTTGCTACATTGAAATTGAACGATGGGCCAGTTTGTTTTGACTTTTTTTCAAAAATGAATTTGCAAAGAAATTTTTTATAAAAGTTTTAAATAAAAATTTGATTTCAATAGTTATTCTTAAAATCTCATTTTAGGCATTTTATCATTTTATTGAAAAAAGTTTTGGATATCAAAATTTCAAAAAAAAATCACTTAATTTGAAGCTATTTCAAATAGATTTAATAAAACTCATTTTTGAAATACAATTTTTAAAAAAATTGTGATATTGACTATGTTTTGATCTTCAATAATGTATGTTTATGTTATATGATGTCAAAATTAGTGTTTCAATTCAGAAAGAATGAAATAATAAAACTTGTAATATTTTAAAAAACAGTTTTATAAAATCTATTTTCAAAAATACAAAAGAAAAATACATTTTTTTAAAGCTGAAACAAACAAATCCTATATTAGATTAAAAAAAAAAAGAGAATACGTGAGTGAGTGAGAATTGATAATAGAATAAAAAAAACGCTAGATTGAGTGAGAATTGATAGAGATTGCTATTCTTTTTATAGGTGGAAGTGTTGTAGTGTTATAAGATTGTGGTTGGTATACATTAATTATGATATTTTTTATTAATTAATTATGAATTCAGTCAAAGATTGAGAATTATTAAAAAGGAATTTAATTAAAAATAATATTAAATACAAAATAGGTCAAAGTATTATATATGAACATATTTATTTTATAACATATTTGTTTATATGAAAATTATTTTATAGAAAAATTTGATAACAGTTATAGTATTTTTAAATAAAAATGACTATACATTTATTAGTTAATATTTTTGAAGGATAAGTTGCTTTTATTAATTATGAATTCAGTCAAAGATTGAGAATTATTAAAAAGGGATTTAATTAAAAATAATATTAAATACAAAATAGGTCAAAGTATTATATATGAACATATTTATTTTATAACATATTTGTTTATATGAAAATTATTTTATAGAAAAATTTGATAACAGTTATAGTATTTTTAAATAAAAATGACTATACATTTATTAGTTAATATTTTTGAAGGATAAGTTGCTTATTAAACTCCAAAGTTTGACTTAGAATTTCACATAAATAAAATTGACCAAATATTTTTTATTTTATTTTATTCATTTTATGTATTTTCTTTTGTTCTTATGATTTTATGTGTATATTAATCTCATATTGGATATTACTACCTCCGTTTCTTTTAGGGGTGTTCAAAAATTCAGTTAACTGAACCAAACTGCACTGAACCATATTTTAAACCGAACCATTTAATACAGTTTTGAATTGAATCACATTTTAAAACAATTACAATTCAGTTTATAATCGGTTCAAAAATCAGTTTAAATTTATGAATTGGTTTTTATTAAAAAAAGAATGTTTAATAATTTTTATGTTTTTTTAAATATTTTCACTTTTAAATATAAAATAAATAAATATATTATTTATTTATTTGTAGAAAAATTGACTGTTTTACAATGTATAATTTATGAATTGGTTATTATTTATTTATTTAAATATTTTTATGTCAATGTATAACTTTGAAGATTAATATTTTTAATTGTATGATATTAAAAAATATAAACAAGATGGTATTTTGAATATACTCTTCGACACGAATCCAAAAACATATTATATGTTAATGTTTATTTTTATTTATTAGTATAAAAATTGATTGTTTCACACATATCAATGCATAACTTTGATGATTAATATCTTTAATTGTATGATAGTAAAAATTATAAAAAAAAAGTTTAGAAAATAGTCTTCGAGTCGAATCCAAAAAATATTATATGCAAATGTTTATTTTTATTTATTAGTGGAAAAATTGATTTCACGCATGTCAATGTATAACTTTGATGATTAATATTTTTAATTGTATGATAGTAAAAATTATAACAATGATGTTTTGAAAATACTCTTCGAGACGAATTCAAAACATATTATATGTTAATGTTTATTTTTATTTATTAATAGAAAAATTGATTATTTCTTACATGTCAATGCATAACTTTGACGATTAATATCTTTAATGTATGATAGTAAAAATTATAAAAAATTATTTTTTGAAAATACTCTTCAAAACGAATCAAAAAACATATTATAATAAGAAAATGAAGATTATGATCTAATTTAAATATTGTAGGAATTTATTCAGAATAATGGTAGGAATTTGGAATTTTATATGATTATGATCCATTTTTTAAAATGTAAAAATTGAAAATTGGTTTAAAATCCAATTCCTATATAAAAAAGTACCAGAACTGATTTTTTAAAACACACAGAAAATTGGTTTAAAACCAGCTTTTCAAAAATAAATTGGTTCTATTAAAAAACCGGTTAGAAACCAGTTATCTGAAACTAAATCGGTTCTGAACCAAACTGAAACTGCTTTGAGAAGTAAACTGGTTTTTACTAAAATAGTTTTTATGAACTGAATTGAACCATTAATATGGTTCATATGGTTGAGTTCATTGCAGTTCATGAACCATGAACACCCCTAGTTCATTTTTAAGTGTTCGTTTAGAATAGTAATGCAAAATTAAAAAAGTCTATTTTTGCACATTATCTTCCTATTATTCTCTAATTTTAATCCACCAATAAACGCTTAACATTTAGTTATGTACAAAAAAAATTATAAAATAAAAATACTTTTCCAAATATATAGCATTCATTAGTTTTGTTGAATTTTTTTTGAATAATTGACAAATAGTACAATTGACAAATTGTATCCTTAAAACATCAAATGAACAGTTAAATACAAACGCTAAATTCGACAATTTTAGATATTTAAAAAGGAACGTATTACAAGATTTTCTCCATATAAATTCGTCACCCATGAAGTGTTACAAAATCTACAAGGTATCATATATTTTTTATATATATATATAAATATTATCAATGATTTAAATTCAGGATCTAAATATTATCTTTGATAAGTAGAGTCCAATTCTTTCTTAAATTCAGGATTGTGAAAAATCTCTTCAACATGAAGAATATTAATACAAAGGGTCATGTTAACTAGTGTACCTGATGCACTAGTTAAGGAAGCAAAAAAAAACAAATTTTGTGTTTAAATCAACATAATTTATACTTTTAAAAAGTAGGTTACACAAGTTCCAATATATATTTATCATATTTAATTGTTTAACTAGAGCACCAAATTAGCATTTTCCTAATACAAATCATTTCTACCAACTATATTTGTATCATCTTCCCACAAACTAACACATCCTTGTGATAAATACTCATCATTATCTATACATGCCTCATTTTCAATAATCTCATCAAAATAATCACAAACAAACTTTCGTAAATGAATTATATTATGTATTTCAACACGCAGCCACTTTTTATAGACCTTTGAATTCACAATCTTAAATTTAACTCATTTTGACTTACTATTTTATAAAAAGTTGAACAATATTCATAATAAGGACCACACTTATAAGAACTCAATGTATGAAATTGGTAAGCCATGAAGTGCTAACATTTTCTCATAAACTTGCATCCAGTGATTATTATTACTATTAAATTTGATAGCTTTGTACCAAAAAAATAAAATTGATAGTTGTCTAGGGTGATCATATCCGAACCAATCCAAAAGTAATACTGCAAACTGAAAATCGCAAAAATCGCATTTAGTGTAAATTGCACAGATCATTTTTTTTTCTAAATCGCACGGTTTGGTTTGCGGTTTTCATTTCAGAAAACTGAACCAAACCAAACCGCAATACTTAACTTAACTTTATCAACTAGTAGCAATTAACCTATTACCTAGTCCAACTTAGCAAATCCAACCCAAATTGAGTCCATAAAGACTGTCATAATTAACATATCATTTTACACGATCTATAACTATATTGTTGATATTAAAAATAAATTCTTATGTATATGCATATTATAATTTCCTATGTTTATTTTGTAACAAGTTAGAAATTTTATCATATTTTTTATATCGCGATAAACCGCATAAACCAAACCAACCGTAACTGCATTGGTTTGGTTTGATTTGGTTTAATTTGAATAACTTTTTAAAAATCAACCGAACGAAATCAAACTACATGCATTTTTATCTCACGGTTAGAATGACATTTATATTTAAAGGAATTTGATTCCGTGTCTTTTCCATTCTCTGATGGATCAATATATACAAAAATACAATGCCCCAAATTAGGCAACTGATCATCCTATATTGATGTACATTAATATACTAGTCAACCTATATCAGTATACATTAATATACAATAACAACCACTAAAGACAAATTACAAATAATTAACATTATTAGAATCTATTACACCCCCGCAGTCGAAACGGGAGGGTCACGAACGCTGAGACTGTTACATAAATCTTCAAACAAGATAAGAGGCAATCCCTTAGTGAAGATATCGGCTATTTGATAACAAGAAGGAACATGACGAACCCGAACCTCTCCACGTGCCACTTTTTCTCTAACAAAGTGAATATCCATTTCAATATGCTTGGTGCGTTGGTGTTGAACGGGATTGCCTGACAAGTAAATGGCACTCACATTGTCGCAATAGACCAATGTTGCTTTGCGAACCGGACAATGTAGTTCCAAGAGCAAATTACGAATCCAACAAGATTCTGAAACAACATTAGCCACTCCCCGGTACTCGGCCTCTGCACTAGAGCGTGATAGAGTAGGCTGACGTTTTGACGACCATGAGATTAGATTGTCGCCCAAATATACACAATACCCTGACGTGGATCGTCTAGTATTCGGACATCCTCCCCAATCAGCATCAGTATAGGAGACAAGATCATCTATCGAGGAAGGAAAAAGATGTAAACCAAAACGAATAGTGCCCTGAATATATCGTATTATACGCTTTAGCGCATTCATATGCTCATCCCGGGGGTCATGCATAATATCAATTGTTAGTTGATTCAGTGGTGAATAACACTGAATTTGATATTAAGGACCGCAGTTTAATTCCCCACACCTACAACCGGAAGAGACTGGAACTAGGGGTGTGCAAAATATCCGGTTAGAAGGCCCAAACTCATAACCGGATCCAAATCCGTTTTAAAAAATCCGAATTTTGGTATATGGTTATTAACCAAACCATTTTCATCTGATCTGTTAACCCTAACTATTGAACTGGAACTGAGATAAACTATTTAGTCAATAATCACTTTAGACGTATTGGATTATTGATTGTGATAATAGAATTAACATTCGATAAATTTTCTACGATTTTGAATTCACCTAAGACATTAAGTTATTATTATCTTAGGAAAGCGTTTTTAGCCACTAACCATGATTTGAACGATTTTGTTAATTCATCGTGCCGACAAGAGAGAAATTGCAATATAAGTCCGGATTCAACTTACGACTAATTAGTATAGAGTTGATTTATAGAAATTAAAATGTTAACTAGTACTTTTAGGCAGGACAATTTTTTAGATTTTAATGATCTAACTTACAGTTTAGACTTTAACTAATAAGAAGTATAAACAATTTTTATTTATAAAATATTAAATTTTTTATTTAATATTTAAATATTCATATAAAATAATTCCTACGAACAGTGTCATAGCAAAACCCAACTTGAGGGAATCCATCACTTTTGTTCACTTGCTAATTTACAAGAAAAGTGTCATAGTTACTCATAAAAAAATCCATTACCAAACCATTCACAGGAAAAATAACACTTCTTGTCTTCTTTTCAAGCTTCCAACATTTATCCATTGTCTTTTGTTTTCATTCTGTCTTATAAACATTTAAACATTATTGGTGTCTTACAAAGCTTGAATCTTTTACACAAACTATTTTAAAACATAATGAGAAACAATTGACAAGATCTTTTATCTAGAGTAATCATGGCATGTTTCTTAAAGAGTGGTTTCTATGTTCCTAAATTGAATGAGAGTATGTTAGTTCTTGGTACTTCAAGATATTGTAAAGCAAAATCAATCACTAATTCTGTTTTGAGTTTTGATTTCATGGGAAAATTCAATGCTCCTTGCAGTTTGAAATCTTCTAGAGATGTTTCTATTCATGTGTGTAAATCTGTTTCTCTATTTTTCTATATATTGCTTTCTAGTTATGTTTATTTATTTTTTCCTTACATTAATTCTATGTTTTTATTTTAGGCACAAGCAACAATTTGTGTTAGCAAAGCTTTGATGTGGTGGAAGAAGAATTTGAAGACTAATATGATTGAGATTCATTCAGCTCAAGAGCTAGTTTATTCTTTGGTGAATGCTGGTGATGCATTGGTTGTGGTTGATTTCTATTCACCTGGTTGTGGAGGCTGCAAAGCCCTTCACCCAAAGGTATTATTGTAGTCCTTACTTTTACAAAAAAAAAGTTGGTAAAATGGACCGGACTCATCGGGTTGGCTCGTTTAATCTGCTATTTTTGGTGACCTGAGCCGAAGTTTTAGGCTCAGGATTTTATGTTGGCTTGCCCCTCCTAACTCTCTAAAAAATGGGGCAAGAGTGGGCCGCAAAAAGCCAGGAACACAGTCTAACATTGGAAACTATCAAATCTTAATCAAAAAGTCTAGATTTAAGTTTCTATCCTGATTGCGTAACTGAAAAAATATGTGCTTTTATTGACCGCAATGAATCGATTTTTGTTTCACTTTTGTGAAATTAGAATAAAAGTTTAGTGATTTCAAAAAAATAAACTTGTACTATTATTAGAAATTCAGTCAAATTGAGTCAACATGTCATATTATAATTTGTCACAAAATTTCACTCACCATATAATCAAAAACTAAAATTACAGATTAAGAAATAGCGAGGCCAAAATTCCAATTAGATAAAATAAGGGGACGAAAACTTCAATTAATCCTTATTAGTAATTAGAAGATCTCTAATCTAGTAAAAATACATATTGTTTTGGGTGTGGTTAAAGAAAATGTTTCAGTTTAATTGAAGTTATTGGGCATGAAATGTGAAGTGAGCTTCAATTTGCAATTTCTTTGGGTAACAATACTAAACAACTTTTCATGTGTGATCAGATATGTCAAATAGCAGAATTAAACCCAAGTGTAATATTTCTGAAAGTGAACTATGAGGAGCTGAGAAGTATGTGTCATTGTTTGCACATTCATGTGTTACCATTCTTCAGATTCTACAGAGGCGCGGAAGGTCGACAATGTAACTTCAGTTGTACGAATGCAACGGTAAAATACTAAGAATCTTATTAATAAGTACATGTTTGGAATAACACTGAGTTTGACGAAATCATAATAGCACACCGTGTTTCTGTCAAACTCGCGTTTCTGTCAAACTCGCTGTCAATCTAAACATGTACTAAGAGAATGTTACTATTATAGTTGTCTCTTTCTCGAATTTTAATATTTTCATTTTATTATACAGATAAAGAAATTTAAAGATGCAATAGCTAAACATGGAAATGAACGTTGTAGCTTAGGTCAAGCAAAAGGATTGGATGAATCTGAGTTGAAAGATTTGGCTTCAATTGGTGAAATAAAAATTGACTCTCCTTTACTATATCATGTGGATGAGAAATTGAAGGATTTTTCTGATGTTTGGAATATGGCAAGTAATAGCAGGGGAATTGTGCATGATATCATAGGATGATTGTTTTCGGATTTAGGTCGTCTTTCACGGTGCAACAGTACAACTATTTTTTAACTATAACATCGTGGCTTTGTTTATTGTGCGCAAGTGTGTTTTTCACCATTTAATCAATAAATCTCATTTGATCTAATTGTAAAAATAACTTGTGCGTGAAACAAGACTTGTATTGCTTACACGGTACCACTTTTTGACATGGAAAAATGTACATCGTTGCATCGTGAGAGGATTTGAGTCCAATTTTGTGAAGTACTAGTAGCAAATAGGACATTGATCTTATGAGTTGTATAATGGAGTACAACAAAAACATTAGTTTTGTAAATAATATATACGGCGCCGTTGTATGTTGTTCCTCTTTTATCGGTTTTTGTTCGTCTTGTGCAAATACTTTATTATTAATAATAATATATTTGCCGTTAAAAAGAAAATTCTTTGGAGTTCAAATCTCTTTGTAGTAAAATTTAGTGCTAAAAGTTTGATATTGTAACCATAAGGGACAAGTTCAAATCCCTTCCTCCTTGTTTCTTTTTCTCTTTAAAAGACATTGTTCTTGTTTTTTCTTTGACATTGCTCTTGTTTTGTTGTTGGGCCAAAAACTATTTTAAAAAATTATTGTTAAGCATTTCGATCTTTTCGATTAATGTTCACGATAGAATTGGTCGATTTGAAATGCTTCCGCGGTCGATAATTTGAAGGTGGAAAAACACAAGAAGGGGGGGGGGGGTTGAATTGTGTTTTTAGAATTAAAACTTTTTCGAAATAAAACCAAGTTTGCAGCGGATAAAAACACAAAGTAAAAAGAGGGTGCTGAGAGAGAGAAAGAAAGACACAGAATTTATCCTGGTTCCCCTCACAAATCGAGAGTACTCCAGTCCCCTTGTTACTAACAAGAGATTTTCACTATAATCTACTAAAGATTACAAATTGCTCAAGCACACTTGCAAGAGACTTCTCAGGTGCTCAAGTTTCACTAAACAAGAGACTTCTCAAATGCTCAAGTTAAACTTAACAAGAGACTTCTCAAACAAACTTAAGAATAAGAATGAATGTTAAGGAACACTTGATATACTATCAGAGGTGTTTACAAAATACAACTCAAATTGTTCTAAGACTTAGAATGACAGATTTAAATTATGATGTCAGAATGCTTCTTAGTCTTTGAACTTGATAATGGAACAATAGTCATTTCTTCCATTTGAGTCTTCTATTTATACTTGGAGGAAGATGATGACCGTTGCAGAGAGCTTTGTGCCAGCTGGAATTTACTCGTACAATTGATAGCTGTATATTGCCTTCTTTGGTAAGGAATTCCAATTCCACTACCTAGCTATTCAATTTATCACTCATCCATTTTGAGTAATAATAGTACGATAGTACAATCCTCAAATGCGCTCCACTTATGGATAAGGTTAACGTTGTACCAACGAATATTCCTTCCTGTGGATGTGACAGAGCCTTGAAGTAGATAGTTCTTCAATCATTGATTCTGATTCTGTCAGTTCTTGAGTGATGTAAATTCTTTTTGCTTCTGATGCTCTTGTCATAGCTTCTTAAGATCTTCAGCTTCTGAACTTTATCAGAGTCTAGCTTTTGGTCTTCAGAAGTGCTATCTTCAGCACGCAAAGATTAAGCTTCTGATGAACAGCGATACTCTTTCAGAGCTTGTTTTGACTGGCTTCTCTGCTACTATTCATAGTGCTTCTGAATGAATTTTAACTTGTAATTCTGCACACTAGAATAATCATTAGTAATACCAATTGTAATTTTAATACTTTGTTATCATCAAAACCACTTAAAACATTAGAGGTTCATGTCAGACCCACTTTGTTCCAACAATCTCCCCCTTTTTGATGATGACAAACCAAAGCATTAAAATTCAATTGTTGTTGATTTAATTTAATTATGATGACTTCAGGTTTCAAAGGTTTGCAATCTCCCCCTGAGTCTGATAATCCATAAGGGTAGGTTTGTAAGCTCCCCCTAAGTTTTATCCATAATTAATTAAAACAGTTTAAGAGTCGATTTATTAACTTAAAATAAATTTTCATATTTAACTCTCAGAAGCATAGTTTTGTAAGCTTTGCTTCTTAGAGTTTGATAATGCTCAGAAGCGGTTTGCAAGCTCTTCTGACATTGTCTATGAATTTTATTTTAGGTTCTTAAATTTTCTCCCCTTTCAATAATCGTTCAGAATGAGAAAGAATCATAAGAGATAAATATTGATTCATAATGCATTTAACATTACAGTTTCAGATTGAGCAGTATATGAATGAATCAACATTAATTTTAACGCTACTCTTACTCCCCCTTTTGGCATCAGTCAAAAAGACACAGAAAACCAAGCAGTCAAAGCGCCAAACAAGATAGTCAAGTCAAAAGGAAGTGACAACCAAACGCATTCAATGAATGGCATTGATTATCCTACTGGCAAGATATCTTGAAGGTACTATAAATAAAGGATGATTCCTCTCATTTTACTCATTCAGAGTAATCAAGTCATTTCCAAAAACAAACATATAATGGAAAAGCAGGTTACCAAGGATGCTTCAGGCTCAAAAGAAGAGAGCAAGAAGGGAGCAGAGCCCTGGCGCTGCGAAGAAAACAGGCTTCGCTACGAAAGGAACAAGCAAGAACTAATATTGACAGAGTCAGAGGAGGAAGAATTGGGCTCTGATCTGGAAGAATTTTTATGGACATACAATGATGATACTCCATACGAAGAGTACGAGGCTGCTGTTCAGAAGAACACTGAAGAACTAGTGCAAAAGGCCACTGCCAACTTGCTTGCTTACATTAAGGAGAAACATAAGAAGCTAGATGCAAAGTCTTCTGAAGTTAAGCCTAGCTCTAAGTAGAGTCTTATCATTCTATGTAATAGAAATTCTTCAATAATATTAATAAAGGAGTTTATGCTATTAATTCCCTTTGTTTTAAGCAAGTTTCTTATGTATATATACCTCATTCCTATTGTCAGAAAACCAGTTACCAGACACGCCTCATTCGGTATTGGTGCCCCGTTGTTAAACAGGCTTTAATACTAAGAAGCTATTTCATGAGTAAACAGGAGTACTGATGAGAGGGACTCTTAGGTTTTGAAAATCCTAGGCTTATTAGTTTAAAAACTAAGATGCTCTTCAGCATCTTTCACTAGAGTCAGAATTCTCAAGAGTACCAGACAATATCATGGTATATAGAAAAGTTAAATTTTGAAAAACAAAGATAAAACAAACATATAAGCAAATAACAAACACACAAATATAGATAATATAGATATGAATTAAAAGAAAATTATCCAAAAATTACACAAGAACTAACAACAAAACAAGTGCTCAAACAATGACTAAGGTTTCTTAACATCTGCTATGGCTTTCAGAAGGGTTAACATCATGTCATCCATCCTTTTGTGAACTGTTTCCACAGCAGAATTCACATCATTACGCATATCCACTCTTAGCTCATCAATTTCATTAGCCATGTCAGTTCTGAGATTATCCAAAGCATCTTGAACCGCAGGAGGTATTGCAGATGAGGTTGAGGCTATGTCAATCTTCATAGGAGAGTGAGAAGGAGTTGAAACAAAAATGGGCTTCTTACCCTTGTCAGAATCTTCATTGATATCCGTATCTTCTCTTATCAGATTCTGATCAAGCATGGCAACATCTTGTTCAGCAGCTTGATTCTCATTGATCTTATTGGTTTCAAATGTAGCAATATGCACAGCCCTATCTACCAATAATTTCAATGCTTCTTGTTCAGCTAGCCTTTTGTGCTCAATTTCAGCTTGCCTCTTCTCTTCTTCTTCAGCAGCTATCCTAGCCTGCTCCTTAACATGGTTGTAAGATGTGAGCCTTGGAGCGTTTAGCTTCTCAACAATCTCAAACAGTTCCCGTACAGTGTTTGCTCCTCTACCCTTAATCTTATCCTTCAGATGAGTACTGAGAATCCTTAAAGATTTACCAAATAAGTACTCTAATTCCCTGACATCAGCATCTATATCAGAAGGGAAGATAAGAGCTTCTTCCTCTCTTTGTTTGAACCTCTTAAGTCTAATACCTATAGCATTATTTAGCAACTCAAGGTTTGGTTCAGAGTCAGAATTGAAAAAGGGTAAGGATGGGTCAAAGGGAATGGTTGGTCAGGTTTCTTTCTTTTGAGTTCAATGATTTTGATTTTACTGAGATTTGGAGGTATGCTATCATCATCAAGATTGATGGAATCCTTGAATATTTGATGTTCAGCTTTAGTTAGGTGTTGGTAAAGCTCAAGAACTTCTTCTAAAACTAGAGGTTTGTTGAGTGGGTCAGAGACAGGTTGTGGTGAAGGTGAAGGAGATGATTCATCAGAGTATACTTCAGGTTGAGGTGATTGATGTTGTTGTTCAGTCATGATTTTATTGGGTGATTGATGAGGTGATTCTTGTTGGGCTTCAGAATGAGCAATTGACTCATCCTGAACAGGTGTAAATGTAGGTGGATTTACTTGTGAGATGTGATCAAGTGAGGGGGGATGAGTTTGAATGAATTGAACAATAGGTGGTTCTTGGATAGTTTGAACAGTAGAGGGTTTGATAATTGGAAAACGAGGAGAGTTGGGATTGGAATGTGTAAAGGCATCTCCAGATAGATGTTGTTGGAGATGATCAAGAACGGATTCAGTAGTGGTTGGTTGATTAAGGATGGTAGTGTCTATGATGATGGAGGTTTCTTCATCAGAGGAGAGTTGGATTGGCTTTTTGAAGGGTCTCTTGGTAGTCTTTTTAAGATTTGTTTTCTTTGGTCCTTCTCTGATTATCTTAGCAATGAATTCCTCAGAGTCAGTGCTAGTATCAGATGATGATGATGATATAGCTTTATGATCAGGTAAGACTACACTAATAGGTACGGTGAAGTCTATGGGTTGAGGTTGATTGGTAGATGATGGAGGTTGAGAAGTAGAAGGGTTAGCAATGGAGGGTTGGGGTTCAGAACCAATATCCTGGGCTACAGGAATACTAGAAGTATTAGATTCAGAGGTCTTACCTTTTGGTTTAGAAGCTCTGGTCTTTAATCTCTTTGCAGGTTTAGCAGGATTCTGATCTTCCTCAGAAGCTGAAGGCCTATCATGCCTTTTCTTTGTCCGCTTTTCCTTCTGAACAGCTTCAGTCATCATATTTCCAGCACCTTCCTCAATCTCATCAGCACTAGCATGTCCTTGATCATCAGAGCCTTCATCAATCATTTCTTGCTCAGTAGTTCTTGGCTTTCTTCTGTTCCTTGTAATATCTCTTGGTCCCTTGAAGATATCCCAATTAGGAACACTTACAACCATTTTCTTGGGCACACTAACCCCAGTATCTCTTCTTACTGCCTCAAGGAAGTTCTCAATGACCTCATCATTATCATGTTCTGATATGGTGGGAAACCCATCACACCAGAAGTACTTTTCGTACACTTGCTGTAGAGGTGTTTTCACTTGAATGATTTCTTCCTTGGTTTTTCTCTTCATGTTGACCAGAACTGATGCATCATACTTAGCAGTTTGGAAAACTCTAAGTTTTTCTTTGGCACTCACAATATCTGTGAGTTTGGTTTGCCTTATCAGTTCTGAAATTAACCTTGGGTGATGAATGACTGATGGTATTTTAGTTCTACCCTCATTGATGGTAAAGCACATGTGATCAAAAAGAATCTTAGCCAAATTAACTTTCACCCTCTTGTATAAGAACCAGATGAGATGTTTGTGTGGAATGGAGATGGTATCCAATCCACCTTTTCTGGTGAAGATGGTAGACAAACACATTCTGAAAGCAAATTCAAATGTGTGCTTCATGTGCATTATTTTTCCAAAATCCCTTTGTGTGCATCCAGATTTAAAGAGGTCCTGATGAATTGAATCCAAATGCTTGCTTTTCTTATCATACACTTCTATATCTTCTCCTTTGTTGTCTAAACCCAGAATCTTAGCAATGTGTGCCTGAGTTATCACAACATTGATTCCCAAAATATTCGACCTAATTTCTCTTCCTCTGTAAGGTTTAAGACCAAGTTCCTTTCTTGTTTTCCCTCGTAATTCCTTGTTTTTTTCAACCATATCCTTGTATTCTTTATCATAACTTGCTCTATCATACACTTTAGCCTTTTGCCAGAAATACTTCACTATGTCGAAATACACAAAGCCATTTAACATTTCAAAATAATTCTGCCATTGTTGGTTGTAGAACAAGTATTGAATGTCAATCCCATTCGCTTTCAAACTTTCAAAATCCACGAACTTCTCAGTGAAGAAATCATAAGCATCTGGTCCAGCGTCAGTTTGATGATGTTCGTAGACTAGATTATCCTCAGAATTGAGATCAATAATGGGTGGTAAGGTAGGGTTATAGGGTTCTTGAATGATTTCGTTGGATGAACGAGCAGCCATCGTTTCAGAAAATTGAGAAGATGAAGATTGGGATTTTTCTGTAAAGTCTAGGGTTGTGTAGGTAGTGATTTCGTGTAAAAAGTTGTGCAAGTGAGTGAAGTGACTTATGAATAGTAACTAGCACACATACACAGAGAAAATAAACATTGGGAGGGAGCGCGAGCAGTTTTAAAAATTAAATAATATACTTAACTGCCATAATCATCATTAACTGTTCTCTGCCCGTCAGGATCTAGACACGTGTTGTAAAAGTTTAATCATAGCTGACGCGTGTATAGACAACTGTTGTACACTTACTCGTACTGAACGTTTCATTTCCAAAAGGTTCAGAGCCTCACTCATTTGTATCTGACGCCTCATCAGAACCTGTTACTCTTCAGTGCCTAAATTATTCAGAGCTTCCCAAGGGATACTCTAAATTATAAGAGGTTCTGATAGAGCTTCAGATGCTAATTCTATTCTACTTCTCAGAGCTAATTTTCTTCAGAGATATAGTGCATGTTCAAATTCTTTTTGATAAAATCAAATCTTTCAATAGCTAAAGGTTTAGTAAATATGTCAGCCCATTGATGTTCAGTATCAATGAATTGAATATCTATTGTACCTTTCTGAACATGATCCCTTATAAAATGATGTTTTATTTCAATATGTTTAGCTCTTGAGTGTAGAATAGGGTTCTTAGACAAATGAATAGCAGCAGTATTGTCACAATATAGTGGAATACTGCTTTCAGCTATGTTATAATCTTCCAACTGATATTTCATCCAGAGAAGCTGTGTGCAGCATTTAGCAGCTGAGATGTATTCTGCTTCTGCTGTAGACAAAGCAATAGTTGTTTGTCTCTTGCTGGCCCAAGATATGAGATTCTCACCAATAAATTGGCAATTTCCACTTGTGGATTTTCTCTCAATCTTGTCACCAGCATAGTCAGCATCACAGAATCCAACTAGCTTACTATCTAGGGATTTTTTATAAAGAAGTCCTAGATTAGTAGTTCCTTTCAGATATCTAAAGATCCTCTTAACAGCAGTTAAGTGAGGTTCTCTAGGATCTGACTGGAATCTTGCACACAAGCATACACTATATAAAATATCAGGTCTAGATGCTGTAAGGTAGAGTAAAGAACCAATCATACCTCGATACAGCTTTTGATCTACTTTGCTTCCAATCTCTTCCTTGCTTAGGCTGCTGGTAGGATGCATGGGTGTAGACATTATCTTGCAGTCATCAAGGTTGAACTTCTTCAGAAGCTCTTTTGTATACTTGCTTTGATGAATGTAAGTGCCATCTTTTCCTTGATTAATTTGGATTCCAAGGAAGAACTTCAATTCACCCATCATACTCATCTCGAATTCATCCTGCATCAGCTTTGAAAAACTCTTGCACAAGGAAGCATTAGTAGAACCAAAAATAATATCATCGACATATATTTGAATGATTAAGATATCTTTCTTAGATGTCTTTCTGAATAATGTATTGTCAATTTGACCTTTTTGAAAACCATTTTCTAAAAGGAAATTACTCAGTCTTTCATACCAAGCTCTTGGAGCTTGTTTGAGACCATAGAGTGATTTCTTAAGTTTATAAACATAATCAGGATTTTTCAAATCCTCAAAACCTGGGGGTTGTTTGACATATACTTCTTCAGAAATAACACCATTAAGAAAGGCGCTCTTAACATCCATTTGGTACAATGTGATTCCATTGTTAACAGCATATGAGAGAAGTAACCTGATTGCTTCCAGTCTTGCTACTGGAGCAAATGTTTCAGTGAAGTCTATACCTTCTTGCTGACTGTAGCCTTGTGCTACCAGTCTAGCTTTATTTCTTACCACTTCACCTTGTTCATTCATCTTGTTTCTAAATACCCACTTAGTTCCAATGATGTTCTTATGTGCTGGTCTTGGCACTAAATCCCATACATCATTTCTTTGAAACTGATTGAGCTCATCTTGCATAGCTATAATCCATCCATCGTCAGTAAGTGCTTCATCAACATTCTTTGGTTCTATCATTGAGATTAGTCCCAGAAGTGAATCAAGTTGTTGATAGTCTGATCTTGTCTTTCTGGGACTTTCTTTGTTTCCAAGAATTAAATCTTCTGGATGTGATGATCTATATTTGAACTTCCTTCTTGGAGCTTCATCAACATCAGCACTTGGTTGAGTGTCTTCTTCTGAAGTGTCATCATGTTCTTGTGATGCTTCTAATTGAGATGCTTCTTCAGCATCTTCTTCCAATACAGCTTCTGAAGCTTCAACAGCTTTTGATGCTTTTTCAGGTTCTGAATCGATGTATTGGTATGGAACACCTGCATAACTATTATCTTGCTCTGACATTTTACTGTCAGGCTCTTTATCATCAAATCTAACATGTATAGATTCTTCCACTGTGTTAGTTTCAGAATTATACACTCTGTATGCCTTTGAGCGTTCAGAGTAACCTATAAAGATTCCCTTACAAGCTTTGGCATCAAATTTTCTTTTGTAGGCCTTGTTGTTTAGAATGTAACAGGTACATCCAAACTGATGAAAATAAGAGATGTTGGGCTTTCTTCCTTTGAAAAGTTCATATGTTGTTAGATTCAATAGAGGTCTAATATAGATCCTATTTTGAATATAACAAGCTGTGTTTACAGCTTCTGCCCAGAAGTGCTTAGCAAGTTTTGTCTCATGCATCATGGTTCTTGCCATTTCTTGTAAAGACCTGTTCTTTCTCTCTACAACACCATTTTGTTGTGGTGTTCTAGGAGCAGAGAACTCATGGACAATGCCATGATCTTCACAAAAAGTTGCAAATGGTTCGTTTTCAAATTCACCACCATGATCACTTCTTACCTTTAAGATTTTGAGACCTTTCTCATTTTGCACTTGAGTGCAGAAGATGCTGAACACATCATATGCATCATCTTTTACTCTTAGAAACTTTACCCAAGTCCATCTACTGTAATCATCAACAATGACTAGTCCATATTTCTTCCCATTGATTGAGGCAGTACTTACTGGACCAAACAAATCAATGTGAAGTAGTTCTAAATGTCTTGAGGTAGAGACAATGTTTTTAGGTTTAAAAGAAGTTTTTGAAATTTTGCCAATCTGACAAGGACCACACAGAGCATCTGAATGATATTTAAGATTTGGCAGGCCTTTAACCAACTTTAGTTTGCTAAGCTTAGAGATTAATCTCTAGTTAGCATGACCTAAGCGTTGGTGCCAGACCCACTTTTCATCATTAAGAGATAGAAGACAAACTATCTTCTGCTCAGTGAGTTCTGACAGATTCACCTTATAAACATTACCTCTTCTTAATCCTCTAAACAATATGGATTTGTCAGAATCATTGATTACTGTACATGCCTCTTTATCAAATTTAACAATGAATCCGCTATCACAAAATTGACTAATGCTAAGCAGATTATGTTTGAGGCCATCAACTAACCAAACATCTTTAACTGAAAGAGAAGAGTTACCAACTATACCTGAACCAATGATCTTCCCTTTTTGGTTTCCTCCAAACCCCACAGTACCTCCCTCTTTCAGAGTCAGGGTTTGGAACATATGCCTTTCTCCCGTCATATGTCGTGAGCAGCCACTGTCCAGGTACCAGCATTGCTGCTTTGGCCTTCTTGGTGTGCAAACCTGAAGCAAATATTATTTGAGATTTTGGTACCCATATCTTTATGGGTCCTTTTGTGTTAGTCTTTACAGGTCTAGGTGGTCTTTGTTTGAAAGACCTATCAGAGCCTCTAGAGTTAACCACCCTTGTTGAAAAGTTTTTGGGTTTAGTATAGCTCTTGAGCTTTGTTCTTGAATGTGTCAGAGCTTCTTTAGATTTAACATTAGCTTGAGGCTTAAAAATCTTAGGTTCTGAGGTTTTATCCTTCTGAGCCTTTGACTTTTGAGCCTCTGGCTTTGATGTTCTATTAGAAGCTGACTCATTTAGAACTTCTGATTGACTCTTCACAAAGACAACCTTAGGTTTTGATTTATCTATATTAGAGGACTTTGAAGATAATGGATTATCTTTAAAACGTGAGAATCCAAGACCTTCTCCTCTATTTCTACTTACATGATAAATCAAAGAGGCTATTTTACTTCTTTTCATTCCATTGATAAGGAATTCCTGAAGAGCAAATTCATGTTCTGGAGGAACCTTATCATCAAGAACATAATGAGTTTCCATAAATTCATTTCTTGATTTTAGAGACTCATTTTGTTCAATTATTTCATTTGCCTTTTCGGTCAGGTTGTTATAGGCCTTTTTAAGGACTTTACACTCACCCGCCTTTTTGGTTAAAAGTTTTAAGGCATCTTTTAAGGAATCTATTAATTCAGAACGAGAAAGTTTAGCGAGTACCTCATCTTCATCTTCTGAATCTGAGTCAGCTTCGTGCTCAGAGTTCTCTTGGTCAGAAGCGGTTGCCATCAAGGCTAGGTTTGCTTCTTCTTCCCCATCAGAATCTGATTCCTGATCCAAATCATCCCAAGTGGCAAGGAACCCCTTCTTGAGCTTACTTTTGTATCTTTCTTTGTTAGAGGTTCTCTTGGATGATTTACTCAGGTTCTCTGGGCAGTCAGCAATGAAGTGTCCTGGTTTGTTGCACTTAAAGCATTTGTTTTGTTCTTCCTTCTTATCCTTAGAAGCACCAACCTTCTTGGAAGAACCTCCAAACTTACCAGCATACTTCTTGCTTCTCTTAGCCCATTGCGATACTCTTGCAGCCATCAGAACCATTTCTTCTTCATCAGAGTCCATCTCGTGACCTTCTTCAGAAGCTTCTTCATCAGATACTATAACCTTCGCCTTCAGAGCCTTAGAGGAACTCTTGGTGCTCAGGGCTATCCCTTTTAGCTTCTTAGTCGATTCATCAGTCATAAGTTCCATCTCATGACTCTTTAGAGAACTAACCAAGCTTTCAAGAGACACAGTATCTAAATCCTTAGATTCCTGAAACGCTGTCACTTTTGGTCTCCACTTTGGCGGCAAGCTTCTGAGTACTTTCCTTACATGATCAGCCTCAGTATAGCTCTTATCTAAAACTTGAAGTCCAAAAACAAGAATTTGAAACCTAGAGAACATTGTCTCAATGTCCTCTCCGTCCTTCATTTTAAATAATTCATACTGATGTACTAACAAGTTGGCCTTAGCCTCCTTAACTTGTTTATTTCCTTCATACTTGGATTTAAGAGAATCCCAGATAGACTTAGCCGTTCTCTTATCTCCAATTTTCAAGTACTCATCATGAGAGATGACATTTGTCATAATCCCTTTTACACTGTGGTGCTTCTTATACTCCAGCTTTTGAGTAGGTGTAAAAGCCTTTCTGTCTTTAGAGCTAACAACGCCTTCTAAGTCCATATTTTCAAAGTTCACTCCATCTTCTACCAAGTCCCACAGATCACAATCAATCGCCATGATGTGACTGTACATCTTGGTTTTCCAGAATGGATAACCAGTCTCAGTTCCATTGAAAAAGGGAATTTTGTCAGAAGACCTTCTGTCTTTAGAATTAGAATCATAGTCAAAAGGAACTTCATTGAGATTCTTCTCAGCAGACATGTTTTTCCTCCCTGAATCTTAACTGTTTCACTGATAGGTGAGAGTTAGGCAACAACCCAGCTCCTGATACCAATTGAAGGTGGAAAAACACAAGAAGGGGGGGGTGAATTGTGTTTTTAGAATTAAAACTTTTTCGAAATAAAACCAAGTTTGCAGCGGATAAAAACACAAAGTAAAAAGAGGGTGCTGAGAGAGAGAAAGAAAGACACAGAATTTATCCTGGTTCCCCTCACAAATCGAGAGTACTCCAGTCCCCTTGTTACTAACAAGAGATTTTCACTATAATCTACTAAAGATTACAAATTGCTCAAGCACACTTGCAAGAGACTTCTCAGGTGCTCAAGTTTCACTAAACAAGAGACTTCTCAAATGCTCAAGTTAAACTTAACAAGAGACTTCTCAAACAAACTTAAGAATAAGAATGAATGTTAAGGAACACTTGATATACTATCAGAGGTGTTTACAAAATACAACTCAAATTGTTCTAAGACTTAGAATGACAGATTTAAATTATGATGTCAGAATGCTTCTTAGTCTTTGAACTTGATAATGGAACAGTAGTCATTTCTTCCATTTGAGTCTTCTATTTATACTTGGAGGAAGATGATGACCGTTGCAGAGAGCTTTGTGCCAGCTGGAATTTACTCGTACAATTGATAGCTGTATATTGCCTTCTTTGGTAAGGAATTCCAATTCCACTACCTAGCTATTCAATTTATCACTCATCCATTTTGAGTAATAATAGTACGATAGTACAATCCTCAAATGCGCTCCACTTATGGATAAGGTTAACGTTGTACCAACGAATATTCCTTCCTGTGGATGTGACAGAGCCTTGAAGTAGATAGTTCTTCAATCATTGATTCTGATTCTGTCAGTTCTTGAGTGATGTAAATTCTTTTTGCTTCTGATGCTCTTGTCATAGCTTCTTAAGATCTTCAGCTTCTGAACTTTATCAGAGTCTAGCTTTTGGTCTTCAGAAGTGCTATCTTCAGCACGCAAAGATTAAGCTTCTGATGAACAGCGATACTCTTTCAGAGCTTGTTTTGACTGGCTTCTCTGCTACTATTCATAGTGCTTCTGAATGAATTTTAACTTGTAATTCTGCACATTAGAATAATCATTAGTAATACCAATTGTAATTTTAATACTTTGTTATCATCAAAACCACTTAAAACATTAGAGGTTCATGTCAGACCCACTTTGTTCCAACATAATTTTGGGGATTTTAACTATTGATCTATTCATCGCCCTCTAGATCAAGATCATAAAGTCTTAGAGCATCCACAATGGTGGTTCTTAGTTTTTTAAGTACCAGTACCTAATAGGTACTATCATTGGAGTAAAACAGAAAAGAGTACTTAATAGGTACTGCTTCTTAAATAAGCATTGGTACCTATATTACTTTTATGGGACCCGCTTATAATAATGTAGAGTTATTGGTGAGATGTATTATTGATGGGACCCATTTAGAACTTTTTAAGAAGTGTTGGATTGGAGGGATTGAGTGCTTAATATGTACTATTATTAAAAAGTTATAAAAGAATGATGTGTACATGTGGGGTCCGGTTAAGTACTAAAAAATGAATAGCTCCATTGTGGATGCTCTTAGTGTAGGACGAAATTTTCGACACACATTTTATTTTGGATATATATTAGTACGGTGGATAATTTTGATATGCTTACAAATTTTTTTATTAATTTTTAACCTATCAAAATTATTTACCTCAAAAGCAGTGGCGGAACCAGGAAAAATTGTGTGGGGGGCTAGAAATTTTTTTAATAAATAAATTAAATATGAAAATTATATTGTATATAAAAATATAAGTCAAACTGCATCTAAAGCAATGCATATAAGTTTTGTCCTAATATAAATTCAATTAGTTATCCGTTATTTTTTGACAAACAAAGTCAAAGTTCATTATTATAAAATTAGACTGTATAACTTAAAATAATATTCGACGTATATATATCAAGTTACTTGGAATCATCAATAATAGACTATAAACTAATATTTGCACTAATAGTTGAACTAATAAATGTGCCGAGTTCCTTATAGTCATTAATAATAAACTCTTAATTATCATTTACATTAATATTTGTACAAATATGTATATAATTACTTAAAATAATTTATAATATAATTATATTAATACTCTACTTATAAAAACATTATTATTTTTGAGTGGGGAGGGTCGTGGCCACCCTCAGCCCTTCCTTGGTACCGCCACAGTGTCAGAAGTATATCGGTATAATATGTATCAAAGTGTTCAACTTAGAGCAAAAGCCAAAGACAAAGAGGCATCTAAAGTCACGTGTAAAGTTTAGTGAATAGTGAACAAATGAGAGTCGTGGATTGAACACAAATAGACAAATTTAATTTAGCATTAAACTTAACTTTGACATTTACTGCCCATAAATTCTAACCCGGTTGATAAAAATATAAAAATTGATAGATCAAACGCCATTACCGAAGTTTAAACTCTGTCTAATATATTTTGAATTTTCAATAATTTATTATTTTGCACAATTTTTTATATTAAATAAACATAATAATGCGGCTACCATTCAACCTGTAAGTGATACAACACTTGTTGGCTAGTGCTCTGCGTCTAGTCGAAATCTCGTACTCTGCGGTATAGAACCATGTTTTGCATTGAATAATTTGGCATTCATTTTTCACTAGATTTTGCATGCCTTATCCATATATCACAAAGAGAACAGTACCACTTGATGCACATGTGCATGCGCCATTTGCAATCATGCCATTTTGTATTACTCATTTACTAGAACATCGCACGGATCTAATTAGCCGTAATATTTTACAATAAAAACATAATATAATTTTTTTAATACTAAAATGCATATAAGAAAAGTCGAGTAACATTAAACATTAATTCAATGATAAATTTTGATAAATGTTCATACAATATAAATTATTGTATATTACAAAATACTTCTCTATAGACTACTCCACAAGTGGAACCGAAGTAAATACTGTATAGTGGGCACCGCAAACAAAGAATGTCTATGTTTATTAACTATCTGAACTTGTGTTCCTTCACATAGTCTCATCATTTATATAGTTCATGATCACTTTATCATGGTTTTGTTGCAGTTACTTTGATGTCTGGTGTGGATTGTGTGAATTTCATTTTTACTATCATTTTGGGTGTGATATAGCATCAAAGTTTTCTCACTTATTTGTTTGAATTTTTGGATCCATCGTTTAAATTGAATTAAAGTAATTTTATAATTGTACTCCAAATTTGTGAAGAGGGTATATAAATATTTAATTCGAATTATAAGTACTATTGTGATATACATGGTTCTCTTTTATTATCTGACTAGTTTGTTTTCTAATATGATTATCGAATGATGAAGTAGCAAGTTCGAGAACTCCAGATTAAGCAGACCAAGGCATCAGAACCTAAAGATAAGGAAGAGGAACTGGAGGAGGATGATGAAAATGTTTTATGCAATGTATGTAGTATGCATTAATACTAGATACATCGCATAAAACACTTTCATCGTCCTCCTTCAGTTCCTCTTCCTTATCTTTAGGTTCCGATGTCTTTGTCTGCTTAATCTGGGGTTCTGAAGGCTACTACTTCACCATTCAAAAATCATATTAGAAAATAAACTAGCTAGGCAATAAAAGAGAACCAAAGACATCACAACAATACTTATAATTCAAATTGAATATTTATATACTCTCTTCAAAAATTTGGTCTACAGTTACAAAATTACTTTCATTTAAACGATGATTTTAGAAATTCAAACAAATTAAAAAAGTGAGAAAACATTGATGCCACTATCACACCAAGAATGACAGTAAAATTGAAATGCACACAATCCACAAGACATCAAAAGAAGTCCAACAAAACCATGATAAAATGTTTGTGAACTTTACAGATGATGAGACTATGTAAAGGAACACATGATTAATTAGAGTTAATACATAGATAAATCCCTACTCTTTTGTGTGTCAATTAGGATCAAATTTCATCTTACAAGCAAAATGGCCCGCAAGTATTTACCTTTCAAACAATTTTTTCATGTTATTATAGAAGCTTAAAATCTAAGGAAAGAGCTTAAAAGAAATTTTGAACGGGGCCTTCTTTATTAAACTCTATAATTTGAACGATAACTCCTAAGTAAATAAAACTGACCAAATATTTATTTTTTTCTCCTACTTAATTCTCTTTATGTATTCTACTGATTTCATATTGGATCTCAATGTTGTATTTTTTATATGAATTCGTAAGCCATGAAGTGCTCAAAATTTACGGGGTGTGATATTTATTTTTATTTCATCTAAATATGCAAAATGCTTTGTTAAATTGAACATTATTGTTATTTTAATAATTAAGAATGGTAGTTTGTGGATGATGTTTCGATTATGGTTCATATTAAGGAGGAGATTAGGAGAATGTAAATAGGTTCTTGAAAATCACCAAGTTTAAGATAGAATTGGACCCCGTGGCGTCCAAGAATATAATTAATCAAATGAATCACAATTTTTAAAATTATTTATATAACATATCAATGATGAAAAAATCAACAAAGAACCCATGAGATAAAGAAGAAATAAAAGTTACCTCCACAATTTTTTGTAGCACCAAATCTTCTAAGGCTTATTGGTTCACGTGGGTGAAATCAAACATTGATGATCAACATGAGATTAATAGAACACAATAAGGAAATTAAGATGTTAGAAATATGATGAACAACATAGGTGGGTTGTGGTGTCAGACTATGATATATAAGTGAAATTACAAAAATCAAGTTCAAGGAAGTATTTTGATACATGGAATTTAAGTAAAAAAAGAGAAGCGAGAGTGAGTGACAATTGAAAAGAGATGACTCTTTTTATAGATGTAAGTGTTGTAGTATTATAAGATAGTGGTTGGAATACATTAATTTTTAATTTTTATTTTTGGTAAGGGTTGGAATACATTAATTAAAATAGTTTTTTTGGTCAAATTATTAAGATAATATATAATTAATAGTATTAAATGTGAATTCAGTCAAAGATTCTTATTAAAAAAATAAGACTTAATCATCATTTTCGTCCCTGTAAGTTCGCGATTTTTTTGTTTTAGTCCCTGTATCTTTTTTTGTTGCAAATTAGTCCCTGTATGTTCAAATCTTTTGGTTTTAGTCCCTTAAAACTAAAATCCGCAGGAAAATTCGCAAGAAACCACCAAATTTTCCTGCAGATTTTAGCTATAGGGACTAAAATAAAAAAGATTTGTACATGCAGGGACTAATTTGCAACAAAAAAAGATACAGGGACTAAAACAAAAAAATTATGAACTTACAGGAACAAAAATGATGTTTAAGCCAAAAAATAAATTAAGTCAAAGAAAGAGAATTATTAAAAAGGAACTTAATCAAAAAATAATATTAAATATAAAATAGGTCCAAAGTATTAAATATTAAATACAAACATATTTATTTTATATCTTTTGTTTATAATTTATGATATGAAAATGATTTTATAGAAAAAATTGATAATAATTATACTTTTCCAGAACTTGGTCGTCGTCTTCTTCGCGTTCGTCTAGGGCACAAATGAAAAAGATTGTGACCTTTGTTTCCTTTCCCTTTATTTTTCCATTTGATTTTTAATTTTTATTTATTTAAAACATCTCTTAACATAATGGCAGTAAAAAATAAATAAAAATTCATAATATTCGACGTGTCAGTGCCATGTAAGCATACTTACAGAGTGACCTGTCTTGTTTTGTCCATATATAGGATCCAAAAGTATGGAATCTTTATATTGCAGAGAGTATTTAAAAAAATAAATTTACAGGAGAGTATAATCAATTTCTCTCACTTTACAGGGAGAAAAAAATACTATATACCCTTATTTTTATTATTTTTTATGTAGTGAGAATATGCCCAATTAATTTTAATGGGAAAATTTTAGTGGAAAGAAGTGGAAAATTTGGGGTTTAAATTTTAGTCTTTTTAACAATATCTTCGATAGATATCAATTGAGTTATTATGCCTATAAGAATAGAGTGTGTCCATATATGTCACATTTTAATCGATCTTACGTCACCTACAATCTATTGTAAACATTCACAAAAGAGCACTGTAGAAGTATAACTACTCCTCCAACCTCGTTTACCACAGATAACTTGCCCAAAGAGAGCCGATGAATACCCTTATTGTTTTATATGCACTAAAAACCCATAATAAATATTTCATTTTTTTTAATATCATCACACGACGTCTAAGAAATAAGAAAAGTGTTCATCATACAAATTGGGATGACTTGTGACACAAATTTGACTAGAACTTCTCTTCCATTTTTAGATAGTGCATGCCCACTCCACAAATTGATTTCATCCCACACATGATTTTTGATAAAATTGAAATTAAATTTCATATTACGCTCGATCACAGACGGAAGACCCAAGTACTTCCCCATTTTTAGAGTTAATATTGACCTCGAGAATTGCCTCCAAAATATCCTTTGTTTGATGCAAAACATTTATACTAAAGAAAACTTTAGATTTATTATCAAAATTTACTAACGACTCTCTTGTGCTAAGGTGAAAGAAGTTAAAAAGTAAAAGTTCAGGATTCAAGTCCTGATGCAGGGTGAAAAAAAACTACTATGTCTATGTGGCTAGAATATTTTTCAAAGCACTTGCTTCCTTATGCGATGAATTGAAAAACAAAAAAAATCATCCGCCAAAAAAGTATATGAGAATCTGAAAAAATATTGCATTAAAAAAATTTATTTAATTCTTTTATATAAAAGTAAAAGTGAACAGATCCTTTGAGAAATATTGCATCATTAATTCTTTTATAAGTTGATAAAAATTCATCCATAATTTTGTGTCATATTTATTTGTCAATGGTAGTATTCTGTTTGGTGTATATCAATATTCAATGGTTACCAAATAAAAGAAATTGAAAATCAAATGGGGATGTAGCTCAGATGGTAGAGCGCTCGCTTAGCATGCGAGAGATACGGGGATCGATACCCCGCATCTCCAAATTTTGGGTTAATTTTTTATTTTATTTTTCATTCTCATAAGACATTTCTTGGATGTAAATCAGGTGTGTGTGTGTATATATATATATATATATATATATATATATATATATATATATTTATATATGTTGTAGTGATTAATCCTTTGAATTTTGTAGAACTCAAATGAATGACAACCCCTTCTTAAAAGTTATAATATTGTTGTATGCTCAAACTATGAATCAAACTCAAAATTATAGTTAAACTAAAAGAGATTCACGTCTCCTCATCTAAATGCTATTAATTAATTCCCATCAGACTTTGTTTTGTATTGGTATACGTCTAGGCTAGCTAATAGCTATAAGTAAGTAACCAAAGCCAGATGCCACAATGGTGTAAGAATCTGAATACGTGCAAATTAACTGGAAAGCACTTTGCCACACATAGCTTTTTGCCGTTGGAATTGAGAATCACAATTCACATCATATTAGAAAAAAAATAAGTGATATGATGCTGCTACGTGCACTGCTAATAGAGACACCACAATAGAATTTATTTCTATATATGTCAATAACAATAAACCAACACGTTTATTCTTAGTGTCTCACTGTTGTCTTTAGACATGGCAATAAAACCCATATCCGCGGGTACCCGCCCAAATCATATCCGCTTTGACGGGGAATACTCGAGTTGACTGAGTTTGGGTACGGGTTTTGGTTTTCCCCGATTTCAAAAGACGGAGTTGGGGCGGGTAATGGGGACATTGATACCCACCCCGAATCCGTCCCCGAACCTGCCCCGCTTATATTATAATTAGATTTTACCTCTTTTAAATTTGAAATCCTTAAACAATCTCTAAAATTACATTCATATGTTTATTTTTTATCCTTAATTTGAGTATTAAACAAACTATTTTCTCTATTTCTTTTCTATATTTAAAAAAATATAGTTGAAACAAAATAATTTTTGGCCCTTTAACTTCTTTTTTTTTTAATAAAAAAATATTAAAATGCAATCCAAATTTATGTTGGAAGAGGTATAACGGGAATACCCGAACTCCGTCGGGATACCCGATCCCCGTTGGGTTTGGATTTCGGGTTATACTTTTTATCCCCGCTTGAAATTGAGATGGGTTTGGGGAAAACCCGAACTATATGAATTTGAGTTTGGGGAAGGCAAAATCCGTCCCCGCCCCGCCATTGCCATGCCTAGTTGTGTTTCTCTATCGAGCTTACACATTTTTTCCCTATCAGCTACATCATGTCATTATATAGAGTTCTTTCCACCGATTAATACTTACAAAGCTAGAATAGATGCTCATTTATTTTCGATTTTTTTTATTTTTTATTACTCTTTCTTGTGTTAAGTAGTTTAATTGTTAGAAATTTCATCTTTCAAGATAAATAAAAAAATGACCAAAATTTAAATTCGGACTCTTACATATAAAATACAATATCCTTATTAACTAAGCCATACTTATGAAGACTATTTTTTTGTTCACTTTATCTTTTAAAATTTAATTACTCTTATTTATATCTTTTGGCGATCAAAATTGTTTTGTCGTTAAAAATAATTGTTTATATAAAATTGTTTTACATGAGTGAACACATCATAAATAATTCATTTTGAAAAATAGACATTTTAAAATAAATGTTAGGAAGCGACAAAATTAATTACTTAGAAAAGTGGAGGTTAAACATTTTATAAGTGAGAGGATTCAGAAAATCTAATACTTTAAGGTTTAGGGTTAAAGTGTGGTGTCCAACTCATCTGTGAAGTTGTTCTTAAATCTAATATGGATGATCCTGTGATCGTCCCTCGTCACCCAACAAATTGTAATCACTACAACAAGTTTGAGATTTAGTAACATTTGAAAAATGTTACTAAATCTTAAAAAATGTTACTAAAGGGTTTTAGTATCATTTTATCAAGTGTTACATAAAGCCTATGTTACTAAAGGGTTTTAGTAACATCTTAGAGTATCATTAGTAACATTTAATGAATGTTACCTCTTTAGTAGCTAATTCCTAGTAAATAAGTTAAGCTAAAAGTTATGCGTAGATTGAGGACAAATTGGCTATGAAATATTTTCCTAGCTAACTAATAGCTAACTTCCTAGCTAATTCATAGCTAACCTTGTTGCAGGATAAGTTACAAAAGCTAGACACCCATCCATCAGTGCATGTTACTAAAAGTGTTGTGTAACACCCTAACCCATATATGACAATTAATATACTTTAAATTAATGAATACATATAGAATCAAGGTGTACAATCTAATACCATTTATACATGCATGCATTATATATATATATATATATATATATATATATATATATATATTAATGGATATCCAAATTATATTCATGCATCTTAAGACATAATCATCGTACATCAACTTCTTTTCTAACAAAATAGATAAATAAGTATCAAGTTATCCATGTAATCAACATGGATGTAATAAGTAACATAGTTCAAACAACCATAAGAATAATTCATGCTCAAAACATTCGAATAAGGAAAACGTCTACCCGACTCGATGTTACAAATATCAGAGCACCTACTTATTACAAACCAACTAGAACTAAGGTTAACTAGGAGAAGCATAGAGCTTGTCTCCTCACCACTCGCAAACACAAGCGCAGACAACGCTAATCCGTCGATGCTAACTCCTCACCCTGCACACCTGAACCCCCAAAGGTTCAGCATTTACACAAAACAGAGAGTTAGTAAAGAATCCCGCAAAATAATGCAAGTGTGTCGAACACTATTCATTCATATTAAATAGATAAGGAAATGCAACAATCATATCATATAAGCAACCTCTTTCACTAGTTGTATATAACTCAAATATCAATTAACATTAATACAATACAACCTTATTATTTAATAAAAATCAATCCATATATCAATGACATATAACAAAACAATGCATAACCAAGAATGTCATTTACCAAATTATCACATATAGATAATCAACTTCATCTCTTAATGCAAACTAATGCAAGAAGTTCATGAATGCTCCCTAGCATTCCTCTAATGTATGAAGGTACCTTGTCATTTCGTTAGAAAACTTATTCTAACTATATTTTAACCACCTTGTCAAAATATTCCGTGTTTTAGTCACCTCACTAAAACACCTGCTCATCATGCATAAATGAATGCATGAATGTAATCATTAACTCATGAACATAATCAACTTCATTTAAAAAGGATATCATAATTAAGCACTTCAACCTCAAGTACATTATCACAATTACTCATTTATGATTCAATACTACCTTAATCCCTCAATCATATTATTTCCAATAAGTTAATCGTATATAGGCTATCATGCCATTCTATAATCAAAAGACCAGAATTAAGACATGTTCCAAGCCAAGATCAAAAGGAGAGAAAAGTCAAATTATACGTGTAGGAAGCGTTGACTTTCGCGCAGGCGAAATCATGATTCGCGTGCGCGAAACTTGCCTAGCGTGCGCGAACTTCGAATCGCGTGCGCGAAGAGGACAACGGAAAGGAGATGTGCTTCTGTCAATTTCGCGTGCGCGGAACAGGGTCCTCGCGTGCGCGAAATTGCCCAGAAATTCATCCCTTTCACGATTTTCATACCACAACCCATAAAAAGTATCATTTTTCTTGTTTCCAAAGATTAAAGGTTCAAGCTTTAGGTGTTTATGATCAAATACAACATGAAAGTAGAGTCTAAAACATGATCAAGCATCAAGTAATGAAAATCCATAGATTTTTTGCATAATACTTCAAAACTCATACCAACACATAATTTCCTTATAAACATCTACACAATTTCCATGATTGAACCCAAAGTTATAGTTTTTCTTTCATCAAATCATTTGAGTAATCTATCCATAACATAAAAATCATTCATTTTTAAGAATCAAACCCAACCCAAAGAAAAAGAGTGAGAGAGGATTGGGTTGGAGAGAGTAAGACTTTCTCCCCCTCTCTTAATCACTCTTGAGAAACTAAACTACTCTCATACCTTAAGAAATCTGATTTCTCTAGTCCTTCAATCTTCTAGTTCTTCCTCTTGCTCTTTCTTCTTCTTCAAGAAAAGGTCTCTTTCTCTCTATTCTCTTTCTACCTCCTTTCTTTTCTTTCTATCTTATGATTTCTATCTTACTAATATTCTTATCTTAACCTAATGGTAATTAAATTACCACTTTTACCCTTCTTATCTTATCATCTTCTATTGGGCTTAGCCCACTCACTCACCATAAGTCCAATTCATTAATATCCTAGTAAGTAACATAAGCCACTATTCTACTACTTCTCACAATTAACCAATTAATTCATCTAATCCTAAATAAAAGGTTATAAATAGAATTAATGATCCTAGGGAATTACTAGAATACCCTTTAATTAGCTAATGCATAACTATTGATAAAAATCAAGAAACACATTTATTCAAGTAATTAAGTAAATAGACAAATAAACATATTAAAAATCCTATTTAATCAAATACGGGTGTTACAACTCTACCCCCTAAAAGAATTTTCGACCTCGAAAATTACCTTGAAACAATTCCGGATATGACCTCCTCATCTCATCCTCTAGCTCCCAAGTAGCGCTTTCACCGGCCGGTCCTCCCCAAACCACCTTAACCGATGCAATTTCTTTGTTCCTCAACTTCTTCACTTCCCTTCCTTCTATTCTCAAAGGTATAGCTTCAACCGTAAGGTTCTCTCTCACTTGGATGTCATCCACTTCTATCACATGGGTTGGATCGGGAACATACTTTCTCAATTGTGATATATGGAACACATTATGCAAATTTGACAAATATGGTGGCAATGCAATCCGATAAGCCACTTCCCCTACTCTTCCAAGAATCTCATAAGGTCCAATAAATTTTGGCGTCAATTTCCTTGACCTCAAGGCACGTCCAATACCGGTAGTTGGCGAAACTTTTAGAAAAACATGATCTCCTTCCTTAAATTCTACATTCTTTCTCTTTTTATCATAATAGCTCTTTTGCCTACTTTGAGATGCCCTCAACTTTTCTTGTATCATCTTAATTTTCTCCGTTGTTTGTTGAACTATTTCCGGTCCAAGTACCACCTTTTCGCCCGCCTCACACCAACACAAAGGAGTTCTACACCTTCTTCCATATAGAGCTTCAAAAGGTGTCATTCCAATACTAGTGTGAAAACTATTGTTGTAAGTAAATTCTATTAATGGTAAATAGCCATCCCAACTACCTCCTCCTTCCAAAACACAAGCCCTTAACAAATCTTCGAGTGATTGGATTGTCCTTTCCGATTGTCCATCCGTTTGAGGGTGGTAAGCGGAACTCAACCTCAACTTAGTTCCTAAGGCTTCTTGTAAGCTCTCCCAAAATCTAGAAGTAAACCTCGGATCTCTATCCGACACGATGCTAGAAGGAATACCATGCAACTTAACAACTTGCTCCACATAAATCTCCGCTAACTTCGGTATCAAAGTTCCGGTCTTAAAAGCAATAAAGTGTGCGGATTTTGTCAACCTATCCACAATCACCCAAATAGAGTCATTTCCCTTTGTAGTCCTTGGTAACCCACTTACAAAGTCCATTGCAATGCTATCCCACTTCCACTCGGGTATAAACATAGGTTGTAACAATCCGGAAGGCCTTTGATGTTCCACCTTAGATTTTTGACAAGTCAAACAAGCATATACAAACTCTGCCACCTCCTTCTTCATACTAGGCCACCAAAACAACTTCTTTAGATCTTGGTACATCTTAGTAGCTCCGGGGTGAATACTTAACCCACTTCGATGTCCTTCTTCCAAAATCTTCCTCTTCAATTCCGGTATGTCGGGTATGCAAACTCTTTCGCGAAATTTTATAATACCATTCTCATCCAATTTGAAGTCGGTCTCTTTCCCTTGGTTAATCAAAGTCAAACGGTTTACCAAACTCAAATCCCCTTTTTGACCATCTTTCACTTCATCAAGAAAATCATTAGTAAGCTTTAACATTCCCAACTTGACACTATGAGGAGTCACTTCACAAACCAAACTAAGGTCTCTAAATTGCTCAATTAAATCCAATTCCTTTGCCATGAGACTCGACATATGCATAGATTTTCTACTCAAAGCATCCGCTACAACATTCGCTTTTCCGGGATGATAGCTCAACTTGAAATCATAATCCTTTAAGAACTCTAACCATCTCCTTTGTCTCATGTTCAACTCCTTTTGGTCAAATAAGTACTTCAAGCTCTTGTGATCACTAAAAATCTCGAATCTAGAACCAAATAGATAGTGTCTCCAAATCTTCAAGACAAAAACAACGGCGGCTAACTCAAGATCGTGCGTTGGATAATTCTTCTCATGTACTTTTAGTTGTCTAGAAGCATAAGCAACCACTTTACCATTTTGCATAAGTACACCTCCTAATCCCATCAAAGAAGCATCACAATACACAACAAATGGTTCATCCGCTTTCGGTAAGGTCAAAACTGGTGCCGATGTCAACCTCTTCTTCAATTCTTGAAAACTCTTCTCACAAAGACTATCCCATACAAAAGCTTCACCCTTTCGAGTCAATTTAGTTAACGGCAAGGCTAGCTTTGAAAAACCTTCAATAAATCTCCGATAATAACCCGCTAAACCAAGAAAGCTCCTTATCTCAAAAACCGATCTCGGGGTTTCCCATTTCAACACCGCATCTATTTTAGAAGGGTCCACCGCAATACCTCCGTTAGATATAACATGGCCAAGAAAACTCACCTCTTTCAACCAAAATTCACACTTTGACAACTTCGCATAAAGCTTCTTTTCTCTTAACGTTTCTAGTACTATCCTCAAGTGTTCGGCATGCTCTTCCTCCGATTTAGAGTAGACCAAAATATCATCAATGAACACTACCACAAACTTATCCAAGTATGGATGAAAAATCCGGTTCATATACTCCATGAAAACACCGGGTGCATTAGTCACACCGAAAGGCATCACCGCATACTCATAGTGACCCTAACGAGTTCTAAAAGCCGTCTTCGGTATGTCATCCGATTTAACTCTAATTTGGTGATATCCCGACCTCAAATCAATCTTGCTAAACACACAAGCACCCACCAATTGATCCATCAAATCGTCGATCCTCGGAAGTGGATATTTATTCTTGATAGTCACTTTATTCAATTGCCGATAATCAATACACAACCTCATGCTCCCCTCTTTCTTCTTTACTAACAAAACTGGTGCTCCCCAAGGGGACACGCTAGGTCGAATAAACTTCTTCTCGAGTAACTCTTCAAGTTGCTTCTTCAGTTCACCCAATTCTGATGCCGACATTCGATATGGCGCCATAGAAATAGGACTTGTTCCAGGCACCAATTCAATGGTAAACTCCACTTCTCTCTCAGGAGGTACATCTGACACATCCTCCGGAAACACATCAGAAAACTCTTGCACCACCGGTAATTCCTTAATCTCCACACCACCGTCTAGTTTCAAAGATGCAAACATCGCAAATAATTCTCCATGCTCCTTCAAGGATTCTTTTATCTCCTTCCCACTCATCAATAGTGAACTCTCTTCCGATTTAGGAAATACAACAGTTTTCTCGCAACAATTAATATGAACACGATTAAATATCAACCAATTCATACCAAAGATTACATCTATATTGCTAAGTGGAATACACACTAGGTCCATACCAAAAGATCTATCAAACACATCAACAGGACACTTAAGACACACAAATTGAGTAGTCACAGAACCACTAGCAGGAGTTTCTATTTCCATACGACTAGGCATATCAGACATAGGTATATTAAGACGTTTTGCACAATCAATAGATATGAAGGAGTGTGTTGCTCCGGTGTCAATAATCGCAATTAAAGGAGTGCCATAGATAAAACACGTACCTCTAATGAGATTGTCCACTTGATCCGCACCGTCTCCACTCAAAGCAAACACTTTTCCGGCAACCTTCTTTGGCTTCTTGCATTCCGGACTCTTGTGACCCAACTCTCCACAATTGTAGCAACTAATCGGTTCCTTACATTCATAAGCCATGTGCCCCGGCTTCTTACACCTATAGCACTTAGCCTTCTCTTTGTCATAGCCTTCATTAGTCTTCTTTCCACCACCTTCACCACCCTTCTTCTTCCACTTGTTGTCATAAGGTTTCCCACGATTCACCTCTTTTCCCTTCTTATCATTTGCATTCTTGTAGTAGTTTGACTTGGCCTTTGCATCTCTATCACAAATGCTACTCTTGTTCACCAAAGTGGCAAAGTTCCGAATCTCCGAGAAACCAATAAGCAACTTGATGTCGGGACGTAGTCCGCTTTCAAACTTCACACACTTATCCATCTCCGCTTCAACCGTGTTATAATGAGGACTATACCTACATAACTCTTCAAATTTTGCCGCATATTCCGCCACAGACATGTTTCCTTGCTTCAACTCCATAAACTCAACCACCTTCCTATTTCTTATATCCGATGGAAAGTACTTGACCAAGAACTCTCTCTTGAAGCTATCCCAAGTAATGACGGCATTGCCAAATCCCAACCTTTGGCTTGCATTTCTCCACCAATAGCTAGCATCCTCATGGAGCATGTAAGTTCCCAAGGTCACCTTTTGTGTTTCCGAGCACCTCATTGCTCCGAAAATTCTTTCCATAGCTTCCAACCATTTGATAGCACCATCGGGATCATGTCCACCCTTGAAGACTTGTGGATTGTTCTTCAAGAAACGCTCCAATCTTGCTTCATCCTCATTGCCTCTAAGGTTCTCTTGAGCAACCCTCTCGGCATTTCTATTCGTCGCCTCTTGAGCCATGGCATTAGCCATCATGGTCAAGGCATCCGCAATCGCCCTTTGAGACATCACCTGGATAACCAATCAAATCCAATTAACATTAGAACTAAGTACTAACAGTGTCTCCTACACATGTTGTACACACGGGTAATTCTAAGCCTAATTGATCCGACATGAATCGACCTTGCTCTGATACCAACTATTGTAACACCCTAACCCATATATGACAATTAATATACTTTAAATTAATGAATACATATAGAATCAAGGTGTACAATCTAATACCATTTATACATGCATGCATTATATATATATATATATATATTAATGGATATCCAAATTATATTCATGCATCTTAAGACATAATCATCGTACATCAACTTCTTTTCTAACAAAATAGATAAATAAGTATCAAGTTATCCATGTAATCAACATGGATGTAATAAGTAACATAGTTCAAACAACCATAAGAATAATTCATGCTCAAAACATTCGAATAAGGAAAACGTCTACCCGACTCGATGTTACAAATATCAGAGCACCTACTTATTACAAACCAACTAGAACTAAGGTTAACTAGGAGAAGCATAGAGCTTGTCTCCTCACCACTCGCAAACACAAGCGCAGACAACGCTAATCCGTCGATGCTAACTCCTCACCCTGCACACCTGAACCCCCAAAGGTTCAGCATTTACACAAAACAGAGAGTTAGTAAAGAATCCCGCAAAATAATGCAAGTGTGTCGAACACTATTCATTCATATTAAATAGATAAGGAAATGCAACAATCATATCATATAAGCAACCTCTTTCACTAGTTGTATATAACTCAAATATCAATTAACATTAATACAATACAACCTTATTATTTAATAAAAATCAATCCATATATCAATGACATATAACAAAACAATGCATAACCAAGAATGTCATTTACCAAATTATCACATATAGATAATCAACTTCATCTCCTAATGCAAACTAATGCAAGAAGTTCATGAATGCTCCCTAGCATTCCTCTAATGTATGAAGGTACCTTGTCATTTCGTTAGAAAACTTATTCTAACTATATTTTAACCACCTTGTCAAAATATTCCGTGTTTTAGTCACCTCACTAAAACACCTGCTCATCATGCATAAATGAATGCATGAATGTAATCATTAACTCATGAACATAATCAACTTCATTTAAAAAGGATATCATAATTAAGCACTTCAACCTCAAGTACATTATCACAATTACTCATTTATGATTCAATACTACCTTAATCCCTCAATCATATTATTTCCAATAAGTTAATCGTATATAGGCTATCATGCCATTCTATAATCAAAAGACCAGAATTAAGACATGTTCCAAGCCAAGATCAAAAGGAGAGAAAAGTCAAATTATACGTGTAGGAAGCGTTGACTTTCGCGCAGGCGAAATCATGATTCGCGTGCGCGAAACTTGCCTAGCGTGCGCGAACTTCGAATCGCGTGCGCGAAGAGGACAACGGAAAGGAGATGTGCTTCTGTCAATTTCGCGTGCGCGGAACAGGGTCCTCGCGTGCGCGAAATTGCCCAGAAATTCATCCCTTTCACGATTTTCATACCACAACCCATAAAAAGTATCATTTTTCTTGTTTCCAAAGATTAAAGGTTCAAGCTTTAGGTGTTTATGATCAAATACAACATGAAAGTAGAGTCTAAAACATGATCAAGCATCAAGTAATGAAAATCCATAGATTTTTTGCATAATACTTCAAAACTCATACCAACACATAATTTCCTTATAAACATCTACACAATTTCCATGATTGAACCCAAAGTTATAGTTTTTCTTTCATCAAATCATTTGAGTAATCTATCCATAACATAAAAATCATTCATTTTTAAGAATCAAACCCAACCCAAAGAAAAAGAGTGAGAGAGGATTGGGTTGGAGAGAGTAAGACTTTCTCCCCCTCTCTTAATCACTCTTGAGAAACTAAACTACTCTCATACCTTAAGAAATCTGATTTCTCTAGTCCTTCAATCTTCTAGTTCTTCCTCTTGCTCTTTCTTCTTCTTCAAGAAAAGGTCTCTTTCTCTCTATTCTCTTTCTACCTCCTTTCTTTTCTTTCTATCTTATGATTTCTATCTTACTAATATTCTTATCTTAACCTAATGGTAATTAAATTACCACTTTTACCCTTCTTATCTTATCATCTTCTATTGGGCTTAGCCCACTCACTCACCATAAGTCCAATTCATTAATATCCTAGTAAGTAACATAAGCCACTATTCTACTACTTCTCACAATTAACCAATTAATTCATCTAATCCTAAATAAAAGGTTATAAATAGAATTAATGATCCTAGGGAATTACTAGAATACCCTTTAATTAGCTAATGCATAACTATTGATAAAAATCAAGAAACACATTTATTCAAGTAATTAAGTAAATAGACAAATAAACATATTAAAAATCCTATTTAATCAAATACGGGTGTTACATGTTGTCATCAAATGGAAAGAACCAGATGAAATAGAAAGAATAGTCAATCTAGATTTTGCATATAAAAAAAGTCTTGCCATCAAATGTTACTTAAAGGTACGGAGTAACTTATATGCCCTGATATAAACTAAACTAGTTAGCTCTATAAAAGTGTTTCCATCAAATGTTACCAAAGATAGAAGAAGCACCATATTAAAATGATCTAGAATATACTTATCACCAAAGAACATACCTGTCATAAATGAATCACAACCTTTCCATTCTTTCAACACCAGGTGGTAACTGTATTTATTTATCACCAAATTAAAATAGACGATAGAAGAAGCACAATATTAAAATGATCTATAGAATTTATTTATCACCAAATAATATACCTGTAATTGTCCCATCCGAGCTTTTATTCCTGCAATTGTCCTATATTGTCCAGGGATACCCTCCAATAGCTTCACTGCCTTCTGCAAGAGCTTCAGTGCTTCCTCGGGCTTGCTTAGAACTTCATAGATTGCAGAGATTTCAGTCAAACCACTCGCAATCTCTCTGGCGGTTAATTCAGGCACATGTTTACTGTATATTGTTAACGCAAACCCTGAAAAAGCTGGTCACCCCCTAGATATTCAGTAATCATTTGCCCGACCTATCAAATTAAAAGGAGATGATTATTATGACTTTGGAAGAAAAAAAAATTATAATAGATTTAACTCATTTTCATTGAAGGTGTATGAACAAATAATCAATTAGCTTTCATAATATATACCTCTTCCCACTCTATAAAGCTATCATCATTCAAGTCATACATCCTAAAAGAAACTGAATCAAAATACCTGATTCAATAAATAGAAAGAGTTATAAATTGTATCCAGCACATACTGATGTTTGCTTGTCACTTGTCAATACTAATGTTCTTTGTATGTTACTAATACCAAGTTGCATAGTGGCTTCAACTCAAACACAATGAACATAATCAATGATAAAAATGTTCTGAAATTAAAAAAAAAAAGTTGAAATATTATTTTTAACTAGAGAAGAAGCTTACCTTGGTCGGCTCCATCAACAATGTAAAAAATTGCTACCCTTACCTTGCTGCTGCACTATATAGTAATGATATATAGACATTCTAAACAAACTCAAATATGCTCACATGCACATACAAGTTAGATAGATATAGCTGAATTTAAATTACCTAAACAAATTGAATTCAATAACCTAAAAAATTGAATGCCATTTACCGAACTGAAGAGATGCGATTGTGAATTGAGGAATTGCGATGTTGAATGAAGGAGCTGCAATTGCAATTGTGAATCGAGATGCGATTCTGAAAGCGAATCGAGGAGTTGCGCTTTGAATGGGGGAGTTGCGATTGCAATTGTGAATCGAGGAGAAGCGATTGTGAATTCGATTGCAATTGTGTTTCTGGAAGAGGTGAAGATCTCTGGAGTGAAGATCGTTGACGGTGAAGATCGGTCATGGAAATCGGCGACAGTGAAGATTGTGAAAAAATTATTCTGTTGAAGTGTGAATAACGAGAAGAGTTAGTTTGGAGAAAAAATGGTAAAAAATTAAAAAGTTAAGGAGTATAAAAAATTATTTATGTTCAAGTGAGTGTTGCTAAAAATAAGTGAGTGTCACACTTTTTAAAAAATGTTACAAAATAGTTCATATTAGTAACATTTTTCACAAATGTTACAAGTAAGTGTTACTAAAAATAAAAAATGTAGTAGTGAATATTGATCAATTAAAGATATCAATTGTGGAATAATGTACTTACATATGTAAAAATCTACTTTTATGTCTTAAATTATAAGTCGTTTTGTATGAAAAAAAAGTTTAAATAATTGAAATGAGATTGTAATATTTTGGCTCCCACCGCATAGATCAATATGTTGTTGGCATTGGATTATGTTTAAGGAATATTGAGACCGGAGCTTGTATAGCTACAAAAACTCTGTTCCTCGCCCCGGATTAACTATTCATGAAGCAGATACTTTTTGGTCTATATTAAGCATGTTTTTGGATGATGGTGTTAGGAAACATAGTATTGATGGAAAAAATGAGAGAAAAGTTACAAATTTTTCGTATTGATCAAACTAAAATATTACAATATGAGAAAAATTGAATACAAATGGCTATAGCAAAACCTATATATAGGCTAACTAACTAAACTAATTAACTAGTAACTAGAGCAACTAACTATATCTTTAATAGATGGACACTAAATATGCGTGATAGATAGTTTTCGTTCTAATTCATTTAGATATCGGTTATTAATTTGATTGCATATTAGAATGTTGTAGAGTTTGGCTCCATGAATATAACTCAATTTAAGTGAATTTGTCACTTGCATCTTAATATGAGTAGCCACATATACACCTAATTTTGTACTATAAGAAGATAATTATATTTCTACATATATTTAACATTTTATTCATCATGAAAAGTAAGGATCTCAGTTGGTAAGGATATTAAATTTTATATGCATGAATTGTAATTCGAACTTCAAACACTTCACTTATCTAATAGATAAATTCAGTTGCAAATAAATGAAAACTGTAATTCAATTAACCACGATGTGTTCAATTCAATTACTTAAGGTATAAGTAATCTCTTGAATATATTTTTCACGTGGTTGTCATCTTTTTATTCATTTTTTTTATTGATGCATCTTTTTGTTTCTTTTGAGTCATCTTTTCGTTCTTTACACCTATGAAAATTAGCTTGCAGTGTAGTGAAGAGAAAAATATTTATGTTTTGTTCTACATCGATGAATTGAACAATACATAACAAACAAACAAACAAACAAACAAGTGCCTAAGTATAGCAGTACGGCTGACCTCATCAGAAAATAATATTTAAACAAATTAAATTTTAATTTGACTTAATTGCAATTTTGATCCCTCTATTTTTATTATTTTGCATATTTTATCCTCCTATTTTAAAATTCGAAAATTTTGGTCCGCATATCATAATTTTTAACTATAAATTGATTATGTAATATATTTTAAACGACGTGATATATAATATGATGACGAAAAAATACTAACATCGATAAAATTATAAGAAAAATCTTTTATAAAGTTAATTTTAAACATTTTGTATCATCATATTTCAGATAAAATATGTGTTAGGGGGGACCAAAATCGTCGAATTTTAAAATAGGGGGACCAATTCTGTAAAATGATGAAAATAGAGTGACCAAAACTGCAATTAAGCCTTTTAATTTCAATTGTGATTTTTTTTACTTAATTATAGTTTTGATCCGTATTTTTATTTATTCATTGAATTGATCTCCATTTAATTTATAATCATTTAGTTTTGATCCTCTATATTTTTATATTTTAAAATAGTGATTTAACATATTGTAAATGATTTAGTAAAAAAAAATTGTAAAGATGTAATGTACAATCTGATGATATTAAAATGATCAAGAGTCCTAAAATTACAAGAAAATTCGTTAAAAACTACAATTTCAAATGTGTATGAAAAAAATAATTATAAACTACTTGTACAATCAAGAAAAGATACTTTATGTAGTAAGTTTTTTTTTTTTTTTTTTAACCAACTACAACACCCTAGATATATAAATAAAAACAAACAGCAACAAAAAGAGAAGGGGGACGTACACCAAAACCTTCTCAACAAGAAAAAGCAAAGAGATGGGGACTAAAGTCAAACCCATAAAAAAGAAAAAGCAACAACAGAAAAAGCAAACCAAAGAAAAATAAAGTAAAATAAAACAAGAACAATAGAAACTCAATCTGGATGCCTACCCCTGGAACGGGTGTTATGAACTTGAAAACCCTTTTGCATAGACTTTTTCTTGGCCTTAGACACCACCACAGTGAAAGGCTCTTCTCTAGTAGCAGCACGGTTATTCAAGAAATTGATAGCTGCCTCTCTCTCTTCCTCATCAGTATAAACTCTATGCTCAATTTCTCTAACATTCTTATCATCCCAATATTGCTTCAAAATCTCCAAATCATGAGCAACATTCGGTTTCAAAACCTCATCAGAAGAAAGAACATTCGAAGAACTCATACCACACCAAGAGGGAGGGTTTTGAACAAGTGGAATATCAGACATATCAACAGTATCGTCAGCATGTTCTAAACGCACAGGATCCACATCAATAGAAATGCCAGAAGAAAACTCTCCATCAATGTTTAAAACATCTCTCACCAACACATTGGCTGCTGCCTCTTTAGATCTTATTATATCAAGAGTAAGAGGATCCTCAAATGCCACAGTTTTAGTGCAACCACTCACTACATTTTCATGCTTTTTAGGAACAAAAACCTGTTTGGTTTTTTTTTTGGGATCATTTTTAGTGGCATCCAAATCTCTAGTAATTTTAAAAGCAAGATCTTTTCTACAGTGATCTGAAGAATGTCCAATACAATTGCAAGCAGAACAAAAGTAGGGAGGATTTTCATATTCAATTTCAATATCAAAAGCAAATTGTTCCCTTTCAACCCACAATGAATCAGGAAGGTTTCCAGCCATATTGACATCAACTAATACACGTGCATAGTGACCAAAAGAGTGATTTCTAGTGTTCTCATCAATTGAAATCGGTGTACCAATCGCCCCAGTAATCTCAAATAAAATCCTAGGCTGCCAATATTCTAGAGGGAGATAATGCAAACGCACCCATACCTGGCTATGAGTTTGTTTTTGATGAAAAGGATTAAAGTCCGGTGACCAACGAGATAACCGCAATAGACCCGGATTCAAGTTCCAAGCTCCTCTTGACCAAACACTACGAAGATCAGCATCACAAGAGAAGCGAAATTCAAAAAATCCCCGACCTAAGGGAATCATCTTCCATTGGTTGATAGGTTTCCATAATTGCAAGAGCTTTTCTCGCAAGTCTTTAGAGGATAATGGATTATCCCCTTTAGACAACACAAGTCTACCATGGAGGTAATTGTTGCAGATAGCTAGGCTAGATTGGTAAATATCTTCTGAAATTTTGATAGAAAGTGAATTACCTTTCAGACAAGCTTTTGGAAGCTGAGTTAAAGAGACATCAACTTTGTTGAGGAGTGCCTGCGCAAAACTGCGATTAGAGACAACCGATTTGGAAGCCACAGAGGGCTTCGGAGAGGAAGCCAAGCAAGCCCAAGGACAGATGAAAGGCACGGCGGCAGCAGACATATCTGTAGCAGACAGAACAGAACAACCACCACAATCCTTGTTGAAACTGAGACTTTGATGAAAACAGCAAAAGCTCAGGTCGTGAAGCTCAACCCACGAAGAAGAAAAGCAAGGGTCGACGGAGAAGCTGGTAACCGCGGCAGAAAAAATCACCCAATTAGGGATTGCTACAGTACAAAATCCCTATTTCCCAAATCGATTTGGACAAGTGAATCAAAAAACGGTAGAAAGAAACAGAACGGCGGAGCAACGATGAAACGGTGCATAAGATGTCCAGTCTAAATCAACGCCATCCAACTTTTTTAATGTTTTTGAACAATAGACTGCAAAAATAATAGGTAAGATGTAATTGAAAAAAATTTACACTGAAGAGAATTTTCTCTCTTGTACAATCATTTTTCATGCACTAAAAGTGTAATAATGGTAGGAAGTAATTAAAACATATTTAACCTTGTAATTTTAATATATATTATTCTTGTATGTTGTCAACTCGGTGAAGCTACCAAGTTACAACATGGATTAATTGTGTTATGAGGATTGAGGAGGTTGTTGTTGTTTTATTTGTGCAATAAATACTGGAAAATTCAAACTTTGCTAACACAATATGAATGTGAAAGTAAAAATACGAAACCGATTAGTTATCTTTGAACTTAGAATATGCTCTTGGACGGTGCAATATAGGGGTGTGCAAAAAATCAGGTTAACCATAACCAAAGTATTAACCAAACTAAATCCAATTGTAATAACCAAATCCATTTTATAAGAAAACCACACCAATCCAATAAAAAAAACCAATTGTAAACCATATCCATTTTTTTATAATTGGTTTGTAAACCATATCCATTTTTTAAATTTTTTTTATTTCAAATAAAAGAAATTCCGGAGTTTTTTTCGGAAAAAAGTTTTCGATCTTTTGCCTGGAAAAAAAGTTTCCGATTTTTTCCGGAAAAAAAGTTCTCGATTTTTTGTCGGGAAAAAAAGTTCCCGATTTTTCCAAAAAAAAGTTTCCGATTTTTTCCGGAAAAAAATTTCTCGATTTTTCCGGAAAAAAGTTCTCGATTTTTCCGGAAATAAGTTTTTATCTTTTGACGGGAAAAAAAGTTCCCGATTTTTCCGGAAAAAAAGTTTCCGATTTTTTCCGGAAAAAAAGTTCTCGATTTTTTGCCGGGAAAAAAAGTTCTCGATATTTTTTCCATAAAAAAATTTCCAATTTTTTCCGTAAAAAAATTTCCAATTTTTTCCGTGATAATTTCTAATATTTTTTCGGAAAAAAAGTTCTAATTTTTTTTTTGGAAAAAAAATCCTGATTTTTTAGGAAAAACGTTGGTTCAATTGAATAATCCAATTTTTATTACTAACCGGTTATGAATTGGTTTCAAACCGGTTATGAACCATATCCAAATTAATTTTATAAAATAACCGGTTTGTCATTGAAATGGTTTTAGTTACAAACAACCATATCCTAATTTATGGTTTGGTGTGGTGTGGTTTCAAACCATTACACACCCCTAGTGCAATATGTTTGGTGAAAAGTTATTAATTGGTACCTTTTATTTTATTTTATACCAAAGTCAAATTTCCTCTCCTAGCTTATGGTAAAACTCTAAAGACATAGGTACAGTGATAATAATTGGATTATATGATTAGTATTCATATATATGCACCCATTTTCACTAATATAGTCATTTAATATCATATATTTTTGTTCGCAAATTAGATATCTATTGTGCGCCACCGCAGAGATTAATTTCTTGAATCTTGTGGAATTCAAATAGGTGGTAAACTCGCCCTATGAATTTTAACACTGTTGCATGCTCAAGGGAGAGATCAAACCCAAGACCTTGGTTATGCTAAAAGAGACTTGCGCCATCTCATTTAAGTGTGCTTGAGTAATATCACAAATTTTTTGGGAAAAAGAAATCACCTTGTGTTTTTCACAAGTTTTTTTTAACAAATATATAATTACTATTAAATATTGGAGAAAATTTCGTATCTATAATATGGTGATCCAAAAAATGTCGTTAAATATACTATCATATTTTTTTGAGAAGTGTTAGTGTAGTAGCAAAAACTTGACTTTGAAACTTTAAGGGACATGCTTCAAATCCTACATAGAACAACAGTTGTAAAATAGTCATTAGTAACATGTTATTAATAATACTGTAATTTTTAGCTCTCGGTTTCATTGTATTTTAAAAATATACCAAAATTATGTTGATTCTAGTGGAACTATAGTGAGATATTCAATGTATTGAGTTTGAGTCTTGTAAATAGAGAAAACATGATCGGAATAAAAAACTTCATTAAAGACAATCAACGAGATTCTTTGGAGAAGATTAATAATTGATAAAGTGGGTGATAATTCACACTAACAATTATTTTGGTTACAAAAAAATTATATATATTTTTGTTGCCATATTATAGATATAGAGTTTTCCGATTGATTAACGATAACTAATGTTCATCAAATAATTTGTAAGATACACAAAATAAATTAATTTCCCGCCTCAACTATATCTTTTTCATTCGCAAAAGTTATCAATAAAATATTTAACAACTGCTTAAGGGATTATTAAGTCCTTTCGAATTTCATCAATTTATATTTTATTGTTGGTTTATTTTAAAAAGTTAGTTTGGTTTGCGTGGCTAATAAAATATTTTTGCTTTGAATATGAAAAAGTTATGGCCGTTTTTTCGGTTCTAGTTCTAGTAATTTAATCTCAAAAAGAATATTATTATTAATCCAGGAAAGGTTAGAATCTGTAATTTAATATTTGCCAAAAACTTTGACATGCATGTACGGACGTTCTTTCTTAGTCCTCAAGAGTTATTATACATTGTTTCTGAAAAATAATTGTCTATGTTCACACACACTGCTAAATAAATTGACCAAATTCAGTTATTGATTGATGACAAAACATTGAAACAGAGAATTATGTGAAAAACAGAACTAGTTGATGCTCGATAGCTAGCTATTGTAAATTGTATTTTATAAGCTGTTTTATTATAAACTACATTGAAAAATTTATAATAATACATAAAAGCTTATTTATTTGTATAAGCTGTTTCGCATAAACTTAAAAATAAGTCAATTCAAACGGACCCTTAATGTATATGCACAATATTGTAAGGACTTTTTACATTTGTTAGACAATAATGTCAATAATTTGATCATTAAAATCGTTTGCCTTTAATCATATTATACTTACTTTAAAAGTTATATTGATGGTGTAAAAATCACACGCCATAAAAACATTCAATGTGATTTGTGATTATTGACTATGTAAAGACTACAAAACACATGCCATTACAAATAATACGTTTTAGGAGACGCTTGAACTTTTCAAATACTATTACACACTATCGACAATATTCCACATAAACAAATTATATTTGAATTTAATCGAATAACAACCATTTTTGTTCTCCATCTAAACTAATTTATCCTCTTGAACATAAACAAAAAGTGGAACATCTTAGATAGGAATAATACATTTTTTTTTTCAATAAATAAAATTTTATTGAAAATAAATAAAAAATCCAATCCAGCATCATAGCGAAAATACTCTACCTACCTTCGATGAAGGGTTACATCTAATTCAATTTTACCACCTATTCGATCTTTCTGCCAAGTTTTAGCATTGCCGCTTGTTAATATAATGTCAAGACATAAAAAGGTATAGGTCCATACACTTGTCACTTAAACTTCTTAAATATTAATTTGTTGTTGAAGTAGATGCCTAGGGACATGTATAACTCTTACGGGAGTTGAACTTAACTCAATTTTATAATTAGTTTGTAAGATGAGAATTGTCTTTTAATTATAAATTTATTTTGGGTTAATTTACATTCGATATGGAACTTCTTAATATACTTCATTATGTTCAATATGATTGGGCTTGGTGTATGGAAATAAATAGTGGGTGACTCAAAAAATCATGGAGATACTCTGATACTATATGAGAATTGGGTCTAAATTCACCTTCTAAAATCAGCTTGTAACAAGAAAATTATCTCTTACTTATAAATTTATATTCAGACCAACTCACATCCGATGACAAACTTCTTAATATGATAGCTATATTTTTATATATTTTTCCTTTAAGGAAAATCATAGACCAAATATAAAAAAATAATGCGCATATATGATTTATTTCCTAAGAAGATGCACCAATTTGTCTACAAACCCAAAATAAATAAATAAAAATAATCAAAAGCACATGGTTTACGAATTAGTATCTTGTACTTTGCATAAAACACGAAATTGCTGTACTTGGCGGTATTTGGTCCCCACACTTCACAAATGTGTCCATTCTCTTTTGTTTTGACGTTGGTTAATTAAGCAAGAATACACTTTGCTCCCTCAAGGGTTTAGATTCACTACTATAATTGTATGACATAAAAGTAGATCTTTTCTGTCCGATCTTAATTCAACGGTCGAAATCATTTTAAAGTTAATTTATTGATTACATAATCCAAACCATTGATTTTAAATCAACAAACAAAATTATCTATAATATATAATTGTGTCAACATGCTACTGCATGCTATCCAAGTCCCCATCCCAATATTCATCTATTTATACCTCCCACATGCTCTTCTTCTTTTCCTCACAACTCATATTTTCTTTGCCTCTCAAAATTGAGGCATTAATTCAATTAACACTAGAATTTTTCTCCACACTCACCACTTTCTCAAGAAAAACAATGGGTCTTCTCTTTGTTGGATTAGTTCTCTCTCTAGGATCAACTGTCTATGCATCCAATGATGGTTGGATTGATGCTCATGCTACCTTCTATGGAGGGGGTGATGCCTCTGGCACAATGGGTTAGTATTTTTTTTAACGATAAATATATTATTATTAAAAATTAGATTTCTGCATAAAATGAATAGAGACAATGAGTGTAATTAACATTTTTTTACGAACATTATCTTGGGGTGATATATTTTTAGTCTCTCTAATTAGACCCAAATTAATAATTAAAACACTCAATTTTTTTGTATATAGACTTTAATCAACATAATATAAATTTAATTTATACGAATAAACATATATTTATTTATACACTTAATTTTTACAAGATTAATGGATTTAAAGTAAAATGTAAAACCTTAAAATATTTTGTAATATTGTCATGTGATTTTTGTGCTTTAATTATTGTAGGTGGAGCATGTGGATATGGGAACTTGTATAGTCAGGGGTATGGAACCAACACTGCTGCTTTAAGCACTGCTTTGTTCAATAGTGGATTAAGTTGTGGAGCATGTTTTGAGATCAAGTGTGTTAATGATCAAAGGTGGTGTCTTCCAAATTCAATTGTTGTAACCGCAACAAATTTTTGTCCACCAAACAACGCACTTCCAAATAACGCAGGTGGGTGGTGTAATCCTCCTCTTCACCATTTTGATCTCTCGCAACCTGTCTTTCAACAAATTGCCCAATATAAAGCTGGAATTGTACCTGTTGCTTACAAAAGGTACTTCAATTTTTTCCTTTATTTTTTTGTTATATTTTTAAGAGTGGTTTTTATATTAAATTTCATGTTTTGTTGCCTTATATTAATTTTCTACATGTTTTTTCGATGAGTAAAATTTAAATTATTTGCTCGAAAGCTAGACTGAAAATACAGAGTATTTTGTAATTATAAAAAATAAAATAAAATAAAATAAAATAAAAAGGCTTTTACACACTGCAATTCCTTTTATATCCCAAAAAATACTTTAATATATACTAATATTAAAAGACTAGATATATTTCTTTATATTAAAAGAAGACAAGATATATTTAACATGTTCTTATTCTAGGAAATATATTCCCTTGACATGGTGACGGCACTCCTTTATCTTGTTGTTACCTTATTTTGCCACTTTATTTGATTCTCTATTTTAATTGTTGATAACACGTATAGGGTCCCTTGCCAAAAGAAAGGAGGCATAAGATTCACAATCAATGGTCATTCATACTTTAACCTAGTACTAATTACCAACGTTGGAGGTGCTGGTGATGTTACTGCAGTTTCCATCAAAGGTTCAAAAACTAATTGGCAACCAATGTCTAGAAATTGGGGTCAAAATTGGCAAAGCAACTCTCAACTCGATGGACAAAGTCTCTCGTTTAAGGTCACTTCTAGCGATGGTCGGACTGTGGTGGCAAATAATGTTGCACCCGCTGGATGGTCATTTGGTCAGACTTTCAGTGGCGTTCAGTTCTAATTGGATCTGATACATTAGTGCTGATCTGATACAATCATACTTAAGGATACAATTAGTTAGAATATTATCAAACCATTAATATTTTTATCATTGGGTGTGTTGGGTAGTTAAAATTAAGGAATTTTTCTATATTTGTTATACCTAGTAGTGGTATGATACAAAAGTAGGATATATCATATATTAATAGAAAAATATCAAAAATAATTTTGATATATAGGAATGAGTTATTGGTAATGAGTTTTAGAGGCAAATGAGAAGGACTTATTTTAAATGGTCTTGTCATTTGGGTTATGGTATGACTTATGAGGCAATATATGTTATGCTCTCAATTAGAAGGCAGAGGTGGTGATGTTTGTTTACAATTTACCACCCGCCAGAGTCTTTTATTTTATTGTATTATGTATCAACCCCATATTAAAAATAAAGAGATTATAATAAAATGCTTAATTTTATTCTTAACCTCTCTTATATTTTGATTGATTGTATGATAATTTCAAATATATATATATATATATATATATATATATATATATATATATATATTATATAAAAGTAATTTATTTCATTTCATTAAATATCGAAGGATCAATATAATGGAGTATGTCGAAATAGAGATAAGAAGTGACTATTGACATTAATTATATATAGTCAGACCACCTTTGTAAGATTATGAACAATAATATTAGCTTTTCTCCTAGAGAATTTGACATAAAACTTGTTACAACAATAAAAAATAAAGCATTACAACAGTTATTCAAAATATTTTATTTTATTTTTAGTGGTATGAAATTGGTCCCATTTATTTATAATTTTTTTAATTTTTCTAAATTAAAAAAATCAAGTAAAATTTAAAATCCGGTTCAACCTTCAGAATCGGCTGAACTACCGGTTTATAGCAGTTTTTTAATCAGTTTGCTTGCTGTTCGGTTTTTACTATGAATCGAACCGGATGAAGACCCGATTTCCAGTTGTACCGGTTGAACCAGTTTTAATTACCTTGGAGAGTATTCACTTCACTTAATACATAGACAACTATGAAAATTACTTTTGCCACAAACATCCCCCAAAACACCCTATCAATTATAACATCTGTGACTTAAGCAGCGGATGTTATTTTTCAAAATTACTTATTTTTCCTACATCTGTGACTTAAGCCACGGAAATGTATTTTGGTCATTTCGTAGGGCGAGAGTAGCCCATAGAATGACAAAAGGAAAAATCGACAACTATAGAGGTGATAATTTTTGCAAGCTCATAGACATAGCCCCAATATGGATGGGGCCAAAAGCCCCCAAAATTAACAGGCCTCCAGTTGATCAGAAGTCAAAAAGGCCAGTAACGTGGGGATAGCCAACGAGCATTAATATTTTAATCATCTATTGTCTAAAACAAAAAAATATAAATTATCTATTAAAAATGAAAAATGTTATGAATACATTTTTCATAAACCAGTTCTCATTTTTTTTTATTTGTTTTTGTTTCTCCTAAAGCAAAAGTATTGTTAATTTTTTTTTATAAAATAATCCAATCAAACAATTTTTCATAAACCAAAAGGGCATAAATTATATAACATATATATTACTCGCTTTATCTATGCACAAAGGAAGATTACAATTTAACATGTATATGAAATTTAAAATTAAAATAAGAAGACAATTTTTGATTGTGGTGTCTTTCCTTTATTGTATTGCACATCTTCACTTCTTTGAAAACTCAAAACACCTTAATATTCTTATAATATCTGTTGAGAAAATGAACAATTTGATGTTCATTTAGAGAATAGAAGTTAATCCATAATGGTTAGAAATGAAAAAAATCACATTGAAGTGTGATTTGAAAAAAGTGGGATTGAGTCCCACATTGGAAAGAAAAATGAACAGTTTTAAAGGCAACCCCCACCAGTGGAAGTTTAGTGTAAATTGTAACTGCTGCGAATTTACAAGCAACTTGCACCAGTGGATGTTATGTTGTTTTTGTGTCATTTTTCGAATTTTAAAGGGACTGCATTGGATTCTTGCTGACTCAACACCAGCTATAACCATTCTCCTACTGATTTAGTAACGGACAAGTAATGATGTCACTTAATTGTGATTAATTCTATGTTCCTCACTTGAATGCCTATTATTGCATTGTTTTCTTTGCTCATAGTATATATTTATAAAAAGATAGAACAACAAATCACCAAAGTATTCAGAAAAAATATTCATCACAAATTCTTCCATCCTTCTTCGATTCTATTCTATTGTTTTTCGATATCGATATTGTTGTATCGACTCGTTCTGTTTCATTGGTTTCAAATCGGTATTGTTGTATCGATTCAATTGATATTGAAGTATCAATTTCTGGTTTTGTAGAACCATTAACTAAAGGTGTTCCTTTCGATTAATACAGTGCAGTATTTAATCGATTAAATTTGACGAGGCTGTTTTATCCTGGAGGCGACGCGGTTGATTGTCTGCTTTGCACAATTTAAGCAGTACCGCGAAACGTCTTAAAGAAAGCGACCTAGTACGCGACTCAACCAACAATTTCTTTCAATTTCGGTATCTCTGATTTCTCTACGAAAATCAATTTTTATAAATAAAAAATAACAATATCATTTTAAGCTCACTTAGTCATATAATCACTTAGTTCAATGGTTACATGTAATAGAGATCGACTATTGACTTTACTTTGCATCGAACAACATAGGAAATAAAGACACTATCATTCGTCCAACATTTGCACTATCTAATATTTTCAGACAGATACAACCAACTCATTATGTTAGCTCAAACGGTGAAACTCACTATTTAGTCAAAAACATTTTTAATGCATATTTTAATGACAACAAACCTTATAAAATAAATAGTAAGTATTATAATAACGATTACGTTTGCACTTGAATAATACTTCAAAATGACACATTAGAATAGTACTTTAGAATGATACACCTCATACACTTCATAATGCACGTCGTAATGAAGATGAGAATCACTCTCACATAGTTATCAGACTATTATCAAGTATGGTGTTCATAATGGTCTCAAGAACAAAGACGAGATCAATATTCAAGACCAAAACTTTGTTGAATCAAATTTCAATTAACAACAAACTTGAACAAGTTCAAAAAAAACTCATTGAAGACAAGATCTATCAATTCTGCAAACATGAGAATGAAAGGTCTTTATAATGAGGTTTAAAATCAAAATGAGAATGAACTTCAGAATGAACAATGTTCCAACATGAAAAAGACAAGAATCAAAATTTATGATCATTGGAACAATTTTCAAAATTGAGTTAAATTCAACAAAATGGACTAGAGAACGAAGATCAGATTAAAGATCAAAATCTAAATACACAAGACAATGAAGAACTTGAAGATAAGAATAACTAGTAAAGAAGCCACAATTTTTCATCTCTAAAAAGTGATTTGTTGCTTATATGTGACATCAAATAGAGTATACACTGAATGAAGAAATTCCAAGTCTTTAATTTCTACTTACATTAGGCTTTGGACATGTGACATTGAGGTTCATAATGATTATGCTATATTTTAAATAAGGATATTTTGTTTTGTTTTTTTGTTTTTTGGTGAATAGGGATATTTTGTATTAAGTGATACATTTATAAACTGAGTTATAAAAAATAATTATAAAAATTTTAATTTTCACAAAATCTTACTATTTAAAAGTGTGTCACAATACATGTATTTTTTAGGAGGTTAGAACATCTCCTTCCGTCCTTTTCCTCCTTAAAAAAAACAAGTGTAAGAGGAGTGATAAAATTGATAAAAAATTAAAAATAATAAAAAGAAGTGAAATAAAACGCAAGAGAGAGATAGAAAAAAGTGGCATAAGTTAATATGCATAAGGAAATTTTTATGCACCGTGCATAAGTCAATATCCACCCTCAGATCCAAACAATACGTATAATAATCCATAACTAAAGAACTTTATATTTTTGCTTGCTCAATTTCGGCCACATTTTATATGCGATTCGATCACCGATTTCAAAAACTAATACCTAAAACATTCATAAAATCGAACGACGATCAAAACGGTATAAAGAACGCCGAGTTTCGTTGATTATTGAGGGAGAACGAACCGGGTCGACGAACCGGGTCGTCACGACCCGTTTCTGCAGAAAATGGGTGAGGAAGATGATGAACAGTAACGCGCCTCCACGCCCACTCTCACTGGCGGCGCGTGGGGGAGCGTGCGGTGCGAAGGAGACTCCAATTTTTTTTATTGTTTTTACAAAAAAATAGGAAATAATTTTCTGGGAATTGTGGGACTAGTTAGGTATTTTTCTGATATCTGGAACTATTTTTAGTTAATTAAATAAGGTAAATATGCTTTTATAAATATCAGGTATTAATAAAATTTTCCCAAAATTTTATTTAGGGTATTTTGAATTATTTGGAACGGTTGAGGATACCTCACTCTCTCTGGTTTTATATCGTCTTAAAAATTTAAATTTATGACCATTATTATAGTTAAATGAGCATTAGTGCCAATATGTTATACACTGAAACCATTTGTCTAGTTAAATGGTTTCATACTGTTATACACTGAAACCATTAGTCTAGTTAAATGGTTTCATAGCGTTATACACTGAAACCATTAGTCTTTTATTTGGTTTCACGATGTTATACACTGAAACCATTAGTCTAGTTAAATGGTTTCATAGAGTTATACACTGAAACCATTATTCTAGTTAAATGGTTTCATAGCGTTATACACTGAAATCATTAGTCTTGTTATTTGGTTTCAAGATGTTATACACGGAAACCATTAGTCTAGTTAAATGGTTTCATAGCGTTTTACACTGAAACCATTATTTTGGATAAATGGTTTCATATGGGCATTAGTGTCAAGATGTTATACACTGAAACCATTGTTATTAAGTAAAACATCACATAACCATTTTACAAAACCATGCTACATAAAACAAAAAATCATATAAAGCAATTAGGGTTAGTTTAGTTGAGAAAAATTTGGATAGTATGCATGAGATATTGGATTCGATCATTTTTTTATTGTAAGGAAAAAAATCCATATATATATATATATATGTAATTAATGTATGAAATTTTATTTATGTTGTGATTATGATTGATAAAACTTAAAATTAAATTGTATGTTTGACAAGTATGCTTTATATATACATGAACCATTGGTTATTATGTTGGGCTTCGAGGGGGTGTATGACGAAAATTAATTAAAAATGGATTCTTATAATATATACTTCAAAGGAACAAAAGTTATTATTTAATTGGAAACGGGGGGCGCGCTAGAAATTTGGGTGGGGGTGCGTTAGAAGTTTGGAGGAGGGAAAAAAATTGGGGGCGCGCTAAAAATTTGGGGGAGGAAAAAAAAATTGGGGGGCTCACAAGAAATCTAGGGAGAAAAAGGAAAAAAACTGGGGGTTGCGCTAAGCAAATGGGGGGAGCGCAAGTAATGAGGTAGTATATGGGGGGCGCGTGAAGCAACTGGGGGATGCGCTAAACAACTGTCTTTGGGCTTATGCACTGGTATAGGGGCGCGAGAAGAAATGGTATGTGGGCTGGGCTGTTTAATGGCTGCTTATGCAGCGTGCATAAGTTTTACTTATGTATAATAACCAGTCCCGAAAAAAGTGAGTGAAAAAGAGATGAGAAAGAAATAATTGAAGGAGAGAATCCAAATTCATTTTTTTTTATTACATGGAGGGCCTAGACTCGGAAAAGAAACAATTACAAAGCAATCAAACGAAGGGTAGAGATCTCCATAATATCTGCACTTAACAAATGACTAAACTCACTCGGAAAAACATCAAAGAAAACACACCCAATGTCCATCGAACTACCCAAATTTGCTAAAGCATCGGCAAATTGGTTAGCTTCACGGTAAGAGTGATGAACCACAACCTTCCACTCAAGATCAATTAACTGCTGAATCTTTTCAATAGGAGATCTCCCTCGCATACTACCATGCTCATTTACCGTAATAGCCTTCACCACCACTAAAGAATCAACATGTAACTCCACTACAAGAATGTTTAAACTTCTTGCCCTTCAAACACTCCTCATAATTCCGCCAAATACGTGCTTGACTAATAATTATTTTTATCAGGAATCAAACTCGGATTCGCCCAAATAATACATACTAAAGGAAGCTCATTAATCATTTGAGTCAAATATCTTGGTTGGATCAATCAGCTTTTTGTTTTGTTGTAGCATTTTTGCATTTTTTCCTTGAAATTTTAACACTACTTAAATTTTATTACTAATTAATTTATTTATTGTCCAATTTTATTATTATAATCCATGTGGAAAAGAAAAATAGATATGTCAGAATAGGAAAAATATTAGCCAGCCAGATGTCTACCAATAATTGGAAGACTATGATATTTCAATCTTTCCTAATCTCCTATATATCATCCACCTTAGCATTTCATGACCCCACGGAATCTTTTCTCAGCCAACAACATCTAACAAATAGATTTGTGGATATAACAATCAGATAAAAGGATAAGCCAAAACAAATGCCAACCATCAGATTCCAAATATCACACCAACCAACGGTGGATCATAAACAGAGAACAACAACCACAAGAATGCTCTTCAAACGAAATACATATGAAACATAAGCCATTCACATTCTCAAAACAAAACCATCAATAACATTTTCATCTTCCATTTTCACTCTTTTTTTTTTCTTATTTGTCACTGCCACTATAGTAGTTGTAGTTGATCATGGCAACCGTTACTACACAGGCTTCGGCTGCCATTTTCCGGCCATGCGGTTTGAAATCGAGGTTTCTTGCCGGTTCTTCTGGTTATAAATTGAACAGAGAAGTGGCTTTTAGGCCAGTTAAGTGTTCACCTTCTGCTTCTTTTAAGGTTTTTGCCAAGAAAGGAGAGTGGTTGCCTGGCTTGGCCTCCCCGGGTTACCTCACTGGCAGGTATGTGAACATACTATTAGAATAATTTTTTCCGGACACTGGACACCAGACATAACATTGACATAGATATGTACATGCTACACAAGTGATAATTTGAGAAAATTATACTGATTGAATGTAATCATGTGTCAGTATTGTGCTAGTGTTGGATATCAGACACACTTTCAATGCTCATGTTAAAAGTCGCACATCAGATGTGAGATAGTCTGTCTTAACATGTTAAAACTTGCATCATCTTGGATTAGTATAGGCTCTGTCAAGTAAAATTAATTAAAATCTCTTTTTTTTGACTCCTATAAAACAAGTGAAGTGTAAATCAAGAAAATCAAGATTTGTTACTTCAACAAACTCGTGTTTGTTACGATGTACTTGTAATATTCGCCTTTAGTTTGTTAATCAATAGATAATAATATTCACTTTACACCATGAGTTTTTCATTTTAGAATATTAGTCTAGTTGTTAACTTTGTAATTTGTTTGTTTTGTATTACAATTAGTCTTCCTGGAGACAACGGTTTCGATCCATTGGGACTCGCCGAGGATCCAGAGAACTTGAAATGGTTTGTTCAAGCCGAGCTTGTAAACGGACGTTGGGCCATGTTAGGTGTTGCAGGGATGTTACTCCCTGAGGTCTTAACCAGCATTGGAATCATCAATGTTCCAAAATGGTATGATGCAGGGAAAGAAGAATACTTTGCTTCATCATCAACACTCTTTGTGATTGAGTTCATTTTGTTCCATTATGTTGAGATTAGAAGATGGCAAGACATTAAGAACCCTGGTAGTGTTAACCAAGATCCTATCTTTAAGCAATACAGTTTGCCAAAGGGTGAGGTTGGTTACCCTGGTGGAATTTTTAACCCTTTGAACTTTGCACCTACTTTGGAAGCTAAAGAGAAGGAAATTGCCAATGGTAAATACTTTATTCTCTCTAGTTATAGCTTAAATATTGCGTAAAAGTCTTTTTTACACGGTCAATCAATCATTAGATCATTGACCATGTTTTACTTTAGTTATACTCCCTCCGTCCCTATTTATAAGAGCTAGTTTAACAAAACACGAGTATTAAGAAAGTGAGTTTTAATATTAAATTGATTGATAAATTATATTGATTTTACATGTTTACCCTTACATTTAATTGTAGTGCTTTGTATCAAACAAAAGATAATTTAATGCTATTAAAAAAACTATGCAAAGTAAATAAGGGTAAGTTTGGAAAAATAATAATTAATATCATTGATAATTGTAAAATGATCTTATAAAAATGGACAAATTTTTTGTCAAACTAGCTCTTATAAAAAGGGACGGATGGAGTAATTACGTAACACATGATTGATTGTGATTTGCTAACTATGTAAAACCTTTTACCCTGACAGTGTATCATAATAAACTCGTTTGATTTTATTTCCTATACAAATTTTATTTGTTTTTAGTTACTACTTTTAGAGATTAAGTGTATGTTTTGAATTACAGGGAGTTTGACGAAATCATAGTGGTCTAATGTAATTTCCCGCAAACTCATTGTCAATCTAAACATGCACTAAAAACATATAATTTTTACAACTTTTATAGTTATCAAAAATATATTTAATCTATGTCTTTTTACTTAAGAAATTATTGAGTTAAATTTGTGTATATGAAATGTTTGCAGGGAGATTGGCAATGTTGGCATTCTTGGGATTTATACTTCAGCACAATGTGACAGGAAAAGGACCATTTGATAACCTTGTGCAGCACATTTCAGACCCATGGCACAACACCATTGTTCAAACACTAAGTGGAGGAAACTAAAATGTTTGTTATATCCAATGACATGAAAGCCTATGTTCTCTTCATGTAATCCTTAATGGATGAATTTTGAAAGACATTTGGGCATGATTGTTAAAGATCCATAATCTATTTTCATGTACAGAGGAACTAAGATGGTTTTGTATTGTTATTTATATTCTCAAGCATATTAACTAGTGTCCTCGATGTTATAGCCGTGTGGTTGGTTGGCTATGAGAGCGCTTTATGCGGGTGTTTTTGTTCGATCTTAGGTTTCCATCCTTCCCCCTCTCCGTGTATATCTGGGTCCGATCTTAGGGTTTCCATCCTTCCTCCGCTCAGTATCTATCCGTGTGTGTGTGTCCACTAAGCCGCTCATCTATTAGAAAAAAAAGCTTATTATTAAACTTCTAATACAGCAATATTCACAAGCATGTAAATTTTCTACAAGATTAAATTTACAACTTGAAACAATGAATCAAATTTCATAAACTATACCGTTATTTACCACACCTCTTGGCTATGTTTTAATAAGCTTAATTTAGCTCTTATAGCATAAGTGCTAAGTACTATTCTATAAGTTATTTTGATAACAAAAGATAAAACAAACTCATATTGTGTTCATATAATTTATAAAGGGTTAATAAGCTTTTACCCCCTGTAAAGTAGGCGAGTTTTGCGTTACCCCCCGTAATTTTTTTTCTTGAGATTACCCCCCTGCAAAATTTATTTTTTTGATTTACCCCCTTTTTGCTGATGTGGCAGGCAAAAAGTCAAGTTTTTTGCTGACGTGGCAGTGAACTTTGCTGACGTGGCAGTTGACTTTTGTCTGCCACGTCAGCAAAAAGGGGGTAAATCAAAAAAATAAATTTTGCAGGGGGTAATCTCAAGAAAAAAAATTACAGGGGGTAACGCAAAACTCGCCTACTTTGCATGGGGGTAAAAGCCTATTAACCCATTTATAAATTGTATTCATAAACTAATCTGAAGAACTTTTAAAATTAAGCTGAAATCATCTATGACATGTCTATAAATTGTTCTCTTAAAATTTTCTAAATAGTTTCACAAACTGATGTCTATAGTTTCAGATAGTGGTCTAGATAAATCTATCAAAGCCACTATATGAACTTGGTAACTAGCAGGATTTTATTTACTGAACATTAGAGGAGCACTCAACAGTCAACATTTGTAGTTGGATAATCAGTAATTAGTTTTTTAATTAAGGAAATCAAAAAGCAAGATGGTGAAAACTTTTACTTTAACCTGGACAATTAATATACCTTCATCCCAACAAATCAATTTTTTTTTTCAATTTTACCCTTTTATTATTTCTTTTCACCCCTACAAAATTTAAAACCGGAAAACATGGAGCATGTGTTCTGGAAAAATTATAAACTGAAAATCTTTTTCAAAGTAATTTGGTTCTTTCACTTTGAGTTAATTAGAAGAAAGTTAAATGACAGACAAAACTATTGTTAAGAATAGAAAATCTGTAGATAGAGCTCGTTCTGACCTACTATATTGGAAATCTTTTTCAAAGTAACTTGGTTCAGCTTTCACACCGGAAAACCTTTTCTAAAATTTCATGTATTTAATTTATGTACAAGAAATTTGACTTACAGTGATAGAGAAAAATTGTCATTAAAAGTCCAAAATTCGTAGATTGAGCTAGTTCTAACCTATACCGAAAATGTTTTTTTAAATTAGTTTGGTTTACTGTTCCATAACATAAAACCTTTTGTAAAATTTTCGGTCTTTTAATCTAAGTACGAGAAATTTTTCTTTTACCGACAAACTAAAAGCTCAAAATTCATAGATATAGCTCGTACTAACATATACTGAAAATCTCTTTTAAATTAATTCAGTTCGGTGTTCTTCAATAGAAAATATTTTTAAAAATTTCGGTCATTCACTTAAATTATAAGAAATTTGACTTGTAGCGACAGACCAAAACTATCATTGAAGGTCCAAAATTTGTAGAAAAACCGTCATGTGTGGGTGAACTTAGACCATCTACAATGGGAGTTGAATTTGGGACTTGAATGCATGTTATGATGTTAAACATAGCAAGGGATGCAATGGGTATGTTGAATGATGTGGAAGAGGGAAGTGTTGAAAAAACTCAACTGTGTTGAATGCTAGACGGATGGGACACGTGGCGCGCTCGAATTTGTTGGCTTTAAGCGCGTGCAGGAAACGCGCGGACAAGGCGCGTCATTCATCAAAGAACGCGGAGAGAGAAATGCAAATGAATAAGCTGCTGACACGTGTGAGGCTGGGATTGGCTGTTTGGATTTTTACCCCATTAATACTTTGAACTCAATTATTTCATTGCAAATTCATTTTTTATTTTTTTATTTTTTTAACAAAATTCATGATTTTTTTTTGTCTATAAATAGAGAGTTGGTTCATTTGATTTGGACACAGAAAAAAATCAAATTTTTTACTCTCTTAATCTTATTATTATCTTTCTATTAGTGTTTATTTTTAAGTTTTAGTCTTTTTTTTAGTGAAATGCATCTCAATAATCATGTCAACACCCAAAATTCTTCTATTTATTCCAACAATTATCAAAATCTCAACTATTTGTAAATTATTTGTATCGTATAAATTATTTGTATCGTACTAATTACGTTACTTGTGTGTTGTATTTTAAATTAAGTTAAGATGATTTGTATCGTATAAATTATTTAAATAAATTTTGTTTTTATTACAAAAAATAAAAAAAAAAATTGTTAAGTTTTTCTTATTTTAATTTAATTTTAATTGATAATTGTAATTTTATGTAACCATATAAACAAAAATATAAATTTATATAAGAATATGAAATAAAAAAAGTGGTAGGATAGAGTGTTGAATGAAAAACCATTGAAGAGAATAAAAGTTGAATGAGTGTTGAATGAGTAGGTGAAAGAAAGAGAAAATGATATGGAGTGTTGGAAGTTGAAAAAGGTAGTGTTGAGTTTCACCACCATTGTAGATGGTCTTATGTGCGGTCCAAAAGAGTGAAAAAATGAAGGGTAAGATTAAAATATTGAGTGATTTGTATGAATGAATGTATAATTATAGGGTGGGGGAAAAACAATTCGCAAAATGGTTAGTTAAAGTCTTAATATTTCGAATTACATACACCTCTGCTTATAATGTGGTTGAATGAATTTGAATTTATCAAATTTATAATTAAATTAATAATGAAGTTTACATAAAAGAATTCAAATTACTCTCTAAAATTGATAAATTGTATCTCAAAAATTTTCGCATCCAAAGAAATATGCTCTAAAAATAGAGGCGTTGTAACTTGAAATAAATGCTGAATGATGACATAAGATGCATTTCAATAGGAACCTAACATATTTTAATATTAAATTAGTCTGGCTGATCCACTATATTTAAATCAATTGAAAATATGAATTTAGTGTTGGTGTTAGTGGGAAGATGACTCTTAGTCCATTGAAGTTGACAATGATAAGAAAGTGGGATAAGTATTTTGAATATAGGTCATTGATGGAGCGGGGTCAGTATTTTGAATACCTGCACAATGTTTGATTGTGAGAAGAAATTGAGAATAGAGAAATATATGAAAAAGAGTATGAGAAGAGAAAAAGATAGTAGATTTAATATATTGTTTGATATAAGAAAAGAAAAACAATGAGAAATTAAAGAGAAAGAAGTATGTTCTTTCTCTCTTCCTTTGTTTTTTTTTGTACAAGAGCAAAAAGGAAAAAATAGATTATCTAGAGAACCAAGTCCCACTAGCATCGGCTAGCACTAGAAGATTTATTACAGCAGGCAGGATGGTTGTAGAAAAAAAGATTTCAAGGGGTCGAGCTACATGCTTATAGCTAGGTAGTCTATGCAGACATTACCCTTCTTGAGTACGAGCAATAGCAATAGTAATGCTCCAGTCTCTTGCCAGGATGTCCTTGATATTATAGAGAATGGCTGCATAATGATGCCACTCGTTAACAGGTTCCGTAATCAATTTAATAGCCATCTCAAAATTGGAATAACACCACAACTCTTATATGTGCGCAGATCCCAAGCTAGGAGAAGACCATGATAGACTGCCATAAGTTTCGCCTGAAAGATGTTAGAAAATCCAATATTCCCAGAGAAATCATGAACCCAAGCACCGTCAGTATTTCGAATCAAACCTCTGAAAGGGGACATATAGATTAAAGAGAGGTGATAAATATATCTAATGCCTTAAGATTTTGATAAATATATTCACAATTGTAACTAAAATCTTCGTTTAATCATTAAATGAACGATATACAAGAGATGTGATAAATAATGCCTTAAGATTTTTGGTAGTGATGTGACGTTTTCGTTTCTTATAATCTTAAAATATTGGTCCTTTATCGCTCTCGATGTTCCCCTAAACTTCTCAACAAGTGTCTGGTTCGACTTAATGGAAAAGCATGAGTTAATTATGGTGAATTTGAGGAAGCATTGAAAGTAGCAATAAATCAATGTTTTAGGGATTATTATAAGGGTCGTTATACCCGATGGTTTAAAATTTTAGATAGATATTAAATGTCTTCCTTTTTATAATTCTAAAACATTGATTTGTTGCTACTTTCAATGCTTCCTCAAATTCACCAAGATAATTGTATACAGTGATAGTTAGATATTGATAATGATACTTATTATTATTAGACAAATGCTAAATAGTGCTCTAGGGGCATTTGTTAAGGATTCAAATTTAGTAAGTTTTTTTTGGAAATGGTATAGTCAATGCAACAAAAGTTCAAATTTTGGTTTTTCAATGTAAAAACTTTTATTTTCTTTCTTTTTTTAGTTCTTTAACTAGTGCCTCGAGGGCGCTAGTTAGCAAGACTCTTATTATTATTTTTGTTAAGTAGTTTAATGATCAAAATTTCACCTTTTTAAAAATAAATAAATAAAATTAAGTAGCAAAATTTAAACCCCAATCACTATTCGGGGTTTAACGATACTTATTATCAAACTATTTTGCTACCCCTAATAATTGAAATTTGGCATAGACATATCGAGGAAACTAATCAACATTTGCTTTCTTTTTAGAAAAAGAAAAGGGCAAAAAGGAAAAGAACGAAAAAGACAAAAGTAACTTAATCTTCAATGACAAGAGGAAGAGGATATAGTGTCAATGTGTCACGTTTTAGTGTTTAAGGGACCCATCTCAACTTCTCTAATTCATAATGTGTGGCTTGGATTGGATTGAAGTTGACATAATATCTATGTTTTCATTAAGTTGAGCTGGTTTTGATGTATGCAGTATCTGATGATAATTTCGCAAGTATACGAATATCGCAAGTAGTAAAAGATTATCGATCCACGGAGATTGTTTTTAATCGAATTTAAAGGCAATTAGAATTATACTACTATTATCTAACCTACACATAATTGGGGGGTTTTCAAGTACAAGTTCGAAACAAATGCAATTAGCAACGAATTTTTCAAGTGCGAAGTTAAAAACGATTGAATCTCCATGCTTCCATGAACTCATAAAGGCGAAGTAGCTAAATTCACAAGCATTGAATCAATTTCATGCAAGATTGATTAACCAAGGTTGCAACTACAAATCTCTTTGCTAGTTACACTCTCTAGAGAATGTCAATTACCTAATCTCTTAACTAATTCAACATTAATAGAGGATTAAGAACGGTTAATCATGCAATCACACACATACATACAAAATCTCTTAAGCATACACATGTGTTCTATCAATCTAGATCCATAATTAAAGTGCTATTCTCATAGAAACTCAATTACTAGATTCAAATCTAACTAGATCAAGGAAAGATAGGCATTAAACACAAGATTAATAGATGCATAAACTTTGAATTCAATATAAGAATTTAGCTACAACATGTAAAAGCTCAATTTACATGGAGATTCAATCCTAAAAAGTTTTAGCCAATAGTCATGGTGGATTTGAAGTGGAATTCTTCATCTCCATTCATCATCATCAACTTTTCTTCAAAACTCCTTAGATCTGGTCCTTAGAGGTAGAATATCTTCAATACTAAGCTTCTAGTCTTCAAAAATCCGAACCTGGGTCAAGAGTTCAAGTTTAGCTTTTATAGTTTTCTGCCTTTCGCGCCACTTTACTTTCGCTCCAGATCCGGTTCGCCTGCGCGAAGCTCCTTTTCCCAGTACAAAAATTCTCGCGCAGACTCGCCTTGCTTCGCGCAGATTTCGCGCACGCGAACTTCACTCTCGCGCACGCGAATTGAACAGAATTCCAGTCAAATGTCAAGCAATATCTCGCGCACGCTAATAATCCTTCGCGCACGCTATCAATTGTTAGCGCACGCGAACCAAGCCCTCGCGCACGCTAACTCAGCAGAATGGAAATGTCTTTTTGTTCAGCATCTTAGCGCACGCGAAACTTCCCTAGCTTGCGCGAACTTTACTTCCTTTCAACCATTTGTTGACTTTTTCCCACCTTCTTGACTTTGGCTTGTAGATTAAGTTATCTCCCTTTTCTAACACTTGTAGCAACTTTTATTGGCTAAAACCTACCAATTTACCTTGAAAACACCCTTGAATTGTAATCATGATGAGATATCATCACAACCCCAAACTTATCTCGTTCCTTGTCCTCAAGGAACACTTTTATCAAACGAAAAACCACAAAACTTTGACAACCTTCTTAAATCCCTTCAACACACAATTCATTTGATCTTTTCATCAAGCACTTCAATTGATCCACCTTCCATGCAACATTTCCCTACAATGACTTCAATTTACACAACCATGGACACATTCACAATATTTGATAAACAATGATCACTTCACACCACTCACATTCACTCAATTTTTATAGTAGGCTAGTCACTCAATCAACACATACCTAACTCTTCTACCATAAGCTTGCAAGCATTCTAAAAATAAATCAAATAGCATATGAAACACACACATTAGAGGACTTTCAAGGTTATAATGGGGCTTAAGGTAAGGTGGATGTTTTTGGGAAGTGAGTTAAAAACTTGGAGTTAAGAACAAACTTTTCACACAATTTTCAACACAAACTTCCATTTTTCAAGGCTATACTAAAAAGCATTTCATTTCCCTAAATATCAACAATCATACAATCACAAACCATTTTTTTTTTTCAAACTTTTCAAAGATTTTCTTTTCTTTTCACAATCTTTTTGAAGAAGTCAATATTTTTCACATTTTCAATTTTTAGACTTCTTACTATTTCACAACTTTTTTTTTTTTTTCTTTTTCACTTTCAACCTTTTCTTTTTCATTCTTTTTCAACACTTTTCATAACATATATTGCTCTAGTATACCCACCCCAAACTTAATTTGTTGCTAGTTCCAAAAGCAACCCCAAACTTATGCATTTGCCATAAGAACAAACAAAAACAATCAACTTAACTCCAAGAAAACAATTTTTTTTAGAAAAAAACAAGGGTTAAGAAGACAATCAACCAAGAAAATTTATTTTTACGGCTCAAAAGTGGGTTAGCAAAGGATATAACATGATAAGGTAGGCTACAAAGGCTCTAGGTACCAACAAACTTGCCTCGTGTGCTAATCAATGCTACTCAATAAATCAAGAGAATAAAAGCAAGTTCTAGAGTCGAGAGAGGTAGTGGACTCACATATTCAAGCAAATAGAGTGTATAGGCTCAAATTCTCACGGTTTAAAGGCTCGGATCATTAGATCATCAAATACGTGAATGTCCCCTAGCTTGTGCTTCAATCCATGCATTGCAAAAATCCGTTGCACTTCAAGCATCACAAATCCATGCCTAAGGTCAAAACCAAACAAACTATACATCAAAGAAATTCAAAAATGATATCAAAAGTTTGAGATATTCCAAAAGATAAATTTGTGCCTAGACAACAATTAGCAAGACAAAATTAAGAGTCATGGTTCACCAACATCATTCAACTTATTTCCCCAAGAGAGATAGAGATACCAAACCATGGGTTGCCTCCCATGAAGCGCTTGTTGTTGACGTCTCAAGCTTGACGTATCATCACAATGTTAGGGAGGATACTTCATCTTTGACTCCACCCGGCTCCTCTTGAGCTTCTCCACAAGGATCGCCTCTTGAGCAACACACAAAACTTTTTCAAGAACCGGAGGACTCATGAATTCTTCCCACTTGTTCTCCCCTTTGTTTCTAGTTTTCTTTTTAGCTTTGGGAAGAACCTTTTTGGACTTTTTCACAACATTTTTCTTCCTTTGGACAACTTGAGCCGAATCAAGCATTCCGGACTCAACAAGCTTCATTACCTCTTTCCGCACCAATTCCTCCAAAGATGGGTTAGGAGGCTCAAGTGGCACATTACCCGGTTTGGGCTCTTCTTCATTCTTGACCGGGGTCACACAAAGGACCGGGATAACACCATTTAAATCAAAACCGAGGCCACCTTGGCCTTCCTTGAATTTCTTCAACAAAACCTCTTCTTCCAAGGGAGTGAGAGAGCTACTAACGATAACCGGATCCTTGGAATCTTCATTCAAGAACACATACTTCCAATTGGGTGGAAGTTCTTTCAATTCCGGAACGGTAGGCATAGGTGCCTCATCACTAGAGCTGTCCTTCACAACTTCTTCACTTGCCTCCACTTGGAAACATTTAGGCTTCTCTTTTCTATAGGGCTCCACTCCTTCAAAGACTTTGAAGCTTACACTCTCCTCTTCCAACCTTAACATCAATTCACCCATGGCAACATCAATCAACGCACGACCGGTTGCTAAAAATGGTCTTCCCAACAAAACCGGTGTATCCACGCACTCATCCATATCAAGAATCACAAAGTCGGCCGGAAAGACGAATTCGGCACATCTCACCAATACATCTTGCAGTATTCCATAAGGGTGTGTGATGGATCGATCGGCAAGAGTGATTTGCATCTTGATTGGCTTGACCACGGCACCGGGGATGCGCTTCATCAAACTAAGAGGCATCAAATTAATGCTAGCTCCCAAGTCACAAAGGGCTCGTCCTACATGCAAATTCCCTATTGAAATAGGAATTGTGAAGCTACCGGAGTCCTTTTTCTTTTGAGGTAGCTTTGATTGGATAGTAGCACTACACTCTTCATTCATCAAACCCGGCTCATCCTCTTTGAGTTTTCTCTTCTTCGTCAATACTTTCTTCATGAATTTGGCAAACAACGGCATTTGCTCCAACACATCGGCAAAAGGAATGTCAACTTGTAGGCTATGGTACATTTTCATGAATTTCCCAAAAGCTTCCTCTTGGTTCTTCTCTTTTTTCGGTGCATGAGGATAAGGTATCTTATCATATGGAGACACTTCTTGAGGACCGGAATCATTCATGAGATCCCTCTTCTTTTGCTTTCTCCGTTTATCAATCTCCTTCCTCAAGGCTTTTCTCTCATTTTCAACTTCGCCCTCATTCTCTTCATCACTCTCATTTTCAACTTCTACCTCAAGCTCACTTTTTTTCTCCTTTTCTACTTCTCCCTCTTTTTCTTTACCTTTTTCATTTTTTTCAACTTTTTCTTCTATACTCACTTCTTTTTCAACTTCTCCCTCAACCTTTCTTTTCACTCTTGGCTCTCTTACCGGTGGTGTAGGAACCACTCTAGATCTTAACTCGATAGCATTACAACTCTCCTTTCTAGGATTTTCACAAGTGTTGCCCTCAAAGCCTCCACTAGATGATGAAGCCATTTGCTTGGATAATTGACCAATTTGAACCTCCAAGTTCTTTATCGATGCTTTGTGATTCTCATTAGAAGTCTCTTGGTTAATCCTCATGGTTTCAAAATTGCTTTGCGTCATCTTAATGAATTGAGTGAGAGTGTCTTCCAATGGTGAGGCACGACCTTGTTGAGGTAGATTCGGGGATTGATTTTGGTTTTCACCCCACCCTTGATTGTAGGGGTTACTTCTCCTAAAATTTGCCATATACTTTGCCTCTTCGGACCCCTTAGGCATGCATTCCCCATTCTCATGGGCTTGTTTACAAAAATCACATCGGAGTCCTTGCGCTTGACTAACTTGTGCCTTTGATTGGTGTTGAGTGGACGAAGCTTTGGTGAAATGTTGGACTAATGCTTCCATTTTGTTATTCATCAACTTTTGCTCGGCCAACATCGCGGAGTTTGCTTCAAGTTCAAGCATGCCCCGCTTCTTCTTTGCTCCTCGGTCATTGTTGGCCCTGTACTCATTTTGAGCCATCGATTCAATTAATTCCATTGCTTCTTGCTCATTCTTATTTTTCAAAGAACCACCCGCCGAAGCATCCAACAACATCCTTGTTTGTGCTCTCAATCCTTGAGTGAAATGTTGCATTTGAGCATGTGTATCAATGCCATGCTTAGGACACTTCTTTAAGCACAATTTGAAACGCTCCCACGCATCATAGAGTGATTCGGCATCCCCTTGCTCAAAATTAACGATGTCGGCTCGTCTTTCAAGGAACTTGTGAATTGGGAAATACCGCTCAAGGAACTTTCTCTCTAATTCTTGCCATGTGTTGATGGTACCACTTGGCAAAGTATCTAGCCAATCCTTGGCTCTCCCGGTGAGTGAAAACTTGAACAACCTCAATCGCTTTTGGGACTCGGTAACACCCGGTGGGTCCGTATAGTCACACGCTTCATAAAACCGTCCTAGATGAAGATTCGGACATTGGCTTTCCGCCCCCGAGTATTGGTCTTCTTTCAAAGCATTGATCACGGAGTTCTTGATGTCAAAATTAACCGGGTTTGCCGGTTGGAACCCCAAATTCGCGAGTTGTCCGTCATCCCATTGACCATAGTCTCCAAGAGTCCTCATAGGTGGAGGTGGTGGTGGTGGATTATCCCCCATCTCAAAGTGCTCCTCTTCCGACTCGTGAGAACTTGTAGAAGTGTTCCGTTTCTTTGGCTAATCGAGCTTCTTTACGGTTAGCCCTTGTAAGCTTTTCGATTTCCGGCACGAATAGCAATTCACCTCCTCTTCTACCTTGCATACACAATTCAAACAAGAAAAGGTAATTCCGAACAAACAAACAAATGAAATTGAAAATTAATCACTATCCTAATTTTTTTTTTTTTTTTTTTTGGTTTTGGTTTTGAATGAAAATTACAACTAAAAACAGAAAATTAAAGCTAAACACGGTTCCAATTGCCTTGTCGATTCACGACAATCCCCGGCAACGGCGCCAAAAACTTGATGATAATTTCGCAAGTATACGAATATCGCAAGTAGTAAAAGATTATCGATCCACGGAGATTGTTTTTAATCGAATTTAAAGGCAATTAGAATTATACTACTATTATCTAACCTACACATAATTGGGGGGTTTTCAAGTACAAGTTCGAAACAAATGCAATTAGCAACGAATTTTTCAAGTGCGAAGTTAAAAACGATTGAATCTCCATGCTTCCATGAACTCATAAAGGCGAAGTAGCTAAATTCACAAGCATTGAATCAATTTCATGCAAGATTGATTAACCAAGGTTGCAACTACAAATCTCTTTGCTAGTTACACTCTCTAGAGAATGTCAATTACCTAATCTCTTAACTAATTCAACATTAATAGAGGATTAAGAACGGTTAATCATGCAATCACACACATACATACAAAATCTCTTAAGCATACACATGTGTTCTATCAATCTAGATCCATAATTAAAGTGCTATTCTCATAGAAACTCAATTACTAGATTCAAATCTAACTAGATCAAGGAAAGATAGGCATTAAACACAAGATTAATAGATGCATAAACTTTGAATTCAATATAAGAATTTAGCTACAACATGTAAAAGCTCAATTTACATGGAGATTCAATCCTAAAAAGTTTTAGCCAATAGTCATGGTGGATTTGAAGTGGAATTCTTCATCTCCATTCATCATCATCAACTTTTCTTCAAAACTCCTTAGATCTGGTCCTTAGAGGTAGAATATCTTCAATACTAAGCTTCTAGTCTTCAAAAATCCGAACCTGGGTCAAGAGTTCAAGTTTAGCTTTTATAGTTTTCTGCCTTTCGCGCCACTTTACTTTCGCTCCAGATCCGGTTCGCCTGCGCGAAGCTCCTTTTCCCAGTACAAAAATTCTCGCGCAGACTCGCCTTGCTTCGCGCAGATTTCGCGCACGCGAACTTCACTCTCGCGCACGCGAATTGAACAGAATTCCAGTCAAATGTCAAGCAATATCTCGCGCACGCTAATAATCCTTCGCGCACGCTATCAATTGTTAGCGCACGCGAACCAAGCCCTCGCGCACGCTAACTCAGCAGAATGGAAATGTCTTTTTGTTCAGCATCTTAGCGCACGCGAAACTTCCCTAGCTTGCGCGAACTTTACTTCCTTTCAACCATTTGTTGACTTTTTCCCACCTTCTTGACTTTGGCTTGTAGATTAAGTTATCTCCCTTTTCTAACACTTGTAGCAACTTTTATTGGCTAAAACCTACCAATTTACCTTGAAAACACCCTTGAATTGTAATCATGATGAGATATCATCAGTATCCACCACCCATGTTGCGAACAATTTTAGATTTTTAGTTGTATTAATATCTAACCTTTTTTTTTTGTATCAAGAGTATCTAACAATTTTAATATAATTTAAATACGTGTCGAACATATATTGTAAAATAGTTTTAATTATCGATGGTGAAGACTTGTGTCTTGAGATATATTTCTGTCTTTTTTATAAAAAAAATAAAATAAAAGAGAACTTGGTTTAGAAGGACACAATTCGTACACATGTAAATCAGGACAATATTCACACCATATATTAGCAAGAACATCCACATAAAAATTAGTTTCACGATACAAATGATACTCTTTAATTTTTCATTCCAATGCTAGCAATCTACGAATTTCTTGAACAAGTCTCCATCTAGCAACACCACCATCCTTTGCATTCTGTAGAGCATGAACAACCACGCTAAAATCAACATACAACTCTACCTTGGAATAACTTCTATCTCTAGCCAAACAAAGACCATCCAAAACCCTAGAGCTATATATATGTGTGTGTGTGTGTGCACGCGCGTGTAACAGCCCGTTTTTCAAAGGCCAGAAAAGTCAATATTTTTTTTTATACACATCAGAGTTACGCATAAAAGATTTTAAATGAGCCGGCATTCAAATATACAAAAGAACTCATTACCATAAGGTGTTTCGACAAGCAAAGTGTATTCTTGAATAATTACAATCCAAGTCTAAGTATTCAAATACATACAACAAAACAAGTTAGAATCCTATGCCTAAACCCAAAAAGCACGGTGTAAAACCCACACCGGCGCATAGTCTAACTAAGCTAAAGCTCCAACATCTCACTGGGGCCTGGAACAGCCACCGTCGTCACCACGACCTAACCCATCATCTGGGTGGGATGAGCCCGCAAATGAAAGAAAGGGTCACCACAAAATAAAAGTATGTATATATATATTCGGCGCGAAAGATGTACACATAGCAAATTTCCACATACACAAGAGAAAACTCTTAATCTCAAAAGTAATTCCCACCAACGGGTTTATATAAATAAATCACCAATCCTAATGCAGACTTCTACAATGGGTGTGACAACCAATCACTGGTTCGCCACATGCATGATTTCCGGAAAATAACCTCTCCTCGAAGAGTCGTGGGGTAGGCAAAACCACACAGAAATATACTTACCCGCACTAAAAAGCCACAAAGGGCAGGTGAAGCCACACAGACAAACACCAGGTGAAGCCACACAGGAGACACCAGACGAAGCCACACAGACAAACGTCAGACGAAGCCACACAGACAAACGTCAACTCAATAAAATCCCGCAAGATTTAGGGAAGTCACGTAGACAAACCCCCGTGCTCAGTCTCAGTTCGACTTACACGACTATGAAATGCATGACATATATTCTTTTGGCATATACCGGGCAGTCCCATCTGACAAACCCCGCGTAGTCTCCATCTGACGTACGCAATCATATATGCTCATGCAAACATTCACATAACCTAATAGCGTAGGTAACAAAACATATGTGAATATAAACACCTTCTCATCCACGAGAATACATAATTCAGACATGCAAAACACACAGTAAATCCAAGCATGTCGTAACCATTTAAAGACAAATAAAGTGATGCCCTTACCTCGGCAAGCTTCCGTTTACTAAAACTCGTCCAAACAACACAACGCGCTCCCTAAAACAAGTAGTGTATTATCAATACATTGTTTTCCAACCAATCGTATTGAAACTAAACCAAAACCCTAAAAACTTAAAGGTTCTAAGACATTTTCCCCACTCTTGGACACCACACGAGTCCTCACTCTATTGATCAATATTCATGAGTCATTTTTACTATTCTTCGAACCCAAAACCATTTGCAAAACCATTTACAAACTCTTAGAAAATTCAAATACCAAAATGGAAGTTAACTTGCATCACAAGCTACAAGACTTCCGATCATCCGAAGAAATATGTTTCGCGCTCAATAATTATTAAAAATCCCAAATATAAGTTTAAGAAGCTAAAAATAAATTTTGGAACAAAGATACAAAAAACTACTCCCAGGTCTGGTCGCTACTGCTCGCTTAGCGAGACGCTAGCGAAGCAAGTCAGAGAGAAATGGCCATCCAGCGACAACCAGCGAACAAGTTCGCCCAAGGTCGCTTAGCGAGCAAAGCCTGAAATAACTTGGTAAAAACTTAGCTCACTCAAAATTTTTCCTCTCAAAAGTTTTAGATTTGGTCTATTAGTTCTCAACACATTTTCAAAGCACAAACAACATATTTTCATAAGCAATTTGGTTACTTAAAGTACAAGTTTCTAGTTTTCATTTTCAATCCAAAACCCAACCAAAGCACAAGGCTTTCAATACTTAAATCTCAAGAACATCCAAATATTTTTCATCACCTTTTTCAAAACAAAACTCAAAACCAAATATCCATTTTGTTCAAAGGTTCAAAAACAAGATCATTTTCACAAAATATAAACTCTAACTCATGTTCTTGATCAATATAATTTTTCTCCAAAACCCTAATTTCCTTAAACCAACTATACAATGAAATCTTGGGTCTTACAATACTACCCCCCTAAAAGAAGTTTCGTCCTCGAAACTTAGACGTCGTCAAACAATCCGGGGTACAACTCTTTCATCTTACACTCGAGCTCCCAGGTGGTATCTCATGTAGCTTCGTTCCATATTACCTTCACCAAAGGTATCTCTTTCGTTCTCAGACGCTTCATCTTCCTATCCGCAATCTTGATCGGCGGAACCTCAAATGACAAGTTATCCATCAGCTGGATGTCATCTGGTACGATCACATGTGATGGATCCGGTGTATACTTCCGCAATTGCGACACATGGAACACGTCATGTATCAAGGATAGTACCGGTGGCAACGCGATCCGGTAAGATACCTTTCCAATCCGTTCCAAAATATGATAAGGCCCTATAAACTTTGGAGTCAACTTCCTCGCTTTCAATGCCCTTCCAACGCTAGTCGTTGGAGTAACTCGGAGAAATACGTGATCTCCCTCCTCAAACTTTAAAGGCCTCCGACGCCTATCCGCATAACTCTTCTGGCGATCTTGAGCAACTTTCATCATTGCCCTTATCTTTCGGACCTTGTCCGTCGTCTGTTGTACCATTTCAGGTCCTACCATCATACTCTCCCCATCTTGATACCAACACAAAGGGGTCTGACATCTCCTCCCATACAAAGCCTCGTATGGTGCCATTCCAATACTCGCGTGGAAACTGTTGTTGTATGTGAATTCTATCAACGGTAAAACATCATCCCAGCTTCCACGATCATCCAGTACACATGCTCTCAACAAATCTTCCAAAGATTGATTTGTTCTCTCGGTCTGCCCATCTGTCTGAGGATGATAGGCGGAACTCAATCTCAGTTTCGTCCCTAACGCCTCATGCAAAGTCTTCCAAAAGTGTGAAGTAAAATTTGGGTCTCGATCCGACACTATACTTGACGGAATCCCATGTAACCTCACAATCTCAGCAATGTAAATATCGGTCAACTTTGCCGCTGTATCCGTAGTCCTTACCGGTAGAAAATGAGCGGACTTTGTCAAACGATCCACTATCACCCAAATGGAATCATGCTTCCTCCTGGTCTTGGGTAAACCAGTGATGAAATCTATAGAAATGCTATCCCACTTCCACTCGGGGATATCTAATGACTGCAGCATCCCTGCTGGTCTCTGATGTTCAATCTTCGCCTTCTGACAAGTCAGACACGACGCCACATACTCAGCCACATCCTTCTTCATACCTGGCCACCAAAAATCATGCCTCAGGTCTTGATACATCTTTGTTGCTCCGGGATGTATACTAAGTTTACTCTTGTGTGCCTCCCTTAGAATAGTGTTTCTCAAGTTCATAGCTTCGGGCACACACACCCTACCTTGACATCTCAAGATATTATCCGGTCCCACTTTGAAATCTCGGTTGGTTTCCCGAACTATCAACGCTCTTTTCTCCAAAAGAAATTCGTCATTTTGATAACTAGCAATGTCCTCCAATAGTCCATTTGAAATGGTAATCATACCTAACCTCATATTCCCATGTGCAAACTCAACTTCAAGGTGCAAGTCTCTAAATTCCTTCAACAGCTCTTGTTGACTAGCCATTTGCGCCGAACATGCCGACACACTCTTCCTACTCAAAGCATCGGATACCACATTAGCCTTTCCAAGATGGTATTCTAAGGTGAAATCAAAATCCTTCAATGTTTCCATCCATCTCCTCTTGAAGTTCTCCCAATTCAATTCTTCATGACCATTTTCCATGATAATTCGGGTGTTCCTCCACCAATACTCTGAACCCCCTAATAACTGATAGGTAGCTAAGACTACCTTCTCCCCTTCCGGACAATGAATTGCCCCAAAGATCCTCTCCACAGCTTGGAGCCACAAGTCAGCAGTTTCCGGACCTCCCTCCCCATTAAACTTTGGAGGAGTTTGGCGGTTGAAACTTGAAAGAAGTCTAGATCCAGCAATAAGTATTTCCCTTTCGCGCTTTTCCAGATCCCTCTGCGCCTTAGTATGGCTCTGAGCAGTCACAGCCGTTGCCATCGTGTTCATGGCATAAGCCATCTGATATATGTCAGCATTGTCCGCCATAGGTGCTGCAGGTGCCCTTCTTGGAGGCATTCTATTTCTGCACAATACCAATTCTGATTAGATTCCTTATCCAAACATTTCAGAGTCTCAGCAGAAAATTTCACTCAACGGTTACTAACTCATAACCCGACACAGAACAAACACTAGAACTGCCACTACTCTAGCTATGTTCTAACCGACTCTGGACTAACGACTCAAGTATACACTTTCCCTTTGAAGATTTAAAGCCGTGCTCTGATACCAATTGTAACAGCCCGTTTTTCAAAGGCCATAAAAGTCAATATTTTTTTTTAATTTTTTTTTACACATCAGAGTTACGCATAAAAGATTTTAAATGAGCCGGCATTCAAATATACAAAAGAACTCATTACCATAAGGTGCTTCGACAGGCAAAGTGTATTCTTGAATAATTACAATCCAAGTCTAAGTATTCAAATACTTACAACAAAACAAGTTAGAATCCTATGCCTAAACCCAAAAAGCACGGTGTAAAACCCACACCGGCGCATAGTCTAACTAAGCTAAAGCTCCAACATCTCACTAGGGCCTGGAACAGCCACCGTCGTCACCACGACCTAACCCATCATCTGGGTGGGATGAGCCCGCAAATGAAAGAAAGGGTCACCACAAAATAAAAGTATGTATATATATATATATTCGGCGCGAAAGATGTACACATAGCAAATTTCCACATACACAAGAGAAAACTCTTAATCTCAAAAGTAATTCCCACCAACGGGTTTATATAAATAAATCACCAATCCTAATGCAGACTTCTACAATGGGTGTGACAACCAATCACTGGTTCGCCACATGCATGATTTCCGGAAAATAACCTCTCCTCGAAGAGTCGTGGGGTAGGCAAAACCACACAGAAATATACTTACCCGCACTAAGAAGCCACAAAGGGCAGGTGAAGCCACACAGACAAACACCAGGTGAAGCCACACAGGAGACACCAGACGAAGCCACACAGACAAACGTCAGACGAAGCCACACAGACAAACGTCAACTCAATAAAATCCCGCAAGATTTAGGGAAGTCACGTAGACAAACCCCCGTGCTCAGTCTCAGTTCGACTTACACGACTATGAAATGCATGGCATATATTCTTTTGGCATATACCGGGCAGTCCCATCTGACAAACCCCGCGCAGTCTCCATCTGACGTACGCAATCATATATGCTCATGCTAACATTCACATAACCTAATAGCGTAGGTAACAAAACATATGTGAATATAAACACCTTCTCATCCACGAGAATACATAATTCAGACATGCAAAACACACAGTAAATCCAAGCATGTCGTAACCATTTAAAGACAGAAATAAAGTGATGCCCTTACCTCGGCAAGCTTCCGTTTACTAAAACTCGTCCAAACAACACAACGCGCTCCCTAAAACAAGCAGCGTATTATCAATACAATGTTTTCCAACCAATCGTATTGAAACTAAACCAAAACCCTAAAAACTTAAAGGTTCTAAGACATTTTCCCCACTCTTGGACACCACACGAGTCCTCACTCTATTGATCAATATTCATGAGTCATTTTTACTATTCTTCGAACCCAAAACCATTTGCAAAACCATTTACAAACTCTTAGAAAATTCAAATACCAAAATGGAAGTTAACTTGCATCACAAGCTACAAGACTTCCGATCATCCGAAGAAATATGTTTCGCGCTCAATAATTATTAAAAATCCCAAATATAAGTTTAAGAAGCTAAAAATAAATTTTGGAACAAAGATACAAAAAACTACTCCCAGGTCTGGTCGCTACTGCTCGCTTAGCGAGACGCTAGCGAAGCAAGTCAGAGAGAAATGGCCATCCAGCGACAACCAGCGAACAAGTTCGCCCAAGGTCGCTTAGCGAGCAAAGCCTGAAATAACTTGGTAAAAACTTAGCTCACTCAAAATTTTTCCTCTCAAAAGTTTTAGATTTGGTCTATTAGTTCTCAACACATTTTCAAAGCACAAACAACATATTTTCATAAGCAATTTGGTTACTTAAGGTACAAGTTTCTAGTTTTCATTTTCAATCCAAAACCCAACCAAAGCACAAGGCTTTCAATACTTAAATCTCAAGAACATCCAAATATTTTTCATCACCTTTTTCAAAACAAAACTCAAAACCAAATATCCATTTTGTTCAAAGGTTCAAAAACAAGATCATTTTCACAAAATATAAACTCTAACTCATGTTCTTGATCAATATAATTTTTCTCCAAAACCCTAATTTCCTTAAACCAACTATACAATGAAATCTTGGGTCTTACAATACTACCCCCCTAAAAGAAGTTTCGTCCTCGAAACTTAGACGTCGTCAAACAATCCGGGGTACAACTCTTTCATCTTACACTCGAGCTCCCAGGTGGTATCTCATGTAGCTTCGTTCCATATTACCTTCACCAAAGGTATCTCTTTCGTTCTCAGACGCTTCATCTTCCTATCCGCAATCTTGATCGGCGGAACCTCAAATGACAAGTTATCCATCAGCTGGATGTCATCTGGTACGATCACATGTGATGGATCCGGTGTATACTTTCGCAATTGCGACACATGGAACACGTCATGTATCAAGGATAGTACCGGTGGCAACGCGATCCGGTAAGATACCTTTCCAATCCGTTCCAAAATATGATAAGGCCCTATAAACTTTGGAGTCAACTTCCTCGCTTTCAATGCCCTTCCAACGCTAGTCGTTGGAGTAACTCGGAGAAATACGTGATCTCCCTCCTCAAACTTTAAAGGCCTCCGACGCCTATCCGCATAACTCTTCTGGCGATCTTGAGCAACTTTCATCATTGCCCTTATCTTTCGGACCTTGTCCGTCGTCTGTTGTACCATTTCAGGTCCTACCATCATACTCTCCCCATCTTGATACCAACACAAAGGGGTCTGACATCTCCTCCCATACAAAGCCTCGTATGGTGCCATTCCAATACTCGCGTGGAAACTGTTGTTGTATGTGAATTCTATCAACGGTAAAACATCATCCCAGCTTCCACGATCATCCAGTACACATGCTCTCAACAAATCTTCCAAAGATTGATTTGTTCTCTCGGTCTGCCCATCTGTCTGAGGATGATAGGCGGAACTCAATCTCAGTTTCGTCCCTAACGCCTCATGCAAAGTCTTCCAAAAGTGTGAAGTAAAATTTGGGTCTCGATCCGACACTATACTTGACGGAATCCCATGTAACCTCACAATCTCAGCAATGTAAATATCGGTCAACTTTGCCGCTGTATCCGTAGTCCTTACCGGTAGAAAATGAGCGGACTTTGTCAAACGATCCACTATCACCCAAATGGAATCATGCTTCCTCCTGGTCTTGGGTAAACCAGTGATGAAATCCATAGAAATGCTATCCCACTTCCACTCGGGGATATCTAATGACTGCAGCATCCCTGCTGGTCTCTGATGTTCAATCTTCGCCTTCTGACAAGTCAGACACGATGCCACATACTCAGCCACATCCTTCTTCATACTTGGCCACCAAAAATCATGCCTCAGGTCTTGATACATCTTTGTTGCTCCGGGATGTATACTAAGTTTACTCTTGTGTGCCTCCCTCAGAATAGTGTTTCTCAAGTTCATAGCTTCGGGCACACACACCCTACCTTGACATCTCAAGATATTATCCGGTCCCACTTTGAAATCTCGGTTGGTTTCCCGAACTATCAACGCTCTTTTCTCCAAAAGAAATTCGTCATTTTGACAACTAGCAATGTCCTCCAATAGTCCATTTGAAATGGTAATCATACCTAACCTCATATTCCCATGTGCAAACTCAACTTCAAGGTGCAAGTCTCTAAATTCCTTCAACAGCTCTTGTTGACTAGCCATTTGCGCCGAACATGCCGACACACTCTTCCTACTCAAAGCATCGGCTACCACATTAGCCTTTCCAAGATGGTATTCTAAGGTGAAATCAAAATCCTTCAATGTTTCCATCCATCTCCTCTTGAAGTTCTCCCAATTCAATTCTTCATGACCATTTTCCATGATAATTCGGGTGTTCCTCCACCAATACTCTGAACCCCCTAATAACTGATAGGTAGCTAAGACTACCTTCTCCCCTTCCGGACAATGAATTGCCCCAAAGATCCTCTCCACAGCTTGGAGCCACAAGTCAGCAGTTTCCGGACCTCCCTCCCCATTAAACTTTGGAGGAGTTTGGCGGTTGAAACTTGAAAGAAGTCTAGATCCAGCAGTAAGTATTTCCCTTTCGCGCTTTTCCAGATCCCTCTGCGCCTTAGCATGGCTCTGAGCAGTCACAGCCGTTGCCATCGTGTTCATGGCATAAGCCATCTGATATATGTCAGCATTGTCCGCCATAGGTGCTGCAGGTGCCCTTTTTGGAGGCATTCTATTTCTGCACAATACCAATTCTGATTAGATTCCTTATCCAAACATTTCAGAGTCTCAGCAGAAAATTTCACTCAACGGTTACTAACTCATAACCCGACACAGAACAAACACTAGAACTGCCACTACTCTAGCTATGTTCTAACCGACTCTGGACTAACGACTCAAGTATACACTTTCCCTTTGAAGATTTAAAGCCGTGCTCTGATACCAATTGTAACAGCCCGTTTTTCAAAGGCCAGAAAAGTCAATATTTTTTTTTTATTTTTTTTTACACATCAGAGTTACGCATAAAAGATTTTAAATGAGCCGGCATTCAAATATACAAAAGAACTCATTACCATAAGGTGCTTCGACAGGCAAAGTGTATTCTTGAATAATTACAATCCAAGTCTAAGTATTCAAATACTTACAACAAAACAAGTTAGAATCCTATGCCTAAACCCAAAAAGCACGGTGTAAAACCCACACCGGCGCATAGTCTAACTAAGCTAAAGCTCCAACATCTCACTAGGGCCTGGAACAGCCACCGTCGTCACCACGACCTAACCCATCATCTGGGTGGGATGAGCCCGCAAATGAAAGAAAGGGTCACCACAAAATAAAAGTATGTATATATATATATATTCGGTGCGAAAGATGTACACATAGCAAATTTCCACATACACAAGAGAAAACTCTTAATCTCAAAAGTAATTCCCACCAACAGGTTTATATAAATAAATCACCAATCCTAATGCAGACTTCTACAATGGGTGTGACAACCAATCACTGGTTCGCCACATGCATGATTTCCGGAAAATAACCTCTCCTCGAAGAGTCGTGGGGTAGGCAAAACCACACAGAAATATACTTACCCGCACTAAGACGCCGCAAAGGGCAGGTGAAGCCACACAGACAAACACCAGGTGAAGCCACACAGGAGACACCAGACGAAGCCACACAGACAAACGTCAGACGAAGCCACACAGACAAACGTCAACTCAATAAAATCCCGCAAGATTTAGGGAAGTCACGTAGACAAACCCCCGTGCTCAGTCTCAGCTCGACTTACACGACTATGAAATGCATGGCATATATTCTTTTGGCATATACCGGGCAGTCCCATCTGACAAACCCCGCGCAGTCTCCATCTGACGTACGCAATCATATATGCTCATGCTAACATTCACATAACCTAATAGCGTAGGTAACAAAACATATGTGAATATAAACACCTTCTCATCCACGAGAATACATAATTCAGACATGCAAAACACACAGTAAATCCAAGCATGTCGTAACCATTTAAAGACAGAAATAAAGTGATGTCCTTACCTCGGCAAGCTTCCGTTTACTAAAACTCGTCCAAACAACACAACGCGCTCCCTAAAACAAGCAGCGTATTATCAATACATTGTTTTCCAACCAATCGTATTGAAACTAAACCAAAACCCTAAAAACTTAAAGGTTCTAAGACATTTTCCCCACTCTTGGACACCACACGAGTCCTCACTCTATTGATCAATATTCATGAGTCATTTTTACTATTCTTCGAACCCAAAACCATTTGCAAAACCATTTACAAACTCTTAGAAAATTCAAATACCAAAATGGAAGTTAACTTGCATCACAAGCTACAAGACTTCCGATCATCCGAAGAAATATGTTTCGCGCTCAATAATTATTAAAAATTCCAAATATAAGTTTAAGAAGCTAAAAATAAATTTTGGAACAAAGATACAAAAAACTACTCCCAGGTCTGGTCGCTACTGCTCGCTTAGCGAGACGCTAGCGAAGCAAGTCAGAGAGAAATGGCCATCCAGCGACAACCAGCGAACAAGTTCGCCCAAGGTCGCTTAGTGAGCAAAGCCTGGAATAACTTGGTAAAAACTTAGCTCACTCAAAATTTTTCCTCTCAAAAGCTTTAGATTTGGTCTATTAGTTCTCAACACATTTTCAAAGCACAAACAATACATTTTCATAAGCAATTTGGTTACTTAAAGTACAAGTTTCTAGTTTTCATTTTCAATCCAAAACCCAACCAAAGCACAAGGTTTTCAATACTTAAATCTCAAGAACATCCAAATATTTTTCATCACCTTTTTCAAAACAAAACGCAAAACCAAATATCCATTTTGTTCAAAGGTTCAAAAACAACATCATTTTCACAAAATATAAACTCTAACTCATGTTCTTGATAATTTTTCTCCAAAACCCTAATTTCCTTAAACCAACTATACAATGAAATCTTGGGTCTTACAGCGCGCGCGCATTACACCGCCCCAAAATATCTTGAAAATCCCCGTAGCCACTGGCCTTCCGAATTTCTAAATAAACAACCACAACCTGCAACAACAACAATTTTCACCCATCGGTATTTAATCTAATCCATCCATCCTCTGGGAACTTCGACGCAACAACAATTTTCACCTTGTGATTAATATCCCCACCAATTGCAAGAGCATCCACTTCCTTCTCTTTAGATTTTGTATACAAATCTTTCCTATGTCAATTGTCAAGTCCGAGAATGGATCCTCTCAAAAAAAAAAAATCTCAATTTTTTTTCAATTTTTACATCTCAATCATCAATCAACTTCTCTCAATTTCTTTTAGATTTAAATGTTATTTTATATTTTTGATCCAACGGTCTATATTCCACATTATTTCCTCAATTTTTTTCTGACTTGAGATAATACATTCTCGTCAAGTTCTATATTGGATCAATCCATTTATAAATTAGTTGGTCATTGATTCATGTATCGAGTCTTAAGAAGTTAAATACGGCGTCTGTGTTTGTAGCCTCTCTTTTATGGGTCTCTGTTCGTCTTGTGCAGAGACTTAATTATTAATAATATTATATTTGCCGTTCAAAAATAAAAAAATATATATTGAGTCTTCAAATTTAACTTAATAATCTACTTACAATATATTAAAAGAAACTACTACTAAAATACCAAATTTGTCCAATCAAGTTTAATAATATTTCAGAGTTTATGCCCTTAAATGTAATCTACTTACAATATATTAAAAGAAACTACTACTAAAATACCAAATTTGTCCAATCATGTTTAATAATATTTCAGAGTTTATGCCCTTAAATGTAATTTTAACACTAAACTAAAAAGAAGAGACAAAACAAAAATAGGAAGAATAAAAAAAAAAAAAAGCATAAAAGAAAAATCTTCCCTTAAAAATAGCATCTGAAACTACCTCTAAAAAAAGATATTAATCCAATATATTTAACAAAAAAAATTTACGCATAAAAATAGGAACAAAAATAAATATAAAAGATACCCATAAAAAATAGTACTAACCTTTTTTTGAATGAAAAAATAGTAACTTAAAAATAAAAGAACTTTAAAATAGAAACAAAAACATAGTGAGTCTGTTTGGATTGACTTATTATAAGTTTTATAAAGTAGTTTATGAAAACAGGTTATAATGATATAATTTTTGTAAGTGAAAACTTATAAATTAACATTCATAAAGAAAAAACTTACGAATTAACACGGGACAATTGCTTTAATAAAAAAAATTTAATCATACACGAGAAAATTGCTTTAATAAAAAAAGGAATTGAATAATAAATATTTATTAATATTAATTATAATTTATTACACAAAAATCCTGCACGGGACAATTGCTTTAATAAAAAAAAATATTAATTCAATAAATTTTACAAGAAAGAACACAATTGCGTCACTTATATTTAAAAAATATTTTTTTTATGAAAAAACTTTTAAAAAATATTTTCTAACATATTTCTAAATATTTTATTCTAAATAAATTTGATACTTTAGTATAATAATATCAATCTTAAATATAAAAAAAAATAAAAATCAATGGACATGAGCTTTTACAAATAAGTTTTTTTAAACAATAGAAGAATAAATTCTCATCAATAATAAATATAAAAAAAAACACAAGACAAAATATTTATCACTAATAAAAAAAGGAATTGAATAATAAATATTTATTAATATTAATTATAATTTATTACAAAAAAATCATGCACGGGACAATTGCTTTAATAAAAAAAAAATATTAATTCAATAAATTTTACAAGAAATAACACAATGACGTCACTTATTTTTAAAAAATATTTTTTTTTATGAAAAAACTTTTTAAAAATATTTTCTAACATATTTCTAAATATTTTATTCTAAGTAAATTTGATACTTTAGTATAATATACTCCATCCGTTTCTTTTTAATTGTCTTTTTAGAATGATAACACTAAAGTAAGGAAGTGTATTTTTGCACGTTATCTTCCTATTATACCCTCGTTTTAATCCACCAATAAATTCCTATTTTTTTGCCCACACTTTTTCTTTCCAATAAATTTAATATATTATGTACAAAAAAAACAAAATTTATTATAATACCAACAAAAATTTTTTTTAAAAAAAGATTTAGTTTTCCAAATTTATAGTATCAATTGATTTTATGGAAAAAGATAAGAGCAATTAACAAAGGGTATAATTGACAAATCATACCCATAAAAAACAAAAAAGACAATTAAATAGAAACACTAAATATGATAATAAAAGACAATTAAAAAGAAACAGAGGGAGTATTGATATCAATCTTAAATATAAAAAAAAAAACATAAAAATCAATGCACATGACTTTTAACAAATAAGTTTTTTTAAACAATAGAAGAATAAATTCTCATCAATAATAAATATAAAAAAAATATAAGACAAAATATTTATCACTAATTACATAAAAGGAATTGAATAAAAAATTCATACACGGGACAATTGCTTTAATCAAAAAAATTTAATCATACACGGGACAATTACCTTTAATCAAAAAAATTATTAATTTAATAAATTTTACAAAAAATAACACAATGACGTCACTTATATTTTAACAATATTTTATAAATAAAAGTCAATAGACCCGTGCGAATGCACGGGTCTCAAAACTAGTTTTCAAATAAAATGCCCACCAAAAAAAATTCAAATAAAAAGGTATTGAAAAAATATTTTAAATATGAAAGGTATTTAATTATTTTCGGGAAATTATAAAAATTTTATGAAAAGCCAAATCTTTTACTACGACATTATTAAAAAAATACTAATTGTTTTAAGGTTTTGTCGTTAGACCATGGTCTCCACTAGTTCCCTTTTAGCTCCGCCTATAATAATAAATGGGAAAAAACGATTGTAAGTTTTTGTATCCATATACCTTTTTTTTTAAGCAAAGGGGAGCAGTAGGTGAACCAACTGCAACACCCTAGATATATAAATAAAAACAAATAACAACAAAAAGAGAAGGGGGACAAAGACCAAAACCTTCTCCAACAAGAAAATCAAAAGAACCCCAAAAAAAGAAAAACAAAAGGCAAACCAAATAAAACAAGAGCAAGAGAATCTCAATCTGGATGACTACCCCTAGATCGGGTGTTATGAACCTGAAAACCCTTCTGCATATTCTTCTTTTTTTTTTGCCTTAGAAACCACCGTAGTGAAAGGCACTTCTCCAGTAGCAGCACGGCTTTTCAAAAAATTGATAGCTGACTCTCTCTCTTCCTCATCTGTATAAACTCTTTGCTCCCTAGCATCCTTAAACTCCCAATATTGCTTCAAAATCGCTAAATCCTGATCAACATTGGGGTTTAAAACTTCATCTGAAACGATGGCTGAACTCATACCACACCAAGGAGGAGGATTTTGAATTTCAGTCGGATCAACAGTATGAACCTCTTCTACATGTTCTAAAAGAAGATCACCTCCAATAGAAACCAACGGATCATTTAAATCTACTTGTGCTGCTGGACATTGGTTGGGAACATCAATTAAATCCTGGGAAGGACTTGAAATTGGATGCACAGTTTTGTCCACATCACCAGATGCTGAAATTTTTTTATTTTGTCCTACTGTGTCTTTGGGAAGGGAATGGTCCTTACTGTTAGATGTAGAACCATCAATATCAACAACAATTTTCTCTTTTTCTTTCCAAGTTTCAGTACCATGCTCCATTCTATTTGTGACTGCTTCCTTCTTCTTGCCCACCTCTACTTTATTTGTTTTTTCAGTTTCAATTGGTTTCATTCTTCTGCACATTCCAACATGGTGGCCTACAGTTTTGCAAAAAGTGCATAAATCAGGAATATTTTCATAATCTAAATCAACTAAAAATGCAAAACCTTTTCTTTCGACCAAAACTTTGTATCTTAGCTCTCTTGAAAAATCAATATCGACCAATACCCTAGCATAATGACCAAAGGTTCGATCAAACATTGATTTGTTACTCGCTGCATCAATACAAATTGGAGTACCGATACTACTAGCAATAGCAAATATTATTTTAGGACGCCAATATTCTTGAGCTAAGACATATAACCTTACCCAAACTTGAGCTGAAGTGTTTTGTTGCACACTAGGGTTGAAATCGTTGGACCAAGCAAAGAGTTTCAGCAGCCCTGGGTTTAAGTTCCACGAAGCCACCGAACGAACCCTTCTAACATCCTCCAGAGATGAAAACGCAAATTCATAGAACCCTTTTCCTAAAGACATTACTCCCCATCGACCTAAACCCTCCCACAAGGTCTTAAGCTTGTCACGCAATGACATAACAGTTGGGGGTGTCGTACCTTTGGGCCAGATAATATGAGCATGAAGATTGTGTTTACAAGTCTCCAAACCTGCCAGATACTCATCTTCAGGGATTGGAATAGCATAAGCATCACCTTTGATACAAGGAATTGGAAACTGATTGGTTGGAATATCGCAAACATTAGTAACCGCGTCGGCGAAAGATTTGGATGGTTTAGAGATTGGTTGTTTGGCGATTGGTGTGGATTCAAGAAAGGGAAGACAAGACCAAGGGATAGCGTAGGAATCAGAAGCCATCAGATTTGATTTAGCCATGGCGGATCTAGATCTGAGGGAAGGAGACGATGAATAGTGCAGAATCGCTTTTTGAATCGCCAGAGCAAAACATGGTCGGTGCCTCGAGTTTTCTTTGTATCCATATACCTACTATATCCTTGAATATATGATATTATGTGCTAAATTTTGATAATTAAGCAAATTAGAAAACTTGTCAATTGATACTATTTTTTTAGGAGGACGGCTAACAACACACTGTTGTTTTTTTTTTTTTTTTTTTTTGACACAAACAAAACGATATTCATTCATTCAAATCGACAGATACATCAAATACAACCACATATTCAACTTCGCTAAAAACGTAAAGGATGAATCTGCGAACAAACTCACAGCATCCGAGTTAATAGCATACAACGGCATAATGCCTACAACAAATAATATGATAAAATTAAAATCACCGGAATGTCCATGCTTCCGGATCTGCAACGTTGATGCCCAAATCATTGATTGAATCTGTAATTGACCGAAGATAATCTTTCGAGAAGAATCAAAAGAACACCGCAACAATACGGGAAATCAAATAACGCCGCACAAGACGACGACTAACACAACGCCGCACTTAGACGACGAAATCACAAAAAAAACACAAAAGAAAAACTTAATCTATATGAGAATCACTTATTTAAATTAAAAGAAAAGAAAAAAAGGTGTAGAGGGGGTGATTCTAGGCCAAAAATGACCTAAAATCACCCCTCTATGATGAACAAAGAGAGCTTGAAGACAAGAAAAAATTTGGAAATTATATATATATTTTTTTTAACAACGTATGTAAGTAGCATATATATGTATTTTGATACATACTACTCTCACACCATGTAAATGATATTGGGCGGCGTCTTAGGTTAAAAGCTAACAACACACTGTTGTTAAAAATAGATAGATAGACTATTTCCTTCAAGAGGACTTTTAACGACACTATTTTTATGGTTGAGATTTCATTTTCATTAAATATATGTGTTGAATAGTGTGTGTTAGAAATTGTGTTTCTAACATTTCACTTCCTCCTATAACTAATGATGGCCAATACTAAAATATTTTAGCTGTTCAAAAAAGAATAAAAATACTAACATATTTTAACTTCTATCAAAATTTATGACTTTATAGCACACCAAATTAAGCCAAATTTGACATTCTTTAGCTAGTTGTATTCATTTTGGTTTTGAATTATATAATTTTGTATTTGTTTTTGACAAAATATGATATTGTGTTTGAACCTTAAATTGTTGTGTATCTCAAAACAATAAATCGATTAGAGATATTAGTAAATTGGCACTTATTGAGTAGCTTATTAATTAGTAGTTTGTGCCTATATATAAAATGTAATCATTTCATATATAATTTCACTTTTCCATTTTCATCATTTTATACAAGTTCACATTCATCAATATATATTAGAGCTTTATGTTTTACTCTTTCTTTAATGAATGTTGTATTTCTTAACATAATTAATCTGTCATATCAATGGTATACAATGGTATGTGAAACTTAAATGTAATCCACAACAAAGAATGTATTTTTTATTTATTTAATTTTTTTGATATTATTTTTCATTTTTGTATAATATTTTTTGAAAATATTAATTCACTTTATATTTCAATCTTCATAAAATTATATAAATACTTATATTAATTTATCATCTAATACTTGACAAATACCAACCAGGTTTTGGCTACTGTAGATTTGTTTCAGCCATGCCACATTGCTTTATTTTATGATTTATTCATTTCAATTTAATTTGTTATTTATTTAACTCATTAATGCTTCAGTGGTATGTAATCCACTTTCTTTTTTTTGTTTTGTTAGTACTTTTCCAATACCACACGCTTGGTTTATGGACTTTTTTTTAAATGTGAGCTGTAAATCTTGCTTTCCAAGTTTTTATACTACTTAAAAATTAATAAAGTATACTACATATTTGATTTTTGAGTCTGGTTACAATAAATCCAAATCTTGATGAGCAAGTAAAAGGGCAATACTGTCTTTTTGTACCATTTCAAAACAATATAAATTGCCATCTTCCCTTCACAACACAAATGAACGCAATTGTCATTCTCTTTGCTTTAAATTGTTCTCTTGAGCCTGAAAATGGTAAACTCATTAGAATAGCTCTCCTCCACAATCAATGTTTCAGTGAAGCATTAATATATGAACAAAGCATGAAACCATGAACCATTTATCTTGGCAATTTATTATCTGTGATTATATTTAATTTGTTCTCTGTTTTTTTATAGGCCAGCCTCAGTTTTTCAAAGTTCTAGCTTGTGTTAAACAAAGGTAAATAAATGTTTTTGTATCAAGTTTATTTTGGTATTTATTTTGGTTTGTTGTTTTGTACAAAGCATATAAATTACATTTTTTCCTGCAGCCATAACAAAAATTGTGGTGCAATTATCTAACGATTACTTCTCGGCAAATAGACAATGAAAACATGGTCTTTTCAACATAGTTAAAATGCTAATGTGATTGCAGCTATAGCTAAGGAAAGAACAAGCGGTAGCATTTGAGAAAAAGCAGTTTTTCTATCAAGCATAATTACATGAAGATGTCATTAGTGAATTATAACAGACCACCTAACCTTTGAGCAAAAAATTCAGCTTTATTTGCAGCATCAGGAACATAAGTATCACTTTTAGCACGCTTCATGTACCAAAATAAAAAATTTCTAGCAACAATTTAGAGAAATAGCAAAAAAACTCTTCAAGTAGCTGCTCAAGTGGTATGTAAAGTAAATGGTGTTTATAAATAATAACAACTATGATAAGCAACAACACATCCACTGTGTTGGACCATCCACTGGTGCATTTAGGGGATCATCATGCACCAGAAATCCAAAGATATCTTTTAGAAACTTATTCATAGAAAAACTAAATAGATAAATACGCTCTATAAATAACAGGTTTTGGACAAACAACAACTCATGAATGGTAAATTTATTATGGAATTATATGGTGAAACATTTTTGTTTACAACAAAACTAGCAAATTATAATAGGCCTAACTATTTTGTTTACCTCCATAAAGATCCCATCCACTCCAACAACAACTGATGTCCTTGCAATGCAGGGTTTAAAAGATAATTGGTTAGTTATTAAAGTTAAAAAGAAAAGTTGTTAAAATCTTCTCTAAAATTATAAAGATAAAAGGAAAGTTAAGTACTAAAATATGCCTGGATAGCTAAATAGATTTCCTCTAAAAAAAGTCATAATTATTTCCATGTTTTATTAAGCAACAAATGCAAGAATAAATACTAATTTGGAAGTAAAATTTCTTCTAAAAATATTTTATGTTTTGATACTTAATTTGTATCTACCTTTGGCGAGAAATATCCTTGAAACGCTTCCTTTCACAAGTCATTCCACTACTTCAACCCATTCTTCCCTTGCCCAGATTTCAATCTTGCAGCAAAACAATAATAAAGAAAATAAAAAATCTGAACTATTGTTATGTTTTACTATACAACATATACAGAAGAGATAGGTGGCGGCACAAGCTACTTGGTAGGATATGATTGTTCAAATATAATGAATACATATCTGCACCAAGGTCAATGGATTTTGGCATAATAGGTCAAGCAAAGGACAATCAAATAAATACAAACTGGTAAATAGAACATCACACATTTATGAGCTATCAACATGAATCATATTAATTTTCTAAAAGCTAGACAGCTAACACCCACCGAATGAGCTTCTTGCTTGGTAACAAAGTATAACAAAATAATGTCAAAACAAAATAATAATAAATAGCAAAATTGATTAACTTTGTGGTAGAATAGATAACACAATTGTCAAATGAGAATGAAGCAGATTTTGAAAAAATACTACACTTAAATATTATAATAATTATAAATAATATCACATTAAAAAAAACCCAGAAATCTGAATCCAGATTTAAAGATAGTCCATTATTTCCTTTTTTAACTATCCCAAAATCAAGCAACGATAATATTCAAATTCAAATGTAAAATTCTAACTCTTGTGTTAGATGAGACGGTGTACACTAAAAACATATTAAATAAAAGTTTAAATTTAGTAGAAAACAATTGCTCTATAAAATAGGCAACCTTAATTATACTAGGACATGCAACCCAAACTCACAGGCCAACAAATCATTCCTCAAAGTAAACAATAAAGTCTTAGCCCCAATTGAGGGTAATATAACTAAATAATTCAAACAATTAAACCCTATTCTAATAGATTGGTTGTTAGATTATGAATCCTTGATTAAACACCCCATTCCCTAATTAAAACTACTTTGGAAGTAAAAAAGTTTTCATGCAGTCTGTCAAAAACAAAATAGATTAATTGTATTCTTTTTTTAAAAAAAATATTCTTTGATTTATTTAAAAAGTTTCATCAAAAGATAATTTGTTAAATTAGATAACTTAACAATAAAATTTGTTAAAATCAAAGGATATGCAAATATATTTCCTCTAAAAATAAAATAGAATCATATAAAAAAAGAGACTGATTAGGGTTTCTACCTACAAAATAAAATAAAATCAAAACGAGGGTGTATCACGTACCCTTGGCTACAACAGAAACATGTATGACGGTGGCTTGAATATCCGGCAATGGGAGTCCACCATGGCTGAAACAGGACAAAAATATATCATCTTTAAATGGGATTGAAGAGAAGATCCAAATTAAGACAGATTAATATGAAACAATATAGAAAAAACTAATCCTCACCGCGGCGATGATTTCCAGAACATGAGCATTCAAAATCTGGTACTCAACTCTATGGAATAGTTCATATTTGGTCGAAATGGAGCTATTGACGGTGATGATTCGGTAACAAACCATAGTAGTCCTTGTGATTTTTCCCGATAGATAGAGACATCAGAGGAGAGTAGGAAAACAGTGTTCTTTTGGTCAAACGAGATTTAGATCTCGACGGTGGGCGTCGAAGGAAAGTTGTTGGCGGCGGCGGCATGTGAGGAGGAGAGATGGAAGCCATTACCATTACTAGGGTTACAGAATGAGAATGACAGAGCGTAAGAAATGAAATATTGTGGGTTAGAGATATTGGGCTTGACCCAATATCTGGTTACTACAAGTAGTGTATACCTAGACTTGTGGTGTGAATAGCATTAATGTGAAAACTTGCATTTTTATTAAATTTAATCAAATAAATTTTTTTTAATTGCTTTTTAGTGAATAATAAAAAAAAATCTATTGAAAATATGTACACCAAAAAATATATCTGCAAATTTTTTTGAAAATAAAAAATCTTTTAAATATAATTTGTCATTATTGAGTTTGAATTGGTCTTTACAATGTTCAACTCCGTAATAACCTTTTCGTTGCTTTTAATTATAACTATTTCGCATATAATAATTAAAGTTGTGATTTCAATTTCACATCCTTAATTAAATAGAATATTCTGTTAAAATGTATCAAAAGGATAAACTATATATATATAAGGAGGGATCCGTTGACTCCAGGAGTAAGTCTCCATTGACTTACTCCGCTTAATAACTCGATATTGGCATTATATTTCTTCGATCCAACCGTTGAATTCAAAGATCTCATTGAGTAGATCAATTCCACAAATTTTTATAAAAATTCAAAATCGTTTGATACTTTTTATGAGTACTTCAATTGAACGTACAAAAAACTTTTAGAAAAAACCGTTGAATTTCAATAGTCTAAAATACATAACTACATTTTTTGAATTTTTATAAAAATTTGTGGAATTGATCTACTCAATGAGATCTTTGAATTCAACGGTTGGATCGAAGAAATATAATACCAATATCAAGTTATTAAGCGGAGTAAGTCAATGGAAGACTTACTCCTGGAATCAACGGATCCCTCCTGTGTATATATATATATATATATATATATATATATATATATATGTATTACACCACTACAACAATTTTGACTTTAGGCAACGAAAGTTTAGGCAACAGCTGAATAAACGTTGCCAAAAGGGTTATAAGCAACGGCTTTTACTGCGTTGCCAGGTTTTTCCAAATTCCCAAATTTCTTGTACAAAACCGTTGCCTCTTTGTTTTGGGCAACAGATTAGAAAGCGTGGACACAAAAAAGCCGTTGCCTCTTTGTTTTTGGCAACGGTTTAGAAAGCGTAGACAAAAAAAGCCGTTGCCTATTAGGTTTGTGCTACGTAGGTATACAAAACCGTTGCAAGTTTGTTTTATCCACTGTTTATAACCGTTGCCTATGTCAATTTAAAAGCAGCATAGAAAAACCGTTGCAGAAAACATTTAACAATATTTTTTGACAATAAAAATTTTAGTAGGCCAAAATCTAAAAGTTTAACGACTGTTTTTTTTGCATAGTAAAGAAAAACCTTTAACATAGAGTATATAATTTTTTTAGTTGTTTTTTTTTAAATTATTATATATATATATATAATCAATTGTCTAAATGTATAAAATTACTTATATAAATTTGTAAAGGACAAAACTTACATGCATTGCTATACATGCAGTTCTTACTTTTCCTCTCACAAAGAGGTAGTTATTTTAATTGAAAAACAGTTTTCTTTTATTTTTTTTAAATTAAAAAACACAAAAAACCACTTCTTTGTGTGTGGAACAGCAAAAACTGCACATAAAGCAATGCATGTAAGTTTTGTCCATTTGTAAAATCAAATATGTAAATTTTAATTTCTTTTTAATTGTTATATACAAACGAGTAAACTCGTGAACCAAACAATTCGAACTATATAGAAGTGGAGTTCATATTCATAAACTTAGACCAACAAATTTTTAGTCCCTACTTTTATGTGAGTTTCAACTTTTAGTCCCTACATTTTTTATTATATTTTTAGTCCTCCATGTTTTCGTCATTTGTATTATTAGTCCTTTTTGTCAAGTTTTTGTGACTTGGATAACGGAATCGGCAACATAGGATAACTTAAATTGACTAGATAACGTTTGCATTGAATGACATGACATCTATGTGCCATCCTATGTGATCGATTTCGTTATCCAAGTTAAAAAAATAATGATAGTAGCGACTAAAAATGCAAACGACAAAAAAATGGGGATTAAAAATATAATAAAAATAATGTAGGAACTAAAAGTCAAAACTCACATAAATGTAAGGACTAAAAATTTATTTAAGCCTAATTTTAATATATATATATATTTGATAAAAAGAAAATTCATATGACCATAACTTTACTAGTTTCTTTTTTTTTTTTTTTACAAACCATAACTTTACTAGTTACTACTTACAGTAGTGAGGAGTACTCCATACATGCCAAAACCCTAATATACCTTGTGCCGCTCCATTGTTTTTTTTCGGCTTTGTTCTATGTAATAACAGAAACCTTGTTTCTCTCTAATTTCCCTCAAAAGGAGAAAAACTAAGATCAGATCTAGGTTTCTCTCATCATCCTCTTCTTCCTATCCGATTGAAATCGCAAAATGATTGAGATTTTGAAATACAGCTCTGTATTGTCTGTGTGGGTTGCGGAAAGGAAACCCAGTGGTGGTGGTTTACCAGCCAAGTAGTGAGGTGGGTCATTTCCCTCTCTTGTTTCTTCTATTCGATCTTCTCGTTTGCTTTATTTCGCTCTGTCTTCCTCATTTATGTTCGTTCTGATTTGTTTTGTTTCAATTGCAGAAATGGAACTCAAGTCAAAAGTTTGTTTTTAGGTATGAACATTCAAGTTATTGTTCACTTTATGACAAATTGTTTTTCATTTCTTTGTTATATTGGGGTTTTCATTTTTACTCTCTTAATATATTTTTTTCCAGTTAACTTAAAGGTAAATTGAAGGATGTGGAAGATGAATTGCGTACAGGACTCGCAGGTTACTTCAACTTTCTTTAATTTTATATATGGATTTTAGTTAATTGCATTTTCAATTTCCTATTATGTGCTTAAGAATTGTGTTTATGTGTGGGAATTGGAGTTGTTTAAGATGATTGATGAGCTTTTGTATGATGTTTTTTTATAATTCATATTGAGATGGTTGATGAGCTTTGAGATTTGATTCATGGGTGCCTATGATTTACATTTAAGAATTAAGATAGAAAACAAAGTAACTTTCATAAGTTGTAGCTATGAATTTTTTTCCAAGAGTTTCTTAATTTACTCTCAATTCCGTGTTTATAGATGTGTCTTTCATCTAGAACCATATTATTGAGATTTGTTTGTTCATTATGAGTCAATCTTCATTCTCACTTGAGACTTTCTTCTATCATGTTTTTGTTGTCCAAGTTTGGTGATTTGATATTGACATATATCTTTTATATTTAATTAGCACCTTATTTTTTTTTGTTTTGAATGTTAATTTGTTTATGTATGTTTGATGACTTGATCCTCTAGATTGATAATGTGGAGGAGATAGCACTAAAGATTTTTCAATGGCCAAAGGCATCGGGAACATGCAGTCATATAACCGTCATTGTGCAGGGCGCAGATCCTGTTTGTGTTCCTGAAGATGGGGAGGTGAAAAAGTTTTGTCTTGTACTCTTGCCAAAAGATAAACTAGTGGACACAAATATAGGAATTTACTAATTTGTTTCTTATGTGCTGCAGTTTGACATTGAACAAGTTAGTTTTACATTTGGTGTGGTTAAATGCATGGATCGGCAGTCATGATTCAAGGTAGAATGGAAGAATGGAGTTCTAGGTTGTATCAATTCAGTTGATATGGCTATTTAACTGTGAAGGTTTTATCAACTTTTGTATTTTTTAGGACATAGATTTTGTTATGTAGTTCTAGGTTGTGGGTAATTTGTGAGAGACATTGGATTATCAATAAGAAACTTTATGGTCCTTTTCACCTGTTGGAGATATTCTTGTCTCATTCTTTTTACTGACTTGTTCCATTGGTGTTGTTTAACTAGTTTACCTAGGAAGTAGTTTAGGTATAGTTTTAGGAAATTGGTTCCTTCACTCTGTTGTATGAAAGAGACCTATTAGGATTTATTAAGTTAATAGAGAATTGTAGTTTGGGGGTTTGTGTGGTATTGTTTCAGCGGTTTAGTAACTGAGAATTCTTATATTTGAATTTTCTTTTGATAAGTTGATTCCCCAAAAAGTTTGAAAATTAGTTTTGGAGTATGATTGACATTCTACTTTGGTTGTATCCAGGTTCTAATTATATGCTTTTGATGATTATGATTATTTTTCTATGGTTATATCCTTGATAACATCTTTGTTTGTGTAATTTGAATCATGCTTTTTTTACTTTTTAAAACATCATATATAATTCAGTTTGTTGTGATTCTTGCAAGGCAGCAAATCTGCTATATGTTCATGAAGTATAAAGCACCTGCATTATTATACAGTCCTAAAGCAGACATTTGGAGTGCTGATGTTATCCTTCACATTCTTTGAGTGGAATAGCTCCATTTTGGGCAGGTGAGATTTTCTGCATTTATTTGAACTTCCATTTTGGCCTCTTGAGTGAACTTTAGTTTTGTGATTTTCTTTGTATTTTTTTTTCGTACTTTTAGGTTAGAAATGAAAATGATCATAATCAAAATGGTGATCTTCGCGGTGATCAAGATGATGATGATCCTTATGACCAAGAAGATGTTCAAGATAATGATGATCTTCAAGAAGATGATTTTTTATGCTCATGAACATGATGATGAATATCATGATGACCAACATTGATTCAAGATTAGAATTAGAATAATGTTTTGCTTTTTGTAATTACATATAGTTAACCTCTAGTTTATATCACTTGGATCTATTTTGAAAGTTAACTTGTAGTTTATATCGCTTGGATCTATTTTGAAAAGTACTACATATTGAACAATTTATGATGAAATTATTGCGTTTACGAAAATTTAATTGATAACGTTGCATTAATTATGAATACTACAATTGTATAGATATAAACAAATAAAGTCAAAATTCTATGATCCTATTAATATACATATGTAAGTTTGTAACAGCGGTGTAATGGATAAAATTATTTAATTTAGTTGATTTGACTTATAGGCAACGGAGTTAGAGTGTTGCCAAAAGAAAACTGTTGTCTTTACAAAGCTTTTAGGCAACGGTTATATTCTGTTGCATGTGGAAAGCCGTTGCCTGAAACAAGTATAAAAACCGTTGCCTTTTCAGATGAATAGCAACGGTTTCAAGATTTGGTTGCTAAAAAGTAAAAAACCGTTGCCAATTTGAAAAGGCAACGGCCGTATATCCCACGCCCGGAAAACCGTTGCCTAAAGGATTTAGCAACGGTTTTAGTGCTTTAAACAACGGTTTTTGGGTGTTGCTGAAAGCGTAAAATGTTGTAGTGCAGGTTCCAACTTTTTATTGTTTTTGTTACATGATTATTTTCTCCAATTTTTCTTGATGCCTCTATTGAACATACATGTATATATCATTGGTTTGATGAAACAAATAATGAAATTATTAACTATAAATGTAACCGTGCGGGGCACGGGTTCAAAAACTAGTATTAAACAATGTGGCAACTTCTTCCTCCTTGAAAACACTTCAGTGGGGGTAGAGGGAAAGCTAGGGAAAACATAAACAAAATCTATTCCAGTGGTTCTGCTTTATGGTTGTTGTTTAGAATTTAGGGTGAAGAAAAAGGAGAGCTAGCTAGCAAATTATTATATAAATTGAAGTCCGGCCCACAATTTTATCCTATCTATCACCGAGGGCAAATATGGGAGTTACTGGACAAAAATATGTTTTTGCATCTATTGTGTATAGATATGAGTGCGTTTGTTTAAATTTTAAAAAAAGTGATTTTATTTCAAAAAAGTTTAAAAAATTTAAAGATATTTTCCGTCTGTTTACTATAAAAAAAACATTTTTTTTAAAACATAAAGTTCCTACACTTAGGTTTTTTAATTTAAAAAAAAAAAATTCTTGAAAAGCTATCAGAAATGACTTTTCATTTTGAGGTTAAAAATGATGTTTTTTTAGAAAATAATTTTTTAAAAAATCTATAAAAAGCACTATCAAAATTATAAAATGGATTTTTTTTTTTAAAAAAAAATAGATTTTTTATTAAAAAAATCTAAAATAAACGGACTCATAATCTAGTTTAAGACTTCATTTTCACTAACATCTTTTGAAAAAAAAGATATTCCTCTTGTGCATGTTTATATTCATATTTAGAGAAATTGTAATTTATAAAGTAATTAAAAGTGTTCGGTAATTACAAGTCTGGTGATAAAAGACTATTGTAATGTTTGATATGTTAGTCTGTAAGTTCAAATATACAATTTTTCACTTCTCGCTTCTTAGTATGTATTTCGAATAGTGTTGCGTTTTAATTGTAGCACAAAACTACGTCACGTGTGGAAGCTTGATTTTCTACCTTCTCCATTTGCACGTCATATACTCATTGAGACATACGATTAACACTTCTATCATCAAACCATATATTACGTTAGTGTATGTGATCGTTTGATCGCTTGACTTTTTAAAATGATTAAAACGATATAAAAAGTACGTTGAGATCTTTTATATATAGTAATGATTCCCATATCTAGCAAGTAATTTAACATATATTTATATGTACAAAAACTCACTCAACAAACTAAAGCACATAAATAAAAAAGCACCTATTCATAGTTATAGTGTCACATAAAAAGAAAGACATCACAAAATTAGTTCCCCTTTTCTTGTGCTGAGACTCCCAACCTTCACTTCATACAAAGGTCAAAAAGGCTAATCAAATCAAATGATCATTGATGAGAAAGATGGTCACTGTCTCAAGAGAAGAAGTGACTAACCTCAATTCTCAAACACAATACTAAAAGGGTTATTTCTTATTTAAGAATTCTCATGAAAATTAAGTGATCTAGCCAAAGCTGCAGGGTTAGCCAACAACATTGGAGAGGTTTGAACATGATGTTTTTTACCATCATTCTTTGATTGAAATGCTTTAATCATACCTCCCCTACTCATACCTTCATTCTTAATTCCAAGTGTTTCCCATATTGAACTCTTTGCAGCTTCATTTGGATCATCAATTCTCAATGTTTTTGGAACCAAAACACACCCATTTCTTTGTTTTGGTGATTCCACTTTTTGCAAATTTTCTTGTTTATCTATGTTGTCGTCTTCATCCCTCGAGTGCTTCCCGAGTGTTGGAGATTTCGGACTAGAGTTCGGAGACATAGGAGTTGTTGTCGCGGAAGTATGAGATGTAAACCAAGGAACATTCCAATTCCCCGGAACACCGCAATTCCAAAAAGGAGTAGGGTAAAATGACATGGGAAATCCCGGAGGATACAAAGTTTGCGGGGAGGGAATTGCGCCGGTACTCCAAGGATAAGGCCAAGGAACATTAGTCATACATGGAACTTGAGGAATGAAACCATTATTTTGTTGTGGTAATGATTCTTGTGAAATGTTTTTGCCACTTTCCTCTATAGATTTTGAAAGTGTAATAGAAGACGCGCTTGAGCACTGGTCGCCATTAGTTCGAGTGTTGTTAAGACCCTTTTTCTCTGCAGGATTGAAAACATTTGACATTGGATCACAATTTTGTGGATGATCCAATCCAAAGCTTAGGACTCTACCATTGGTTTTAAAATTTTGAAGATGATGAGTTCCGTTCGGGGAAATGATCCTTGCTGCATCAAGAGCCTCAGAGATGGTGATGTGGCGATAATGTGACGAAGTATTGCTCTTGCTTTTTCTTCTCCCTGCACCGACCGGAACATTCCTCATTGTTCCACCCGCGGTCCAATATCTTTGACACGCCTTGCAGAAATAGCGCGGCTGATTGATGTTGTAGTTGTTGTAGTAACAAAATTTCGTGTCCATGCTATTGCAGCGTGGACACGGAAGTAATTTGTCGGGTTTCTTTAGTGTTTTGTTGTTTGTTGTTGCTGCGTCGCTTTGTTCGTTTTCGGATTTTGATGTTTCTTCATCTATTGAAGGTGTTTTTTGATTTTGAATTGGCTCAGCTAATGTTGTTGGTGCTGAATTGTTGTTGTTCTTGATGTCTGCAGAATTTGGAGGAGGATCAGTCTCTTTCTTTTTCTCATTATCATTTTCTGCTCCATGATCCTATTAATTTGATACACAATGTTTTCTGTTAATAAATTTGATCTTGCAATTTTAAGAGATTAAGTTCAAATAGAGCTGTAAAATGAACATCAATGTCACTTTTATAGAATTGCATTACAAGAAAAATAAAATAAAATAAAAATTTTGATTCCTAAATATGTGAGGCACTATTGTTATTTAATTTCTGTTAGTCATTTTGGTCCTTCAATGTATTATTAGTTAGTCAATTTAGTTCTTAAAATTACAGATAGAAAAATACTTACAAATATTTTACAATTTTGATACATTTAGGAACTATATTATCAGCGTGTCACACATTCAACGATTAAAATGTGGTTTGTCCATATTTTAATTGAAAAAGTCAAATTACATCATCTATAAAGATTGATAAACATAAATTAGATCTAGAGTCAATTAAGATTTCAAAATAAAGACTAAGTAGAAGTAGATCTACTGTATACTGCTTTTTAAGCATATGACTAGTCAATTTATTTTAATGTTTTTTTGGAGAATTTATTTTAATATTAAAATTAAATACCCTGGTTGCTCAGGTATATATTTGACTGAAATTCTTAGCATATAATTTTAATAAAAAATTAACCAAAACTTCAACAAAAACAAAAAACAAGAAACCTCACTTCCAGTACTTAACAAAGGAAGGAAGATACAAAACATATAGTAGCTAGGTTTTGCAACTTAATTCAAAAAATTAATAGAAAAATTAATCAACTCTGTTTTCAAGACACTGTTTCAAAAGGGGACTAAATTTTTGAACATAGAAAAAATCATATTCATATATGTAAAATATTTGTAAAAAATAAGTAAAGAGAAACTCAAAATAGTTTCTTTTCAAACAAAGACAAAACTCAAAATAAGCAGAGAAACTACAATAAGATCAAACAAACAAATCAGCATAATTACTTGCTTAATTCAAAGATGACCATATATATATCATGAAAGTACCATCCAACTCAACTTATATTAGCTAAAACTATTTTCAATAATACTATTGACTTTTTCAATAAACACAACGGATAAATACTCGTGGACTTGTAGTACATGCTTAGTATCAGAGTCGATTTTCAAATAATCGCTGATTTTGAAAAATCAACTCTGATACCAAACTTGCACAACACATAAACCAAAAAACTTTTTATGTCTACTTAATCATGTAAAAATCTAGTATTCACAATTGCACATGAGAATATTTTAATTTTAGAATAAAATTGTACCTTCTCTATTTCTTCTTCTTCCTCATCATTCTCATATTCACCAAAATCTCTCTCTTCTTCTTCTACAACCATAGCCGACGGCGGCGAAACATTTTCGTCGCCATCAATAATAAGAGCTTCAACTTCTCCAGGAAAGAGAATCTTCTTACCAAAGAGCTTAATTGCAGGATCTTTAGTTTCAATCATTTTGTTCAGATCCAAACAGAGAATAACAAAAAAAACGCGCGAGACGGTTAAGGTTTTAAGTTCGTTATGTTACTGAAAGTGTTTCGAGTTTTTCGAGGCAATGAAATTTGAGTGCACGACGAATTGGATTTTGATTCGTTTAAACCAAAAGCTGTTTGCCACGTCAGCATTGAGTTTTGATTCTTAGCCACAAGTTTTTGTGGCTTGGAATAGATTTTCTTTTTCAAACTTCTTTTTGAGAGGATTCTCTAAATTGTATTTAACTTTTCGTGCACCCTACTTGTGGCAACGCCACGTCAACTTTTGATAGTAGGTTTTTTATTTTTATTAAATTAGTGATGTGTCCATGTAGGCTCATTTAAGTACTCTCTCCATTGTGGATGCTCTTAGACTCATACATTTAAATGTGAAGAAATGTGAAATTCGAAGTTCGAATCCCGGCCACTCCAATAATTTCGCTGATAGGTATCATTTAAGCTACACTTATGGAATCTTTTGATCGTAGTTTTACTAACTCGTAGAATTAGTCTCTCCAATTTAAAATCGTAAGATTTTGACTTTTCTATCGTGTTTTTATACTTGAAATTAATATTCCCTCCATCCCAAAATAAATGACCTAATTTTGACTTTGACTACTATTCATATGATCCACTTTGACCATATTTATCTACTAATATGTACATGTAAATATCAGCAAATGAGATGTTTGGTTTGTCTCGACGAGTACTTTCAAAATATACAATTTTAATAATTTTTAATAATAAATAATTAAAGATATTAAATAAAATGACATACAAGAAAAAAAATAAGTAAATTATTATTTAATATATCGGTGGATCGGAAACTGGTGCGAAAGAAAAAAAATAATATTTAATATATTTTAAATAAAATGACATACAACTTTATAAAATAGAACCATTCAAGTAAATTATTTATTTATTTATAAAAAAGTAAATTAATTATTTATATTTCATCAATTAAATTATAAAAATAAATAACTTTTGAAATTTATACCGAAGTTTTTTTTACAGTAAAATTTATGGCGAAGTTATTAATGAGCTTCTTCTTGTTCTTTTTTTTTTTTATAAATATTATAACTTTTGATAATTGAATATCATTGGATTATATATCTTGACATTTAAAACATGTTAAATCATCATTTTTGAATAAAAAAATTTGATAAAAGATTAAAATTGGATGATTTTAAAATAAAGAGACAAATTGATAAGTCTGTGAAAAAAAAATTTAAAAATGTAATTAAATCCTATTTTCTTTATGAGAAACTTCTTTGCTTTTTTAAGAAAAAAATTTTAAACGGAGGAAGTACTCTCTTTTGATAACTATTGAGAAAGTGCTGCTCTAAAAAATTTTATATCTAACTATTTTAAACGGAGGAAGTGCTGTTCTAAAAATTTTTCAACGATTGTTACATGGAATTTTGGTAACTAATCGGGTAAATGATATATATCCGTTTGGCCCAGCTTATTTTTCTCTTTTTTTCTTCTCCTTAAAAATAGTAAAGAAGGAAAAAATTGTGTTTGACTTCATTTTTCTTTATTTTTTACTTCTTTACTTTATTTCTTTAATACTTTTAAGGAGAAATAGTGTCAAATATAATTTTATACTTCTCTATTTCATTTAAGCTGAAATAAAAAGTAAAAAATAAGCCGGACCAAACGGGTTGATATGCAAAGAGAAAAGCTCAGCGGAGATAAGTATATTCTAACTATGGTCAACTTAAAAAAAAAGTCTTAGAAGACTATTCTGCTTGGATTTATTAGAGCAGCACGATAAAAAAATGCTAAAAAGTGTTTCAATGCACTAATTTTTTTTTTTTACAATGTTATCAATGAGGATCAAACTTAAGGTCTTATGCATACTATATAAATCACTTACGACTAAATTTAGTCTAATAGTAGGGTGCCACTAGCTTACCACAATACCCTAAATTTTTGTTTCTTTTTTTTCTTCTTGTTTATCCATTAGAGAGGAGTGATTTAGGGTCATCTTTGATTCAAAATCACCCATCTTGATCGATTCTTTATTTTCTTTTATTAAAATAAGTAATTTTCACATTTTTTCACTACAACAAAAAAGCATTTTAGCTTCAAATATATTAGCGTCAGCCACGACACAGACGCTACTAGCGTCTCTTTTGAGTCTCATAGACAGACGCTACTGTTTTTTAATTGAAAATCTTAATTTTAATTTGACAATTACATATAGCGTCCGCTTTTGGGAACACTAATGAGACGCTAATGATAAAATAAAGAAACAGTACATTTAGCATCTGCTTTATTAGACTTAAATATTTTATATTTTTTATGAATTTATTATAGCATCTGCTCGGGCAGACTCTAATGATCATTAATCATCATTAAATTTAATTAAGTGTAACACCCCGTTTTTCGAAAGCCAAAAATGGCATTATTTTTTTTTCTTTTTCAACTAACACTCAGAGTGCGCATAAAAGATTTTAAATGAACCGGCATTCAAATATACAAAAGAACTCATTACTAAAAGGTGCTTCGACAAGCAAAGTGTATTCCTGAATAATTACAATTCAAGTCTAAGTATCAAAACAAGTTAGAAATCCTATGCTAACCAAAAAGCACGGTGCACAAAACACACCGGCGCATAGTCTAACTATTCTAGGCTACAGCTCCAACCGCTCACTGGGGCCTGAAACAGCCACCGTCGTCACCACGACCTAACCCATCATCTGGGTGGGATGAGCCTGCAAATGAAAGAAAGGGTCACCGCAAAATATATAGTATGTATATATATAACCGGTTCGAAAGATTGTACACATAACAATAATTCCACAAACACAAGAGAAAGCTCTTAAACTCAAAAGTAATTCCCACCAACGGGTTTATATAAATAAATCACCAATCCTAATGCAGACTTCTACAATGGGTGTGACAACCGATTACTGATTCGTCACATGCATGATTTTCCGGAAAATTAACCTCTCCTCGAAGAGTCGTGGGGTAGGCAAAGCCACACAGAAATATACGTACCCGCACTAAAAATGCCACACAAGGCAGGTGAAGTCACACAGACAAACACCAGGCGAAGTCACACAGACATACACCAACTCAATATAAATCCAGAAGGATTTGGCGAAGCCACACAGTCAAACGCCCGGTACGTAGGCAAAGTCACACAGACATACACCTAGGCACGCAACTATGAAATGCATGGCATATATTCTCTTGGCATATACAGGATAGTCACACAGACAAAATCCCCGCGTAGTCCTATCTGACGCACGCATTCATATATGCTCATGCAAACAATCACATAGCCTAAAGCCTATGTACAAGCATCACAACATACATACATTTTCTCAATCATATGTAAATTGCACACATATTTATAACCACCTTCTCATCAACGAGAATACATAAGTACAAACATGCCAAAGCACACAGCAATTGCACACACAGCAAAACAAAGCATGTCGTAACCGTTTTAAAGACAGAAATAAAGTGGAGCCCATACCTCGTCAAGCACTCAACTATCACACGATCGCACAACACTTACTTGCTTCCTAAAACAAGCAAAGTATACAATCAAAACCATAACCAATCAATCCTTAATGAATTGAACTCTAAAACCCCAAAAACCAAAGGTTTTCTAAGGTAAAATCCCTCTTTCGGATACTATACCAAAAACTACCGTATTGATCAACCCCTATGAGTTATATGTACTATTTTTAGGACCCAAAACAATAGGCCAAAGTCTTAAATAATTTGAAATGCAAAATGGCCGTTTTCTTGCGTTATAAGTTACGTACTTTCCGAGTACCCGAAAAACTCGTTTCCAATCCCCGCCACTTCCATAAATTAATAAAAAGGGATTAGAAAGTTAAAAACCAAGTTTAGAAATCAGAATCCAAAATTTCAACTCTCAGAGCTCGCCCTGGCGAGTTGGTGGCGAGTGAAGGCAGTGAGGACTGGTTTTACTCGCTCTGGAGCTCGCCCTGGCGTGTTGTCATGACCTGTGACACTCGCCCTGGCGAGTAACCACTCACTCAGCGAGTTTCAACTGTCATGACAGCAAAAGACAGCAACTCACACCACCTTTTTCCACCCAAGCCTAGTTTGATTCTATTAGTTCCCAACACTTTTTCAAGGCACAAAAGCAAACCATTTTCATAAGCAAGCAATTCATTTTCCGAAAGCTTGTTGGTTGCTTCGAGTGCAAGTTATTTGATTTTCATTTCCAAAATCAAAACCAAATCCAAGCACAAGTTTTATTACGGGCCTTAACCGTCCGGTAATCATTTTCAAACATGTTTTCAAGGTAAAAAGCGACACCACATGTCACAATAGTTTTAAACCACTTTGACCCCAAAATACTACCCAAAAACTCTTAGAAAAATATTTTCATAAACCACAAAATATTTTTCATCGGATTTTTCTAAAACAAAACCATACAACGCATTTCCCTTTTGCTCAAAGGTTCAAAGACAACTTTTCTTTTCAAAACCTTACAACCTAACCACATGTTATTGATCAATACACTAAACTTTCAAAACCCTAACTTTTCTCATGAGATTCTCACAAACTCATGGAAAAATTGAAATAACAAAGCCTAGCATGCTTACTAAACTCCCATGAACAACTTTCATGAACCAAGAATCAATTCCTAACTTATTCTTATGAAATTTCTCCCAAGAACATAACCATAAAAATCCTAACTCCAAGAGTTATAACCAACCAAAATGAAAAGGAAAAGAGTGGTTACCTTAAGAAAGTGATTCTCTACAATGTTCCTCAAAGCTTCCAAGCTTGAAATGGAGTGAAATGGTGAAGAATGGAAAATTTAGTGAAGGTTAAGGTTGAGTGATGGAGTCTACGTGAAAGAGAGAAAGAATGGAGTAAAGGTTGTGATTTTCCTAAGTGACCAAAGTCATGAACCTCCTTACTATTACATTAGCTCTTGCTAACTCATGGCCATTGGATCAAAAACACAATGCCAAGACAAAACCCTAGCCATTGGATCAAACCAAACCAAACCCACTTGAGATAAAACTCAACACCTCTTAGAAACACTCACACGTTCAGCTCTCGCGTGCCGCGACGAACGAAACTCACCAAAACAGAAAACCTACAGAAAGAACGTCTATCGTCTAACAATTCCAAAACTTATCACCGAATCTTTTTCCGCGACTGTAATTTTCTTCCATACCTTGGAAAATTATTCTCAGAATATATCCTAACTCGCGCAGATATATAAAACTTCCATCCGAAACCTCACTTAAAACAGACGCAGTAAGATTTTCCATCCGCGGGTAAAATCCTACTCGTTTTTCCAAAAACAAGAATAATCCAAAACTCGTTATACTAAAACCACATATAACTTCTTATTCAAGCAACAGGATCACAAGACAAAAGTCTGTACAATTACAGTGCACGAGCACAAAACAGGCTCAATTACAGCAAAAGCTAATAATTACACGATGTTTCATCACACGAACACATCGAAACCCTAATATTCCTTAAACCAACTATACAATGAAATCTTGGGTCTTACATTAAGCGCCAAATTTTTTCCAATTTTCATTTCCCGCCTTCTTTTTTCATTCTCACTCACTAATGTTTATATCTCAATTTATTTTTGCCTTCTCAAATGTTTCATTTCCATTCCCAGAGAAAGGATTTCTCTCCGCTCTGACGAACCCTAATCCTTCAATCCTCAACCTATAATCCATAATCCTTCAATGCTCCAGTCCTTCAATCCCTAATCCTTCAATCCTTAATCTCTAATCTGTCAATCTCTCCATCTCGAAGACCCACATCCCTCAATCCTTTGCCGTCGAAGAACCACAGTCCGTCAATCCTTCCGCCGTCAATCCCTCAATCTCTCTGTCTCTCCTTCAATCCCTTCTCCATCGAAGAACCACAGTCCCTCCGTCGTTCTCCGCGCGGTTCAAGGTATCGAGTAACTTCATCTCTCTGTCGTTCCGTTCCAATGTATTGATTGATGTCATGCTTGTTGTTTTGTTGTTAAGTATCGATTTCCTTCTCTCTGTCAATTGAAGAGGCCCTTTGTGAGTTGTTCTTCTCAATTTATGCTTTGTTTTTTTGTTTCTTTTACTGCATTGTCGATTTCCCTTTGTTTTTGTTTCACTCTCAATTTATACTTTGTTTCTTTTGATTATGTGGCTTCATTGTTTGGACGAGTAGTTTATGTGTTTCTGACTTTTAATTGAAAATTTTAATTCATTATTTAGCAAGCACTTATGAAAACACAGTGGCATTAACTGAAAAATAGTAATTATTTGAAGAACAAAGTCATAAATAGATACTGTATATAGGATTGAAAGCTAAAAGCAATTTTAGAATTTAAGGTAGCTAGTTATCATTTCCATTAATTGTCGTTGTTATAGTCATTGTGTAGTTCATACAAGTGCTTGTCTGTGTGTAAAGTTTCTGACTTTTTGTTTTTTTTTATTTGAGAAGGAAACTAAATACAAGCTATATCTATGTGTAAAGTTTGATTCAATTTATGTAATTGGATAGTTTTCAGGCTTGAGTTTGATTCAGTTTCTAGCATATCATCAATCTGGTATTTTCAGTTTATCTTTATGTGTTTGACCTTTTTAATGAGTTTTTTTTTTGTTCTTGTTTTAGATACTATGTTGGGAAGCATGCTTGAGCTGAGGCAGAGATATTTTGATCCAAAGAAGTTCTGGATGAGGTTCCCTCCAGAAGTTTCGAAGTTTACCCCTCCGCATCAATCAATGGACTTCAGGTGGAAATTTCTATTTTGGTCAATTAGATTTCTGCATCAGTACTCTATTCTATTCATTGCAACAAGTGTGAAAATTGGGATTAAATTGTGTTTTGTGATTCTTAGATACTGTGTTGTGTGACTCTTGAATCTACTACGTTTTTAATTGGTTCTTTTTTCCCCTCACAGTGAGCAAATTAAAGAGCCATAGTTTTAACCGGTGACCTGATTGCTTGAGTCTAATTGGCATTTTGTTATGTACCAATGATTTTAACTTGGTCCAAAATGCACACTTATTTTAAGCATCAAGTAATAGTTAAATAATTTTAGTTATATTAGCTTTTTTTGTGGCTAGTTTTCATCATTTGTATGAGATTCGAGGGGCATCTATCTATAAAATAGGGTATTGATATAGTCCTAATTCAATACTCCAAATATTCAAATATGATGTTATCTCTTTTTTTTTTAAATGGTGCTACTGGATGGAGATAATTGAAATTTGAAACCAGACCGAGCATGTGAGATTTTGGAGATTTGTTATTTTTTTTATTATCACTTTGATTAAGGTAACCATAATGAAATCCTGGGTAATTTTGATTTTGTGCAATATGACAATTTCTTATTAGTTTTAAGTCTGAATGTTTTTTACTTTGTTCTTATTTGTAGGGAATCCAAGAAGTCTTTATATATAAATATTGTTGTTAACTTTCATTTCTTTACCACGTAGTACATGATTAACTATTTAACACGAGATGATTTGTGTCATATAATATATTCCTAGCTGTTGTCGAAGGTACTTCATTTGAACCAATAATCCATTGCAATTATATCATAGTAAAGCTTGTAGTTTCTTTGGTTTGACACTTTCTCCCTTATTTTCAGGTTTTGAGGCTTCTTAATTTTCTTGTTAGCCTGTTAAAGGTTTGATTGCAAAGTTGAATTGCTTATAATTTGACAGTCCCTATAATGTGTTTCTTATTTTTCTGTTTATTTTTTATAGATGCCTCCAAAAGAAAAAGCTTAGGGTCAAGAATCCATTGAAGAGGAATCGCGTAGTGTAATGATAATTTCCGCATAGTCTGAATTTTATTAACAATACTTGTATTTTTAAACATGCTCAACACACAAAGTAGTACAACTTAGTATGTAGATACACCATGTTTATATTTTTACTAGTTTTATTGTTATATGACATTATGGTTGCCATATTTTTTATTTGCATTAATCAAACATTTAATCACAAGATAATTTAGTTATAGACAAGAAATTTTATTTGCGGCACCTCTTACTCTTTTGTAACTTCTTTTGTTTTTGTACATATAAAGGTTGGGAGCTTTGGTGTTTGTTACGGAAGTTCTATCATGTTGTGTTTGGTGAGGATTAAATTAAAATTTAAAACTATTTTGTTTTATGTAGTATTTTGATGTTGACAATCCAAAAGATAAAAATTCTGATATTTTATACAGGTTGGTCTAAAAAAAGCATGCAAAATGTGGTTTCTCACAAGGTTCTATATTGACGAAGCCGAGAAAATGGGACTGATCTATACATGGTATGATTTATTGCACATCTTAAGCACTAATTATTGATATCTTTATCACATGCAAGGTTGCTAATGCACATAATAATTGATAGCAATTGTGATAACTGATATCTTGTTACTCCTCTGTACATGAAAGAAAGAAGTAGCAAGGGTTTTTTTACCTTTGTAAATGAGCAAGATATTCTTGTTTGGTCATATTCTTCATTTCCTTATGTTCATTTTGATAAGTTTCCAACTCTTATATAAGAGAATGCAATAAAAAAATTAAAATGTGAATGACCATTATTCAGTCCCTGTTAGACCTTTTATGATATTGTAGGACATGTATCTAAGTTATGATGCTAGATGCTTTATCTTTTAATAGGCTTAGTTATTTTTAAGCAAACTACTTGATCACTAGTTAAGATTGTCTTAGTTAGTCTATGTATATAGTGTTATATGTTTTTGGCGTTTGGTTGCAAGTCTGTTTTCAATTTAATGGTAAGACCCTTTAATGTCTTTTACATTATGTTTGCTTGTAATGGTTTTTTGTGTGTAAACTTTGAAACATACATTTGGTTTGGTTATGTTTTTGCTAGTTTGAGTGTTGTATGACATTGTAACTGCGTATGACTACTAGTTTTATATTGTTTAATTTATGATTGGGAGGTCATTCTGTGAATAGATTTTTTTTTTAAAAATGTTTATTTTAGCGTCGGCTTGACCGACTCTACAAGTTACAAGTCAATAAATTAGCTTCTGGACTAGGCAGACGTTAGATTAGCGTCCACCAAGCAGACTCTAGAGGCACATTGAACCATATTTATAGCGTCAACAAAAGACCGAAGCTCCTAGCGTCCGCCGTATATGAACGGGTCTAGCTTCAGATTAACGTCACCAAAAACAGACGCTAAATTAGCGTCTGCTAGACGCAACTGTTAGCTTCAGGCAATTAAGCGTCAACCTCGACACTGACGCTAAGTTGACGCTAACAGCTTCTAGCGTCTATTTTTGGCAATTTAGCGTCTGCTTATGGCCGACGCTCCAAAGCAGTTTTGTTGTAGTGTTTAGGTTTCATTTAACTCTTTTTTTTTCCGTTATTTTGGAGTTGTTTGTTTTGATTTTCTGTCTTAGTAAGGTGTTTGTTTTGATTTTCTGTCTTGGTACGATGTTTGTTCTGATATTTCCCGTCCTAATATGGTGTTAGTTTTATTTAAATTTGTAGATTTGCTTCAATCCAAATTCACTGCAGATTCAATGATATTTTAGATTTTTAACGTTGCAGATCGGGAGATACGGATATTCAGAACATTTGAATTTTGTCATATCAATTGAAGACCTTGTTATTAGACCGTTTTATGTTATTAGGTCGGATGCTATGAATTCGAAATGATTTCAATTTCTATACTTTACAAAATTGAATGAATGAAATTCGTTTTTTTAGTAGAAAAAAAAAAGAAGACACTAGTTAAACATATTAAATTATTAATAATTTTTTTTAGTTTATGAACTTATACATTTAATATTTTAAAAATGCAAAAAGATATCTTTTTAATACTATTATTTTGTCTTTAATTTTTTTTTAGTATGTTTAAGGTAAACTATATAGGAAAGAAAATCAAATTTCAAGAGAAAAGTCAATGTTTAAAATTTTTAAGATGTTGAATAGATAGATTTTAAGAGAAGATTTTTACAATTAATCTTTTATCTAATGTCTTTTGAGTACTTGTTTGTATTTACCTTAGTTTAATGATTAGAAGATAAAATTAATTTTAAATTAATCATATTTCATCTCTTTAGTAATCTTTGTAAAATTTTAATCTAATTTTATATTATTTCTTATTTTAAAATAGAGATTTTTCTTTTTACATATGAGACAATGTGGTTTGAACTCACGATACATAGTATTCAAACCCTTTGCCACTAGACCAATTCTAATGACTTTTTAAAGAGTTTTTTTTATCATGTGCAAATTTTCACATGTTAAAAATTTAAAATAGTAAGTTTTATATTGGAACCAGTGCATTTTATATTAAATATATAATTTTTAATAAATAAATATTTTTTTTAATAAAAAGTTACTACTTTCGCTCAAACTTGGAGGGTAGGTTCACAGCTCCAAAGGCTATTTTTTCACAGTTCGGATCGTCGAAACAAAGTCTAATTTGTGAGATATTTGGTTCGCACTAAACCTGTTCTGTTTGGGTATAACTTTCATCTTCTTGTTTTTGTTTTGTAAGCTTTTGTGCTTTATTATTTGGTTGGTTGTTAGCACTTGTTTGTGTATCACTTTGAGACTATCTTGTACCCTTATTTGATTATAGTGGAGCTACTTCATTGGTTTGGACGATCTATGGTTTTTTACTCTCACATCGAGAGTTTTCCATGTCAAAATTTTGAATTCTTGTATTTTGTTCTATTCATTGTCATATATTTATTGTTGATGCTCAAAGGTTCTTACAAGTTTGGAGAATTTTATTTCCGCTACATATTACTCGGTTATTGTTATTATATATTAATAATTCCCCATCAATATCCTACTCTTTTTTTGACCAAAAACCATATATCCTACTTTTTTTTGTTTGACAGAAACCTTATATATTACTTTGAATGTTTTTTAACTCACCGTACCAACAAAATGACACGTGGTTAGTGGGAAATTATAATATGAAGAAAAATAATTAGGAAAAAGGTGCTGGGTGGGAGCATAAAGCTCGAATCTTTCGGTTGTCATGGCCTCATAGGTCAAATATAATATTAGATCAAACAAAAAACTAAATTTTGGACTAGTAAACTAAGATGTATAAATCAACAGTAACTTTGAGTGATTAAAGTTACTTTTGATAATGCTAGGGGTGGCCGCGTGGTTGAATGAGCCTTATAACACTTTTAATACTTTTTTATTTTGAGAAGAGACTTTTAACACTTTTAATACTTATTGACGTTCTTTTTATTGACAAAACTCTCGTTGATTTCTTGTTGGATTTTTGCTAGTTTAAGGTTTGTTTGTTATCCTTATCCGTTAACATGACCCAACAACTAAAATATGAAATAAATTGATCCAAACATCCTATGAAGTAAGAATACGGATATCGGATTCGACACAAATACTGACACGTCGATACCAATAATAATTTGAAAAATGACAAAATTCAATGTAGTTATTATTAGCGCAGCACATTCACACACACACACAAGCCAAGATTGATTCACTTTCAATCTTTGGTGAGAAAAACAGAAAATGGTGAAAGAGAGTGAGAGAGAGTTTAGAGAAGGAAGAAAGAATAATTGTTGCAATCTCTAATGTTCGTTAGTTGTGAAAATTATATGATTACAACTTGTTATATACTCATGACTTGTAGCACAAGTAACTAACTAACTAACAATTAACCAACACAATTGGTTATTGTCTAACAAACTAACTGTTAACCAACTAAACAACTAGCTAACTAACACCTTAAGCTATGGATTATCATCACAACACCCTCCCTTAATCCATAAGCTTCACAATACCTAAGCATTCTCTTAGAGCTTCAAACCTGTCTAGCTTGACAGCTTTTGTAAATCCATCTGCCATTTGATCATGAGTAGGACAATGCACCACTTCAATCTTCCCATTCATGACCCGTTCTCTGATAAAATGAAACCTAGTTTCAATGTGTTTGGACCTGCCATATGACACAGGGTTTCTGGCCAAATTAATTGCAGATTTGTTATCAATTAACAAATGCAAAGGTTTCTTCAACTTGCACTTTAGTTCCTTCATCAGGGATTCTAACCATATCAGTTGACAAGCTGCATAAGTGCTGGCTATATATTCAGCTTCACATGAAGATAAAGCAGTCACTGGTTGCTTCTTTGATGACCAACAAATTGATGTACCATTAAGCATACACACATAACCAGATGTGCTTCTTCTATCAACCCTGTCTCCACACCAATCAGAATCTGTGTAACCAATAAGCTCCACTTGAGCTTCAGCATCACCCTTAGGAAATAGCAAACCATAGTTGATAGTGCCCTTTACATATCTTAATACTCTTTTAGCAGCTATCAAGTGAGATTTCCTAGGTACATTCATGAATCTACTAATAACACCTACTGCATAGCATATATCTGGTCTGCTATTGCATAAGTATCTTAGTGATCCTACCATTTGCTTGAACATGGTTGAGTCAACCATATCTTCTTCACTGCACTCTTCAAGCTTTGAGTTAGTTTCACAGGGATTTGAAACTGGATTACACTTATCCATTTCAAATCTTTCAAGCAATTCTGATGCATATTTGTGTTGATGCATCATCATTCCCTTACTAGTCTTCACAAACTCCATTCCTAGGAAATAAGACAAATTCCCTAAGTCTGTCATTTCAAACTCTTTATTCATTGTGAGTTTGAACTTCTCTATCTCATTTGAATCACCACCAGTAATGAGTAGATCATCCACATACAGGCACACAATGACAGTTCCCAATCCTGATTTCATCACATAAACACCATATTCAACCATGCATTTCTTAAAGCCAAGTTGAATCAGAAATTGATCTATTCTTTTGTTCCATGCTCTTGGTGCTTGTTTTAAGCCATATAAGGCTTTATGCAGCTTGTACACCAGCTCTTTCTTTCCATCTACCTCAAAACCTGGAGGTTGAGTCACACACACACTTTCCTCCAATGGACCATTCAAGAATGCAGACTTAACATCTAGATGATATAGAGGCCAGTTCTTAAGATTAGCTATTGCTACTACTAACCTTATTGTTTCATGTCTTGCTACTGGGGCAAAGACCTCATTGTAGTCAATTCCTTGCTTCTGAAGAAAACCCCTTGCCACTAGTCTAGCTTTATATTTTGATACACTACCATCAGGGTTCAACTTTGTCTTATAAACCCATTTAAAGTCAATTGTCTTCTTACCATTTGGTAGTTTCACTAGCTCCCAGGTCTGATTCTTCTCAATTGAGTTCAACTCATCTATCATAGCTGCTTTCCATACACTTGACTGTAGTGCATCCTTGACATTCACTGGTTCTGCATCAGCTAATAAAGCAAAATGAAGTAATTCTCCATCATTGTTAACTGCACTGTCAGTCAACAATTCACAATCTGCAAGTCTACTAGGCATTTGTCTGTTTCTCTGAGGCAATTGTCTAATGACTGGTGGAGTTACCACTCCTTCATTTTCTTCATCACTGTCTGGCACCACATCATTTTCAATATTCTCATCCATATTACCATCATTGTCAGACCCATCAAGGTGTTCAATATCAGTAAGAATGTGACTATGATCAATGCTAGACTCTTTAGCATTTTCCCAATCCCAAAATTCACTTTCAACTACTTTTACATCTCTGCTCATTGTAACTTTGTTGTTTCTGGGATTGTATAACTTGTATGCACCAGTAGAGTGATAACCTATGAAGATCATCGTTTCACTTCTATCATCAAGTTTACCTCTCTTAGCATCAGGAATATGCTTGTAGCAGATTGAGCCAAATACTTTCAAATGCTTCACATTAGGCTTTCTTCCACTCCAAGCTTCTTCTGGTACTTTCAATTTCAACCTCTTAGTTGGACACTTATTCAATATATACACTGCAGTGATGACTGCTTCACCCCAGAACTTATGAGGCATCTTCTTCTGCTTGATCATGCTCCTAGCCATATCAAGTATAGTCCTGTTTCTCCTCTCTGCCAGCCCATTATGTTGAGGAGTATAGGGTGCAGTGACTTCATGCTTGATTCCATTATCCACACAAAATGCTTCAAAGTCTTTGGAAGTGTATTCACCTCCACCATCTGTTCTAAGTATCTTAATTGATTTTTCACTTTCCTTTTCAACTAAGAGCTTGAACCTTTTAAACACTTCTAAAGCTTCACTTTTCAACTTTATTGTGTATAGCCAAATCATCCTTGTATATTCATCAACAAATTTGATGAAATACCTGTTACCAGACAGAGTTGCTACTTCAAATGGACCACATATATCTGAATGTATCACACCTAAGGCATCACTAGCTCTCATAGGCAATTCAGATACAAATGGGAGTCTACTTTGCTTGCCCTTCAAGCAAACTTCACAAGTCTTTGCAGAGGCTTCTATTACAGGCAGGCTAGTTACTAAATTTTTAGAATTCAATTGACTTAAACTTCTAAAATTTAGATGCCCGTACCTCATACGCCATAGCCAATCAGTATCTTCCTTGGTGGTAGATGACATACACATGACTTTATCAACAAGGATATTGCACTTATACACTCTATTCTTTGACAATGCAGAGACTAGTATCAAATTTCCTTCTGGATCAAATAGCTTCAGTGATTCCTTATTGATGTTGATAGAAAACCCTTTCTCCATTAATTGACCAATACTCATAAGGTTGCATTTCATACCAGGCACATACAATACATTTTCAATGACTGCTTTCTTGCCATCATCTCTCTTGATAACAATATTGCCAATACCTTCAGCCTCAAGGTTACTGCAATCAGCAAGTTTCACACTAGTTCTCTTGTTTGTATCAAATTCAGAAAGCCACCCTTTGTTACCTGTCATGTGATTGGAGCACCCTGAATCCAAATACCATTCTTGATACAGTGGATTGTTCTCAAATGTTGTGGCCATCATTAACAACACATTCTCTTTCACTTGATCATCACTATGTGCTATATTGGCTTCTTCATCACTTTTGACCTGTTTATTGCCCTTTCCAGATCTGCATTCATCTGCAAAATGCCCCAATTTCTCACAGTTATAGCACTTAATCTTGCTCTTATCAAATTTCTTCTTTTGATTGTTCACAAGACCTCCTCCTTTACTGGATTCAGTCTTGTCATCAACCTTTCCCTTTGACTTGAGCCATTTATCCTTTCCTTTCTTCCATTTATTCTTGTCTTTACCACCATTCTTTGATTGCACATATAGTGCTTGTTGCATTGTTCTTTCTGAACCTCTATCAAGAACTAGAAGCTCATGTGCTTCTAATGAACTTTGCAGATCCTCTACTTTCATATCCCTAGTGTCATGGGATTCTTGTATCGCTACCACTATAAAGTCAAATTTGGGAGTTAAGGTTCTCAATACCTTTTCTACAATCTGTTGATCAGTGAAGGTTTCACCACATGTCCTCATCTGATTCACAACCATCATCAGCTTTGAGAAGTAATCTGCAATTTTCTGATCTTCTTCCATCAGCATCAATTCGTACTTTCTTCTCAAAGATTGCAGCTTGACTTGTTTCACCTTGTCACCACCATCATGATATTTCACCAAAATATCCCATGCTTCTTTTGACTTTGTAGCTTTTGAGATTCTTTCAAAATTCTGAGTATCAACATATTGTTGTATATAAAACAATGCTTTACAATCCTTTTTCTTCATATCTTTGAATGCAGTTCTTTGTACCTCAGTAGCATTTGCAGCAAGATCTTCATAACCATTTTGCACTATCTCATACACATCTTGAGCCCCAAACAGTGATTTCATCATTGCACTCCATCTTTCCCAATTCTTTGCGTCAAGAATCAAGAAGTGCATTGATGGAAGACCATTACCATTTGTATTCATGACTGCAGATCACAAATCTTCAAGAACACACTCAAATCACTCGTGTTTCCTAGTGTTTTCCTCACAATAACTCTCGTGTTTCCCTTAACCCAACCGGAGCTCTGGATACCAATTATTAGCGCAACACATTCACACACACACAAGCCAAGATTGATTCACTTTCAATCTTTGGTGAGAAAAACAGAAAATGGTGAAAGAGAGTGAGAGAGAGAGTTTAGAGAAGGAAGAAAGAATAATTGTTGCAATCTCTAATGTTCATTAGTTGTGAAAATTATATGATTACAACTTTTTATATACTCATGACTTGTAGCACAAGTAACTAACTAACTAACAATTAACCAACACAATTGGTTATTGTCTAACAAACTAACTGTTAACCAACTAAACAACTAGCTAACTAACACCTTAAGCTATGGATTATCATCACAACAGTTATAAGTATCAGTGTCGTGTCTGTGTCTCAAACACGCCTAATTCAAAATGTGTCTGTGCTTAAAACACCTACAAAATGAGCTCTAATATGAAAGAAATCACACCACTTTTATACACTACCCATTAGCCTATTTAGATTGAGCTTTCATTTTTCAGAAGCCATGTTACAATGAAAGGTTTTCATTGTAGTCCATGTATAAATAAACTGAGCCTTGACCAAAGTAATTTCAAAGTATAAATAAACTATAACACTTAAGCCATGTAATTAAACTACTCTCTCCAAAATGGAGCTTTGATGAGCAAAGTTCCAAATAGATGTATATTTAGTTCCTTTCAATAAAGTGAGCATACAACTCTAAATCGTGTTTTTTTTAAGAAATGAACAAAGAATGAATAAATTCAATAGATTTCAATAATGACTATAGTCAAAAAGAAAATAAGTAAAAATAAAAGGGTCATGCCAAACAGTGCATCTGGTGCACTTGTTAAGCATGTTAAAAAATGAAATAAAAGACAAAAGTAATAGTGATAAAATAATTTTTTATACTTTCAAAACATTGAATTCACAATTTCTAAGAGAAAATTTCCATAATAATTTGCTTAACTAGTACTCCAGATGCACTGTTTAGCATTTTCCAAAATAAAAGACGTCAGTAAAACAATTGTTATGCACTTTATCATATAATTGTAAATATAACTCTTCAGATGCACTAGTACTCCAGATGCACTTTATCCATAATAATTCTTCAGCTCATGTTACCAAAAGAATGATTAGAAAATTGAATAACTAACATTCATGATTTTACCAATGCAAAACCAAAACCAAACTCATCATGATGGTGTATCATAGTCCTTTTTAACCCTAATTTCAACATTCAATTTTTTTAAGTATAATCCATTAATAACAAATTTGAAATAAAGTAAACTAAAAATTAACATGGATCTTACTTAAGAGCATCTCGAACAACCATTCTATTGATCATCTTGTTATATGGATGTGGGATCCCTTCGTAAACCTTCAATCAAGCAACATGTAACCAAATATGAGAGTTCTTTATTTTTTTAGGTTTATAAATAATGGGGCAATTAAACTAACAAATAAAACTTTCACAAAAAAAGCATACATCCAAAACTTAATTCAAACCAACAAATAATCAACAAAGGATATTTTGAAGGTAAGAAACAATGAAATCCATAATCAAGTGAACCAGTATAATTGCTTGTGCGTTGATTTTCTCTTTTCTTATCTTTTATTAAGTGCATATTGTCATACTTTAAGTGCATATTGTCTTTTTTACTAATCAGATCAATATGAGATCATTCTAACGTTTTTGTTTGAAGTTTATAAGGCAAATTTTTAAAGGTTCACAATTTAAACTTCCTTTCTTATGAAAAAATTTGCTACTTCATGGTTCTGTTCTAGTCCCTCTCAAACTTTATTATTTTATTTTAATAATATTTGGTTAGAGTTTTAATACTACGGGTGTGAATGTATAGCGGTGCCAACATTATAGTTGCGATGTTTGTACTCTCACTAGTTGGCACTTTAACTCTTTTGCTAAAAAAGAATGTTGTCAGACAATATTATTCAAATTTTATTATTTACCTTTTCCTATCTTCATAGGTTATAAAATAATAATGAATATTCATATGATTGGTAAGTTTTTTATGAAATCTCTTTACCGCGAGTTAAAGTCACCAACAAAACTTATTTTTTACTAAAGAGTATAAACGACTCTAATTTAGGAAGAGTTATAAGAGCTAAAAACTATTTAATTGGTTTAAGGATATATACAATCAGATTTATAAATTGATAAAACCATTTGTTATATGTAAAAAGTGGAAATATGTCAGAATTTCTCAAATTTGTATATGCTATGAGTATCTTTTTATTCACATTTCTTATTTCAACAAACGTAAACGGTAAGCCCTTTTCTATCCTTTTCAAATTCACTTCATTTCTTCTATTCTCTTTAATTACATTTTGCTATTCTCTATTTTCATTACAACAGGTTATAATTGTAAAACTAATTATGAATGTCTACAAAAGCGTTGTCACAATTCCATAGAAGAACCGAAATGTGTATCTTTCAATTGTAGATGTGTGCCCAAATTAATCTTATATTAAATTTTGCACATGCTTGATTTTGCTTTTAATATCAGACCCAATATAATTAATAAAGCACACGAATGGCCTGCAAGAATAATTCATTAGCTATCATTTAGTTATCAAATAATTTTTCTTTCTTTTTATAATTTTTAGAACCTTGTAGTTTCTGTTGTGTACTCTAAGATGATGGAAATAATGAAATAAGGTGGCTAATACTAATAGTATTATCTTCAAGGCTCCAATTCATGCAAATCATATTTTCCTTCTAACCCTATCGCCTATTAAAATATATTTAATACTTAAGTTGAAAAATATATATTTTGTTAATTTTAAGATTATAATAATTGCATGTCTACTTATGTCATAATTTTTTTTTTTACAAAAACAAAATGATACTCATTCATTTAAATTGATAGAATACATCATATAATCACACATTCAATATTGCTAAAAACGTAAAGAATGAATCTGCGAACATATTTACAACATTCGAGTTAATAGCATATAACGGGAAAATGTCTACTACAAATAAAATAATAAAATTAAAATGTCCGGAATATCTATGACTCCGGATCTGCAACGTTGATTGCCAAATCATTGATTGAATTTGTAATTGACTGAAGCCGATCTTTCAATAAAAGTCAAACGAATACCGCAACAATACGCGAAATCAAACAGCGCCGCACAAGACCATGAACAATGAAACGCCACACTCAAACGACGAAAACACGAAAAAACACAGACAAAAAAACTTAATCTATGTAAAAACCACTTATTTGTGTACCGGAAAACCACTTATGTCATAATGTTGTTACTTATACTTTGTACCAAAAAAATAATGTTGTTGCGTACACATATTTTTGTCACACTCCAGAGGGTATTTATTTTTCTTTTAAAAGATATGAAATTAATTATTTATTTTGGTGTTTGGTCTTCAAATTAGAAGATTCGTATAAGATGGTGACCATGCTTAGTTTTCTTTGTACTATAGAAAATTATGTTTTTAATATATTTTTCCATTTTAAAATAAAATAAATTAGTTGTATAACTAAGGTCAATAAGATTGTATAAGTCAATAGGATTATGTAAAGTAATCATTTGTCATAAGATTGAAATAAGATTTAAAAGAGCATTTACAATTAAAAATCGGTGGAAATGACAAAAGAGCTAAATCTCCAATAAATAATATTTTAAAATTTTTACTTGTGCAAATTTACACACGATATAAAAACTCATAAATAACAATAGATAATATATTGAATTTTAATCATTATATTAATTAATTGGGCTGTTTGGTTTTGTTAATACGGATTCCAAGTCCATTTTACTTACATCCCTATATATATATATATATATATATATATATATATATATATATATATATATATATATATATATATATATATATATTTCTTAATAACGCAAAAATAAGTATTACAAAAATATGCATCTTTTTATTTTAATGTAATAAAAATAAAATATGGATTAAAAAAAGAGACCGATCAATTTATATTCGTTGATCTCTCGAATAATCGAGGTTTAGCATACGTTTTGTCTACCAGTTGTTCTTGATCCACACTTAAAAACAACCCAACACATCAAACCAATTTTTGCCTTCACACATTCAAAAAAACAAATTTTTTTTCATAAACGAACATGTTTTATCCATTCTAACGTGATCCAAACAACGCTTAAGCCTCCCATACACGAGCATACAAACATGCATTTAATGATTAGAACACGTCTTAAAACATCATTTTCTAAAATCAATCAACCAACAAACATTTTTTACACATAACTATGTAGCTTTGATTTCTCCATTGCACCCGGAGATAGATAAGAGCAAAAGACCACTCTTGTCAAGCATCCTATTAAAAACTAACTTTTTCCCCTCTTGTAAATATTTTCAATAATAAAAAGCATGCAAAAAATTTCAAACACTTTTTAACCTTAAGCTAACTAGAAGGTTCCCGTTGAGTACAACGGATATGAAGAGTGTTAATATTTTTCCCTTGTATAGCCGACTCCGTAACCCGGAAATGATTGTGATAACCATCTTTCCATTGTATTCAAGGTTTTATCAATATTTTTTTTCTTCTAGAATAAATAAAGTTCGGCGGCGACTCTATGTCATTTCAAGTGCCATTACGCTCGAGCATTTTTCACGGTGTGACACATACACTATACACACATCACGCACCTTTTATTTGCCTTTTTTACTAATAAGATCAATCTAAGATCATTCTAACGTTTTTATTTGAAGTTTATAAGACAAATTTTGAAAGGTTCGCACTTCAAACCCCCGTTCTTGTGAAAAACTTTACTACTCGAGGATTCTGTTCAAGTTCCTCAAACTTTATTATTTTATTTTAATAATATTTGGTTAGGGTTTAGTGTGTATAGCACTGCCAACATTATAGTTGGGATGTTTGTACTTTCACATGTTACTTCCTTTAACTCTTTTGCTAAAAAAGATTGTTGTCCGACAATATTATTCAAATTTTCTAATTTACCTTTTCCTATCTTTAAAGGTTATAAAATAATAATGAATATTTATATGATTGGTAATTTTTTATGAAATCTCTTTACTGTGAGTTAAAGTCACCAAAAAAACTTAATTTTTTTTATTGAAGAGTCATATTTAATAAACGACTCTAATTTTAGAAAGAGTTATAAGACCTAAAAATTATATAATTGGTGTAAGGATATATAATCAGATTTATAAATTGATAAAACCATTTGTTATATGTAAAGGATGAAAATATGTCGGAATTTTTCAAGTTTGTATACGCTATAAGTATCTTTTATTTCACATTTTTTATTTCAACAAACGTAAACGGTAAACCATTTTCTATCCTTTTCAAATTCACTTCATTACTTCTATTCTCTTTAATTACATTTTTCTATTCTCTATCTTCATTACAACAGGTATTTCTTCTTGTATTTCTTCATTACTTCCTTAGAAGAACGAAGTGTGTATATTTCCATTGATGTGTGCCCAAATTAATCTGACACTCCCTCGGTTCATTTTTATAAGAAACAAAAGTGAATTTTTTTTGTTCCTTTTTATAAGAAACTTTGACTAATTTTCAAATAATTTAAATGTTGAATTTCACTTATGCCCTTATTTATTATGAAAGAGAATATTAAAAATAAGTAAGTTAATTGAATTTAGAGTAATTAAATAGGGGTATAGATGGAATAAGTTTAAATTTATAAGAGTATTAAATGAAAAGAACTATTTACAATGTGTTTTCTTAATATGTGTGTTTTTTTTCAAAATATTTCTTATAAAAAGGAACAGAAAGAGTATTAAATTTTGCACATATGCTTGATTTTAATTTTAATGTCAGACCCAATATAAAGCACACGAATTCCAGCAAGAATAATTCATGAGCTATCATTTAGTTAGTGTGTTGTGTTGGTATCAAATAAATAATTTTTTTTTTCTTTTTATAATTTTTAGAACCTTGTGTTTTTGTTGTGTACTCTAAGATGATGGAAATAATAAAATAAGGTGTGGCTAATAGTATTATCTTCAAGGCTTCAATTCATGCAAATTATATTTTCCTTCTAACCCTATATCGCCTATTCAAATATTTTTAATACTTATTAAGTTGAACTTTTTTTTGTTAATTTTAAGATTATAATTGCATGTATACTTATGTTATAATGTTGTTACGTATACTTTGTACCAAAAAAATAATGTTAATGCGTACACATCAGAACTGTACGTAGATCTTAATTAATTAATTATTTTGGTGTTTGGTCTTCAAATTAGAAGATTCGTGTAAGAGACAATGTTTAGTTTTCTTTGTGCTATAGAAAAATTTGTTATTAATATATTTTTCCATTTCAAAATAAAATTAACTGTATAACTAAGGTTAGTAGGATTGTATAAGTCAATAGGATTATGTAAAGTAATCATTTGTCATAGGATTTAAAATGAACATATACCAGTATTTTTTTTTTGGTTAAAATATACTAGTATTTTTAGGGAAAGGTGAAAATGACAAAAGAGCTAAATCCCCATTAAATGATATTTTAACTTTTTATATGATAGAAAAACTCATAAACAATAATAGGCAATATATCCCTACAAAAAAAAAAGGCTTCACAATTTTAATTTTTGAATTCTTGCCCCTCAAGTTTTAATTTTTGAATTTTAACCCCTAAGTTTCACAATGTCTCGATTTTGAACTTTCAGGCTTCAATTGCTCGATTTTGACACCGCTAGTTTACCCCCTTTGCATATTATATATGTAGTCTATAACATAATTTATGAAATAATTTTTTTGTTATATGTAGTTTATAACATAATTTTATTATAAAAAATAGTTTAACATAATATAAATTTTTTTATATAAAAGACAAATTAAAATAAATTTTTTATGAATTTTTTTTAAAAAATTATATAATCATTTTAAAAATTATTAAAATAATATAATAAACAAATTTCCATTTATTTATTTTTAATACATTTTTCAAAAACAAATATTTTTATTTTATAAATGTTTTTGATCAATTTTAAAAACTTTTTATTTTTCTTTTTAAATACTTTTTAAATTTTAAAATATCATAAGCAATTTTTAGTCAAAAAGTAAACGGGAGCTAGGTTAGCAAATTCAAAAGGTGATAATAAACTTGTAGGCCCAAAATCGAGCAATTAAAATTTGGGGGCCAAAATTAAGCAATTGCATAATTTAGAGGATAAAAATCAAGTAATTAAAATTTGAGAGCCAAAATCAAACAACAGTGAAACATCAAGGTTTAAAATTGTATGCATCTCAGTCAAAATTAAAAAAAAAAGTTCGTCACCACCACAAATATAAGTTGAACTCTAATCAAAATCACAATACCTTCAACGTGACGGTTTCATAAAGTTTGAAAATACCAATGCAGATTATAACCTAGAATGTAGAGTATAGATAAATACCCAAGATTAGTAAGGTACTAACTATATTGAAATATGCAATATGCAAACTATATTGAAATTTAAGTACGTCAATCAAAATCCAAGTGATGAGTCCTCAAAAGAAGCAGGTTTAAAATTCGGTGTATCAAAATCCAAACTTATCAAGTCTCGACGCCGTAGAGCATCTTGCACTTCTTCAAGGTCGGGCCTGATTGTGGTAAGTGTCAGATGAACTAAATCTTACATTGTTTAAAAGAATATTAGAGGTGAATATTTTATAAATAAATGAGATAACATATAAATTTATTGTTTTAAAATTTTGAGTAATAACATGGTTGCAAACTCTCTTCTATAATTGATATATGTATATGGACACATGTCATATATCTTTCAAGTTTGAATTCATTGGACCAATTGGTTTAGTAACATATAATAATGGATAAAATAGTGGAAATTTAGTAAAAAACAAAAATGAATTCTTATGAAGGGCAAATGTTTTTGTGACTTATTTATTAAGTATGCTAAAAAGACAAACATAACAGTTTGATGTATTTAAGAATCATTTAATAGTGATTCTAATTTTAAGAAGAATTTTTTACAACTCTATAAGAGCATCTTTAGTGGGAGTAAACTAAGTGGGTAAATTAAGTTACTTTTTGTGGGTCCAGAGTAATTTGTAGGATTTAAGAAGTTTATATTTGATTTGAGTAGTTTTTACTTTAATGGTGGTTGGTTATAAAAAATCAAGACTTGACCCCACATATTTATATTTTACTATTTGTAATTAGTTTTCTATTATTTTTAATGCATTGAATAAATTGGAAATCACTTTTTGTTGATTAAAATATTATTTTTAGTAAAGACATAATTGTTAGTTAACGTGTGTTGTATAGAGCACGTTATTTAACTTTAGTTCATCTATTATGCCATGTGTCTTTTGTGCAATGCTGATAAACTACAAGGAACGTATTTATAACAAACTCACCCATTAGTTAACTAGCGCTAATGTTGCTCTAAGATCAAAAACTACTCAATTGAAGTAATTAAGGTGATAATGATATTTATAATATTTTTTTTAAGCAGATTGATATTTATAAGTCCTAAAATGATAAAGCTATTTGTTACATGTCAAGGGAGAAAATATGTGTGATATTGTCAAATTTGTTGTTATTGTTGTCTTTCTTTCCATATTTTTCTTTTCAATGAACATAGATGGTAAACCATTTTTTTTAATAATTTTTTTTCTTTCCTTATTACACAATATATTGTCCCATTTTGATAAGTTATATTCTTGTGTTCTCTTTTTCATTACAGGAAAATATAAATGTCCCAATGATTATGAATGTCGACACCAATATTGTCGGAGGCCTCGTGTACCGAGGTGCATCAATCGTCAATGTATATGTGCTCAACCAATGTTGGAGTAGATTATGTTGTCAACATTTGATGTCATACCCAAAAGAGTACACCAATATCATATATGCAAGAATATTTCAGATAAAATATATCCACAAGTCCTTTAAATTTTACATTTGTATTAGATATGTCATTTAAGTTTTTTAAGTATCAAATAGGTTTTAAGTTATGTATCAAATAGTTTTTTTAAGTTATGTATCATATAGGTTTTAAGTTTTTTAAGATATGTCCTTTAAATTTTACGTTTATATCAGATATATCATTTAGGTTTTAAGTTTGTATCAAATAGATAGTTAAATGTCCTTAAGAAATATGACCAATTTGATACAAACTTAAAACTTAAAGGACCTATCTGATACTTAAAAAACTTAAAGGATCTCTGTAATATAAAAGTAAAACTTAAAGGATCTCTGTAATACAAAGGTAAAACTTAAATATATATAAGTTGAAAAATAATTTTTATGTTACTTTTAAGATTATAATTGCATGTATACTTATGTCATAATTTTGTTACACATGTGATTTTCATCACACTGTAGAGGGTTTTTTTTTTTCCTTTTAAAAGATATATGAAAAATCAGAACTATGTAATTAATTATTTATTCGTGTTGATCTTCAAATTAGGAGATTCGTTTAACCCTTGGCGAACCATGCTTATTTTTCTTTTTTTAACGGCAAACAATTTTATTTATAATAGAAAAAAAATAGAAGAGGTGTTCTGCTCACATCGGTAAGAGAAGTACATATCGTATTCTACCCACATATAAAAGTATTTCAATCAAATGCATTTTATTTAATCGGACAAAATCTAAATATACCCATCCAAATTAATGAATTATACAATGAAAAGGCTCAGCACACCACTCATATAAGATAAACATGGCGAAAAAGCCTTCTTGGATAGTTACTATTTCAAAGAGACGGCTTGAATCCTATAAAAATCTACTCTGATCCAACAAAAATTCCCCTAAAAATACTTATGTTCCTTATCCGCCAAAACACCCAAATAAAGGTATGCCAAATAAGAATTACTCCCTTTAAAGCAAGCTTACGATTTCGGAAGAGAGGAAGAAAACTTTGGAATAAAAAATTAATTGTGGACGAAACCACCAAAATTATACGAAACCACCAATGGATCTTGGACCATACCTCCCAAGTCGATGGGCAAGACAAATGTGTTGTTAATATATTTTTCCATTTTAAGATTCATTTGAGTTGTCCGATCTCACTCCAAATAAATGAATAATAATCATTTTCTCCATATCTCTAATTTTATATCTTTAATCTTATAAAAATTCATTAATTGGTATTCTTTGACAAAGATTTTGAGCTTTCTTTTGTAAATTAGCTCCATTGTACGTGATAGTTTCTATGCTAAGAAAAAATATCACTAAGATGAATCAGTGTTTTATATATGCAAAAAAGACACTTATATATATTTTTTATTTTATTTTAAAACTACTCGAAAAGATTTTAAAAAACGTTGTCACCACCAAAAATATAAGTTGATAAACTCTTTATCAAAATTAGAATACTTTCAACGAGAGGATTTCATAAAATTTGAAAATACAAATGTAGATTATAGCCCTACTAGAATCTAGAACATAGATAAAACACCCAAGAATACATATCATGACATGGCAACAAACAACATCGTTTCAATTTTATATTCAACAACACAAGAATAAAGCTGGACAGTTGTTATTCCCATTTCCCTTATATGATAATGTAAATTTTTTATATCAAATCATTATATGAACATTTCAACAACTTTTGAATTCCAATCATAAACATACAAGGAAATTTGTATATTTCATCAATCATATAAAGTTAACATTTATCAATTTCAACAATACATTGATGCACATAAAAATAGTTCTGCAAAACCTACATGAATGTGACACACTTGTCTTTTAATCATTTATGAAATTGTTGTTTAAAAAAAAAAAAAATAATCATTTATGAAATTGTTAGAAAGTATCCTTACCCTTGCAAATTTTCCTAATGTGACCTAGATCACACGTACCCACCTTGGTGCTAATTAGTTCCCTAAATAATGGTAACAGACTAGGTAAATTACAAAGCTCTACATCTTTAATTTAGTTAAACCAGCTAAGATTAATGCTTAATGACCAACCCAACGGTAACTTTGAGTGATTAAAGTTGCTTTTGATAATGTTAGTGATGGCCGTGTGCGGTTGATTGATCCTTTTAATACTCATTGATTTTTTTTCTTTGTAATTGATATAACTTGTTGATTTCTATCCCCATGAATTTATCTTAAATGTGAAATTCTAACTAATAAACAATTTGACTAAAAATATAACTTGTTGATTTCTTAATTGATTTATTGATAGTTTAAAGGTTACCTTTTGCTTAATTTTTTTGTCCAACCACTAAAAAAAATAGAAAGCGGTGGTGGCAGTTATAACTGCCGCTAAATGCTGCCGCATATTCAATTGATCAACCGCCGCCGTTTTCCAGTTTTGTTGTAGTGAACAACTTTATTCAAGTCCAGCAAAAAAGAAAAATGAATTCTTATAATTTTTAAATTTTGTGATCGACCTCTTTACTACACAATACATTGAAGTACTTTTTTTTTTTTAAGGAATACATTGAAGTACTTAAAAGTCGTTTAATAATGATTCTACTTTTAGGTAGGATATTTTACAACTTTAGAAGAGATAACATCTACGTAATTGATGTAAGGAGATAATGATGTTTATAATTTTTTTTCAAGCAGAATGATTTTATAAATTATGAGGTGATGATAAAGTTATTTAAATTATTACATGTAAAGGGGAAAATATGTGTGAAATTGTTAAAAATAGATCATAAGTCTTTTTTTTCTTCTTTCTATATATCTATCTCAAATTCTCTTCTTTACGTAGTACACAATATATTGTCTCATTTCAGTGACATTGTTTTCTTCTCTTTTCTTATTATAGCGATTTATAAATGCAACAACGATGTTGATTGTCAAAATAAGTATTGTTGCATATATACCTCCTGAACCAGGTGTATCAATCACTAATGTACATATGTTAAATTAGTTTTGGATTAGATATATGTACACACATGATTCAACACTTATTTAAGACCCAAGAGAGTGCATGGACGGTATATATTCTAGAATATTCCATGAGTTAGTCATTTAGATATTGAATTAAGTATCTAATAATTTGAATCTTTTTCTTCTTCTCTTTTAATTTTAGAGATATCTCTATGGCTTTCAATTCAAGCATATCAAGTTTTCTTTCTAACCCTACCTCCCATCAAAATTTACTTAATATTAAAGTAGAAAAATAATATTTATATTACTTCTAAGATTATAACTTTATATTTATGTCATAATTATTGTTACACTTGTGCTTTTTCTAGATCTCGCACTTCAATTTATATTTTTTATATTATAATATTTGAGAATTTATTTTCTTTTTAAAAGGTTTGTTATATTTTTAAATCATGTGTTTTGCTAAATGTCATTTATTTGATAACTCATTTAGCAAAAAAATTAAAAATAAATAAATAGAAGAAAGAAAAGAGGAAGTTAACGTAATACAAAGGTCGACTAAGGTTATCCAACAATATTATTCAAATTTTCCGATTTACCTTTTGCTTCTTCAAAGGCTATAAAATAATTTAAATTTAGGGAAAAAAAATTACATATGGTCGGTAAGTGTTTATGAGACCTCTTTACTTTTTTTTTTGTCTTAGTTGAAGTGGTAATCCACCGGAAATTAAACTCACATAACTGTGAGAATCCGAGTTCGAATCCGGGTCACGACGTACAGCCTAACAATTTCGACATATTTTGTCAGTTGAGCTAGGACTTATGGGACCTCTTTACTAAGCGTGTACGTTAAAGGGACAAACGAAACATATTGATATACTTAAGAGTTATTTAATAAAGATTGTAATTTTGGAAGGGTCATTAGGGCTAAAACCTATTTAATTGACGTGAGGAGATACTGAGATTTATAAATTACAAAGTGATAAAGCCATTTGCTATATACAAAGGGTGTAAATATGGCTGAAATTCTTAAATTTGTATATGTCATGAGTATCTTTCTGTCCATATTTCTTGTTTCAATGAACGTAAATGGTAAACAATTTTTTTTTTTTCCTTTTCAAATTCCTTCTTTATTAAGAACACAATATATTATCCCATAATTACATTCTTCTATTCTCTTTTTTATTGCAGCGAGTATTGAATGTAGAACTGATTATGAATGTCTAAACAAGCGTTGTTCAATTCCTTTTGAACCAAAGTGTATATTCCGCATATGTAAATGTATTCAAAATAATTTTGAATAAAAATTTGTACCCCTATGATTTTGTATTTAATGTCAGGCCCACTATACACATGAATGCGCTTCTAGAATATTTCATAAGTTGTCATTTAGTTATTTTTGTTGAGAACTTACTTTAAAATACTGAAAATAAAATTAAATAAGACGGTAAATAATATTATATCTATAATTATATCTATATCTTTAATTTTGACCTATCAAATCTTTCTTCCACCCTTATAACTTGTCAGAATATATTTAACATTTTAAATTCGAAAATATTTTTTAAACTTATGTCCTAATGTTGTGACACATGGAATTATTAACACACTTAAATGAATATTTTGTCTTGTATTGTAAGGGATTAAGTACCTATTGTCACTGGCGGATCCAGAATTTTTTGCTTGTGGGGGCTAACAAATATATATATTTTGACTAAAATATATGTTCTCAATTTTTATAAAATACACAACTATAATGACAAAAAAACTCAAAATACATAAAATGTTAGATGATATTTTTTCTATCAACATTATAAAAAATTGGCTTATTTCAACATTTGGTCTCTTATGTTTATTTTAGCTTTCAATTTGGTCATTTAAGTTTTAAAAGTTTCAATTTGATCTCTTAAGTTTATTTTAGGTTTCAATTTGATCCTTTCCGTGAGTTTTGTCATTAACACCGTTTAATTTGGACACGTGTCCAAATGTCAAGGTGTCCTCTTGTGTGTCCACGTAAACAAATCGTCTGCTACATGTGACAAAATTGACGGAAATGACCAAATTTAAACCTAAAATAAACATAAGGGACCAAATTGAAACTTTTAAAACATAAGAGATCAAATCGAAACCTAAAATAAACATAAAGAGCCAAATGTTGAATTAAGCCTAAAAAATTTTACTCTCTATATATATGTAATTAAATGATCATTGACAGAAAATAAAAGTAAGAGACAAAAAATGGTTGAAGAGAAGAAGTTAATGCTTTGATGAATTGAGAGAGGAGTAAAATCAATAGAGAAAGTTTGTAAAAAATGAAAATTTTAAATAATAAAAGTTAAATTAAAAAGATAAATTTATGGTGAATGTGGATTATAGAACTAGTCACGGGGCTTAGAAAATATAATAACACTATTATTAAAAGAAAAATATATATTTTGGTGGGGGCTTGAGCCCCCAATTACCATAGCCTGCATCCGCCCCTGCCTCTTGTACTTCTTTATAATAATATTTTGCTTATTAAAAAAAAAATTTAAGAGAATATTTTTTGCTTTTTAGATATTTAAACAAACACTGTGCATATTGTAATTAATTATTATTTTAGTTTGTCGTCCTCAAGTTCGAAGATTCTGTTAGAACATTTTCTAATATATATTTTGTGAACTACAATAACTTGTGGGTTTTGGTTTTAATAAAATTGAGATAATGATGTTGTGATCCATTTGATGATGTTTAGACCTGTGATTTTCAATAAATTGTGGGTTTTGGTTTTAATAAAATTGAGTTAATGATGTTGTGATCCATTTGATGATGTTTAGACCTGTGATTTTCATCAAATGGATCCATTTGATGTTAAGAGAATCATTCATTCATTCACAGCTAAATTTTAAAAAAAAATGGAAATTTTAGAATTTCAATAAAACACCCACCTAACTGCAGTCTACTACAATAGTGGAAAATCAAAACTTTTCAGGATTCACGTTGATGTTACACTGGCTAATCTTAAGCACCAGTTGAGGCAACTAAATGGTCGTCTCCACTTCCGTGATGATAGAAGGGTGATAGATGTGGAGTATCGTCGTCCGTCGATCTAATTAGACAAAACCGTCTTGTTCACCAACATGAAACTTCAAAACGACGCCGACGTGAGAACAATGTTCTCTATTTTCTCTCAATACATTACGAAGGGGATGAACGAGCTTGACGGTACGTTGGTTAGATCCGTTGAAGCTATATGTTCAAACTTGATCCGTCCAAGGACCTTCGACAAAATCGCGGCTCGCATGGTTGAACCTGGAGAGGACGGAGTTGAAGCAGTTAATTTATCTGGTCCTTAGTTTTAGTAGTTTGTGTTAAATTTATTTTTTTAATTTACTATGTTCGTTCCGAATGTAATATGTCTTTGTTTTCATTTCTGGTCTCATGTCGTCTACTACTTAAGTCTGTGATAGGAAACAAAAAACGGAACAAAAATTGGATATCAAGAACTAAATGATACAAAACACCAAAATTATTCATAGATACTAATTTTATAAATTTGACACAAAAATTACATCGATTTATACACTTCTTCAAGTGTTTCAACTTCAAAGGGAAATTAAATATTACATGTTAGACACAAAAGTTACATCTAAATTAAATAGAATGACCAATCCAGATGGGGAAGAACCGATGTGTTAACAATAACAACCAAAAGGTTCCAGATGTTCCACTGACAACGTGTCAACGTTTAACAACGTCCCTTTTAGCAGCGTCTGCCACTTGCTTATCATTAGACAAATGCAGACAGTTAAAAGTTTGCATGTAGGACAGTCCCATTTGTGTTTGGAAAGTCCCACTTCTGCACATGATCCCCTAGCGGTCCTACGGGCCTCTACTTATGTACAGACATCGATTTCGGCTAGTCATACTGTATCCAATTATGACACAAAAAGTCTCTTGTCGATTACCATACCGCACCCAACCATGGTGACTAAACACACTGGTGGGTGCAGTATAAGTAGCCGACGAAGGAATATGCGGCCATTGACGAAATGACAAAAATTATAAACTAAAACTACTAAAACAAGAAAAAAAGCATAGAATTAAATATTAGGTGGGGGAGGTGTGAGCCTTCAGCAAACCAAAGGTAGCTATTTATAGCCATTTTGGGCGCACTAATGGCCAATTTAAATTGACTATACATGGCAGACTTTTGAATGTTGCAGAAGCCTTGACTATCAACCGATCTGCTACTTAAATAGTGTGGATTCAACCATTTGATGATGTCAATTGACTGTTGTCATAGTTCTTTTGAAAGGTGGCAGAGAGGCTCACAGTTAAGGGCATACTGGTTCCAATTGTAGGGATAATCTGATACAACAGTTTGGGAAGGTTAGACTTTAGAGATGATTAGGTGGATAAGGATTTCACTAGTTGTATTCATGCCAACAACAAGTAGTCCAATCAAATATTATGAAATGTGATAATTCTTTTCAGAGTTGTCAAATGACAAATATTGCGGTGCTATAGCACTATAGTGCAGCGAAACTTTAACAAACAGTTGTTCTTCAACATTACTTTATTCAATACTATTTCATTCCTTTTTAAGTGCCTATTTAAAGTAATAACACTATATTAGGAAAATATATATTTTTGCACCTTATTTTTCTATAGTGCAGCGAAACTTTAACAAACGGTTGTTCTTCAACATTACTTTATTCAATACTATTTCGTTCCTTTTTAAGTGCCTATTTAGAGTAATAACACTATATTAGGAAAATATATATTTTTGCACCTTATTTTTCTATTATACCCTAATTTTAATCCATCAATACATTCCTATTTTTTTGTACACATTTTCTCTTTCCAATAAATTTAATATATTATATAAAAAAATACAAAATTTAATATATTATGTACCAAAAAAAGATTTAAAAAAAATAACAAAACTTTAGTTTCTTAAATATATAGCATTAATTAATTTTATTGAAAAATGTATGAGTAATTAACAAATGGTACGCACTACAAGAAAAATGTGTTTTAGCTTCAGAATTTTAGCGTCTGCCCCGACACGGACGCTAATAACATTAACGTTATCTCCGTCTCGCGGACGCTAATGCTTTTATCCATTTAATTTTTATTTTAAAAGACTCATTAATTACATTATCTATTAGCTTCCGCTCTTGTTAAACTCAAATATTTTCTTAATATTTAATTTTATTAACAAACACACTAGCATTTGCTTTAGTGGACTCTAAATTGAAACAAACATTTCCCCAAATTTTCAGTTTCCCACTCTTTTTTTTCATTACCAAATTTCAAAGACAAATTATTTTTCTTTCTTAAGAATATTTTATTTTCCTCTTCTTTCCTAAATTTCACTGAAAGAAAACCTAGACACAGTATGTGAAGAACAATCCCTAATCCGCTGTCAAAGAACAGTCCCTCCGCCGTCGAAGAACAGTCTCTCAAACTCTTTACCCTCAATCACACGAACCCTAAATTCGTTCCTCAATCTCAGTAAACCCTCTTCAGTTTCCAACTTCACAATTCTCACAGAAACCCACAGTTACTGCGAACTCTTTTCTCAATCTCACGTAAACCCTTTTCTCAATCGAAACCTATTTTGTTCACGAACCCATTCACAATCTTGCTGTAACTCAGAATCTGCCATTCGCTTTTCTGAAGGAAGAACACCATGTGATGCTCAATCTCGCTGAATCCTTGATTCTCTTGATTATCTTCACTAACTATTCACTTTCTTGATCAGGTTTGGCAGAAGGAGAAGATAGGTAGATTTGGAGAAATTGTCACCACATCTTAAACGAAGAAGGAATTCGATGATTCTAACAAGATTTGACTCACCTTGGAACTCTCTGACTGATGAAATCATTAGTGCCGACTCTTTCTAGGTATGGAGTTTCAAACAAATGAACACTAATTAATTTTCCTCACTATATTTTCAGCAATTTTGTGCTTATTGTTTTGTTTGTTTGCGTGTAATACTTTACCCAAAATAAAAGGGACGGCTTACCACCAGGAATGATGTAGGGAAGTCTAAAAAGGTCAATGAATTAGATGTTTTTGTTGTCATAAGTCAATTGAAAGAAAATGCTAACAAAATTGCTAATTCTATTTTATTTTCCCCCTTTCTCTATCTCTTTGTTTATAATAAATTGATTATGATGGCTGTTATATGATATATTTGGTTATGTTATAATGTGTTTTGAATATTAGTTTGATGTTTGATCGATCGCATGACTGATTACACGTTGATTTTAAGTACTAAGATACAAGTTAGCTTTAAACTTAGTTTTAGAAGCTTAACATATATGCTTAGGTCTAAGTCAGTTTTTGTTTATAATTATGCAGAGGTTATCATAATTGGAAAGACAATTATATCTAACTGAAGATAAACAGCAAATGGATTACATATGAACTTGTCAGCATTGAAATTGAAATTACTATTTGATATATGTGACTGGAACATGTTAATATTTATTTCATTTGACGATAAAGAAACATGGTTACATGTATTGTTTTATTTTTCAGGTTCTGAAACTTGTCAGCAATGAAATTGAAATTACTATTTGATAAATGTGACCGGAACATGTTAATATTCATTTCATTTGATGATAAAGAAACATGATTACATGTATTGTTTTATTTTTCAGGTTCTTAAACTTTCTGGGGACAAAATCTGGTTGCCTCGTCTTATAATTGATGCTATGGGTAAAACAGGTAAGGAATATCTATAATTTTTTCATGTTATTACATAGGTGTTTTTACATGTTTCATGCCATGCAATATAGGCATAGGTTTCCATTTATATTTCAACCTTTTACCCTTGTGAGAGTGCTCGTTTGTCGCTTCGCAAGTGAATTGTCTTTATCTGAGATATCAAATAGGTCTTCTATTACACATATGAAGGACATATTACTTGAATTAATTCATTACACTACTATCTATGCTAATTAGATTTATTGAAAGATTACTGAATATTAAACCTCTTTCAACCCTATTTGTTAATTGTCATGACTCCTTGCTTTTAGCTTTTTTTTCCGATGTTATTTCAAGAGACTTTGTTGGCAAGCTTATAGCTTGGCTTGATTATCGGGATACATTTTAGAATCAATCATTCTATAAGCAAAATATTAATGTGAAATTTATTGCCCAACATATATGACTAAATTGTGATTGAGAAGAACCAGGTTGCAACCTTTTCTTCATGAAATCATTCCCCCATTTCAATCTATCAACAGTGATATCACCACAAAAACAGAATTCCTCTAATCATTTGTCCTGAACCTGCAGCAATCCATCTTATAAATCTTCCACTATAATCTTCCACGTTTGGTGCCAAAGTTGTCCAATAAGCAGCAACAGAAGTTTCCTCAACAACTTCCTTTTTCTCCAAAACCTCCCACCCTTTAACACCCTTCACTTTTTCCACCTTAAAAAAACTATAGTTCTCAAGAACTTCATCAAGTTTCTTCAAAATTGATAATTTCTGTGACCCTTTCGTTTCAACCGTCATTCCATAGTTCAAAACTTGATCCTCGTTGTCTGTTTTATCATTATATGGAATTTGAAGTGTGAAAAAATAATGGGAATCATCGAGTTTAAGTGTTGAAACGTCTTTGGCTAATGGCCATTGGATTTGATCACCGATACGAGCAAGAACTGCTATGACTTTTTCTTCTTCTTTGAGACTTGATATGGTTAAGTCACCGGAAGCTAGGTGAACGCTTGAGTCTTTTTGTATGAGATGAAGAATCACGTTTGGGACAGTAACAAGAACATGTTCATGTGGTTGTGGTGTGTTTGGAGGATTATTAGTGGTAATTGAAGGATACATGGATGATGATGAAGAAGATGAATGAGAGAAAATAGAGTTTGTGTCTGGGTTGGTTGATTCAACTTGTGGGTAGAATGTGTTGGAGATAAACTCTCACAAAGAATGAACAACAAAGAACTTAGAACACTAAGAAAGAAAACGAGAACTATGAATAAAACTTGAAGAGAATGAATAAAGGAAAAAGTAAATCTTATTCTTCCACAAAGGGCCTTAGTAGTTATATATACAAGAGGGGGTTGCGTAAAGTGCAACTGCCTTAACTACCTAGGACAAAACAAAAGAATAACTAACTAACTAACTACGCTAGCTAACTACTAAAACAGAGCAGAAGCTAAGCAGCTTCAGAAGCTGTTGCTTCAGAACCTGTTCCATTAGAACCTGTGACCTTCAGAAGCTATGAAGGTCAGAATCTGGTTAAGAGTCTCGTGGCCATCAGAAGCTGTTTGTATAAGAGTCTGAGTCAGAATCTTGTGAGCATCAGAAGCTGCAGAGCTTGAATTACAAAAAATCAACACTCCTCCTTAATTCAAGCTGTCAAAACTCACAACTCCCATTTTTCTTCTGAGCTTGAGAAATTGGTCTCTTTTCACAGCCTTAGTTAGAATATCAGCTTGTTGATTGTCAGTAGAGCAATATTCAAGTTTCAACTTTCCTTTAGTGACTTGGTCTCTGAGGAAGTGAAATCTTGTCTCAATGTGTTTGCTCTTCCCATGGCTAACAGGGTTCTTAGCCAGGTTGATTGCTGACTTGTTGTCAATCTTCAGCACAACTGTGATGTCAGCAATAATGTTCATCTCACTGAGAAGTGATTGCAGCCAATTTGCCTGACATGCAGCTAGGGACCCTGCTACATACTCTGCCTCACAGCTGGAGAGTGCTATGACTGACTGCTTCTTAGAGCACCAAGACACTGGTGCATTTTGAAATTTAAACAAATAACCACTGGTACTCCTCCTGTCCACCTTATCACCACACCAATCTGCATCAGAAAATCCACTTAACTCAAGTTTTCCATTGTCCTTAGAGTATGGAAATACAACACCATAGTGGATTGTGCCATTGATGTATCTAAGTATCCTTTTAGCTGCCAATAGGTGACACTTCAGTGGTTTACTCATAAACCTGCTTACATAGCCAACTGCATAACTGATATCAGGTCTAGTTTGACACAAATACCTCAGTGAGCCTATCAATTGCCTGAACATGGTAGAGTCCACTGCATCACTGCCTGTATCTTCTTCAATCTTGGCTCTTGTATCTGCAGGTGTGACTGATGAATTGCAATCAAGCATTTCAAACTTTCTCAGAATCTCAGTGGCATACTTAGCTTGATGCAATATCATCCCTTTTGGAGTTTCTAAGAGCTCCATTCCCAGAAAGTAAGTTAACTTTCCTAGGTCAGTCATTTCAAACTCACACTTCATCTGTGATTTGAAATTCTCTATCTCTATAGATGAGCTACCTGTTACTAACAGATCATCAACATACAAACATATGATTAACATGTGTTTGTCATCACTGCATTTCACATATACACCATACTCTACACTGCATTTTCTGAAGCCTTGCATAACAAAGAATTGATCAATTCTTTTGTTCCAAGCTCTTGGAGCTTGCTTCAGACCATACAGAGCCTTATTCAGCTTCAGAACTTTGTCTTCCTTGCCCTTCAATTCAAACCCTGGAGGCTGCTTCACATACACATCTTCCTCTAAGGGTCCATTTAGAAATGCTGACTTCACATCTAAATGAAATAAGGGCCATCTTCTACTACAAGCCAATGCAATTACTAGCCTTATAGTTTCATGTCTTGCTACTGGAGAGAATACCTCATCATAGTCCAAACCTTGCTTCTGAAGGAATCCTTTGGCCACAAGTCTTGCCTTGTATTTTATCACCTTGCCTTCAGGATTTTGCTTGACTTTGTACACCTATTTCACACCAATTGCCTTTTTATCAGAGGGCAATTCACACAAGTCCCATGTCTTGTTCTTCTCTATAGACTTCAACTCATCAATCATTGCCTCCATCCAAACTTTACTCTTTAGTGCAGCTTTGGTATCTAAAGGTTCAGTATCTGCAAGCATTGCATAATGCACAATTTCTCCTTCATTGTCTACTGCATTGTCTGATACAATCTCACAGTCAACTAACCTTCTTGGCAGTTGAGTGTTTCTCTGAGGTCTTGGTGGTACATTAGTATCCTCATCATCACTTGAAGTATGCATGTCTTCATCACTTACATTACCTTGATGCTGATTCACAAAAGTGGGAGTGTCATTAGCAGTGCTTGCTTCACCACCTAAGTCCACTGCACAAGTTTTCTTAGATGAGAGCTTCTGACCCCAATCCCAACTTTCATTTTCCAGTACCTTCACATCTCTGCTGATCTCTACTTTGTCACTTGTAGGATTATACAGTCTATAGGCACCAGTTCTATGATATCCAACAAATATCATAGGAACACTCTTGTCTTCCAGCTTCTTTCTCTTAGCATCAGGTACATGTTTGTAGCACAAGCTGCCAAACACCTTTAAGTGACTTACACTTGGCTTACTCTTGGACCACACCTCTTCAGGTACCTTATCCTTCAGCTTCTTAGTAGGACTTCTATTCAGAATGTAAACAGCTGTAGCAACAGCTTCACCCCAGAACCTCTTGGGCAGATTCTTCTGCTTCACCATGCTTCTAGCCATATCTAGAATACTTCTATTCCTCCTTTCTGCAAGACCATTGTGCTGAGGAGTATATGGTGCAGTAACTTCATGAATTATGCCTTGTTCCTTGCAATAATTCTCAAACTCTGTAGAGGTATACTCACCTCCACCATCTGTTCTCAGAACCTTCAATGACTTGTCACTTTGATTCTCAACCAGTGTTTTGAACTTCTTAAACACCTCAAAAGCATCACTCTTAGCTTTTATATGGTATAACCATATCATTCTAGAGTACTCATCAACAAACGTCATGAAGTATTTGTTTCCACCAGTTGATAACACATCAAATGGTCCACAAATGTCAGAATGCACAACATTTAACACATCACTAGATCTCATAGGAAGATGACTTTTAAATGATGATCTATGATGTTTTCCTAACAGGCAAATAGTGCATGTATCAACTGGAGTTATGACACTAGGCAATCCTAACACCATGCACTTTGAATTAAGCATTGACAAGCTCTTAAAATTCAAATTCCCATACCTCTTGTGCCATAGATCACTATCTTTCTCTTCAGCAGTTGCAGACAAGCATGTAGCTTCAATAGCTTTGATTTGAGTTTTGTAGATCCTGTTCTTGCTTTGGGCTGTTTTGAAAATCAGTCTCTTCTTGGAATCAAAAAGTTGCAGAGTCTCATCCTCAATTACTATCTTGAAACCCTTTGATATTAATTGCCCTATGCTCATCAAGTTACACTTCATACCAGGGACATAGAGAACCTTTTCAATCACAGCTTTCTTCCCATTTGATCTTTGGATCACCACATTACCCATACCTTCTGCCTTAATGGAATCACTGTTGGCCAATCTGATCTTTGTGTTGAGACATTCATCAAAGTCAGTCAAGATGCTTCTAGTGCCAGTCATATGGTTGGAACACCCTGAATCAAGGTACCAAACCATGGAATCTGCTGCTTCATCAGCAATTGTCACCATGAAACTGGTTTCATCCTCAGAACCTGAGCTATCATGTGCTACCTTGGCCTCTTCTTCATTGTCTTGACCTTTCTTTTTCTTTGGATTTTTGCATTCATTGGCATAATGCCCATATTTGTCACAGTTGTAGCACTGAATCTTGCTCTTGTCCTTCTTCTTTGACTTATCTTTCTGTTTCCCTCCTCCTCCACTAGAGGATTCAGGCACTGTCTCAGCATTCTCCTTGCTTTTCTTGGAGTCTTTCTTGTTCTGCCATTTCTTCTTCTCACTTTGATACTTCTTGAATTTTGAGAAAAGAGCTTGCTCATCTTCTTTGCCATGGCTCCTCTCACTATGCTTCAACTCATGAGCTTCAAGAGTGCTTTGCAGATCCTCTATCTTGATCTCACTCAAATCTTTAGTCTCTTCTATAGTCACCACTATATGCTCAAATTTAGAAGTCAAAGTTCTTAGTACCTTTTCCACCGTTTCTTGCTCATCAAGATTACCTCCACAATTCTTCATCTGATTGGTGAGAGTCACCAATCTTGTGAAGTAATCAGCAACGGATTCATCATTCTTCATCTGCAACAGTTCATACTGTCTCTTCAAGGCCTGAAGCTTTACTTTCTTCACTTTTGCATCACCACCATAACTCTTTTGCAAGATATCCCATGCATCTTTGGAGGTCTCAGCATCTGCAATCTTCTCAAACACCTTTGAATCAACACATTGATGAATGAGAAATAGGGCCTTGTTATCTTTCTTCTTTGCTTCTCTGAATGTTGTTCTTTGTTCTTCATTTGCATTTTCTGGTAGAGGAGTGATTGCTGCATTCACTTGTTCATACACTTCTTGAACATTGAATATCACCTTCATCTGCTTCACCCATCTATCCCAATTCTTTCCATCGAAAACTGGCAAATTCGCATGGAAATTGTTGTTCCCAGCCATGGTTGATTCACTTTCAACCTGATTCTTCTTTCAAGAACGAATCAAGATCCCTTTGGATCGTACGAGCTCTAGATACCACTTTGTTGGAGATAAACTCTCACAAAGAATGAACAACAAAGAACTTAGAACACTAAGAAAGAAAACGAGAACTATGAATAAAACTTGAAGAGAATGAATAAAGGAAAAAGTAAATCTTATTCTTCCACAAAGGGCCTTAGTAGTTATATATACAAGAGGGGGTTGCGTAAAGTGCAACTGCCTTAACTACCTAGGACAAAACAAAAGAATAACTAACTAACTAACTACGCTAGCTAACTACTAAAACAGAGCAGAAGCTAAGCAGCTTCAGAAGCTGTTGCTTCAGAACCTGTTCCATTAGAACCTGTGACCTTCAGAAGCTATGAAGGTCAGAATCTGGTTAAGAGTCTCGTGGCCATCAGAAGCTGTTTGTATAAGAGTCTGAGTCAGAATCTTGTGAGCATCAGAAGCTGCAGAGCTTGAATTACAAAAAATCAACAGAATGATGTTTTTTGAGACATTATAGTATGAAGTTTTTGTGATTTGTGAATTGAGGAAGAAGAATTGAAATGTGAGATTACTAAGATTTAATTATTGTTGTTGTATTGTATTTATTTATAGAGATGGAAGAAAACCGACATGTTGGAGAAAAGAAAACACGTGGCGAGGGAGAGTACGTGTAATAACCGCGGATGGAGAGTGATATGAGTAATGTCGGATGCACTTTACTTACTTGCAGTTATTTCTTTCTGTTTAAGAAATTGAGAATCATCTAACAATTCCCGCGTTGGATTTTAATCATTATTAAAAACACTAATAAGGTCCAACAAGCCCATATAATTTCACATAATCGCTCTTTCAGTTCTTATTTTGTTGTTTATTCTCGTTATAATGTTTTCGTTTCAATTCTCATTGCTCATTCTTTTCTAATGCATTTTCTCTAACCCTATCGTCGTCACATTAATCGATTTTCGTAAATTTAGCTTTTGTTTCAGTTTTCAGTTAGGTTAAATATTCATTATAATAAACAATGCTCAGTGTTCTCAAACTTATTTGATTTCTATTTTTGTTTTTAATTACTAGTTATGTAACTCGAGATTCGATGCATTAAGCTCTGTGTTTTTTAAATTTAAAATTTGTGTTTGCAGGGTGCAGAGTGTGAGTATAGACACCATGAGATTGCGAGGCTTAATCCAAGGGATTGTTGGTACTAGTTATCAGGGAATTGTCTTAATCCGACTTGTGCTTTCAGACACCCTGTGAGTTCTTCATTGCTTTTTTTGGCTTGCATTTGTGTTATTTTTTTAGGTGGTGGTGGTGCAAGATTTCACATATAAGATACATATGATTTATTATGTGTGCATGTACTTTCTTGTCAACGGAATAATCTAAACTGTTTGGTTCTTTGAACACACATTTTACATTGTTGTGTTTCTTAAATATCAAAGTGGAAGGCTCAAAATTATACATCATCTCAATATTTAGTATAATGAGTTGTATTTTCTATGTCTTGAGACCCATTGTGCAAAAATGCATCTCGTGTAATGTCCTAAATTATTTGCATATGCTCTTGCCTTATAGTTGTCTTGATGATTTTGGTTCCTTAATTGATTTTACTTTGATGATTAAAATAGCAAATCAATGAACAAGCATATCAAATTCACTACTTTAATAATATACTGTAAAATGCTTCTGTTACTATTATATTCCCACAACCCCCTCTAGATTTCATATTCATTATTTTCTCTTGTTTAACATTAATGCATTTGCTCAGCTGTTACCTCGTCACTTTATTAATTTTGCTTATAGAATCCCCCTCTCAAAAGTACTTATAGATTTTCAGGTTTTAAAGAGACTTTGTTGGCAAGCTTGATGGCTACAAGTGAGGTAAAAAGACATCTTTATAGTTTAGTTTCAAAACTAGATTTAGGGTATTCTCATTGTCATTGATAATATATGTTTGTTTGGGTTGTAAACTCTCAGGAACATAGTTGAGTATGTTATGTACTTATTACTTTTGATGGTTTATATATGAATTTTACTATGTATTTTGTTGATGTATATTTGATACCGTTGACCCTTCACTTTATCTTTGATTTTAATAAGTATATTGGTAGAGATTGTGGTTATGACTTATGAGAAATTATGGTTGCCATTACGAACGATAATAATTTTTTAATATATTTTTAGTAAAATAAGTGCCTCTCATGTCTTTTTAAAAGAAAAATGAACAAAAGCGTCGGCTTTAGCGGACGCTATCCATTTAACAAATCAATCTATAGCATCCATTGTGGGTAGATGCTAGAATTAGCGTCTGCTCAACAGACTCTATAAGCGGCATTGAAGAAAAAAAAAGCGTCACCAAAAAACGGATGCTACTAGCGTCCGCTTTATACATATGTCTTTAGGTTCGGATTAGAGTCAGCAGAAACAGACGCTATATTAGCGTCTGCTGGACGCAACTGTTAGCTTCAGGCATTTAAGCGTCAGTCTCGACTTAGACGCCAAGCTGACGCTAACTGGCTTGTAGCGTCTGCTTTTGGCCATTTAGCGTCTGCTTTTGGCCGACGCTCCAAAGCAGTTTTGTTGCAGTGACGATTGATAAATTATACCTTTAAAATATCAAATATATAGTTAAATAAGAACGCTAAATCCAATATTTTTATACACTTAAAAAAGAACGAGGTAGTACAAAATATTAAGTATGTTACATTAAAATAAGATATTGTTCTTACACAAGTATCTTGAGCTCTACTGCACCTTCTTACTAAATAAACATATCTTGTTATGAATTTTAAAGTTCTCATATTGTTAATTTGTGGAAGATTTACCTCTAACCTCTAGATTCTACCTCGGTGTTACTAATGCATTAAAATTTGCAAGCTCAAGAGGTTTACATTGTCACCACAAAATAGGTCTACCTTCTCTCTCTCTCTGCTAATGCTCCTACCACAAAATATTAAGTATTATTCCATGTCCAAATTCTTTTGACTTAATGTCTGTTAAGAATTATTGATGTATTGATGTGCTAGTTAATGAGTCAACTGATATGCAGTTATTAGAGAATCACAAATTGTGGGTGTTAGTGTGTTACACATTGGAAGTTTAGAGTCACAATGGTTATCTTGAATGTTCAATACATGGTTGTGTTGGCTTCTTTTTCTTTTCTTTTTCTCTCTTTTGTTTGTTGTTGTTGTTGCGAATCTATATATTCTCTCATATTGTCTACATAAGAAAAGGAAAATTTGTCTGCAAATTTTGTGTGGGGCAAAAACTGTTGTGCGTGGGGCGAAAATTCGAAGCAAAAGTTATCCTGAAGAAGTCGTGCTTTTGCGTGGGGAGAAAATGTTGCGCCTGCAGGGGCAAAACGTGAAGCGCTTGGGATGAAAAGTCTATTATGAGCCATGTTTTGAGATCTATAAAACAGCAGTTGAGCAAATGGAAAGGGTTATGAAATTTACACCAAAATTGGGTCTTGGAAGAATAATTTGGAACTTGGACTCATGGATTGAAGGCTTGGAAACAAGATTAAAGATCCATCTCCATCCAAATCTCATGTATCTCTTTTCTAATTCTTTTGCATCTTTTGTAACTATGAATTTCTAAGTTTCTTTAGATTGAGTTTTGTAATGATGAACTTGTATGAATCTATCGGTTTCATATGTTAAGTCTTTGTTCTAATACTCTTTTGATTAATTCAATTTTCTATTCAATTAATATTTGTGTTTAATGCTTTATCTGCAATGATTAATGTTCATGTATGATTTGAGATTCATATTGATTAAGAGATTAATTGTATGAATTGGACATAAATTGATTGTTCAATCTTGTAATAGGGAATCGGAGGTTGAGAATTATGGTTTAATGTTCAATGTTTGCCTCTTTTAACTATTCAATTGGCCTAAGAGATTAGGGGTTTATAGTGTAAAATAGTGAGTTATATATATGCCATGAGAATGAGTATATTGGCTTAGTTAAATCGTCGTGGTAATTAAATTGATCGATCATCGTAATTAAGGGTATTAGACTCTAAATCCATAGTGAAGTACAAGAGATTCGGAACAAATCCAATTGTTTTTCTGATTTGTTGATTATAATCCATTTTATTTTACTATTGTCAAAACAAAGTTTAACATTTTCACTTAAATATAAGTTCAATTACTTTGTCGCAGTGGCGGAACCAGGAATTTCTTTTAGGGTGGGCCACGAAATATTTATAATATTTAAATTAAATGTAAAAATTACATTTCATACAAAAAATTAAGTCATAATAAGCACAAATTTGATCATATTTTTTTTTTTAATTATATACCTTAAAATAATATATTTTCCGGACAAAAAATAGAAATCAATTTTTAAAATATCTTTGCTTTAGTGGTTTGAAATATTGTTTGGGTCTCTAAAGATGTGGGTTCAAATCAAATAATGGACATTAAAAATGATTTTTCTTACTAAAAAAGAACAAAATCCAAAAAAATGGTAGCTTTGAGGATTGAACCCACGCCCTCAATGCTCAGGAGCGTGATACCACCAAGTAACCAACTGAGCCAACTTTTAAATTTGAATATTTAACGCGCAAACAAATATATATACTATATACATTTATAATTTTATAAAAAGACCTAGGGTATATTAATAATTTTCCATTTTTTGGGGGGTGGCCGTGGCCCACTCCAGCCACCCCCTTGGTTCTGCCTCTGCTTTGTCGTGAAATAAACACAATCCTCGTGGAATCGACAATCTTTTATACTATTTGATAAATTTAGTGCACTTGCTAAAACATTATCTTGATCGATATCATATATGCTTTGTGATTGAAGCCGTATGTGAGAAAATTTGAATTATTATGTTGTTGTTAGTTAATGAATATGTTTATACTTGTGAAGTATTATTCATGTCTGATGAATTACTATTCATGAATTTATTCTCACCCCATATTTTGTATTATTTGACTGGGTTCTTAGGAGCTCAGGATCTCAGGTGGTTGAATCTCGATGTTCTGGTTTGGTGAAGTCTCGCTCTGATTGTGACATATGAGAATGACATATAGGTGTGCTTGATCTGTAAAAAATAAGGGACTGGACATGACAACTTCAGTTGTACTGTGTTTGATTTCAAAACTGTTCCCAGGACTAGACAAAAAATGTATAGGAAAATGTATAGACTAAAAATGTAAGAGAAAAGATTTTCTGTAATATACATGTATGCGAATTAATCATGTTAGCGATGTAAACAAGGAGATAGTAATATCCTGAACCAATATTTTTATATTTTCACTTTTGGACTGCTATTTATTTTATCTGTTGCGTGAATTTAAGAGTAAGTATTCTAAATCTATTATAAATTATAATATTGGGTTTCGGGTGTTACACACGGGGAAACAAGTTGCTCTAGTGAATAATTTAAATAACTACTATATATGAAGAACAAGTATTAATTTGTTGATGAAAAATTTAAAAAACTACTTTACACGGAAAATAAGTTGTTCTTGATAACAAAAATAAAATAACTAATATATTAATTTTTTAAAATTATAAACAAAAATATTTATTAATCAAATTTGTTAACTTTAATATTTAGTTATATTTATAATTCCAATAAACATGAATAAAAAATACAGGATATATATTTATCAACATGCATAAAATAACTGCAAGTCAGTAGGAGTCGATATTATTACTTTATTCATTTCAAAATGATAGAAAAATAGTTTTTGATCATATCTTCACAAGTAATTTACCTTACTTTATGGCTATCATACACCAGACAATAATCTTTGAAATGACAAATAAATTTATAACGAGACTAATTTCATGCTATACAATACTTGATCTTACAATAAAAAAATAATTCGGCAACGCTGCAACTTGTGCATACACACATGTATATATTATATATGTTGGTTTGCATAAAAAAATATTGTTCAATAATATTATTCAAATTTTATGGTTTACCTTTTGCTACCTTCAAAGGTTATAAAGTAATTAAAGTTTAGTTAAAAAAATATAATAAATTTACATATGAACGGTAATTTTTTATGAGACCTACTCCATCCGTCCCTATTTATAAGAGCTAGTTTGACAAAACACGCGTATTAAGAAAGTGGGTTTTAGTATTAAATTGATTGACAAATTATATTTTACATGTTTACCCTTACCATTAATTGTAATGTTTGGTATCAAACAAAAGAGAATTTAATGCTATTAAAAAAACTATGCAAAGTAGATAAGGGTAAATTTGGAAAAAGAATAATTAATGTCATTGATAATTGTAAAATGATCTTATAAAAAGGGACAAATTTTTTGTCAAACTAGCTCTTATAAAAAGGGACGGAGGGAGTATTTACTAAGTGCATTAAAGGGACAAACAAAACATATTAAAATGCTTAAGAGTCATTTAATAAAGATTCTAATTTTAGGAAGGGTCATAAGAGCATAAAATTATTTAATGGGTAAATACACTTTTACCCCAAGAAGATAATGAGATTTATAAATTATAAAGTGATAAAGTCATTTGTGACATACAATACAATGGGTAAAAATATGCATGAAATTCTTAAATTTGTATATTTTATGAGTATCTTTCTTTTCATATTTCTTGATTCAATGAACATTAATGGTAAACCATTTTTTTTATTTCTTTATTTCTTACGCAATATATTACCCCAATTTAATTATATTCATCTATTCACCTTTTTCATTGCAACAGGTGTTCTTGAATGTACAAGTCATTTTGAATGTAACAACCCGTTTTTCAAAGGCCAGAAAAGGCATTAATTAATTTTTTTTTTGTACACATCAGAGTTACGCATAAAAGATTTTCCAATGAGCCGGCATTCAAATATACAAAAGAACTCATTACCATAAGGTGCTTCGACAAGCAAAGTGTATTCCTGAATAATTACAATCCAAGTCTAAGTATTCAAATACTTATAACAAAACGAGTTAGACAACCCTATGCTAACCAAAAAGCACGGTGCACAAAACACACCGGCGCATAGTCTAACTATACTAAGCTTCACCACGTGCTCACTATAGCCTAGAACTGCCACCGTCGTCACCACGACCTAACCCAACATCTGGGTGGGATGAGCCCGCAAATGAAAGAAAGGGTCACCACAAAATATATAGTATGTATATATATAACCGGTGCGAAAGATTGTACACATAACAATAATTCCACAAAACACAAGAGAAAGCTCTTAACCACCAAAGCAATTCCCACCAACGGGTTCATATAAGCAATGCACACATAGCCTATAATGCAACCTCTACAATGCGTGGTACTAACCCTAGCTACCACAATGCATGAGTTCCGGAAACGTAGGTCCATCCCCTACTAAAACACCAACGAAATCACAAGGTTAAGGTGGATCCACTCCCGCAATCACACCCCATGGTCCACTCCCGCAACCATGTATCGAACTCAACAGAATCACAAAGGATTAAGGTGGATCCACTCCCGCAATCACACCCCATGGTCCACTCCCGCAACCATGTATCGAACTCAACTAAATCACACAAGATTTAGGTGGATCCACTCCCGCAATCACACCCCATGGTCCACTCCCGCAACCATGTGTTGAACTCAACAAAACCCTATAAGAATCAGGTGGGTCCACTCCTGCAACCACACCTCGTAGTCCACTCCCGCCACTACGCACTAACAATGCATGAGCATACGATTCCCCATGTATACTAATGCAACAAATACATACCTCCCTAGCATATGTAAACCATCCCAACAACATACATACATATCCAATCATATGTAACAAACCACAACAAACATACATACATTTCCAATCATATGTATTCACCCACATGTTCATACATACATCTCCAATCATATGTAAAACAACGCACGTATTGTAAACACTTTCTCATCACGAGAATACATAACACATACATGCCAAACACACAACCACGCATCACCGAAAATAACCAACAACCATGTTATACTCAGTGAAAAGACAGAAATAAAGTGATGCCCTTACCTCGGCAAGCTTCCGTCAACAACACACGCTCGAAACAACACAACGCGCTTCCTAAAACAAGCAGCGCAACAATCAATACATTGTTCTCTAACCAATAGTATTGAAACTACACCAATACCCCAAAAACCTAAAGGTTTCTAAGGAAAATTCACTCTTTCGGATACCATACCAAAAACTACCGTATTGATCGACCACCATGAGTTATTTGTACTATTTTTAGGACCCAAAACAATTGTCAAAAGTCTTAAATAATTTGAAATGCAAAATGGCCGTTTTCTTGCGTTATAAGTTACGTACTTTCCGAGTACCCGAAAAACTCGTTTCCAATCCCAACCACTTCCATAAATTAATAAAAAGGGATTAGAAAGTTAAAAACCAAGTTTAGAAATCAGAATCCAAAATTTCAACTCTCAGAGCTCGCCCTGGCGAGTTGGTGGCGAGTGAAGGCAGAGAGTACTGGTCTTACTCGCTCTGGAGCTCGCCCTGGCGTGTTCATGACCTGAGACACTCGCCCTGGCGAGTAACAACTCGCTCAGCGAGTTGCAACTGTCATGACAGCAAAAGACAGCAACTCACTCCACCTTTTTCCACCCAAGCCTAGTTTGATTCTATTAGTTCCCAACACTTTTTCAAGGCATAAAAGCAAACCATTTTCATAAGCAAGCAATTCGTTTCCGAAAGCTTGTTGGTTGCTTCGAGTGCAAGTCATTTGATTTTCATTTCCAAAATCAAAACCAAATCCGAGCACAAGTTTTATTACGGGCCTTAACCGTCCGGTAATCATTTTCAAACATGTTTTCAAAGTAAAAAGCGACACCACATGTCACCATAGTTTTAAACCATTTTGACCCCAAAACACTACCCAAAACACTTAGGAAATATTTTCATAAACCTCAAAATATTTTTCATCGGATTTTCCAAAACAAAACCATACAACGCATTTCCCTTTTGCCCAAAGGTTCAAAGACAACTTTTCTTTTCAAAACCTTACAACATAACCTCATGTAATTGATCAATACATAACCAACTCAAAACCCTAACTTTTCTCATGAGATTCTCACAAACTCATGGAAAAATTGAAACAACAAAGCCTAGCATGCTTACTAAACTCTCATGAACAACTTTCATGAAGCAAGAATCAACCAACACCAAATTTTATGAAATTTCTCTCAAGAACAAAATCATAAAATTCCACTAAACTACATGAGCTTGGCTAGTAAAGAGAAAGGAATGGATCAAGTTACCTTAGAAAAAGCTTCTCTACAATTTCCCTTAGAGCTTCCAAGCTTGAAATCCAAGGAAATGGTGAAGAAATGAAATTTGCTCAAGGAAGGGAAGAAGAAGGAAGGCCACGGTTAAGAGAAGAGAAAATGAGAGTCTTGTGATCAATTTCCTTCCTAAGTCAACAAAACATAAACCTCCTTACTATTACCACTTGTCTTGCTTGCCAACCACCATTGGATCTAATAGTAAAAAGTTTTCTAGACTAATCCCTAGCCCTTGGATCAAAAGCAAGTCTATCCTCACGAGATATTTCTCACAACCTCTCACAACAAAACGCACGCTCAGTTCTCGCGCATCGCGACGAACGTAAATCACAAAAACGTAAAACCTACGGAAAGAACGTCTAACGTTTAACATTTCCAAAACTTATCGCCGAATCTTTTTCCGCGACTGTAATTTTCTTCCATACCTCAGAAAATTAATCTCAGGACATATCCTAACTCACGCAGATATATAAAACTCTCATCCGAATCCTCACTTAAAACAGACGCAGTAAGATTTTCCATCCGCGGGTAAAATCCTACTCGTTTTTCCAAAAACAAGAATAATCCAAAACTCGTTATTCTAAGACCACAGAAATCTCCTCATACTTAAAAGAGGATCACGACCCGAAAGTCTGTGCCTTTCCAGCGCACGAGCACAAAACAAGCTCCGTTTCAGCAAAAATCTCATTAATGTGACGATATTCACAAAACCGCCTCACCAAAAACCCTAAAAACTCGTAGCCGACACTAGAGTTCCTTAGAAAATTAAACAGTGAAATCTTGGGTCTTACATTACTACCCTCCAAAAAGAAGTTTCGTCCTCGAAACTAAAGATAAGAGTAACAACTCAACTAATTATTACCATCTCCAACACAACAAAATCCCTCAGGATTAGGTGCAGCCACACAGATGCTAACACCGGGTGAAGTCACACAGATACTCTCACCAACACACTGGCACAACCGTGCACCAACCGCAACTCTCAACGAGTTCACCCCTCAAAATTAACCTCACAACAGAGGTTCTCAACCTCTAGTTCCTCAAAAGTCCAAAGGTTCACACAAAATTTTTCCAAAATCCATACTTTTGCCTCCGCGACGTAGCCTAAACCACTAGGTTCACGCGAAGTAGTGACTAGCTACCCTCCAAAAAGAAACACAGCACTCTCTGTGCACCACTAAGGTTAGCAAAACTAGTCAATTCCAAACAACACGACTTATAAACAAAACCCAAACAAACAGCATACTTCCAAACATACAAGAGTGGGTTGCCCTCAAACAATAATCAATGCAGTAAAGTGTTACCTGCAACTAGTAATCCTCATGCATGGCACTACCGGTCTGACCGTTCACTCCAGTGCCCATACAGTAAGCACGTGCCTTTGCCGCAGGTCTGGCACCCTGTGAGCCTTGTGCCACATTTGTCGGCGGCCCAGTCTTCGGGGCTCTGCAATCTCTAGCAAAGTGTCCCGGCTTCTTGCAATTGTAGCAAGCGCTTCCCCCTTTCGGTTGCGTGCATTCATTAGAAAAATGCCCCGCTTCTCCACAGTTGTAGCAAGCCCCCTTACTACCCTCTGATTTTCCCCGGGTTCCCTGATTCACCGATCGGCCCGGTCCTTTACTGTGCTGAGGACGGTTATAAGGCTTACTCCCTTGCCTCCCACTATTCTGGGTCGAACCACGATCATTGGTGCGACTTGGTCCTCCGGCATTAGAATTCCCTTGGCGGTTCACCCGCTTATTCCTCATGTCTTCTACCTCTTGGCACTTTTCAACCAATACCTGGAACTGTCGGATACCCAATGGCACAACCGCATCCTGCAGTTCGTACCTCAGCCCATCTTGAAATCTACGGCACATATAAACCTCATCTATCCCATCCCTAAAGAAGCGGAAGAAACGGGATAATGATTCAAACTTCTTGGCATATGATTCAACATTCATGCCCCCCTGACGCAACCTCAGAAATTCCTCCCCATACCTTTCCCTTGCAGTCTCGGGAAAGTACTTGGCTAAAAACCTCCTCTTGAAGTTCTCCCAATTTACCTCCTCATCAACATTTCCCATAAGGAGCCTGGTGTTCCCCCACCAATATTCAGAACTACCCTGTAACTGATAGGTAGCTAAGACTACCTTCTCCCTTTCTGGACAATGAATTGCCCCGAATATTCTCTCCACAGATTGGAGCCACAAGTCAGCAGTTTCCGAACCTCCATCCCCATTAAACTTTGGAGGAGTCTGCTGATTGAAACTCGTAAGAACCCGAGATGCAGCAGCTATAATCTCCCTCTCACGCTTCTCTGCATCCCTCTGCGCCTTAGCATGAGTTTGTGCAGTCACAGCAGCTGCCATGGTATGCATGGCATAAGCCATCTGATTCACATCAACCTCTGGTACTACAGGAACTGGATTCGCCCTTCTTGGCGGCATTCTATTCTGCACAATACCAATTCTGATTAGATCCTTAGTCAAACAATTCTGAATCATAACAGAATATCTCACTCCACGGATTACTAACTCGAAACCCGACACAGAACAAACACTAGAACTAACTCCACACTAGTTACGTTCTAACCGACTCTGGACTAACGACTCAAGTATACACCTTCCCTTTGAAGATTTAAAGCCGTGCTCTGATACCAATTGTAACAACCCGTTTTTCAAAGGCCAGAAAAGACATTAATTAATTTTTTTTTTGTACACATCAGAGTTACGCATAAAAGATTTTCCAATGAGCCGGCATTCAAATATACAAAAGAACTCATTACCATAAGGTGCTTCGACAAGCAAAGTGTATTCCTGAATAATTACAATCCAAGTCTAAGTATTCAAATACTTATAACAAAACGAGTTAGACAACCCTATGCTAACCAAAAAGCACGGTGCACAAAACACACCGGCGCATAGTCTAACTATACTAAGCTTCACCACGTGCTCACTATAGCCTAGAACTGCCACCGTCGTCACCACGACCTAACCCAACATCTGGGTGGGATGAGCCCGCAAATGAAAGAAAGGGTCACCACAAAATATATAGTATGTATATATATAACCGGTGCGAAAGATTGTACACATAACAATAATTCCACAAAACACAAGAGAAAGCTCTTAACCACCAAAGCAATTCCCACCAACGGGTTCATATAAGTAATGCACACATAGCCTATAATGCAACCTCTACAATGCGTGGTACTAACCCTAGCTACCACAATGCATGAGTTCCGGAAACGTAGGTCCATCCCCTACTAAAACACCAACGAAATCACAAGGTTAAGGTGGATCCACTCCCGCAATCACACCTCATGGTCCACTCCCGCAACCATGTATCGAACTCAACAGAATCACAAAGGATTAAGGTGGATCCACTCCCGCAATCACACCCCATGGTCCACTCCCGCAACCATGTATCGAACTCAACTAAATCACACAAGATTTAGGTGGATCCACTCCCGCAATCACACCCCATGGTCCACTCCCGCAACCATGTGTTGAACTCAACAAAACCCTATAAGAATCAGGTGGGTCCACTCCTGCAACCACACCTCGTAGTCCACTCCCGCCACTACGCACTAACAATGCATGAGCATACGATTCCCCATGTATACTAATGCAACAAATACATACCTCCCTAGCATATGTAAACCATCCCAACAACATACATACATATCCAATCATATGTAACAAACCACAACAAACATACATACATTTCCAATCATATGTATTCACCCACATGTTCATACATACATCTCCAATCATATGTAAAACAACGCACGTATTGTAAACACTTTCTCATCACGAGAATACATAACACATACATGCCAAACACACAACCACGCATCACCGAAAATAACCAACAACCATGTTATACTCAGTGAAAAGACAGAAATAAAGTGATGCCCTTACCTCGGCAAGCTTCCGTCAACAACACACGCTCGAAACAACACAACGCGCTTCCTAAAACAAGCAGCGCAACAATCAATACATTGTTCTCTAACCAATAGTATTGAAACTACACCAATACCCCAAAAACCTAAAGGTTTCTAAGGAAAATTCACTCTTTCGGATACCATACCAAAAACTACCGTATTGATCGACCACCATGAGTTATTTGTACTATTTTTAGGACCCAAAACAATTGTCAAAAGTCTTAAATAATTTGAAATGCAAAATGGCCGTTTTCTTGCGTTATAAGTTACGTACTTTCCGAGTACCCGAAAAACTCGTTTCCAATCCCAACCACTTCCATAAATTAATAAAAAGGGATTAGAAAGTTAAAAACCAAGTTTAGAAATCAGAATCCAAAATTTCAACTCTCAGAGCTCGCCCTGGCGAGTTGGTGGCGAGTGAAGGCAGAGAGTACTGGTCTTACTCGCTCTGGAGCTCGCCCTGGCGTGTTCATGACCTGAGACACTCGCCCTGGCGAGTAACAACTCGCTCAGCGAGTTGCAACTGTCATGACAGCAAAAGACAGCAACTCACTCCACCTTTTTCCACCCAAGCCTAGTTTGATTCTATTAGTTCCCAACACTTTTTCAAGGCATAAAAGCAAACCATTTTCATAAGCAAGCAATTCGTTTCCGAAAGCTTGTTGGTTGCTTCGAGTGCAAGTCATTTGATTTTCATTTCCAAAATCAAAACCAAATCCGAGCACAAGTTTTATTACGGGCCTTAACCGTCCGGTAATCATTTTCAAACATGTTTTCAAAGTAAAAAGCGACACCACATGTCACCATAGTTTTAAACCATTTTGACCCCAAAACACTACCCAAAACACTTAGGAAATATTTTCATAAACCTCAAAATATTTTTCATCGGATTTTCCAAAACAAAACCATACAACGCATTTCCCTTTTGCCCAAAGGTTCAAAGACAACTTTTCTTTTCAAAACCTTACAACATAACCTCATGTAATTGATCAATAAATAACCAACTCAAAACCCTAACTTTTCTCATGAGATTCTCACAAACTCATGGAAAAATTGAAACAACAAAGCCTAGCATGCTTACTAAACTCTCATGAACAACTTTCATGAAGCAAGAATCAACCAACACCAAATTTTATGAAATTTCTCTCAAGAACAAAATCATAAAATTCCACTAAACTACATGAGCTTGGCTAGTAAAGAGAAAGGAATGGATCAAGTTACCTTAGAAAAAGCTTCTCTACAATTTCCCTTAGAGCTTCCAAGCTTGAAATCCAAGGAAATGGTGAAGAAATGAAATTTGCTCAAGGAAGGGGAGAAGAAGGAAGGTCACGGTTAAGAGAAGAGAAAATGAGAGTCTTGTGATCAATTTCCTTCCTAAGTCAACAAAACATAAACCTCCTTACTATTACCACTTGTCTTGCTTGCCAACCACCATTGGATCTAATAGTAAAAAGTTTTCTAGACTATCCCTAGCCCTTGGATCAAAAGCAAGTCTATCCTCACGAGATATTTCTCACAACCTCTCACAACAAAACGCACGCTCAGTTCTCGCGCATCGCGACGAACGTAAATCACAAAAACGTAAAACCTACGGAAAGAACGTCTAACGTTTAACATTTCCAAAACTTATCGCCGAATCTTTTTCCGCGACTGTAATTTTCTTCCATACCTCAGAAAATTAATCTCAGGACATATCCTAACTCACGCAGATATATAAAACTCTCATCCGAATCCTCACTTAAAACAGACGCAGTAAGATTTTCCATCCGCGGGTAAAATCCTACTCGTTTTTCCAAAAACAAGAATAATCCAAAACTCGTTATTCTAAGACCACAGAAATCTCCTCATACTTAAAAGAGGATCACGACCCGAAAGTCTGTGCCTTTCCAGCGCACGAGCACAAAACAGGCTCCGTTTCAGCAAAAATCTCATTAATGTGACGATATTCACAAAACCGCCTCACCAAAAACCCTAAAAACTCGTAGCCGACACTAGAGTTCTTTAGAAAATTAAACAGTGAAATCTTGGGTCTTACAAGTAATTTACCTTACTTTATGGCTATCATACACCAGACAATAATCTTTGAAATGACAAATAAATTTATAACGAGACTAATTTCATGCTATACAATACTTGATCTTACAATAAAAAAATAATTCGGCAACGCTGCAACTTGTGCATACACACATGTATATATTATATATGTTGGTTTGCATAAAAAAATATTGTTCAATAATATTATTCAAATTTTATGGTTTACCTTTTGCTACCTTCAAAGGTTATAAAGTAATTAAAGTTTAGTTAAAAAAATATAATAAATTTACATATGAACGGTAATTTTTTATGAGACCTACTCCATCCGTCCCTATTTATAAGAGCTAGTTTGACAAAACACGCGTATTAAGAAAGTGGGTTTTAGTATTAAATTGATTGACAAATTATATTTTACATGTTTACCCTTACCATTAATTGTAATGCTTGGTATCAAACAAAAGAGAATTTAATGCTATTAAAAAAACTATGCAAAGTAGATAAGGGTAAATTTGGAAAAAGAATAATTAATGTCATTGATAATTGTAAAATGATCTTATAAAAAGGGACAAATTTTTTGTCAAACTAGCTCTTATAAAAAGGGACGGAGGGAGTATTTACTAAGTGCATTAAAGGGACAAACAAAACATATTAAAATGCTTAAGAGTCATTTAATAAAGATTCTAATTTTAGGAAGGGTCATAAGAGCATAAAATTATTTAATGGGTAAATACACTTTTACCCCAAGAAGATAATGAGATTTATAAATTATAAAGTGATAAAGTCATTTGTGACATACAATACAATGGGTAAAAATATGCATGAAATTCTTAAATTTGTATATTTTATGAGTATCTTTCTTTTCATATTTCTTGATTCAATGAACATTAATGGTAAACCATTTTTTTTATTTCTTTATTTCTTACGCAATATATTACCCCAATTTAATTATATTCATCTATTCACCTTTTTCATTGCAACAGGTGTTCTTGAATGTACAAGTCATTTTGAATGTGAAAAAAAGCGTTGTCCAGCTCCACTTGAACCGAGGTGTATATTTTGTAAATGTAAATGTATTGAAACTAATTTATAATAAGAGCTATGTTATACCAAATGAATGCATGGCAGACTCAACGATTTTTCACGACAGTTGTTCCAAACTTACCATACAAGGGTAATATGGGAAAGTGGAAATTGATTCAAGGATAAAAAAGTAATAACAAGTTAAGTTCAGTTCATTTCTTGCGTTTTCGTTAGTGCACATGTTGTAATATTAGTATTTCCCTTTCAATAAACATTTGTACCCACTTGATTTTGCATTTAATGTCGAACCCAGTATACACACGGATCCCTTTTTAGAATATTTCATGAGTTATCATTTAGTTGTGAACTTTTTTTTTTAAAACAAAGAGGACCAGCAAAGAGCTGATCACTCAAATATATATAATCAAAAAGTGAGAACCATACAAGAAAGGAGGGTGCCAAACCTAAACCTCCTTTAAGATGAAAAATGAAAGTTAAGAAAGCCAACAAGCTCTCTAACAAAAAAAATATTATATATATGTCTTTAAATTAATTATATCTATATGTGTTCCATAGTTTTTTTTTTTACTAAAACAAGATATTCATTCAAATTATTAGAGCACATCAAATACAAGCATAAATTTAACATTGCTAAAAACAAAAATGTTGAATCTGCGAACAATCTCACAACATCCAAGTTAATAGCATAAAACGGCATATTTAAGCCTATAAATAATATGACAAAATAAAAGTAATCGAAATACTCATGTTTTCGGATCTGCATCGTTGACGATCTTGTCATTGGTTGAATCAATAGTTGATCAAAGTTGAAATCTTTCAATCTGAAGCAAACGAACACCGTAGCAAGACAGAAAATCAAACAAACCCCGCACTAAAACGGACGGAATCAATCGAACATTGTACGAAGACCGAAAATCAAACAACGTCGTAATTAGACGATAAAATCACAAAATAAAACAAGAAAATCTCAATCTATGTGAAAATCACTTATTTAGATTAAAGCAGAGAAAAACAAGATATATACGGGTGATTCCGGGTAAAAAAAAGACCCAAAACTAACCCTTTTTGAAGCAAGAAGAAGAAAACTCTTTAAAAGAAAATTAGGTCCGACTTAAAGAAAAGAAAGGTGGCAAGATGTGTTCCATAGCTAGTCGTAGTCGCCATATCTTTATGATGATTCATCGTTGTATTGAATAATGAAATGAATTAAATTTATTATCGTAAAAAAAAAATTATATCTATGGGTTTAATTTTAACCTATCGAATTTTCCTTCCAACTCTCAAGATATATTTAACATCTAAAATAATTTCTAATGAACACCGCCTCTTCTGTCCCATTCTTGTGACATTAATTAACTTTACTACTTTTTTTTATGGAACTTTACTACTTCATTAAACCACAAAAATGTATGTTATTCCACTTTGCAAAGCTCAAGAAAGAATGGAGGTGATTGCACATTTTGCTTGCTTGTGATTTGGGTGAAGATTGAAACTTATTTTTAAAAAAAGTTTGAACAAAGAAGAAAGTTGTAAATAGGGGGAAGAAGAGGCGTGCTGCGCGCTGTTTTACATGTTCTGTTCTTCCTTTTTTTAGTGTTGTTAATTAAATTAATTAAACGAAATATTAATGTTTTTTTGACAATAAAAGCAATATTAATTATTAATAATTAGAAAAAGTGAGAAAGCTAGAAAATGGGCATTCTTGTTGTTAAAAAAAATGAAAAAACTATATCTTTGAATTGATACCTATTTGTATATATTGAACCTTTATTAGTTAATGAAATGGCTTGAGTTTGCTTTTGTAAAAAAAAATTATATTAATTATTTGTTTTTAGTATATTACAAGATATTGGTTATTTAAATTATTTAATTCTTACATTTATGAAATCTATTATATTAATTTTTAAATGGGATGAACATAAAATCAAATTTTGACTAATTAAGTGAAAATTGTATCTTCATGTCATGCTACAACATGATCTCATGTAGGCATTAGTGGATAAATTTTTACATTCACCAATCTTTAACAATATCAATGACCACATATAAGCAATATTTGATTGTATAATAAGTTTTTTTTTTTATTTACCTTTTTCTATCTTGAATGGTTATAAAATAACGAAAATTTAGTTATAAAAATAATGAAATTATATGACTTTTTTTATTAAATGTTGAAAAAGACAAACAAAATGTTTCGATGTATTTAAGAGCCATTTAATTATAATCTACTAACGATATATTAAAAGGAACTACTACTGAAAATACAAATTTATCCTTATTATTTTTAATAATATTACAAGTTTTATATCCTTCGTTGTAATTTCACAAAAAATATTATAGAAAAAATATATAGAAAAAATAAGATAAATACAAAAGAAAAATTATATATGAATTTTTGCATAAAAATATGAACAAATTTATCCATATCACTTTAAATAGGCTTAATTACATATTTGCTCTCTTATGTTTATTTTAGGTTTTAATTTAGCCTTAAGTTTAAAAAGTTTTAAGTTACTTCTTTTAGTCAAAATTTTGATTTAAATTGTCCATGTAGCTAACAAATATGCATACGTGAATGACTTATGAGGGTGTCAGATAGAAGTTTTAGACAAAATTAACTCAAAATTTAACAGAAAGTTGGAAGAAATTAACTCAAAATTTAATAAAAAGAACGAACTTATGTTGACATCAGTAGCATAAAAGACTTAATTGAAACTTTTAAACCATAGAGGACCAACTTAAAACCTAAAATAATGAAATATATAAGGAACCAAATATGCAATTAAGCCCTTTTAATAATATTCCAAATTTTATATATTTCATCGTAATCTAAAAATAATATATTAAAGGCAAAATTACACTGCATATACTTTATCTTATTTTTTTGTAACATTTTGGTCCTTTATCTAAAAATAATATATTAAATAGCTTTAATAAAATAAATTTTACGTGAAACTACGCAATAGCTAGTTTTCCCTTATATTTTGAAAATATTTTATTACAAATTATTAAAAAATTTATTCTAAATAAAATTTCTATTTTAATATAATATCAAACTTAAATATTAAGAAAAAAATCAATGAGCATGTGCTTTCACAAATAATTTTTATAAACAACAAAAGATTTAGTTCTCATCGATGATAAATTAAAAATACATGACATATATTCATCACTGATACATAAATGAAATTGGATAAAACTTTTTCATTGATAATTATAATTTATTATAAAAAATCATACACGGGGCATATGTTTATCATAAACTGATAATATTTTAACAATATTGTATAACAAATTGTGAAACATTTTATTCTAAATAATTTTATATGTTAATATAATGACGAACTTAAATATCGAATAAAAAACAACAGACCCTTGCGAAATCTAAAGATTTACAACTTCATAAGAGTAAAAAAACTATATAATTGATGTAAGGAGATAATAAAATTTACAAAGTGATAAAGCCATTTGTTACATATATACAAAGGAGAAAATATGTTAGAAATTGTAAAATTTATTTACGTTATATTTATCTTTCTTTCCATATTTCTTGTTTCAACAAACGTAAATGGTAAGCCATCTTTTATCTTTTGAAATTCTATTATTTACTTCTAACATAATATATTATCCCATTTTTATTACAATTTTCTTTTCTCTTTCTAAATTACAACAGGATATAACTGCTTAACACATTATGAGTGTCTAAACAAGCGCTGTTTAAATCCTCTTGAACCGAGGTGTGTCAATGGCCGTTGTAAATGCGTTGAACAAGATCTTGTACCCAAATAATTTTGTATTTAACGTCGGACCTAAGAGAGTACTAAATGTACTTTAAATAATTTTCTAAATAATTTTGTATTCTATGGGTTGTACATCAGTTATTTTTTGTGTTGGTATCAAATAATTTCTGTTTTTTTTTTTATATAATTTCAAGAACCTCTTATATTTGAATTTGTACTTTAATTGGTGGTAATGAAAAGAAATGAAATAAGACATCAAATAGTATAATTTATGTGATGTCTTCGTGTGTTTTGATTTTATATATATATATCCATGTTTTCAATTCAGGCATAATCAAATTTTCTTTCCAATCTTGCCACCTATCAGAATATACTTAATATTTAAGTTTAAAAATAATTTAATGTTACTTCTAAGACTATAATTTTATATTTATGTCATAATGTTGCTACATATCAAATTTTTAACACACTTTAATCTATATTTCCCTTACCTTTTAATATTTTTAAACCGTCTCAGAAGAATTGTTCTCTAATTAAAAGATATGAAAAACCAAAAATATGAAGGTCTTATTACTTTTTTTAAATTTTTATTTTAGTGTGTCATCTTCAAGTTTGAACATTCATATGACTCGGCAAGGGCAAAAGTTATTGTCCATAAGGACAATCCTTATAGATGGTCCATAAGCCAATCAAAACACAACAGCTTTACTCACAAGCCCCCCCCATTTTACTCGCGCGCCCCCCATGTTACTCACACATCCCCAAATTTCTCGCGTGCCCCCAACTGATTAGTGCCCCCATATTTCTCGTGCACCTCCCAAATTTCTCGCGCGCCCCCCATATTTCTCGTGCACCCCCCAAATTTCTCGCGCGCCCCCATATTTCTCGTGCACCCCCCAAATTTCTCGCGCGCCCCCAAATGTCGTGCGCCCCCCAAATTTTTTTATTTTTTATTTTTTTTTGTTCCTTCCTCCCCAAATTTCTAGCCAAAACCATTTTGTTGTTGGAATGGTTTCCAGGAGTTGTACTCCAAAACCATTAAGTGCATAAAATGGTTTTGGAGTACAACGCTATAATTATGCACTTAAATTTTTTTTCCCTCCCCCCAGATTTCTAGCCAAAACCATTAAGTGCATTTGGGTAAGGATTGTTGATTGTCTTCTATGATTGGGTCATAACTCAACTCATAAATTATAACTACTTTCATAATTTTGTCATGTTGAAAATTATTGGAAAGGGTCAAGGCTAGTATTGTAAGTGTTAAGTGCATAAAATGGTTTTGGCTAGAAATATGTGGGGAGGGAAATAAAATGTTAAGTGCATAATTATAGCATTGTACTCCAAAACCATTTTATGCGCTTAATGGTTTTAGAGTGCAAATATCTGAAATCATTCCCAATGCAAAATGGTTTTAGCATGATTTGGGGGGCGCGCGCTACTGGGGGGCGCGCAAGAAATTTGGGGGCTGCATTAGAAATTTGGGGGTGCATGAGAAATTCGGGGGGAGGGAAAAAAAATTTAAGTGCATAATTATAGAGTTGTACTCCAAAACCATTTTATGCACTTAATGGTTTTGGAGTACAACTCCTGAAAACCATTCCAACAACATAATGGTTTTGGCTAGAAATTTGGGGAGGAAGGAAGAAAAAAAAAATTGGGGGGGCGCACGACATTGGGGGGGCGCACGAGAAATTGGGGGGGGGCGCACGAGTTACTTGGGGGGTGCGTGAAAAATTTTCCCTCACTTATGGGGGGTGTATGAAGAAAAAGTATGGTGTAGGTAGCAATGGGCTGTGTAAACGCTAATGAGTTGAAGCTTATGGACGGTCCAAAAGGACCCCTTATGGACAATAACCACACCCCTCGGCAAGCTCGGATTTTTAGCTTATGCTATAAACAAATGTGTGGTTAATATATATTTTTTTATTTTAAATAAAACTTGTATAATCAATGTCAAAAAATTGTCTTGTGGTGGTTTATATATATTAGTGGTAGTTTAATGATGGATAAAAATTTCAATTTTTATATATTTTTTTTTGTTTTTACCACCAGTTGAATCTGATTTGTAGGTTAGTTCTAGTATCAAGTGGTTTCAGCCCCCTCCCGATCGCAGTTGCGGGTTCAATTTTTATATATTTACTTAACTCTCAATTTGTCCAATTTCATAAATAGTTTTAAAATTAAACACAATACAGTTGAAATTGTCATATTCGATACTTTATTTTTTAACATATTGTTTTGATTAAATAAGGAGATTTTCCTAATTGTATAAAGGATTTGTGTCCGGTGTGGGGTTATCAGTTATCACCATCTTATCAATGCTCCAATGATTTGTTCATTTTTATGGAATTTTTACATCATTTTTATGGAGCTATATACTGCAAAATCTAAAGATTTTTTACTTAAAGTTGTTGGTTTCTAGACCAATATTAACCTTTGTTTGATTTATTTGATAGCCTGGCCTGGCCTCTAAATTCTAAATTATTTAACGGTGCATTACTTAATTAATAATTTTTCATTATACAACTATAAGTCAAATGTGTATTTAGTTTTTACAAAATTAGGAGTTTTAACTTTAGTCTTTCAAAATTATTTGTTTATTTTTAATCCTTATTTATATTTTATAGGAACTACTTTGATGAATTAAAAATATTCATTTTTTGTAAAAATAATTTAAAATAATTTTTTTTATTATAAGAATTAAACCCTACAATATTATAAGAATTAAATACATATTTAACCCTACAATATTTGAAGAGTTGAATGTTTGTAGGACTAAAAGTATATATTTCATATTTTTGTGAACAATGGAAAAAAATCATGTTGATCCAAACATATCTAGAGTTCCATAATAATTAATTAAAAACCTAATTAAGATTAGTGTTAATAAATGTTCCTCTGATATCTACTAGTTACTATATAATGTGTTATAATTCTCTTCATTTACCTAAAAAAAGAGTCCCATATTTTAAACTGTACACGCTAAATATAACCAACTAAACTAATTAAGATAACATTAGTGGTCAATTTTTTCTTAAAAAATTTCAAGAGTTAGTGGTCAAATTTTGATAACTTGATAATATATGGATTTTATTAAGATACCAGTTTAAAAGAAATGCATATACATAAGTGAAAGTTCCTAATTTCTATGCGACTCATTTTTTTTCCTAACAGGAGGCTATCGTTTAACGCACTAAGGGAATAAACGAAGGACCATTACAATCATTTTTGAGAAGAATGTCTAGTAACGAACTGATAGAATTAAAAGAAAACAACAACAAAAAAAAGGTCCATTGTGACCCTTATGAGCCAAAAAATATGAACAACAATTTGCTTGACAGAAACAATGAAAGACAGATGACTTCTAATCTGGTAGGTGAAGGAAATTTAGAACCTCTTCAAAGAAAGATTCGAGGTAAGAAATAGATGTCGATATCTTCTAATGATAACTGTCGTCACAAACAAACAATGAGTGTAAAAAATAATTTGAGTTAACTCCATACACCAAGCTAATTTGATGCCAATTGGAGAAGTGCTCTCATTTCGGCATAAATGACATTACTACATCTCAGATTACACGCAATAAAAACCTTTAATAATTTTGCCTTAGAGTAGGCAAAATTACATTATCATGGTATATAGGATACATCATCAACATGAGAAGTTTTATCACGGTACTGCATGTTTTAATTCTTTTGCTTTAAAAAATTGATTTCAACAATATTATTGAAAAAAAATATTGATTTTCCTTTTCCTACCTTGGAAAGATTATAAACTAATTGAAATCTAGTAAAAAATAATAATGAATTTTTATGATTGATATTTTTTTATGTGGCCTCTTTACCAAGTGTACCAAAGGGAAAAAATAATCCATCAATATAATTAAGAGTCACTTAATGACGATTATAAATTTTTGTTTTGGTAAGTAACGATTATAATTTTAGGAAGGAATTTTTATAAACTAACAGTTAAATGCTGTTTAATTGATATAAGGAGATAATGAGATTCATAAACTATATATGAAGTGATAAAGCAATTTTTATATGCAAAAGTGGGAAATATGTCTGAAATCATCAAATTTCTTTATGTTATGATTATTATACTTCTTTTCATATTTCTCGTTTCAACGCACATAGAGAGTAAGCTATTTTCATCCTTTTCAATTTCACTTATTTACTTCTTACACAATATATTATCCCATTTTAATTCTATTCTCTTTTTTCATCATAACAGGTTATAAATGTAAAAGCGATTATGATTGTCTGAACAAGCGTTGTCTAAAACCTCTTGAACCGAGTTGTATCTACCACCATTGTAAATGTATTAAAATTGATCTATACTTTTAATTCTTATAAAAATTCATAATCATTTGTAAGGACCAAAAACCATTCCGGTTATAAATTATGTAACTATATGAATTTCTCTTAGAATATTTCATGAGTTGTCATTTAGTTAGTACTTGTACCCAATAATTTAATTGTTTTTCTTTTCCTAATTTCTAAAACCATGTAGTTTTGGTTTTGTACTTTAAGTTGATAGTAATGAAATAAAATAAGGCAGCAAATACAATTATTTTAGATTGTGTTCTTCTCTTTTAACTTAAGAGATATCTCCATGCCTTCAATTGAGGCCTATCAAAATATATTTTTTATGTAAGTTAAAAAATAATTTTTATGTTAATTATAAGACAATAATTTTATACTTTATTATTGCATGATGGTGTTACACTTGTGATTTTTATCACATTTAAATCTAAATTTTTTCTTGCATTTTTTTTGGTCAAGTTGCATTTTAATATTTTAGATAGTTTAAGGATCCATTTGAATTAGCTTATTTTTGAACTTATGCAAAATAACTTAAGCAAATAATAAAGATTTTATGTTAATTTATAAGTTCTCACTAATAAAAAATATATTTTTATAAACTATTTTTTCATAAACTACCTTGACAAACTTATAATAATACATAAAAACTTATTTATTTACATCATAATATCGCCAACACTCAGTTTACAACATAAGTAACAAGAGCTCAGCACATATTACAGTTTGGCGGACAATAACACAAGGGTCCGACACATGTGTCGCAACAATGTCTAACCGGACCAACCGGTTCTTTTTGACACAAACAAAAGTTGTTCAAACAAGTAGCGCCTTCTTTGATGTGACAAATTTTAGGACAACCTGAATCTACGACACTTCCTAATCTTGCTTCAGATTCAGTGCAAATACCTGCATATAATATAAATAATATGACTGAATATGTTTTATTCCTATGAAAATATCTCGAATTTTAACTTTAGTCTCTATAAGAAATTGCAACAATCTTTTTCTTTAAATATTTTCTGTCACAACTTTTGGTCCTTACTTTTAATCAAACTGTTGTGTATTTTCAATTTTTGAATGGTTTTTTGTATTCATACATATAATATTATAACTTTATAAGAACCTATTCCACAAATATTTAGAATTTTTTAACGTAAGAGAATTATTTGTGAATATTATAAGAACATGTCCCTGTTTTTATTTATGAATATTTATTTCATTCCTTGTTAAAAAAAAATTAAACTTGGGCAAGAGAGATTCTTATAATATATTGAACATGACTGAGGAAAAACAAAATTAAAATTTTAAATGATATACACTACTTGACTGAAAAGTAGGGACCAAAAATCTGACAAGAAATATTTGAGAGGCACCAAAACTTAATGAAATTTTTTCCATGGGCTAAAAACAAAGTTAAAATATTTATAGGATTTTAAAACATATCTAAACCTGATTGTAAAAAAAAAAAATTTACCCCTAAATAATACTAGAATATAAGAAAAACACAATGTGATGTATAGAAAATTCAGATTTTAATTTCTTACCGGATGAAATGACGAAAAGAACTAATAAAATCGCCAATTTGAAAGAAAAATTCATTTTAGTGTTCATTGTATATAGTGTATATTGTTGTTCATTTACAATGTTCCTTTGATCAAAATTTATATATAGAAATGAGTATGCCCATCTTATGAAACTTAATTAATGTAGTATTTTTTGACTAATTAATGTAGTATTTATGTGGTCAAAAATACAAATTTGGACAAAGAATACCATCCACTATTTTATAGGTTGGATATCCCTATACTCCTTTCCCATAATAATTTTGTACGCTATTGTAATTATGTTGGTCAAAGTATAAATTACTAACGTACAATACTCGATTCTTTTATTCTTAATTATAAGCAAAAATTAATTTTTTAAATATATTGAATAAATAATGTATCCGAATTATAATATAGATTAGATATATCAATTTTCCAATAAATTTTAAAAATAAATTTTTGCTTATAATTAAGAATAGAGATTAATCATGTGGTCAACGTATATATTAGTATCAAGTTTTCATGTATAAAGTTGGTCAAAGTATTCCTTTTATACTCCTTCCCTTCAATTTTCCATTAAATAAATTATTTTTTCGCTCGAATAAATTAATACCAACAAGTTAGTCTTTATTTTTGTAACCCGCTTTTAAATAGATTTTTGACTCTTTTAATATCTTAAATTAATTTTTGTCTTTGTCAAATGTTTTCAAATATAGTAACTTTGTTGAAATCAATTTTTCTAACAAAGTTATATGCGTTGATGTGGAGTATTAAATGTCACGTGAACAATAACATCACACAATTTAAGTGTCACATAGTCAATGGTTAATTTAAAGTTATAGACTAATTTGACGATAAGTTAGAAATATCAATAACATCACACAAAATTATTTGTTTATACTAATAAAATGTCATATTAAGATTCCTTTTTACCATTATGTATCAAATTATAAGCCGCTTTGAGAAAAATAAATTGTACCAAATTATTGGTCATTTTATAATACAAATGAAGCATTTAATATTATTTTTCCTAGGGTTTTGCACATGTTATATTAAATGTATAAATTTTTAATAAATAATTGTTATTTTTCAATAAAAAAAAAATAATATTTTTAGTTGTTTTATCATGTGCAATATTGCACATATTAGACAAACTTTTTTTCCTATTATACCATTAACTATTCATTACTCTCTATCAAGTACGGATCCAGAAATCAATGACACGGGGGGTTTGATTTTTTTTTAATAATAAATAGTAGGGTTAAATATATTTTTTATCCTTAAAAATAATGAGTTTTTATGTTTAGTCCTATTAACTTTTAACTGTAAATTTAATCCTCTAAAATATTGCAATTTATAAAAATAGTCGTTATTTTGAAATTTCTTCCTCTGTCCCATTGGATAATAAAACCCACGCTTCATGACCATCGCGCCAAACATAACTCATGTACATTAATGTAACAGATATTCTATATATAACATAACAATTAATAAAAAATAGGTTTAAATAGTGTTTTAACCCCTGCAATTGTCACTCATTTTGAAAAGAGCCCATGTTAAATTTTTTTTTTGATTTTAGTCCCTGCAAAATATAAAAGATTTGAAAACAACCCCTGAACAGGAATCTTTGATGCCATGTCACCATTTTAATGACGTGGCAATACACACTCATTTTTTTCTTTAAAATTACAATTTCGTTTTTTTTTCTTAATTAATAAACTAATTGAAATAAAATTAAAAAAAGGGAAAAGTGAATAAATATGTATACGTATACGAAGAAGAAGAAAGAAAGAATTGGGATTAGGGTTCTATCAAGGGGTTGCGATTTGCGATTCAACTACTCGAGTAGCAGAGGTCAACAAATCGTTGCGATTCAAGAAGATTTTGATTGAAGATGTCGAGTAGCAGAGGTTATTCATCTGCCTCAACAGGTCGATGCGAAAAGCTTCCTCCTCTGTGTGGGTGTCAACTACCCATGGTGATGTTCAAATCGAAGAAGACTGAGACTTATGGAAAACGATTCTGGAGATGTCGAAATTGGAATGTAAGTTTTCATCTTGTTCAAACTACTTTATAAAAAAATTGAATTTGTTTTTGCCTCATCTAAATCATGGGTTGATTGTGATTTGATACAGATGGGAAATACATGTGACATGTTTGATTGGGAGGAAGATATTGTACGAGATACATCAGTGGAAGAAAGGAAGAATGTTGTTAATTGTGCAACCTGCAAGGCTGTGGCAGAGATTGTGAATGAACTTGAAGTGAAGAGAAATACCAAAATGTAGACTAAATATGTGAACAATTAGGTTTAGATTAAATTTAAATAGTTTGAATCAAATGTAACAAATGATGTAATGACTTGAATATGAATGGAAAAAGTTTGTTTGAGATGAAATAGATTGATTGTGTTTGTTTAGTTGATGTTTGTACTATGTTGGTTTGGACTGAGTTTCACACTTATAATGCATATAAAGTGCCAAAACTTGAGTGAATAACATGCCAAAATTGTATGCACTATATGTGTGCATACCAGTTCCAATTAAGTGTGCATATAATTGTGCATATCAGAGCCACTTTTACCTATATCAGTAAGTTATATTAGTGTCAAAATTATCCAAAAGTGGTGTACTATATCAGTAAGTTTTCTATGCAAAATATTGTGCATTATAGAAGCACATTAAAATTATATGCACTATATCAGTGCCAAAATTATGCAAAAATAGTGCACTATATCTATGTAAAAATAATGCACTATATCAGTAGGTTATGTACCAATGTAACTATATCAGCCCCTTTTTTTATTTTATTTCAATTAGTTTATTAATTAAGAAAAACAAAAAAAACGAAATTGTAATTTTAAAGAAAAAAAAAATGAGTGTGTATTGCCACGTCAGCACGTGTACACAGTCAGCAACTGCCACGTCATTAAAATGGTGACATGGCATCAAAGATTCCTGTTCATGGGCTATTTTCAAATCTTTTAAATTTTGCAGGGACTAAAATCAAAAAAAATTTTTAACAGGGGCTCTTTTCAAAATGAGTGACAATTGCAGGGGTTAAAACACTATTTAAGCCTAAAAAATATGTATATATACCTATTGAAAATGAAAATTTTGGGACAGGCCGCAACCCTCCCAGGCCCTAAGGGAACTCCGCCCTCGCTAACACATCATATTGTGCATTAGGAAATGATACAAATGCTTTCACAGAACCACAAAAATAAAGAATGCTACAAAATTAATTTCTTCCATTAGATTGCAAATCATGTTGTGCATTATTACAAAAATTGGTTTATCTTAAAAAAAGATAGTGCTTCAGAATCCGATATTCATAGATATGAGAGGAGATCCTCTCATGTTAAATTTTCCTACAGTGTAATCAACACCATTTAATTATTTTTTTGTTTATTATGATTGATATCATAAAATAATTAATTGATGGATGGATGATACACTGAATATCCTCAAATTATTTTTCCACGGGAGAGGATCCTCTCTCGATAGATATGGTGTTCCAACACTATTGGGACATTGTATCGAAGGAATAAAGAGGATTCATATATACGGGGTAGGAATATAAGAGATTGTATTCGCCTTGCTTCAAAAGCAGTTAATTTATTGCATAAAAAAAGCCTATAGTGGTAACTTAGCATTGAAGATAGATATTTCTAAAGCTTTTGATACTCTCGAATAGAGTTTTATCGTAAAAGTGTCCTAAAAGCTTTTGGTTTTCATGATAAATAAATGTAATTTAAAACAACAATAAGATTAAGAACAATACTCAGGTTTTCATTGATAATATAAAACTATTGTAGTACACAGGGCAAAGAGGTAGCAAAAGAACACCTAAACATTGCAGCATAGGACTCTACTAACATCACTTGTGGTTTATATGTACAGATATTATACCTTCAAACTTGTTCACAACCCGAAAAACGCACACATCACCTGGTTTAATATTATTTGCTCTTTGAAAATCTAACCATCCACTTGTCAACCAAGTTTTTTCAAGGCAAAGAACCGGCCACAATCTCCCCAGTGGATCCCTAAGGAACACCACCATCCTCTTCGTTCCTAGTCCAGTTCGAGATAAGCATAAGCATGTTGACAATTTCTGCAGTACATACAAGTCAATGTTCAATTTATAGTATAAAAAGACTACATAACAATAACAATGAATATAAAGACAACTGCTATTTATGAATTATCAACCATTAGATCAACAAAAGGAGAGAAAACATGAGAGAAAAACTTGGAGAGGATCCAAATGATAGAGGTGTTAATTTCATACCAAATAATCATTATCAGTGAGCACTACACAGGTGACAGTTTCCGCAGTTTCATCTTCATTAAACTCTGGCGACCCTGCAATCGAACATGATAATGTAAGCGTAAACAAATGCATGCAGCCACAGGTAATTAAAGTGAGAAATACAAAGAAAAACACCTGTTGCATTAAATTTGTCATTGAAACTGCCCAATTTGGGAGTCATTTCCATAGGCACTTCCTTCATTTCAGCTGAAATTATATCAACTGAAATGATTACTTAGGGTGAATCAAGAGACTCCTCTGAGAAAAAAAAAATATAGACTGAAAAGACGCACCAAAGTGAATTTGATCATTTAAGAGATTGGAGATATCATTGGATTGCGGTTTGGCATTCTGAAAAGTGAAAACCACCAATATCAATATGCAAAGCATGTTGGCGACTTAGTAACTTCGAATTTAATCAGTTGGAAAAATTATAAGCATTCAAAAAATTGAACTATTTCTAAGACCGTGCAAACATATAACTTGTGCTACCGAAGTCCCAGTTTGTGAGGCAAAATCAATTTATCTCAAACTATAAAACAATGTATAAAACAAGCTCAAATAGGGACAGTTTAGTTTCGTACAAGACGGTCATTATCAGTGAGCACCACAGAGGAGACGGTGGCAACAGTTTCAAAGTGCATGTCATTATCTTGATTAAACTCTCCCTTAATAACCTTTGGCAACTCTGCGATGAACATAGCTATCCGTGAGACAGAATACGGTAAAGTATGTGCGGATAAATGCAAGCAGCCACAAACAATGATAATGAGAAACAAAAAGAAAACACATGTTGCATGCAATATATCATTGAACCAATGTAATCAAATGCTTCAAAAAATAAAACGACGGTAGAAAATCATGACATATATTTTAAGAAAATAAACCACGAAGCCTGGAGTCCTATTATGTGTGAAATAAACCAAGCTGTACAATATTTATTTGATGATCCATTAACAAAATGAACAAGAAGCAACTCTGTTAAATGAAGTACCTAAGCCTTCAGCAAACAGGCACTCTTGAATTTCCTTTTCGGACTTGATGGATTTTCCCTCTTTGTTTTCTTCAAGTTTCATAGTAGAATTCTTGGCATATGCGCTTTTGCCTGAATCACCGACAGAATTGTTTCTGCCAGAAGTTTCAAGTTCAGATGCATGTGAGGCATGTTTGCCTGAATCACCAACAGAATTGTTTCCTCCAGAAGTTTCAAAGTGACTCTCATTATCTTGATTAAACTCTCCCTTAATAACCTTTGGCAACTCTGCAATCGAACACAGATATCTGTGAGACAGATTCCGGTAATGTCGGTGCGGATAAATGCGCTAGCGACAAACAATGATAGTGTAAAACATAAAAGAAAACACCTGTTGTATGCAATTTATCAGTGAAACTGCACATTTTGGGAGTCATGTTAGCAGCCACTTCATTAAATTCACCTGAAACCATAATACTTGATTGATTACTTCAGGGGGATTCAAGTAGCTTCTTTGAAATATATATATATATGGAAAATAATAAATTTTCCAAATGTAGGAAATCATCACGCATATATTACAAGAAATAAACCACGATGCTTGAAGCCCTACAAGTGTGTGAAACAAAAATAATGCTTTGATAATACTTATAGTCTTATCTGACCCATTTACAAAACAGAAACCAAGTTATTCTCTTAATTGTAATACCTAAGCTCTCAACAAATTGGCACTCTTGAGCTTGGGTATTGAACATAATGGATTTGTGCTTTTTATTTTGTCCATGTATCAAAGCAAGACTATCGTCACATGTGCTTTTGTCTGTCTCGCCAAGAGAACTGTTTCTCCCTAACAATAATAGTTTAGATGCATATGAGGTATCCCCTGTACCCAACACTTCTTCAAACATAGGATCTTTGTTAAAAACATCTACATCATCATTTTGATACATATGGCTTGTTATGTAACATGTGTCTTCGATGTGTTCTGATGTACACTTAGATTGAACCCTTCGATCCTCATAATCATTTTCTGAAATATTTTCTATACGATTTTGTCTAACAAACGTACCACTTCTATCTCTCTTTCTCCCATTTCTTTTTTTAGAAAAATCTAGTCTTTCACACACAGATTCATCATAGATCTTGACATCAAAATTCAACTTGTTAATGCAATTGAATACCACAATATCTCCAATTTCAAGCCCATGCTCCTTTGAGAAAACCTCCCATCCTTCCTTAAAAGCAAAAGAACCGTCATCTTTTGATATTGTAACAACCGTTCGCCCTCCCGCTGAATCCTCGAGATTGATTTTCTCATCAAGCAAGGTTGACATAAAATGATTCAACTTTGGAGGAAGATACTGCATTTTAAATAAAAGATGTAAAATATATACAGCATCATAAATAACTCATGCTCAATATAATTAAGACAAAAACATATTCACAAACATGAATCAAAACAACAACAAAACTAAAATGAATGAATGTATGTAAATCAAGCTTTAAAAAAAGAAGTATTCACTTGTGTATATTGTCACAATAACCAAAAAAAATGTCCATGTGTGAATTCATAATTAGTTTGACAGAATTACATCGAGCAACCGTGATTTTGTAAAAACTACATAGCTAGCTTTTGCAAACTCTAAACTTACCGTAATTTTGGCAAACCTACAATGATACCAAACATGCAAGTAATAGCAATAGGATCACATAATGTGAATAGTGAAATATAGAGGGTTCTTTTCATATCCACCGAATAATTGATGTATTTGGTTCGTAATATTAATCAGATATACTCCCTCCGTACCAAATTATAAGTCACTTTGAGAAGAAAAAAAAATTGTACTAAATTATAAGTCGCTTTACATTATCAATGAAACATTTAATGCTATTTTTCCAATTATAACCTTAACTATTTATTTCTCTTTCTTCTTTCAATTCTTCAATTTATCTTTCTCATACCATTAATAAAGGACAATTTTGTAAACTAACCCTAATTTATCTTATCAATACAACAATCATTACATTTCTTAATTGTATAATATGGTTAAAACAACTAGTACGGAGGGAGTGTCAGTTATTAGCAACCAGGTACTTATTCAATGAACATGAAAAAATAATTTTTGCTTATATACGAGACCGGAGGGAGTAGCATGAGATTGACATGATATTAACTAACAGTAACCAAGTTAGAAAAATGTAAAATGAAAAGGAAAGTAAAAAAATGTTGAGGAAGATGATGGTGATACCAAAAGATTGAAATCATTTTGACGAACGATCAACTTGTAGAAAGAGTTAGGGGAGGTTGAAGTTGTGGTTGTTCGGTGAGAGTGAAAGAATCGACAGTTGTGAACACAAGACAAACAAAGTTGTGAATTGCGACCCATTAATTACACTCTGAGTTCTTCTTGCTACTTTTTCCTGCTTCAATTTACACGAAATAAAAAATGAATTGATATTTTTGGTAAAAAAGGGGATTAGGGTTTGGGTTCGAGATACACATGCAAATGCAATGCAACCATTAATTTGATGAAATTTGAATGTTGAGACATGGTAGAGGTGGTCCGGTGAGTGAGTAGAAGAAGAAGAAGGAAGATTTTGAGGAAAATTCAACTAGTATTAGGTTCCATTGTCGATGGGTCTGTGGATTTCATCATGTCTGCATGCATGTGGTTGTTTTTGGAGTTGTTGCTATGCTATGGAACAAAATGGGGTAGGGTAGGTGTGACTTTGAGGAAGAAGAGAGTTTAGCGCCTAAATGCTAACAAAATCCCGCCTAATATAACTGTTCATCTTTCTTTTTTTAATGTTATATATATGTAAAAAAAAATTATTAGTTAATTTATAAAATTGTTATTTATTAATGGTATAAAAAAATAAATTGAAGAATTAAAAAAAAATTTAACGGTATAATAATTAGTTAGCTTAATTAGTCTGCAAATCCCTTAAAGATTTTTTTGTTTCACTTTGGTCCTTTAAAGAAAATAAGTTTCATTTTGGTCCTTATTGATATTTTCATCAGTCAATATGGTCATTTTCGTCGATTTTTTTCAAAAATTGTTAACTTCGGTACAGATGCCACGTAACAACCTATTTTGCCACATGTACAAAAGTTAACGGTTTCTAAGAAAAAATTGACGAAAAGGACCATATTGACAGCCGGAGATATCAATAAGGGATCAAAGTGGAACTTATTTTCTTTAAGGGACCAAAGTGAAATCAAAAAAATCTTTAAGGGACTTGCAGGCTAATTAAGCCTAATTACTTCTACCTTTATTTTAATAAAGGGTCATACTAACTAGTGCTCCAGGGTATTAGTTAAGAATACAAAAGAAACAACTTTTACATTGAAAACAACATTTTTCTACTTTTCATACAATGACTACACTCATTTTAATGTATTTTTCTAGGTTGTGTTAATTATTTTATTGAGGAGCACAACATTTTATTTTGTTTTATGTGTTAGTTCCATTAGTATTAAAGGGCGGAATTGGTAATTCAATGCATCCAGTTACCAATTTGTTGAATTAACTACCCTATGTATGAGTGGGTAAATTTGGAAATACAGAAAATCTACACCAAATTAGAGAGTCCACTTTATATAATGTTATAGATATATAGTTAGGATTCATTGACACCAACTAGTTTGACACCAAATGTTACATCTTTCAGACAAATTGGTCATTTTTGTAAACTTTTAGATCATATAGATTATTTATGTATTTAGACAAATCCAAAATCATTTGATATGTTATTCGCATACATCAAAATAAAAATTTTCTGGGTCATCCTTGTTTGTAAATTACCAATACATCCTTCAAAAAAATATCAATTTCTACTTCTGGGGTTGATAATTTTCGAACTAAGAATTACCGGGTCATCGTTGTTTATAGCACATAGGGTGTATAAGTAATGGTTTTGGTTGGAATTTGCAATGAATTCTGATTCAGTTTTGAGAAAATAATAATGTTGTATTTGAAGCAACCTAGAATAGTTCATTATATGGGTTTGGATTTTTGGATATTGAGTGTTTTGCATTGTCATGAATTTGAGTTTTGATAATTTGGTTCACTTTGTTGCATGGGGGATCTCAACAATATTATCTCAAGAAAATAGTTATGGTTTCGTCAGAGAATTATCAATTTTCTCAGTCTTCTTCTCTCTATGGCGAAACTTGTCCTCCTTCAAATCTCTGTACGCAGAAATTTAGGCTTTATGAAACTCGATCGGTAATATCCTTTTCTTCCTTTTTTATTTATTGATTTTAGTTATGTTTGTTATATGAGATCTCTTTGATTTGATTTTGACATGTCATTAGCTTGTTATGTGTGTATGATTTTCATGTTCACTGTTGGTTTGAAGTGTTATCAATGCATTTTTAACTTGTCTTAATCATATACTATGTAGATGTTGATTGATGATATGTTTGTTTTGGTGAGAATTTGTAATATACTAGTTATGTGTCACTTATCATCTGAAGTTGCAATGTTGAGTGTTTTTAGAAGAAACATTGATAGACTCAACTTTCTTACATTCATTCATTATTTTACAGCATAAAAATTTGTTTGATAAACTAGAATGAACTACTTAATTTTGAATGCTGGCATCTTTCCATTGTTTCCTTTAGCTATTTTAAACTAAAAAGTCATTGCAATTGTTTAGTTGGTTGGGTTTCTACTAATCTTTAAGTTTTTCACCCTTCATCCAATGATTGATTTGTTCTTTCCAAATGCATTGTATGTGTCGAGTCATTTTCTGATGTATGCTTCAGTTTGTTACACATCTGATTTTATAACTCTATTATGTGCAAACTTTGCTAGCCAACTAGTCTATCAAAGGTATGATTCTTATGCAGCTGTGCTTGAGTCATTTCTTGTATTTTCTAGCTGTTTTGAATTGTCACCATGGAAGAATTTATCTTTTATAGTTTTATGTTCTTATGGCGGTATGCATTTTTTCTTCTTTACATTTGTGTGTTGATAGAAAATTGAAGAGTTAGACTAAATATAACCATTATCATAATACACCTTTGCAATTTAACATCCTGTTGTTTTGAGTCTCTATTCTTTCATTTTCGATCAGTTCCACTGCTTACCCAAACTGTATAATTTCAATTTCGATCAGTTCCACTGCTTACAAGACTTGTGTGATTGATATTTTTTTCTGTTTTAAACTTACAGACACATGAGAAGAAGCCCCGTGAGGCCATTCTTCGCCAGGAGTTTGCTAATGCCATAGAGTTCATCATTAAAGATTTGTCTGAGGAGAACAGGCTTAGGTTCCTTCACTGGGATCTACACAAACATTTTCGGAGGTTGTCTTTTTTTTAACTATATAGTTTTTCTATGATTCTATCCTTATTAGCAAATTAAAATGCGTGTTCTGAGTAAGCTGATACAAGAGTACTCTACAATTGGTGCTGCCAAAGAGGAGGTTAACATGTAGCTTGTTTGTGCCCCTGCTACTGTAATTTTGGCTGCTCAATTTGCTCAATTTAGTAAAGCTTTTTGGAAGTTAACATGTGATGTTTGTGAAGTTTTTGTTGTTGAAGGATTGGTCTTTGGCAGCACCAATTGTAGAGTAAATTTGGTTTGAATTTACTACTCTTCAATGTGGCTTGTATGAAGAAGATTGATGGGAAAAATTTGGTTTCATGATTTTATTGCTATTAGAGACATAGTGCTTGATGACTTGGTGTAGTGATTTTATCATCTTTACACCAATATTGTTGAAGTCTCTGCTGTGGTAATCCATCACCATTTCTTCAGCTATCTTGAAGCTAATGGAAATATGGATATAGGTAAGGAAAAATTTGAGAACTTGACTTCACTGTGTTGTGCATGGTTGCATTGATATTGAAGTAAGCTTCATGTTAACCTCCTCTACACAAGCTTGATTTTCTGACTTTGGTTATTGGTAGCAAGTACATTCCCCCCTTGGCATCAATGATAGTGGTCTCAGGCTTGTGATTTGGCAACTGCTTTGATTGTGTTAGAGAAAGAATGGTTCTAATTGGTCAAAGGATCTCTTGTCATGCTATTGGACTTGGACTGAATGAAAGCTTGTTTGCTGCCATACGATTTGACTTTATTTTTTGTTACACAAAAGTTTGAGAATAATTGTAATTCAAACTCAAATTGGAAAATTTCCAATGTTGAGTTTGAGGAAGGCTGTTAAGAATATAGAGTTAGTTACATTTGCCATTAAGTGATTAGTTAGTTAGAGTTGGTTAATAGTTTGTTAGAGTTGGTTAATCCTCTCATTGCTCTATTTAAGAGCTAATATTGTACCAAAATTCATTATCTTTTGATCAATCTATTATCATTCTCTTATTATCTTTTATCACAAATGAATCCATTTGATTTCTACTTTCTTTGATGATTTTCTTATGTTCTCTCCATTTTCCCCAAATCATGTAAATCTTAACAGATGAAAACCATTCTGCCAAATCACCCAGGTTGCAAGGGGGGGGGGGGGTGCTCAGGACCAACTGCATAGACTGCAAAGATCGCACAAATGTTGCACAATATGCGTATGGGTTGGCTGCTATTGGCCACCAGCTTCACTCTCTGGGAATTATTCAGCACCCAAAAATCAGCTTCTTTATTTGTCTGTTATACTCTAGTTCACTGTATATTGGTATGTATGACATGTTCTCTACCCTTTGTCCTGGTATTCTGGAGGAATAGATATAGACTGTTGATATATTTTATGCGAAATCTCTCGTTTTTAGTTGTCATTATCAGTTGCCGTAATCTGTGAAATATTTACATGTCTTCTTCTCATAGCAGACCTTGTTTTAGATTTGAGAAAATTTGTCACTAAAAGGATGAATATTCTTCACTAATATTTTCTGGAAGATGATACAATATTATATTTTACATGGTTCACTCTTCTTGATCCTTTGGCAATTGCAAAGAGTTTAATTTGTGATAGAAAAATGTATAGACGGGCGCATACTCTGCTCGTATGAAATTTGGAAAGTTATGTTCTCTGCTTGCATCATGATAACAAGCCATTGGATGCTTCATTTTACCCACGAGTCCATATATATATATATATATATGCAAATGTATGATATACAATTCATTGTGTAGGTACACTCCCTCAATGCCTCGGAAACAGCTTTTTGTAGACATGCAGAGAGAGCTCTGTCCTGAGAGTCGTCATATTTACTATGCCGAGCACGGAGATTCCTTTAGCTGCTCCAACTTTGTGGACCTGGATTGGCTATCTTCAGCAAATTCATGTGAAGATGAGCCATACGAGAGGTATTGTTCCTGATGAAGCAATTGTACAACTACTTGGCAATAATCTTCTTCAGCAAATTCATTGTCCTATGGATATGGTGCATAGATTGAATCCTCTATTAATCCAAATACTGGTTTGCATTCATCACTTGATATAACATATATAATGTTTAGCATGGATTTGAAATATTATTTTTGGTTACCATTCATGTAGAGTTGAATGTTAGTCCAAACATTTAGTGCTTTTGAGAGTCTCTCATCCACTAGAAGTATGGTCTAAGTAGTGCTTTTAAGATTTTTGGACAACTCTCAGCTCACAAGTCAGGTTTTTGAAATTGTGTTAGGCATACAAAACTTAACCAAATTGATATGCATCCCTAGTATATCTATTTTGCACACAAATCCTATCTTGAATTCCTATTCAACATGATAGATCTCGACTCACTATGATGAATCTCTACCTAAACTTAGCGTAGCCGGCCATCTTTTTTTTGTCAACTTTTTATACTGAGCCACTTTTCTTTTGTCATTTGATTTATGACATGAATCTTGAATTACTTTGGTGTACGCAGAAGATATATCAACTTATAATTTTGCTTTATCACTTTTTTCACTTAAAAGTATCGTATTGTTTTGGTAATGTATCTTACGATTCATAATAAGATTTTATTCACAATTTGAATATCAATTCGATAACCATGTAAGACGGTACTACTAAATTTTAAAATGGTATTAGACTATAAACTTTAATCTAGATTCGTTATACTATATGACAGAGTTCACATTCTAATTCTATGTAACATTCTCAGGAGAGGGAGCCAACTGAATCGGAGGTATCCTACGGTGATGCACGGTCCATCAATCCAGAGGAATTTCCTGATACTTTTGTTGAATAGGTGACTTATGGACAGACACTTTGCCATTGAGCTTTTGCACGCGATCCTTTGCACTGGTGTATATATATATATATATTATTGACATTTTTTTCATTGCCTTGGCTTGGTCTAAAGATGCTGATTTGAAGACTAGAGAGAGCTAATGTAGTAATATTAAGGAAGTGCGGAAAGAAAATAAACAAGGATTTGGGTAGACTTCTCCATATGATGATCATAACCTAAGAATCATTTGATCATTCTGGTAATGTTGACATGCATCATTGATTCTGTCGTGAAAATCTCAATCAAATCCTGAGAGCATAGTGGTAAATGGTTGTAAAATTCTAGTTTTCTTTTTGTTGTTTCTGTGGAGTTTAGTGTTTTTATTCTTCTTTGGCCAGTTAATACAATAGTTGCACTTTTTGTAAATATTGTTACTTAATGTGGGATCTGCACTTTTAGGGTTGTAGAAAAATTGATTTTTCTATATGGCTTATTGTTATGCACAAATTATGATTCATGCTCCTCTTGGATGAAACAAATACATATCTCTTTCAGCTTAATAATGGATTTCAATTTTAAAACTTGGTATATAGAACCATTAAGTTTTTGCAGAAGATCTTGTTTATACAAAAATCAGATGTATGATTTTAGCTTTATAGTTAAGGAGATTTGGCTATTGTATAATAGCGAGTGTGTAAAATAGCCAAACTCAGTTTGCACTTTAATTAGTGAAGTTTATCAAGATTTAACCATTGTTCAAGACCATATTTTGATTGACACTAGAGCGGTTGTGGCATAGTATCGACCAATCACATACACATGGTATAGTTTTATAAATTGAAATCTCTTTATTTTTAATTTCTTAATCACTAACTAATTATTATAAATTGAAATATCGTATAATTGCATTTATGTGGATGATCTCTATTTGCTTCATGATTATTCAATAGTATTGACCAATCGCACTTGGGGATGAAGGAATGGTTCGCACTTTAACTTGCGAACGATGTTTTATTCAACAAAAATCATGGTGGGTGAGAGAATAGTGAGAGGGACAAAAAAAATTAATTTTTATAAGGTTCGCATTCTAAGTAGCGAGCAAGCTGTTTTTTTTCCTCTGGATTTGACTATTTTACACACTCGCTCCCTACACAGCGAGATGGGTAAAAATAGAAACGCATGGGGCACGCCAAAATGTTGGGGGCGTGAAAAGTTATTTTCTAATCATAACCATGAGGAACTGTTTGGATAGTTTAACATGAACAGAGCGTAATGAAACTAAATGTAGAGATCATGACAAAATTGACAAAAATGTCTCGTCCGCCTGCCTATACAACGAACCATACGTTCACTACATAAAATGCAAATCAACCATTTTTCACCGTCCTCCCATTTCACGCCCCCCAATTGCATGCATATACATATTAAAAAAATATGTTTGCTAGTTAAACAGCGAACGGATCTATTATATATAAAAAAAAGAATAAAGCATATAACTTAATTTGGATAGTACTAGGATAATACAATCTGTACATGAGAATTGTCAGCTGCTCATATTCTTCAAGCTTGTGTATGTGGCGGCTTTGACTGCGCTTCTGACTCACCACCATTCATGGTTGTACGGAAGGGTTAATGTCTTCACTCTGATTAACAATTGAGTTGCCTTGAACCCTTTTTTATTTGTGTGGCTCTATAACAGCCGTATTTTAATAAATAAGATTTTGTGTGATTAATTATTTATTGTTATTTATTTGAATATATGTGATTTTATGAATAATTATGTTTTGGATAAGTTAAGGGTATTTTGGAAATATTATAGAAAGATGTTGATGTCCTTTAGAGGAATTAATGACAATTTTGTAATATTTTAGAATTGGTGAATGATGTGTAGAGAAAATAAGGGTATTATGGGGATTGCTTATTAACCTAATTTTAGAAGTATATAAAGGGGAGTTTTTATGAAGAGTGGTGTTGTGATTCAATTGTCATAAAATTGAGAGAAAGAGAGGTAGAGAGAGAAGAGAGAAAAGAAAGAAAAGAAAGAAGAGAAATGGGTTAGAGAAAAAGATGAAGAACAAATAGAGAAAAGTCATGGTTAGATTAAGAGATTGAAGAGAATGATTAAATATTTCATCAATATAATGTTTGAGAGTAGTATGTGTATCCTAGAGTGATTAAGAGAAAGAGAGAAAGTCTATCTCTCTCCATCCCAATCATCTCTCACTCTTTTATTTTTGGGTTTTGGGGAAAGTAATTGGGAATGTGTTTATCTATGTGATTTTGATGTTGATTGAATGATTTTAAATGTCTATTCATGTTTAATAGATAAATTGATATGAGAAAATAACTTATTTATGAGTTAATTGTGTTGTTGATGAGAAAAATGAGTTTTTATATAAAATGACAAGATTGATGATTTCTAGCATGAAATGTTGTTAATACTTGTTATAGATTGTACTTCTATGTTTAGTATGCTTATATATGCCTAAAGTTATCACATTTATGAATTGGTATGTTGGAATTTCGAGATTTGAGGGTTGTTCATCAAAAACCCGAAAACAGCGAGTGATTGCTAGCTTCAGCGAGTTGGACCTGATGTTGTCTGGCTTTACTCGCCCTGAGCTCGCCCCGAGCTCGCCCGACGAGCTTATCAGTGCAGAAAAATGTGATTTTGTTAAATAAATGATGTATATGTTTATACCATGATTGGATTATGATCTTATGATTATATGATGGTGTATTTGACTGTATATTGAGTCTTGAATGATTGATTGAGTTATGATATTGTATATGTCGATTAACTATGATTATGTATGTATGTTGAAGTGAGGCGAGGATTCATGATATCATAAATGTGGATGAATCATGATGATGATAATCTTGTATATGTGTGATAACTTGAGAAGATTAGTTAATGTGATTTAATTAATAGATGTCATGTATTTCTAACAATGTTGTTGAAATATGTATATATGGATTGTATTATTCTTTTATGATGAGTAGATACTTTAGTAAGGTGACTAAAGTATGTGATAGATTGATTAATATTATTTAATTTAAATGGAGTAGATGTACTTGTAAATGGTGATTGAAGTATATAGTTTTAATTAATAGAGATGTGCTTGTAAAAGGTGATTGAAGTACATCGATTGTGATATCCTTTATAGGATGAGATGATTAAACCATATGTTTGGTAATTTGACATTCATGCATCCATATATGTATGATGAGCAGATACTTTAGTAAGGTGACTTAGGTATGGTAATATTTTAACGAGGTGGTTAAAATATAGTTGGAATTAGCTTTCCAATGAATTGATAAGGTACCTCATGCATTAGTAAATGCTAGGGAGCATTTCATGAATAATTGGCATTAGTTTGCATTAGGAGATGAAGGTGAAATCATTATGTGAACTAATTGGTAATTGATACTATTGGTGTGCATTAATTGTTATTTGTGTATCAATTGTAAGTAACTTAATGTTGATGATACGTGATTACTATTTGTATGTCAATTATGAGTAACTTGATGATACGTGGATTATATGATTTACTTGATACTTGATTTATGAATTATAAATGTATCTTAATTGTATAATTTTGCATCTTTATGGTGCGAATGTTAGTAGGATTTATTATGTTATTATTAAGTGTATAATATTCGATATACTTACATTTATTTTTGGATTCCTTACTAACTCTATGTTTTGTGTACTTGCTGGACCTTTGGGGGTCCAGATTCTTAGGTGTTGGTTATGACCAAGTTGTCGGTGATGCTCTGCTCTGATTAGAACACGGAAAAAGGTTTACCTTTTATGTTTAGAGTCGTTGTTGTTGTCTTTATTATTTAAAAGTGTATCATTATAGAATTTGTAACTTTGCAAAAGATGTTATCTTACTAATTAAGTTATTAGTAGTGTTTTGAAAGTAAATGTGATACTCAAACCATTGTTTTTCTAATTCAAACTTTATTTTCCGTTGTGCATTTTAAAAAAGATTTTATAAAACTAGAAATAATAAAATAATGGGTTTGGATGTTACGGGCTCAATGGTCTGTCTTGACTCTAATTATCACTAGAACTCTCTTTTCATGTTGAAAATTACATTAAGTTCTTAAATACATCATTATATTCAAAAAGATATTAAAATGACTCTAACTGAATGCATGTCATTTTGGCAGTGAATACATCAAATATCAAAGACCTAAAAACATCACATAAAGTGAGTTATCGATCAAGGTGCCCTTTTTAAAGGTGTTCTCTATTTATTTTGATAATCTCAATTAGACAAGCTTTTGTGAATAGTAGTTAAATGTATCACACCACTGAAAAAGAGCATTGCTAGTGTCAAACGCTTTGACACACTCCAATCAACACTTGCTCATATAGAATGTCACGTCCCCTTTTCATCAAACAGTATAACAAGCAACTGGCTCAAAAAATTCTCTCTCCATCTCTCTCTCTGTCTCTTTTCACTCTCGCAAAGTACAAAAGGGGAAACCTTTTAAACCACCTGCCGCCGCCACCGTTCTTTACCCGCCTTATATCTCTCATTGTCGGCCACAACGCAACTGTCCTCTGTTAATCCGGAAAGCCACCACTTTATTTGACAAACCACGTGACAGTATGACCCAAGCGTCATGACATTTTTTGATCTACCCACCCACTTGTTCAAATTGAAGATTTACAGTAGCATTTAAACACCTAGAATTAAAGTTCTTTGACTCAACAAGCCAACCAAAGATTAACAACAACACACAACGTTTAAACAACAAAAAATTTAATTAAAACAGTTGTCTCCTTCACAAAGGAAAATATCAAAACATGTTGAATTTTCTTAGAATTTCTTTTCATCACAGATAATGTTAATATTAATAGAAAGGGATTTATATTGTTAGAAAGGCATGCTGTAAAAATTTCTGGTAAATGCCTGAAGAGGCGGTGGACAGAAGATTTGGGTTTTCAATGCTAAATTAAATGGTTTAAACCGGCAGAGCCGGTTATCAAGTCTACAATTTTGAAAGTTAGAATACGTGGCTTGATATTGTAGCGTGTGTTGCTCCGCATTTGTTTAAGCGTCTGTTGCTAGCATATCTCAAAAATCTATGATGTTGGATTGTTTAATAATTTTCTATTGTCCAAACAAAATGTTGAATATAAATATAAACATAATACATTTCTTTCTTCGTCAAAAAAAAACCTTTCATATTTTTTTTGCTGATTTCAAATTCTTTTTCTATTAATGTACAATCATGTCAAAGTATATGTTTTCTTCTCCCGATCATGTCAAATTCTTTTGCTATTAGTGTTGTTTATTTTTCTTTCTTTCTTAATAGATATATGGTGAATGGGTTGCTTAGACTTGATAAGCCTTGCATTCTTGCTATTGTTGGCACATTCCACTTGGAGGGGATGAAGTATGATTGGGAGAAGAAAACTGAAGTTCCTCAGGATAGCTTCCTAAATTTAACATCTGATTGACTAGTGTTGGTGGGTTCGGTGTTGGAGATTGTTTCGGTGCCTCTGCTGGTTTTCAGAGCGGCTGCAGCTAGCTTTAGGAGTTATTTGCTCAGTGTTTGTTTTTATCTGGTTTTGTGCTGGAAGGATCAGCCTGTCTGGTTGGTTTCTTTAGGATTGGTGCTGTTGTTCTTTGTTTAATGTGTTTTTTGATTTGCTGTTGTTAGCTCCCTTTTCTTTTGCCTGTGCACTAGAGCTTTGGTGAGCTTGTTTTGAATCCCCTATTGTGTTGGCTTGTTTGTACTTTCCCTCTCTCTTGATATGTCTTATACTTTAAAACTTTCTTGCCACGTTTTTTAGGCACTGAACCAAGAATTTATGGGTTATTCATTTCATATTGACAATTTAAGTGGATTGGCTACGAGAGATACGATAATATTATTAATCAAGTAAATTTAATTATTCACTCTTCAAGTTAATGATGCCATTCTGAAAAGACGGATATAGGAGTTGGAGAAATTGTATCATTGGATATCTGTTTGTAACATTTTAGTATTTATAATTTGATATAATATATTTATATATGATATAATTTATTGGTTATGTCTTAAATTATAAATCATTTTATATGAGAAAATAAATTTAATTGAAATAAAATAATAATGTTTTGAGATTGATTTTTGTTAAATGTCTTTAATTTTGATTTCTCAGAAAGAAGAGATTGTGGATCAAACATGTGAGGATATTCGGCTTGATTTCCGAAACAGGTAGTGTTAATAATTTTAATACTTTAATTGGTTCATTATTATATAGTGTTGTTTATTTTCTTTTCTTTTCTTCCTTATTAGGTACATGCTGGATGGATTGCTAAGACTTGGTAAGTCTTCGATTCTTGCGGTTGTTGGCATGTCCCACCTAGAGGGAATTAAACATTATTGGGTGAAAAAGATCGGAATACCTCAAGACAGCTTCTTGAATTTAACTTCTGATTGAGATACATGTTTTTTTGGATCGCAATACTTGATTTCCACTTGCACCATATATTTAGAAACAATGTGTCTTTATTTTTTTGAGTTTATCTTATTGTCACGACTAATTCAATATGCTTTAATTTTTTTGCACACTACCTGTCTTTACTGTAAGGGTAATGTTAACATATACTTTAAGACACATGTTAAACAACCTAAAATTAGAAATTTAGCATTTAATGTTACAAAATATTTATTGTTTAAAGAGTTGAATGTACAAATTCCAAACAAATATTAAACAAATATTAAATTTCTTCTCCTTACAAGGTATAGCAGCTGCAAGCACTTGGAAAAAAATCAAAAGGTTTAACTCCATATAAAAATGTAAAGAATTAATTTGAATTTTATTTTTGTTAGAGACTAAACTGTCTCGTCAAAAATTTATAAGGAACTAAAATGGATATTCACTCTTTTTTATATAAACTAAATGATTATTAGTTAAAGAATTAGTCTAAATAATTAATAAAGTATAGTAAAAAGTGGTTAGTATGAGACAATTTTCTTCTATAAAAATTTAAAATCATATGTTTATGTATTTTATGATGTAGTGAAATTGGTTAATAATACAACTTAACTTTTATGTTGCAAAAACTCTCTCTCATCTTTAATATAATTTTTTTAAAAGGTTGTTGAAAAAAAAAAAGATATACATGTTAGTGATATTGTATTAGAGAAAGGGTATGCACTACTTTTCATGTACCCCTTTCGGTCAAACAAACGAAACGAGTCCTATAAACTGAAAAACAATGGCTACAAGTTATCTATGTAGAATCATTGCCAATGAAATCTTCAATTTTAAATCAATGGCTACTGTTAATTTTGGGTATGGTACACAAGTTTTGTTGTTTGTGTATCCTAAATGCCACTTGATTATGCTAATCAATTACTATATAATGCGGAACATCATATATGTATGTATTGTTGACATACATTCTCGCCATAATGTTTTGTTTGTTTATTGAAGATTTCATTACGTTTTTGTATTCTCATTTGAATTTGACATAGGGTTACTTAAGGTTTGGTTTTGCTAATCAATTATATAATGCGGAACATCATGTATGTATGTATGTATTGTTGACATACATGCTCGCCATAATTCCTTACACCACAAACTTGTTACTACTTTTAATTATGATCAAAGTTTATTGCAAATAGTTATTGTTCAAATTTTTCTAATTATCAACAACCATAACAGAGTAGGAGAAGCATTGGAATGGAACCAAGTTGGTTTCTGTGTTGTTGTAATTTATGTTGTTGACAAATCCTAGTGTCTTAGTTACAATTAGTTATGTCTTGACTAGTCCTTGTTACTTAAGTTAGAAATTAGTTACAAATGTATTGTGTATGCGTATTTGTCTCATAATGTTTTCTGGATGACATGAGTTTAGTTTTTTATATCCGCTAAAAAAAAATTTGTAGTTCAGAAGTTGCAACATAAATTAAGAGATCCATGCATAGCCTTTATTTTATCTTAACTTGATGATCAAATGCATTTTCTTTTTTTAATCTGGTTAGTGCTAATAAGATATGCTTTGTCCATTCAATTCCGTTGTGGTTAAACCTGCATTCCTTATGTGATTTGCTTCAGTATATATTTGATTTGATGTCCTTGTATGAGTTTCTATGTTCATTGGGTTAGATGAAACTCGGTTCATTAATAATATATGTTTTATTTATTATTGGGTTGTGTTGTGTTGTATTGGATAATGCTAATTTTGAATTTAACCGTAAAAATTAATTCACCTCTAAACATTAAATCTTTTGGGCGAGGTGTTTGAATCAATAACACAATTAGAAATCTTAGAACATAAACACAACAAATAGGTTTAGTAAACTTTTTGTTAAGAGTTTTCTTGTAGTGAATATAAGACATTTCTTTCATAATTTTTTTGCTATTAATGTACAGTCATGCAGTACATGCTTTCTCTACTGCAGCAAGGCCGATTGGAGGTCATATCTCGGAGGACCATCAATGGTGACCGGTCCAAAGTATTCCTACTAGGAACAACTCATAGGACTGATGTATGTATAACGGTTTATTTTTATTTATTTTTTGACATAAAAATAAACCGTATAACGGTTTACTTTTAATCTTTATAAAATTGTGAATTTTTAAATTTAGTCTTTTAAAAGAAATTTAGTCATTTTATTTTGATTGTAGGAATCTAGAAGAGATGCTACAACTATGGTGGAGATTCTCAAGCCCGACACTCTATTTTTAGAGCTTGACCACGACAGAGCAAACTGACTTTATAAGATTGTAAGTTTTAAATTTTAATTTTTTTTTATAGTTTATAATTTAAAATTTGATGATTAATTGTCGTGTCAATATTTAATTCTCTTTTTAATCAATTTAGCCTACGAGCGAGTTCCTAGCCGCACAACGTGTAGCGAGACGTTTGCGCATAAACGTGATTTAAGGTAACCATGATCTAAAGGTTTGTTTTACAATATATAAAAGTTTTTTATTATTATTATTATTATTATTATTATTATTATTATTATTATTTGTTAATTACTTGATTTCAACTATTTCAGCTTAATGATGCCACGCTGAAAAGAAGGATAGAGAAGCTTAAGAAATGGTATCCTACGATCGATGTATGTAACATTTTATTATTTTCATTTTGATATAATATATTTAAATATGATATAATTTATTGGTTATGTCTTAAATTATATAAGAGAATAAATTCAATTGAAATAAAATATTAATGTTTTGCAACTGATTTTTGTCAATGTCTTTAATTTTGATTTCTCAGAAGAGCGAAATTGAGGAACAAGCAAGTGAAGATATTCAGCTTGATTTTCGCAACAGGTAGTTTTAATAATTTTACAATAATGCTAAGTGTAGCGAAAATTAAGATTCATAAAATGTTGATAGTATTGTTTCGAAAAATTACTATTTTGGTCCCTAAAAATGTAAATTGTTGTCGTATGGTCTTTAAATGTATTAAAATTACAAACACATCGTTGATGCTTCTTATGTTAATAGTTTTGTGGACTAAATTAACCATCAAAAGTTACACTTGATGACCAAATTAACTACATAAAAATAAATTTGAGAACAAAAATAACTAGTAACAAAGACATTTGTGGATGTGTTTACAATTTTAATAGATTTTTTTCTTGACAAATACAATCTTAATAGATTAAAGAACCAAAATTGTAGTTTGCTTTTTTTTTTCTTTTCTATTTTGATTGTATGTTTTATTAAATAAATTATTTATATGAAATGAATAACCCATAAATTCTTGGTTCAATGCCTAAAAAACGTGGCAAGAAAGTTTCAAAGTGCCATACATTCGCTCGTGAGATTTTCGTGATGATTTTTTTGCTTTATATAGCCCTGCTGATAATTTTAATACTTTAATTGCATTTTTATTTAGTGTTGTTTATTTTTCTTTCTTTCTTAATAGATATATGGTGAATGGGTTGCTTAGACTTGATAAGCCTTGCATTCTTGCTGTTGTTGGCACATTCCACTTGGAGGGGATGAAGTATGATTGGGAGAAGAAAACTGAAGTTCCTCAGGATAGCTTCTTGAATGTAACATCTAATTGACTAGTGTTGGTGGGTTCGGTGTTGGAGAGTGTTTCGGTGCCTCTGCTGGTTTTCAAAGCGGCTGCAGCTAGCTTTAGGAGTTCTCTGCTCAGTGTTTGTTTTTCTCTGGTTTTGTGCTAGAAGGATCAGCCTGTCAGGTTGGTTTCTTTAGGATTGGTGTTGTTGTTCTTTGTTTAATGTGTTTTTTGATTTGCTGTTGTTAGCTCCCTTTTCTTTTGCCTGTGCACTAGTTGTTTGGTGAGCTTGTTTTGAATCCCCTATTGTGTTGGTTTGTTTGTACTTTCCCTCTCTCTTGATATGTCTTATACTTTAAAACTTTCTTGCCACGTTTTTTAGGCACTGAACCAAGAATTTATGGGTTATTCATTTCATATTGAAAATTTAAGTGGATTGGCTATGAGAGGTATGGTAATATTATTAATCAAGTAAATTTAACTAGGAGTCGGAGATCTGTATCCGGTCTGAGTAGCCTTTTAAAACACTCTGTATCAGAACCGAACTAAAAATCGGAAAACCCATGCTGAACCGGTAAAAATTGGAAAAACCGTCGGTTTGGATCAAAATAAATATGATATAATTTATTTTTTAAAAACTGATCAAAACTGATTATTCCAGATCGCTAAAAAAAAGTAGTAGATCAAAATTCTCAGAAGAAGGGATGAGAAATAGATATTGTCTTTTTGGTCTTCTTATTTTGCATGTTGATCCACATACCAACAGATCTTTAGACTGTAAGTTTCAGAAAGGGAAAAGAAAATTTGAGAGAAATAGAGAACATAAAAAAGAAATAGGTAGATGATATGAACTACACAATTCAAAAACAGAAAATAACAGATGAATATTAGAACAAAAGAAAAATTGAAGGATGATTGCATTTGTCCAATTACATGAAAATGAATATACAGGGTTTTTTTTAGTGTTCCAATGTAGAGGACAGAGGGGGTATATCAATCATCATCACACACAAATTAAATAGATCCTAAAAACATGATAAAGTATTTAAACCCAAAAAGACAAAGAAGATATAAAACCCTAAAAAAGAAGAAAAGACAAAAGACAAAAAATATGGTGGAGGGTCAGAGGCAAACTCATTAAATAGCTGGCATTGTACACGTAAAAAGGACATGCAAAAAGGACCTTTATCCCAATTTGTATCCCAATCACTCCAACTTCCAAGTCTTTTGTTGTTTTGAAAAAGGATTTAGAGCCTCCATAATGGTGGTACTTATTATTTTTTTAAGTATGAGTATTTAATAGGTACTATTATTGGAGCAAAATTCAAATAAATACCTAATAAGTACCGGTGCTACAATAAGAAGTGGTACATATGTCATTTTTGTGGGATCCATTTATAATTATGTAAAGTTATTGGTAGAATGTGTTATTAGTGGGACCTATTTGAAATTTTTTAAAAGGTATTGGGTTGGAGGAATTGAATATTTATTAGGTAATATTATTAAAAAAGTATAAATTTATAATGTATACACGTGGGGTCCATTTAAGTACTAGAAAATAGGGAACTCCTGCTCTTAGAGCAACTTTATCAGTATATACTTTTGCATTCCTTATTTCATACTGTAACTGTTTGTGAACGTTCTCAACCACTTCACTGCTTTTACATGTTTTTCTTTTTTTACTTATATGGGAGAAAATTGGAAGTTGTTGCAAAAAGGACTCCCTTCGTTTCAAGACAGAGTCTTAAAAGAGTATGTTGTCACTATTGATGGTAGAATTTGTTGGGGCTTGCACTTGGCAGTTCTAGTGTTGTGCACCAAATTGTTCATATTGATCATCATCACATAAGTACGTACCAGGTAAAATCAATTAATTCGGGAATTAATGAACAAGTCATATTAACATCTTCATGTAGGATAATTTTTTGGTCTCGTATATGAATAATTTTTTGGGTTTCATATATCAATAATTTTTTTTTTTGTTTTCTTGGTAAATAAGAGGGCCGAAACTCATATGAATAAATTTATACTTTTTAAATTCATTTACTTAAAAATGCATTTGATTTATAATTAATGATCAAATAAATTGATATTTACTTATATATAAGACCGAAAAAAGTACATGTTTAGAAACCAAACAAAAAATTGTATTAAGTATTAATAAAGTATTGAATATTTTTTTGACAAAAATAAAGAATTTAATATTTAAAGATTTAATTATACATATATGAATAATATCATCAACGATTGAAAGAAACTCTGGATTTAATATTAAGTATTAATAAAGAATTTAATATTTAAAGAGTCTCATATATGAATAATATCATCAACAATTGAAAGAAACTATGAATTGTTTTGTTGCTTTGTACGAGAATGGCTTCAACCAACACTTGGGAATCTCCCTCCTTTGTTGATAAAGTCAACTGTTACCACTGTGTAAGTCCATCAGTAAACTCACCATAATTATTACGGAAACATGTACCTATTGTTGTCCTTCCCGATGGTTTTGGTGACGAATCAACTAAATCGAAAAAGGGGAAAAGAGAAGGGGGAAATGGGGAATAGTTGTTGGTTTTGTTGAATGGTTTTTATTTTTTTTATTTTTAGGTGTGAACATATATAGATGATCACAATTGATCAGAGTCGATCTTATTTGGTGTTCTGCAGTGATGCTGCTCTCCGTTTCGGTGAATGGAAGGAGGGTTTTGTACCTAAAGGCACTCCGACTCTCAAATCAGTGAAGTACGTGAAGCAAATGTTTTAAGAATTATAATAGAATGTATTTGACTCCTCTATATGAGAGGAATATATATAGTCCCAGCGCTAGCTGTTCCAAGGTCGTTGATGGACACGTTTGTTTTGGGTTGCACGGTTGTTTCGAATTAAACCCGCGCTTGAACGGTTTCGAGTAAAATGCATAGGGATTGGATCACCGGGTTGAGCGGATCACCCATATCTATACGTTCCCCTTATATGATCTCATGTGGGAATTAATGGAGAAACTTAATATTCAAGATTATACATACATTCATCAACGTTGACTATCAATGACCACATGTAAGCAATATTTGATTGTATATAATATGTTATTTTATCTATCTTGAAAGGTTATAAAATAATAAAATTTAGTAAAAAAAAAAGAATAATGAACTTATAAGATTGACAAAAAAATTATCCGACTTCTTTATTAGTATAGTAAAGGACAAACAAAACGTATTGATGTATTTAAAAGTCATTTAATCTCACAATTACAATTAAAAAATGAGTACTTTTTTTACAACCCAGCAAGAGCTAAAAATTAAACTATATTATTGTTGGAAGGAGATAATAAGATTATCAATTAGAAAGTAATAAAGTCGTTTGTTACATGCGAAGGAGGAAAATATGTTTAAAGTTGTTAACTTTATTTATGTTATGTTTATCTTTCTTTTCATATTTCTTGTTTCAACGAAATTAAATGGTCAGCCATTTGAGAACAGATATGGTAATTAAGCCATTTCTTTTCTTTTCAAATTATATTCTTACACAATATATTATTTCCAATTTTATTACATTTTTCTTTTCTCTTTCTAAATTACAACAGGTGGTAGATGTACATCACATCATGATTGTACAGGCATGCATTGTACCCCGCCTCTTCAAGTGAGATGTGTCAAACACCGTTGTAAATGTGTTAAGTTATTTTAGGAATTGAATCATCGTGTTTTAATGTATTTTGTCATCTCTTCTATCATAATTCAATGACCAAGATTGTAAAAGAAAAATAAAATGGTCAGAAAGAGAAACATCAATAGAGATTCAATGGTTTTAAATAGTGAAAAACAGACAATGAGAGAGGATCCAAATCCTAAATGTTGAGTATATTATGATGTTTGTATTTAATTAATGTCAGACCTAAGAGAATATATATATATATATATATATATATATATATATATATATATATATATATATATATATATATATTCTGCTAGAATATTTTATAGGATGTGTGTCATTTTTTAAATTGGATCATCTCTTTCTCAATTCTCTACATCTCTCTCCTTCCTCTCTATCTTTCTCTTAATTTCAATTTTTTTCATCAATAAAAAATAATAAACAAGTTAAAAGAGAGAGTAAAATTAAGAGAGAAATAGAAAGGAAGAAGAAAAATGTAGAGAATTGAAAAAAATAAATCCAAATTCCATCTTTTTATTCTGTTGGTATCAAATAGTGTTTTTTTTCTTTCCTTTTTTCTAATTTCAAGAACTTTGAGAGTATATGTATGTGACAATATCATAATGTACGCATATGTGGTTTTTATCGCACTTCAATTTATATTTCTCTTACCTTTTAATTTTTTTATTTTGGTGCGTCATCTTCAAGTTAGGACATTTGGCAAACTATATGCTGTGTTATTAATATATTTTTTTCATTTCAAAATAAAACTTGATTAACCAAAATTCAAAAAATTATTTCACAGTTCTGTAAGGTCGACAACAATTTTATTTTTCAAAAGTGTTTAGACTTCGTTTGGCCTAGCTTATTTTTGAGCTTATGCAAACAGCTTATGCAATTTTTATGTATTATTATAAGTTTTTCAAGGTAGTTTATGATAAAATAGCTTATAAAAATTCAATTTTCACTAGTTTGAACTTATAAAATAACATAAAATCTAATTTATATTGCATAAACCATTTCCATAAACTTAAAAATAAGCTAGGCCAAACGGATTCTTAGTTTGTTCAATTTCAAATACAATTTTAAAATTTAACATAATATATAGCTAAAGTTATCTTATTCCATCCCTTGATTTTTAACATATCAAATGTATCTGTGGAGTAATAAATCTTCCAAGACATACTGCTTTGATTAAATACGGAGATTTTCTTGTGTAAAATAAAATAAAATAAGGAGACTTCCCAATTGTATAAAGGAACTGTGTTCGGTGTGGCCTGTGTGTGGGTTATCACCTCTTACGATTTTTATCAATTTTATGGAGTTTTTTTATTTATTTTTAACATCAATATTAGGAAATATGGCATCCATAAAAAAAATAGAGAAAAATTACAAATTTTTTGTATTGATCAAACTAAAATATTATAATATGAAAAAAGTTGAAATTACAAATAACTATAGTAAAGCTTATATATAGGCTAACTAACTAAACTAGCTAACTACTAACTAATTATATCTCAATAATAAATTTTATGGAGTTATATACTGCAAAATCTAGATTGATTTTATTTTTTGACAGTGTCTAAAGATTGACTTAAAGTCTATATCGTCTATACGAATGGCATAACTGCATAAGTTGTTGGTTTCTAGAAAAATATAAACCTTTGATTTAATTATTTGATAGCCTCTAAATTCTAAATTATTTACAATGCATTACTTAAGTAATCAATTCTCATCATACGATAATCTTATAAAAAAAGTTCTCATTTAGGTGAAATATGTTTTTAGCTTCTACAAATATATGAATTTTTAAAAACGCAAAACGTTAATCTTAACGGATATTAATAATATATCAAATGATTTTAAATTTTTGTAAAATTTAATATGGATAATCTATGTGATATAAACTTTCAATCCAAAGGTGAATTTCGTAAAAGTTATATTCGTTAAAACATTATTAAGTAGTGTAACATTACTTAAATGTTACACTAGTGTAATTTGACCTCTTCCCTATATGTATAAGTAAGATAATTACACTTTAATGAAATGTAAACGGGCAACAAGTTGTGTCGCTAACGCTAACCATTTTTGGATGATAAAACCAATCCTTTTAAAGACTATCTCACGTTGTTATGCATGACTCTTTGAACTCTTTTCAAAATATTTAGTCTCTGGTGCTAGAAAATCAAAAGTGTCAAATGCAAAAGGTATAAACACATGTTGATTGTCAGAACACGCTTTCTCATATTTACTTGAAGCAGCTTTGAGGGGATCGCATCACATGTCTTACGGTAAAATCCCTAGTCGTCAATCCCACAAGTGGAGAAACTCCAGTCAAATCTACACATGCATGTTTCCTCCCACCCAGCCATACACCAAAACATCGATTGGCCTAAATGTAGATGATCCCTTCTAGTGGATCCTTTCTTCTGATACTTCTGCGCGCTTAAAAATATCAAAAGGACATCTCGAACAAGGTCATATCTGTATCTGAAGTTTGAAAGCTCTCGACACGCCTTACGGCAAACAGGACATACCCCATCAATAGAAAATAAGGGAATCATCTGACAATATTTGAGGATAATGCGATATTCAACAATGGATATATGTTGGCCTAATCCATCGATTGTGATAGCTAGAAGAAAATCCTGAGCACGGGCAGCCTGTAAACATCCAAAATCAGCTTTTTGTTTGGTGGTCAATTGAAAGTTAACTTCCATATCCTTAACAATTTTACTAAACATGGCACTCGCCAAAACATGTTGGGCTTTAGGGGGATGTCAGCGGTGAACTTACTATTGAAACTACTAAAGTCAAAAATTGGAATCATATCACAGGGTTCATCCAAAGCACTGTCAAAATATGATTCCATACCACATATTCCACCGTGTCTCAATATATATATATGATCTTGCAACACCCAAGACTAAGCTCTATAAACCACAAAAGCATACGAGGTTGCCTCTACTGCTGAGTACAACCCTAACCCCCCAACCTGAATAGGTAAAGAAGCTATCATTCATTGAAGGTTCCCAAAGAAATTTAAAGGACCCTCCAACAACCACAATGTCTTCAACCACACCACACAATCCTTTATCAAACAAAGTAGCTACTTCTAGCTTCCATGTAAATCGGTTGCCACCTCCTTAGGGAGAAAAAAAATTTGGCGATACTCTTGCATGATTAAATAGCCAAACAATACATAATAATTTAATTTACTAATTAGGCAAAAATATTAAAATAAAAAATATAAATTGTTTACACAAAATAAGATTCGTTTTTTTGACAACTCACAAAAAACGTGAGTGAGTGCAACATTTTGTTTTTGTGAAGGTAATTAATTTCTAATTTACATAAGGATGATAAAGTAATAGAATCAAAATAATAAGGATAAAAATTAATTAAAATGTTAAAATTTATAAGCTATAAGCTTAAATGTTAGTTGAAATAACATTTTAAAAAATGTTATACTATAAGCTAATTAAAGAAATTTGTTACTAAATAGTAAATACGTCTATTTTTTTTTTCTTAAAAGAAAAACAAGATGATAGTTAATTTAATTAAATCCCTTACCAATGGACCACAATAAATTACCATTAAATTTAATTAATGTTTCAGATTTGCTGCTCAAAATAAATATGAGAACACTTATACATTTCCAGATACCTATTGCTCACGCCTCTTCTCCATTATCTTCCTCCCAATCTCATTAAATTTCTGGAAATTAAAAACTACTTATTGAAAACCAAAAATTTGTGAGAAGACGCATATGTTGGTAGTCTATGCCGTTACTAGAACAAGATTGGTTAAGCTTTTCAAATTGTTGAGTTGTATTGTATTTCACAATCTAATTGCTCGTATACATTTTTGTTTTGGGATTGTGTCTTACGAATGAAATCAAATTGTGGCCATGATTAGTTTTAATAACATATTGTTGTGGTTTATCGGTGTGAGACTTAATTAAGCTCCCATTTTATAAGCCACCATCAATTAATTAAAAAGAAAAATTCATTTTATTCATAAATTATAAAATCCTCAATACTCGATTTATAATATAAGTAACGAGAACTCAACCACACATATCACAATTTTGTGGACAGTAACACAAGGGTCCGATACATGTATCGCAACAATGTCTAAATGAACCGACCTCTTGTTTTTGACACAAACAATAGTTGTTTGAACAAGTAGAACCTTCTTTCATGTAACATTTTTTAGAACAACCCAAATAACCTACAACGGGTCCTCTTGCTTGGGATTCAATGCACAAATCTGCATATAATTAACATAAATATTGTTAGAATATATAAAAAAAATCACAATGTGTACCAAAAAAAATAATTACAATTTGGTGTTTAAGAAAATATTCAGATTTTAATTTCTACCTTACCGGATGAAATGATGAAAAGAATTAATAAAAACAATTTGAAAGAAAAATTCATTTTAGTGTTCATTGTAGCGTTTATCGTTGTTCATCACAATGTTCTTTTGAAATTTATATATAGAAATGAATATGCCCATCTTATGAAATTTATTTAATTTATTAATCATTAATTACGTGATCAAGATATATCATTCCACTATTTTTTCTGTTGGATATCCTTATTAAGATTCCTTTATTCTCCTTTCCCAGTAATAATTTCAGTTTTCCTTAAATGAATTATTTTTTATCTTATTTTTTGGAACAAAATTATTTTTTATACTACAAAATAAATGTCATATTAAGATTCCTTAGTGTGTATTGCTCACAATAGGACCCTTTCTCTGATTTAAAAACTTGAGATTTGGAGGCACACATAACCTTTAATCTTGAGTTCATGTTTTATGCATGTTGTTTTTCGTTTCCTTTTAATCCTCATACGTACTTGTGCATATGTTGGCCTATTTGGATAGAATTCTGCTATTTTAAAAAGATATTAATGATGGAATAATAATTTTTGTTTTTTCAATCTGTCTCAAATTTATTTCAAATTACTAATATTTTTTTTTTCTAAAAAAGTATTTATATTTTAGAAATTCCGTCCAAAATGCATCATTTTCTAATGATAATTTTCACTATAAGAAAACGGTGCATTATTGAGGGCCAAAATGACTAAAATCCGTCAACAATGAAGCCATTACATTCAGGGCTATCAATAACCATTACCGACGAAAACAGAGAGATTTATGCTTTTGATTTGCAAAATAGTAATTAGTAAGTACCGGATAGAACATGACAGATCAAGGTAGAACAAGACAAGACAAAATTGCAGCGGTGAAAGAAAGACAATATTTTTTCTATTCGAAAATAAAATGGATATTTTCGTATTTTTTATAGTTGTATCATGGACAAAAAGTTGTCATGTGGTTTAGTGAGGGACAAAAATTCTTGTTTTTATTCTGTCATTTACTATCTCTTTTGTCTAGGACTATAACCAAAGTTGTCCACTTTTTAAATGTACAAATATCATTTCTCTTTTTCAACAAGAGTTTTCTTTGACGAGAGCATAAGAGATGGTCTAGAACTGTTGACTTTAATTTTATGTTATTCTGTAGTGTTTCCAAAATAAATGATATATATCCTGAATATATATGATTTCATAGTGCATCCAAAGCTTGAGTTATCCTGTCTTATTGATCAAATAGAGCTACGCAGAAGTTCAAACACATTAGAGTATCAAATTGATCTTATGAATATTGTTATCCTCAAAATTAAAAAATTAGAGACTATTATTCTCAAATCCATTTTGTCAAACATTATAAAGGGTAAAAAAGAATTTTAGTTGAAAATATAATAAGATTAAAAATGAAAGGAAAAAATGATAACCTATAGACTATCAATTCAAACACTATTAATTTCAAATAACATATGAAAAATAAGCTATAAATTAGTAAAATAAATTATAAACTTGTGATTAAAAAAAAAGCAGTTACAAAGCATATATTTTTTGTCATCTGAATTTATAAGTAATAAACTATAAGATTAAGGCCCTATTTGGATTAGCTTATTTTTGAGCTTATACAAACAGCTTATGCAATATAAATTAGGTTTTATGCTATTTTATAAGTTCAAACTAGTAAAAATTATATTTTTATAAGCTATTTTATCATAAACTATCTTAACAAACTTATAATAATACATAAAATTTGCATAAACTGTTTGCATAAACTCAAAAATAAATTAATCCAAACATGGCCTAAAATTGTGTCCAGCGGAACAATGTTCTTGTATATTTAACTTGCATATATATGATGCATTTTTTTTATTTAAATAAGTTGGTAAAAATGAAACTTGTAAATGATACTAATTGTGTTTTCATTGTTGGTCAAATTCTCTTTAGTGAAGAAACATATATACATGGCATGCTTGTCAACAAAAAAAAAAACGAGATTCATTAAAAACGAGACAAATAATGCATGTCATGGAAATAGAGGAAAATGTGAAGCATGATAATCTTCTAAAGTATTATGAGGATGCAAAAAATAAAAAGTTGCACTAAATTTCAATGAATTAGGTTAGAGCATATGTTTTGGAGTGCACCGGATATGCACAGACAGCACAAAGTATCTTTTAGACAGTCAACCAATCAAATTTTGCCATGTCATAAATTAAATTATTTTATAAAAAAAATAAATGAAAAATCTTCATCATCCCACATTTTTCTGTCCAGTTCTCAACGATGAACAAAATCTGTTCCTCTCAATCTCACTAAAATTCTGCAAAAATTCTGAGAAGATGCATATGTTGGTAGTCTTTGCCGTTACTAGAACAAGATTTGGTTAAGTTTTTCACATTGTTGATGAGTTGTATTGTTTTTCACAATCCAATTGCTCGTCGTAGACATTTTTGTTGGGATTGTGTTTTAGCGACACTACTAGAAAAAGTTGAAATACTGACGGAATTTAGACGGAATATATTTCTTCTCTAATAGAGATGGAATTAGAGACAGAAAAAGTAGTTAGAGACAGATATATTTATTTTAGAGACAGATATTTTCATTTTTGAGATAGATTTTGTCCGTCTCTAATAGTTTAAAGACGAGAAAATTACCGACGGCATCAAATCCGTCTCTAGCATGCTTAGTGATAGAATATTTGCATTTTAGAGACAGATTTTGTCCATCGGTATTTAAAATCTTTCTAGTAGTGCAATGAAATCAAATTGTGGTCATCATTAATTTTAATAACATATTGAATCTAATGGTATTTTTTTGTGGTTCACTGGGACTTAATTAAGTTAAACCACCATCAATTAATTAAAAAGAAAATTTTATTTTATTTTTATTCATACATCATAAAATCCCTAAAGGAGAATTCAACTAGACACACAACACTGTTTGACAATCTTCTGGTTTATGTGGACAGTAACACACGGGTCCAACACGAGATATCAATGATTCCCCTCCGGTTTTATTTCCACGGGAGAGGAACTCCTCTTCTGATCCAAAACATGTTGGGCAACAATGTCTAAATGTACTAGTCACTTCTGGTTGACATATACAATATTCTGTCGGACAAGTATAACCATCTTTAAGATAACATAATCTGCTACAGCCCAAAAAACCTACTACGGGTCCTCTTGCTTCAGATTCAATCCACATATCAGCATGTATAACATAAATAATATTAAAATATCACAATGTGATGTATAGAAAATTCAGATTTTTTTTGTCAAGTAGCCTAATGACTAGAAATTCCACCTTAAAGGTGAATAAGTGGAGTGTCCGGGGTTCGAACTCCGGCTCTTGCACATATAGTGCAATGTTCTTACCAACTGAACCAAACTCACTGGGATAGAAAATTCAGATTTTATTTCTAGCTTACCAGATGAAATGATGAAAAGAAGTATAAAAAATGCCACTTTGAAAGAGAAGTTCATTTTAGTGTTCATTGTAGTGTTTATAGTTGTTCATTTACAATGTTCTTTTGAAATTCATATATAGCAAATGAGTATGCACACCTTATGAAAATTAATTTTACATTAATTATGTGGTCAAAATAAATTTGGTCAAATCTCATAAAAAATAAATAACTTTGGTCAAATCTTATATAAAATAAATAAATTTGGTCAACATATATATACCATCACTATTTTATATGTTGGTTATTCTTATTAAGGGTATGTTTAATATGCTAAAAAATAAAGACTAGACAAAATAACTTCAGTTGTATTGTATTTAATTTTATAACTATTCTTAGTACTGCACAAACTGAGGCTAAAAGACTGGACAAAAACTGAAATTCTTGTCACCCACTAAACCACAAAATTATTTTTTATCCTATGTTAAAGTTATCTAAAATAGCAAAGTAACATTTTGTCCACGAAATATCGTATAACACAAAATTTGTCCAATAATAATAAAAAAGGTATGAATCATTATAACATCTCCAATGATGATACCACTTTGGGTATCATACATCACTAAAAAGTGGTCCATATAATGTCATGTAATATTTATGCAACTCATACATATTTTACTTCAATGGTAATACCACTTTAGGTACCATATATTATTAACAAGTAATCAATTCTATTAATTTAATATACAAAAAAGGTAATATTAAATTGATGATATGGTACCTTAAATAAGGTCCCGTATTATCAATTTTGATACCTTCTATTGATGTTTGTAATCAAAGTTCTCAGGTCCTCAGAAGCTGAGCTCTAAGCTCAAGGAAGTCAGAAGCTGAGCTCCAGAAGCTCAGGGAGTCAAAAGCTGAGCTCTAGTCTCAGAAGCTCTAAAGAGTCAAAAGGTTCAGAAGCTGAGAAGCTCATGTTCTCAGGTTCTGAACACTCAGAGTCTGATCACTCAGGCTCTGATCACGCAGGTTCTGAACGCTGAGACTCTGTTAGTTAGTTAGTTAGTTAGATTTTTTGATTTCATCCTAGGTAGTTAGTTACAATTGCTTGGTAGTGAAGCAAGCCTCCTTTTGTATATAAATACATTTGCCCCTAGTGGATGAATAACAACTTAATCTTTTTCTCTATTCTTTCAATTCAATTCAATTCTTTTATCTTTCTCAAATTACTCCAACAAATTGGTATCAGAGCCTGGTTCGTATTCATCGTTTTGCTTGATTCCTTGATCAAGAATCACGACGAACAATAGTACAACCTCCTCGCAATTTCCAGCAAATCTTCCAGTTTTCAAAGGTGATAACTATGATCGTTGGTGTGCACAAATGAAGGTGATTTTCAGATTTCAAGATGTTCTTGAAATAGTAACTGATGGAGTAGAAGAATTGGCTGCAAATGCTGATGATGCAGCAAGAACTCAACACAAAGAATTGAAAAAGAAAGACGCTAAAGACTTGTTCATCATTCATCAATGCGTGGATTCTAATATCTTTGAGAAGATAATAGAAGAAGAAACCTCAAAGGGAGCTTGGGATACATTGAAGAAAATCTATGGTGGTGATGAGAAATTGAAGGGTATCAAGCTGCAAGCTTTGAGAAGGCAATACGAGATGATGCAGATGAATGAACAAGAAACAATCTCTGAGTATTTGGCAAGAATGTTGGCCTTGACAAATTTGATGAAGTCTTGTGGTGAAACCATGACTGATAGGTCCAAGATTGAGAAAATCTTGAGGACCTTGACTGAGAAATTCGATCACATAGTGGTTGCTATTGAAGAATCAAAGGATTTGGCAGCTAAGGGTTAAGCAGAGGAGTTCAAACAAGGCAGTGGAACAAGCATTACAGGCCAAGACTCAGAACAAGAAAAGGAAAGATAAGTGGAAGAAAAAGAAAGAGGATTCAGAGAATTCAACCAAGAATTCAAAGAATCAGAATGTAGATTCCACTAAAGATGCAAATCAGAACAAGAAGAGTTCCAAGAAGAAGATTGATAAGAAAGAAATTCAGTGCTACAACTGTCAGAAATTTGGGCATTATGCAAGAGAATGTCGTTCTAAGAAGGTGGCTAGATAAGACAAAGATGAAGCCCAATATGCCGATGAAGGTGGTAGTGATTCTGATGATTCACTCCTAATGGCAATCACAAATTCTGACGCAGACAAGTCAAATGTGTGGTACATTGACTCAGGATGTTCTAACCATATGATAGGTAATAGAAGCATTTTGATTGACTTTGATGAGTGTCTCAACATGAAGATTAAGCTTGCCAACAATGAATCCATCATGGCTGAAGGTATAGGGAATGTTAGGGTTCAGATGTCAACTGGCAAGAAAGCTGTGATTGAAAAGGTTCTCTATGTGCCTGGAATACAGTGTAATCTGTTGAGTGTAGGGAAATTGATTTCAAAGGGTTTCAAGGTAGTGATTGAAGATGAGACACTACAACTCTTTGACTCAAAGAAGAGACTGTTCCTCAAGACAGCTCAGAGCAAGAATATGACCTACAAGACTCAATTCAAAGTCATTGGAGCTGAATGCAAATCTGTAACTGCTGGTAGCAGTCAAGAGGTCTCTGAAGGGATTGAAAGTATCTTGGTGAAGAGAAAGGTTTGACAAGAAGCTATTATCACGGATGAGTTGTATGTTCCCTCAATGGAGAGTAATTTGACAAGCATGGGTCAATTACTAGAGAAGAACTACTCAGTGAAAATGCAAGATAAGGAGCTGAAGCTGGTTGATGCAAAGGATAGAGAGATCCTTAAAGCTCCAATGTCCAACAACAAAACCCTTAGAATGTCGACCAACAAGTTGGAACATCAGTGCTCTGTTCCAACTGTGAATGAAAGTTAGAACTGGAGTTTGGCATCATAGGATTTGGCATCATAGTGAAGGATCTTCCTCAGATTAAAGTTCAGAAGCAACTGTGCAAAGAGAGTTGCACAGCCAAGTCATCAAAGAAGGTTCTGGACAAGACACCAAATGAAGCATGGGCTGGTGTGAGACCATAGACTGGTGTGGGGCCTAGTATAGGTCACTTTAAGGTGTTTGGGTTATTATGTTTAAGACATGTGTCAACACATCTTAGAAGGAATCTAGTTAACAGAAATCAAGCAATGATTTTCCCTGATTATCACTCAGCTGGGGCTTATAAACTATATTCTCCAACAAGAAACAAGATGGTTACATGTAGAGATGAGAAGTTTGATAAAGCTAAGAACTGGAGTGGTAATGTTGTACACAGAGATATTGCAGCATCTGGTGTGACAATTGTGTCTGAAGAAGCTTATAGGAATGAGATCGTCGGAGAACATGAATTAGGAGGTGTGATCTTTGTAATCCAAGTTCTCAGGTACTCAGAAGCTGAGCTCTAAGCTCAAGGAAGTCAGAAGCTGAGCTCTAGAAGCTCAGGGAGTCAGAAGCTGAGCTCTAGTCTCAGAAGCTCTAAAGAGTCAAAAGGTTCAGAAGCTGAGAAGCTCATGTTCTCAGGTTCTGAACACTCAGAGTCTGATCACTCAGGCTCTGATCACGCAGGTTCTGAACAACGCAGGTTCTGAACGCTGAGACTCTGTTAGTTAGTTAGTTAGATTTTTTGATTTCATCCTAGGTAGTTAGTTACAATTGCTTGGTAGTGAAGCAAACCTCCTTTTGTATATAAATACTTTTGCCCCTAGTGGATGAATAACAACTTAATCTTTTTCTCTATTCTTTCTTTCAATTCAATTCTTTTATCTTTCTCAAATATAATTACTCCAACATCTATGTCACGTCATGAAACTTCATTGATAAAAAAAAGTAAGATACAGGGATCATTAGTTTATAAAACTCTCTTTGATACTTTTATTGGAGACGCTCTTAGCTTATAAAACTCTATCTCTTTAATATTATGATTGGAGATGCTCTTAATAAACCTACTTATTAAATACATTTATATTGCTATTAATGAATGCACTATTCTTTTCAAATGTTTTGACCGTTCATATGGACGACTAAGTGAGCGCAATATTCATACGAATTCGATTAATGCTTTCAAATGGAACAAGTCAACACATGAATTCTTCAAAATTATTAATGAATCAATTAATGTTTTTAAATGCAACAATCAATACATGAACCCATAATTAATTTTTGTTGTTCCACCAGATGTGAGTAGTCCACCCACACATTGTTCCTCTGCAATTTGTGACCAAGGATGGATTCTTTGTAAGCTTAAAGGTGTTGGGGTGCTAAGGTGTTTGGTTACGACGGATGGCGCACTTGACAACTGCGGTGACAAGGAAAGGTTTTTTATGATGTTAAATTACCTTTTTACTTGCTTTTAAAAAGATAGGTTTTCGTTTGTCAAAAAAAAAAAAAGATAGGTATTCACATGACAGAAACATATTGGGGAAGGATTGAGAGTTTGTATTTTGAATGAAATCCATAACATTGGGTCTTTATAATATTAAAAAAATACAATCATTGTTGCTTGCTCATTTTGGTTAAGAAAAAAACCTTCAACATACAAAATAACAAAGAGAATGAGAGAAAGGACAAGCTATAAGAGAAAAATGAAAGAAGAAAGAAAAAAAAAGGTACGATCGCTTCTGCCGTCGGGGCTCTATAGCTCTGCCACCCAAATCGGCAAAGTCACCATGACAGCCCTTCCATCTTCCATACACGACAATATTCAATGTGTTATGAAATAAAGTAATAGACAAAGGAATAGAGATAGAGAGAAGATGGAAGAGAAAAAGAGAATAGAGAACTATTGTATTTCTCATTCACAAGTGTGTATTTACATAACAATATAGCTCATATTTATAGGACAATATCATGGGCCAATGCTTAATGGACATCCATTCAATTATTCATAACACTCCCCCTTGGATGTTCATCGAGGATATGCCTCATTAAAACCTTACTAGAGAAAAGCCCATTGAAAAAAAATCCTAGTGAAGGAAAAAGAGTACATTATCCTTTATGTGTGAACTGCCTCATTAAAAACTTTACCGGAAAAACCCAGTGGGATAAAACCATGGTGAAGGGAAAAATAGTGCAGAACATATTTGTGTCTCCCCCTCATAAAGACAATTATACATGAGGGGAAGAATATTGAGAATTCAAGTGTGATTTAAAGTCTCTCTTATTTTCCCCAACTATTGGTATCAAAGTAGGACGATAAAATGAGGAAATATGTTGGATGGTCAAAGTTTATTTTGAATCGCAAATTTAGTATTTCAATGAGATTTTATGCACCAAGACACTCATATGAAATATGTTGGAATGAAATAAGGTACTAAACACATTTTATATGAAAAGATATAATTTGTGTATCGATGTCACTGGAATAGAGATAGAGATAAGTTGGAAGAGAAAAAGAGAATAGAGAACTATTGTATTTCTCATTCACAAGTGTGTATTTACATAACAATATAGCTCATATTTATAGGACAATATCATGGGCCAATGGAATGGATCAATGCTTAATGGACATCCACTCAATTATTCATAACACAATGAGAGTTGTTAGTTATTTCATCTTTTATGTATTTTCCACTCCACAACAACGCTCTCTCTACAAGGCCTAAATATATTAACCACACAACTAATAATTCCAAATTATCAAAACCAATATGAACATTATCAAAATCAAATACTAATATATATACAGTAGAAAACAGTTTCCCAAGTATATTATTTAACATCATTGGTCATTGATGAGTAATTAGTAATTAGACGGAATGGATATTAAAATACTCGTACCGACACTCATACCCGCTCATTTTTATGGGTAGTTAGTAATTATCCATGTTCGCACCTATATTTAGAGGTGGGAATAGGCTAGGCCGAGTTAGGCTTTGCCAAGCCTGAGCCTGGCCTGTCAAAAAATCGAAGGCCTGAGCCTGGCCTGTGGCCTGTCATAGGCTTATCTTTTAGGCCTGAGCCTGGCCTTTTGAAAGCCTGATGTGGCCTGTTAGCCTGTTTAAAAGTCTATTTCACATGAACATATTTAAATAAATAATTATATTTATTTTTAAAGATATTTCTCAACTAATAAACCAACGTCTTTTGATATTTAACATGATATTTTAGAGAATTTGACTATATATCTCATCATATTTTAATTCTAGTTTATAATAATACATTTATATATATGAAAAACTAATGTAGATTAATAAACTTAAACTACTGAAAAAGTTAATAATTATATAATTTAATCAAAGTACAAATTTTAATATATAAATAATAATAGTATTAAAAATATTATCCATATTAACTTAAATAGGCCGGCCTAGTAGCCTAAAAGGCTTTTTTAATGGCCTGCGACCTGACCTATTTAACTAAATAGGCTTATAAAAAAGTCTTGACCTGCTCTATTTAAAGAAATAGGTCGACCTGGCCTGAGCCTATGTAGGCTAGGCCTTAAGGCCTCGTAGGCCGGCCTGACCTATTCCCACCTCTACCTATATTTATATTGCGGATTTTTATCCTAACCATTGTGAGTATTTTTTGCAAATACTTATTGAATCAAATTGTCATCTCTAAATAAGCTAACACCAATGGTGTCTTCACATAACCAAGCTTAAAATTACATTTGATAAGGTTTTTAGTTGAATAGTTGTTGTTGTATATATAAATGATCACATTTGAAATTAAAAAGCTAAAATATGTAAATGTATATCATGTAAATATTCCTGAAAAAATAAATCCTTTTTTCTTTATAAAAAAACAAATCCTTTTTACCAATTAATTAATTAAAGAGAGAAATTTATTTTATTCATACATGATACATCATAAAATCTCAAATACTCAGTTTACAATATAAGTAACGAGAGCTTAACACACATCACACTTTTCAGGACAAAAACACAAGGCTCCGACACATGAGTCGCAACAATGTCGAACATCACTACCCGGTTTTTCTTCACAAAGACAATAGTTGTTCAAACAAGAACCTTCTTTGACGTAACAAAGTTTAGGACAACGGTTCGGATGTACGACCCATCTTGCTTCAGATTCAATGCACATATCTACATATATAACATAAATAATATTAGAATATAATAAAAAAACAGTGTGATGTAAAGAAAATTCAGATTTTAATTTCTAGCTTAATTACCGGATGAAATGACGAAAAGAACTAATAAAAAAGCCACCTTAAACGAAAAATTCATTTTAGTGTTCATTGTAGTGTTTATCTTGTTCATAAACAATGTTCTTTTGACATTTATATATAGCAAATGAGTATGCTCACCTTATGAAAATTAATTAATTTGACCAATAAAAAAAGAAAATTAATTAATATATTAATTATTAATTAATTGGTCAAAATAAATTTAGTCAACATATATATTACCATCCACTATTTAATCTGTTTTGGATATCCCTATTAAGATTCCTTGATATACTCCTTTCCCAGTAATTAATAATTAAATAAATATTCCAGAGAGTAGGACAACATAATTTCAAACCGTTTATTCATCAAAGCTCAACTCCAAAACACACAGCTTATTTTAAATGGTTTTCATTGTTCAAGACAGGTTATGATCAGCAAATGAGATATGAAAATGGTTAGTTACATTCTAGTGGAAAATGGTGCCAAAGTAGTTCGCCAAATGGTTTTTAGTTTTCTTCTCGAAGACGTTGTTGTTTTGTCATCGTGTAAATGAATTGTCTGCTGCCGTAACTGTTTGCCTTTATCAAACAGCTACGGCAGCAGACAATTTCTTTACACGATGCCAAAACAACAATGTTTTCGGAAAGAAAATCGAAAACCGTCTAGTAAACTACTTTGACACACCATTTTTGGATTCCACCAATATGTTATAACTAACCATTTTCATATCTCGTTTATTGATATGTTGTCCCACCCTCTGGAAATACACTTCATGCTAAGCAAGGGCATTGCCGGAACACGTGATAGAATATCAAAGATAACGGGTGCGTTTGTTTGAAAAAATATTTTTTTTTCTTAAAAAAATCCATTTTGTAATGTTGATAGTGTTTGTTATAGATTTTTTTTAAAAAATCATTTTTAGCCCCAGAATGAAAAGCTATTTCTAATAGCTTTTCAAGAATCTATTTTTTAAAAACTAAGGAATCTAAGTGTATGAACTTCTTTTTTTAAAAAATAGATTTTTATGATTGTAAACAAACACAAAGTAGCTTTAGATTTTTTTCAAAATCTCTACAAAATCTAGATTTTTTAAAAAAAAAATCTTTTTTTTTTTAAAACTTAAACCAAACGCACCCAACATCTATGTTCAAACACCCCTTATTTTCATTCTCAATCTAACCATCTTCATTTTTTGAAGAGAAAAGGAAAAAAAATAAATTCAATTGATCAGACACTTGACAAGTTTTAACTCCTATAATAAATCAATCCTTGTTTGCTAATGATGAAATGGACAAAACCATTGAAATACTCCTATAATAACAAGTAAATGCAACCAGAAAGTGAAGGGTCAAAATAACACATAATAATCTAAAATTCAAACTAGCATTTCCATTGACGTTCAATTATTCTATTATTGAAATATGGAAAAAAATCGAGAGAAGTAAAAAATGGGTCACAAGAGAGCAGTCGAGGATTATCCACATTAAGTTCAAAGTAACTGTAGAAGTGAGTTTTACTTCACTTTCACTCAAAATCTTAAGATGCTAGATTTAACCTCTGCTTTACTTATATAATTATCAATTTCCATTTTTATAAGCAATATGGCATTTAACTGATCTAACATTCGCCGTACAATATGAAAGTAATGAATAAAAGAGTAGTAATGTAGAAGAACAAAACTTGTCTTTTATAAGAGATACACTAGCTCATCAACAATGGTTCTTAATAAAAAATGAGATTCATAAAAAAATAAACGAGACAAATATTGCGTGTCATCATATAATTAACAAAAGGAAAATGTGAAGCATAATTATCTTATCATATTTTCGATCATCTATTTTTATTTTTATTATTTTAACTAAAACTCTTTTTTATTCTTTATGATTTATGTTAATTTAAAATGACATAAATTAAGATGTGTCTGGAACAACAATCCAAAAGAAAACTAACCCCAATCCTAAAAGGAGGCAAGCTGAAACAAAATCAATCAAGAAAACTAACCTTTTGATGCATCCAGCTACTCCTCCCCCTCGACAGTTTTGAATATTATGTCTAAATATTTTTTGAAAATTTTAGATTTAAATATTATTTAAATTTATATTTAAAATATGGTGATATTATTTATATTTCTATTTAGAATTTTAAGTCATAGAATTTAGTTTTACATTTTCTTTATATGATCACCTTTTTTCTCTTATTCATTAGTATTTGTGTTTCTTATATCATCTTTCCCAAGCCAGTTTCGAGTGGCCACAAAGATTTGATCACTAACCACATGCACATGTCTGTTAAAAGGTAGAAGGAGAAAAAAAAAAAAATAATATATATTTTTATTTGATCCAATAAAGTGACCAAATTATATAAAATAAAGTGATCAAATATTTGTGACATCTAAATACGGAGAAAGTTTTAGTTGGACACAACCCCAACACATCACATTTAGGTACACATTCACATTAAACTAAAAAATTTAAATAAAAAATATTAAAATAATATTGATTGATATGACTATTTTCTTTTTTTTAATATATTTTTACTTGGGAGTATGTGCCTAAATGTGATATGTTAGGGTTGTGCCCAAAAGCCACATTATATAACTCAAATGTGATGTGATAGTAGTAACAATATTCATATATAACTCATGTGATGTGATAGTAACAATGGAGTATAGTAAAACTGTAAAATCCTATATTAAAGCAACGGATAATTAATTTGATGATGAGTAATTACTTAAGAAACGTGCATGTATTTTTTAATTTTTTTTTAATTAAACGTTTATATATGTTACTAAATCATTTAGCTATACGTTACCAAGAAACGTGTGATGATCGACTAATGACTAAGTCATAGAGAAAATTTGTCAAAAACAAAAGTCAGAGAAATTAAATTAATATAATAAATTATGTACCAAAAAAAACTATAAAGTAATTTTTTTTGAAGTAATATAAAATAAATCAGAGTCGTCGTTAATTTGAAATTAAAAACCCAAAATATGTAAATGTATCATACAAATACTGCTGGAAAACAAATCCATTATTTTATTAAGGCTAAATTGCACAATTGGTCCCTTAACTTATTTATTAGTTTCATATTGGTCCCTTAACTATTTAAAGTTACAAATTGGTCCCTTAATTTATTATTGTCACAAATTAATCCCTTAACTTTAATTATGTTTGTCATATTGGTCCTTTTTAACATATTGATAGTGTATTTATCTTCCGTCTAAGATAGATGTTTGAACTCATAATCATATTCACTAACAATATTACTTCTAAATAAATCATTTATGTGTTCATATAATGAATAATAGAAAGTAAAATCAATGTTTTTTCATAAAAACTAACAAAAAGGACCAATATGACAAACAAAATTAAAGTTAAGGGACCAATTTGTAACGTTAATTAGTTAAAGGACCAATATGAAACCAATAAATAAGTTAGGGGACCTATTGTGCAATTTAGCCTTTTATTAATCAATTAGTTATTTTATTCATAATCCAAAAAATCTCCAATACTCTCAGTTTAACAAAGGACATTACACACATCGAGATTTGATGGACAGTAACACAAGGGTCCAACGCAATTGTCGCAACAAGTTCTAAATGTAAGACCAGGCTTTTCATTTTGGCACAAACAATAGTTGAGGAAACATAATTACTATTTTCTAAAAAAGAATATCCTCTAAAAAAAAAACACTCTGCCCTCTCTCTAAGCTTCGCCGCCGCTCAATCCCTAAAATCCAAACTTCCTCCGTCCAAATGTAGCGACGCCGCAGGCGGTGGTGCGAGGTGGTGTGTCCGGCACTCCTCACCACCTTACTTCGGGATCCTCTGTTTTCCTTCGTTTTGGAGTTGGGGTTCTCTTGGTGTGTTCCGGCGTTGGGTGTATCAACAACGGCGGGTGTTTCTTTTTCGCCGTCCGTTCTGTTGCGGTTTCCAGTCACTGTTGGTGGCAGATCCGGCGGCTTGGTTGGAGTTTGGTTCCGGATCTGTGTTGTTGTTGTTCGCAGGAGGGGTTCTCTTGTTGTTGTTCGCAGGAGTTTGGAGTTTGGTGTGTGAACGCGATGGAACTGTGTCGACGGAGGAGATGCGCCTGCTGTGGTGGGTGTAGGTGGTGTAGGTGGGTACTGTTCAGGTGCTGGTGGTGGTTTTGAAGTTGGGTGAGAGGTGTTTGTCGCTTCGACGACAGTTTAGGTGGTGGTTTGTTACTTCGGCGACGACAGATGAGGTGTGGTGTGGTGAGGTTGTCACATTGGCGTTGGATTTGTTGATTTCGTGTGTTTTGGCTTCCTTGATATTAGTTTCTCTGACCCGCTATCAAATCTGTTGAGATTTGCAGGACTCCTTTTGAGTCTCTGGGGTTTCCAAATCTTTGTGATTTGCAGGGTTCTTTGGGATTTTCAAATCCGGTTCTTTATATCTGGTTGTCACTTATCGCATTGAGGTTGATTGTGTGGTTTTTCTCGATACAGGCGTCTCTGACCGCTTTCTTTCGAATCTGTTGAGATTCGCAGTTTCCTCTTCTGAGTTGCTGATGGTTCCAAATCTATTGAGTTTTGCAGGATGCTTTGTGTTTGGATAACCTCATCCACGTTGATGTCGACTGTTCCTCGGGTTTGCTGATACTTGTGCGCCTAGGTTCTCGTTCTACTTTTGTTGGTTAGCTTTTCGCCTTAGGAGCTGGTTCTGGATTCTGATGGGCCGGTCGCTTTTGATTCGAGATCGGGAGTTAGAGTCGAGTTGTGGCAACTGTTTGGCTGAGTTGGTGACTGCTCTGGTATTCGGAAATCTGAGGGGTGCTTTTCTCATGGTGGTACATCTGTCGTTGCTGAGTTTTTGTTTTGCCTGGGGGTTTTCGTTCTACTTTTGTCTGATCAGCGGTTCGCTTGATGAAGCTGCTTCTAGATTCTGATGGGCCGAACGCTTTTGATTCGAGTTCGGAAGTTAGAGTTCAGTTGTGGTAACATTTTAAGCGGGGTTGGTGATTGCTCTTGTAGTCTTGAATCTGTGGGTTGCCTTAATAATGTATTGGGGATTAGGAGTTGATTTCTGATTAGGTGTTTGTTTAGGAGTTTTCCTTTAGGTGTTCCGCATATACACGGCACCTATGTTATGTTGTTCCTTTCTACCGGTCTCTGTTCGTCTTGTGCAGAGACTTGGTTATTAATAAATTTTGCCATTTCAAAAAAAAAAAAATAGTTGAGGAAACAATTACTAGAACCTTCTTTATAGTAACAAAATTTACGACAACGTGCCAAATGTACGATGGGTCCTCTTGCTTCAGATTTAATGCACATATCTGCATATATACACATACACAAATAATTGTAATACTTTGAATATTGTATGTAATTAAGAGATTTGAATGTAATATTTTATGTAAAGAAAATTTAGATTCTAATTTCTAGCTTACCGGATGAAATGATGAAAAGAACAAATAAAAACGCCAGTTTGAAATAAAAATTCATTTTAATGGTCATTGTTTGCATCTACAATGCTTTTTTCTTGACAAATGTTCATCTACAATGTTATTTTGACATTTATATATAGCAAATAAGTATGCCCGCACCTTATTAATTGATATATTTATTGTAAATAAAATATTCCCTCTGTCTCATAAAATAAGAGAAAAATACACATTTTTTATTTCAAATTATAAGAGAAAAAATAAACATTTTCTTTTTTAAATAAAAGTTTTTGCTTATTATGAAATTACATCTATCCATGCAACTAATTATAAGGAAAATACAATGTCCATACCAAATGAGTTAAGCTCATAGGAAAAATAATGCATTAGTCTATACGGCAAACCTATCCCCCCTGCATATTTATATACTCCTATCAGCCCAAATTATAAGGGAAAAAAAACCATATTTTTTTGTACTTTTCTTAAAATGTGTTGCATAGAAAGTTGTAAAACAATTATTGGTTGTTAAGAAAAAAATAGATTAAATGCAATTTGTATTTAACTTTACGATAATGGAAGGATATCCCTATTGGGATTTCTCTATACTCATTTCCATGTAAAAAATTCATTTCTTTCTTTAGGGTTCGTTTATTAATTTCAAATTTACTAATTTTTCTTGAAATATAAAGATGGGAATTTCAAATTTATTTCAAATTCACTTTTACTAATTCTCTATACAACGATATGGTCATTGGAGAACTTATTTACTACTCCGACTCCTTACACTGTATCAACTTTATCAAAAGGTCCTATTTCTATTATAAGTTTTATGTTCATGCTGTGTTGATTTAGGACATAAAAGAAGTATTATCTCACAACAATGTTACTCTTTGTCACACTCTAAAAGAGAGAAACCAATGTGTTGACTTGTTAGCAAAGTTGAGTACTTCTTCGAATGTTGATCTAGTAATTCATGATTCTCCTCCAACAGGCATGCTTGATCTTCGTAAGAGTGACTCAGTTGGAATTGTCTTCATCAGGGGATAGTCCCTTGTGTTTTTGCCTTCCTTCATTTTTCTTTTTTTGTTTAGCATTGTAACAAAAAATAAAAAAGATGGGAATTTCATTCCAAGATTTTTAAAAAATTATGTTTGGTTAATATTTATATTTAAGTATTCCTGAGATCCTTTATTACGGAAGTTAATTGGAAGTTCTATCTTTGAACTTCTTCTTTTTTTTTTGAAGCACTTTGAACTTCTTGTTTGAGGTGATATACGGGACACCAAAATTTTAATTGGATAATATTGCATAGTTTTTTATTCAATTTAAAACTATTTTGTATAAGGGATCCATATTGTGTAAATTCTTTATACATTTGTTTTGGAGTAACGAATTTAATAGCAAATTTGTATTTCAGGTACAACATCCATTTATAGTTGACTTATAATTTAGTAATAAAAATGTCAAAACTACTACTTATTGTAATCATAATATAACCAATACTACAAATTTAATTTGTTGGACTAGTGATAACACAAAATGCAGTGAACAATAAAAAGAAAAAGATACTTATTTGAGAATTGTCGTCTTTGGTAAAATCTTGCCTGCTGAGATGAAATCACAACCACATTTATTGCCAATTATTTGCTTGACTTATACGCTTGTGATATCCAAGTGGAATTGAGTCCCAAAAACGTGAAGTGTTCATGTTTTTAGTGAATTTCAATATTGACATATGTACCTATCCAATCACTATTCACATGTAGAATATATCCATAGTTCATGTCTATTTCCACTAAGCCTTGACTTTGTATAGTTTGTGTTTTGCCACCCAAACATTTTAAGGTGTCATCATCCACTTTCATTATGTGCTCCATCTTTAGTCACTATGTTGATCACTTAATATATGTCCACCTAACTATTCCTACACACCCCAATATAAAATTATTGATCGCACTCATTCACACAGTCAAATAAATTTATATTGTCTGATCAAGATTAATAAATTAAAAAAATAAACAAATTTTGATTTTTATAGAAAGATAAAAATATTATCAAATTTAAAATCTTGACTCTTTAATTTAAATTAAACGGATTACAAATATTTTAACAGCATGAATGCGCGGTTAACCTATAATGCATGGTCCCCAATATGTTAGCTTTGGGGTGGGGTTTACCTCCACAAGACCCTACATAATGATGAAAGCTTTACAAAGTGTGGAAATGCATCTAAATATTCCCTAGGAAAATGCTAAATAGTGCCCCCGGGGCACTAGTTAAAGAAACTAAATATAGTAAAATTGTCTTGAAACTTGTGTAATTAACTTTTTAAAAGTGTAAAAAGTGATATTTTCTATGCAAAAGTTTCTTTTTTTAGTTCCTTAACTAGTGTCCGGGGGCACTAGTTAGCATGACCATATCCCCTAAGAAATGATTTATTTACTCTAAACTTTTTGAATTTGGCAACATGATTGATTGCCCCTCCCATATTCCACTTTCCATGCTAAAAGAAATATATTGAAAAGTCAATTATTTCTCATGTCATGTATTTAAATGAGAAGTAGCATATGTGAAGTTAAGCAACATAATATTAACCAACAGGAGATATTTTGTTACAATAAGAAGAAGAATGAAAGGCACTATCTTTCAATTATTTGTGATATTTGTAGGGCTCTCTCATCTTGTATGCTTCAAAGCAGTTCCAATTACAAGTAAATTAACCTATATATATTCTTAACTTCATTTTCTTAAAGACTTATTTTTCCTTCAATTTTTCATATTTTAATTTCACCTTACTAAACTTTTGCTTTCATAAATAGGAAGTGAAAACCTTATGCAAAGTCCTCAATTTCATCTTGCATCGAAGAATGTCAACAACCACCAGGTACAAGGCCATTAATTGTCAATTTTTTAAATCGCAGCATTCATATAAAAAATTACATTTTTTTTAACGGTAAATATATTATTATTTTAGAAAATTACAATTAAATATATACTTCTACTAATATGTCCTTAATCATGTAGATATCAAATAAAAAATCTCGATGTTGCAGTATAGATTGTAGTTGCCAACCTTTTCTTGAAACCTCATTGAACTTTTTTTTTATCGTTTCATAAAATTTTGAAACGGAAAAATCTTATTAAATATAGATAATATTAATGAATCATAGGATATGAACACAGGATATGATCATCGATGGGAGAAGCTGGACGCTAGAGGAGCCGACCGCCCATGAAAGGATGGATTTGGAACTCCATGACTACCCACCATCCGGAGCTAATGGTCGTCACACTCCAAGAGTACCATATCCATAATGTGTGTATCGTTGAAAATATATATATATGTTCCACACATATGTTAAAGAGTGGCTATTTTAATTTTTAACTAAGTAACTGTTTATAATTTATGTACTAGAGAGAGGATTTTAACTAAGTAATTCTTATTTGGGAATAGAGCATATATATCCCATCAGTTCTACTTGTACCATTAAAGTAATTGGCAGTATATATACATGATTTTATGTAATACAAGTTACTAATGAAATTAGATAACACAAAAACATAGTGGTTTTGCCACTTGATTAAATATTTTGTGTGCAACTTTGAATCAACCTTCATTCAATCTTTATATGAATAATTCTGCAATTGCAAGTTTGCAACTTTGGAACTGATGTTAATGAAATCAATAGCAGAAATTCAACTTAAAAGAACAAATTTACTCAAAGATAAATTTGTTCAATTGTGAAAACCAAAAATTACAATAGCATTTATTTTTTGTAAACAAAAAAAAATTCAATATAGTATGTCATCTGATTCACTCATTGCCCACACATACGTTGACTTTGTCAAAATTAACGGAAGGTCAATCTTTTGCAAAATAGCCTAAAGTTAGAGGGTCAAAAGCCTATTACAAAAGTTAAAGATCAAAAGTACAATTTAGCCTATTACAAAAGTTAAAGATCAAAAGTGCAATTTAGCCTAACATAAAATATTCTATAACTGTTTGTAAAAAAAAAAACACTATAACTATAACTATAAATTTCGATACAAAAAGATAATTTCACATTCAATCCATTTTATTTGCTATAAAAAATCAACTTAAAAATGAGTTTCAAAGTGAGGTATCTAATTTTGCTTATAAAATAAGATAAAATATGATTGAATAAGATTATTTAGAAATTTCATCAACAAAAAATATACAAGAATGAATTATTATGTATATCCTTGATTTCAGACACGGATCTAGAGGGTGGCAAAGGGGACTCCAACCCCTCCTTCCCTTATACAATTGCCTTCATATTATATAAATTATTGTTGTTATGTTATAAATATTTAGATATATTACGATATCGTTTTCTAAACTATGGGTGTGTTTGGTATAAGTTCAATAAATTATAGTTTATAGCTTATTAAATTAACTTATAATAATGTATATAGCATTTTTTGAGATGCTATAAAAAATAAACTTATAATTTATAGCTTTTTACATTTTATTTCATTTTTATCTTTATTTTTTTATTTTTTTTATTTTAAAAAAAATATAATTACTACCCACTAACCATATCCATGTACTTTTATGTCCTTTTGCACTTACAAGTTACAAAGCTAAATTTGTCAAACATTTTAATTTTCATCTACTAACTTTTCAGCTATAAACTACCATTTATCAGCTATAAGCTAGTTTTTTCAGCTATCAGCTAACTTATAGTTTATTTTTACTAAACAGAGTCAATATGTACAAATTTATATAAAAGATGTGATCGCATGCTTTTGTAAAATAATTTCACATTATTGGGACATACAAATTAAATTAGATTAAATTATTAAAATTATATATGAAGAGCTATTACAACTAATAAAATGAGTAAACTTTATGTATAAATTAATAACATTTTTTGGCCCCCCTTTCATATATTGAATTAGTAGTTGATTAGTTATGGAGAATCTACGCCATTTAAAAAAAAAGGTTATGGAGAATCCACAATGTAGCTTACAATATATGGATAAAGATGCATGTGTGGCATTAAACCGACAAATCTACCTTTGTTTTATAACCCTTTTTTGGCAAGTGTTGCTTGATGCTTTCATTAGAAAGTGAATTATATCAATGAATCCAAATTGTTTATGTTCATTTTCTATAATAATGTGAGCTATAGCCACTGAAATTAAGAAACATTGATCATATCTTTTATATACAAAACACACTAATTAGCTTTTGAGTTCAGTGTGGGATCAGAAAGTGCATGTTGTACATAGTTGTGAGAATATAGATTTTTGTCTCCTACTTTTGAAAAGGTTGAGACTAATAAATTAATACTTATTATAGCGCATATCATTATAGTGGTATTCACATATAATATTATAGTAAACACAAGATCTGAAACTATTTTATTCCTGAATTAATTTGGATATTGCATGAAAAGCATGGAGTTTAATTGATGAAACTTTAGACACAAAGTGATGCATGTATAAAATTTAATAGTCGTGTAGAGAGACGACACGTGTGAGGTGTTACAATCTGTTCGAGAAACAAACATCGTGCAGAGTTACAATCTGGTCTGCAAGGAGATCTTGGTCAAATGTGTCTAGATTCCATTTGCACCTGAACTCCCACTCCCCCCACCCCACCCATTTCATCAGATGCTTGAAAGTGACTCTTATACCTAATATGTAAGGGGACACCATCCACCCCACGATCAAACAAAAAAGATGTCGAGTTCCCATTACCAACCCACTTAGTCCCTCTGAATGAGGGTCCAATGGGGTCACAAGTATAGAGCATTCACTCCCCCGCAAAGACATCCCCTATAAGCCATTACAAACATTTTTTAACTCACCCAAGCTATCTTTTTCTTACATCTCACACCCCCCCACAAGAACCTCCTTTGCAGCCAACAATCAGCTTCCACACTTCTAAAGGCTCTTTCATAATGCCTTTCATAAGGGAGAGATGAAAAATTGGTATTGAACTAATAACCAAATTGAGAAGGACTACTCTACCTCCCATGCTCAACCACCTATTATTCCAAGATCCCAACTTCCGCAAATTTGTATCAATAAGGGGTTGCCAAGTAGAAAGTAAATAACTAATTCGATCTGAGTAATTTTTATAATAGGATATATAGAAATATCAAATAATCTTCGATTTTGTGAGGCTTACATTTTTTTGTCTATTTGCAGTTTTGATTTGGATTGGTTTAATTAATATAAATGCAACTCTTTGATAGGTACAAATGTTTGATTTGATGTATTCTTGGGTTTTGAACTCTTAAAATATGAATATTTTTTACCAAAATAAAAACCATAACAAGAAATAAGTATAACCGGCCAAGAAACAAAGAGCTAATTGCTTGAAATATTACAATACAAATTTAATGTCAAAAACAACTATAAACATTAAACAAGAAAAATTAGTATAATTAATCATCTGAAATAGGAGATGGAGCAACCTCAGGTGATGGTGTAGGAGATTGTGTTTGATCAACACGCTTAAATCCAAATTTCTTGATGAGTTCATTGGCAATTAGCTCATTAGCTTTGTCTGATGGATGATATTCATCCCAAAATACGTATTTGCTTCTATCTTTGCATAATGTTGATGCTGGTATACATGTAAGAGCAGGTCTAATCCTCCCAAAGGAGCAACATGGTGAGTCTGCATTTTGAAATCCTACATAGAAAGTATATTATATTATATTATTATAAAGGAAAATGATTTTTTAGTTTCTGTATGGTTTCATAATAAAATCGTTGTAGAGAATCTGAATTCAATTGATGGTAGAAAAATTATTTATTGACATTTATATTCAAAACATTGATTCGAACATACACTAAGTGTTACGCAAGTCCTATAGATATATATAAAAAATATTCAATACTCTAAGCATTTTATGTTAACACTGTATAGATTAATGATTCGAAGTAATTTAGATCTATTTAAGAGGTTGACATCCTCGAAAACATTTTTTTTCATATGAACTGGTCTATAATAAAACTTTAGACCAAATATTTAATAGACTCTAATATATGTATTACATTGTTTCAGTAATTATTTTAAGACTAGTAATTTAAAATGACTTTGACCCTACTTCTATAAAACTTTGAAAACAGAGCTACAGAGAACAAAATCAAATTAAATATACATTTTTATAATTAAAAAAATAAACTAATAAGTAAAATAAAATCTAGTGAAGAAAAAAATATGTTTACTTACCATACTTGCTTGGGTTACTAATCACATCATTAACCACATCATATGCATCTCCAAATCTATAGCTTGCATTAGGAAGTTGCTTCCCCAAATCATTCACTACCTTGCTTGAAGCTTTGTTAAAACTAAGAGCTAACTTGTTTGTTTTTTCTTGACAATTTCCAGATGTACTAAGCACTCTTTGAAGTGGAATGCAGCCCATTGGGCCCAGCCCAAACACCATTAATTCCCTTGCTCCTAGGCCATGCAGTACCTAAATATTATAAAAACACAAATAAAATTATATTGTTAAGGACCTCGAAAAAATTGAATTTTGGATTCTCAACAATCATGTAGGGTTTAATCTCGGTCATTAGTAGACGATCAGACGTCTCATATTTCAAGAAGTTTTTTTATAGATAGTTGTATTGATTTGGTTAAATTGACATCAAGAGTTTCATCTTACTACGATATAAAATTTAAATTTCATCAAAAATAGTTGTAAAATAATTATTGGTGTCACTTTAATTAATAATAAATTTATTTTTTAAAAAATTATATAAAGGGAAATGAAATCAAATAAATTATTTCACTATAAATTGATTAAATGTAAACCTTAAGTTGTTCTTGCAGTGTTCCTACTAAGTAATCCATGAAGGTTTCATCATTGTAACTCCATGAATCACTATAAAGAGGCATCAAGTAATTGTTGATGAAGTCATTGCTACCTAAAGCAACAACATAACGTGCTTCTTGAAAAAACTTCTCTGCCTCAACTTTTCCAATTTTACTTCTAATTAGTTCTTGTGTCCCTTGAAATAGCTCAATTTGTTTGTAGAGAGAAAACCTTTGAATCTGCAAAAGGATTGATTATTCATTAAAAAAAAAAAACCGCGACTTACTATGATAACTAATTAAAGAGAGAAAAAAAAAAAATGTAAATCGCCACATATATCAATGGTAATTGTTATTTTGTCTCTACAAATTGCTCAAAATCACCTCATCCACAGTATGATATATTCCGATAGTACAAATTATATCGGAAGATATCTTCTGATATTGAAAATTCTATCAAAAGATATCTTATTCTACTGAAAGATATCTTTTGGCAATATTAAATCTTACTGGAGAACATCTTCCGATAGTGTAATTTTTTCTGTTAGCAATGTGGAGAAGAATAACAATAACCTACGTCAAATAGCATAAAACTTAAATTTTGGAATCTTACAAAATAACTGCCAGTTTCATTCAATATGCCACCACCTCCAGAAGCATAGTTCACTCCATTTTCCAAAATAACATCTTCGGTTAATGATGGATCTAGAAATGCTGGAGGTCTAGGAAGCCCCATGTTGTCACCTAAATATGTAAATAATATTATTAGTATTAGTGTGATGATAGCATAATGTAGAAATAAGCATACTCAACAGAGCAGAACAATATATTTTGTATTATGCTTTATTCAATTTAGTTTCATTTTCTTCATGAAATAAATGTACAACTTTTTTATTGTGTCCTGCATTGGGAGTGGTTATGGTGCATAACTTTTTCCTTATGCACCATGCATAAATAATAAAAATTGCTTAATGCACTCCCAGATTGTTTAGCGCACCCCCCAAATTTCTACCACACCCCCTAAAAATCTGGGGAGTGCGCTAAGCAATATGGGGGGTGCACTAAGCAATCTGGAGTACTTATGCACGGTTATGCACCATAATTTGTGCCTCTGCATTTTTATGTACCAAAGGACTTGATATATATTCTATTGATGTTCATTCAATGGCCGACCGAGATATGAGACTACATAACTAAAGAATATATATAACCATAAATTTTTAAGGAAATTATCGTAATTAGGATGCTTTTGTCACCCCAATGACGCCATAGAGTAATTTGATAAGTTTCGGTCTATTGAACAAGCTATCAGACTAATCTCTACTGAGATGCTTAGTTTTAAACTTAAAGTCTTTCGCCTCTTCCTAAAAATACATTATGCGGAGATCAAATTTTGATCCTCTCAAACTTAGCGTTACTTAACCAACTAAGCTATACTCATTTGATTAATTAGTTAGCATCAAATTTAAAATAAAATTCATATTTTATTTCTAAACAACATAAATATAAGCTCTAATTTAAGATGTATTTATACATTTTGCTAATCACATTGCAAAAAACATTTGACAACCAACAAAAATTTATCATGTACTAACTAATAAAAACTTAATTATATGCAAAGTATGTAAATAAATAAAATAAAAGATGTACCTATTATATCAGCAACTGTACGACCATTAGAGAACCTCCCATTAGGAAGACCATTTCCTAAATCAATACCATACCAAGGCAAACTTGCAGTAGCAAGACTTTTTGATAAGTACTTATTATTTCCAACATCAGATAAAGAATCACCAAAAATGAATTGCACCATCTTGCAATCACATTCTTCAAAACCAATTCCAAAAATAATAATTGCTATAATAACAATTACAAGATCAAATTTCATGTTATTTTGTGACTTTGTGTACACAATGATTATATCTTCAAATTTCTTTATAAGTTTCCACCACAAAGAAAAAAGGGTGTAATAAGAATAATAATATAAGCACTTAGATTAGTTTATATTTTGGAAGTAGTTAAGAATATTTGTTATATATGGAAAGAGAAGTAGATTGTTTGATAGACCAACTATTACTGATTCAAACCTACTTGCAACCACTCTGATATATATTCTGTTGTGAGATGAAGTCATTCTTTTTGTTATTTTGTTTTCAATAAATATTTTATCCTCTGTTTTTTAAAAATTATGATTTTGATTCTTCATTTTTATTATTTACAAATTTAGTCCATACACATTATGGTTTGTTTTTTATTTTTTTGACAAGCAAGACACTATTATTAGGTTCTAACATTTTTTAATTGTTCCTTAAAACAAAACATTTTTTAATTGTACTTTTGATCCTTTATTGTTACGGTCCATTTGAAATTCACTCTTAAATATTAATTCAAATTATAAGTATTCTCGTAATAATGAAAAACTATGTATATTCACTAATCACTATCACCCGGCGTGAGTCTGAGTCAAATTACCAAAATATGCATATTCGATACACATTTCATAGTTTAAAAATGAGACTCAAAATAGAGAGTAACCAAAAATATAGTTGAAATTTATAAATAAAAAAAAGTATAAACACCGGTTGAATTTAAACTATATTTAAAATTTGTATTATTGTGGGCTATGTTCAAGTCAAGATTTGGTCAGTTGCAACTTGAAAAAAGTTGAAATCCATTTGATTTGGAACATTGTACACTTTTACAAGATATCTGGTTAAGCATTGGAGAGTGGCAAAACTGAATTGGGTATTGGTAGAATTTTCAACAAACAGATTGAATAATCTTGGAGTGAATTGTTATGGTGATTGGTGAGTTCACCTAACTATTTCCATGGCTAACAATAACATATACTCTCAACTTTTAAAAATACTATCTATGGACCTTAAAATTAAAAATTATTTCAAAGTGAACTTTTAATCAAAGATTGAGTTAAATATATTTTTAGTCCACTAAATATTAAAAATTTTATTTTTAATCTCTCATTTAAGATTTTTTTATCGAATAATAATCCTAAATATTGAACCTCCGTTAACTCATTAATGATCGCTAATGTGGCAAATAGAGAGGCAATTTTAAATGAATATGTATTGACATGGCACTATCATCCTAATTATTATTATTATTTTCTATAAATTTTAAAAACAAATCAAAGATTGATAAAAAAAATCTCCAAAAAAGACCCTTTCTCCCAAAAAACTATTCAAGATGATCCAAAGGCAAAATTATCATAAACTCACACACATAAATAAAGAAGACAGAATTCAAATTCCAATCATGATATCCGATCTAACAATTTCAACTAAGAGCATAGTAATTTGCTAATGTGAAACATCACACACATGTATGCCTTTCCGGCTTTGATGTAATCCAAAATATGGAAACTAGCCAAATTCTCAAAATTTTCAATAGCTCAAAAGAAAATGAAATACATGCAACATATCAAAAGTAGCATAGTTTTTTAGAAAAGCAAAACATAGTTAAAGAGAAATTTAACTAAAATATGTAGATATGCTGCATGATAATTTTATTATAATTAAACCCTTATGTGATCATTAACACTTTCACTTTCACTGACCAAAGACTGTTGATGATCCATTAATCTCATGACCATGAGCCTTCTCTTCTTGTAATTGGCCTTGAAACATGCTTGTCTAAGCCTTTTTGTATTTTCTTCAAGTTGCAAATCTGGCTTTTCCTCTACCTTCTTCATTTCTTTTTGCAATATTTCAACCGCATTCCTTATTTTTTCATCACTTTCATTACTCTGCTCCTGCACCACCAATTTTAATGTAATAATATCAACAATAACAACAAAATTGAAAAGTGTCAACTTTTTATAATTTCCATAAATATGTATACATCAAAACATATAGATCAAAGTTTTTTTTTAAAAAAATATATTGTGCATGCAAATCAAGATTTTTTATGCATCTACAACTACATTTAAAACCACGTATAAAAAGTCTCGCGAGCTTAGCTCAATTGGCAGGAATATTGTATTATTTATGCAGGGTCGGGGTTTGAATCCCGATTATCCCACTTATATACCTTAAGGGTGGAAAGAATTGAATTTCTAGTCACCAGACTGCTTAATCTAAAAAAATAATTCGCAACAAAATTGAAAATCGCTTTCTAATTTTCAAGTCAAAAAGTTTGTAGCAAAATTAGAGATTTTATTCAAGAAACTATCATCGCAAAATTTTCAATCATTTTTTTTTTGAAAACTCAATATTCTATCAAGAACTAACTAACTTGAAGGATTCAATTCCACCGTCCACTTGCGGTGGAATTGACATTTTTTTAGTTGTGACAAATTGCAATTTTGAACCTTGAATAAAATATTGCCAATGTGTGTATATATTACCAAATTAAAAAATATATATATAACTTACTTGAACATTCTTTATGAGGGTTTGAAGGCTCATTAGTTTTCTATGTGGCCACCTTTGAATTCCAAGATCCCTACACCTTTTCTTCAAATGTGTAAGACCAACATTAAGCTCTCTAGCAGCTTGTGAAATTGGCATATAGAAGTACTCAGAAATTGTCTTCCTTGTTAACATTCTTGCACTATTTTCTTCTCTACAACGCTTACCCTTCATAATTTCCTTTGCATTATTTTCTACAATATTGCTGCTTATAGGAAACACATTATTATCGGAATAAAATCCAACATCAACTTCGTTCCACATTGGAAGTAAATTTTTAGCATCACATAAATCAAAGTCTGCAATAGTACAATTTTCAAAATACCCCATTAACAAAAAAATAAAAAATAAGAAAAAAAACATTATATATAGTCAAATGAAGAGTTAAAAAAAAAGAATAATAATAATAATAACCTTCTACGCTTATTTGAGTTGGCAATTGAGTAAGATCAGTTTCATATTGAAATTCAGGAAAATAATTATCCTTGAAAGGAACATAAGAATTAGTATCTAGCATGGGAAATCCATAATGTGACCAATCTTTTGAATAATAACCATCACTTGCATTTCCTCTGGGAAAAATAAAAGAAATTTCAATGAGAAAATTGAAATATTCTCTATAAAAAACATAGAGGAACTAGAAGTATATAAGTTTAATATCTACCTATAAAGATTATTATTATTTTCATCATATGAAGGTAATGTGGAAGGAAATGCAAATGGATCATAATCTTGTATTGGATGATCATATTTCCAAACCGTGAGTTGATCAATATTCTCCATGTTGAAGTTGGCAATTTAGTGTGGAATATGATATGATTGAAGAAATTTACTTGTAAATTTATATTTGGAATTAAGAATCTAAATTTATGATAATGATGATAATTAGTGTATAGTATCATTAACTTATGGAGAATGTGCGCCGCAGGATTTATTGTTTAACTGTGAGTTACAAGATGATATTCATCGGTTACCATATGATAGCCTATTAGCCTATCCATTTAAAGGGCATGCATTATGGAGTTTAATTCTATAATAATTACATCTGTTTTGCATTTTTATTTTTATAAACAAAATTATTTATTTATAAAATGCAAAGTATATACACTGAGTTATTTTGAGTTAGTAAAGAAAAAAAAAGTAAAGGTGAACACTTTGGTGCGTTTAATTTTGATATTGGTGCGCTCCAGGTAAAATTCAATATTATGTCATTTTATTTTATTTAAAGGATATCAGTATACAACAAAACACTAGGTTCTTAAGAATTTCCCTGAAGTACTCCAAAAAAAAAAAAAATTTCCCTGAGGTAAAAGTTTGCTGATTAATTTTTTGGGTTTTTCTATCATGTGCAAAGTTGCACATGTTAAGAAGTTTAAAATAGTAAGTTTGCATTGAAACTTGTGTATTTTATATTAAATGTATAATTTTTTAATAAATCATTATTGTTTTCAATAAAAAGTTACCATTTTTGCATACTTTAACATGTGCAATGTTGCACATGTTAGACAAACCCTAATTTTTTTTCATTAAGTATTGTTTTATTTCACTATAAATCTCATCAATAATTGTTCCTTAAATATAGTGCTTCCATCGTTTTTACTATTATCTCTTAATGAATGAATGAGAGAGGTTACAAATTTATTAGTGGCCACTGGCTAGTGGATGATTGCTACGCTAATGAAATGAGTAATGAGAAATGTGGTTCTTCAATTTACTCTATAGTTTATTTTAGGATCTGTTTGGCAAACAAAATACGTAGGAAGAATGGTTTTGCATTAAGCCATCAAAATGGGATGTGGAATGGCAGCCAAAGTATAGGATACCAGTCACGGGAAGAAGAGCTAAGCCAAAATATTTAGAAAATACTGTATAATGTTTTCATAAATTTATCCTTGTATTTAGTTATTGATTTCTTTTATTTAACTTGTTTTTTCTAATTTTCTATAGTTTTTGGCTTTTTTTTGGCAAGCCAATTCACCTTGGAAGAGACCCTCTCATGTGAAAGTTTTCTTCTTCAATGGTATCTCAGCCACTCTTTCTCTTACCATGTGATTCAGATCATTAAAAAAAATTGAAAGATGGAGATTTCACAGTATAAGATTCAGGTCCACCTAACCTACAATGAGTCAACACATGTAGGTCAAGGATAGCTGACGTGGTGAGACTCAACAAGGCTTCACTGGTAAGGATTAACATGTGTGGTCCATAAACAAGGCCAAACCTAGCAAAGATTACATCTGACATTAAACTGATTAACTAAATTAACCTCTTGATTAAATAAAACACATAATTCAAGTTTGGCAAACTGGCTGGTTTAACATATAGCTAGAAACACTTGGTTCATGTAACTATAACTAGCATGTTGAATGGAACAATTAGCCAGAAGTCATGAGCCAAATCATTTCAAATATCAAGTCCAGTAAGCAGCACACTAAGCCGCTGATTGGATGCACGACCCACAAACAATTCTTCCGTCCCAATGAAAGTTCACCGGGACTTTAAGGAAGACCCTATTCGTAGATTCAGCCGGACGTGTGTTGGCATGTGTACTCAAACACGGGCTAAACCATTTCAGTTTGGTTCATTTACCAGCCCTATTCAAAACCGGAATCATGGTATAACCCAAAACCTTCATAAATCATAAATAACCATAACGCCAAAATCATAATTATCAAGTAATTAGCAGCAAACATGAAACAGACCAGTCAAGTGTACAGCACATATTTTAGATTTTTCAAAATAAAACAGAGACCACCAGTAACTATTGCATTCAATATCTCCCCCTTCCTCCTCTTCCACGACCACCTCCTCTTCCACCCCTCCCTCTGCCACCATGATGCTTTCCACCGCCACCACCAAGCCTCTTGTTCACCTCAGGTTTCAATTGCATCCCTTCTGGCAAAGGACTTATATGATCCACACACTTCCGGAAGCTGAAATCATCAACAGAGTCATCCTCCCTTATGAGGAAGTAGCACCTACTATTATAGCGAGGATGGTCACGAACTTGGAAAGCACAAATCCCTACGCCAATCTTTTTATCAGGTTCTGAATGCCCATTCCTGAGCAATTCCAGCAACATTGTGTGCTCATACTACAATACATAAACAAGTCAATGTGGATTCAGTAAGTAAATTAGAGTTGCAGCTACTGCATCATCATCATCATCATACATGAATGAGAACAGAGAACAACAGTATAAATAAAACTGTCTGATATACAATCAAGGCTTTAAATTGCGGTTGGTTACGACCACAACAACTATGTTGTAAGACTTAATAGGTCAAGGCAACAGCCCCAAAACAACAAGCAAGATCAACATTTATCAATAATTTTCCACAAGATCAATGACATAGCCGCAAAACCATCATCCTAATATTAAACATTGACTGCAGTTTAAACATACTGCAGCATTTGCAACAAGTTTTCATACAGTTTCAATACTTCAACCGTACAGGCACAAATAAGCATTGAAACTGAGTTGTCAACATCATTGTCACGTCATGTCACTTGTTGATAGCACTTTAAAGAGATTCAAAAACCCATCCATTGCAACAACCAATTCTATTGCAGTTAAGAAAATATGGATAGCACAGCACATGTTCTTCTTGCAACAAGATGGCAAACACACATATTGCCGATGGAAGCTGATCATTAAACATTGCGAGTCCACACACAAGAAGATTTAACTTATAAAGCAAACAGCTTTCAGAGCAAGCAGGGCATAGAGGTGTCAACTTAATCAAAATTGGTTCAATCTTATAAACATGAATTTTAATAAAAAAACAACACATTTGGTTACTGAAAAACTACATTTTCACATTGTTTTAAGAAAAAAAAAAATTATCTTTATTTTACATCCAATACAAATATAAACAAAAGGTAGCTACTCTTACTTTTCGGTTGAAAAATTTGATATCAATTTCACAGTAAAATCAGTAAATTTTATACCAAATTACACTAAACTTATATCAACTTTGGTTTTAATGGAAAAATGTTTCAAACAGAACGAATTCGCAATAAAATCCATTTTAACCAAATCAATTTCACAATTCTTCATTCAAAATTACACATTCATCAATGGCTAACCAAAACTCAGTGGTAACATTTCAAAATATAGATCAAGTAAGGGGCAAAAACACAAATTGAATAAATTACCAATCAAAATGTAGAAATACCTTGTTAACATTGAGATTTTGAGGCCAAGCATGAAGAAATTTGTGGAAATAATGAAACATTTCCAATGAAGAATCAAAGCTTTTAGGTCCCAAATTCACAGCACCAGCTGCTCCCTTTTCTTCTTCATTTTCGTTTTTCTCCAATTTCTCCAACCTCTGTTCTTCTACTGACTTTTCTTCGTCAACTTTAGGTTTCTTCGAAACGACATCGTTGTCTTTGGATTCCACTTCTTCTTCCCTCAGTCGCTTTTCTTTGGACTCAACGGCGTTTTCAACTTCCATGTCGACGGCGGTGACGGTGGTGTTGGGATCAACGAGTTCGGGTGCGGTTTCTTCTGCCATTAGGGTTTTGGGAAATTTGTAAAACCCTAGATTGTCAGTTGTGAATTGTGGTTGCTAGGAGGAAGGAAGGAAGTGCTTAGTGGAGCGGTTTTTCTTTGAAGCTTAAATTTAAAGGAATATTATTAGGTCATTTCCTTGGTAATAAAAAATAATATAATTTCTTTGTGAGAATAATTTTATGCACATTATTCAAAAATTAAAATTGAGCTTTTTGTTGTAAAAAACACAAGAATGAAAGATTTTAATTATATGCTTTTTAAATCAATTTGAATAAATTCAGTTTATAAGATCATTTTAAAGATAAGGAAAATGCTAACTAATGTCCCTGACACTAGTTAAAGAATTAAATAAGTAAAAAAATCTTAGAACTTGTGTACTTTACTTTTTAAAAGTATTATGAATGCTATTTACAATGCAAAAATTGCTCTTTTTAGCATCCTTAACTAATGTTTCGGGGCAATAGTTAGCATCACCCTAAAGATAATATAAGTTCCAAAAATCTTGGTAAAAAGTTAAGATAAATTATTGAAAATGAATTGGGTTAAGTGATGTGATTTGGAATGTTTAAATAAGTGGTTAAGAGTTCGATTTTTTATTATTTCAAATAAAAATATTTGGTTAAGAGAGAAGAACTCACATTGTGTTCTCCATAAGTTCTCTATTTAAAATTAGCCGTCGATAAATGACGGTGAGAATTTTGTTCATATAACATGGTAAAAAAATAAAAAATAAGTGAAGATAAATCAAACACAAATTTAAAGTAAAAGAGATGGGGGAAAGTAATACCAACACAAAAGATTTATATTTTCTAATAATTACTTCACTCCTGCTTGATCCAAATGAACATCAACAAAACGTTGCCTCTAGCAGTGGTGGTGTGTGATGTCTTCACGTCATCACAACCGGGAGTGGTTATGGTGCATAAGCTTTTTCCTTATGCACCATGCATAAATAATGAAAGTTACTTAATGCACCCCTCAGATTGTTTAGCACACCCCCCAGATTACTTAGCGCACCCCCTAGATTTCTGGCGCACCCCTCAAATGTTTAATGCACCCCCTAAAGATCTAGGGGGTGCGCTAAGTAATTTAAGGGGTGCACTAGAAATTTGGGGGGTGCACTAAGCAATTTTGGGTATTTATGCACGGTGCATAAACATGACTTATGCACCATAACTTATGCCATCACAACCCTCAAACCCCTTTTGGGGTCTCTGTAAAAATCACTAGTGTTCGTAGTTGTCTAATACTTCACGCGGTTTGCTTTTGGTGGTGCGTGTTTGATCTTCAATATGGAATTCATCTTGTCGGGGTCGAGGTCCTTTTGGCGTCTGTCGTCGCTACAACTTGATTAACCCACCTTCTATATGGTCCACTAATGCTCACAAGGGTCGTGGTGGGTTTATGTTTATATATCAAGTTCGTGGTTGACGTTTTCGATCTTTGTTTACAGATCTGTTGAGATCTACAAGTTTCAAGGTTTAAGGATTTCCTCCACCGTGTCAATGTCGTCTTATTATTCCTATTAGTCTCGTGATTTTTTCAGAGATTGTTTAGCTCGAAAGAATCGTTATTTATTGTTAATGTTTGTTGCAGAGAGTTGATGGTATGTGGACATGTTTCCGTGTAGAAGGTCGATTCGTTCATCGGCCTTTCATCCGGTATGATTTTTTTAGGGATCATTTTAGACAACTTAATTTTAGATTCGCTTAAGTTTTTCTTTATCTTTTTTGCTTTGTTTTATTTTCTTTATATTTTTTGCCGGCATAGGATAGGTGTTTCAAAGAGGTTTCAAACTTAGTTGACATGTCTAAGTTTCTTGATATTTAACACACTTTAGTTCACCCAAAAATAGAAATAGCTACCAGTCCCTTTAACCTGAAATTTTCTCACTTAAAATCACAAGTTTCAGCCAAGTATATACCTCTCAACTATACTCTAGTCTTTTAAAATGAAAATTGTTATTTTTCAAAATTACTCATTTTTTCTACATCCATGACTTAAGTCACGGAAAAATATTTTGATCATTTCGTAGGGCGCGCGATTAAGCCATAGAATTGCAAAAGGAGTTCTCTTTAAAATTTATCTCGCGGTCCTAAATTTTCATCAGACCATTTTGAAGGCCCTAACCCATCCATAAACTCGAACTAAACCCAATAGTATATCAGCAAGTTTAGATTGAATTTTTTATTGACTCAACATATATGTTAAAAAAATAAAAAATTAAACACTTTGTTACTACAAAAACAATTTTATTTACCCAAAAAAAACATTTTGAATTTAATAACAAAATTTAGTAGGCACATTTTAGATTTTGTAATTGTGAGTATAATCTTAAATGGTTGGTCTAACTGAGAACCTTGAAGAGAAATCCACTATTTTATCATAAAAAACACATCTCATATCTTGATCATGGCACATCGTGAATAGTTTTTACTTTATAACTTCTAACAAGAACATTTAGTCCAAAAAAAAAAAAAACTTCTAGCATGAACATAATCATTTGAAATTTACTTTTTCCACCTACCGGTTACTCGTGCGCTCTATAGGTTTTTCATTTTACCCTTCCGCTACTTAAGTAGCTGACGTTATAAAAATGAGAAGTTTTTGAAAAATATCGTTCGCTGCTTAAGTAGCATACGTTATAATGGTAGGGTATTTTTTAGTGTATCCGCTAACTAAATAGTGGACATGAGTATTTTGGTAAAATCGTAGGGCGTGCGAGAAAATGAATTGAATGACAAATTGAGTTTTCTAATCATATGCATATGGCCTAAAAACACACTAAGCCCATGAAGCATCCCTCACCACCTATACAAAGAGGCCTTAGTCTCTAAGGCAAGGGATCCATTCACTCTTCTACACACTAACTCTCCCTAACCCTAGGGTATTTCTCCTAATTCATGGGATTGCCTCTTAGGTTGTATGTTAAACCGGAACACATAAAAATGTATCTAATTTCTGACAATGGATTAATATAGATGGTAACATATCTAAACTCTCTAAAAAAAAAGCTAAGGGGTTCGATTTTTGCCTCTTATGTATGGAGAAAATTTGGTTGAAAAGAAATTACACACCTTGTACGACCATTTCTACACACTTACTCCCCCTAACCATATGGTATTTCTCCTTCATGGAGTTGCCTCTTAGGTTGTGTTTTAAATTGGAACACATAGAAAGTTATGTAATTTCCGACAATGGATTAATCTAGATGGTAACAGATTTAAACTCTCTAAATAAGAAGTTAAGGGATTCGATTTTTGCCTCTTATGTATGAAGAAAATTTAGTTGAAAAGAAATTACACACCCTATTTGACCAATAGATTCTGCGATAGAAATTAATCATCGGAAAACGGTGTACGTAGAATCTCTGTGCCTATAACATGGCAACTAAGACAAATAGTAATTAAGGAAGAGAAAAAAAAAGCATAAAGGAATTCGATAGAGCACAATGAACCATGACTACGTTTTTTTATGGCATAGATTGAAGAGCTTAGGATAAAGAAAGTGCTGGAAACATGAAAGCCTGGTATTGGTTTGTATGGATTTACAGGAGGGGTTTCTTCTATTCCCTACCTTCTTGCACAATTCTCTACTTTTGATATCTTTTTTGTCTCTATGACATTAACATTCTAAATGAGTCACTGACTTGTACCTTTATTTTTGTTTTGGTTGTCATATATATTTTGTTTTCCACTAAAATTTGAGGTTGAGTATGTTTTTGAGACAAGCTGTTATGATTTATGTAACACCCCAAAATTTAGAAATAGTTATTTATTTAGAATATAGCTTATTTAGGTGTTTATGTGCTAAGTAAATTATTTGATAAGTTAGAATTTATTTAATTTAGTGAGAACGAGAGAATTATTTGAAAAATATAATTAATTAAGATATATTTTAGAGATATATTTTAGGAATATTTTATGAAAATAAAAGATTAGATTTTTATGAAAAATAAGATGAGAGTTTTTAGGAAAATCTATTATGGAAACAAATCCGATGAGAATATCTTTTCTTCTAGGAAAAGAAACCTAGTTTAGTTGCCTATAAATAGATTAAAGAGAGAAGAAATTAGGAGATCAAAATCAAATAGAAACCTGAGGAGACCTTGGAGAGCTAGGGCAGCACGAGGGATCGCCAACAATCAATCATTAAAGAATTTCAGCATAATCGAGGTAAGGGGGGAGATTGTTCATGCATAGGGGTAGTGTTAACCATAAGAGTAGTCGAGGGGACCTTGCCCTCCTTCCCTTTTCCCTTTTTCTTTTCCCTTTCTTTTTGATGTTTGATTTTCTCAAAAATCTTTTGAATTAAATTATATTTTTACTATGCAATTTCGCGTCCGATATGTTATAGAAACTGCACATGTTTGTAACATAATCTAACCGTGATTGTCTTGTGTTTGTTTTAATTTGGTCAGTGTGTGTATTTGTTTTGTTAATAGTCGGTTCATATATTTGATCAGTGTGTATATAGTTAATTGATACTAGTTGTCATAAGTTGCTTTGAAATATAATATAGTCCATGTATCTATTATGTTTAATGTTATGTGTATTGTCACGGTTGTTCCAAGTCTTATTTCATTTTGTTCACAAAAGAATCTTTCATGTCTCCTTCCTTTTAAAAATAAATAAATAAATCGATTTCTTATATTATTAAGATATGTACATATATGATTGTGTATAGTAGAGTATGTTTGGCATGCTCGGAGATTTTAGAGTCGTTCTACTACTTGTATATGATTATATTATTGAGTATTATGTTGAGAAATGTAGAATTGTTATTAATTTGGTGTTGAGTTTAATTGATGTCGAATTAATTGATGTTTGATTTAATTGGTGATGTTTATTAAATATAATTAGTGTTGTTGCTTGATGTCATGGTGGCCGTTGTGTCACCGTTTGTCGTGTTGCTATGGTGGTTTTGGGCCGCCGTTTGTCGTGTTGCTATGGTAGCCTTGAGCTGCCGTTTGTCGTGTTGCTATCGTTGTTGTGTTGTTGTAGTTGTTACTGGTCGTGTTGTTGTTGATTCTAATCAGTTGATAATGATGTTGAAAATATGGAATTCCTATTGATGTTGTCTTTAAGCTGTTGATTATTGATGTTGATTCCATAAAGATGTTGATTGTGATAGTTGTTGAATTTGATGTTGTCGGGTCGAAATATGCTCATGCATTCATTCATGTGTCAGTCCCGGTGTTGATAATTCGGTGTTGATAATTCGGTGTTGATAAATCGGTGTTGATAATTCGGTGTTGATAAATCGGTGTTGATAATTCGGTGTTGATAAATCGGTGTTGATAATTCGGTGTTGATAATTTGGTGTTGATAAATCGGTGTTGAATTGGTACCACATGCATTTAAAGAGTCTAGGTCGCATTGCATCCATTGTCTAATTGGGTTGAATTTAAATTGATTGAGGTGCTATGTTTATGAGTTGTGTTTGTTTATGTGTTTGGTCGTCCCAGAGGATGATATTTTGTGTATTATGTTTTCCCTATTCTTGTGTGTTAATACACCGATGCCTTGTGTGAATATAATCTCACCTCTTGCTTTTTGTCTTGTCTGGCTTGGCCCTGTGATTGTGAAATCGCAGTATCTACAGGTTATCAAGTTTCGAGTTCGAGTCAAGTGGAGCCCGCTCTGATTGTGACACTTGGGAAAAAGTCTTAGAGTCTAGGATGTTTTGCTACTTTATTATTAAAGCTAATGTATTTTATTATAAAGGAAGTTGCTATGTTCCATCTTTAAAACAATTTTCAAATAATTTCAATATTGGGTCCAATTCTATAGTTATTTTATCCGCTGCATGATGTCTCTTAAAAGGAATTTTTGAAAAATCATATTAAAAATTAAATTATTATTAGTCTCGGGTTCGGGGCATTACAATTGGTATCAGAGCAGGTCGGTCCAATCCGGCCGTGTGGGTTATGTGTCAATCAGAGCAGGTCTGTGCAGTCAGACCAAGTGGGCGTAGTGTCGGTGTCGTGTCTACCTTGTATTTTCCTATGTAGTTACACTTGCACATTAGTCACTATTTAAATATCTTGCTAGATGACTTATAACATGTTTGATTAGTTTTATGAATTTTGTTCTTATTGTTTGCTGACATGTTAATTGCTTGATTTTTCTTTATATGACTTACTTCTTTAATTCTTATTTGTGGTGTGAGTAAACTAGTTTGTTTTTTGAAAAACTTTAGGCAATTTTCGAGGGCGGAAATTTTTAAAGGGGGGAAGAATTGTAACACCCCAAAATTTAGAAATAGTTATTTATTTAGAATATAGCTTATTTAGGTGTTTATGTGCTAAGTAAATTATTTGATAAGTTAGAATTTATTTAATTTAGTGAGAACGAGAGAATTATTTGAAAAATATAATTAATTAAGATATATTTTAGAGATATATTTTAGGAATATTTTATGAAAATAAAAGATTAGATTTTTATGAAAAATAAGATGAGAGTTTTTAGGAAAATCTATTATGGAAACAAATCCGATGAGAATATCTTTTCTTCTAGGAAAAGAAACCTAGTTTAGTTGCCTATAAATAGATTAAAGAGAGAAGAAATTAGGAGAGCAAAATCAAATAGAAACCTGAGGAGACCTTGGAGAGCTAGGGCAGCACGAGGGATCGCCAACAATCAATCATTAAAGAATTTCAGCATAATCGAGGTAAGGGGAGAGATTGTTCATGCATAGGGGTAGTGTTAACCATAAGAGTAGTCGAGGGGACCTTGCCCTCCTTCCCTTTTCCCTTTTTCTTTTCCCTTTCTTTTTGATGTTTGATTTTCTCAAAAATCTTTTGAATTAAATTATATTTTTACTATGCAATTTCGCGTCCGATATGTTATAGAAACTGCACATGTTTGTAACATAATCTAACCGTGATTGTCTTGTGTTTGTTTTAATTTGGTCAGTGTGTGTATTTGTTTTGTTAATAGTCGGTTCATATATTTGATCAGTGTGTATATAGTTAATTGATACTAGTTGTCATAAGTTGCTTTGAAATATAATATAGTCCATGTATCTATTATGTTTAATGTTATGTGTATTGTCACGGTTGTTCCAAGTCTTATTTCATTTTGTTCACAAAAGAATCTTTCATGTCTCCTTCCTTTTAAAAATAAATAAATAAATCGATTTCTTATATTATTAAGATATGTACATATATGATTGTGTATAGTAGAGTATGTTTGGCATGCTCGGAGATTTTAGAGTCGTTCTACTACTTGTATATGATTATATTATTGAGTATTATGTTGAGAAATGTAGAATTGTTATTAATTTGGTGTTGAGTTTAATTGATGTCGAATTAATTGATGTTTGATTTAATTGGTGATGTTTATTAAATATAATTAGTGTTGTTGCTTGATGTCATGGTGGCCGTTGTGTCACCGTTTGTCGTGTTGCTATGGTGGTTTTGGGCCGCCGTTTGTCGTGTTGCTATCGTTGTTGTGTTGTTGTAGTTGTTACTGGTCGTGTTGTTGTTGATTCTAATCAGTTGATAATGATGTTGAAAATATGGAATTCCTATTGATGTTGTCTTTAAGCTGTTGATTATTGATGTTGATTCCATAAAGATGTTGATTGTGATAGTTGTTGAATTTGATGTTGTCGGGTCGAAATATGCTCATGCATTCATTCATGTGTCAGTCCCGGTGTTGATAATTCGGTGTTGATAATTCGGTGTTGATAAATCGGTGTTGATAATTCGGTGTTGATAAATCGGTGTTGATAATTCGGTGTTGATAAATCGGTGTTGATAATTCGGTGTTGATAATTTGGTGTTGATAAATCGGTGTTGAATTGGTACCACATGCATTTAAAGAGTCTAGGTCGCATTGCATCCATTGTCTAATTGGGTTGAATTTAAATTGATTGAGGTGCTATGTTTATGAGTTGTGTTTGTTTATGTGTTTGGTCGTCCCAGAGGATGATATTTTGTGTATTATGTTTTCCCTATTCTTGTGTGTTAATACACCGATGCCTTGTGTGAATATAATCTCACCCCTTGCTTTTTGTCTTGTCTGGCTTGGCCCTGTGATTGTGAAATCGCAGTATCTACAGGTTATCAAGTTTCGAGTTCGAGTCAAGTGGAGCCCGCTCTGATTGTGACACTTGGGAAAAAGTCTTAGAGTCTAGGATGTTTTGCTACTTTATTATTAAAGCTAATGTATTTTATTATAAAGGAAGTTGCTATGTTCCATCTTTAAAACAATTTTCAAATAATTTCAATATTGGGTCCAATTCTATAGTTATTTTATCCGCTGCATGATGTCTCTTAAAAGGAATTTTTGAAAAATCATATTAAAAATTAAATTATTATTAGTCTCGGGTTCGGGGCATTACAATTTAAGCTTATGAATAGAGTCCAATCTAAAATACTAGTTCATTAGTTGGTAAAGCTGCCCGACTTAAATATTAGATTGATGTATTTAATATTAGAGTTTTAACTGAGTCACGATTGTGATGATGTGATAAGTCTTTTTGCTCTATGAAACTAAGTTGGATAAAAAACACGCTTACAACCAACTTCTTCAATTTCTTTTTATGTTTCTTGTTATTAGTGCGAAGTATTTATTAATTTTTTGTCAAATGTCTAATCTTTTTCATAAAACTTTACCAACCATCTTTAGTGGCGTATCTCGGACCCGTATTTTGTGCAGTCACTCATTCCTTACCGCCCGATCTCGATCGTCCGATCTCGATCGCACAGTTTAAAATCATAATATACCTTTATTATGGGTTGTCTCATCGAGATTAAACGGACGAAAATATATAACTGCGCAACTGCACACAAACAGCGACGGTAAAAGACTTGGACCCGTTATATTTGTCATTCCAATGGCGGTTGAACCATTTGCAAAACACCCAACATTTACAAATATTTTGATTAATGATTAATTGAACCTTTTAAAATTTGTAGTTCGGTTGATGAACCAGTTAATTGGTTTGGACTTTTTTTGTGCAATGTGGTCTATTTACTTAAATATGATCCAATTAACTATATATTTTGCATACCTTTAATCACGTTCTTTAAAGATTATTTATTATTTTTGTATACTTAAATAATTAAATTAAATGAAAGAGATAGTAATAATTTAGGTTCAATTTTTAATATAATTTCCTAACTAAATTGAAGGAAAATTCAAGTAAATTTTGGAGGGTTGAATTTTCCATGGAACATTTCAGATATACAAAATGTTCCAATCCAATGAAATTAATTGATGAAAAATATATTCAAGGTGAGGTAACTTGGCAAATCAACAAAGTGTTACTACAATTTGTCAAAAAAAAAAAAAAGTGCTACTACAAGACAAATATTTGGTCTTTGTTTGGTGGAAAAGAGCAAGACAGTGATAATTGAAAGGAATGTAAGGAAACTGATCAAATGAAAAGATACTTGTCTTCCATAGGATATTGTTCCATTTGTAACTTTTTATTCAAACTTGTCAGTCTTCTAAAACAGCCTTAAATTGCTTCTATTATAGCATGCTTATGATTGAAATGAATCTAAAACTTCCCTACATATATTGTTCTACTCTTATGCTTTTTGCTTTAACACTTCATAATCTCATACATGATATATCAATATCACCATGAGCAATAAGTAGGTTATTAATTAACTTTCATTTTGTGTCAAAAAAAAAAAAAATTAACTTTCATTTTTTCATTGTTCCTCCAAATTTTCATTTTCAATAGAAAAAGAAAATGAGTTTCTTAGTTTTCAAAGGATTATTCTTTATTTTAGTTTGTGTTGGGATGTTAGCTTCTCAACCATATATTGCATGTGGTTTGAGAACCAAAGATCTTGCTTTGAGATGGGATAAGAGGAAATTACATTTTGTTGCAATGGAGGGTTTGGAATCAAAAATGGATTTGGCACATTCACCTTCAATGACATTTGATGTTAATCAATCAAACAAAAGGACAGTCAAAAAAGGGTCAGACCCAATTCACAATAGAAGCTGAAATGCTTTGGCAATGTCCTTTATTAGTATATGTTCTTCCAAGGTTGGTTAGTTTATTAGTTTTTTTTTTTATTTTTGTATTAGCCCTGGTTCCCAGAGGAAGGCGATCCCGATAATCCAGAGTTCGGACGTGGGGTAATTAAAGTCTGATTAAGAATTGTTTTCTCTAATTAGTTTATTAATTTTATTGAGTTTATTTGTCAGGTGAAGAATTGTAGCTGAAACCTCATCTTTGTATCAGCACCATTTCTGATTGTGTAAAGATATCATAGATAATGTGACAAATAGTTGGATAGTTTGATAATATTGTTGGCTATCAAATACAAAATATAGTGAAATTTTCTTTTTCTTTTCTATTTGAAAATAATATATATATATATATAATCATGTTGACCCTGGTTCATGCTTAATACAGTTAGTAACGCCTTAAGGAAATAGATAATCATCTTTTTTTGACTAAGAAATAGATAATCATTTTATTGTATAGTGGAAGTTGATTTAAAATATTGAATTTTAGAGACTAATTTAAAATAAGTTTAAATGCATTTATGGTCTTCTTTTTGAAAATATAGTCTCCAATTTTTAATATTTTTTTTTAAAAGTCCACAACTAAATTTTAGACAATTGCCCCACTATTGAATTTTAGGCTTATATTTGGTGAAGTGTTATCTTGAATGATAAGCTGACAAATTTGTGATGTACCAATGCCGATTTTTGAAAATCTTATTTTTTTAAGGTTTATATTTTTTGTTAAATTTTTCAATCTTTTTATTTTAAAACAATAATTCAATGATTTAAAAAAATAGTAAAATTTAATCTACATATGCATTGCCAAACCACCCTACCACGCCAAAAAAGGTTGATTCGGTTGGTAAGGTGTTGATTCATATCCGACAAGGCAAAGGTTCAACTTATGCTGCCGTTCTATGGACTTCTTTGGTGGATAATCTATATGTACCTTCATATGCGCTTTTTAAGCCTAAAAGGCTTGCCCTTTGGTAAGTCCTCGGAACTCAACTCATCTAAACTTTCCATGTGCACAAAAAAAAATAACCTACCTCCCTGTGACTTGACAATGCCCTACAATTTCAATATCAAAGACAAACATTGTGATTCACTCTAACATATGAAATTGGCAGTCAATTCTAATCTTGCAGACCACTGGATAATGCAAATATTGATCATCCATATCACCACTTATACAATAACATAACTTCAACCTGGTAAAAGAAGTGCTGAAAATTTATGGCTTATTTTTGTAACTTTTTTGATAATTGATACATACAAATACATTGTATCGTTTGATCCATGTAACCAACTTTCATTAATAGGAAAATACCTTCCGGCTTTCGTTATTTGCTCAAATTCAAATATCAAACAGTGGACAAATAATGCGGCGAGTTTTGACTTGAAAATACTTTCCGCCTTTCGTTATTTGCTAAAATTCAAATCCAAACAGTGGACAAATAATGCGGCGAGTTTTGACTTGAAATTTTATAAACAAGATGAACATAGGTAAAGAAAAAAAGAGTGAAAAGGGAGGGTACAAAACTTGCTAGTTGCAAATTTCTGACAAGATCTATCTCTCTCCCATTGATATGTTGAATATGACCAAGGTCAAATGAATCCAACAAAACATAATCTCGGTATTTCAGTTAGTCTTGACGAGACGCTGAGATCTATTGTATCTGTTCTTCCTGTGTGAATTGAACTGCATTGAAGATATCTTACGCGCAACTTCCTGCCAAATCATGTTCACTGCATCCTCGGGTTTGGATGGATATTGATACTCAAAGTGATGTGTAATCTCCTTCAATCTTTCCCACATCTTGGTCCATTCCTTGCGCTTGATTGAACGAAGGAACTTCAGTAAGTAACCTTTCTTTATGGCATCGGTGGAGCGAACAAATAAGGAAAACTCCGAGTAGTCCAAAACATCTTCAAATGGTAGCTCAATTTCATCACTAATGATGACAGGAACACAGTGGCTTACTATGGCATCGAAAAGTCGATTAGATGATGGAGTATCTCCAGCAATGTTAAGGCAAAATTTGGACATGGACATGCCCTGGCTTGCCTGATTAACCCCATTTCCACCTATGCTCCCAAATGTAAAATGCACGTCTTTCTCATCTTTGAGGAGGTAATACAGTTCTTGGCGAATAACTCCTCCCTGTGGTTTCAACATGATATTCAACCAATTAAAGTTAAGAAAAATTTATCTGCCACATCGAAAATACATTAAAGTTGTCAAGGAAAGTAGAATTGATAGAAAAGACTGCAAAAATCATGTCAGCACAATGATTTTATATACCAATAGATGTCAAAGAAAGAATATTACTAAAATCAGTACAAAAACAAAAACAACCAGAGTGGAAAGCTTTGTATACAAGCTAAAATGGTCCCCCCTGTGCTGGTTCCTGTTCTACATGACTATATATTCAATCAATGTATTGTATATTTGTGAGAATTAGCTCAAATGCACTGCTATTTATATCTTGATTGCTTTTAAAAATTCAATAAACATATGGCGTATGGTCTACACCCTGAGAGAGGTGCGAGTCACCTGTTCTCAGACAAAGGGATTAGGGAGATAGATAATGGTTTATTCTTGAAGGCATTATATCGCCATAGGACTACCTTGTTAGAGGTAGTGGCTATCTATCCCTTGTCATAGCAGGCCTCATCCGTTAAGGCTAAGACGTGGATGCACTCTAGGGTTCGAACCTTCTCTTTTTTTTAAACTAAAAACATAAGATGGTAGGCTGACGTTGGAAATGAAAGGTCCATAAAACAAAGGCATTATAAGCCCAACTATCAGCCTTAGATATGAATTATGACCTAAACACGTGTATTGTGTTGAACGACAGGTAAAGATAAGGGAGAGCCTTCCAAGTGTGCATCAGAGTAGTAAATAGATTACCTAAAAAGCTAAGCTAATAGGATGGTGGCATAGCAAGGAAGTCCCCCTCAGAGAGGTGGCCCGGGTATGAGTGAGTCAAGACCATGGATACGGCTACACTCATTGCATAAATAGCATACACAACTTTATATTTATTAATATAGAGAAGGTGTGTAAATAGCAAACACAACTCTATGTTTACCTATACACTCTTCACCCACATTTGTTGGTCAAATTGCTAACAACTCCCCTGTATCTGGATCCTCTCCAATGAATGGAGGGTGCAGATATAACCCTGCCTTTACACCCCTGTGAGGCTCAAGGTGTGTTGTGTGTGCATTGGTATGTGTAGAATGTTTAAGTTATTAGTGCTTGATATCGAACATTTTACGCCCATTATACAATTGAAACCAGGCAATTTGCAGCACAATCAATTACAAATAAAGTTCATAGATGAATATCAACACTAAACATTCATAATAAAGTAAAGTAATGATGCATCAAACAGATAACACGAGTGTCATAGAAACTTACATCTTTCCTGTATATCGCGCCCTGGAAATACACCAGCGTGGAACGCTCGTCGTATGAAGGTGATTCAGCACTTGGTATCGTACCCACCAAATGTCTATAGGGAGCTATTATATCTTTCTTGATATTTGCTAACTCAACAGGATACCTACCGAAATCTGCAAGTATGAGCATAGCAGAAGCCAAGTCTCTTCTTGCATCCAACAAGCTGTTAGGATGATGGGCAACAATTAGATGATTCTTCCCTCCCGAGTGTTGCCATTCTTTCCGCCCCTTTAAGAAATGTACCAATCTGTCTTGCAACATTTTGTTAACACTAACTTGTCCCTCCGCTTGAGTCTTGGAATGCCGATTGTAACTCAAAGACGAGAAAAACGGCACAAAAAATATATCTGCTTGACTTGAATTCTGCACTCTAATTGCAGTACAAGGTTGACCAGCTTTTGCAGTGTTTGATGATAGAAGATCAAGTGTGAGCCAATATTCGATACTATGCTGCAAATTCAATCCACCGGGATAACGTGGAATATGGCTGGGGTTATCCACCTCTGGCCACGTTTGATTTACACTTCCCTTCCAACCCAATAACCCGAAGTGAAATTCCGGAGGCAAATCATACATGAATACTTTCAACAGAGCTCGAGTTGGATCACATACCCTATTCATCTTCTTATTCTTCTGTTCTACAGAACTTCTCTTCTGACTTGAATTGGAAACTTTCCAATCAGAATCTCTATGTTTTAACGTTTGAACTTTTAAATCCTCAGAAGGGTACGTAGGAAGCATTATTTGTTCCTTCTTGAAATCGGGCGTAAAGTAAAACGACGAGTTATTAACAATAATAAGCTCTAAAACTGATCTAGGTATCAAAGAATGGCTACTAAACTGAAGTAGGAAAATGGTAGACAGGACCAAAAGGAACATAGAAATAAGCATCACACAAAACATTAACCTAGACGGAACCATACTCTTCTCTGACATTTTAAAGTCCAACTAAATCAAATCCGATTAAATGCACAGAAACACAACAATTGATCACAGAATTCGTTCAACCAATTGTTTCCAACAGCAACACAGAATATGATAAAGGGTCTCAAAGGGTATCCATAGATCAAATCCCTCAAGTCATAGGACAATACCACTACAGTTAAATGCACCGAAACACAACGATTGATCACAGAGTTCGACCAATTGTGTCCGACATCAACAAATAACACGATAAAGGGTCTCAAAGGGTATATGCTATTACCTCAAACACACAGCACATAACATGATAAAGGGTCTCAAAGGGTATTATCCATAGGCATAGCTGAAATCCATAAAGTCAAAGAACAAAACCAACCTAACCAATCAATGAAATCTCAACCATCAATATTGTTATAGAAGATCCCAACTAGTAGAAAACGTTGATGAGATATAGTTTCAACTATAACCCACTATGACCTTTGAAATTCAACCTGTGTTGACCCAATTCAAAGCTAGTAACAAAAAAAAAAGAATCAGCTTCAATATTCAGCATTTATTCATAAAGTAATATGAAACATTAAAAATACATGAACTAAACAAAAATAGAAGATAAATTAACATCTGGGTAATGAAGAATTGATGATGAATTGAGGAAGAAAAGGGTACCTGATGATGAGATTGATGCAGATTTCACTTCATCATCACAGTAGACAGTAGAGTAAAAAAGGAAGAAACTTTATTATCGATATTAAAGGATTATGTTTGTATTAAACGAGTAAGATATGATTTTGTTGTGTTATCAAGTTAATTCATTGGATTTATACTATCTCTGTCGCTTTCTTATTCTTCTTTTGTTTTTTTTTTTTTTGTTCTTTCTTTATAGTATTTATAAAAATTTTAACTGCATTAAAAAAATTATTTTAGAACACAAAACTTATCTGTTTTTTTTTTGACAGAAAATAAAATTTATCTTTTCAAAATTGTTTAATTGGATATTGTATTTTATATATAGAATGGGTTCGAATCTAAAATTTTTTATTTATAGTAATATCTAAAAAGGTAAATTTGTAACTATTAGATGACATGACAAAAAAAAAAATTAAAGATATAGATTTAAGCGATATTTGCTTAAGAAAGAACATTTAAGGGAAGTTTGTTTTTTTCTTTTTTTTGAAAGACAAAAAAAAGGGAAGTTTGTTTTAATAGATATAGATTTAAGAGATTGCTAAAGATATTTCCTTATTTGTTTTAATAATATTTTAAATTTTATAATTTTTATTGTAATTTTACTCAATTAATAAGATATGAAACAAAAATAAAGATTTGAATCAAGCATAAAAATCACAACAAAATAAGCATAAAAAATAGGAACAAGCCAAAAACAATAAAAAGATTATAGGAAGTTTAATAAAAAAATTATAAAAAAATAGAAACAATAAAAAGATTATAGAAAGATTGTTTAGCCAATAAATTTTTTTATAGAAAGAATAAGATTGAATACGCATAAAAATAGGAACATGAAAACATACCTAAAAATAGTACTCGCTCAGTTTTTTTTTACTTGTCCTTTTTATATTTTACGGGTATGATTTGTCAATTATATCATTTGTCAATTGCTCTTATCTTTTTCAATAAAACCAATTAATGCTATATATTTGGAAAACTAAATCTTTTTTTTTTAATTTTTTTGGTACATAATATATTAAATTTTGTTTTTTTCACATAATATATTAAATTTATTGGAAAACGGAAGTGGGTGCAAAAAAATATGAATTTATTAGTGAATTAAAACGAGGGTATAATAGAAAGATAAAATGCAAAAATACACTTCCTTAATTTTGTATTAATATTCTAAAAAGACAAGTAAGAAGAAACGGAGGGAATAATATGATAAAGCTTTTTTTGTAAGCAACAATATAATAAAGTTAATTACTATCAAATTTACTAAATTATAATAAACACTCCTAATCAAATATCAAATTTAGTGGTCCACTTCGTCTTTATGTTCCCCTAAACATGCAAAAACATTATCCTTATTTGAATTTTCATCAATTAAGGCAAAAGTCTATGCATAAAAATGTGAAGTACAAAACAAAAATAATAAAAAAATTATAAAGAGTTTAGTAAATCGAAAAATATCTACTAACAATATATTAAAAATAATTACTTCCAATTATCAAATTATCGAATTTGTCCTCATCAATTTTAATAATAATTATAACATGTTAAATTATAATCTATTTAAAAATATACTCCCTCCGTTTCTTTTTAATTGTCTTTTATTATCATATTTAGCGTTTCTATTTAATTGTCCTTTTTGTATTTTATGGGTATGATTTGTCAATTTTAGCCTTTGTCAATTGCTCTTATCTTTTTCCATAAAACCAATTAATGCTATATATTTGGAAAACTAAATCTTTTTTATTTTAAATTTTTGTTAGTACATAACATATTAAATTTTGTTTTTTTTACATAATATATTAAATTTATTGGAAAGAAAAAGTGTGGGCAAAAAAATAGGAATTTATTGGTGGATTAAAACGAGGGTATAATAGGAAGATAACGTGCAAAAATACACTTCCTTAATTTGGTGTTATCATTCTAAAAAGACAATTAAAAAGAAACGGAGGGAGTATGAGGGAATGACTTTAATTAATAAAACAAATTTATTAATTAATGGGTTACCTTGTTATAAGGCTACCTTAAGTTATACTGTAGATTTCTTAGGAACAAAGTAGTGCTACCTTAATTAATGAAGTTGACAGAAATCTCTTTGCTAGAAACAAAATAGGCCTACCTTATTATTTAGTCCCCCCTCCCTTTTTCCTCTGTACTTTGCTTTATCTTTATATATATATATATATATATATATCTAGGGATACTCTTTTTTTTACAGTATCTAGGGACGCTTATGCTCCTCCTTTCCTTTTATGCTGGAAAAAGACAAATTTATTTATTTAATAAATTTTACAAAAAATAACATAATAGTTTTATTTATATTTTAACAATATTTGATAATAAATTTTTAAATATTTTATTCTAAATAAATATTTGCAATAATATAATTACGAACTTAATCTTTTTATCTTTTTATCTTTTTATCTTTTTATCTTTTTATTATACTAAAGGGTGATAATGCTCAACCCTAATGCCCCATCTTTTACCCTAATGTCATACATCATCAATGATGTCATCATGCTAATTGCTAATTAACATGTGTCCCAATAGATGAAAGCCACTTTACCCCTTTCTCTTAACATTACCCCTTTCTCTTAACATATGTCCCAATCCATAAAAGTCACATGTACTCCTTTCTCTCCAAAGTATTGACATATGTTCCAGTGCATGCATGCCACGTGGATCCTTTTCTCTTCAAACCCCAACCAAAACCTTCTCTCATTCTCTCTCACCGTCTTACACTCCTCTCTGTTTCTCCACCCTCTCTTCTACCATTCTTCTTCTCTCTCTCGTGCTCTCCTTCCCTCCTTGGCCCCCAGTTTTGGTGTAGTTGTTGCCCCATCTTCACTTGTGGTTTCCTTACTCATAACATCCCATATCTCATCGAAATCAACCTTGTCCTCAAGGTTAAAATCAGGGTAAGTAGCTTGAATTTCCTCATAGCATTCCCAAGTAGCATCTTCCGGGAAGAGGCCTTCCCATTGAATAAGTACTTGTGCATCAGCAGGGCCTGTACCCTTCTTCCAATCCAACACGGCCAATGGTTGGATGATAGGCTCATTGTTCTCAGCATTAATGGGCAATTGCAGTGGAGTAGCCGTGGTGTCAAAGCAAGGTTTGAGTTGGGAAACATGGAACACAGGGTGGATTTTGCTTCCTTCAGGTAGTTCAAGCTTGAAAGCTACCTCTCCAATGGCCTGTAGCAATTTGAAGGGTCCATAGAAACGCTTTGATAGTTTGTGAATGCGTTTCCCCATGACAGAATTCTGTCGGTAAGGTCTAAGTTTGACAAAAACCAAATCTCCTTCCTTGAACTTGTGAGGAATGCGATTCCTGTCAGCAAGCAATTTCATGGTTTCTTGGGCTTTTAACAGCTTTCGTTTCAGTACCTCTAGCATTTCAGTGCGTTCCTGCACTGTAGCCTCCACTGCTTGTATTGTTGTTGACCCCGGTATATAATCAGCTAGAGTAGGTGGTTCACGCCCATAGACAACCTGAAATGGTGATAGCCCAGTAGATGTATGCACTGCTGTATTGTAATGCCATTCAGCCCAATGTAAAAATTCACCCCATCTTTTTGGTTGTTCGTGCACAAAACAACGTAAATATTGCTGCAATACTTTGTTCACAATTTCTGTTTGGCCGTCACTTTGTGGGTGATATGCGGAGGACATTCTTAACTTGGTTCCACTTAAACGGAAGAGTTCCTTCCAAAATTTGCTAAGGAAAATTGCATCACGATCAGACACCATGCTTCTCGGCATGCCATGAAGTTTGCATATCATTTTAGCAAATAAATCTGCTACCCGCACTGCTGTAAATCCCGTGGGTAGCATCCCAAAGTGTGCAGCCTTTGACAACCGATCTACCACCACTAAGATTACGGTATGTGTTTGGAACGAAGGGAGCCCTATCACAAAATCAAGAGATATGTCTTCCCAAACTCTCTCCGGAATAGGGAGGGGATGTAACAAGCCATAGGGAGAATGTGTTGCTGGTTTGGTTTGTTGACATATAAGGCATGCTTTTACAAAGTCCGCAACTTCTCTGCACATACCGTGCCAAAAAACATTCTCTTGAAGCCTACCAAAGGTTCGGTGGATACCACTATGTCCTCCCACCGGGGATGAATGAAACTCCTCTAATAGTGTTTGTTTGAAGGAGGATTTGGAAGGAACAAACAATTTCCCTTTGAAGAAAATTAACCCATCCAAAACTCTGTAATGTGGGTAGGCCTCGGGCTGAAGTTGAATTTGAACCAGCAGCTGCTGAAATTCCTCATCATAGAGTACCTGTTCCTTGAATTTAGCCAGAAATTCAAAATGTGGAATAGTGATCATTAAACAGTGCACACGAGACAATGCATCAGCAACTTTGTTTTGAGCTCCGGGTTTGTATATTATCTCGTAAGAGTACCCTAATAGTTTAGCCAAGTAGAATTGTTGCTCCGGTGTTTGAATTACTTGGGTCATGAGCTCCCTTAGGCTTCTTTGGTCAGTCCGGATGATGAAAGATGTACCCAATAAGTAAGTCCTCCATTTTTTTACAGCAGAAGTAATAGCACACAACTCCCTCACATAAGTGGAAGCTTGCAACATTCGAGGACAGAACTGTTTGCTGTAGTAACAAATGGGGTGTTCACCTTGTATCAACACGGCTCCCATTCCACTGCCCGACGCGTCTGTTTCAATGATAAATGGTGCTTCAAAATTAGGTAACCCCAAAACCGGTGCGGTACTCATCGCATATTTCAAAGAATCAAAAGCCTCTTGGGCTTGGTTGGACCAAATAAAGGCTTCCCTTTTGAGTAGTGCAGTCAGAGGAGAAGCAATGGTGGCATAGTTCTTGACAAACTTGCGGTAGAAGCCGGTAAGCCCCAAAAACCCACGCAATTGTTTCACATTGGAGGGCACAGGCCAGTCTTTCATGGCTGCAATTTTAGAAGAGTCGGGCCCAACCCCAGCAGCAGACACAATGTGACCCAGGTACTCTATTGAATTCTGGGCAAAGATACACTTCGATTGTTTCAAGCAAAAATCATTGTTTTTCAGACATTGAAAAACAGTTTCAAGGTGTTGCAAGTGGGCATCCAAAGTTGGACTATAAATCAAGATATCGTCAAAAAAAACAATCACGAATTGACGAAGGAAGGGAGCAAAAATCAGATTCATAGTAGCTTGAAAGGTGGAGGGAGCATTACAGAGACCAAAGGGCATTACCAGAAATTCATAATGGCCTTGATGAGTACGAAAGGCTGTCTTATGAATGTCGCCCTGTGCCATCCGAATTTGGTGGTAACCGGAGCGAAGATCGAGTTTTGAGAACCACTGAGTTCCATACAATTCATCCAAAAGCTCGTCAATTGCAGGAATAGGAAACCGATCTTTGATAGTGAGAGCGTTGAGAGCTCTATAGTCCACACAGAAACGCCACGACCCATCTTTCTTCCGAACTAAGAGCACCGGAGATGAGAAGGCGCTGGAGCTATGTTGAATCAGTCCCTGGGCTAGCATATCTTTAATTTGAGATTCAATTTCTTGTTTTTGGAAATGGGGGTAGCGGTAGGGACGAACGCTAACAAGATTAGCAGATTGGGCAAGGTTGGTTTTGTGGTCTACTGGCCGGGTTGGGGGTAGGGAGGTTGGGGCTCGAAAGAGACAATCAAAGCGTTGGAGTAACGGAGTGATGCGAGAATCATCAAGGTGAGGATGATTTTCAAGGTCAGGAGTGATGAGTTGGAGTTGTAAACATGTATCAATGGCATCTGTCTCAACAAGACGGTGAAATTGGTGAAGGTTTGATTCTTGTGGACCGGGTTTTGGAGCTCCAGCTAGCAATACGGATGATCCATCTTTGGAGAAACTCATGGTAAGTTTCTCATAGTCAGTCACAATGGGCCCTAGGGTTTTAAGCCATTGTACCCCCAAAACTAACTCTGCACCACTCAAGGGTAATACATACAAATCCACCAAAAATTCATGAGAGCCCATTAGGAGAGAAACTTTAGAACACATGGAGGTACAGCCCAATTGCTCACCATTTCCCACCAAGACATTGAAGGTGTGGGCTTTCTGCACAGTTAGGCCCAATTGTTTTACCACCCTATCCTGGACAAAATTATGTGTACTCCCACTATCAATGAGAACCCCCACTGGTTTGTGATTAATAAGGCCCACGACCCGGAGTGTCTGGGGAATGGAATGACCCATGAGAGCATGCAAACTTATTTGGGCCGGGTCGGGTACATCTTCCGGATCGGTCACGGAGTCCACCGTTTCAGAAAGTCCCACGTGGAGAGCAGCCACGTCCTCGTGAATTTCATCAGGGGTAACGATTAACAGATGAAACGATCGCTTACAACGATGACCTTTCACAAATTGCTCATCACAATTGTAACAGAGGCCCTGTTCGCGTCGAGCTTGTAACTCCGCTGGAGAAAGACGTTTGATGGGCGGTGAAGAACGAGGAGGAGTCACGGACATCGTCGGCCGGAAGGATGAAGATGATGGGGCTGTGGGAGGTGGCCGGGAAGACGATGACGACGGGGCTGTGGATGGGGGTTTGGAGTGACCCTGCGAACGATCCAACAGCTTGTCTTCTTGGAGTTTGGCCAAATTAATGGCGTGGGTCAGAGAATGAGGTTGAAATGCTAACACCTCACGGCGGATCGCCAGTTTGAGACCGGAGATGAAACAGCTGAGGTAAAAGGTCGGTGGAAGCCCAGTGATGCGATTGGCAAGCATTTCAAACTGACCATGATATTCACGAATAGATCCGGTCTGGCAAAGCTTAAAAAGAGCTCCTTTGGGGTCATCGTATTGTGACGGAGCAAATCTGGCCTCGAGAGCTTGCAGAAAGGTGTTTCAGGTCAAGATCTGACCATTGGAATGCATCCATTGGAACCACGGTAAGGCATCACCGTCCATGTAGAACGAGGCAATACGGAGGCGTTGTTCGTCCGGAGTCAAGTGGTAGTCAAAGAACTGGTTGATCTTGAAGATCCAACCCATCGGATCTGTACCATCAAAGCGTGGAATGTCAAGCTTGATGGACGTCGCTGGTGTTGTCGCGGTGGGTACGTTCAACGGAAACCCAGGCGGCCCCAATCGAGAACGTAGGCCATGGATCTCGTCAGCAACATGATTCTGAAAGTTTTGCTGGGAGATGATGAGATTTTGGATGGAAGCGTTGAGGTCCTCGAGTGAAGGGTTGGAGGCCATGACAATCAATGAAAGCACCAAGTTGTTATGAACGTGGTGTGGGTGAGTGTGAGCAAAGAGAATAAATGCTAACAAACTATAGATTCTATCTTACTACTGCTTTGATCATGAATTTTTCTGCCTTTATTGCATCAATCAATAGTACATATATAGTATTATCTAGTGTGGCCCTTAAAGGGTAGAATAGTACAATTACAATCATGAGATAATCATTACTACTAACTGTGACATCACCACAGAAAGTGTGACCTAGGCAGAATATCATCTAGAATGCTCTATTACTTCTTACCCCTCCTTGGAGCTATTCCCACTTCAGCAAAGTCCTCCAAATACTTGGGCCTTGTAGTGTGTCGCTTGGCCCCCAGTTTTGGTGTAGTTGTTGCCCCATCTTCACTTGTGGTTTCCTTACTCATAACACCGTCTCGCCCTCCCCTCTCTTTCTCCCCCCTCTCTCTCACGATCCTTCTCTCCGCCACCACTCTCTTCGACCGAACATCACCACACCCACACCATTGGTTTCACTGACTCTCTCTCTCTGTCCTCGCATTATCAACCCTAAAACCTAGATTTCAATTCCTCAGATTTTGATCTTGCATGTCTGATATTTTCCATGAAATTGAATCTTTGGATGACAATAAACTCAGGTAACTACAGTGATCTCTTTTCTCTTCCAATTATTCTATTGGTTGAATATCAAGTTGTTTTGTTCTGTTTTTTATTTTTTTCAAAAAAATTTGTGATGAAGGAGAACATGAGCATCATAGACAGTAGTTTAATTATTTAAAAAAAATTTGTGATGAAGGAGTGCAAGAACATAATGAACAATAGTGGCATGCACGGTGGTGACAGGAGTGATGGGGTGATGCTGTTAATCTTCATGAAGGTTTTGTTTAACTGAGATTTATTTTATATTGCAAATCTTTTGATAATTTTCTTTGAAAAGTAGAGTGAAATTTGTGTGGTTAATTGTAATGAAAAGTATTGTTCTTTCTAGCTTAAATTAGAGATGTTGAACTTTTGATGTTGTTCTTATTAGTGTGTATAATGTATGATTTTTGGGCTGATTTAGATTGTAATTAATAATCGTATAATTGTATTCACTTGGTTTTTTGTTTTATTTTATTTGTAGATTTTTGAAACACGGAACTCATGTTTAGTGGAATCTGACTTTTACTTTCAATAGAAAACTTACATGGAGGCTTTGCTTTGGCTGGCCTGGTGATAAATTGTGTGAGAATATTAATCATCAATCCTAACTCCCAAATTTTAATTCCTCGAATTTTAATTTCATACTTTTAACTTTACAATTTTCCCAATTTTCTATTTTCTTGGCAAATTGTTATTATTGTTGCAGGTTCTTATGCTGTGTATTTAGTGCCATGACATACTGATATATTTGAATTCTTGGAATTGAAGTTAAGGCTTGAAACCCTAGGTTTTGGTTTGGGACTCTTATTTGTGTTAAAATTGCTACTGCTATATGATTGTTTTGTTATTGCTATGAGATTTCAAGAAGTTTGGTTTTTAAGAAGAAAAACAGAATTAATCCATATCTTTTTTGTTTTTACAGTTTAATTGTTGCATTCTTATTCTAAAATTTAACTTTGTTATGGCAAAATATAGTGAGTTATGAATAGTGAACATATATTGTTAAAATTGCTACTGCTATATGATTGTTTTGTTATTGCTATGAGATTTCAAGAAGTTTGGTTTTTAAGAAGAAAAACAGAATTAATCCATATCTTTTTTGTTTTTGCAGTTTAGTTGTTGCATTTATTTGTGTTAAAATTGCTACTGCTATATGATTGTTTTGTTATTGCTATGAGATTTCAAGAAGTTTGGTTTTTAAGAAGAAAAACAGAATTAATCCATATCTTTTTTGTTTTTGCAGTTTAGTTGTTGCATTCTTATTCTAAAATTTAACTTTGTTATGGCAAAATATAGTGAGTTATGAATAGTGAACATATATTATCTTCTTATTTTTTTTTTATTTTCTATAGATGTTGTCTTATGATGGATTTTGTTCCATGTTCTTTATCTAAACTTCAACTATTATGTTAATCTTGAATTTTGTTGTGAGTCATATAAACATTTGAAGTGATGGGTTCTTTATTTTACAATGCCATTTGCTTCATTTTTTATATTCAATTGTTGAGAGGCTTGGTCTTTTTTTTTCTCATCATGTTGGTGCAGGGTAGTGTAAAGTTGAGAATAAGTTTGAGGTGCTTACTGCCACCACTGATGGATATCATCCTCTTGCTCTTTCTGCTAAATAAATAGGTATGTCAGTTCAACTATATTGCTTCAAATGATATGATAAGAACTTTAAAAGCTGCATGAGATTTTTTTTTGCAACAGATCTACATGAGAATTTTTAAAATTATTATAATTATGGAATTGAATGAGGAGTCTATGGCATATGTAGAGAGGCTTTTTGATACTCTTATTGTGGTTATTTCTCTTATATTTTTGTTCATAGTCAATATGCTATCTAGAAGCTTTTTACTAATATTATTGTTTTCATGTTCAATTTATTTTTGCTACTCCTAAATCTTGATTGGTTTGATTTTGTTCATGCAGAAGCCGCCAAACCTTAAGAAATCACTTCATGTGGAAGTGAAGCAGCTTATAGCCGCAAGTGTGCTTCTAATATTTCCTCAAGTGCTCTCTTTCAAATTAAATTTGTGTGTAATTTGAGTGTTCACTATATCTATTTTTTCTTTCCCAAGTGGGCATAATTAATTAGATCAAAGAGCACATAGTATATGAGTTTTTTCTTTTGTTGGATATCAGTTTAGTTTTAGACTTATTAAGGCATGAATTGAAAGTGAGAGATAATTTGTTGGCTTCATGTTCATTGTTTGTAACCTTCAAAATACACATCAATCATTATTTGTTTTCTATGGAGTTTTGGTTTGATGGTAATAATTCATATATCACCTTGCTATCTAAGAAAACTGGTGATCAATTAACAACCATTTGCTAAGAATTCCATCCACAAAATTTGCACAAATAAGGATTATTTCATATTGCAGTTCTTTTGATAATTTTCTTTGGAAAGTAGAGTTAAATTTGTGCGGTTAATTGTAATGAAAAGTATTGCTCTTTTTAACTTATATTAGAGATGTTGAACTTTTGATGTTGTTCTTATTAATATGTATAATGTATGATTTTGTGACTGGTTTAGATTGTAATTAATTATCTTATAATTGGATGATTTTATAATTGTATTTACTTGGTTTTTTTGTTTTATTTTATTTGTAGATTTTTGAAACATAGAATTCATGTTTAGCAAACTCCGACTTTTACTTTCTATAGAAAACTTTCATGGAGGTTTTACTTTGGCTAGCCTAAAGAAAGATTATGTGAGAATATGATGATGGTAATTGTGTGAGGAAAATCAGGTTTCTTTATTCAGACTCAACTTCCCACTTTTCTTTTTTTGATTACCTCTGCTCAAGAAAACCTCATATATGGGAGAATGAAACTTATTTTCCTGACTAGGTATATGCACTTTTTTTGCAGATATACAAGAATAAGGATGTGATATGTTGATTGCATTATGTGTGCCTGAGCTCATGATCTCTTCAAACAGATGCACTTTCCTGGTAATAATCTTTCATTCTCATATCTAAATAACTAAATTATCATGATCTCATATTGTTCACAATTGCCAAAAAGAAAAATTTAGCAAAGAGTAGATAAAAATCATATTTTTATTGTGATTTTAGTTAGATTGGCTTATTTTTTAAAATTTAAATATTGATGATTTTTCAATCAACTATATGATTCACAATATTATTATATATATGGAGTAACACTACTCTTTTGATTTTTTTATTGGACAATCATTGTGTAGTGATTCTTTTGTGCATGCAAAACTGATTTTGTTTTAAAGAATTGTAATTTTGTAGACCAGACATCTCCATGCTCAGGTGCATTTGCTGCAGGTCAAGCAGTCTCATTTAAAGTAGAGTAACAAATTTGTAATGGTTACTAAGAAATAGATTTTGTTGGTTGATTTTTGTTTCTGTTTTCCTCTCATTTAGTATTGAGAAGTTAGTTTGGTTGATTCAAGCATGATATGTCATAGGAATTTGCATGTATCTACTTCTTCCATTCATCCATTTCAATCAACTATGTGTCTGGTATATCATCCTAGACTCTGTTCCTTGCAGCTTAAATTATTAAATGCAACAACATTAACTAACAATGAAATGCCTTTCACTTAAGGCAAGATCTAACCATCTTTTCTAAATAGCTGATGTTTCAACTTTCTCTTTAAAGCCTTTCCTAATTCTTTACTTCTTTTATTGACTTGCAATTATGACTACCATTTCAAAAAAATGTGTATCCTTAGTTTCTGCTAATTAAAATTGATATTGAACTAAGCTATCTCAATTACAAAAGAATCTGCTATTTTGTTGTTATCTGTTGCATATTTTCATGTGTGTGGCATAGTCAAGATTCAATTGGCCCTGCCAGAAGGTTCGAATGTTACCGGAGAGTCTAAATTTTCTATTGGATATCTTTAGTAACAACATGAAGTATCTTTACCTATTACTCAGTTTTAATAAATTTGATTAATTTGTATTAGGCTTTCCTTTTGGATAATCTTTGTTGTTTAGCCAAGTTCCCTCCTCTACCCATTATGTAAGTTTCATGTTGGAGTTATCAAATGATGCCCTATGCTTATAATAACTATTGATTAGGTGCTTAGAATTGCATAAAAGTTAAAACAAATATCCTGAATATTTGTGATATTTAAGATGATGTAACAATAATGGACTTTTTGTGCAGGCTAAACCAGAGATTGTGTGGGTGTGTGATATAGTCAAGATTCAATTGGCCCTGCCAGAAGGTTCGGATGTTACCGGAGGATCTAAATTTTCTATTGGATATCTTTAGTAACAGCATGAAGTATCTTTACCTATTACTCAGTTTTAATAAATTTGATTAATTTGCATTAGGCTTTCCTTTTGGAAAATCTTCATTGTTTAGCCAAGTTCCCTCCTCTACCCATTATGTAAGTTGTGTCCTCCTTCCTCTTTGTTTTTATTTTTGGGTTGATTCAAAAAACAATTTGACATTTTTTTAGGGATGCACAAGAAAATTGTTACATTGATGGAGTGTAAATCAATTTTGAGTTAGCATATAATCATATCATATTTGTCTTTAATTGTACTCTCCTTCTCTCTAATGCATTCTTGCCATTTGATTAGATGTATAGTTTCTATAGTTAGTATCGATTTTTTTATTTGTTGTTTGTTCTACTTGCATGATGTTCTATTTTGAGTTATATGATAATCTTTATGTTTGCCAGAATTTGTTGTTTTATAACATTGGATTAATAAAATTATATAAAAAGGAAACTTATAATATATTGCAACAAAGTTGGATTTTGTTGAGATATTAGAAAAGATCGTAAAATTAATATTATTAAATTCTAATTAAGATTGTTGGGATTAATATTGCAATTGGTTCAATCGAACTCTATTACGTTATTAGTTCTAACAATTTTTGTTCTAATATGATCTTGATTTTACGATCTTTTTCTAATAGCTTTCAAGGATCCTAATTTTGTTTGCATTATATTGATGGAGTGAATTTTTTTTTTTTTTGAAATAGGTTCTTAGGTAAAAACGGGTTTTGATGGGTCCTTTTCCAATGTCATACACCAAAGAACTTTGAAGAATCAAGATATTAATGGGTACTTGCTTACACTCTATTAGGTTTTTTTTTCTTTCCCTTCACACTTTTCTATTTTGTGTTTTTTGTGGCAAAAACTCATATGTGACACAGGTGGCAAGTAGTAAAGTGCATGAAGGGCACATGGTGTTTTGCATGGAAGCTAGATGACAAGTGTCTTCATGTATCTAAATCAACTTGGCTTGCTTCTCCTATAAATAGACCATGAGTAAGCATATGATCATATCATATTTGCCTTTAATTGTGCTCTCTACTTCTCTCTTATGCATTCTTGCCATTTGATTAAATGTATAGTTTCTATAGTTAGTATCAATTTTTAATTGATTTAGCTTCTGATTGTAAATTAGGTGGCATTTTGGCCATGGAGGTATGACGTGCTTGGTACTATTTTGAGTTAAATAATAATCCTTATGCTTGCTATAATTTGTTGTTTTATAATCTTGGATTAATAAAATTATAAAGAAAAGGGAACTTATAATATATATTAAGATTATTGGGATTAATATTGTATTGAAATTAACATAATCTTGATTTCATAGTTGACTCACCATTATGTATTATATTTATGTCTTATTGTAGTTAATATAAAGATTTTCCTTTTATATTGTATTCTAATAATATTTTATCTTTATTTTTATAGGAGATTGGGAGGGAGGGTTGTACTATTGGTAGTCATCCAGACAGAAGAGAAAATTGTTTTCTGAAGACGTATTTTCTTTTCAAGATTTTGTCTCATGCAAAATAAAACAACCTCGGGAAGATGAGCATTGCCTATATTTTTGTTTGGGTCGGTATGATATAAAATGCCCCTTATTACATGATGAGAACATATGATAATTATGCCATAACAAGCGGTTAGTGTCCCGATTTGGGCGAGCCAAAATAGAGTATATGATGAACCCTTTGTAAAAAATGTTAACTAGATACATTAGCCGTGGGTTAAATATTCTTAGCATTATACATGTTCTTCATAATCATTTACTTCACATCTCTTAACTAATAATACATATTCTTTGCTAATATGCGTTGGCGGGGAAGATTGGTAATGAAAGGAGTGCTGTTGGAATTTAGGGAATGTGGATATCATAGATTTAAGATCCCTTCATCTGTTAGACGGAATCTGAATCCAACAGGATCGATGTGGATAAACCATGAGGGGATTGTTGTTATTTGCTAATTTTGTGTGTGAATTAGATCTTGAAAGATAGAATGAGGCATGAAAACCTATATCCAGCGATGGTCCACTCTGGGTGGTTCGAAAGCTGTGTTACCCCATTCATCTACATTAAGCAAGGTTAGATGAATAGGATAATACAGCATTAGAACCACACAAAGTAGACTATCATTGAGTGTAGGTTTTCATGCCCCAATTTATCTTTCAAGTTCGAGTCCATACGCAAAGTTGGCAGGTAACACCAATCCCTCCATGGTTTCTTGATATCGATCCTATTGGATTCGGATTCCGTCCGACGGATGAATGAGTCATAAGTCTATTTTATTCGCTTTTGCTAAAATCTCGACACTATCCCCTTCATTTCCATTCTTTTTCGTCCACACATATTCACAAAAAATATGTATTAGTAGTTTGTTGATGTGGCGAAGATGCTGATGAATAACATGTAAAATATTTAATCCACAAATAATGTATCTAGACCACATTACGCCTATGGTGCATCATATGCTCTCTTCTCTTTTGGCAACATCGCAACATTAACACTTTCATTTCCATTCTTATTCGTTGATATTTTTTCCGGGTGAAATTTCTATGAAGGCTATTTTTGAATTTGATCTCTAATTGTACTCCGATACTTTTTAAATCATGGTTGGATTACATATTTCATTTACTTTTTGTTAGGTTATATTAAACTAAGAACAGTTCCATGTAATATACATATCAATTTATGACTAATGCTTTTAGCATCAAAATTGTATGAATTCTTGGTACATGTAAAAGCTCTCGAATGCTCATCTTCCGGTTGTTCAGATTACACCAATATTCCGTTTGGAAAAATAACTAATTTTGTTTACCATAAGGCATGTCATTGAGGAAGAGTATCTCTTCAGAAATCAATTTTCTCTTCTAATTGGATGCATTATTTGGAGCAAGCAAAGTCAAGGTGTTGGAGTATTGCAGGCATATGGATACAATTATTAGCATTCTATTAGTAAATATATTTTTACCATAAAATGCTTCTAATATAAGCAATATGAAAATAAATGTGACCAATTCATGTTAGTTAGTCATTGTTCATCCATACACATATTACATATGTCTCATCTTCATTGGATCTCATATCCATATTAACAATAACATAAGGATCACATCAAAAGTGACATCAATAGGTAGGGTTCTATATATATATATATATGCTCATGTAATTGCTTATATGGATATTTTGTTAATGTTATCTTGGTTTGAATCCTATTGGCTTTATTTAGGATTAAACTTCTTTCTTCAAGCAATAGCCATGATTGATCATAACCATGATTGATATATCTATGCTATTCCGTCGAACCCATGCAACGCACGGGCCGGCGTCTAGTTATTGAATAAATGTCAATAAACCTGTGCAAATGGACGAGGCTCTAAACTAGTGTACTATTAGTGTAAAACTATATAATAATAAGTAGAATTTTTACTTTTACGGTAATAAAAATTGGTAATGTGATATTGAATCTAAAAATATTTTGCCTTAGGAATGATACAAAAAGTCTAGAGCTTTAAAGTTTCAACAATTACAAAAAAAAAGAAAAACAAACAATCTTACCAATCAAATTAGAAACAATATTCTATTGAATTTATTTTTGGCTCTTAAATTTGTAAAATTTTCTTTAGAAATCTATTTTTTTTATAAATTTCTATTTATTTTAAGGGATTTTAATATTATTGGGACACTCTTAAAAAATTCCATTTAAATAAAATTTTTATTTAAAAAGTGACATATTTTAATTTTTAATATATTAATTTCACACATTTTTATAAAAGTTGACTATTTAAATTTTTTAAAAAGTATTCCGAAAGCAGTTTTAAATATTTCCCATATTTTAAAAACAACTCATATGTTTAGTATTTTAAAAGATTGCAATAACATCTGGGAAATCCTGTTCCAATGAAGTCCAAGCCATTGGAAACCCTCTCCTCAAAATCTCCCTCCCAGCCAAGCCATAAACAGTGTTTCTACTATTTTGTTTTCTACACCTCTTTCTCATTGTTATTTGATTTTTTTTTTTTAATTACGAATTACTTTGATTTTACTAGTTCGTGGTCATGTCATAAAAAAACGTTGACATGATTAGAATTTGACCATTGTATTTGTTTAGAGGACGTTGACTTAAAAATTACAAGGGTAAAAACCAAAATTTGCATAATTATAGGAATGAAAATCAAAATTTGCACAAAATTAGCGAATTTGAATTTTAGTCACTGCAAAAAATATTCTTCTATTTTGCCACTGTAATTTCAAATTATTTTGGTTTTAATCCTTAATGTGGCAATGTCGCACAAAAATATTGACATGGCCAGAATATGTGAAATGGACCACTGTCATGTGTTCATAGGGCGTTGATTTAGTAAATTACAAGGACCAAATTAAAAATTCGCACAATTACACATACGAGAGTCAAAATTCGCACAAATTACAAGGACGAAAATCAAAATTAGCTTAAAATACAAGGACAAAACTTTAAATTCATAAATGTGAAAATTCATTTTCCAATTCTTCATTTACTACTACCACCACCATTGGAGAACTATTTTCACCTTATTCAAACTACAAACCCCATAATTTCTTCATTTTCTCATAAGATATTTAATCTTAGGATCATCATATCAATTTTGAAACATACTTCATCTTAATTTCTAAATTTCGTCTAATTTTCTTTACACATTTAGTGTTAATTAAAACAAAACGTCCTCCTTCTGTCACTTCTCGCCATTTGTTATCAACACAGTGATTATATTATGCTACCCTAATTTCTTACATTATCCCACAAAACAAACTCCGATTTTATGATAAAAATGGGAAAGAGAAATCAAATTTATCATAAAGCAAAAATTGTTAAAGAGATTATAAGATTTTTTCAAAAATGATACTATAAGTTTTTTTTTTCTCCAAAAATTGTCTTTTGAAAAAAAGTTTTTTTTGCATTGAAGAATTTATGGGATTTTCAGGTTACATAAAGTGAGAAGAGTTTCTTAATGATGGTGGTGGCATGATAGAAGATAAGAATTGAATAATGAGTTTTTCACATTTATGGATTTTAAATTTGGTCCCAATAATTTGAGAAAATTTTCATTTTCGGCTCTATAATTTATGCGTATTTAGCTTTTCGTCTCTATAATTTGTGCAAATTTGAGTTTTTGTCCCTGTGACTAGCTAAGTCAACGCCCTCTGAACATGTTGTAGTGGTTCAGTCCGCAGATTCTAGTCATGTTAGTATTTTGTGTGATATGGTTATATTAAAGACTAAAATTAAAGTAATTTGAAATTATAGGGACAAAACAAAAGGATTCATTTTTATAGGAACTAAAACTCAAATTCGCTAACTTTACAAAAACAAAAAATACATTTTATCCTTATTTTAATAGGTTGACGGGTGCTTAAACAAAAATAGTAAAGTTATTTTAAAATATGCGTTCATAAATTATTTTTTAAAAAATAAAACAGTACTCTCTTTAATGCAAAATTTATTTCATAACTAATACCCCCAAGCATTTTAAAGACCCCTTGCTTGGACCAGACCGCTATGTTTGGGTCTTGGGATATTTTCCTCGCACTCCCTAATTTGCTCTCTCACCTCCTTACAGCCTCTACTATCGCTTCTCTATTTTCCTTCAATCTCTTCAACACACTCTCTCTTTATCTTAGAGATGTTCAAAGTAGAGAAATTATGAAGAATAAACAGCAGTAACTAGTTGTAATGTTTGGTTTCATGTTATTGTTAATTTAAGGAAGAAGGTTGAATTCGAACTGTAGAACTCATCTCTGACCTTCTTCTCAGGGGTGGTCTTCTGGGACTGTGTGCAACTACAGTAGCACAATATATAACCTTACTACAAAATGAAGCTTGACTTCCTTCCATTCCTTTTTATTTTTTTATATTTTATATTTGTTGATTATTAGGTGGCAAAAGAAGCTGATGTGACAGCCGAGTCGCTTAAAGTGACATGCCATTAGTTTTGACTTTGTCAAAATTGACCTTTTGCAAAATGGGATAAAGACAAAGGTTAGAAGTGCTATTTTGAAAAATAGGGAAGGAATTAGGTTAAAGGTTAGAAGTGTTATTTTTAAAGTTAGGTTAAAATTGCAAGTTTGTTAAACTTAGGAGATAAAAATGCAATTTAGCCAAAAGTATATTAAAAGAGCTTCCTTTCAAAGCTCCGACCCAAAGGTTGCCTCTCGCCGGAGAATCGTCGTGAGTCCGCCGGAGCTCCCTTGTCTCCACCACCTCTTATATAATGATTTTCTCTCATTTTATCTTCTTTAATTCTTCACTTGATAATTTAAGAGTATAATAGTCTTTTTTATGAGGTATACTGCTAATTTCTTGAGCTTTCTTCCATATTTTGTAATTTACACGTGGTTTATTTCTTTACCAAAATTATGATTCGGTTGCACTAGTTTAAGTTCACACAGACTTGATTTTTTTATGTAATTATGAGTATTTTGCTCCTTTTGTGTTTCAATTGCAATCTTTTAACCACTATATCAACTATTTAAAAAGTGAGTGTTAGGATCGTGTCCTCTCAAGTATGGACACTACTATAATTAGGTATATCATGGTGTCTGATATGTGTTGGATAGTTAAGATTGGTGTCCAACAAAACTCAGTTTTTCCTTTGTTTTGACACTTCTTCGATCAGTGTCTGATGTAAGACACTCGTACGACACGTGTCAGATAAGTGTCTGAAAAAAGGGTTATTCTTTGCTAGAATTGTATGTTCGATAAAGAAAATGAAGATTTGTATGTTTGTTGCTAGAATTGTAGTTGGCGCCTGATTGAATATTGAAAATTAAGGTTGGATGTTTCTTTCATAAGAAAATTGCTATTAAGGCCCCACATGTCGCTCACAGGTCCCCCCAAAAATTCAAAAATACCCTTCATTTTGGGTCTAACATGGATGGGATTGTACAATTCAAAATGAACTTTAATTTTGGAAAATAAATTTCCATTTAGTGGTAATGCAAAACAATCCATGACATATGAGAACGTAGCTTCCGAGAATATTCAATTGCAATCGGAATGTATCTTCCCAATAAGGTTCAGAAGATATCTTCCCATCATATTTTGGAAGTCATCTTCCAAAATATACGTAGGTATACAAACATTCTTAAAAAATTCAAAAAATTAAACGGTTTAAAACACTCTTACATGTTATTTGATGACAAGTGAATGTAAAAACCTTCTATGTGAATAAATGTTGCTTTGATACCTCCAACTCATGAAAAAATTGCATCTTTTTTTGTAGCCTTGGGGTTGATTGTTGGAGACAATATGAAAGTATAATTGCTGCAATTGCTAATAAAATAAACCCAGTCCGGAAGATAACTTACGGAATGTTACGTTTTCAGCTCGTATTTCGAAACACATAATTTTTCAAAAAAAAAACCTAAAAAATTGACATATTTTGGATTGTAGGATCCCATACTGACTGTAGTTTCGGATCCTAGTTCTCATCGTACACAAAGGACATTTTCGTCAATTTTAGGAGCCTATAAACAATTCAGGGGTTTTAAGAGCAATTTCCTTTCATAAGAAAACAAAAGGAATGGGTAGTGGGTAATGGGTTGGGCTAGGCCCATATTGAACTAACCAACAAAACAAAAGGAATAACTTCTTTTTTTTATATAAGAAAAGGAATAACTTTTTAATACTAACCATTTAAACAATTAACTAATTTTAAAAAATAATACACAAAGATATTAATACTAAATATTAGCTAATATTAACTATTTTTTATTTATATTATTACTAATAATCAGTTAATTATTTTTTCTACAATAAAAAAAATCAATTGATTGTCTTTAATAAAATATTTATTTTTTATTGTCCGCGTCAATAAAACAGCGGCCGCGATGCTCCCCGCTACCGCGCCGCGTCAATTTTAGGGTTATTCGTGTCGCGCTGCTTTTCCGGATTAACAACTTTGTATGTGTGTGTGTGTATTGATTCTCAGTGTCGAATGTATAGCGGTATCAGTGTTGAATGTTTTCTATATTAATAGTGTCGGCGTGTCCATATTTGTATCGTGTCAGGTGTCCGTATCAGAGTTTATACTTCATAAATCATGGAAAATCATGTTCTCTTGTTCAATAATATCAAATCCAGAAACGTCCATCACAATCACCACCTCAATGAGATGGCCAAAGTTATTTGTCACAACCAAGTGACATTCATTTCACCGATATAGTTTTACCAAATAAACAGAATGAACATTAGTGTTAGTTATTTGTAACATCTCTCCATGCAATTCACTTGGAAGGATTTTGGGTACTCATGATTGGATACTTGCTAGCTACCTTGTCAAATAATGTCAAATATGTGTAGCTTGAAATACTCTTCGTGACTCATAACCAATCCACAATACTTTATGAAATTTCTTCTTTTTGGAATATTATGTCCGGAAAGAATACATTATTTCATGAAGTATTGTTAGCTAGGTATGGTTTCAACAATGAGAAGTGTTTGTAGATTTAAAAGTTCGTGTGGAGAACGATGGTGAGATATAACGTTAACGACAATGTCAAACAAATGTAGCATTAATTTAGTTGTCACTTATTCTACCATGAGAAGCTTTAATCTCAAACCAATAATGTTGGACATTTGATTAGAATAATGTGTAATATTAATAATAAAATAAATTCACCATTTTTTATGACATTATGATTGTGGAAACACATTATTTTGCTTCTTATACTAATCTGACCATGAGAAGCTCGAATCTTGCCCTGTGGTTTTCTTTGCTTAGAGAGATGTTGGAATAAGAATGAGGCAATCCTAACACTATCACCAATGCTATTCTATTTTTGAAATTATATACATGAATACACATTATATGTGGGATTTTTCTTGAAACCATATCAATTAATACACATTACATGTCATTTTCTTAAATTAGTTCACATCGTTGTGTCTATTTTATCCTTTTATGATTTTAATTTTTTCAGATATTAAGAATTGAATTGTATGGCATATAACTGATTTGTGGTTAACAACGGAGGTAATGATTTTAAAGGAAATTGTGCATAGGAATTCTTGAATGAAACATTACAAATTTAGGTTAGTGATTAGGAATGTTAACCAATTTGGTTTCATCATTATTATCATTACTTCTAATTGTATCTGTTAATCAACTTGGGATTTTGTGTTTGCCAATTATATATTTCTCAAGTGAATGGGAATTTATGTATGTTATGTTTCTTCCATGCTTGTCGAAATTGTGGATATTGAGTTGAAAATATATATGAACCAGGTAGTGCTCTCATTTTTTAGGGGTTTATGTAGTTATTGAATTGAGTTTTTTTTTTTAATATAAGCCATGAATAGAAATTTTCCATGGAAATTGCTTTTAAATGTTTTTAAAGAAGGATTACTTTGAGATTCTAGAGTTAGTTGAATGTCACCATAGAGACGGGAAAGCTTGTAAGGTTTAATGTATGAGTTGAGTTTGTCTCACAACCGCAAGTTTACTATATAAATTTGAATAGTTTAATATTAAAAATGTTCAAGTAATTATTTTACTATTATTATTATTATTAATATTAATATTTTGACAAAAGGTATGTTTTTATATTTAATATTTGGTCTTTTATTACTAAATAATATTATTGTTTTTTATAATTTACAAGAAATAATATTATTCTTATTAGATTATGTTATTTTGTTATATTATTATTATTATTATTTATTTATTACGACAAATAATGTGATTTAGTGGCCGCTAAGGCTATCCCGACTATCCCAACTGTAGTGCTCCACTCCACACCAACGCCATCCCTGCTATAGCGGTCGGGAAGGCTAACTGCATCGCTCTCAACTATCCCATAGCGGCGAGCATCCACTCCGTTCCACCGGAATCCCGCGGAATTGACTACCTTGCATAAAGGGTCCTCCTAAATCCCTCAATTCTCCCTCTAAATGAGGTGAGGGAAATTGCGGACCATATCTCGCTAAAAAAATACCTCCCTAGAGATCCACACTTGCGAGAATTAATCTCCATTTCCTCTTACCAATTTACAACATGAAGATCTCTAATCTCCAACCCTTGCATTACACACTTTTGTCAAGCTAATAACTCAAACAATTTTTTTAAATTCTTAGCCCCCACTCCACCAAATGGCTCCAACAATCGACCATCGTGATTTTGATTGCATGTAGTTCAAATTTTAGAAGAAAACATGAGAGAACAATTAGAGAGGATCCAAATCCTGTAATAATTCTTTAATTATGGAATGAATTTAAAATTTATTTTGGATGATGTAAATTACGTGCCCGCTTCTAATTGAGTTGACAAGCACATGTGCAAGTGTCCTTTTGTCACTTTCTCATATGTGCACATGTTATTGCCTCTCATTGTGTGTTGGTCCCTTTCTAGTTCTACACTTTTGGCAATGGGGTTACTTGTTTGTGACTCATAATTCCTTCTTCAGCATATTTTACACACACAGACACACTCATGGAATTAAACAAAGAATCCAAACCTTTCAACATCAAACTTATCTTTGACATTTCTATTCTTCTAATTCCTCTCCCACCATTCACTGAACCAATAATTCATAGTTTTCAAAAAATATTCAGATTATGGGTAAAACAACCGCTTTTCTTTTCTATACAATCTGTCTTTTTAATGTTGTTGTCCACTTGCTCCTCCTATATATGTTTGCATAGGGCTGGCTGGTGTGTGAACAAATTAAACATGTCAGTTCACAGCAGGTACTGACACATACTTTTCAACTTCTATAAAAATAACAAGTTTGATGAATTTTTTTTACCTTTATTCACTCCCAATGACTTTAAACAAGAAAATGTGGTGTATGGGTTTATTGATAATAAAAGTTATGTGCATGACTTATGTATGTGAATGGTTGTGAAAGTGTTGGTTAACAATGCACAAGTGATTTTTGGATATATACCATCATTGCGAATATCTTAAAACATTAAATATGTGAATCATATTTTATAAGAGTATATCATTCTTTAGGAGAGTGAATCCTCTCCCATTATGAATTTCCTCAAGTTAAATCTGGGTCCTTAATTTAAAATTCAAAAAAATACAAAACATAAAAAGATGCTATTTTAATGGTGCAGATGTGCACTGCTCCCTCTCCAGTAAATTTAAAAATTGAGGGGATCCTGATCCATTCTTTAGAGTCTGTTTATTTTAAATTAACGCAAGACTAACTATTCCAATTTGAATTTTGATAATTATTCTTAATTCTCATTTCGATTCAAATATATTTTCTCTGACTCCATTGTCAGGAAAACTTTTAAGATTAGGATAATTATAATATCCCATTAAGCCAACATGTACATCATGCCAATTGTTGCAAATAGGATTATCGAGAGGAACAATTGTTAAGATAGATCAAGTGTGAGTTAAAGTTGTTGGAGGAGTTGTTGTTGAGCAATACATAAGTTAAATGACTCATAAACCTAATGACTTAAGGTTTTTGTTGGAGATGTGGTATCAAAGTCAGTTGTGTGGATTGCATTTAGCCCAATGTGTCGATCCAACCTAGTAAGATCTCCCCTCATGACCCAATAATGGCATCAGGGTCCAATTCGACTTGATGGGAAGCAATAAGTGAGTGGTGGTAGTCACAGATGCGGGAGACTCACACTTGTGGAAGATGTTAAGATATTATATTTCAAGTTAAAGTTTTATATTGGTTATTAAAAGAGTTACACATAAGAGAATATAATTGCTAGCTATATGGTGCGATGGAATTCATGCATGCAGGGGCGGTGCTACATAGTCATGAGGGGGTGCATATGCACACCCTGACTTTTGGAAATTACTTCTAGTATCCTATTAAAAAGTAAGCTTGCACACCCTGACATTTTCCTGTTGCACCCTGCACTGAGTTTGGAACTCTCACTCACCTTTCAATTTTGAGTACTTATTTTGTCATTTGTTTTATTATTTAATTAATTTCATTTACTATTTTTAATTTGATTTAAGTGGATTATTACTTACTCTCCTATACTCATAACAAAAAAAATACTCTCTTATACTCATATAATAATCCTATTTAATACTTTTCACTATTATCTTTTTTTTTTCCAATTTCACTCTAAAATTAAATCATCTCAAACAAAAAACCAAACAAAGTACGTAAAATAGTGTTAAATCATCCAACAAATCTTGAAACAACACCAAGATAATCAATAAAAAAATCTATAGTTTTGGGTTAAAATTTGAGATTTATTTTATATAATTTCAATAGTGATAAATCGGTTGATTGATTATTCAATTAGGGGTTTTAATAACATACTTGTGTGATTCGTTGGTTGCTTGTTTATAATTTGGTCGAAATGCATCTTTGAATTTTTGTTCTACGGTTTCTAACTAAGCCATCCACAAATTTGTTTCAATTTTAACCATGTGAAAATTAGTGTTTTCATGACGCTAATGTCTGATTATTGGTTTGTATATGCTCAATTAATAGATAGAAAAAATTGATCAGTATCGAGCAATGAGAAAACTAACCACTTGATTGTGCATTTGTGTTGTTACCATATCAATACTTATACACCGGTTCGATTTCTTTTTTATTTAATATATTTCTAATGTAATCGATACTTATGTCGAAAAATATAGATAATAAATTGGTTATTCGAAATTTCAAAATATGAAACCACGTAGCGAACAATTGTGAAACATATAAATGTAATTTTTTTTAGTACAATTTAATTTTTATATATATTAAATTATCAATTAAAAATTTGCACCCCCTGAGCCAGGGTCCGAGCACCGCCACTGCATGCATGACCTTGTTTTAGCTATCTCTTGTCGTGGCATAAATTGAAATTTTGAAAAGTTATGATTGACCTTGTTTTGGTCCCATGGAAAAGGAAAAAAAGGTGGTTATTCATAAAGGAGTGTGGGGAATGGTCTCAAGCTTATTAGAATCTTAGGTAATTAAATCCAAGAGTTGTTGTAACAGTTGAAAGGGCCACACATCGACCTTTCATTCTAGTGTTAAATTGGACCCACATCAGATATAGAATGAGCAACTACCATTTGGCTATGATCTATGCTTAAACAATTCAATCAATGTGTTTGACCAAAAATCAAATCACTTATTCTCACCTTAGTAATTGATTTTAACTTACATGGTGTTTAAAAGGTTACTCAAAAATAGTGGTGACTCCATCATGTTTAGGGTGTACGATTGTACAAAGTCTTATACTTTTAGGAGTACTAAATTGTTGTGCATGCAAGTACGTAGTGTACAAACATATGTATGATTTAAAATTAAAGTAGCAATTTCATATTTCAAATTTGAGGAAGGATCCTGCCAAAAAATATTTTCTTGCAAACTCTCCCCCCTCTAATAGTAACCCAAGGAAAGTATAATGATTTTTACTTGTAAATGAGGCATTGTATATGTTGTGATCAAAATATAGTCACATAATTTGCAGTTCGCTTTAGGGCCAAGTCTAGCATGGGAAAGACATGTAGGTCTCATATGGTGGGAAACAAATTTTCACCTTTAGATTACAAATGTCTATCATAGACTATAATAAAGTGTCCACACCATATTCTATCATCTTTCATCAAAATTATTTTTTTAATTTATATATTATTATTATTAAAAATTAATTATATCTTATTATTAAAATAATTTTTATATGCCAAAAATTTATTTTAATGTAGTATATATTTCACGTCAAAGTGTATATGTACAATAACAAAGGTGAAAAAAAATCTAAAAATCGAACTTATAAATAAAGAAGGTTGAGAGACTAAACACACATAAGAGTAAGTCTCATTGTACTAAATATCTCATTTTATTAATTTAATATCTCATTTTTAAGTTGATTTGTTTTTGTCTATATAATAGTGATTTTTTTCCCACCATAAGTATCCGGCCCACTGGATTACCTAATGGTTCGTTAGTCAGTTCTGACATCAAGTGGTTTCAGCCCTCTCCGATAGCAGTTGCAGGGGAATGAACCTCCTAATAGTGACTTTTTTAAATATTCTCTCTCATTTACAATAATTATTAAAATAATAAACTAATTTCTATTATAATGAGAAAAATATATTTTTAAACTAGTAATTGTTTCAAAACCTAAAGAAACACAAATAAAACTATTAAAAATGTTGATTTTTCTCTCAACTAATATGTAAAAAATGTTAATTTAGTGAGTTGAACAGATAAAAAATAAATTAACATGGAGAATTCCATTTTTCCCTTACTCTTGATATTTGGTCATACATTAAAAAATGAGGGTAACAACCTCTGAAGCCCCGATACTCAAAAAGTGGTTACGTATCGTGTCCGATACGTACTCGATACCGATACTCTTCCGATACGTCCTGATACTCGTATCAGTAAAGTATCGGTTAAATCATTATTTTTAAATAAAAAAATAATACCCGACACTCTTCTGATACGTCTCGATACTCATATTGGAAAAGTATCGGTTAAATCATTATTTTTAAATAAAAAAGTAATACCCGATATGTCTGATACGTCCCGGTACCCGATGTTTGTTTGTACTTTAGCACTTCTTGTGGTTTTCCTTTGTCAATATAATTTTTTACTTTTCAAAAGAAAAACTATGGTGTCCTACTATATAACAGGTTGTTAAAAATTTGAGCTTATCCCAAAATTCTGATATAAGACTAGATATTTTTTGCTTTTAATTATTAATATTGTTGATTTTAGTCATGTTTATATACTGTGTATTTATATATTTAATTTTTAAATAACGTATCGCGACAGTATCGAATTGAGAATTTTAAAAATTTTCACGTATCGGCGTATCAGTATCGTATCAGTATCGTGTCCCGGGGCTTCATAGATAACAACAAATACAATTACTAATAAAATAAAAAGGATTAAGAAATGAAAATAATATCGATAAAGATTAAAAATTGCATACACAATATAATCTTTGAAAGATAAAAAAAGATTAATTTCGGCATATAAAATTAATTTAATAATAACATATAATTAATTTAATAATAATAATGTATAAATTAAAAAATAATTTTGATAAAAGATGATAGAATATGGTGTGGACACTTTATTATAGTTTATGGTAGATCTTTGTAATCTAAAGGTTAAAATTTGTTTTCCACCATAGGAGACCTACATGCATTTCCCATGCTAGACTTGGCCTCGCTTTAGTACTTGATATCGTGGTATATGAGAAAAATTTGGTACATATATATGGGGGGTAGAGAGCTACTAGTACTACCTCATAAGCATACTCTAATATATCAATTAAAACTTTTTTTTACTAGAATTATTTAATCAAAAGTTAATATTTATAAATTTTAGGCTAAATGCATTCATATATAGGTCTTTTAAATTTTACGTTTATAACAGATTGATCTTTTAAGTTTTTTAAGTAACAAATAAATTCTTTAAGTTTTTTAAGTAACAAATAGGTCCTTTAAATTTGTAATTTGTAGCATTTAGGTCCCCTAATTACATAAAAAATAGGACCTAGATGTTACAAATTACAAACTTAAAGGACCTATTTGTTATTTAAAAAACTTAAAGGACTTATTTGTTACTTAAAAAACTTAAATAACCAATTTATTACAAACGTAAAATTTAAAGGATCTATGTATTTTGGTTAAAGTTTATCATCCTTGTGTTTTCTGTGCTCAATGCTATCTCCAATATTTCAAGCCTATTAATAATATTTAATTAATAATGTAAAAAAGTTAAAAGATTAAAATATTTGAATACAAGAGGAGATTCTCTCATGTCACATTATGATTAAAAAAAAATATTTGAGCCATTGATTGGAGTGAGAAAAAAAAAAGTGAATTTAAAGATGGGGTCAGGGTGATTTGAACAATTGAGAAATATGAGAAAAAAATTGAGAATTTATTTTCGTTGAACAAAACTAGTTCCCACTTCCCAAAAACATTTTCTTAATGTTTTATTTTTACTTTAATTTCTCTTATTTCTCATCGGGCCACTAACTCTTTGTTCTGTTTTAGGATTGTTTGAACCGGATATTATTATTATTATTATTATTATTATTATTATTATTATGCTTAATTCAATTATTATAACTGGATAGTATCAAATTTTGTTCGGTTGATAGCAAATGATAATAGAATTCCGTTGTCTAGATTCTATAATTTCTTTTGGTAAAATTGTTGGATCACTAACAATCAAAATTATGTTTGTACCGAAAAAAACAATTATGAATTGGATGCATTGAATGAATGAATATGCATCAATCAATTCTATTGCCTCCCCTAATTAAACAAAACGGCCAACCCATAAAAAATAGAATGTTAATTATAATACAATGAATATGTACGTACATGCATCCTGATATCGATCCACCAGCTCCAACAAGAGACTGAAAATACAACCATGGATTTTATCTCAATATATACAACTTATAAGATTTACTCACCATTATTCATAGTAAAGGCATGACAATATTCACCCTTTCTAGAGAAAACATTTTGAGTTGTTTGCTTTTGGATTGAATATTGATCAATCCTAAGTAATAATGTAATATTATGTGCCTTTAGTTTTTTTCTCTTTTTAAATTGCACATTTGTCCTTCTAATTTTCACAAACATGCAATTTTGAACCCCAAACTTTTATAATAGTACTTTTGCCCTTAATTTTATTCTCTTTTGCAAAAAGTTGACCCAAAAATAATTTTAACCAAGTCAACATACACGTGGGCAATGATTTCGATACCACATCAACATGCCATGTGAGTCGATGTCTACGTGCGTGTTGACTTGTTGCCATGGCATGCGAGTCAATATCCACGTATGCATTGACTTGGTCAAAATTAATGAGGTGTCAACCTTTTGCAAAATGGACTCAAACTATAGGGTCAAAAGTGCTATTATAAAAGTTGGGAGACCAAAATTGTAAGTTTGTGATAGTTAGAGGGTAAAAAATGTAATTTCTTCTAATATTTTATGGTTTAAAATACCCTGCGTACTCATTTTAAAACTGGACCTTAAAATTTACATATTTAAAGCTTAAGTATAACTTTGATCTCTCTGTTTTGTTCCATATCATACTTATTTCCTGATGCTTCCAGAACTCTAGCTTGAAGTAATTACAAGAGTCAATAGTCGCGGTGTATCTACAAACATTCTAATGTTCAAATAAGAAAGTACCGTTAATGCAAGGTTTTAGCTAGCTTTAGAATGAACACTAGTGTGTACCTCGGCCTAGACCATGAGTTAGACTTTATTGTGTGAGAATTAGGGTTTTTAGAACTTTCTTTTGGCAATTGTATGCACTATTGGACAAGTGCAGATAGATCGCCTAAGACCAATGATCCAATGGTTTATGGTGGTCCATCGACCTTGTTCCTATATGCCTTTAGGATGAGTTCATGTTATGGTCGCCTTAGGGCTAGTGGATGCGAGTGACTCAGTCCAATGCGTGAATGAAACTTATCCTAGTCAAAAACAGTTTCCCTCCAAGCCTTTAGCCACCGAGTTAGATGATGATGACTTGTGTTATGAGATTTGGGTGGCCTTTGCTTATGATAATTCGGTATTCATTCTTTTAGTTTGTGCAAATAGGTTGAAGTTGAGGGGGTCTGACACATGCTTTTTAGGATGCGCTCTGGAAGCCACGTTGATCACATGCAAATATGTATAATTTTAATTTAATTAAATAAATAATTTTTCATTTAATTTTTAGAATTATTTTAATTTTTTGTCTCTTTTCCAATTTTACGATGAAATTAAAGAAAAATGTAGAATTTGATGATTTTAATGCATTTTTTTAATGGCAAATATAATTTTTTTTCTTTGACATGTGTCCTTAATTTCTCCCTTATATCTCACTTTGCCTCTCTATGGTATAACTTTCACTTCTTATAGTGTCTTACCAAAAGTTACATTTTTTGAGAAAGAACTTAAACAAAGCAAGTATGGTATGCGAAGATGAATGAAACAATGTTTATCCCAGTTCACTACAAATTTAGTAAGAAAGTTCAACTCACCAATGACAAAGTGATTTTACCTTCCTACACAAATTGATTTAAGGTGAATATTCCGACACACGTCTTATCAGTGGCGGAGCTAGAACTATTGTTTGGGGGGGGGGGGGGGGCGTAAAATATTTTATTTTATTTTTTATATAAGATCTTTTTTATAATATAAAAATATATGTTTTGAATAAAATATATCATTTATCACTTATGGTGTAGTGGTTTGGTCATCTTAATTTTATTTGAAAAATTAGAGTTTGAATCTCGCAAGTTGCAATTTTTTAATATATTTTGTTTAAAATAGAATTAAAATGGTAAAACGAGACAATTGGGGAATCGAACTCACCGCTTTACACTATAGCATTAGGCGAGCTTCCCAGCCGCTACACCACTTCAAATTATATGTTAAATATTGCAATGGCTAATATATATATATCATATATCTTTTTAAACAAAAAAACATACATATACCTATAAAAATTAAAAAAGCCGAGAGTTGGGGCGGGCCATGGCCCTACCCGGCTCATGAGTGGCTCCTCCCCTGCGTCTTATGTGGATATGTACCAGTACAAGACTTATGTGGATAATTGTGATTGATCTACAAATAATATTTAATATTTATAAATTAATAAATATTATTTGTAAACCAATCAATATTATCCACCTCAACAAATGTACCAGTATATATCCACATATGTGTAGGGTTGGGAATAGGTCAGGCCGGCCTACAGGGCCTTAAGGCCTAGCCTACATAGATTCAGGACAGGCCGGCCTATGTCTTTAAATAGAGCAGGCAAAAAAAAAATTATTAGCTTATTTAGCTAAAAAGGTCAGACCCCATGCCATTAAAAAAGCCTATTAGGCCTATCAGGCCGACCTATTTAAGTGAATATGAATAATATTTTTACTATATTATTATTATATAATAAAATTTATACTTTGATTAAATTATAAATCTATTAACTTTTTCAATAGTTTAAGTTTATTAATCTACTTTAATTTTTCACATATATAAATGTATAATTATTAACTTGAATTGAAATATGATGTTATATATAGTCAAATTCTCTAAAGTATCATGTTAAATATCAAAAAGAAGTTTAATATCATTGATTTATTAGTTCATTAATATATTTAAAAATAAATATAATTATTTATTTAAATATGTTCATGTGAAATAGACTTTTAAACAGACCTTCAATTTTTTAACAGATCAAGCTCAGGTTTGTCAAAGCCAACTCAGCCTAGCCTATTTCCATATGTGTACCGAAGAACTGACCTTGATGTAATCTTTTATAATTATCTAATTACAATCAGCGGAGTATCTTTCTTCCAACAAGGTGACCGAAGAATAAGAGAATACAAACCACCTTACGTGTACATGTATGTACAAATTCAATTTTAATATTTTTTTAGATAAGTAATCGATGTTTATAATTCATATATTTTTTTCTTCTTCTTTAAGACGTCCTTTTAGACAAGGTGAGCAATCAATTCAAAAAGGAAAATCTTAAGACAATTCATAGGTGGTTTGGGTTGTATAAGGACAAGTATATATATCCCTTCATTTGGTTCCTATTTTCCCGCTTTGTCCGGTTCTCAATTAGAGGGCACCACATTACAGTTCCTATTTTGAACACTTTACTTTATGATGATTTATTATGAATCTAATATAAATTTTACTATTTTTAATGAAAAAGAATTTATATTTATTAATAAAAATGTAACAAACATATGTAAAAAAATATAATAAACAATCATAATAATATTATATTGAAATTTATTACAAATAATACAATTTATTTTTAAATTGTGTCTGTTAGTCGTCCTATTTTCTACCATTTTCTCACATCATGACCAATTTCTTTCAGGTGACTTGTTCAAGAAAAATGTTTAAGATAAAATAATAAATATCCTGATAGGCTCACAAGAAGAAATTCAAAATTTGAACCTATAGTCTCTAATAATATTCTGATAGTAATCAAGTAAGTTACACGGAATTGGATCATCTTCGTCCCACAATTCTATCATTCTCCCTCTTCTCTAATATGTCTTTATCTCTCTCTTGATTTTTTTTTTCTCTCTCTCTCTCTCTTAATTTTCTTTATTATATTTTAATCTCTCTTAATCTTCTCTCTAAAATTTAGAGAGAGAAAGAGAGAGTTGCGGGAAGGGGATAATCCAAATCCAATGGTCCGTTTGGTTGAGAGGAAGGAAAGTGGAAGGAAAGAAAATTGTGGAAATTGATGAATGAATTTAGACTAAAAGTTAATCCAAATTCATTTATCAATTTTCGCAATTTTCTTTCCTCTCATTTTCTTTCTTTCAAAACAAACGGACCTAAGTGACATAGAGAAGTCATATCAATATGTTATTAAACATATATATTCTCCAGTATAAATATAAAAAAATTGTAACATGTGACCTTTTAATGGTCAATCCTCTTTCACACCGTTTTCATAGTTATGATGTAAAATACTAATACGTGTCATAATTCAATTGAATAATAGTACCACACATACTTAAAGAACTTTATTTAAATTTTATACTTTGGGACCAGGGTGTCCCATGTGTGTCGTCACACCTCCATGGTTGAAATATATGATCATTTAAAAAAAGTTAGTAAAATAAGGCTGCTCAATATACTACAAGAATCATGATCTTTCCATTTTATCCCCAATTTCTTAACCCAAAAAGGTCATTCACAAATTCACACACTAGGGTTAGGGTTAGCCACACACACTCACTTGTGTGTATATATATAGCTAGAGCCATCACTAAAATCATTAAGTACTATATAGGAATTTTATAAAGATGAAGAAGAGACAAGTTGTGGCTAAAACTTCATCTTCAATTACAAGAAATATTAGATATGGAGAGTGCCAAAAGAATCATGCAGCAAATATTGGAGGGTATGCTGTTGATGGTTGTAGAGAATTCATGGCTAGCAATGGAGAAGGAACAAGTGGGGCTCTTACATGTGCTGCTTGTGGTTGTCATAGGAACTTTCATAGAAAAGAAGTGCAAACTGAAGTTGTTTGTGAGTACTCTCCACCTAATTATGGTCGCTAAAATTATCGATCTATTTTCAGAAAAGTCTTCTGCTAATGATACGTGACGGAATTTCACACATCTATTTTTCTTCAATTTTTTGCTCATATGTGCAATCTTACATGGATCTTTACTTGTGTTCTTATAAAGAAGGTTGAAAAATACAAATAGATTGTATCAAATTAACTGATTGATTTGTGGAGCATTTCTTCTTGTACAAAATTTTCAAAGTTTAAGGTTTGTGTTTTCCTATGTCATGTATTTATCCATCAAGGCTTAATTTCTTTTCTTCTTTCCCTTCCAATATTCTTTTAATTTATTTTCTTCTTTGTGTGTAACCTCTATTGATTTTTTTTGGTTAATGTTTTAGAACTTTTTTATTTTTTGAGTTGGGAGTGAAAGCCTTCCTTTATTGGTAATTGTATTGCACTTAGGCTTCTAATTTTGCTTTTGAGTGTGATATAATCAAATTAATAATATTAAGCTCTCCACATATATATGTTCCTAAAAAACATTGATTTCAAAAACTTATGAGATGTTCATAAGTTGTTTTCAATTTATTTTTATTGTTCAGGCTTTTTGCCGATTTACCCTGCTAATGCAATATATTATATATTTGGTTTTCCTCGTTCAGCCAGTACATCTTGTGTTTGGTATTGAGTGGTTATAAATTTTAGCTACTTCAAAAAAAATTATACAAAAACAGTTTGATTCTATTTTATCTTGTATTATAAATATAACTTATTCGTAAACACTAATTGTGTTATAATCTTTAAAATAAGTTATTCATGTAAAAAGTATATATAGAGGCATTAAAACTAACAAAAGCGCCACCCAAAGCACAATATGAAAAGCAGAGGGTGAGAAAATATTAAAACATAAAAGACCACTAGCAAAAGAACACCCACATGAAATTAAAGAGTTTCTATGTAGTTGAGTTAATTATGTTTTTTTAAGTTCATAGTTCCTAAACCGTTTCTAAATTACTCTTTCAGTGTTTTTTTTTGTCAAGTTATTTATTGGCTAAAAATTCTTCACTTAAAGTAAATAAGTGAGATGTTTGAGATTCGAACTCCGACATTTGCATATATAATCCAATATTCTTACTAACTGAGCTAAGTTTGAAAGGACTCTTCTAGCATTCCTTAACTCACCAATAATCAATATATGTGTATGTGCGTAGAAAGAAGCAATTGCTTTATCAAATGATCAAATTATTTATTCACTAAGCTAGCTAGTGCAAGACCATTACAAATTACCTTTTTAATTGAGTGTTATATTCTTTCCATTTTTCATCTATACCACTCCTCTGACTAAGACAACTAAACACGTTTATTTGAAGCACATTCTTTTCAATCCTGTTGTAATTAGGAATTTTGATCTCTAGTAGGGATGCTATAAAGTATTGTGCTTAGACTATTTGAGTCTACTATGAGATCAATTTTACGGTTAAGGTAAAATATTGTTTTTTTATACGGATTTAGATTGTTTCCTGTAAATGTAAGATTCGATCTTTGAATTAAACTCAATTTATTTTCTAAAAAGTGAGTCATGCTACCAACTCTCCTAACAACATATCGGTACTTAGAAACATATTAACCAAAAAGAAATTATTGTAGATGATATTAGTATATCACTAAACAATCACCTTATATATTTTATATCACTAAACAATGTATGATATTAGTATATAGTTGATATTTTATTGTAGATGATTATGATAAATTCAAAAGGATGCTAACCACGTATTCTTTCTATATTGGCATTACTTCAAAGGCAAGAAAACAGGTCAGTGCATATGTGATGAAAATATATTATCTTTGTCCCAATCATGTACCACTATTTGAAGTATTATAATTCCTTAGAGTCCACTTGTGTTCAATCATATCAAGGATATGTCTTAAAATTTTCTATTCATTTAGTTTAATATATAGTTTTATCTAATAAGGACCTCTAATAAAATTTAAAGATTGATTCTTACAATTTTTTAATAAATAATAAGATATATTACATTACATATATTTATCTAAAATTGTGAAGTCCACATTTCAATCATTCTAGTAGTGAACCCTATAAATATGTGTGTGTAAAGTTGCAATTGATTAAAGTTTAAGTTGCATAATTAATATAGTTGTGGAGGTGACCACCTCTCTTTTGTATAGTTAGTTGATGAATAGCTCACACCACAAGGAAAATGTTTCATTGTTTCAATAAAGGCAGAACAAATAAAGCAAGCAAAAACCATGTTACTTGTATCTTTATTAAGTTGGAGGGTGCATAGCTGCACTTCCCAACTTTCTCCTTGTGATGTATGGGCTATTTAGTTGTTTATTATTAATTGTTTGCAATATACAAAAAAAAAATCCACGAATCTTTTTTTTTTTTTGCTGAACACATGAATCTTTTTTTTTAATAAGATTAATTATCATCTTGATATGAGTGTAAACTGCCAATCTATTTTGCCTCTTAAGTCTAAATTGCTTAATTAATTTAAATTGTTCTATATGCTTGGTTGTATTATGTTAGAGTATCCATTTACTGTAAATTGCTTAATTAATCTGAAAGCCATAAGAAAAGAAAAAAAATATGATATTTGATTAAAGTAATTGGTATAAGAAGTGACTAAACTAAGTACGAAACATTTTATTTTGATTTTTTATAGTACTAAATGATCCCTATTTTATAGTACTAGCTAGGTGATCCCTATCTTGGTCAATCTAATATGTCCTTTGAGAAATGGTTCAAGAGTATTATTTTTTTTAATGGCAAATAGATATAAATAGGATAAAAAATAGTCTGCTTTTTTTGGGTTACCATGGAGCCTAGAATCGAATCTCTGACTACATGCTTAAGGGGACCAATTCCCTTATCACTTGAACTAATTCATTGTTGGTCAAATGTAGTTTACTTTAACTATTTTAAGTAAAGAGATAAATTTTATAAGAATAAATGTAATATTTTATTAAAATTTATAAATAAAAATAAAAAAATAAAGGAAAAATAGTAAACTTCACCTTTTAAACATGTTAATATTAGACGTCTCATTTTTAAAATATAAATTTATTTGGAAAATTTAAAATTATAATGTTGTGGATGGAAAAGTATCTAAAAGGAAAAAGGGAAATTTGTTTGACAAAAAATATAAGGCAAAAGGGATTGTTTTGCTTACATCAAATTTCCATGTATATATTGAATGGAAAATATACTAAATAGCCAATAGAATTGAATGGAAAATATACTAATGGCCAATAGAAATGACTAAATATGATGAGTAGGGTTGATTTTTAGTTAGTGAAGAGTACTTTTAGAGGGTCATCGATGCTTTCAATGATAAAAATGCACAATTGAGAAATAGTTAAATAATTAAATGGCAGACATAACAAATCACAAAGTCACAATGTAAGGGTGTTGTAGCTAGGAATCATCAAATGTGCAAAAGAACAAGTATTAAATCATGCATGTGAGGCCACTAATTAGGTATATATATGTAGATAGATAGATAGTTGGCCTTAAAATATGTCTAACTTGTGTCGGGGATAGATGATAGTGAATGTCCTCCTTGTTTGTCTTGCTCATTTTCTAACTTTCTTTTGTTGATTTGGCTAATATTCTACAATATGCTAGCTCATTAAAAGCACCAAAATCTCGTTATGAGTCAAGCTCTACCACCTCCACTATTTCTAGTTCTATATATGTATCATGATGAGATACTAAATAATGACAACTACAATTCATTGATCCATTGGTATGCATGTCTTTTCTTGATTAAAAAAATCCATTTATTCTGATCCTTGATCTTGCCACGATATATATATCTAGAGAAATTTGTGTGATAGAGAGTTAAATCCATTTAAATATATACATGGGTTTCAGAGAAGTTCGAAAAAAGGGGTGATATAGGACACCAATTTTTTAGGGCATCAAATTTATTTCTCTAATAAGAACGATCAATAATAACCATTAAATTAATTTAATATACGGTTGAGATTAAAAATGCTGAACTTCACATAGAACGTGAAACCATTCCTTTTAACCATAATTTCATGATAAATCATCTTTGACAGATCAATGTCGATGAGAATCGCTTATAAAAAAAAATGTCAATGAAAATCCTAGCATAATGTCCAAACGCGCTTCTTTTCATATCATCAAGGGTAAATATATATACAATAATATATTAAATATTATATCTGAATTTTAAAAGATATTAAATTTTGGTTGAAAATATAGCGTCTCTTTCTTATTGTCCTAAGTTTTTGATCTGATATTTCTCTCAAGTTCCTCTGAACTCCCCAACACTAGTTTCAATATTTTATACTAGTTTTTTTTATACTAGTTTTTGCACATTTTTTTAGTTCAAACTACATATATGACATTGCCACCCAATAAAAACCGATCAAAAGCTAAGAGTCTAAAACTTACACCAAAGCAAGAAAGTTGTATTGAAGCTTGATATATCAATTTTCCTTTTTCAATATTCAATTGTCCTTTATTTCACCAAGAATTGGGCCTTCTGTCGTGGCCTGTTTCTGTTATTTTAGTTTGTTGTTAGTAGGTCTTTTGTACGGGAGCTTCTATGGTGCAGTCCCTTTTTTTGACTTCGTTGGTGAAGTCTGGAATTAGCCAATGGGATGAAAGTATTTCTTTGTCCCCACTAAATCATTATTATATTATTATTATATGATGTGTATTTTTTATTATGATACACGGTACACCTTCATAGATCAATGGTGTATATTTAAACGTCTCTATCTTAAGATCGATGTTATGCTCTGATACCAGAGTTTTAAAATAAATACGGAAAATTTTCATGGATAAATCTAGATTCTTTTATCCAATTTTTCGAGCTGTAAAGACAACTCTGCTACTGAGCTTTGTAGTTTATGTAGCTCTTTTTGTTCGGAGATTTCAAAATCTCTTTTGGGTGATGTTATTCTAAGGCTTTGGCTTTTAAATAACGTTCTTTCTTGTGTTTCTTCAAATAAATTTTTGTCAACTTCTATTAAGGAACAACTATTTCTTGCTGGATTTTTAAACATATATAGGTGATTCTAATGTTACTAGTGGTGTGAATAATTCATCAATATGAATTGTATCTTTTCCTGTAAATTCTATGCTGTGGTGTGAATTACTTAGAGCATAATTAATCCTATAGCAGATTGTAAAGGGATGATTACCTTTTTTCATAAGATTTGGGTTTTCCAATTTATAGTGAAAAACTATAGATCTGTCGAGATCTTTATCTTTTAGGGATAACCTCATTTGTAAGTTTATATCAAACTTAATTTTTCCATATTTCAAATTGCATTTTCCTTGTGCAATTATTGATTGTCTTCTATTTACAATCCTAGAATCCTCTAAAATTATTTCTAGGGGTGAGTCAATACCTTTCATGAAAGTACTTTTAATTAAAATCTGAATGGTTGATATGTGAATATAACCAATTTTAGTTCTTTCTTTTTCAGAAAGGTTTTCAATTCTTCTTCTAATTTGTGTCCTATCTATAGTAGATACGACTATATTTCCATAAGTAGAGTCAATTGGAATTGCTTCTTCTCCAGTCATTATTCCAAATTTCAAAATATTTTTTCTTGAGAAAAATTCCTTGAATTTATTAAACTTTCGTTTAAAGTTTTCTTCTGCAGTTAAGGATAAATCTGTTTCTTCTATTTTATGATCTAGTATGTTATCAGCAAAATAACTAGATGTATTTTCCCAAAGTGAGATTTCAGTCATATTTGAAGATCTTTCAGAAAAGACTTAATAGTTTCTTCATGAAGTTTATGTCTTGGTTGTTCCAAACCATTTAATAATAAATATTCAGAAGTAATTGAATATTCAAATTGTTCTAGAAAATCTATACCAAACAGAAATTTATTTGGTTGTTCATCAATTAGTATTCTTAATTGAAACTCTTCTAATTCCCTGAGTTTTAAACCAATAATAGTACTTCGTGACATGATTTTTAAAGAACCATCAAATTTTAAAACAGTTCTTGGTTCTGATAATATTTCAAAATTATCACAAATTTCTTTTGATACATGTGACCATGCAGCTCCTGTATCAATTAAAATTGGTACTATTTTTTCGTTTATCATACCAATAATATGGTATTGAAATGTAACTTTTGAATCTAAAAGAGATATAATCATACCTGATATGATTTTCCTTGAAGTTTCTGTTGATGTTTTTGGTTTTGATGTTGAAGAAATCTTCGTTTTCAAGATGTTTGTGTTTTTGGATATAATCTGATGATTATTTGTTTTCATATGGATGATCCCTCCAGAGTATTACCTCAAGGATCTATTTCTTAGAAATAATTCTAAGGATAGAGGAAATAATTCTTCAGAAAACTAAATGATAGTTTCATATTTCTTTCTTAGCTGTATTTACAAATGAGCTGAATGCTCTTATTTATAGTGGAAAAGGGCTCACATATTAGATAGCACGTCCCTTTCCATGACAGCACACTACAACACACTAGAGTGACATGCACTTATTAAAGTAACATGCACTAACTAAAGCAATACGCACTAAGGAAAAACTACAAACAATAGTGTACATAATTTATTATAAGGCTTACTAAGTGGTCCCCATCTGACTCAGATGTGATAAGGTATCACTATACATTTTTGTCTACATTGTGATGTGTAGCTTTGTGCTGGCAGCTTCTTTGTCTCCTTGTGCCGACAGTTTTGGTGGACAATTTTTGCACATGTGTCCTTTGTAATACTGTGAAAAAATTCTACAGCATTCATCTTGAATTACTCTAGGTAATTTTTCATAGTCTTCCTTGAGTTGGTCAACTCTTGCTTCAAGATTTTTGACTGCATTGATATCTTTCTCTTTTGCAGGCTTTCTTGAGTCGCTGTATACAACCATTGTTGAATCTTCATAAACAATTCTGTAGTTGTTTTGAGAAAATAGTCTTGATACTTTCTGATGAAAGTTTTTGATTTGTGCAATATAACTGGCAGGGTGCCATTCACTACTTTCTTTGCTCATTGTTGGGTATTGTTTGTTTGAGATCCCAATTTTAATGAGGTATTGTGGTTTTGTAACTAGTTCTAATGTATTCTCATCATACCATGGATATGTTGAGTCGATCTGCAAGAATATCTCTTTTCCTTTTGCAAATAGACTGTTGAATTTTTGTGTTAAATTTTGGAGTTCCTTGGGAAGATATTTAAGTTCTCCAAATGCTTTTCCTGGTTGCTCTTCCAAGTATATGGTGTTGATTAGTCCATTTTGAAAGAATGATAAACAGATTTGACTGTCTATACCTAGAAGTAAAACTGCTCTAGTGCAATTAAACTTGTTTACTGGATAGAAACATTCGGTGGTGAATACTTCATTGTAGTGGTTTAACCATTTCCATCTGAGACTGAATTCCATGTAAGTTGGATCAGTTATCTGAAAATTTTTCTGATGTTCAAGCTGACGAATTTTGTCAATTGATAACTTCTTTTTGGATTCCATTGTAGGAGATCTTTGAAGGTTTTTTGCAGTTGCAATTTCTCTGTATGATCTATAAAGAGCTATTTCTGCTTCCTCCATAGTCTTGTAACTTTAGTGCCTTACATTCTTACCAGTAACGTGTTGTTTTGCTATTGCCCAGCTTCGATAGATTCCTTTAAATGGTCCTTCGAAAATGACATATGCTGTGACTACGGTCTGGCAAGTGCATCAGTCTGTCGTCGAGTAATAATTCACACTCTAGGTGTCTAGAATGAGTTCGTATCCACAGGGATCGTGCCGCAGCTTTACTAGCGTTATTTAAGCTTGTGATAATTTGCATTCGCTTTGGTTTTTGAAAAGGTTTTTATAAAAATAGCGTAATGCTTTGCAGAAATATAAATGCAGAATGTATAAATAATAGATTCAAGAAATATAGAGGCTAGGTATGGTGGTTGGACTCCCTCCCTTCTTCATATTTGGCATGACCGATATATAACATAGTTACTTAGATTATGTTCGGCGGTGAATTATCTTTGTTGTAGTAATACCTTACTATTACACTATGTCTATTAAAGTTTCCCTACATTAACAACTAAGATACCTACGAGAGCCTAACCTCGATGTGTCACATACCTTAATTACTAAGTGAGTTGTTTATAAACATGCATTATAACCTTCACCAATTAACCTCTAGGTCCTAGTATCGGGCTGTTCATCTTCTAAGTGCTCAGATCACACCTAGTGCATGATTCCTCCTCTAACCGCTCAGTTCACGACTAGTTCAGGACGTTACCGTCTCTATACACCTAGCATTATTTACTACGAGTTCCGGACTAATACCAAGTCAGAACCTGATATCAATTCTATGGGCGCTCCCGCTTATCCAGCCAGATTACGAGAATACGTTATTAAAGTCCACGAACGTAAATAATAAACATAATTACTAAATATCATTTATTATAACTTAGACTCAATCACAGACTCCAAATATTCATAGGGGAGTTCATCTTCTCCACCACAACCTAAGGCATAATAATAAAGACTACATATTTAAATTATAAGAAATTATAACCTAAATACAAAAGCCTAAAGAAATCATACCTTGCTGAGTTAGTTTTTCCGTAAGGGGAGAAAACTATGCCCAATAGAGCTCCTCTGAACCTCTCCTTATAGTAGAGAGTGTTCTACTATTTCTGAATGAATAAAACAATGAATGGGAGGCTCTATTTATAGTTTTCGTAATGGGCCTCAGCAAGGCATCGCAGCACGATAAGGCCATCGTACTGCGATGTGAAGATTCAGTTCAAAATTATAACTGATCCTGTGCATTTCATCAGCTTGGGCGCCAAGTTACTCCATCGTGCTGCGACAGCACACATCGTACTGCGATGGAAGATTTTCTCAAGATTTATTGCTTCTGATTTCTTGGCGAACAAGCAGCTCCCATCGTGGCACGATGGGAGCCATCGTGCTGCGATGGAATGCTGATTTTCTTCACTTTTTGGGCTTTTTCTTGTCTTTTCGCATCTTGGACTCTGTCTTGATACTTTTTCTTGCTTTTGTAGGTTTTCCTTCGTATTTGGGCATGTCTTGGTCATTTTACTACTAATAATTATACTAAAAATGACGTAGAAATTCCTGTCATCACAACCCCAAACTTAAACTGTTGCTTGTCCTCAAGTAACATGCTGTCAGACAAGATCGTTAGAGAAATAAATAAGATGATAGGAATTTCACAACCTTGCTTAATATTTCAGCAATGGTACCGCTGATTTCTTACCGCAGCGATCATGCTCAGTCCTGCTAGGCTCAGGAAACGTCGATAGTAGCAAATCGGACAAATGTCTGCAAGAGTCCATGTTCAACTTTTTCTCTCTCTCTCTCTCTCTCACATTTGTGTTTTTCGCTCATAATTGAAAGGGTTATCTCTCAATCATCGCACAACCTGCCATTTTACCATAGGTTTGCAAGAATTCTAAAGCAACCAGTCAAAATTCAATATACATGCATTTTTTGGATGTCTTTTCAGGGTTATAACGTGGCTTAGGTCAAGGTAGGACATTTTTGGGAATAGTAGGCTAAACATTGGAGTTAAGTTCTACTTTGTTGTTCCTTTTTGTGTACGCAACCTTTGTTCCTTAGGGTGCCTTTTTGTGTTGGTATCGGAAAATAAGATCTGGATGTGTCTTTGTATGGTTCTTTTCTATCACTATTTTTGCCCTTTGGCTCTTTCTTTTGCCCTTTGGCTCTTTATTTCTTTAGGGATCTTTTTTTATGTTTTCCCGTCTCTTTTTCATTTATTTTTCTTTTTTTTGTAGTGATAGTTCACCGTATACCCACCCCAAACTTAGACGTTGCTAGTTCCATGAGCAACCCCAAACTTATTTTGTTGCCAAGACTTTGAGAACTATTACCTAACTCCAAAGAGGGTAAATCATTGTTTTTCTGGTCTATAGGCTTATATCGTGGTTTGTCACCGAAACAAAATGGATAATATATTTTTTTTTACGGCTCAAATTTGGCTAGCAAAGGATAATAGTATATAAAGGGTGGCTTGAAAAGGCTCTGGGTTATAACAAACAATTGCCTCAATGCATATAATATCAAATCAACTAGTCAGCAGATAATTAGAGCAAGTTCTAGAAAATAAACAAGTGCACGATACTCTCATAGTAATTCGAAAGAAAGTGGTAATACCGTTTGGAAATATTTGGCTCAAATCCTCACATGGCTTAGGTATCTGAAAGTTGAACACTTGTCCCACAGACACCAGCTTCATCATTCGTCTCTCTGTCTCCCGGACTTCGCATTTCGGAGCAATCACCTTTGGTTTCTTTATGAAGGCGTGAAATTCGGCTCATCAGAATTTATAACTCACTTCGCCGCAATCTTACCTATAACACTGTATCATGCACTAGATAATAAACAGCAAACAGTTATTTAATTTTTTGTAAGTTTGAATAAGGGCTGCTTACAGATGAAAATGACATGCAGAATTCTAGTCATATTTTATTGAATTGAAAACTGAAATGAAAATACTGAAATTGAAATACTGAATTCAAAATACTGAAATTAAAATACTCATCCTTGGGTTGCCTCCCAAGCAGCGCTTGTTTAGCCTCTCATTAGCTTGAGGCATTTCCTCCATTACAGAGGATAGGTTCGCATGTCTCTCTCATCTGTAGGAGCTTTCGCCTTAGCTCCTCCCTCCTTCTTGTTGCTTCTTTCATACTTCTCTGGGTTCTGTCTTTCTTTGAAGGTGGCATAGCAGAGTCGTCCATCATCATCTGTTGGTACTGTTTTTATAATGGACTTCCCTTTGCCTCTCGGTGGATGTTCCTTCGTTTGTTCTTTCTCAGCTTTGACCCTGTTATTCTTTCTTTCTTCAGCAGCAGGCTTCTTCAGAGGTGGCGTATTAACCCCAAACTTAGATCTTTTGGCCACTTTTCGGTATCTGCCTCATGCTTTGACCCATGTTGCTCGGACGTCCACTTCAATAGTTAACCTCTTCATTTTATCAGTGAGTTCCTCGGGTACCTCCTCTTCCTGAGCTGTCTCTATCTCTAGCTGCGCCATTTCATTCTCCAGCTCCTCTATTTCTATCTTCACCTGTACTTCTTGAGTTGGAGTCGGTGGTGTAGCTTTCCTGTCTTTCCACTCGAGCATATAACAGTCAACCCTTTCTGTTTTGGAAGTTTTGATAGTTTTTTCCTCCTCTCCACTCCTTAGAGTCAACTCAGCGACCTCCACATTAATGAGTGCCCTGCTAGTTGCTAGGAATGGTCTTCCAAGAATGATCAGATGCTCTTCATCTTCCTGGATATCTAGGATCATGAAGTCTGCTGGAAATATCAGGTCTTCGACTTTCACCAGGACATCCTCGATTGTACCTGCTGAGTGAATTGTTGTTTGGTTAGCTAAAACGAGTTCACGTTCTGTACCTGCAGTTATTGTTGTGAGTTTTAACTTTTCTGCCAGAGATAATGGCATAACGTTAACACTTGAACCCACGTCACATAAGGCTTGAATTTCTGCTTCCTCAATTTGACAGAGTATGGTGACGCTTCCAGGATCTGTCTTCTTGGGTGGCAATCGCGCTCGACTTTCCCTATATTCCTGCAGTTCTCTCATGAACTCATCGTAGGCTTCGTCTAATGTCATATCGAACAGCTTGTACCACTCTTCGTAGTCTTTAATCTGTTCTTCTCTCTCTTCGTGCTCTGATTTCTTATCTTTGAGCATTTTGCATTCCTCCTTTGGATTGTCCACCGTGTTACCTGCTCCTCGCTTCCTCCTGGCAAACACTGCCCATTAGGGTGATCTTCGAGGCAGAAGTCGCAAACTCCCTCTACCTGTTTAACACTAGCTTCCTTCACAGCTTTCTCCTTATCAACAAGTTGCCTCTTTAGTAATTCGATCTCTACCTTGTAGGCAATCTCCTGGTCCACTTTAAGAACTCCAAGAGTCTTCTCAGCTCGATCATGACTCATGTTGTACTCATTCTGGCACATCTGCTCAACCAGATCCTTAGTTTTTGCATAGGTTTTTACTTTGATGGACCCACCAGCTGAGGCATCTAGTATCATCCGGTGTTGCATTTTCATACCAGCAGTGAATAGTTGTATCTGCTCCATAGCAATAATGTTGTGGTTAGGACACCTCCTCATAAGCAGTTTGAACCGTTCATAAGCTTCGCACAGTGTTTCAGATTCATGCTGTTTGAAACTTAGAATCTCGGACTTCCTTTTCTGGAATAATGTGTGTGTGAAGAATCTCTCCAGGAACTTGTCTTCAAGCTCCTTCCATGTTGCAATCGTTCCCCTTGGCAAGCATTGAAGCCAATCTTTAGCTGGACCTGTAAGAGAAAAAGCAAACAAACGTAGCTTCTTCTGGTCATCAGTAACATTTTTCGGCACCTTCTGGATTTGACATGTCTCTGAAAACTTTGCAAGATGATCCCAAGGATCATTGTTGGCACGTCCATCGAACTGGTTCTCCCGCAAACCTGTAAGAACATTGCCCTTAATATCAAAGTTAACTGGATTCGCCGGCTGGAATCCCAGTGAGATCTGATCTGTGTCAGTCCTCTTGCAGTAATCTCCCATTGTAACTCTTGGCTCGTCCCCCATGGCTTTGGTGGTAGACTCTTCTTCTGTTTTGAGAGTACTGGATTTTGCAAGCTTTTGTGCTCGCCTTCTTTTCCAAAGCGTTCTTTCGGGTTCGGGGTCGTACTATAACTCCAGAATACCTGTTATTAAGCACAACAAATAAATACCTTCAGTAGCACTGGAAAAGTAAATGTGAAACTCTTTTTGGTTTGTCTCATGTGTCTTTGTCACTATGAAAATTCCCAGGTAAGTGAGGTGGATCACAACGGATCGCTTAAATACCAAGACTTATCCTTAGCCAGAACTTTCACAGATCAAAATCCACAATCATTAACAAGATTTTTTTGATTTTTTAATTTTTTTTGTATTTTTGAAATTTTTTTTGACAAGCTTAAATAAATCTAGTAAGGCTTTGTAAACACAATCCCCGGCAACGGCGCCAAAAACTTGACTACGGTCTGGCAAGTGCACCAGTCTGTCGTCGAGTAATAATTCATACTCTAGGTGTCTAGAATGAGTTCGTATCCACAGGGATCGTGCCGCAGCTTTACTAGCGTTATTTAAGCTTGTGATAATTTGCATTCGCTTTGGTTTTTGAAAAGGTTTTTATAAAAATAGCGTAATGCTTTGCAGAAATATAAATGCAGAATGTATAAATAATAGATTCAAGAAATATAGAGGCTAGGTATGGTGGTTGGACTCTCTCCCTTCTTCATATTTGGCATGACCGGTATATAACATAGTTACTTAGATTATGTTCGGCGGTGAATTATCCTTGTTGTAGTAATACCTTACTATTACACTATGTCTATTAAAGTTTCCCTACATTAACAACTAAGATACCTACGAGAGCCTAACCTCGATGTGTCACATACCTTAATTACTAAGTGAGTTGTTTATAAACATGCATTATAACCTTCACCAATTAACCTCTAGGTCCTAGTATCGGGTTGTTCATCTTCTAAGTGCTCAGATCACACCTAGTGCATGATTCCTCCTCTAACCGCTCAGTTCACGACTAGTTCAGGACGTTACCGTCTCTATACACCTAGCATTATTTACTACGAGTTCCGGACTAATACCAAGTCAGAACCTGATATCAATTCTATGGGCGCTCCCGCTTATCCGTCCAGATTACGAGAATACGCTATTAAAGTGCACGAAAGTAAATAACAAACATAATTACTAAATATCATTTATTATAACTTAGACTCAATCACAGACTCCAAATATTCATAGGGGAGTTCATCTTCTCCACCACAACCTAAGGCATAATAATAAAGACTACATATTTAAATTACAAGAAATTATAACCTAAATACAAAAGCCTAAAGAAATCATACCTTGTTGAGTTAGTTTTCCCGTAAGGGGAGAAAACTATGCACAATAGAGCTCCTCTGAACCTCTCCTTATAGTAGAGAGTGTTCTACTATTTCTGAATGAATAAAACAATGAATGGGAGGCTCTATTTATAGTTTTCGTAATGGGCCTCAGCAAGGCATCGCAGCACGATAAGGCCATCGTACTGCGATGTGAAGATTCAGTTCAAAATTATAACTGATCCTGTGCATTTCATCAGCTTGGGCGCCAAGTTACTCCATCGTGCTGCGACAGCACACATCGTACTGCGATGGAAGATTTTCTCAAGATTTATTGCTTCTGATTTCTTGGCGAACAAGCAGCTCCCATCGTGGCACGATGGGAGCCATCGTGCTGCGATGGAATGCTGATTTTCTTCACTTTTTGGGCTTTTTCTTGTCTTTTCGCATCTTGGACTCTGTCTTGATGCTTTTTCTTGCTTTTGTAGGTTTTCCTTCGTATTTGGGTCTGTCTTGGTCATTTTACTACTAATAATAATACTAAAAATGACGTAGAAATTCCTGTCATCATGCTGCATTTTTTCCCATCTGCTGATCTATAGGATCTATGGGAACGCTTTGTTGGATGGTAAGTACACCATTTTTTCTTGCTTCATCTTCTTCCTCAACTTCTTCAGCCCATGATTTTTTGCTCTCTGAAGTTGTTCCTGAGGATTCGGCTTCTTGTTCTTCATTTGAATTTGATTTCCATCCACTGGGTGTTATTGCTTCAATGGGAATTTCTAAACTTTCTGGGGTCGTATACTTTACATAGTAATCACACTTTCGAGAAGGTTGTCCTAGCAAGTCCCAGTTTTCTTCATTTTTGAGAATTTTGTCCGAGTTTGTTGTCGGTGTTGAAGACTGGTCTATATTTGTTGTCATGTTTTGCAAGCTTTTGAGTGTTGTAATCATCTCCCCCCTCTCGTCGGAGATCTTTTTCCTTCTAGTATCAATGGCAGCGAGCTGCTCATCCTTCTGTTTTATGTTGTTTTGAAGTAGCTTTATTGCTTGCTCCATTCTCTCGTTAGTGTATCTGCAAAACTGTTTTGTTCAGATTTTATGTATTGAATATATGGCTCCAATTGTTGTAACTTCATCTGCCATCTTATTAGTCTGCCTTGTTTATGGTCAGCATTAATTTTATATTTCCAAAATCCTGTAAGATATTTAGAGTCTGTACACAGAAGAAACCTTGATGGTAATAAGACAATTTTCCATTTTTCTAATATCTTTACACATGCCAGAGTTTCTAGTTCCTGGATATGGTATCTAGATTTTGTATCTGTAAATGTACCAGAAATATATTTACATAAATGTAGTTTTTCAGTATCCTTTATCAGGATTTTAGAAGCATTGTGATCAATGCCTTTTATAGTATATGTCCCTTCCCTCGAAGTTTCAGATTCTTTTGATTGAAGATCATTAGATTCTTCAATTTTATATCCCTTCTCATTAAGAGAAAGTTTTGCTTTACCATTAGGTAAGGCTCTCATACAACCTGCCCAGGTTGTTTGTGATGCATCTGTTTCTATAATTAAAAAATCTTCCTTCGTTGGATTGTAAAGTCCAGACAAAACTTGAATTTTTTCTTTAATTGTTTTAACAATGTCAGAATCTGTTTTGGTCCAAGACCCTGGAATTTTTTCTGAAATTTTCTTTTACAAATGTTTTCTTTCTTTTGCTAAGTCTTTGAAAAATCCTTCATTAGCAATATAATTTAAACATCCAAGAAATCTTTGGATTTGTTTTCTATCAGAAAACTCATTTGGAAAAGCTTGTATTTTTTCTTGGGTATGAGGTGCTAAACTCAGTTCCCCATTTTCTTTTAGGATCAAACCAAGGTATTCTATTTCTTTTTGTAAAAGTTTTGATTTCTTTTTTGAAATCACAATACCTTTTTCTTTAATTCTTAAAAGAACAGTTTCTATATCTTGAAGATGTTGTTCTCTACTTCCTTTTGTGAAAATAAGTATATCATCTATATATGCCAAACATATATGATTCAAACCTTCAAGAGATTTATCCATAAATCTTTGGTATATTGATGGGGCCTGTTTCAATCCAAAAGGCAAAACATTCCATTCGTAATGTTTTTGAGGTGGACATGAAAAAGCTGTTAATGATTTTGTTTCTTCGGCTAGTCTTAATTGATAATAACCAGACTTTGCATCTAAGGAAGAAAACCAATTGCATCCTTTTATTTTTCCTAAAATAAAATCTTTTCTTGGTAATTTATAAGAATCTCCAACTGTTGCTAGGTTGAGTTTCTTATAATTGATCATCATTCTTCTTTTACCTCTTTTTATTTCGTGTGATTTTCTACATAAAAAGCTGGTGCAGAATGTGGGCTTGATGAGGGTCTAATAAGGTCCTTATCAAGTAGATCTTTACATTCTTGTTGAAATTCTTCAATATCTCTAATAGAATATGGAATCCTATTTGGAACATTTATCTCGTCATTCGGGTTCTTAAGTTTAATGACTATAAGTTCATGATTAGTGTTTTTAAGGCTGTCTAGAGGGTTATCTGAACAAACTTCATCTAATCTTTCTTCTATATTGATATGGAAGCTTCTTTCTTCCCATATCGTTCTTAACTCTCTAAGGTTTCCCTTAATAAGATTTAAGATCTCATTTCTAGTAACTATTTTGGTGGTTACCATTTTGCTATTCTTATGATTTCCCAAGTCCTTCCATTGAAGTGATATAGTATCCTTTCTTTGAGTAAAAGGTTCGTATAACTTTAAAAAGTTATTTTCTATGATTAGGTCTAATCCTGAATCATGGAGGTATATTGTTGGGATAAAAAACATATACCCTTCAATTTCTATAGATACATCTCTAAGGTTAAACCATATATGATGTTTTGATTTATCTGCAACTATTATTTCTTTTGGTTTGATCAATCTTTCCCACTTTCTAGAGATAGATTTTTTCCCAAAACAAAGAGTTGCACCTGTATCTATATAGGCTAAAAGATTTCTATTTTTTAGTACTATTTTAATAAATGTAGCACTTGGGTTTCCTCTACCAAGTATCTTCTTCGACATCTGAATCTGTTTCTGTACAGTATTCATAAATTTCTTCATCAGATTCTATGTCTGATTCTATAGGTTCATATCCTATTGCATATATTGCATGTAAGACATTTTTCTTAGGATTCTTCTTCTTAGGACACTCATTTGCATAGTGACCTTCTTCATGACATAGCCAACATGTACATGATTTTTTACCCTGTGGGCATGTTTTCTTCTTAGGGTAAGGTTGTTTTTTCCTAAAGAATTTTTTGTCTCCTTTTCTGAATTTTCTAAAAGGGACCTTCTTGAATTTCTTTCTTTTATAAGGTTTTTGTGACCTTACCTTTCTAGGTTTCTTTCTAAAGTTACAACCATAGTTTCCTACTTTGTCTTGTAGTTTGCTACAACAAAGGGATACTTGAGCTTCTCTTTTGGCTATCTTCTGACTACACATTTCTTGAAGCCAAATTTTTAAGGAAGTTATTCTTCCTCCTAAAGTATCATCTACCTTTCCTTCTGCTAACGCTGAGGTAAAGAACGCCTTAACTTGAGCCGATACTTTTTCTGGTAACTTGTCATAAAATAGTTCTAACAAGTTTCTAGATATTCTAGTACTATTATCTATATTATAGTAATAATCCTGAAATTCACAAATGAAATTATCTACATAGCACATATTGCAGATTTTTAGGTTGGTGATTTTCCAAAGGTTTTGGTCAGAAAATGCTATTTTTGATTGAATGGAATTTTTCCATCCTTTCAATTTTTTTATTAGTAAACCATAGACCCAATCTACTACTAAGGTTCCTGTTAGAGGTAATGTTCCCATAACTTCTGATGGTAGGGTAGAAATGTATTTGTAAGCATTTCCTCTGGTTTTATATTGAAGATAGTTGAAAACTTCAACTGCTCCTAAATGTTTAAGATCTTCGTTCAACTGGATTAACACACTATTTGTATTATACCAATCCCTAAGATCTTTTGCTGCATCAACACTGCAGTCTATATCTAAAATTCCTTGTCCTTGGAATGGATTTTGCGAAGGTACATAATAATGAGGTACTTTCTAGAATTTTTGTTTGGTGAATTCTCTTTCAAAATCTGCAGGTCTTTTAGTTCCCGAAGTTTCTCCTTGTTCTTCTATTTTTACATAATGAGGATTTTCAATCTCATTTTCATTAGCCTCTTCTTCTGAGCTAAAGTCATAAATAATCTGATTATTATCCTCTGATCTGTCATCATAAGTTTCCTGACTTTTGCCACTAATATCTAGAGAGACCATTAGTCTTTCTAAATTTTCTAATTGCCTATGGAGGGCTTCTTCTGTGTCATCCATATCTAAAAGTAATTAGATGGTGGTTTAATTCTTAATTTTGTGGCCTCAGAAGTTTCTTCGGGTTTAGAAGGTTGGGTTTGTGGTATTTCTAGGATTTCTATTTGTTTTCCCTTATCTTCCCCCTTCTTAAGAAATTGAGATAACTCATCTAGAGTTAAATATCCTTCTTTATTTTCTAAGAGTTTTGAAAGAACCTCTAATTTAATGCAGATATTTTCTACATTTCTTTTTTGTTCTTCTTGAATTTCATCCATTTTTTGGTGAAAATTTTGATAGCAACAATTTTTTATTATATAAGTTAACATACATGCTATATTGTTGAGTTGCGGATTTGTTGTATGAAAAATGTGAGGATATCTATGCAATTCATCCTTTTCATAACAGATAAAATTTTCTTCATGAAAGTTCCAAGTTTCATAAGGTTTATACTTACTTTCTTCAAATTGTAAGTTTTCTAAATATAATGTTTGTTTTTCTAAGTTATCTAAAACTTTTTGTATAACACTTGTTATACTCTCTTCAGTCATCTTGCCATAGACTGTAGTTTTTTCTGAAGATATTCAGCTAATTCTTTATATCCTTTGGATAAAAAATCATCTCCAGTATTTCTAAACCAATATTCTAGATGTTTAAACCATTTAATCTGAGCCTTATAAAGTCCAAGATTATCTAAGTTTGGTCTAAGGGTAATTACTGGATAAAGTATTTTTCCAGCTGGACTTTTTAGGAATTTTCTTCCCGTGTCGTTCTACTTCCATGGATTTAGCTACCAAATTCCCTAGGATTTAGCTACCAAATCTATAGTATTGGTCTTCTTAATTTCCAGCCATTAGATCTAAAGTTGGCATATAGATATTTTTGTGCAATAGATACACTAGATAAGATGACTTCATTGGTGAAGTTAAAGTTATGACTTCACCTTAGAACTTCCCCTTTTGTACTCCTTCTACTAGTTCCTACATTTTTTTTTTATAAATTCTTTAGCCTATTCAAAAAAAAAATTTGTCCTTTAGTATTTCACAATGTATAAACAAGTTAAAAATAGAAAACTTAACAGAAGGGAGTTTTTATTGTGAGAGTCGCCTTACCCTCAAAGTGAAGAAAGATGAAGAGTAAAAGTAATTAGTTGATGCAGTTTACCATTAAATCTAGTAGACTAGTAGACAAGCAACATTCAACGTTACATTTTTGGCACAAAGAGATCAAACAGTTAAAATTTAAGAAAATAATTTTAGGTTAAAAATTAACCTGAAGAGACTAAATCGACTAATAAAATCAAAGTTAAAGGACTTATACGTAACAACAGTTAGTTAAGGGTCCAAAGTGGAACCAACAAATTTGCTAAGGAACCAAAAGACTAATATAGTCCAAATTTGTTTTTCGTGGGTTTTGGCCTAGTCACCATGTTGTGTAATTTTTTTTTGCACATGTAAATATAAATATTTTGATTCTTAATTTATAAATATTTAATATATATATAAATCAATTATATGTAACAGTGTTGGTGTCATTGCTTTATAGCCGACAAAATTAATTATTTTGTTAAATGAATAATTTTATAATTCTATGGATGTTTTAGCACTATTTATAATGAAATTCTAGTGCAGGACCAAATTATTTGTGTATTCCTTTATAATGAAATTTTAGCACGTGAAAAGAATTTTTCTTTAAACAAGTATATGAGGATAATATGGCATGCTCTAATTTTTATTTTTTATTTTTAAACAGCAAAGCAACGTCTCTGTTAATTTTTTGAAAGGACTATAAAATAATATTGAACAAATATTTTTTTTACAAAGTCTACCACCAATCAAGGCCGTCCCAATTAAATTAAAGGTCCGGCTCTTATAGTAAAAATGAACCCCTAATAAAACAAAAAATATTTTTTTTATAAAATAGTATTTTTTTTATTTAGATTGTAAATAAATAAAATATAATAATTTACTTTGGAGGTGCAAACAGTAAGCCGATGAAGTCTTGTAATGTGCAAACAGCAAGTCTAATTGGGCTTGGCTGGTGGAAGTAGATTTCCCACATGCTGTTTGCACCCCCTAGATTAAAAAATATATGGAAGTCCAAAATTTGGAGGTCCGGCTTTGTAGAGCTGTTTGCACCTTCCTAAGGCTGGCCCTGCTTCCAATCAAAGGTTTTCAGAAAATTAGATTGATATTTGTCATCTCAAGTATAATTGGCTACACAAAGGGGTACAGAGAAATACATACATGTTGCACGTTTTCCTCTTATTTATGGTTGTCCCATTAAATTTTTCTATGAAATATGTTGTAATTTTTTTCCTTCCGGTTTAAGTGTTATGAATATTATAGTTAATGGTGTTCACTTTTTTATAGAATCATAGAGATTAAGATCATAGATGTAAGTAAGTTAGAGAGCATAAGAGTATTCATGAGGAAAATATTCTTAAGAATTCATATTGAATGAAATTTTTTTTGTGAACGGCATATTGAATGAATTATATAGATTGATAAATGAATAAGTAAAATATACAATAGAATGACTTATTTATAAAACTACTTGGAGTAACTAACTTTCTAATCCCTAACCAACTTGATAACCAATCAACTAACTCTAATTTATTAACTAACTATCTATATTCTTAACACACTTTTTCTCCTTCTTTCATATTCCTATAACTTCCACCGTAGTAAAGCTTCAATTGATCATTCATTTATCTATATTACATTATTACATATTTAAGTCCTATAAATAAAACGTACATCTTAATAAGTATAATACAATGATCATATATATATATATATATATATATATATATATATATAGAGGAGGGATCAAATTACACCGGTGTAACATTTGAGTAATGTTACACCGCTCAATAACGCTTTAACGAATTCAAATTTTACAAAATCCACCGTTGGATTGAAAGTTTATATCATATAGATCATCTATGTTAAGTTTTACAAAAATCTAAAATCGTTTGATAAGTTATTTAGACACATCAAGATTAACGGTTTAAGCGTTTTTATTGAATACCGTTAATCTTTATGTCTTTCAAAAACGTCTCAAACGATTTTAGATTTTTGTAAAACTCAACATAGATGATCTATACGATATAAACTTTCAATCCAACGGTGGATTTTGTAAAATTTGAATTCGTTAAAGCGTTATTGAGCGGTGTAACATTACTCAAATGTTACACCGGTGTAATTTGATCCCTCCCCATATATATATATATATATATATATCCATATATATATATATATATATATATATATATATATATATATATATATATATATATAAATAATTGTATATTTTACTATATAATTTTAGTTTATTTCATAACAGAAATAATTGGATTCAACCAAAGAAAATGTCTAGAATGACACGTATTACATATAGTTTTTTGACACGTTTTTTTTTCTTCAACAGCAAAATAATAAATTAAATTATATATTCTTTTTGACACGTATTACATTACATTACATTACATGCATATACATAACCATTGCAAATTTTCTTTGAATTATTAAGAAGTAGGTGTAATCATAATTGTCAAACAATAAATGGCCAAGCATTTCTATTTGATAGAGGACGTTGTACAGTTACTGCCGTGCATATTATAGTAGTTATTTGCGGGACAAAACAAATTCACTAGTCTTACCAAGAAGACATATTTCTTTAAATTAATTATTATAACAGAAATGAAATTTTAACAATATGAGTAAATAGTTAGTCAATGTACAGATAATAAACATATAGATTAAAAAGTAATTTAAAATGCATCAATCGTTAAATCGTTAGTTGGTATAGTGGTAATTGACGCTTGAACCAATTGATGCCAGAACAAGACCTTTGAACTAGATTAACTAGTCAAATTAATGGACTGGATAATAGTAGTAAAAAAAAAAACATAAAATGCTACTTCTTGTATTTGGTTCAAATTTAGATTAAACATGGTTCCTATATATAAGACTCAATGTTTTGAAAGCTTGGATCATAAGGTATATTTGCAACCCCAAACATAATATTCTGAAGTACATAATTTCTTATATTAGTAAATTATATTCGTTATATCTTCATTGTGATGTACTCATCGTAAAAGTTAATCTCTCCGGTAACATAGTGGAGGGGAAAAAATTAACTCAAATATTAAATATAATTAATTTGTATATATATAACTTTTTTTCCATTGAATTGGTATATAACATAAGTAACGATATACATATACTAGATTATAATGTACACTTTTTTTGGTGTAACATGTGAGTTACCATCCTAGTTAGAACTGTATAGTTCCATACTTCCATGAACCATACTATGCATACTAAAAATATTTAAAAGAAAAAAACATTTTAAAATTGCGGACCACAACTGCAATTACGGCTACATTATAAATAATTTCGATGTTACTGCAACGGCATTGTAATTGCACTTTTCAACTATATCATCCACATTTTTCTTCATTTTACCGCAATATAAAAGTTCGAAGCCAAAGCGCAGTGTAACCGCAATTTAATATATGTTGAGCTATTTACTAAAATAACCCTGTTGCATTTTCCTCCAATGACATGTTGATGAGATCTTCATTGCATTGAGTAGCACCATCATCAAAAAGCCACTTCTCCAAGAACATGAAAGGCACTTGAGAATCTATGTTTGGCTTACTTTCATATTGAAAGAGGCAAGAATCCATAATCAAGTTGTTATTTTCTTCAACTGACACAGATTTAGAACAATCAGAATTGAATGAATTATAGCTCAACAAAGAATCAAAACCTTGACCTTTTTGTCCTCCTTCACTAGAACTTGAACCTGTGGTTACCACCTCGTCCGAGTTTTCGGGTTTTTTCATCCATTTTTCTAGCAATCTAGCTATGTTTTCAGTGTTTGATGCATAAGGGGATGTTTGGTTTTCAGTTGTTGGGTTTTTTTCAGTTTGTAAAATAGGTTTTGGATTGTTAAGTGAAAGTGCTTCACATAAAGCTTGTTTTGCCATATGAATATCTGTTTGAAGCCTTCTTTCCCATTGTCCTTTAACTTGTGGAGAAGTGTTTTCTTCTTTTTCATTATTATTACTATTACCTGTTTGAATTTGAATCTTATTTAGCTTTTTCCTCAAATGTGTATTCCAATAGTTTTTTATGTCATTGTCTGTCCTTTGTGGAAGATAAGAAGCTATGGCTGCCCATCTGCATAAATTCATGTCAGAAAATTTATTATAAAATGTTGATTACAATATCAATTCAAGCACAAAATTTCAATCATTTTCCTTCCAATTAAATTCATTATGTCAGGAAAATGTCGGGGTTCGATCGATTGCTTTTAATAAATGTTGGATCGCACCAAACTTCAAAATTTACTAATTTCCATATCATTTCATCATAGTGAAGCCAAATCTCGATCAGTTGGTCGAATTATAATTCAGATTCAACCGTCGAAATTTGGTTGGATGATTGAATTTTTTTTTGACTCAGGTTGGATGATTGAATTATATGCAATTATTACTTATTTTCTTCGACAATTATTATAAGTAAAAATTCAATTTTTAGAATTATTAAATAAATGATATATATATATTCATTTATATTACTGAATAATTAATATATTTGATCTATAATATAAACCTGATATATTAGTTATTTAAGGAATCTGAAGAGTGAATATTTCTTTATAATATTGGCTAGAGAAAGTATCGAGGATCGACTAACTTAATCCTTGTGTAAATTTTGGAAATCAATACTCAATTTTTTGCTTTATTGTAGACAAATTGGTTGGTTTAATTACAAAACTATTTTTTTTCAAGAGCAAATTTAATGTTTACTACCTAAATTATAAAGCTTTAGAATAAAAAGTATTGCAAAAAGAATGTTGGTATATATAGAGGAGGAAAATAAAAGGATAGATTAGGTAGTACCTATTTCCCAAAAGTGCTTGAAGATGGATTATCACTTTCTCTTCATGATCATTGAAATTGCCCCTTTTGATGCCTGGTCTAAGATAATTGGTCCATCTAAGTCTACAACTCTTACTACATCTCATCAAACCTGAAAAAGCAAAATCAATAATTTGCATTCAAAATCAAACACATATAGAAATGAAAACCACACAAGTACAACATTTGGTAATTTAGAATCACGGTAGAGTAATCGCTATGTATGATTATGATTCTATAAAAGTCTATCCATCTGAACTTTAAAAAATAGCTTCAGCAAAACAACTGAAGCTATTTCTTAAATTCAGATGTTTCGTATCATACATAAAAAAAATAATATAAGATAAAAATGAATAAAATCTCAAATTATAAAGAATTTTTTTTATACCTGTCTTGTTGGGAACAGATCTCCAATTCCCAGGTCCATGTTCTTGAATATAAGAGACCAAAATGATATCCTCTTCTGGAGTCCAAGGTCCTTTCTTAACTCCAATTTTCTCACAACATGGTGGTCTCCCCATTATAAGAAGCTAGCTCTTTTTCTCTTGCTTTCTCAATTCTAAGAATGAGACTCTATTTTGCTCTCTTTGTTCCTAAGAAATGCATAGACAAGTTTCTGCTACTGGGGTTGCCTTGTCTGTTTCATTATGCGCGTGTATATATAGACAAAACAAAATGAAAAATAAAATAAAAATAAGAAATAATTGAAGGTTTGATACTCTTTTTTTCCAAGTAGTAGAGTGGCTAGAAATTCCACTATTAAAGTGGATAAATGGAATGACCGGAGTTCGAACCCCGATCCCCTAAATATATGATACAATGTCCTGCTTACTGAGCTAATAAGCTCACGAGACAAAGTTTGATACTCTATTTTCACTATTTTGTGAATTCTATCTTCCTAATTTAAAATTTGATATTTTTGGCCTTTTATCATATTTTAAAATTAAAAAATTTAGTGATGTGATATGTTTTAAATGACGTGGTATATAATTTGATAATGGAAAAAAACATCTTGATGAAATTGTAAGAAAACTCCATCAAAAATTTCATTTAAAAGATTTTGTATCACTATATTTTAGACCAAATATTTTGAGGAGGTATGAAAACCACCAAATTTTAAAATAGGATCGATTCCAAAAAATAGTACAAATAGAGAGATAAAAGTACAGTTAAATCTTTTAAAAAGAAATACAGTATAATATTTAGACAATCATTTTTATTTATGCCGCTGCAATATTTAGTAAATCGCATTTAAAAATGTGCCAAATTTAGTTGAGTTAATGGGTAATTCAATTTACATCATCTAAAGCAAATGCACAACACAGCTTTTAAACCATTCAACTATTATTGGTAATCATTTTATAAATCTTTAGTACATGTCTAATATTACAATAAATATGACAAAATTACGATGATCCACTGTAATTTTGCATAAGTTTAAAATTGTGCTTAATTCTACTGCATAATTGACCATAATTTCACTATTTTAAATTTCATGTAAATTAATCATTTCTTAATTGTATATTTGTATTAATAACAAATTTGTATTTGATTAATCAATTGTTACAAGTGGAGAGAAAATTGGGTGTCTAGAAACATGTTTTTAATATAAAATATCTTATTTTAATGGTTTGACTCAAACAAATGAGGTGGCTAATAGTAAAAAGAAAAAAGAGTCAAAATGGACAGCAAAAGCATTTACTCATGTTCCTTACTAAAGTCAGCTATGTGTCCATTTTTCTCAATAACATTACATACAAATCCTTGCGGCATTTAATTTAATATATGTCAAGTTATGTACAGTGGAAACACGTACAAGAAAGAAAATAAAAAGAGGAAAAAAACAAAATTTTACTATGCTGTCGTTTTCTCGTTTTGCTCACGTAGTTTGAAATGACCAAGTCACCAATTTAATTTTCTCCCGATATACATGGCACATTATGTACTACTAGCTTATATGACTTGATCACTTCAATCCAATTATCATTATCATCCGTACAAATCAATGAATTCGTCCAGATTATTATGGATTGAATTTGTCCTTGTTTTCTCGTATATATGCCTATATGTTATAGGTAAAAAAATTCAACAGCATTTTTTACGATGATTAATCTCTATCGATACGTATATATGTGCGATATATATATGGTTGGTTCTCCTCTATAAACCAATCATTTTTGCAAGTACTATCTATTATTTTCTATATCCGAGAGATAAGAATGACACCCATGATCACTTGGTTCAGTGGAGGAGGGAAGAAATTTTAATGAAAGGGAGGGGAGTCGAGAAGCACGGAAGAAGGATTTAAATTAAATATATGTTTGGTTGAAAAGTCTGGGAGAAAATGAGAGAAATTTTAATTAAATATATATACGTTGGTTCAGGACTTCATATAAAGATGATAGATTTTAAAACTAATTTTACTTTTTACCTTTAAAATCTCTCTTCCACATTGGGTCTATAATATGATAGATGAATTGGGAAATAGACATATGTGTCCCTATGATTTGTGATCCACGTATGTCACAAGTCAATATATGATATTGGTTGTGAGTAAATTTCACCAAAAAAAAATTTGTCGCCATTCATAAACAACACAAATAATCAAATTAGAAATATATTATTGTACCAAAAAATAAATTAGAAATATATTAGAGTAAATACCATTAGCACAATTATATGATGATTAATTAATCAGATGCTACAACGATCATTTTGCATTATCATGCTTAAAGCATAAAAAGTTGTTGTCTAGATATATCACTGATTATCGTGCTTAAAGTGGATATTGGAAAATCATTCTAAGTTTGTTATCATCTTTGATGACTTCACAATATATCTAGGCAACAACTTTTTGTGACTCACATCCACATTTCTTTATCAAATTTCTCAGAAGAGTTATTGGAAGAATTGTTTACAGAGGAAGAAGAGATTCTTTCTTTGATTTTTCAAAGAGATTCTTTTTCTTTACATAGGTTCTATAGAAATCGGATTTGGTATTTGGATGTTCTTTTCAGCAACGATCTGGAAAATCATATTTATGACATCATTTTTAACAATACTCCTTTATGTTTTTTTTATAATGAACACTTTGAAATTTTATTTTAGTCATTTTTATAAGAAACACTCTTTAAATTTATTCTTTATTTTATAAACAATTCTATTTGTACTCTTATTTAATGAAATTATCATTCATTCCAATGCATAAGTTATAAATTTTTTTTACTGATACTAGCTAAGTTTTTTATTGTGTCCCTTTTAGTTCATAAGAAAAGGGATTTCGCCGTAATTCATATTAGCATAAATTAAATTTGAATTCTCTTGAACAATTAGCCGCAGGAAAAACTCATTAATTTCACTTGAGCCTTGAGATCAATGCTAATTTATTTTTTTTTGTCAAGTAATCTAGTGAGATGGCCGGGGTTCGAACCCCAGCCTCTGGCATGTATAATACATTGTCCAACCAACTGAGTTAAGCTCACGGGACGAGATCAATGCTAAGTTATATATATATATATATATATTAAATTGACCCCACATGCTACTATGTATAACGAAGAACAGATGGAATATATATGTACTGTCTCAATTTTCTACCTCAGGAGAAACCAACCAAAGCATTGGAAATCATTGTTATCATCGAAATGAAAGCATAGTATATATCAAACTGAGCCATTGAAAACAGTTACATTAAACAGTTCATCCGTGAAAAATGAAAATGCATGGCCTATATGTTATTATGATGATGTTAACTGAATTCACTTCATGTTTAGGTGCTCAGCATGCATGTCTTTTCCATCTAGTTTGGAGTTGTCAAATATCTTCATATTTCATATAGTTTACGAATTATCTATATATATGGCCGACAGCTACAGTTTTTGTGGAACCCTTAGTAGTACTGTACCTCTAACAAATATTAATTTCATGAGGTCAACGTTTCTTTTTTGCTCTAATAATAAGTATTCCACTTTGTTATAAGAACATTTTTATGTTATTAACCATGTCTCTGCAAGGCAAGGATCGGTAAAAAAATAAACTATGTAAAAAATGCGCTGTAAATATGTGGAACACTGAAAATAAATATCAAAATAAATATCACCTAAGCAAGATTCACTTCTTAATCCTATCACTACATGGAAACAGGCCAGCGGCGGCAGTTCAAAAAGGCATTTAGCGGCGGTTCAAACCGCCGCTAAATGCTAAGTGCGACGGTTGGCAAGCGTCGACAAATGAGGTGTCGCTAGGTCATTTAGCGGCGGTTCAAGTAAACCGTCGGAATAACCGCCGCTAGGTCTTTAGCGTCGGTTCTGTTAATGTCTGCGTCGGTTTACAACCGCCGCTATTGGTCGTTACTTTGCAATATTTTAGAGCTTTTTGCGACGGTTTGAACCGCCACTAAAATCCATTTTTATAAAATAAAAATTAGGTATATTGTGGCAGTTCTAAACCGCCGCAAAACGTTAAATTGTTTTAAAAAAAAAATCCCTCCAATAAATTGGGTATTCACTCAATTCTCATTAACTAAATGAGGCTTACTTCACTACTAGAAAAATTAATCACCCAATGTAGTGGAAATTAAAGTTCCTCCTATCATTTACTACAAAATGAAAAACCATAATATCAATGACAAATTTTACCTTTTGAGGTAAGGATCAATCATATATAAACAAGATCCAATAAACAAAAAAGCCAAAGACAGACAAGAGGCTATTATCAATTATATAAGAACAAGATCAAATATACAACACAGACAAGAGGCTATTATCAATTTTATATGAACAAGATTAAATACACAACACAGCCAAGAGGCTATTATCAAATACAATAATGGGATAATAATCTACAACCAAGCAAGAAGGCATGATACTCAAATATAAAAATATAAGATGTAAAGCGGTAGTGCTAGTAAACATTTTGTTTTGCATATACCTTCACAAACATGAACATAATTACTTAGATTGAAATCAATAACTTGTACAGTACAAACACTTAACATTTATTTATAAAAATGCTCTTGGCATATAAGTTGAATATCTATAATCAGTGAACAAAAAACTTACAGGTACCAAGTTTATATGAAAAGTTTATGTTACCAATTTTCAATCTAAACACAAAGTTTAAATCTTTGAGTGACTGGAATTCATTATATTTGCAAATGACAGTTTGAACTTCAAGTTAACTTCAGCTTCCTATTTCTGGAGTTTTGAGAACATCAATTTCCATGTATCCAGAGTCTTCAATTTACAGGAAGAAATTGATGAATCTCACCTTTGTATCAATCTCATCCATCAGTGGAACTTGCTTATCAAATTCCTGCATTTGGCACATATGTAGAAATTGACGAGTCACAAGTCCATAGCCCATTTCATACACATTGTTATTTAATAATCAGTAGAAACAACTTAAAATAGAACCAAAACACGAACAAAAGATATAGCAGAAGCAGACCCCTTATATAACATTAGTTACACCTATTTAGTGCTACAAAACATATGTGTTCATTAATTAAGCATTTTCCTCCTATAACCACGCTTAAAGTTCACCAAAAATCAAGACCAAATAAATCCATCAACACAAACAAAACTTCAAGGGAACAATCTAAAAAAAATAAATCCAAATAAGTAGTACAAAAAAATGGTACCTATGTTGTAATTAATGAACTCAATCTCAATGCCTTCAATTGCTCCATCACTTGATTCAATTTTCTGTGAGCATCAATAAACTAAATTTAAAACTACAATACAAATGAGAAGCTATGTATCTCCATCAGTGTCTTTAATTGAAAACCAATAACCCAATCTTAATTATCAATGTATAAATCCTATCCACTCAGAAACAATCCTTCATTCAACAAACTAGACATATACAAGCATACAAAATTAGAAACAAACCACTTGTAATTACTATTTTAGGAATCTGAGAACTCAGCAAAGAAGCAATAATACCTGTGATTTTTTCAATCCAGTCCATTTGGTCTAGTGCACTCTTTGTCTGCACAAACAAGCATAATTAATTAAGGAGTGAAAATATAAAGCTTAATCAATGTCTTTATATGAATAAAAAATTATGCAAACATATATTAAAATAACCTACAAAATGTAGTTCTTTGTCGACTTAGAAGTCCATAACCAAGCTCCAAACTATTCCTCTGACCAAAATGACAATAAAAACATGCTTAATGTCATTGATAGCAATGTGTTTTACTTCATGAACAATAAACGAAAAATTGGAAGCTGCCTTGTAGAAATCATAAAGACAAAAATTGAAGAGGTAAGAGATGCATCATAAAACTACTTTAGAAAAATCTTATCCACTCAGTTAGGCGTGAGTCTACAATATTTGAAAGGCATAAAACCAATTATACCAAGCAAAATAAACTTACCATGGGGATGCCGAGTAACACCATAAGAATTCATACCCTCAGTCACTTCAGTGAACACTGAACAATAAATTATCTTTCGCACTTCGACATGCAATGAGAACCAAGTAATAAATTTTCTTTTGCTCAAATCATGGAATTGCGAAACTCAAAAGATATAAGAATGAACCTATGTACACACCCAGAAGTTGTCATTTGATTTTTTTAAAGTGTTAGCTAGTACCAAAATAATCTGTTGCTGCACTGATGGCAGTAGACTTTTGACGAGCATAGGCCTTACGATCAGAAAGTTTACTTGTATCCATTTTTCTTTTTGCTTTATTAAAATATATATTTTTCATATTAACATCTGTGAAAGTTCATTAGTATCAAAACAGTGCCTGAACCTTGACATAATAGATTCGCATAAAACAAGTATGTCAGGAGAAACATAACACTATTATGCAAGAACATAGTATTTCATTACTTGAAACTATATGCCAGACACCAAATTACCGAAGCTTGAAACTGTTGAGTACTAAACTATCCTTCAAAGTACTAAACTATCAGACCTACCTCCTCAAAAGCCCAATCATCAGCTCGGCTAATACCATTGTTGCTTTGTGGAGACCAAATCAACCCTTCTATCATCCCACTAAACATGTTCATTTTATCTCCCAAGATTGATAACTCCCTCCATCCTCTTTGACCACGCATCATCTCATCCATTCCGCACAGTATTGAAAATACCAGTTAATAACTTTATGTCAAGGTCTAGGCACTGTTTTGCTAAAAATATACCTTGAATTCCTACTAGAAATAGGCATGTCAATAAATAAGAATTTGATGATAAAAATATTAATAATAATAAATAAAAACTTGTAACATGATATCATCTTCCGTCAGAGTTTAAAGCCATGATCCTAAAAATCAGAAAGAATCTAGCAAAATCCCTCACAATATTATTCTTTCTATAAAATAAATCCTTTCACCATTCACAAACATATTATAATATCCACAAAAAATATTAATCTGAAAAACATGATAAAAAGATATCACTAATTGAAAGAGTAATATGCAAATGATTGTACTTGTTAGTGTGATCAGGCACATATGTTATTTTCTTAATTGAAGGTACTGTTTGAATAATTAATCTACCTAAGTTGCAATCATCAATTGCTCACTTCTCAACACTGTGTGTGTGTGTGTGTGTGTTTTGAAAATTATGCAATCTCATTCTATTGTTAAAAATGACACAAGAAAGAAAAATATCAGGCCACACCCCTTCAGCGGAGAATAATTAATTCGTGAATAAAAGAAAATCCTCAATAAGTGGCAAAAATAACAAGGCAAGCCAAGATATCTCATGTTGCCATCGAAGCCATGCTGAAAACCTTAATACATGAAAACTAGGTTTGAATTGTACCTCATAAACAAGAGACACCGACTAAGCTCAAGTGCTTCCAAAAGCTCTGAACATGTTGTTTCACCAATTGCATCACGCTCAAAACTTGCTGCATCCCTTGCTTTTTCTGCAGCTTCTTTTATTTGGAGCCATTCTGAACTGGTATTGTGAATGACTCTAGCCTAAATTTGGCAAATTCATATCCGAGACATTCGGACTGTGTTGCCATTCTCGATGAAGATAACTTTATGACAGCTGCTGCTTCTTTTAGAGATGCATCATCACTCCCATGGACATTGAAAAGGGCAAAGGAAGAAACCCCTCCAGAATTTATTGTTAGCTATGTGGACACAAAATGAGAAGAAATGAGACAAGCCAATAAAATAAGCAGTAAGCACACATGTTTGAATGTTTCATGATGGATTATCTCCATGCTTTAACCTGATTTAACTTTATACACTCATGGTAGATTATCTCCATATGTAAATCATTGTTAACCAAGATAAATTGCGATTTTAACTAAAAAAAAACAGTGCTACATAGTAGACTAAAGAAATCAATTATGAGAGGGAAGGAAAAAATCACGAGTTACAGCCTGACCTTAAATATGAAGGCTGAAGTTGATGCGGTGACAGGTTTTTTAGACATTCCACCATATGTCACCATAGTTCCTCCCTATCTGCAAGGCACAAACATATTTAAATCTTCATAAAATGATATGTAGTAATAGAAGAGAAGCTTCCATTATTAGGGTCTTTATGGAATATCTCATGTCATACCTTAAAAAAATTGAGAACCAGAGAAGCAGAATTGCCACCAACAGAGTTAAATCCCAGTGCAGGTTCAGGTATACCGTCCTACCATGTCATTGTCAATTTGATCTCAAGTGATCATTCAATTTTAGTATACGAGATAAGATAACCCTTAAAACAATCTTTTCGTTTGTCAGCTTCGATAGCATCTCAGGAAGACAACACACATACCATCATGAATTTCAAACAATAATGAAAGGAACATATCCATGTCCCTTCCCAAATGCTTAACTAATGATGATAACAAACATTCATCTGAAAATTCGACATTGAACGCATAGCATAATTCATAACAATAACAATAATAAAATCCTAATTTCACAGGAAACAAAATTTAAAAGTAAACTCGTAAGATTTCACAAGAAAATTGAACAAGCAGTGAAGAGAAGTGAGATTGAAAATTTTATCACCTGAAATTGAAAACAATGGATTGATAAGTTTCATTACCTGAAATTGAGAACTAGGGTTCGAGCAAGCAGAGAAGAGAAGTGCCTGAAGCTTGATTTTGCCCATTCTTTTTTGAAAACAAGGGGTTGCGGACTTGCGGTGGTGATGAAGTGATGCAATGGTAAAAACAGTAAGAAATAAGAATCTCTGTACCACCAAAAAAGCAAATTGAGCGTAATAAATTGAAAATCACGTTACAGAGCACCGAGTTAAATTGAAGCAAAATTAGGTCAAACCCGGTTGTGTGTTGCAGACGACGGCGGCGACTATGGCGGAGGAACGAGTTGAGTTGAGGATGTACAATTCGATGACTAATGAAAAGGAGATCTTCGCATGGTGATGAGGTGATGCCTGGCTTCGTGATCGTGACAGAGAATAAGAGAGAGGGGGAATGAAATTTTTATATCTCTCATTCCTAATCTGGCCGTCTCTATACACCCTAAACTGCCACCGCAATACACACTAGAACCGCCGAGATTTACACACACAAAGGCGGTTGACTGAATTGCCGCAATAACCGTCGGTAACGACATGAGCGGCGGCGGTTTACTTCCTAGTGCCGCAAACTGACCGTCACTATATTCATATTTTCTTGTAGTGTATAATTATAAATGCACCCCTCAGCTTTCAGGACGCCAGAGAAGACACCAACCTGACCATAAAGTTGTTACTAGATACTAAATTTCGATCTCGAATAAAAAATAATCGACTTACCAAAATAAAAAAAGACAGCCTCATATGGCAAAAGTTGATGGATCAATGATAGAATGAAAACCTAGGCAGACAAATCCGCACTCAAAGACCATCTAAACATTCCAGCTATTTATTCATTTTAACCACTCTACTTAAATAAGTAGTATGTCATTGTATATTGGAAAATGTATGGTCAAATTTTTGTGAATGGTTACTTCTTTTTCCTAATTATACGACTCTTTTACAAAAAAAAAAAAGTTATTATTAAATATAAGACTTCTACAATTTTTAGATGTTTTTATTTTTATTTTTTTCAAACAATCCCTTATTAATTAATTAATATTATTTGTCTTGATTAGAATATGAAAAGTAAATAATAAAAGGATAATTAGTAATAGTCACACACTTTTAAGACAAATTAAATTACTTCAATAATTTTTTTAATATCTGTAACTTTTATTAAAAATTCCTATAATAAGGGACGGGAGAAGTCAATTTGGATCCTCTCCTTCTTTTTATTCTCTCTATCTCTCTTCTTCTAAAAATGTATATATATCTCTCTTAATCATTTTTTTTTCTTTTCTTTTTCTTGATTTTTCTCTAAAATTTTAGAGAGAGATAGAAATAAATTTTAGAAGGAGAGAATAAAGAGAATGAGAGAATATCCAGCCTCGAAGCCGGGAGAAGTAGTTACTATGATAATGATCAGATGTATTAATATACTCATGACACTTACAAAACATTATCTTAGTCAATATATATTTATAATTGACTGACCCAATATATATATGAGAATGTAAACTACAAAACTTATATAAGTGTTATAAATTATTTCTATTGTAATACTGTATAACGTTCTTGTAACCATAACTCAGTTGGTAAAGACATTGAATGTATTATATATGATTAAAATTCAAACTTTAATATTCTCACTTATCCATTTTAAAAAAATGGAATTCAAATCACCAGTCTAGTTGACCAAAAATAATAATAATAATAATGGTATACAACACTTTCCTATTTGAAACCATTATAATCTCTAGATGAGTTGAATACTTTTTTATGAAGTTCGTTAACTACTATTCTTTTTTATCTTAAATATAAACAAAAATTTATTTTTTAGATTTATTAAATAACTGATGTATTTGATTTATATTATATACTAGATATGTCAATTATTTAATAAATTTGAAAGAAAAAAAATTACAACCGTGGGGCATATCTAACTTAAAGTTAGTGTCTCATTCAAAAAAACACTTAAAGCTAGTCTAATATATTTTGTAGTAACTAACTTAAAGTTAGTTAGTCTCATTAAAAAAAAATAAAGTAATTAGTCTAATATTTTTTATAAGAATTTATCTAACTTTTATGTATAAATAAATAAATAATGTTATTAATCAATGTAGAGTATTTATTAGACGGAGAAAGGAGAAGCATATACGTGTCAAAAAAATATGTAACATAGCGTTGGCAATGTATACATTGGCGACACAGTCGACTCCAATGCATCATAGATAGGGGTGGGCATGGTTTGGTTAAAAACCAAAACTGCATAAAAACTGAACTGAACTGTTTCTACAGTTCAGTTTTTTTGAACTGAACTGTTAGTAAAAATATAAATCGAACCAAACAGTTTGGTTAACCAGTTAACCGGTTCAGTTAATCAGTTAACCGTAACTGTTTTTTTTCAAATAATACAAAAATGATAAAAATAATCTTTCAAAATTGACAAAATAATAAAAAATAATATTAATAATAATATAACAATAATAAAAAATAAGTAAAATAATAATAAAAATAATAAAAAAATTGACAAAATAATATTAAGGCGGCTACTAATATATTAGTAGAAAATTATGGTTCCAAACACAACTTGATATTTAGGCGGCTACTAAACACCAATTTCATCCCCAAAAAATCGGCCGAAACACAAAAATCGGTCGAAAAACCGAAAATCGGCCGAAAACCCAAAAATCGGCCGAAAAATCGAAAATCGGCCGAAAACCCGAAAATTGGCCGAAAACCCAAAAAACGGCCGAAAACAAAAATACAAAAAATCGGCCGAAAACCCGAAAATTGGCCGAAAACCCAAAAAACGGCCGAAAACACAAAAAATCGGCCGAAAACCCGAAAATTGGCCGAAAACCCAAAAAACGGCGGAAAACACAAAAAATCGGCCGAAAACCGAAAATACAAAAAATCGGCCGAAAAACTGATTTTAGGTTTTTCGGCCGTTTTTTAGTTTTTTCGGTCGATTTTTGGGTTTTCGGGTGTTTTTTGGATTTTCGGCCAATTTTCGGTTCTTCGGCCGATATTTTGAGTTTTCGGCCGATTTTTGGGTTTTCGGCCAATTTTTGGGTTTTCGGCCGATTTTTTTAGTTTTCAGCCGATTTTCGGTTTTTCGGCCGATTTTTGGGTTTTCGGCCGATTTTTTTTGTTTTCGGCCGATTTTAGATTTTTTTGCCGATTTTTGTGTTTTCGGCCGATTTTCGGTTTTTCGACCGATTTTTGTGTTTTCGGCCGATTTTTTGTGTTTTCGGCCGATTTTTGTGTTTTCGGCCGATTTTTTGTGTTTTCGGCCGGCCGATTTTTGGGTTTTCGGCCGATTTTTTGTGTTTTCGGCCGATTTTAGATTTTTTTGCCGATTTTTATGTTTTCGGCCGATTTTCGGGTTTTCGACCGATTTTTGTGTTTTCGGCCGATTTTCGGTTTTTCGGCCGATTGTTTGTTTACTTATTTTAGTGTTATTATTATTATTATTTATTTTTTAAAGAATTTTATTATTTTTTAAAAAGTGTCAATTCATTGGATTTTAGGGTTTTAGTAATTTTTCGGTTTTTGGTTCAGTTTACAGTTAACTGGTTTTGTATTTAAAAAAACTAGTTAACTGAACTGTTGTCTCACAAACAGTTTGGTTCGATTTTTTTAAAAACAGTTTTGGTTTTAAATGGTTTAGTTTGGTTCAGTTTAACTGTTTGGTTCAGTTTTTTGGTTTTTATGCCCACCCCTAATCAAAGATATCAAACAAAATTATTCTAACAATTCTTTTGGATTTATTGAAAAATTGTTGAAAAACTACACTTTCATTTTCAAATCATATATCCACAGACACACGTCAAATACGTTATATTTTCCTTTTGCATATATTGTTGACATATTTATCATGGGTCTTAATTTGTATTCCCATTTCACTGTCTCTCATGCACCCTTTCCACACAATATATATATATATATAAGAATAAAATGATTACATTTGTTTGCTGCCTCTCATGGCAATGCCCATGGCCAGTTGATGTTTTGTGTGAATGCTATTATCAGATTGAAAGGAAAAGGTGTGTTTAACATAAATTGGAGTTCACACAAAAAGTTGCATCTTTCATATATTGACTTATATTTAAATCTAAAAAAAAAATTGTTATTAAACTTATACATAACATTCATTATATATTCTCAAAAGATAGTGTTGCTGATTTTCCACCCTGTATAAAGTTTTATGGATTTGTCTAAAACATGTGTAACATGTGTACTATTGTACATGTAAGTAACTAAAAGTGACAAATTTTTATTAAAAAATAACAATTATTTATTATAAATTTATACATTTAATATAAAATGCACAAATTTTAATATAAACTTACTACTTTTTTTTGGACAGTAACAAACATACTTTTTCGAACTTCTTAACATGTACAAACTTCTGAGGAGTTTTTCCTCATATTTTTACTCTGGTACCTAAAGTTGACTCACCCCGCAAAATTGGAGATTTTAGGCCTATTCGCTCATGGGTCTTTGTATGAACTGATGGCAAAAGTGTTAGCAGGAAGATTAGCTAAGGTCATGGATAAGCTTATTTCGCATAATCGGTCGGCCTTTATTAGAGGCAGGCAGTTGGTGATGGCCTGATGGGTGGTGGCAGTCAATGAAATTATTGATTTGGATTTGGTATATGTGGTGGTGTAGCTAGATTAAAGCTTGCATCTTTAATTAGTGGGAATCTCTCAGTTCTTGTCAATGGAAGTCGAATAGAAGATATCAATATTTAGAGAGGTCTAAAACATTGTGATCTTCTTGCTCCTTTCTTGTTCATGTTAGTGGTGGAGGAACTGATTGGTGCAATGAGAAGTGCAAAGGAAAGGAACTTATACTCCGGGTTTAAGGTGGGAAAAATTGGTTTGTCGGTCTCTCTCCTCCAGGTATGCAATTGATACCCTCTTCATAAAGGAGGATTTTGTGGAGAATTTATTGTCCCTCAAAGCAATCCTTCGATGATTCGGACTTACTTCGGGTCCCAAGGTTAATTTTGGGAAAAGCATAATCATGGGAGTTAATGTTAGTAGGGAGTTTAATTTTTAGGTGTGGCCGAGCGGTTTTTGCATTGTAGTAGCTGGTCCTTTTCTTTCACCTATCTTGGGTTGCCATTGGGGGCTAACCCGTGAAAGCTTTCTATGTGCTCTTTTATGTGGCAATTGCTTATAAATTCTATTTCTAGGAAGAGTCCATGGAACAATGGGTTACTCAGCATGAGATGTACGTAGAGTGGTGCTTTTAAATTCGGTGATTAATTCTTTGCCAACTTTTATCTCTCTTTTTTGAAAATGCCAAAAAAAGAGTGTGGAGGATGATTTTGAAACTTCAAAGGAGATTCCTTTGGGGTGGTGGGGAAGCAAGTATGAAAAGAAGTTTTCCTGAGTAAGTTGGGTTAACGTTTGTAAACCTAAATAGGACAGGGGCTTAAGTGTAAGGGATTTTCGTGTTATGAATATGGTGTTGCTTGACAGGTGGAGGTGGAGGATTCTATTGGAGGGAATATGGCTTTGGCGCAATATTCTCTTTGCTCAATATGGCTCCCTATTCCCAACACCTCATCTGAGTGGTCGTCCGAATGGTCTTAAGGAGGTGTCTTTATGATAGATTTAAGGATTTGGTCAACACATTTAAATTTTACTTTTTTAACTCTTATTCTCTTTTTAATTTTGGACCATGTGATTGATCCAATAGGTGATATTAAGGGAAGGAGAGAGAAAGAGATAACTTTGAAGGAGAGGAATTGGTTCCTATATAAGGCAATTATTAAAAAAAATTAAAAAAGACATTGCAATTTTGTTTTGTTTTGAAGAAGTGTTGAGCTACGTACTGCCATTATTTGCACATCTAAGGAAGGGAAGTGCCACTACCAATGATTCACTCACAACGTGGCCCTATATTATTTTTTTCCAATTTTTTAGGGTTAGCTTTTAGGTCCGTGAAGTTTTGGGATTCTAAGGTTTAAAAATCCTGCAAAAACTATTTTAAAAATAATTTTTTTGTGACCATTATTGCACTAACAGTTTTTGTGGTTATCAATTCAATCAATATCATTACTCTGACTCTCTCACTATATGCTTTCTCCTTCTCCGGTTTTACATATAACAATTATTTAATCTTTTAGATTTAATAAAAAAGTAATCTATTACTATATATAATAAGGATACAAATTTTTGGTATGACTTTTTTATTATTTCTATCTTACCCTTAAAAAACTACCAACAAAAAAAGTAACCAACTATATATAAAAAAGATACAAATTTTTGAGATGACTTTTTCATTATTCTTATTTTGTCCTTCAATAAAACTACCAAAAAAAAGTAACCACCAATTATGGTTTACTCTTTTTTTACACTACAAAAAACGCGCTAAATAGCGGCGGTTATTTAGGGGAGGTTTAGTATAACCCCCGTTAAAAAGTAATTTATGAGAAAACCATTTGTTAATTTAGCGGGGGTTTCAAACTCCCGCGATTTAATGATTTTATTTTCTTTTCTTCATTCCGTGCTCTTTTTTCCTATCTCTTATTTCATTTTGAGAAAACTATAACTTTCATCTCTTTCACATCGCAAGTTATGCGGAACCAGAGTTTGTTCCACGATGCCTTTTTTCCTCTCTTTCGTGCGATGCGATTCCTCTCCACAATCATCTCCGGTCTCCGCCTCACCAACGGCGCCACCACATCCAATCTTAACCACTTCCTCACTGCTCCATGGTTTGAAGAAGATAGAGAAAGAGCGTGTTACAGATCTGAACGGAATAGAGGTAAAGTGTTCTTCGGTTTTATTTTCCTTCGATTTTTTGTTGAAATTGACGGGTGAAAACACTAGCGTTTTTAGATTCTTCTTCACCGGTACTGATTCGTTCAATTTTGGGTGAATTAAACCCTAGATTTGAATTCTAGGGTTTTTAATTGGTGTTCGGTGAGGGTAATTAGGAATTAGGGTGTTGAATGATGTTGGTGCACAAATGTGATAAATGAATAGAAAAGAGAATATTATTGAATGCTCTGTAATGACGGCTACAAAAGGAGAATAAAAGATACTTTAATGACATCAACTACTAGTCTATTTATACACAAAAAACTAGGTCATAAAGACAACACAACAAAATACTAAAATACCCTCAAAATATAAATTACTTCTAACACCATCCCTTAATTTATATTTACACAAAACAGACAACACCAATTTCATCCCTCAAACGAAGAAATTGATCAGTCTTGATAGCCTTTGTTAACACATCTGTCAGCTGCTTCTGGGTGCTACAGTGCACAACTTCAAGCGCTCCATTCTGAACCTGATTCCTCAGAAAGTGATATTTGGTCTCAATATGCTTGCTTCTCCCATGCAGCACTGGGTTCTTGGCAAGATTGATTGCAGACTTGTTATCAATCATCAGCTTCAGAGGCTTGTTTACCTCAATCTTCAGATCCTGTAGTAAGTTCAGAATCCACACAGCTTGGCATGCAGTCAGAGCGCCTGCAATATATTCAGCTTCACATGTTGATAGAGCAACAACAGGTTGCTTCTTGGAACACCAAGAAATAGGACCTCCCAGAAATTTAAACAAGTACCCAGAGGTACTTCTTCTATCAACTCTGTCTCCACACCAATCAGAGTCTGAATAACTCAGAAGCTCTGATTCAGTCTTTCCTTCAGAGGGGAATAGCACTCCATGCTTCAGAGTCCCCTTGATATACCTCAGAATCCTGACAGCAGCTTGGTAATGGGACCATTTTGGTTTACTCATAAATCTGCTAACCATTCCAACTGCATAGCAAATATCAGGTCTGGTATTACACAAATATCTCAGAGAACCAACCAACTGTTTGAAGGTTGTAGCATCCACATCCTCTCCATCAGAATCAGAGTCCAGCTTCTGATTCGTATCAGAAGGTGTGATAGCAATTTTGCAATTTTCCAGCTTAAATCTCTTCAGAAGCTCAAGTTCATACTTCATCTGATGTAAAATGATTCCTTTCTCAGAATACAGAAATTCCATCCCTAGAAAGTAACTCATTTTTCCAAGATCTGCCATCTCAAACTCATTCATCAGAACCTTCTTGAACTTAGCTATCTCTTGTTCAGAACTTCCTGTTAGCAATATGTCATCAACATACAAACATACCAGAATCATATTGCCTTCTGAAGTGTGCTGAACATAAACACCATATTCCAACTCACATTTCTGAAACCCATGCTTTTTGAAAAATGAATCAATCTTCATATTCCAGGCTCGGGGTCCTTGTTTCAATCCATACAAGGCTTTATGTAATCTATACACCATCCCTTCCTGATTCTTTTCTTCAAAACCTGGAGGTTGTGACACATATACCTCTTCTTGTAATTGACCGTTCAGAAATGCAGATTTCACATATAAATGCATCAGAGGCCAATTCCTGTTAGCAGCTATTGCGATTACCAGTCTAATTGTTTCATGTCTTGCTACAGGTGCAAACACTTCAGAATAATCTAGCCCATGTTTCTGCAGAAATCCTCTTGCTACTAACCTCGCTTTGTGTTTGCCAATTGATCCATCTGGCTTTAGCTTCTGCTTGAAAAACCATCTGACACTGATGGCTTTCTTGCCTTTTGGAAGTTCTGACAGCTTCCAAGTCTTGTTTCTCTTTATAGCATCAAGTTCTTCTTTCATGGCCTGCAACCAGACTTGCTGCTTAAGAGCCTCTTCTGTACTCACGGGTTCAGAGTCTACTAACATTGCACACTGAATAACTTCTCCCTCAGAGTCTACTTCAGTGTCTTGCAGCATATCAAACTCTGCAAATCTTCTTGGGATGCTTCTGATTCTTTGTGGTCTCTGATCTTGTTCCACAGAATTTCCTTCAGTAGTTGGAATTCCAGAAATGCTATCTTCAGAAGTTCTTTCTTCAGAAGTTTCACCTTCAGAGGCTTGTGATTCTGAAGTGTGTTCAGAAGCTCCTTCAGGGCCTTGACCTTCAGAGTCACCTTCAGAACCACCTTCAGAATCTCCTTCAGAGTCAGAGTCTCCTTCAGAGTCTGAATCTCCTTCAGAATCTCCTTCAAGAATTCTCACATCAGAATTGGATTGAGTTTTGCTCCAATCCCAAGTTTCTAATTCTTTCACAATGACATCTCTGCTGAATTCGATTCTATTAGTCTCTGGACAATAGAGTTTGTACGCACCTGTACTGTGGTACCCCACCAATAACATTACTTTGCTTCTATCATCAAGTTTCTGTTTTCTGGCTTCTGGGACATGTTTGTAACAGACAGAACCAAACACCTTCAGATGACTAACACTATGCTTATCTCCAGTCCACTTCTGAATAGGAACTATTTCCTTCAGCTTCTTCGTTGGACATCTGTTGAGCACGTAACATGCAGTTGCAACAGCTTCACCCCATAAATTATGAGGAAGCTTCTTCTCTTTCAGCATGCTTCTCACCATATCAAGCAAAGTGCGATTTCTTCTTTCAGCAAGACCATTGTGTTGAGGAGTATAAGGAGCAGTAACCTCATGCTCAATTCCAATCTCCTCACAGAAAGTTTTGAACTCATTGGAGTTATACTCACCACCACCATCTGTTCTAAGAATCTTCAGAGTCTGGCCACTCTGATTTTGAACCTTCACTCTGAATTTCTTGAATTCAGCAAACACCTCATGTTTGAACTTTATCAGGGATACCCATGTCATTCTAGTGAATTCATCTACAAATGACACAAAATATTTATTCCCTCCAATTGATGCTACTGGAAATGGACCACACACATCAGAATGTACTACTCCCAAGGCATGTTTTGCTCTTGGAGCTACTGCTGATGTAAATGACAGTCTTGGTTGCTTCCCTTCCATGCACACCTTGCATGACTTCTCAGGTTTCTTGATTGTAGGAATTCCATGTACCAGATTCTTTGATTTCAGATGCTCCAGGCTTCTGAAATTCAGATGACCAAATCTTCTGTGCCACAGCTCACTATCCTTCTCAACACTTGTTGCACTAAGGCATTCAGAGTCTGCAGTTCTGACATTCACCTTGAATGTCCTGTTCCTTCCCTGTTCTGACTCCATAATCAGCTTCTGATTACGATCATACAGCTTCAGAAGATTGTCCTTCATGGTAACTGAAAAACCTTTCTCAATCAGTTGCTCCACACTCATCAGATTGCTTTTCATGCCAGGTACATACCATACATTCTGAATCAATGCTGCTTTTCCATTGTTCAGAATAACTCTGACATTTCTCATACCTTCAGCATTAAGGTATTTATCATCAGCACATCTGATCTTTGTACTCTTCCCAGAGTCAAAGTCAACCAACCACTTCTTGTTTCCAGTAAGATGGTTTGAACACCCTGTGTCCATATACCACCACTCTGATGAATTCATATCATCAGTTTCAGAAGCCATTAGTAACACGGATTCACCATCAGAGTTATCAGAGCTTCTGGCTATATTTGCTTCTTCTGACTTTCTTTCCTTGTTTGACCGGCAATCAGCAGCAAAATGGCCAAACTTCTAACAACAGTAACACTGGATCTTCTTCTTGTCAAATCTCTCTTTTCCCTTCTGATACTTTTGTTTATCAGAGGTTGAAGTTTCTAGCTTCTGAACTCCATCAGATCTTCTCTTGGCTTCTGACCAAGACTGCTTCTGATGCTTCTTTCCAGAGGCTGCTTTCAGAGCCTGCTGGTCTACTTCTCTTTCAGAGTTTCTCTCAGTCAGACGCAACTCTTGTGCTTCTAGACTGCTTTGTAGCTCTTCAATTCTCATGGAACTCAGATCCTTGGAATGTTCTATAGCTACCACAATGTAATCAAACTGAGGGGTAAGGGATCTCAATACCTTCTCAATGATTACTTGTTCTGAAAGAGTTTCTCCACAAGCTTTCATCTCATTGGTGATCAGAATCATTCTGGAGATGTACTCAGGGACCTTCTCATTGTTCTTCATGTTGAGATTCTCATACTGCTTTCGTAAGGACTGGAGCTTCACCTTCTTCACTGATGCGTCACCACCATAGCATCTGATCAGTGTGTCCCACGCGGCCTTCGCCGTTTCTGAGTCAACAATCTTCTCAAACACGTTTTCATCCACACATTGATGGATGTAGAACAGCGCCCTCTGATCTTTCTTCTTCGTATCCTTCTGAGCAAGCTTTTGTGCATCTGTTGCATCTGCTGCTACTGGAACGTAGCCTTCAGTGACAAGTTCAAGCACATCTTGAGCACCGAACAGAACAATCATTTGTTTCATCCAACGATTCCAGTTTTTACCATCAAACATTGGAAGCTTGGTACTCATACCACCGTTTCCGTTCATCTTCAACCTTTGTGCGTTCACTCAAATCTCACTAAACACTCGTGTTTCCCAATCCCGCAGAATCAGAAAATGTGATTCTGTTACAACTTCGTTCAAGATTCAACTCGAATTCAAGAAACGAAATCAATCACACAACGCCTCACGTTTCACTCGTGTTTCCCGTGGATTCGAACCGGAGCTCTAGATACCAATTGTTGGTGCACAAAGGTGATAAATGAATAGAAAAGAGAATATTATTGAATGCTCTGTAATGACGGCTACAAAAGGAGAATAAAAGATACTTTAATGACATCAACTACTAGTCTATTTATACACAAAAAACTAGGTCATAAAGACAACACAACAAAATACTAAAATACCCTCAAAATATAAATTACTTCTAACAAATGATAAATGAACAGGAAAATTTATATAATTGTTACACTGATGTCTCGGATTCAAATTTTTTTCCTTTCCGTTGCTTAATTCGATCTTTTCGATTTTTGTAATTGTTACACTGTGATTTCATGCTTTGATAGTAATTTGAGAACTGAGACTGTTCCACTTGTGTTGCAGGTTAGAGTTGGGAATCCCATTGAAAATCAAGGTAGTTTTTCTTTTTTAATTATTTTGTTTTGCTGCAAGCATTGACTTGATTTCCTGTAGTTTTTGTTAATGACAGTTTCAATTTGGATTTGTGTTGTAGTGGATGTTGATTAAATGTTTATGATTGGTTCAAGGGTGTGCCTACGAGGTGATTACTAAGTATTTGATAAATTGAATGTGTGAAATGATTTTTCAATTCAAGCTTGTTGTCTTAATCTAACCTGTGTTTGGTTATATAAATTACATTAGGTTCTTAAACTATATAACTCTCATAAAGGAACAGGAAAAGCTACTATTCAAAGGTTTACTCTCTTTTCCCCCTATTCTTACATATCTGTGTTTTGTTTCATTCAAATTTATGGAGTATTGAAAGCTGAAATAAAAATTATAGTAGCTTAAATTAGTATTGATGATAATGATTACTCTATTTTGTTGCATTTGTCAGCTCGTCAAAAGACGTTTAAGATTTTCCCCAGGCCTACTGCTGGACCTCTTAGGCCCAATTGTTCATATGATGGACAGACTCAGAAATACAACATGAAGCTTAGGGCTGGTAAAGGAGTTTCTCTTGAGGAGTTGAAGGTAATATGGATATGACTATCTTATGTCGTTAATTTATCGCCTTTTTCTTAAGTATGAAATTGTGTCAAGTTATCCAATCTCTGAAACTTGATCTGAACTGTAATCATAGGTACGAATGAGCTGTATACATAGGAACATATGATTTTATATGCATGTCTGCACTCTGCAACCCATGTTGATCTTATATAGAACATATGATTTGAGACTGATATATGAGCAACTAGTGAGCATTTCTTATATATAAAATTCATGAACCTAACATTGTTTTTTGAATATTAACCAAGTATTTTGTTTGTTATTTCAGTCAACTAGTTATGCAGGGGAGCCTAATATTTTAATGCAAGAGGATATCTAGTAAAAGAAAAGTTTGATGTTTTTGTTTTGGTTTGCTACATATTTCTCTTACGCTATCTTCTGGCATGACAACTACAGACTGTGTGGCTTCTTTTAACTGATCAACTACATAGTGTGATGCGTGATGTAAGATTTGCTCCATTGTAAGTGAATAAACTCCCTGTTTTGTAGATTTGACGTGTTCATTGATGACTTTCTTATGCGATTTTGTTTAATATTTTTCTGCCCTTTTAAGACCTTTGTGGTTTACCATTGAATTTTTGGTTATATTGTGTAGATATCTGTGAGAAATGTCCATGTTCGTTGTTGTTTTCTCTGTGCTGGTGTAACAATGAAGGGATAGATTTTCGCTTTTCTCTTCACGGAGAGACGTTTTCGCTTCGGTCCGGGAGCAAGTTATTATCTGTTTTGTTGCTGTCCAGGTTGCCGGTGCGTCTAGCTTGGTATCATCTCAGTTGATCTCAACTTCCACTACTAGAAATTCATTGTGTTAGGTGTGTGATATCTTTAATGTCTTTGTTTTCTTTAATATTTATAATTATCATGAACACATTAAGAAATTGACTCTGAATTTGTTTTGTAGTTGATGAAGAGTGATCAGTCTCGGCTTTATTCAATTTTAGTTTTATTCAATTTGTTCGAAACGTGAGGTCTTTATGAATTGCAAGTTCAGTTTCATATGATTAAATCACATAAATTATGCATTATTAGGATTGACTACAAAAATTAACCCAATGGAGTTCCAAATCAGTCCATGGCTTTTGTAAATTGTGTTTCCATGAACTCGACTAGTCACATAGTTAATTAGGGTTGTTCCTCTTCAATTTCCATATTCCAATCAATTACCACAAGTATGTTTGATTTTTAGTTTTTATTTGTTACCTGTAAATATCAGGACACCTAAATATCAAAACCATTAGAGCGATGTGCTTCATTCGATGGTGACGATGCAAGTATGAGGGGGAGCTACCAGAGACTGAGATTGAGGTGCCATATTTCTCATTCTTTCACTTTTATCCATTTAGTTTTGGAATTATGGCTTGTTTGATGGATTGTGGTGCCGTTGAATCTTGGATTATTTCTCATTTTTTCCTGATTATGTATTTGTGAAGAATGTTTTAATGAAGGTGTTTTGAGAATGGTCAGTCCTTCCTTTTGTTAACAAGTCCATTTACTAGTTGTCTATTTGTTTTAATGAGTACTCTGCATGACAACAAATGTCAATTACATTTTGAATCATTGTCTCAAGTTCTATTATATCATGTCATACAACACGCCCCTTCATATCTTGGTATTATCACATTTCATGTTCTAATCATTCATTAGTTTCTATGTCAGCTATGCATTATTATTAATCAAAAGTAAACAACCTAATAATGTAATGTTGGCAGGAATTGAACACGTTGGGGAGATATGTTTCAAAGTGTGCCTAAAGCAGATGCCATCTTTATGAAAGGTGAGTGGATGTATGTGGTTTCTTATAGGACCAAGCTCTTTAATTAAATTGTCTAGGAAAACTTAATAGCAATGATGATTGAAGGATGATTTCTATCAGTAGTTGTTTAGCTTATATTTAGGTGGTTCATAATATTCATTGAATGGTTAACTGTATATTACTAATTGTCCATCATTAGTATTATTTCCATCTGTAGTTGTCAAATTTTTAATAGTTTGTGTTACCATGTATTGATTAAAGATTGAGTTTATTATTAATTAGTTTGATTAGGCTCCAACTTACCCTAGAGAGTTTAGTTGCATTTATTTAATGAGATTTAATTTTAGCTATTATAAATTTTGCCTTATACTACTACATTTTAAGGAAATTTTCAGTATTTTTATTTTTTTTATATTTTTTCAATTTTGCGGGGGTTTTGAACCTCCTCAATAAAACTGCCGCAATGTTGCGGGGGTTTTGATCCTGATACCAGCGGTCTCCCAAAACCCCCGCAGACATACTGTGGGAATCGATTAAGCGGCGGTTTACAAAACTCCCGAAAAACAATCCACGGAGGTTGAAAACCCCCGCTAAATAGTATGTTTTTTTGTAGTGTTAACAAGTTCTTATATAACAAAACCAGTTACAACAAATATAATTTTACAATTTATACACCTCGGTAGAATAGAAAAGACGAATCACACAAATGGGCACGAAATGTGCCCGTTTGACGGCTAGTGTATTTAATAAGTAATATAGGTTAGATACATTACTTTTTAATTATCTAAAAAATTAAATTTTGTTCCAAAGAGAAAATATATATTAATATCACATTTTATAACTTTATTTTTCACTTAACTCACTTCTTATTCCACTACTTATCCATTAATTTTATTCTTATCAATTATGTCTTCGTCGAATATAATTTTATTTTATTTTTTGTGAAATTCGAGCACCTAAAAACGAATAAAAAATTATTTGAGAACTCTTTCCAATCTAAATTTGATAATCTTAAGAGTTTCGAATTTTTCATCTTCGATATTCAATCTCCCTAATAAATTAATTAACATATACATCAAAGATCAGATGAAGCTTGTAACTCTCGTCAAGTCATGTGGGGAATGGTATATAGTTGCAAATGATGATGGCTCAACTTATAGATTCACTTAAGGGGAATTCTTGTATATTGTGTTTAATGTGTATTGGTATATTTGTTGATGTAAACAATTGTGATAGATCCATATATAATATTTATTTTTTCTCTATTAAATATTATTTATAAACTATTAGAATTATACATCTCAATAATATATCAATACATATTCAAATAAAATGTATAATAAAGTGTTCAACTCCATTTAATTGGTGATAGTGATGATTGTGAAAGATATAGTTAGTGATTATGTGAGATTTGAGGAGATACAAATGGCAAGCATATGCAAGGACACCACTTGGTCACCTACCTAACATATATATAGATGGACCGGGGCCCATTACTTTTAAAGCTTTGGTTTGATTGGGTTGGGACTCGGGTGGTGGGTGCCATGTTTTTCAATTGTTAAACTCAGAGCATCTCCAATAAGGGTATTATAAAGAGTTTTATAGACTGATGATCCGTATCTTATATTTTTTAATCATTGGAGTTTCATGACGTGGCACAGAGAGTATCAAAATTGATGATACGGTACCTTATTTAAGGTATTGTATCATCAATTTAATGTTACCTTTTTTTAATATAAAATTAAATATAATGAATCATTTGTTAATAAGGTACAGGGGCGATTATGCTCTACAGCATGCCTGGGCACGTGCCCCGGCTGCCCTTTTTTTTATCTTTTTGCATATAGTAATAATTAATTAGGAGTATTCATATCATTGAGGAAGATTATTTCTGAAATGAGAAAGTTTTTGGTTCATAGAGCAAGTTAATGTGAATGTTGTGTGTGATCCGGGTCTTAGGAAACAAATTAATGAGTATGCTCCGGATATTCAAGACCAAGTAAGGAGGGCATATATATTGAAAGGTCCAACACAACCAATTTTGGAACTGATAAACATTTCGTATTTCCATTGGTTTAGAAGGGAATTTGCCTCCTAGTTTTATGTAGTACACTATTGGTATGTTATATTTCATCCCTCTAATTTGACTCATGTTTTGCTGGTTTTTTCTGGTTTGTGTAGCCTCTTATTTATTTGAGCCTTAATTATATTGGAAACAAGGTTGTACTTTTTCTTGTCGTTTCTTGTTTAAATATTGAAAATATGGTTTAAATATTATTGTATTCGGAAGTTGGGTTAAAAAAATTCCCTTCAAAATTTTGCCCAGGCTCCCTAACATTCCTAGAGTCGCCACTGATAAGGTATGATACTCAAAATGGTATCACCATTAGAGCAAATTATGTATGAGTTGCATAATTATTACATGACATTGTAGGAATCACTTTTTAGTAATGTTTGATACCCAAAGTGGTATCACCATTGGAGATGCTCTCACGGTCACGGGACTGTAATAAATCATAATATAATGTCTTATTAATTGAGTTAAAGTCACGAGATTGTAATAAATTATAGATAAAATATATTTATAGATCCTTTAAGTTTTACATTTGTAACATATAGGTCCTTTAAGTTTTTAAATTACAAATACGTCCTTTAAGTTTTACGTTTGTAACAAATAGATTCTTTAAGGGTTTGTTTGGTTAAACCAAGGGGGAGGTGAGGTGAGGGGAGGGATTTTTAAAGAGGGGAGGCGAGGTAAAACATAATTTATTATGTTGACAAAATTACCCTCACTTTTTTATTAAAATTCTAAATTATCCTTGTTGGAATATTAAAATTTTAGATTTTATCTTTTTTTACAACAAAAAAATTTAGGTTTTCTACTTATTAGATTTTTTTTTGTTATATATCCATTAGTTTTTTTTGACGTAATATATCCATTATAATTTAATCCATATTTTGAGTTTATAAGGTTAAGGGTAAAAAAGTAAATTATTTCTTTCCTTCCCTCTCCTCTCCTCGTTAAAAAGTTGAACCAAACATAAAAATTTAAAATATCCCCTCCCCTCCAAAACTCTCGAACCAAACAGACCCTAAGTTTTTTAAGTAACAAATAGGTCATTTAAGTTTGTAATTTATAACATCAAAGTCCTATTTTTTAAGGACCTATATGTTACAAACATAAAATTTAAACGACTTATTTGTTATTTAAAAAAACTTAAACCTATTTTTTTTTTATAGAGAAACTGAAACCTAAACCTATTTATTACAAAGGTAAAACTTAAATAACATATATATAACTTAAAAGACTTAATGACCTATTTATTTAAAACGTAAAATTTCAATACCTAGAGATGCATGTTACCTATTTATATTTTGGACTTTATTTTTATTATTGTTTAGTTATTGAGATTTTTAGCCTTTTTAGGCCTTTAAGTTTACTATCCACTAGGGGTAAACCCGTGCGTTGCACGGGTTCAATTAAACTATAAAATTAAATATTTTTTTAATTTTAATAAAAGTACTTTTATAAATGAAAAATAATAATTATGATAAGTATAATTATATTGTTAAATGATATAGACTATTTTTTTTTGTACAAATGATATAGACTATTTTAAAATATGATTATATTTAATATTAATATATGTTTAGAAATATGTGATTTTTTATTGATTTATATCCTAATTTTGTTTATATTTTAATGTTATAAACGTCGTATAAGATCTTAATTTTCTTTATATGAGTTGCAATTGTACAGTCACATGTCACTTTGCTTTTTATATTTTATGTATTCTTTATTTGTTATGTTTTTTCAATAATAGTTTGAGGCATACTTGTTGACAATATTGCTCTTGAGAAATGTTGAAATAAGTTTTGGTTATAGAATATGATTCATATATAATGGCTCTGATTTTTTTTATCACAGAATCTCATTTTTTGAAAATCATGTTTCAGACAGTGTAACTGCTTACATCCTTCTATGCAATTTAAATAGGAAATCGTTTATCTACTTACTCTCCTACCGTTCTTTTGAAGTTTCTTCTCATATATTTACTCGGTGGAATTTATCCCGACTTTATTGGTCCCGAATTTTTTAGTCTATTGTTTGGTTTACATTTTTTTTTGTTTGGTCCTTTTATTTTTTGTTTTTCTTTTTTTTTGGCAAGGTTTGTGTCTCTTCAAATTTATTGTTAGTTTTTGTCTCTCTAATTTAATTATGTTAGGCTTTGGTATGTTAGAGATAGTTATGCTTTGGTATGTTAGAGGTAATCATGCCTGCTCTGTGAGGCTTATTATCCTCCGAAAGTTTTTAGTTATTTTTATCTCTTAATTATTTAAAAATATTTTCATTAATTTAAATTACAACTAATAACTTATTAAAAAAAAATTTGAAAGGCCAAATAAAATATTATTAAATTTTGTATTAATATCATGAGTGAGTGAATACTCAATTTTATTTTTTTGACAAATGAATGGTAATAGTTCTTTTTTTTTTACAGAAATGAATGATAATAGTTAAGGAGTAGAACTTAAGGGTTTTTTTATGCAATAAAATAGTAGTATCTTTATTTTGAATTTAGTTGTTTATAAGCTGATAAGACATAATATTAACTTGTACTATATACTTGATCCCTTTATAATTAATATGTATCTTTGTTGATTTATTATTTTTTTTGAGAAACTATTCATTGGAGTTGTTATGAAACCTTTCGGGTCCCAATTCGCAACTCATGACTAAAAATTTAGAGTAATTGTTATTCATAAAAGATAAAAAGATTAAATATTTTGATAATTTAGGAGATATAAAAGCTCAATTAGCTTACATTACATGTATCACAATTTTTTTTAGCTATTTTTATCTTTCTTAATTATTTAAGAATATTTTCATTAATTTAAATTACAACTAATTAATTTATTAAAAACAAATTTGAAAGGCCAAATAAAACATTAATTTAAATTTTGTATTAATATCACGAGTGAGTGAATACTCAGTTTTTTTTTTGACAAATGAATGATAATAGCTTTTTTTTTTTTACGAAAATGAATGATAATAGTTAAGGAGTAGAAGTTAAGGGATTTTTTATGCAATAAAATAGTAGTATCTTTATTTTGAATTTAGTTGTTTTTATGAACCGATAAGACATAATATATATTAACTTGTACTATTTACTTGATCCATTTATAATTAATATGTTTCATTGTTGATTTATTATTTTTTTGGAGAAGCTATTCACCGTAGTTGTTATGAAACCTTTCGGGTTCCAATTCACAACTCATGAACTTAAAATTTAGAGTAATTATTATTCATAAAATATAAAAAGATTAAATATTTTGATAATTTAGGAGATACAAAAGCTCAATTAGCTTACATTACATATATCCACAATTTTTTTTTTGTCTTAATCACTTTGTTTCTCAAGTTTCTCCCATTGTTGTCTAACTCACTTCCTTTTTTCTTTGTGACTTTTGTGAGTATCTCTGTTCATAGGTCTGAGATTCACATTATGAATTTAAAACGGCCGAACAATCCACTTAAAATTGACTTGGTTACTATTTGTTATCAGAATGGAAAGAATTAACACAACCTTACTTTGATGCCTGCGATGCATGAATAAAGTTAATTGCTACTTTTTATAAGAAGATAAGAAACTTGTGATTTTTTATAAACATATAAAAGCAATGAATTGAATCAAAAGAATCCAAAATTTTAATATTCTAGAAATCATAAGAAAGAAAAAAAGAAAAAAAAGAATAGATTCTCAAATTCAACGTAGAGTTGAAATATTTGGCTAATTCATATAATAGAGTAGCTTGAGTATCTATCAAGTCACATAAATCGTTGATGAATAGTCAAGGCATATGTGAGAAGGAAGAAAGACAAACAAAAGTAACAATACAACTACCACTCAAAAGTTTCTTGGCGAAGTAATATATATATATGGAGCAAAAAGAAAGACTTAAAATAAAATCTTAAACATTACATACTACCTTTTTATTCTTCTCTAGTAGGATTGAAACAATATATTTTCAATTGTAAAACACACTAAACCAATCAAGCCTAAAATATGAACATCTAACATGTGTCATTCCTCTTGTCAAAGGCACACTATATATAATGAAATTGAAGGTTATTTTTTATGTGAAAATGAATATATAGAGTCTCTTTAATTTAAATGTTATGATTCATGGCATTCCATCTACCATAACAACCTAATACATAATATATGTTATACTTTTTTTTTCTTTATGCATTATTACGTTATCTTGATGATAATAATACCATTTGGCATGTTTTTTATTTTATTTTTTATATGTTTGGAATTTCTAGAGTTGTAGAGATTAAACTTATATATATAACTTATATATTACTTTGTTATTATATATTATTACGACCATCATCACTATTATTTACATTTATTTATTTATTTACTTATACTTAGTTTAAGAAGTTGCATGCAATTGTTTTAGAGGTGCCACATCATCACAATGCTTGCATATGAGCTAATGTGGAGCTTCCTTTTATAAGTAAAAGATTATTATCACTATATATCTAGTCATTGACGTATTGAAATTTAATCAATGAATGAAGATGAATTAGTTTATATTTTTTATTTCTTAGTTATTTTTTAATGTTTTTTCCTAGTTTTAGTGTAGAATCCTAGATTTTAATCTTGATAAAAATTATCTTCCTATCATTGTGCTAAAAAAATAACCACTACACCAGATGCAAATATCATAATAATTTCTATCTTTTATTATAGGTAAGATACTTGAGAGGTGCAAATATCATATCCGTATACATCTAATACTGTATATATAAAATATCAGATGGATGTTCTCAGTGGCGAGAGCCTCATTAGTTTCAGGGTATGCAACTGACCCCTTGACATTTTAAAAATTACACTAATAATGTCATGTTATCTCTATGTTGCACCCCCTCAAATTAAAGCCTTGCACCAACTCTCTTTCAGTCTAAGTCAAAACAATGAAACAAGCCCACAATGTTTTAGGCACTACAATAAGGGATTTACTTTTCGCACCCCCATTACACTTTACGCATCCCCTGGCGTTCACAATTTATCTCTCTCGCTATTTAGAAAGCGGGTGTGTAAATAGTAAAAATTGGGGAAAAAAAGAGTTCACTTTCTAGATAGCAAACTGCGTTCGCATTCTAGAATGTGAACCTTATAAAAATTAAATTTTTTTCCTCTTCACCCCTCTTTCATCTCCCTGGAAATAACTTTGAATGAAACATAGTTCGCAGGTTAAAGTATGAACCATTCATTCACCCGATTTTTTATTTTCTGTCAAACTTATTAACTCTTGTAGCATTAATACACGTCTATTGTAAATATAAATGCAAATTTGGTCATATCAAATAAAGTAACAATTGAGTATAGCTATCTTTACAGTTTGTGTGATTGGTCGATAATGTCACAAATGCTCCAGTGACAAATTAAAATATGATATAAGATAGTTGCCACATTTTTATAAAGGTTCAACTGAGTTCGCACTCTAAATATCGAATTGTGTTTCCGCTCGCTCTTTAAATAGTGAATTTTGTTTCAGTTCGCACTCTAAGTATCGAGTGACAAAACTTTATACTCAAATTGAACGTCTGTGCCCCCCATGTAGAAAAAATAATGAAAAAAGAGTTCGTTTTCTAGATAGCAAACTCAGTTTGCATTCTAGAATGAGCATAAAAGATGAACAATAGCACATTTGTTTGATTCAAGCGGTAGGGTCAATTTTAATGTTTTTTTGTTACCATGATATTGATACGAAGTTTCCACCGCCGTTGGCGATGATTAATTTCTGTTGGAGAACCTGTGGGACACACAATGTGAGTTCTCCATTCCCAACCGAATTTTAATGTTTTTAAATTGTACATGGTAGTGATAAAAAGACAAACATATATATAAAAAAAGAAAAAAGGCAATTGTGGGACCCGTATTTTTTGTTGTAACTGCTTCACGCAGTTTAAAATTTGGACCATTTATATTAGATCGGACGGATATGATTAAACACTATATTTTTTTACATCAAAATAATTTCTGCCGCCGACTTTAGATCAAATGGTTGTGATTGATTACTGCATCCTGCCATTACAACAGCAAAATCTATTATCCGCAATCGTGTTATACAAAAATAAAAGGGCATTCGTGAAAATTCGCGAGGCATTCTATTGTGATGTATAGCATCGTAAATGAAATATACAAATAGACATCGACATCTTATAAAAATCAAGCATATTTTTCGGACAATTTTAGTGGAGTAAGTTGACGAAATATATAATTGTTATTGGATACTACTTATTTTCTCCAATAGTAATTAATGAATTAATATTTTATTGAGAAGAAAATAAAAAAACTCATGAAAATAATACTTTATGAATTTAACAAGGTTCATATGGCCTTCAAACAAAAAAAAAACAACAAAGGTTCACAAGAAAATGAATTGAAGTAGGAAGTGTTGAAGTTGGTTAAAGAACCAATGAAAGATATTCCTAGGAATAAGTGAAACACGACCCGCAGTGAGACAATTCCGTCCGTGTCTTCGGACTTTTCGGAGACCCATATGTCAATCAAACAAAACAAAACAACAAAACAAAACACCCCTTCATTCAATTCCACTTCTACAATGCACAATTCATCATCATCATCCTAAATATCCCTTTCAAATCTACAATTTCTTTCTTCCTTCATCTCTTTTCAATGATTTTATAGCACCCCACTTCATCAAAACGCTATTTTTTCATCTTTATTTTCACACCAGTAAGTAACAACACTCTCATTCATATCTTCTTATATCAAAGAACTGTTTTTGATTAGTTAATTAACCGCTGTAACATATTTTTATCTTTTGTTAATTTTAATTATAATAAATATTGATGGTGGATGTTATTTCATTAGACAAAGAAACTGTTTGATTGAATTGAATTGAATTTCAAAAATTTGTTTTTTTTTTTTGTTTTCTTTCTTTCTAAATTACTTAACTTGTTTGTTAATTTAATCATTTTCAATGTTTTAAATATCGGTCACGGCAAAAGTTGTATTGCAATTCATTGTATTTGTGGAGAATTGCGGTTAAATATGATCGATGCGGCATCAATTGTTGTTACAGAGGCATCGAAAACTCTGATGTCGCTCGGCCCTTATTGTTGTTGCAGAGACATCGGAAACGCTGATGTCCTGCGGTCATATTGCGTTTGCAGACCTGCATTTAAAGCCTTGATCAATTCTAGTTTATGTGCGTTTGTTGATTGTTGCTCGACAATCAACATACTTTTATACTATTTGTGTTCGACACTTTTGGCTTTCAAGCGTCAGAGCTTGTGGATCTTCTGCAAAGAGTTCAAATAGTCATGTATAGTAATGTTGTGTCTCTTACGTCAATGGATGTTGTTTCTTAGAGGATTGGTTTTGCCATCCAAAAAGGGTTGCGATTCAGTTTGTTGCTCGCTTGCCTTTCATTCATGTGGAATTATCTTATAGTATTTGTTAATATAAATTCATTTGCACTTTATGTAGCGATTCTATAAGGTCTGGTCTGGAGATATTGTAAAGATTCATCATCATGGCGACGAAAGGGAACCCTGGAGATAATAGAAATAACAAAGGTCCGGTGTCTATATTCATTGTAGTTGCTTTGTGTGGTTTCTTCTATATATTAGGTTTGTGGCAAAGGAGTGGTTTTGGTAAAGGAGATAGTATTGCGGTTGAGATTACTAAACATACAGATTGTAGTGTTCTTTCCGATCTAAATTATGAAACTCATCATGATGGTGACGCCGGAACGTCTGACGATTCCGATGGTCAAGTCAAGGAATTCAAGCCTTGCGATGATCGCTACATTGATTACACCCCCTGTCATGATCAAGCAAGGGCAATGACGTTTCCGCGAGAGAACATGAATTATAGAGAAAGGCATTGTCCTCCTCAAGAAGAGAAATTGCATTGTCTCATAGCTGCACCTAGAGGTTATGCCACACCGTTTCCTTGGCCTAAGAGTCGCGACTATGTGCCATATGCAAACGCGCCTTACAAGAGCCTGACAGTTGAGAAGGCTGTACAGAATTGGATTCAGTATGAAGGGAATGTTTTTAGGTTTCCTGGTGGAGGAACTCAGTTTCCTCAGGGTGCTGATGCGTACATTAACGAACTTGCATCTGTTATTCCATTGGATAATGGGATGGTTAGAACTGCATTGGATACTGGGTGTGGGGTAAGTCAAATTCTAAGCAAACATCCTTCTTTTGATATAAATAAACTATTTTTTTGGTTATGAGTACATGATATTTGCATGAAAATTTTCTTTTTTGTCCATAATGAGATACCTTGGCTAGTACTTATGAGCTATGTAGCAATGACACTCTAGATTGAAGACATGTCTAGTGTCCAACACGTGTTGATGTTAGAGATTGACACGATACTGACAAATGTGGTTACATTCAATTATTTTATTTTCTCAAGTTATTACTGGTGTCGGCTTGCAATTGTCCTGTCCGGTGTCCATGACTGCGTCGGTGCGTCGTAGCTTATAATGTTTTGTAGTGGAAGTCTATGCTTTTGAATGCTTCATCCATGCAAAATTCTCTCATTTACAATTGTTTCTCGACTGTTTTTCCATTTAAGCCTGTGTTTATGCATATAATTTCCATTTATTTATTCTATGTTCTATCTCATTTTCTTGTCATCGATGATACCAGGTTGCTAGTTGGGGTGCGTACCTGTTTAAGAAAAATGTTATTGCAATGTCAATTGCACCAAGGGACTCTCATGAAGCACAAGTTCAATTTGCTTTGGAAAGAGGTGTTCCTGCAATCATTGGTGTTCTTGGAACAATAATGCTGCCTTTTCCTTCTGGATCTTTTGACATGGCACATTGTTCTCGCTGCTTGATTCCATGGGGTGCAAATGGTGAGAATAACTATAATGTTTCTGACCAAGATTGATTAGAAAATAACTATTCGATCGACTAATGAATTTATTGGTCTCTTTAGGAAACAATTCCATAAAATTTAGACAACTACTTGTATCTGTTTGCGCTGACTTACTCAATCTATATTGATTTTCCGATAGTTTGTTAAGAAAAAAAAAGCACTCCGTAACAAATGGAATTTTTTCCTCAGGTGGATTGTACATGAAGGAAGTTGACCGAGTTCTTAGACCTGGTGGTTACTGGATACTTGCTGGTCCTCCGATCAACTGGAAGAACAACTACCAAGCATGGCAACGCCCTGAGGATGAGCTTAAGGAGGAACAAAGACAGATTGAGGAAACTGCTAAACTTCTTTGCTGGGAAAAGAAACACGAGAAAGGTGAAATTGCGATTTGGAGAAAATCATTAAACAATGATGAATGCAGTGAACAAGATACTCAACCCACAATATGTGAATCTGCAAATTCTGATGATGTCTGGTAAATTGTTTCACTTATTTGATTACTTAGAATGTGTTCCGGACTTCTGGTAGTAAAATACCTATTACTTGGAAGGACAAAACTTATTATTCATCGCAATTTCATACTTGATATAAAATATTAAACTCTTTTGGGAAAAACGGAGTCATTTTCTGAATTGGTTAGTCTCGACCAATTTCCTAAGTTCTTTTATTGGAAGGATTCGACAAGAACTTTGAATTTTATTCTATATGCATCTTGCAAGACTTACTTATTTGCTGGTAAAATGTTGTCTTTCATGACTGAGTACTTCAGAAACATATTTTCTTAGTTATGTAGCATCGACATTTCACATGTCCAGTGTTAGACATGTGGTGGTGTCAGTGGTAGTGTAGTGTCTGGAGTATGTGTCTGCGTCAGTGCTTCGTAGTTTCTTAGGCATCATATTTTGCAATCTTTTATGGTATGAAATTACTGGTTTCAATACTTATCCGAAAGATTTGACGATGTATAGGTACAAGAAGATGGAAAATTGTATAACTCCTGCTAAACCTGGTACTACATGGAAGCCATTCCCAGAGAGACTCAATGTTGTTCCTTCCAGAATCACTAGCGGATCCGTTCGTGGTGTATCCACAGAGTTATTTGAGGAGGACAACCGATTATGGAAGAAACATGTGAATGCTTACAAGCGGGTCAACAAAATAATCGACTCAGGGAGGTATCGTAATGTGATGGACATGAATGCTGGTTTTGGAAGTTTTGCTGCTGCCCTGGATTCTCCCAAATTATGGGTTATGAATGTTGTTCCTACAATTGCTGAGAAAGCTACCCTTGGTGTTGTATTCGAACGAGGATTGATTGGCATTTATCACAATTGGTAACTTCCTTAACTTCATTTCCTTTCTTCTTCTTTTTTCTTTTTTCCTTTTGGCCTCTCCTATGTGAATATAACGGTTTATGACACTATTCTTACTCTTACTTCAAGAGACAGTTTTTCAGACATTCAGAAGTGTTCTTATTTAAGAAATAAATTCTGCTAAATTTGCTTTCAAATTTCAATGTTGAGTTTATTAATTATCAATTTTCGAGCAGGTGTGAAGCCTTCTCCACATATCCAAGAACTTATGACCTTATCCATGCAAATGGTCTTTTCACCTTGTACAAGAATGAGTAAGTCTCTCTCTCTCTCTCTCTCTCTCTCTCTCTCTCTCTCTCTCTCTCTCTCTCTCTCTCAGCTTGCAAATGTTTAAGCATATATTGAAATATCTGTAATTGGAAAGATAAAAACAAATTGGAAATAATGTAAAATGTTTATAATAGACACTGCAGTATCTTACAATATATGCAAGTCGTATCTCAATTCGATAGCAAATTGAACTCAATCGATACGAATCTCTATTTTGTATGTATTTAAGTATGAATCTTCATCCATTCTGATGAATCACTACTTAATCGTGTAATGGAAACTAATTTAGGTTTGTGATCAATACAGGTGTAGTGCAGAAGATATTCTACTAGAGATGGACCGTATATTACGGCCTGAAGGAGCGGTTATATTCCGAGATCAGGTAGGTGTGTTGAAACAAGTGAAAAGACTTGCAAAAGCAATGAGATGGAATACCAAAATGGTGGATCATGAGGATGGTCCACTGATTTCCGAGAAGGTCTTGTATGCTGTCAAGCGGTATTGGGTTGCAGGTGACAATAACACCACAAGCTCAGATTGATACCGGAATCAAAGAGAGAATAGTTTCAAGATTTAAGCCGACATAATGATTCTAATTGTGATTTTTATTTTGGACATGGAATTGTCTAGAGTTTTAACATAAGTGAGCATATATGTTTTATTTTGTTGAATGTAGAGTTGATAGATGTCTTCATTTTTAGAGATTATAAACCATAGTCATTACTTCACTTATCAATATGTATTTTATTTGGCTTCACTATGACTTATGAGTCACATTTTTTCTTCGTTCGAAACAAGGTTCTCTTAAGTCATCAGGTCGATGATATGAATCTTGAATCTACTCAAGGCGTAGTAGAGCTTGGTCGAGCCTTACATTTCAAGCTTCTTTACTAAGCAGTCATCTCCATATTTCTGAAAAACAACACCTGATTCGGGATGAATATATTTGAACGGTTAAAAAACTCGGGTTTTATCTGAACTACAATATCAGGACAGCACATCGGATGTATGCATCGGAAGTGATTTGGGGGATTGGAGAAGTCCTCCCTTTATTGTTAGCTGAAATTTCCTACTTTATGAATAAATTTCAGGTCTTATAAATGTATAACTTTAAACAACTGCAATAGCTGTTGATTCTGGCTATAAAAAAGTCTCTATGAGCATCAACTTTTAGGACTTGAGCTTTATTTTCATTGCAAATGTTAATACAGATATTAGTAGAGGAGTTGAACTCATAATTTGATACAAATGTATAACCTTATTTTGTTACAGGAATAAAATATATCATATTAGATGAATAAAAATAATATTAATTTTTTAAAACTAAATAATATTATAAATTTTGATTATTGGATTAATTTAAAAAATATAAAAGAAAAAACACAAACATTATAATCCCTTTGTGAATTTTTCACAATAGGTGTCTCTTCTGAATTTTTCACATTTTTTAAAAAAAATAATTAGTAATTTCAATAATAAAATGAGTTTGTTCACTAAAATATCCTTATTAATAATAGATAGCAAAAAGTTGAGGGCGAAAAGCCTACGCGAAGTGACTCGATTCTGTATCTTTATTTCCCTGAAAAAAATACAAAAATTTATGAATCAACAAAACGGTATAAACTATTTATTTCTGTTAGTTTTATCACTAACACCGTTTCAGTTATATACGTGTAGTGTAGCCATGAATCATACATGAGAGGCCAAATTCAATTTTAATAAAAATAATTTTTAATCAAATTTTATTTACTTTACGATGAAACTCAGAATTATTAGATTCTCTTTACGACGAAATTAACCAGGACAGGTGTCATGCGGTAGTTAGTGTATTATGTGCACCCGTACGTTACACTGACGTGACCAATATAAACCCCAAAAACCCTAAACACAACACTTGCTTCAGTTAGACACACTCCAACAGAAACACCTGCTGCTAGGGTTTCAACGCAACACCCTCTGTCTCTGTCTCTCTGCTTTTCAACAACGATGGTAGCCGACAAGAGCAAGAAGTTGAAACTTTCCGACAACACTGAGGAAATCGATGGAGAACTTGTTCTCTCTGTTGAAAAGTTGCAGGAAATTCAAGACGAGCTCGAAAAGGTACCCAAATTATCTTTTCTTTTTCTTCTTCTTTCAATTTCGAAAAATTGAAGCTTCTAATAGTTGTTCTTAATGCTTCTGGAGTTTTCAATTTGATGCATTCAGTTCCAGTGGTTAATTATATTTGATTCATTTATATATATGCTGTAATCAAATTTAGTGGCTTTTGATGTTGAAAATATTTTTTGTGTGGGTAATATATAAGAACTTTTGTGACTTTCCCTGATTTTTGTGAACCCTAGGATTCAATAATTGACCTATTGTTTTTGTGGTGTGAAATGGGGGTTTTATTATTGTTATTTAATTTAATTCTGGTGGTTATGGTTTTAGATCAATGAAGAGGCGAGCGAAAAAGTTCTTGAAATCGAGCAAAAGTATAATGAGATAAGGAAACCTGTGTATGATAAGCGCAATGATCTTATTAAGTCTATTCCTGATTTCTGGCTAACTGCGGTAGGTTTTTTTTTTTTTTTTTTTTGCTGTTTATTCATGAATTATGAAATTATTGTCTGGAATGCATTGTTTACTAATTTACTACATTTTTTTGTGCAGTTTCAGAGCCATCCTGCTCTTGGCGAACTTTTGAACGAAGAAGATCAAAAGGTTCAGCTTCTTTTGTCATTTGCAATTACATTTTTTTATAAAGTATTTTTGTCGTGTTTTGATGAACTTTCTCGAACAATATTTAAAACCTGTAAATAAGATGTTCTAGTTCTATTTTTATACCTTTGAATTTGTTGCTCGTTAAGCTTTTGGAAAGTTTAGAATGAGAGTAGTTTTTAAACAATTTTTTCTCTTGCAAAAGTAACTCGTTCTATGAGCACCTGTTGAAATGCTTATTCGAGTGATATTCAATTTATTTTACCATAGCTTTACATGAATAAGTACTTGAGATGTTTATTAGTGTCGTAAGTCATAACTTATCTTTTCCATTACATTTATTTTCCATTACTTGAGATATTGTTTTGAAGTACTTTCATGAAGTGAGTTAGATATGGTTTTTAGTATCTTACGAAACATATGAGTTGTATCTCAATTCGATTTATATGCGAACTCAATTAGTACCTATGTGTATCTACTTTGGACTTGAAACATGGTACATTATAATCAGGGCCAGCCCAACACATTGTGAGGCCCGAGGCAAAATACAATATGACACCTTTTTAAATTTCATATTTATATTTTAGTAAAATTATTATATTTTTACTTAAAATTTATTTATATGCGCCTTTTAAGATCTAAAAGTTGCATTTTGTTATTGGGTGTATGTGGAATGTCAACGTCTATCTAAATGAGATATACTTGTACTGGGTTCAAATCTTGGCTTTTAAAGATTTTAATTGAATTTGAACTTAAAAAAAGTATAGGGAATCAAACAAGGGACCTTAAACACATCAAGAGCCTCACACACACTTTAATTCTACCACTACAACATTAATTTTTATCGATTTTAATTTAATTTGAACTTAAAAAGGAAGTATAGGGAATCGAACATGGGACCTCAAGGACCTCATGCGCACACACAAATCACATTCTACCACTAGAACATTAATACGCATCTGATATTTTTTTAACGTTGACGATATGATGATTGCATTATGAAGTATCTTGATTTATTCTATGGGGCTGATTATGATGAATCCTTAATTCATTATGAAGTATCCTGATTTATTCTAATGATTGCATTTGAACTTAATGTACAAACCACTTTTCTTATCATTTGATATATGACTTCAATCTTGAATTGTATTGAGGTATGTGATATATCAATTTATGTTTTTGCTACTTATTTCTACCTATTATGACTCAAAAGATTTGATTCACGATTCAAAAATGGCTCTTCGGATTCACAATTTCAATCTTGATTTGATAACTATAGCATTGAATACTATTGTTCCTTTTGTTATTGATGTGTTATTTATTTGCTAATGACTCTTCCGATTCACAATCTCATGACTAATTCAAATTTGCTAATGACTTGTTATTTATTTTTATAGATATTTAAGCACTTAAGCTCTCTTGAGGTTGAAGACCATAAAGATGTCAAATCAGGCTATTCTATCACCTTTGTGAGTTTCTTCTTTTATTTCCCTAGTATAATTCGTAGAAGGGTTTTACAAATTTATGTTTTATTTAAATTGCTCGGTAAAATGAAAATAATAACTTTTGAAAATATATTTTGTTTAGAACTTCAATCCTAATCCTTATTTTGAGGATACAAAGATTGTGAAGACTTTTACCTTCCACGAAGAAGGAACAACAAAGATTACTGCTACACCCATAAAGTGGAAAGAGGGCAAGGTAAGGCCATGTAATTCATTTTTGTTCTCCTTTATTCGCTTTTTCTCTTTTTCATTTTGTTTATTTCTTAAAACATGCTCTTAAAATATGAAGGAAGTTCCCAATGGAGGTAGTCAAGAGAAGAAAGGGAACAAGCGGCCCCCTTCTGATATCAGGTTAGTCTACACAAGACATTGAAGAACAAAGAAACCTATTTTCACACTCGTACTATAGAAAGTAAAATATTTATGAATACCATCTTGACTAGTTTTCTATTTTAGATAATTTATCGTTCTTATATCAGTTAGGTGAACATTTGGAGGTTAAATATACTATTTTTTTGTCAAAGCTCGTTGTAAATGACAACAAGAACAAATAATTAATTATGATTTGCGAATGAATGCAGTTTCTTTAGCTGGTTTAGTGACACTGAGCAGAAAGATGATCTGGATGACATTCATGATGAGGTATATATGTTTTCGAGTTTTTGTCAAACTCTTCTGAAGTTTGCATTTGTATAACAATTGTTGGTGCAATTGTTTGTTTTCTGTCTCATTAGATTCTTATGTATTTTGCACTCTAAATTGTAGATTGCAGAAATTATCAAGGATGATTTATGGCCAAATCCGCTTAATTATTTCAACAATGTAAGTTAACTTGTGATTTGATAGTGACAATTATTCTTCGATATATTTCACACGATTCATTTTACTCTCTAGACTCTATTATAGTTTTTACCCTCGTGTCTCTAATGGTAGTTTCTTAAAATGAAACAGGAGGATCTTGACGAGGCAGATGAGGATGAGGATGAAGCTGGTGATGTGGTAATCAATTAGTGCTCTATTTATTTATTTATTTATTTATTTATTTATTTTTCCTCCTTAATATAAGAGTAGATAGTTAAGATTCATTATTGTCTATGAATGTGGCAAACATACTATTCTTTATGATTGATTTAGATCATATGCTCAATTTTATTGGACTTTATAATTTACAAGTATCTACAACTCTAGTTTAGATTTTACTACTCTATTCTCATCTTCTAGGTGTGAGACTATCTATTGAAACACTAATAAAAAATGAGATCAAAATTTCATTTAATTATTCTACTTGATAGATATTTTTCATAGTGACAAGAAACAAAAAATATGAGTATGTTATTGTATTGTTATTATTTTAAAATAACAAGTGCAAAATTTTGCTATTGGTAGGGAAAGGATGATGATGACGACTCGGATGATGACGATGATGATGACCAAGAGGATGACGATGAGGACGAAGAATAGTGTAAAATGCATGAACGCGACATTACCTGGTTTTATTTATTTATTTTAAGGTTATAGGAGTATGTTAGTGATCTTTAGGGGCGAATGAAAGACCAAGGCCAGTTGGTGGTTTTCCTCTGGCCGAGACCTATTTATTGCCCTTTGAAGTGATTTCTGGTTTAATTTATAGTGCACTTTTTTTAAGATACAAGTGATCCATCGGTTTTTTTGGGGGTACTCTTTTGAACCATATATATTAAAATGCAGTATATTTAGTGTATAGCTGTGTAATCAATGCCATTTTACCATTGCCGTGCGAGCACAAAAATTTGCTTCATCATCTTTAATGCATAGTCTCATCGGTTTTGATCAGAAGGAAAGGATGCGTCAATATTATACTTGTACCTTACCGTGCTAGGCCTAAACGAAACTATTCTCTGTTTTGGATCTGATGCAGTCCGCAGCCTGTGTTACAGCCGCTGGACCATCCTCCGATGCTCTTAAACATGCTGCAGCAAAGTTCTGCTGTCCATGTATTGCATTTTCAGTCGTAAATCATAAACACGAGTCTCCTCGCCTCGCCGACAATGAGTCTAAAAAGATATGGAGGAAGCTTATGGGGTCCATGAGAACTATGCACCTTCAGAGAAACCAATCTCTGCTGTACATTCTCAATGGTCAAAATAATATGAAAATGATAATAATACTAATGATCATTGTGAGGATGAATTTGATTGTTTATGCAAGCACTTTCCACTGAATAAAGATATTTGTGAATAAGGATGATGGTATGACATGATTGATGCCAAAGCTTAAGAGTTTATTGCTCAATTTTCATATAGGTTCAAGATTTTTTTTGGGATAATTATTTTGTGCTAAAGGAAGGAACATAATATCCCTATTTAATGTCTTATACGAAAATATATAGGGAGTGTATTTGATGAGTAGTTTTTTTATGAAAAAGTAAAAAACTTAAAATAATAAGGTTAAAATTGGAATGAAAGATAAAAAATTGTAAGTTATAAAGTCAAATGATATTTGAAATAACATTTGAAAAAAATAATATTATAAGCTAGTGAAAAAAGTTTGTTGCCAAACAACTCTAAACTAATATATTAATAAATTATAACCTAGTTTATTTATGTTATCAAATAGACATTTTAAAATTTATTTTGAAGTAATTTTTTATATTATTTCACTAGCCAACAATTAAATCAAAGCTTCCTATAACATATTTATTGTCAAGAAAATAAAAAAAATTAAAGCAAAAGCTAAGCTATTGACATTAAAAAGAGAGTGGAGTCGTGTAAATGTGACGAAGGGAACTGTCTTATATATTTGTTGCCTTATTTGAGTTCATTTCCACCAATTTAAAGTACAAATACAAAAATACAAGGTTCTTGAAATTTTTTTTTTTTGAAACTATCACATACTAACACAATAAATAAATGACCTTCATATACTCTCTTAGGTCTAACATTAAATGTAGAATTATTTGAGTACAAGACTTAAAATAAAATAACACTAATTTCAAGTGCTAAATACATGAACATCGGCCATCAAGACACTTCGGTTTAAGAGGCTTGAAACAACGCTTGTTTAGACACTCATAATGTGATCTACACGCATAACCTGTTGTAATTTTGAAAGAGAAAAGAAAAATTTAATCAAAATGAGATAATATATTTGTGTGTGAAGTAAAGAATAGAATTTGAAAAGGATAAAAAATGGCTTACCATTTACGTTCATTGAAACAAAATGTATTGAAAGAAAGATAATCATAACATATATAAATTTAAAAATTTCAAACATTTTTCCTTCCTTTGCATATAAAAAATGACTTTATCACTTTAATATTTATAAATCTAATTATCTCCTTACATCAATATTATATAGTTTTATTTAGCTCTTACGGAGTTGTAAGAAATTCATTCTTAAATTAAAATTCTGGCTAAATGACTCGTAAATATATTAATGTGTTTTTCTTTTCTTTTTTTGTTAAGAAATATATCAATGTGGTTTGTTTGTCCTGTATTACAATAATAAGGAAGGCATAAAAATTTAGCAACCATATATATATATATGAATTCATTATTAAAAGAGATTAATTGTTATTCACTGACAGTGTAAAATATTTTTACACATACATTCAATCAAATCACATTAAAATGACATTTTAATAGGTTTATTCCTAAAATATCTCAACAAATATCTACATGTCGTGATTTGATTGGATGCACGTGTAAAAAATTGTTGCACTGCCAATGTATACAAATTTAATCCTTAATTTTTTTACTAAATTTTCATAATTTTATAACCTTTCAAAGTAGAAAAAGGTAAATCAAATATTAAAAAAAAAAAAAAAACTTAATATACACTCCCCGTATTCCCGTATCCCGCACGGCTAGTTTCTGTTGGTAAACATTGCATACATGTGGACATTGATTTTGTCAACGTTGATAACTGTATGGTCTTGAATATTAAATTTGTTGAGAGTGGCAAAAAATATACCAAATGATATTCGAAATCAATACTAATTTCTTTTTTTTGGTGCAATTAATGATGAAACCAAGAAAGAAAAAATGAGGATGGACTACTAAAATAAACTATAATATTTAAATTAAATACAAAAATTATATTATATTGCATACAAAAATTAAAGTTATCATAAAGTTGATTACTAGAAAAAACTAAACTACATACCTTAAAATAACACTTTAAGGTATTGTAATCAACTTTTTGCTTATTAAGACTTAAATTTGAAGTATTACAAAAAAAATTCAAAAGAATAATTGTTTTACAAGGTTAATTTTGTCATTTAAGTGTATATATATCATGTTATATCTTATCATATTATTATGAGCGAGATATGTATTAAAAATATGATATAATAGAGCACTAGGCTACTTGATTAAAAATTAAAAAATAAACTTGACCAAAAAAAAATAATATGATAGCTAGTTATCATGTTTATTATGTGTGCATCCAACACGTGATTGAATCTTCTCATTCTCATTATCTTCTCCTTTTCTATAATGTATTTATCTCTCTCTAAACTGTAGAGAGAAAATAAAAAGAGAGGAAAAATAAAGAAAAAAAAAATCAAGAGAGAGTTAGACACATAAAGAAGATAGTGGAAAGGAGAGGATCCAAATCCATCAAACACATAATATATATTATCATATCCTTATTTTATTTTATATTCCATCGTATCATTATCATATTCTGCACATCAAACAGACCCTAAGAAATTAATAGGATATAGCTATGGATTAGGTGGTTCTATGAGAAACTACCGTCATTGTCATTAGCTTTTTACCAATTAGGTTTTTATATGTTAAATGTATGATGGGATGATAATTATATAATTAATAGATTATGGCAAATTAAAGACGTCTCATTAAGCTTAATTGAATAATTCAATCCATCAAGCTCTATTCAGAAACAAAAGTCCAACAAACAATTCATTATCAATAATTAATACCCATTTACAATTAACCATAATATATACTCCTTCCGTCCCTTTTTATAAGAGTTAGTTTGACAAAACACGAGTATTAAGAAAGTGGAATTTAATATTAAATTGATTGACAAAATATATTGATTTTACATATTTTCCCTTACAATTAATTGTAGTATTTTATATCAAACAAAAGAGAATTTAATACTATTAGAAAAACTATGCAAAGTAAATAAGGGTAAGTTTGGAAAATAAATAATTAATATCATTGATAATTGTAAAAAGGGTCTTATAAAAAGGGACAAATTTTTTGTCAAACTAGCTCTTATAAATAGGGTCGGAGGGAGTATTATTAATAGTCTATCCATAATTTGATTAATTAAAACAATCAATGCAACATCTATATTACGTTATACTTCGAGACATGAATAATAATAATAATCCTATAAAAAGTACGCATACGTAGGAAATAAAAGACATTTTAAATTTTCATAATAATTTTTTTCAAAATAACAATTCTTGAATTTTTCTCTGTCCTTTTTAGAAATGGAGGGAATTCTGTATTATAGTTGTCGTGACACTAGTGTTAATAAAATATTCTAAGGCCATAATAAGACATAAAAAATGTCACTTTCAATTTCAAAAATTAAAAAGATAACTATATACGTAGTATGAGAAAACTTTTCATTTTTATAGAAAATAAATGTCTCAATTTGTCTATTTCTTTTTATTTCAAATGAATTTGGTATAGTCATTAGTTTGGCTGCTAAACAATATTATTAGACTATAAAAAAATATTATTAGACTATAAATCACTAACACATACATGAATCAACACGACACTATACTTATATACATGGATTTCGAGGTAGTAATTTTAAAACATTTGAAGTGATTAAATGTAGGGACGGATCTAGAAACTTTTAGCAGGGGGCAAATATTATATGCTACAAGTTTTTAATTATATAAATAATAAAATTAATAATTACGTATATCGTTTGAGAGAATTCAAGTTCGACTCTTGATAAGAATAAATTTTGTCCAGATTTTATTTACTTTGTGGTCGAACTCTGAATTACTAGATCTCATTATCCTGACTAGGAATAAGAGGGTTAATACAAAAAAATAATGACATTTTTAATTCGTTTGCATGTGAGTATTTTTTTTTCAATTAAAAAAATTGAAGTTGCAAAATTTTATAAGATTATTTTAAAAAAACAAGAAGTTATTTGATTAAGTTATAGCATAACAAAATGGTAAATAAATAATTTAAATGAAAGATAAATTCAAATTAAAAGCAAAAGGACTGCAATAAAATTTGATATCTACTTTATATCTAAGTATATGTTTAAGAAAGAAGTTGGAGATGGCAAAACTTAAATAAATAATTTACTAGGGCAATACTTAATTTTGAGTAGTACAAAAATCAAATTATTTAGCATTTACTAATCAAACATTTAGCTAATTAAGTGGGGGTAAGCTGCCCCCAATTACCATACACATACATGTGAATATATGTAGTAAAAAATGAGAGTAAATATATAATGTTGTGTTGGAATCCGACACAAATACATATGGGACACCAATCACACCTTTAAATTAATTGTGTGTTTTAAGTGCGAGAGAGATGTTAAATTTATAAGACAAATGATTTAATAATTTAATGTTTTAAGGTTTTAGGTAGATATATGTTGTCTTCCTCTCTTGTGATCTGAAGCATTTGATCCGATGTTTCTCTCGGGCTCCGTGGACCCCCAACGTCTAATTTTTTTTACCAATTATTAGTATATACATATACATATATAGTTCACATTTTTTTAGAAAATTATTAGAGAAGCAAGAGATGGTTGAAACAACTATTCCTACAGTTGATCTCTCTCCATTCCTTAAAGAAAATGAGCATGGCAAAAAGAAAGCCATGGAAACTATCACAAAAGCTTGTTCTGAATATGGTTTCTTCCAAATTGTGAACCATGGTGTTTCTTTAGATTTGATGAAAAACGCTATAGAACTATCCAAGACATTTTTTGATTACTCAGATGAAGAAAAGAACAAGATCAGTCCTTCCTCTAATGCTCCACTTCCTGCTGGCTATGTTGGAGATAAACTCTCACAAAGAATGAACAACAAAGAACTTAGAACACTAAGAAAGAAAACGAGAACTATGAATAAAACTTGAAGAGAATGAATAATGAAAAAAAGTAAATCTTATTCTTCCACAAAGGGCCTTAGTAGTTATATATACAAGAGGGGGTTGCGTAAAGTGCAACTGCCTTAACTACCTAGGACAAAACAAAAGAATAACTAACTAACTAACTACGCTAGCTAACTACTAAAACAGAGCAGAAGCTAAGCAGCTTCAGAACCTGTTCCATCAGAACCTGTGACCTTCAGAAGCTATGAAGGTCAGAATCTGGTTAAGAGTCTCGTGGTCATCAGAAGCTGTTTGTATAAGAGTCTGAGTCAGAATCTTGTGAGCATCAGAAGCTGCAGAGCTTGAATTACAAAATCAACACTCCTCCTTAATTCAAGCTGTCAAAGCTCACAACTCCCATTTCTCTTCTGAGCTTGAGAAATTGGTCTCTTTTCACAGCCTTAGTTAGAATATCAGCTTGTTGATTGTCAGTAGAGCAATATTCAAGTTTCAACTTTCCTTTAGTGACTTGGTCTCTGAGGAAGTGAAATCTTGTCTCAATGTGTTTGCTCTTCCCATGGCTAACAGGGTTCTTAGCCAGGTTGATTGCTGACTTGTTGTCGATCTTCAGCACCACTGTAGTGTCAGCAATAATGTTTATCTCACTGAGAAGTGATTGCAGCCAATTTGCCTGACATGCAGCTAGGGACCCTGCTACATACTCTGCCTCACAGCTGGAGAGTGCTATGACTGACTGCTTCTTAGAGCACCAAGACACTGGTGCATTTTGAAATTTAAACAAATAACCACTGGTACTCCTCCTGTCCACCTTATCACCACACCAATCTGCATCAGAAAATCCACTTAACTCAAGTTTTCCATTGTCCTTAGAGTATGGAAATACAACACCATAGTGGATTGTGCCATTGATGTATCTAAGTATCCTCTTAGCTGCCAATAGGTGACACTTCAGTGGTTTACTCATAAACCTGCTTACATAGCCAACTGCATAACTGATATCAGGTCTAGTTTGACACAAATACCTCAGTGAGCCTATCAATTGCCTGAACATGGTAGAGTCCACTGCATCACTGCCTGTATCTTCTTCAATCTTGGCTCTTGTATCTGCAGGTGTGACTGATGAATTGCAATCAAGCATTTCAAACTTTCTCAGAATCTCAGTGGTATACTTAGCTTGATGCAATATCATCCCTTTTGGAGTTTCTAAGAGCTCCATTCCCAGAAAGTAAGTTAACTTTCCTAGGTCAGTCATTTCAAACTCACACTTCATCTGTGATTTGAAATTCTCTATCTCTATAGATGAGCTACCTGTTACTAACAGATCATCAACATACAAACATATGATTAACATGTGTTTGTCATCACTGCATTTCACATATACACCATACTCTACACTGCATTTTCTGAAGCCTTGCATAACAAAGAATTGATCAATTCTTTTGTTCCAAGCTCTTGGAGCTTGCTTCAGACCATACAGAGCCTTATTCAGCTTCAGAACTTTGTCTTCCTTGCCCTTCAATTCAAACCCTGGAGGCTGCTTCACATACACATCTTCCTCTAAGGGTCCATTTAGAAATGCTGACTTCACATCTAAATGAAATAAGGGCCATCTTCTACTACAAGCCAATGCAATCACTAGCCTTATAGTTTCATGTCTTGCCACTGGAGAGAATACCTCATCATAGTCCAAACCTTGCTTTTGAAGGAATCCTTTGGCCACAAGTCTTGCCTTGTATTTTATCACCTTGCCTTCAGGATTTTGCTTGACTTTGTACACCCATTTCACACCAATTGCCTTTTTATCAGAGGGCAATTCACACAAGTCCCATGTCTTGTTCTTCTCTATAGACTTCAACTCATCAATCATTGCCTCCATCCAAACTTTACTCTTTAGTGCAGCTTTGGTATCTAAAGGTTCAGTATCTGCAAGCATTGCATAATGCACAATTTCTCCTTCATTGTCTACTGCATTGTCTGATACAATCTCACAGTCAACTAACCTTCTTGGCAGTTGAGTGTTTCTCTGAGGTCTTGGTGGTACATTAGTATCCTCATCATCACTTGAAGTATGCATGTCTTCATCACTTACATTACCTTGATGCTGATTCACAAAAGTGGGAGTGTCATTAGCAGTGCTTGCTTCACCACCTAAGTCCACTGCACAAGTTTTCTTAGATGAGAGCTTCTGACCCCAATCCCAACTTTCATTTTCCAGTACCTTCACATCTCTGCTGATCTCTACTTTGTCACTTGTAGGATTATACAGTCTATAGGCACCAGTTCTATGATATCCAACAAATATCATAGGAACACTCTTGTCTTCCAGCTTCTTTCTCTTAGCATCAGGTACATGTTTGTAGCACAAGCTGCCGAACACCTTTAAGTGACTTACACTTGGCTTACTCTTGGACCACACCTCTTCAGGTACCTTATCCTTCAGCTTCTTAGTAGGACTTCTATTCAGAATGTAAACAGCTGTAGCAACAGCTTCACCCCAGAACCTCTTGGGCAGATTCTTCTGCTTCACCATGCTTCTAGCCATATCTAGAATACTTCTATTCCTCCTTTCTGCAAGACCATTGTGCTGAGGAGTATATGGTGCAGTAACTTCATGAATTATGCCTTGTTCCTTGCAATAATTCTCAAACTCTGTAGAGGTATACTCACCTCCACCATCTGTTCTCAGAACCTTCAATGACTTGTCACTTTGCTTCTCAACCAGTGTTTTGAACTTCTTAAACACCTCAAAAGCATCACTCTTAGCTTTTATATGGTATAACCATATCATTCTAGAGTACTCATCAACAAACGTCATGAAGTATTTGTTTCCACCAGTTGATAACGCATCAAATGGTCCACAAATGTCAGAATGCACAACATTTAACACATCGCTAGATCTCATAGGAAGATGACTTTTAAATGATGATCTATGATGTTTTCCTAACAGGCAAATAGTGCATGTATCAACTGGAGTTATGACACTAGGCAATCCTAACACCATGCACTTTGAATTAAGCATTGACAAGCTCTTAAAATTCAAATGCCCATACCTCTTGTGCCATAGATCACTATCTTTCTCTTCAGCAGTTGCAGACAAGCATGTAGCTTCAATAGCTTTGATTTGAGTCTTGTAGATCCTGTTCTTGCTTTGGGCTGTTTTGAAAATCAGTCTCTTCTTGGAATCGAAAAGTTGCAGAGTCTCATCCTCAATTACTATCTTGAAACCCTTTGATATTAATTGCCCTATGCTCATCAAGTTACACTTCATACCAGGGACATAGAGAACCTTTTCAATCACAGCTTTCTTCCCATTTGATCTTTGGATCACCACATTACCCATACCTTCTGCCTTAATGGAATCACTGTTGGCCAATCTGATCTTTGTGTTGAGACATTCATCAAAGTCAGTCAAGATGCTTCTATTGCCAGTCATATGGTTAGAACACCCTGAATCAAGGTACCAAACCATGGAATCTGCTGCTTCATCAGCAATTGTCACCATGAAACTGGTTTCATCCTCAGAACCTGAGCTATCATGTGCTACCTTGGCCTCTTCTTCATTGTCTTGACCTTTCTTTTTCTTTGGATTTTTGCATTCATTGGCATAATGCCCATATTTGTCACAGTTGTAGCACTGAATCTTGCTCTTGTCCTTCTTCTTTGACTTATCTTTCTGTTTCCCTCCTCCTCCACTAGAGGATTCAGGTACTGTCTCAGCATTCTCCTTGCTTTTCTTGGAGTCTTTCTTGTTCTGCCATTTCTTCTTCTCACTTTGATACTTCTTGAATTTTGAGAAAAGAGCTTGCTCATCTTCTTTGCCATGGCTCCTCTCACCATGCTTCAACTCATGAGCTTCAAGAGTGCTTTGCAGATCCTCTATCTTGATCTCACTCAAATCTTTAGTCTCTTCTATAGTCACCACTATATGCTCAAATTTAGAAGTCAAAGTTCTTAGTACCTTTTCCACCGTTTCTTGCTCATCAAGATTACCTCCACAATTCTTCATCTGATTGGTGAGAGTCACCAATCTTGTGAAGTAATCAGCAATGGATTCATCATTCTTCATCTGCAACAGTTCATACTGTCTCTTCAAGGCCTGAAGCTTTACTTTCTTCACTTTTGCATCACCACCATAACTCTTTTGCAAGATATCCCATGCATCTTTGGAGGTCTCAGAATCTGCAATCTTCTCAAACACCTTTGAATCAACACATTGATGAATGAGAAACAGGGCCTTGTTATCTTTCTTCTTTGCTTCTCTGAATGTTGTTCTTTGTTCTTCATTTGCATTTTCTGGTAGAGGAGTGATTGCTGCATTCACTTGTTCATACACTTCTTGAACATTGAATATCACCTTCATCTGCTTCACCCATCTATCCCAATTCTTTCCATCGAAAACTGGCAAATTCGCATGGAAATTGTTGTTCCCAGCCATGGTTGATTCACTTTCAACCTGATTCTTCTTTCAAGAACGAATCAAGATCCCTTTGGATCGTACGAGCTCTAGATACCACTTTGTTGGAGATAAACTCTCACAAAGAATGAACAACAAAGAACTTAGAACACTAAGAAAGAAAACGAGAACTATGAATAAAACTTGAAGAGAATGAATAATGAAAAAAAGTAAATCTTATTCTTCCACAAATGGCCTTAGTAGTTATATATACAAGAGGGGGTTGCGTAAAGTGCAACTGCCTTAACTACCTAGGACAAAACAAAAGAATAACTAACTAACTAACTACGCTAGCTAACTACTAAAACAGAGCAGAAGCTAAGCAGCTTCAGAACCTGTTCCATCAGAACCTGTGACCTTCAGAAGCTATGAAGGTCAGAATCTGGTTAAGAGTCTCGTGGCCATCAAAAGCTGTTTGTATAAGAGTCTGAGTCAGAATCTTGTGAGCATCAGAAGCTGCAGAGCTTAAATTACAAAATCAACAGGCTATAGTAGACAGCCTCTTCACTCACCAGACAAAAATGAGTACTTGCTTGTTTTCCTCCTGGATCCAACTTCAATGTTTACCCTCAAAATCCTCCTAATTTTAGGTAAATTGAATCACTTCTCATCCATTTATTCATTATCTTTTATTTATTTTATGGAATAAGTGAAAAACTAAACTAAAACAAATATGCTTTAATAATGTCCATCTATTTCAATGATATTGGAAGTATATAGATTAAGGGATTTTTGGATTAACTTATTCAAACTTATTTCCTGAGATAAATTTGTGACAATATTTGGAAGCTTACGACAATTTTTATAAGTTTTTTTAACTTATTTTTATAAGTTATCCAATATTGTGAAAATAACTCATAACATTTATAAAAAAAAATATATTATTATTATTTTTTATCTTTTGTTATAAAAGTAGCTTATATAAGCTCATCATAAATACTTATTATAATTCATCCAAAGATTTTTACTTCCATGAATTGTATCTAGCTATAACTCAATTGAAATTGTTTGAAAAAATTTAAGACTCACATTGAATACAAATAAGATTTAATGCTAGTTTATATATAAAGAGAGGTTGTTCTCACCATATAATTAAATTTGATTTTGTCCCATAAGTGTAGCTCAGTTGGTAGCTATCAGAGATATTATCGAAGTGGTCTGAATTTAAACTCCAGATTCTATATTTATTCATATTTAAATGTTCGAATCTAGCCACAACTCTACCTAACCAAACAAAAAATATTTGATTTTGTAAGAATAAAATACTCTTTAAAAGATATACTCATATTTAGTCTCATCTCAAGAGTGAAAAAAACAAAGAAAAGAGAAATCTAATAAGAACTCTTTGAACTGTGAAAAGCCATTTGTATAGAAAAACGTCCAAACATCACCGTTTCAGGATATACAATGCCTATTAGATTAGGTAAAAATATTCACTATTGAAAAAATATTCTCCCTCAAATCATTTCTCATTCCCCACCTAACCTAAGATACACCTGCATATAATATTGGTGTTTCAGTGCACTACCATTTTCCAATGGAATACAAAATATAAAAAGGATTAATATATTCAATTTTGTCTAAGTTTTTCACTGTCCAGTTTGGTCCTGAAAAATATAATATTTTATTTAAGGGTAGACAGTGGGCGGGTTTAGGCGGGTTCGAGTCCAAAGTTGTCGCAAAGTCAAACCGCAGAGTCAAAAAATAAGGCCCAATCCGCCCATAAAATAGAGATCGGTTTTTACGGGTTCGGATTTGCGGTTTAAACAGGTTATTTGGCGGTTTGATTCAAAAATAAAATCAGTAACAAACTCAACCTTTGCAATTTAGATTCCGAGAATATGCAACCAGAGATGAGAGAATGATGAAACAAACACAAAAGGAAAGTGTTACGAACCCTAAATCAACATAAAAAGTAAGGAAAAAAAACAAAAATCTCAAATAAAATTAAAAATATAACATTTGATTTCAACGAAGATAGACAAACAAAATGAAGAAAGATTAAGTTTTATGTTTCAAAATGTTCCTGATTGTTTTAGTCTCCATGGATTTGAGGTGATATGAGAAAAAATGTGAAGAGGAGGCGGGAGAAGAGGTTAGAGTGTGTATATCGCAAAAGGAAAGTGTTAAACGCGAAGTTTTGAATTACTAATGCGGGCGGGTTTCGGGTTCTATCGGTCCAGTTCTCTACACCCGGACTCGCCCATGTCAACTATGTGCAAACCAAATTTTTAGACCCGCTGACCCGTGGCCCAATCCAAACCGCTCATTTAGCTCTCTTTTTTCCCGGTTTTCTCGGGTTGGGGGGCTACGATTTTTCTGTCCACCCTTAATTTTTATTTTTTTTATTATTATTATTATTATTGTTATTATTACTATTATATATGAAAGTGATATCTTATCTTATCAATATTCTAAATATGTTCATTAGTCACTGTATTTTGCAATAATTTTTAAAGAAATTTGAATTACATCCTTCAAAACTATAAAATTAAATTTTTATCATTGAACCAATATTTATGTTAATGATTAGAAAAATGCTCTTTAGGCCCCCTTATTTGCTACTCAGGCCCCCCGTGTTGACGAAAATGTCCTAAATATATATTATTGAAATAGCTAATCACAAAATATACAAATTATCAATAAAAATTATTTTTTCGGATGGCATGACACATAGCTACTCCCTTATCATACAAAAAAAATAAAAAACAATTATTTTAGACAGGCACCCCCTGTAAATAAACAATGGAATTGGTGTTTCTTTCAAAATAGTCGGTTCTCAAGTTTAATTCTGATTCATAAAAGATAATATTCTAATAAGTAGTGACATCTCCGCTTGAAATTTATGCTACTATAAAGTGGACCGACCAGTAGATATATTTTTTTTTGTGGGCAACCAGTAGATATATTTCACTATAATAATATTAGTAGATATTGTGTGAGTGGTTGGCTTTAAGATTGAGGTACCATTTCACCTAGTTTATTTTAGATTTTTTTATTTAATAAAAGGAGAAGTTATACCAAATAAATTTTCAAAAAGCTCTTGATAAAAAAAATTGTTTAATTTTTTTTAGTTGAATACATAGACAAAAGACTTTTGAAGCTGAAAAAAACAACAAAGACCAATCAACTTTTAACCTTTTTTCTAAAAGCTCTTATTTTTACTTTCAGCTTTCAGATAACTTTTAAGACCTAAAAAAGCCAGGCCAAACGATACCTAAATTTACGAGTTAAATTTCTAATGAAAAAAAAATTATTAAGATATGTTCTTTGAGTACATATTAAATAATTAAATGTAAAAATAACTTATTAAAAAGTATACATTTAATTTGATTTATTAAAATTTCAATTTATTATACTATTTAATATAAATTTTTTACTTTTGGATACTTTTAAATAGGGGCGGTTGCGATTCGGTTTATATCGGTTATGAGACAAAAAGTTATCTGATCCAAAGAGAAATGAGCAGGCGGTTTGGTTTGATTTTGGGATGACTTAAAAAAATATCTGATACAATTTGATCCAATTTTATGCGGTTTACTTCAGTTCGATTGGTTCAATTTTAAATAAGCAATAAATAAATACTTGTAATATAAAAAATATATTTTAATTGGAACTATTAAAAAAAAATTAAAGAAGCAACTAATTATATTGCTAGATTTTCTGCCAAAAAAAATTATATTGCTAGATTTAAAACATATTCAATAACAATGATATGAAAGAGAAGAAACAAAAGAGAGGCGGTGATAGATTGAGAGACGGTGATTTGAAGGAGACGAAACGAAAAAGAGAACTGCAATGTTTCTTCTGCGTGTTGCTACGGTAAAAGAAAAAAAGTTTATAATTTAGCGCGCGCCTTATAAATAAAGAAATGTTTTTTTTTTATAAGAAATAGAGAAATATATAGTTGGGGTTCATGACACATACTTTAGTTCGGTTTGGTTCTCATGAAGCTAACTGAAAACCGAACCAATCAGTTATGTTGTAAAATGGTCCAAACGCATCCCAAAAAATTTGGTTTTTTCAGTTTTCTTGATTCGGTTTTTTTGTTGGACTGGATCTAAGCATCCCTACTTTTAGATATCTTATAACACATGTTAACATGACACATATAGTCACTAGCCGGTCATTAATTAGGTTTTTATTTATCATATTTTATGAATAGTGCTAAATATATTTATTGGCCTCTCTATTTTACAATAACTTTTAATGAGATTTGATTTTTCTCCTTTAAAATTATAAAATTAAACTCTTATCACTAAACTAACATCTTATAATTTTAAATAACATTTTGAATATATCCCGAATTATCTTAGTCATTGCTGCCTATTCATATAATGTGATAGGGAAGTACTAGAAGAATTATTTGTACAAATGAGCACAATTGGAGTGGTGATGGAGAACATCATAAATGAGTGTTTAGGCCTCCCTACCAATTTCCTCAAGGAATTCAACCATGACAGAAGCTGGGATTTCATGGCGGCATTGCGTTACTTCCCAGCTTCTAACGACGAAAATGTTGGAATCACTGAGCATGAAGATGGCAACTGCATTACCTTTGTTCTTCAAGATGAAGTTGGAGGTTTGCAAGTCCTTAGGAATGAAGAATGGGTTCCTGTTGTTCCTGCAGAGGACACCATAGTGGTTAATGTTGCTGATGTTATTCAGGTAATCCTATGTTTGCACTCAAATCATGCATAGATACTCTAAAAGTAGACGTGCAGAATAGAGGAGCATCCAGAATTAAATACCGGTTGTTCCTCTATTATTCTACACGTACGTACATATTAATGATTTTACGCGTACTCTAAAAGTATTAGGACTTTTAAAAATTGAATGCACAACTTTTAAATACTTAAATACATTTTTGTATGACATTCTAACTAGTGTTGTCATGTTGAAGGTATTGAGCAACAAAAAGTTCAAGAGTGCAACACACAAAGTTGTAAGAAAAGGAGAAAAAAGTAGGTATTCTTTTGTATTTTTCCATAACTTAAATGGAGATAAATGGGTTGAACCATTGCCACAATTCACCAAAGAGATTGGGGAGGCACCAAAGTATAGAGGATTCTTGTATAAGGAGTATCAACAGCTGAGATTAAGGAACAAGACACATCCACCTTCTAAGCCTGAGGATGTAATCCACATAACTCATTATGAAATTGATACCTAGGCAATTGTTTTGTGTGTGGACTTGTCAAGAAAATAAATATCATTGCCATGTTTCATAACATGGGTTGTTTGTACTTTTTTTCCATCATGTTAGAAAGTGTCCTCAAGGCATTTTTTAAACATATTAAAAATAAAAATTAAAGATAAAGTTAATGTCCTCGAGGTATATTGAATGTACAAGTTTTGAGATAAAACTTCTTATTAATATGCTTAACTAGTATTCCGAGATACTGTTTAATTTTATTTTTTTAAAGTGAAACTACTATTTTTTATTTCTCACGGACATACATATTAATTTCTCACTCTATTAGTTTTTTCTTGTCTTTTGGGTGCGTTTGATTTGTAAAACAGTAAGTGCTACTCAGAACAGTACAGGACAGAACAAAACTGCATCAGTGAGAGAAAGAGAGATAATATTTTTTATTTTCGAAAATAAAATGAGTAATTTTGTATTTTTTATAGTTGTACCATGGACAAAAAATTGTCCCGTAGTTTAGTGAGGGACAAAAATTCTTGTTTTTGTCCTGTCTATTTTGTCTAGTACCATAACCAGTATTTGAATCAAACAGGGTACAAGTTGTTCAGTCCCCTGTTTTTTAGCAGATCAAACGCACCCTTGAAGATAGTAGAGTAGAGATTTTAACATTCAAGAACTTCTATAATATGGCCGATCTTTGAGGTTAAGTAGAGTTTTCTACTGCCATGAATCGCGTCTTTGTCATTGGATTAATCTAACAGTTTAGATCTTGCAATAGAGAACTCTGCATCAAAGAACTCTGAACAGAGAATTTTGTTGCTGAGGATCTGATTATTGTTGTTGTTGCTGATGTACCATGAATCCCTTTGTTTCCTTCTGGGGGATAGTCTTTTTTGAAAAAATGAGCTATTAAAACCAGAATTAGTTCCCAGTGGTTCCTACCGATTTTTTCAGTTCTTTTGCCAGTTTTACAAACTTTCTATTCTAAAGGTTATTTGAACCGATGCTAGGTTCGATTATCCGGTCCGGTTTTAAAAATATTGATTTTTTTTCTTCTTGAAACAACAATTTTTATTCATTCAAATTCGTAAAGTATATAAATCAAAATTATTACATATTCAAGTTTGCTAAAAACTAAAAAAAGATGAATCTGTGAAGAAACTCACAACATTCGAGTTAATAACACCTAATGACAAAGCTTACAATTGATATGACAAAATTCAAATGTCCGAAATAATCAGATCTTCAGTACGATTAACAATGCTGAAGATACTAAAGTCATTGAATATACACTGAATTTGGATCGAAGTAAATCTAAAAAATTGAACAAAACAAACATCGTACCAAGACGGAAAATCAACATAAATATCAGACCAAAAGGAAAAATCAACACAAACATGACACAAAGACGACAAATCAAAATAAAGAACAGCACTGCAACAAAAAATCACAACAAAGGTGTAATCAATTATTTAAATAAAAATAAATAAAAACAACGAGAGAATAGTAATTCCGGATCAAAATTGATATTTAAGATATGTTTGGTAAAAATAAGCTATAAGCTAACTGATAACTGAAAAGATAGTTTATAGCTGAAAAGCTAGTAGATTGAAGTTAAAGTATTTCACAAATTTAGTTGTTGTAAGTGCAAAATGACATAAAAGTATATGGTTAGTTGGTAGTTATTATATTTTAAAAAATAATAACAAGGATAAAAATGAAATAAATTGTAAAAAATTATAAGCTATAAGCTCAAACGCTACTTTTAATAGCATCTCAAAAAACAATATTAGCTAATTAAAAAAGCTCGTTACCAAACACGGCTATTTTTTTCAAACAAACTTAAGAACTAATCCAATAAACTATAAGTAAGTTTATTGTACTTACCAAACACATCCTTAGAGAAATAGTATTTAAACCAATAAATTGAGTTTTCTGGAATTTTGTTAGAGACATTTTTCATGAGTTGAGATCCTGCACTCATATTTCACCGAAGTACCAAATGGGTGTGATGACGGACACTGACTAGCTAGATTTTGAATCTAATTCACCGATTCATTACATCATTATGACAGGTAGAACTTCAACATTCAATTGGTGGAATCGTTCCAAAAAGGTAGCTTTGATCTGGTTTATCTCTGCTTTCTGCTTCTATGTTTTGTTCCAAATGGTTCTTCATAACTCATCTAACACCCTCTCATCACCTTCTTCAGGTAATTATTACTCTTTCTTCTCTCCATTTTGATTTTGTAGGAATTTATGTTAATGTTGTGTTTTGTTCCAAAGTTTAGTAACAAACTAATTATTTTCTAGATCTTTTATTTTAGTTTTCTGGTTTTCCTTGGTAAAGTTGGAGTTTTTAGGTTGTTAAGAGTCTAGGATTGAATGAGATAAGGTCTGAATATTGGTTTATCTTAGAAGCTGGTTTTGTACGGTTGAGTTTGTTCAACTGAAATTCTAATATAGGATAGGATGTAATATTATTTATGTTTGGTTATGCGGTGGGAAAAATTGATTTTGAGTGATTTGATTGTGTAAAATTGATTCTGACAAAAATTGAGTTGAAAGGAAAGTGATTTATGTTTGGTTACATTCGTGTAAAAGTGGGTTGAGTGATAAATTTATGTGTAAAAATCAATTCTAGAATTTATGTTTGGTTCTGCGGTGAGAAAAATTGATTTTGGCAGAATTGATTTTGTAAAATTGATTTTAGCCGAAATTGATTTTATGATAAAGTGGTTGTTTGGATATATTCATGCAAAAGTGAGTCGAACAAAAAATTTGAGTGTAAGAATCAATTCTAGAATCAGAAGCTACGATTTCTAGCTTCAAGTAGAATCAATTCTGGAGGCAGAATCAATTTTACTTTTGAAAAACCAAACAAAGCAGAATCAGTTTTACACGTCTAAAATCAATTCTGGAGCATCCAAAATTGAAACCAAACATACACAATTTCTAGCTTCTAAGTAGAATCAGTTTTGGAGGCAAAATCAATTATATTCTATAGAAACCAAACATGTCAAAATCAATTTTGCATGTCTAGAAACAATTTTGGCTCCTCTAAAATGAAACCAAACATACACGTGTGGAGCTAGACATGCGTTTGTTGAACTCTACAAGTTGTAGCTTCTGTGCTACCGTAGTTTCTAACTTTACCAAACATACACTAAGTAAAGATGCTTCTTTTGATGTGGGTTTTATTCAAAATTTGATTTTGGGTGAAGATATATGTGAATTTGGTACTAAGATAAAAAGGGTTTATCTCAAATTCTTCAAATTTAAATACAGAGAAAAGATCCAAATTATATGATAAGATGGCAAGGGATCTTGATGAGCATGGAGCTGCTTTTTTGAAACATGGTGAAACCTCTCAGTCATTGACTATTTCAGATATCTTTACCCTGAAAGATGGATCTGTAACACCTGTATTAAAGGTAACATATAACAAATTTTTTATGATGTTTTTGTTCCATGGGACTGTTTTGGTAGCAGCTGATGATAATTTTCTATATGCAGCCTGCAAATCCTCCGGTGCGAGCTAATGTGTTGTATTTAAGCTCTGAATTCTCGGTCCCAATTGCGTAAGCATTAATAGTGTTTCTCTTAGATTTTTATTAATGATCATTTACTGCATCTATGATCAGCAAAATATCTAAGTTTTCCAAATCTGGTTATGGTGTTGAATTGGAAGCTGATATTCATATATTCATTTGAATATTGTTTTTCCCTATACTAGAAAATAAGTTGCATCATTATTAGAATTTCAGTTGATACTAAGTCAACCCTGCAAAACTATTTTCCTTTGTGGCTTTCTTGATGTGGTGTACGCTGCCTAGTGCTGCTGTTTTGTTGGAGCGCTTTGGTTGCGTTAGTGTTGTTTGTCTCTGTTTAGTATTTTTGGCTGTGTTTGTGTATTCAAGTGTTCCTTACCTGTTAGTTACAAGAGTGTATTCTTTTGCCTTGATTCGAGGTACTTCTTGTGCTTTGCTGTTTCATGATTAGACTCATATTTTCATTTAATGACTGTTATATATTTTATTACGAATGAAATGTGCCTTGTCTTAAATACCACGCACTTTACTAGGACAAAGTCAGCATTTTAGTTTATTTTATGGTACAAAACTCCTTATTTTATAATACAATTTCTTTACTAGTACAGAATGCGAAAATGACAAAACTCAACACATCGTGATGATAAAGGCTATTTTAATATCTCTACCTTCATGTGTCCTTTATTATTGTAATTATCATCCCTAATATGCATGTTATTGCGTTATATAAACTGATTTGATATTGATGTAAGTCATGCCTGGTTTACATGACACAGGGATGCTGTCAAAAATATTTTTAATCCATACTTCGATAAAGGTAAGTCTTAGTTTGCTTCAAAGTTTTCCTTATTTTAGTTTATTTTATTCACATCCTTACATGTGTGTCAATTAGCAATCTGGTTTCAGAACTCGAGTATGTACCATTTTAGCATGTTCCATGCCTCTCACCATATTGTACCTGTACCTGCCACCAAAGAAGAGGTATACTTCAAATATCGTTGTCTTCAATTCATATTGGCAGCTTGCTCAAGTAATTCATGAGACTCATTTTTTTTTGTCAGATAGAAGCTGAAGCATCTTCAGTGGAAACTGTTGCTGCAAGGCTCTGCCCTTTGAATATTGTTTTGGATAGGGTGGTTTTAACTTCAACTGGGGTGCTCCTTGGTTGCTGGCAGGTTATTTTCCATAATCTAAATATTAATAATTGGCCTCGTTATCCTTCAAACATGTTTTTCGACATGAGTTGCATACATCCTTGGTGCTAATACCCGACCTGAATACCCGGGTGCACTATTTAGCCTTTTCCTTTATTATTATTTTAGTTGGAAGGAAATAACAAAACTTTGTCCGTTATTCACTCCTTATAAAGTCATTCTTGGTTATTCAAGGTGTTGACAACTATTGAAACTTTCAGCCTTCATATTATTCTTTGACTCGGTATTATTTTTCTGAAGCGGAAGCCGGTGACTGACATAAAAAGAAAGAAAGAAAAAAAAACAATATAACTGAGACATTATTTTTACTTGTGTCAGTGTTAGAATTTTTTACAGCACTAACTAGCCTAGAAGAATGACTTTATGTTTATTTTGTAGGTAATCTCGGGTACAGATCCCATAACCATTCGTGCTAAGTTGAAGAATGTGCTTCCGCATGCACCAGAGAAGCAACTTGTAAGCTTCATTTGAATACTTAATTTTGCTGTTATGTCACTGCAACAGAGATGTATCTCCTATACTATGGCTCGAGACAGGACTACCTTCCTTGTGAATTTTAAAATGCAATTAGAACATTGAGAAAATCTCATTAATTTAAGATGTCCTATGTTTTTTTAAAGTTAATTTGTGATTTGATATGCCAATAAAATTGCATTGTGTTTCTTAATGATTTTCCATTATTTCATCTGCAGTATGATGCTGCAATTCTTCACACTACATTTGCAAGGCTTTTGGGTCCACCTAGAGCATCGTCTACGGTACTATGCATTTAACGATTTTTTTTTTTTTGACAGCATGATTGTTTTTTTAAACTCACTATACGAAATGAAGTTCACTTAAACTATAGTTTGCAAAATTTAATCCAAAACATACACGAATAAATTAGCATTGCAACTGTAGTCACAGATTGATTGCCTTTATAATAATCCATTTATTCGTCACAGATTGTCACTAATAAATTTTTCTTTGCATTTGTGAATAAAAGATATGCAATGTCAGTATAAAATATGTTTTACACTGACATCCAATAACAATCCTGTGACGGAAAAGAAAAAGAAAAAAAGCAGTGCAGAGGAATCATTGCGTATCCCTTATTTTCTTTGCATTTTGATTTCCAATTGCTGATCAAATGTCCAATCTGATTTCATGGTACATAGACAACTGTATCATAATTATAATCAAATTCCCCCACCTATTTTTTACATTTATTTCTTGTGATGTGCAGGAACTAAAAACACCAGATGAACTCCAATTTTTTCACAAGTTAGTAAATCGACTTAATAATCAGATCCGTGGATTCAAGGTTTGTGGTTATTTGTTTGTTTTATATATAGCAGAACCAAAAGTTTAAATATTATAGGAAGAGCCTTACCTTTTCATTTGGTTGATTTGTAGAATTAAATTTATGCAACAAACCATCAATTAAGTTTGTAAAGCATCTTTTTCTATTTAGTTTAGTCCTTAAAGTGTATAAATAAATAAATAAACAAACATGTAGTTCCTGAAGTATATAAAATATGTCAATTTAGTCCCCTGTTAAGATGTTAGGACTAACATGATGGATTTTCATATACTTTAGGGACTAAATTGACATTTCACATATGATGGAATATCTATATGAAATTTTCACTTATAGGTTGGCTACATACTTTACTATAAGCATACCTAACCTTTATTTTACTTGCTGAGTTTCCTCCGAACATATCCAGGCAGTGGTGTCCGAACTTTGGTACGTGGAGGAACATGATGTGCTTGCCCTTGCATTAAATGGAAAAATGAACATTCACAAATTCAAGCTTGGTTGCTCAAAAGATTGAAGTTAAAACATGCAAATTATTAAATCTTACTGAATCAGAATGCAATGAAACAATATGCACATGTACAAGAATCACATAGTCTAAAGAAGAAACTGTGTTATTTTTTAAGTCAGTTGAAATGGTATATATTTCCTAGGTTTAATGTACCAATATGTATGATTGTAGAACAATCCGTTATATGGTTAAACATTGTAACTGAATTCTGAAATCTGAAAAGAATAACATGCTACGTTGGGAAAATGCAAAAGTAAATATTATATAGATAACAAGTGGTATACATAATTGTTCAGGTAGCATTGGTATCAAGATATATAGAGTAACTAACATCTTCAGGAATGTTATTTATAGAGGTAGTACTGTATTTAGAAATGTTACTTTCTTTAAAATAAAGGAAATTTACTTGGGTAAATTTACTTAGGGATGTAAATTTTTTAAAAATAGACAAGACTAGGAATTAATTTAACAAAAACCTATTTCATTAAAAATGGTCTAATTTTATGCCAAAAAAAAAAAACTTAATTAATAAAGACATTGCCTTTTATATGTAAGACATCACCTTTTACATGTAATCTTCAAATGGAATTCTAGCCACTAAACTAGTTGATCAATTTTTTATGTTTTTTTAAAAAAGACATTTTCATTAATTTACACATTCGCAATTTCACATACATTAATTTTCAACATATTTAAAAGTATAACTGTTATAAAATGTTATTGAAATAGAATATATATAGAATATATCATACATAAAGCCATACTCTCTGAAAGTTTACTATCTTAAAACTCAAAATATAACTTAAACTCGTTGATTGGCATATCAGATGATTAATTTACTTAATTATATGAAATATGTATTTAAGTAAGGCTTGGAAAGTTCAATAGAAAAATGATGAAATGAACTTTGTTTATTGAAAGGTTAACAGGTTAAGTAATATCCACTGATCATCCATCCAAGCTTACAAGGAGAAAAAACAGTTAAATCTATGTGATTAAATGACACTTTCTGGCCATTGGATGGGAAGGACTTCAAGTCTCTCACATCGCATACGGCACTAAGCTTGTTTAACAAACACCCTGGAAATCTCTTATGAATACCAGACAACAGGAATGAGAAATCATGTTTCAGTTTCTGGTTCATCTTCAACGGCTTCTTCCAATGTTTCATTTATGTAAGCCTGAGCTTCCTCTAATGCCGACTCTTTTGCATCAGCAGCATACAAAATCTTCTTGATTGCTACCGAAATCTGCAAAAAGTAACAAGTTACACATGCATTGATTTATTCAATTTATTTTAATAAATGACACTGCTAAGAGTACTACATAGTAGGCCCCCATATGTTCAAAATTCAATCAACATACAATATGATCAAGTACATAATCGAGCCAATCGGATTATTAACCTAGATCTAGACATAAATTCTTCACTATTTGGAAATACATGAAGAACTGTATGCATTTTTAATATCATCAGTACATAACACATCATCAAGCTGTGAATCATACCAAATCAAAAATCTTTCCCTCATTTCAAGACAATTGAAGGTATTTTGGAAATTTAGGTAAAAGAAAACAATTCATTAAAGCATATGAGAAAATAATATGATATGTTTGATGAAGTGCATATAAGTAGGCATGATCACAAGCACGCTGGAAAGAAAAAAGACCACACAGTTTTGAAAAGTAAAATTAACTAAACTGCAAGCCTTTGCCAGAATTCTTACAGGTTCATTTTCCACTTCTGATGTCTGACAAAGAATTTCTATATCCCGTAGTTTTGAAAAGTAAAAGTCTCTTTCTTTTTCCAAGAGATCCACCGAGAGTTTGAGATCAGTAACCTGTGAAACAAAAAACAAGAATGAAGTGAGCAATGAACAAAAGAAGTAAATAATGTTTTCATTAAATTATCAAGTAAAAATATTCAAAACGTAAATATCAACACAGGAATTAATAGATTGGTAGGTAATTGACACATTGAAAGCACAGGCATGTATATGCTATTAGGTGCTACCGTCACAAAAATCATCAATGTCAACATAATACATACATTTAGCAATTTCATTATAATAGAATTCTATCTATGTCAATGGCCTTCTTTGTCTATGTACTATGTTTACAGTTGGGCTTCAATGCTGAAAGGAAATTTATCTTGTATGTCATTTCGATAATTGCAGCAGTCACAGCAAGCTTAATTTTCAAAGTCGTACCTGCTTGGACAAGGCCTGAATCTCTGCTGACGAATTAGCCTCATCTGACCCACCACTTGACCTTGAGTGCTTAGGTCCTACACTCAAAAGTACACTTAACCAATAAGCCATCGGGGAAAAATGGAGAACAGTTTAGAATCAAAGATTCCAATAAGCCAACCTGAGGTTCTATGTAGATTGAGTCCATCGCCTGAACCAGAATTATTCATAGCATTTGATTGAAGTGATTTTGAGCTCCTTAAACCCTTAATATTTCGGTCCTTTCCACCCTTAACCCTACGCTCCACAGGATTATAGTTTCTGCAGAAAAGCGTAAAAAAGGCTTTGATTATCATTAAACAGATATACAACATGAGAGCATATATGCATTGGATATATGTCACTCAAGCAATTACATCAAAATAGAAATGATATAATAAAGTATTCCTACAAATAATATAAAAGCAACAGCAATTGCTTATTTTAACAAAATAAAACAGAAACAAAAAGCAACAGTAAAAAGCTGTTTATGGGATAAGGAACAAAGAGCAAGTAGCATACTCATTCATAATGCCGCCATTAACAGAATCACAGTAGCGTTTCAACCACTGTAGGAACTCCAAGTTGTCCAAAGGTCGGCCTTTAACAAGCCTGGTAACTTCAATATGCTGCCACATGGTAATCACATTAGCTCAACAGAAGCATCAACTATTGATTGTGCCAAAGTATTTTCATACCAGTTTTCATTTTCAAGTTAAGTTATAACACGAAAATAAATTACTTTTAATTCAAGAAGAACTTTAAGACCCAGGAATAGAAGACATGCAATCAATGAAGCTAGGATAGCACGGCCCAAAAATAAAAATGAAACTAGTATTGAGCATCAAACCAAGAACGCGCCCCAATCTTGTACACCCTGCCTAAACTAACAGCCCTCAAAAAAGGCAGTCCACCGGTGATGAAAGCACAAGGATACAATTGGGGAAGAGTAAAAGTAGAAACATAAATAATCTCCTTAAATATGGAAGAGTGCATGAAGATATAAATAAATGTTTATTCAATAAACACTTATCATACAAGAGCTTATCTATAAGGTATCCATTCCATACTCGAAGAGTTTTTGGGGTAAGTGCTTATTTATCAATGCAAAAGCTTATGTACCAGTTGTTTCTACAATCAAACAAATTCGCATAAGCTTTGTACGAGCTGTTACCATAAATCTTAGGGAGCTCGTAAAGAAAAGCTGAAAATGACTTATAGGAACATTATAGGGTAATTTTAAGCTCTTCCGACTTATATAGTGCATGTCATAAGATAAGTCCAAATGCATGAATGCAACCAAGTTATTAAATTATCCTTCGTTAGCATTTCTATATCTTGGTAAAGATACTATTTCATTTATGCTAAGATTTCATTGGTTAAAAATAATTCCATTAATAGTTTAAAATCTAAAAGAAGAAATGTTACTATCATACTACAATATAAATTTATAATGAACCATCCCATCCTACTGTTTCTTATTGCCTACATATATATACTCCTTTACAAGTGTTCTGCTTAACATTATGAATATGAAGAAATGAACAAATACCTTCTCAATTTTAAGCTTGTTGAACACTTCCTGCAGAACTTTATAATTTTGAATCATATCATATTCTGATTTTGCATCAAAGTTCACCTAAAATGAACCCCAAATTTCAAAAGTATTACTTGTAATATAAATGAAATATTAGAAGAGGGCAAAAAGAAATTAAAAGCAAAGTCGTCTTGCTACCTTGTGCATCGGCACAACCCCTGGATACGTCATGTCCAACATCTGGCATTGCACAGCACCAGATGCAGCCTAGCAATAAATGATCACAGGGCATAAGCATCGTGAGAACAAGTATACTTTCATTAACTGATCAGCTTTGAAATCATTATCATGCCCCTTTTAAATTATAAATTAATCAAGAAATGTGATGCAAAAACAATGGTAGCTGCACGATATGTGGATTCTCAAACTTGGACACACTATCACGAATAAACACACTTCATGACATCCCTAACTATCCCAATTTCTCAAAAACCATGTATTTGTTCGCCATACTTTCTACCGCTAAGAGAGAAATAACGATTTCCAAGACAATTTTTTCAATTCTAAACTAAATAAGAGATGGCTTGTTTCCACAGAGAGCCAGGAATTTGTCACGAGCAGACTAAGTAATGCACCTAACAAAAAAATTTACTTGTATAATTTGAGGAAAAAAGTTTATTGTCTTAGCTTAACTGTGTTCATAGTAAAATTAGTAATACCTATTTCAATTTTGTTCATATTTACTTGTTCAAAATAGTGTGTATTTGGTCTTAGTTTTTTAGCTGCCAAAAGCACACAACTTTGATAAATTCCTTGTTCAAAAAATACTGTAATCAATTCAAAAGACTAATTTAAAAAATAATGTAAGAGCCAAAAACATAGTTATGCCTTTTTCACAAAAACTGAATCAGTATCATTGAATAATTTCTTTTAAACTCCACAACATGAACACCAGAAAAATGAACATGCAGATCAAACTATTCCTCGGACAAGACATATCAACCAATTCACATTAGGTCTTCTCAACAAGCCATTAAAAAAAAAATATAATTCCTCATTAGGTCTTCTCAACAAGCCATTAAAAAAAAAAAAACAATAATTGGACTCGAGTGGTTAATAAACTTGTTAAGAACCAATCGTAAAAGGTTCTAAGTGGAACAACTTTTAGTCAGACTCTGACCTCGACCTATCACCGAACTCTGGATTACTAGACCTTCCCCTGAGAACCATATGGTTAACAAAAAAAAATGCACACAAAAATAACAAAAACAGAAATTCAAGAATCGAATAATCATAAAAAGAGGGTAATACAAAATGAATCTCCAACACAAGAAGAAAAAAATAATAAATAATAAAAAAAACAATGTACTATTCATTCATTTCATATATAGTTTTTTGATTAAAATGTGAATGTGTTACCTCTTCAATGCGAGAAAGATTAAGTTGAAGACGATTATTGATCCAAGTCAGAATTTCATTCCTACCGACAAAATAAGCGCTATCCATAATCCCAATACTCGTCGCCATTTTTTTCTTTTTTCTCAGCACAAAACCAAAAAACAAACAGCAACAAAAAATACAAAAGAAAAGGAGAAGAGTTTTTTCTTTTATATTATTATTATTATTTTGATTTTTAATTAAAAAAGAGAGATGAAGATTCTAGGGGCGAAATCTCAGGGGAGGGGTTTGTGAAGTGAAGTTTAAATAAAATTAAAGAAAAATTAGTTTTTTGTTTTTTGTTTATTTTTGGGAAAAATGGGTAACGGAAGGAAATTAAATGGACGGTGAAGGGTTATTGAATTTGGTTGTGTTGTGAGAGAGAGAGAAGGAGAGAGGTAACGGTAACGGAAATGGAAACGGAAAATGAAAAAGGACAGAAGAGCAGAAACGCAACAACGCGAACCGTACGAAAAGGGGAAGAGAGAGAGAGAGAGAGAGCAATATGGATTGAATGCATTCACCAAATCCATGCAGTCACTACAGTCAAATGTGATCTAAACCCTTCTAAATATCCAATGGACTATTTCCTGCCACGTCATCTAATTTTGTTTACAAAGGACATTGTTTTATTTCACCTGATTGTAGTGCAATTTTTTGGCGCCAAATTTACTTGCAGATTAAGTACCCATTCTTCTCCATTGGTAAAGCTAAAACGTCAACCCATTTTCTCCATTGATGAAGCTTTTCAAAATCAACTCAAAACAAATTATTAATTATAAGAATTTAATGGATACTATAGTACAATTTTTGTATTGGTATTAATCTTTGGATTTTTTGGATGAAGTCCAACTAATTCAAGTTCAACTGTTTTTCTTTTGAGAATTGAATTCAAATTTTTTCAAATGATTTGCACTAAAAAAATTCATTAACCACTTAGTTTTAGTGGATGCAATCTCGTATAATATCATCTTTTAATTTATCTATCTATTATCAACTAGCTTAGTATTTTTTTTTTTTTTTTTTTTGTCTATTGATCTAATGGCTAGACTCGCACATTATAAATGTGGAAAAATAAAATATTTGAGGTTTGAACTACGACCTCTCTAATAATATTTCTAGTAGCTATCGATATAATTACATTTATTATTTACTATTCTCGAGCTAAGATATCTTTTATTAACTTTTGGTTTTCTAAATAGAGGTATACACTATGTTTTTTTATTTATATTAACTCTCTGATTCTTAGAGAAGGGTGTCCTCCGATAATCTAGAGTTCGGCCATGAGGTAACTAAATTCTAACCGAAAATTGTTTCTATTAAAAATCAAACTCAAATTCTCATGAACGGTTCGTCCTATAGAAAGCTCATCAACTATTTGAATCAAATGTCTTGATTGACTTACACTATTTAGTTTGCAAAATAATGTGAAAGAAAATAAAGTTAGAGGAAGGAAAGTAATCAATAAAGAAAAACAACAAGTGTGGTGATTTTTTATTTGTTTGGTATAAAAGAAAGTGGTAGGAAAGAAAGTTATAAAATTTCTCCTTTTTATATAAATAAATAGAAAGTAAAAAGAATGAAAGAAATATATTTGTAAATGACGAAAACAATTTTAACGTAAACCCCATCAAAATATTTATTTCATTTGCTTCCGGAAGATGTGCCAAACAATGAAAATGGTATCATTTTACTCTCTTTCTCTCCGCACACTATTTTTCCTTTGTGTTTCTTTCAAACCAAACACAGTACATGGAAAGAATAATATTGAGTTGCCAAATATTGTCAAAAAACAATATTTAGTTGCCTAATGAACCTACTAATTTAAATTAATGTATTTTTTTCTTGTCTATTTCTTTGATTTAGTTAATCAATTTTGAGGGGTAAAATACTTAATAAAGTAATTGGTTGATACACATCTTTCTACTTCACATCAACACCAAAATCCTCACCCATCGACAAGTAAGCTACCAAAACTCAAATCCCCAATTTATTTTGTTATTACTATGTTATGGTATAAAGTTTTTCTTTTCTGATTAAATAGTTTAGTGGCTACAAAATTCTGTTTTTTTTTTTATTAAGGCTACAATATTCTGTTTAAGAGAAGTGTTTAGGGTTCGATCTTCGATCTCTGCACATATAGTGCGATATTTCTACCAATTGAATTAAGCTGACGGGAACGATGAACAAAGTTTTACTACAGTTTATAGGTGATTAATTTACATCGAGAAATTTATATGACGCGAAAAATAAATTCTCCCGTTTCCCAAAATTTTTTATCAATACGCAAGAGTCACAGATGAAACATTTGACTATTTACTTTAGATATTCAAATTGCTTACCACTTTAACCAATCTATTATTGGTCAAATCCCAAAATTTATTTACAAAAAGATATGATACATTGAGATTTAAATTATCGATTAAGTAAATTTATTTTATTTTGAAATGATCAATATTATTATGTTAATCGTTAACTTTTTAATTTTGTTAGAGGTGAAAATTGAACCAAAGACCACCAATTATTATTTCACTCCTTAACTCATTCACCTCATCACATTTGAACTTTTTTTGGTGCATAAACATACGAGTCTTTTAACTTTGTGGTCATATATAAATTTGATGATTCGATTATTGACAAGTATGAAAGAACATCATTTAAGAGAAATTAGTCCTACAAATAGATATTCTTGACATCTTGAAGTATTGCATCTGCCTTTTTGGTTTGAGATGTTAAAAAGAAAAAAATCACAATGCTCATTATGAGTGACTTTGTAAAATCTAAAATTTGAGACTTTTAACAAAATTATAGTGTCATAGTAATTTTATCAAAGCCACCATAATATCAAATATGCAATAATAAGTAATTTGTTATTAAATTTTTGCATAAATGTGGTATGTGTCACTTTTTACCTAATTTTTTTTTCTTCAGAAATTTAATTTAGTACTCAAATTTTATCTATAAGGTCTAACTCAACAGACAATAATGATATTACTAAATTGTACTGTCCCTTCATTCAAATTGAACACGAGATTTAATTATGTGCGAGTTTACTTGCTTCATTGTCTATAGACAAAACAAGAAGATAAGTTACATATTTGAAGCAAAATAATTAACGTGCTAATTTTAGATTACGTCCAAGCTAAAATTGAATTTAGCTATCAGCTACTATCACAATTCACAACAGACGTGAAGCTTATGTCCTCTTTCTTTTGTCAAGAGTAGAATATGGATTATGTCCATAGAAGATAACTTTTTACATAATAAAATTACCTTTAAGTTACTTTTTGGGTCACGAGCGTAAGTTAAGTTTTAATAATGTGAGAGTATGAGAGATATCACACTCCATAAATTAATTTTAGGTGATAAAAAAAAAATTTAGGTGTTACCTATTTTTCAATAGAGATTTATGCTCTTCCCAATACCAATACATTACACTCATCACTTTTGAAAATGGTGCATAGGTAAGTATGATGGATGGTGATTTGTAAGTTAGCTATGATACCATCTTAGATTGTGTATTTATTTATTTCATAAAAAAAATCATATTTAAAGTTTTTGGCATCTTGTAGGATTACTTGATTTATTTTTAGCTTATATCTTTTACCTTATAGTTTATAAATTTATCGTAAAATAAGAAATTTGTTTGGTAACATTTTTTAAATAAATTAAATATTTGTAAAATGAAAGTTTTTGAACTTTATTTTTGTAAACAATAAAATGAACAAACAACTATACCATTAATAATATATTAGGGTAAAAAATTATATATATATTATATATATTAAAAAGATGATCCTCCTCAGGGACGGATTTACATAACTTAATTGAGTTCAGCTGACCCACTTCTTTAAAATTTTGTCAACCAATAATAATTAAATCTGATACAATGATCCCACTTCAAACACTTTGTTGTCGCCACTCTCCGGTAGGGGTGGACAAACCCGCGAGAACCATTTTAAACCGACCGACCCGTGTGGTCCGGTTCGGGCGGGTCGGGTCCAATCGGGTGAGACTGGTCCAGGTGGCAGCCCACTACGGTTTACTTTGCAAGATAGGGTCGGCAGCGGTTGTTTATAATCAACCCGCGAGAACCGAAACCCGAACCGTTATAATTTTTTTTTTTTTTATGTTATGAGAAGAAGCCCAACAGGCCCAATTTTAAAATGATCCAATCCAAACCCTAGTTTTCTTTTCTTTAAAAGGGTAAGTTCACTTAATTCTCCTTCCATTCCTAACTCTAGAAGCAGCGGCGGCTGCATAAAATTTTTCCTTCCCTCTCACAAATCTCTTTTTTCACTCGATTCTCCTTCCCTCTCACAAATCTCTTCAAGCATCATTCATCTTTCTCTATCATGCGGCTCTATATCTATCTCTTTCATGTTTTCTTTTTTGTTTTACAGTTTTCTTCTTGATTTTCTATAGACTCTATTTTTGTTTCTGTTCTTTGTGTTGTGCTTCCTTTTAGATCTATTTTTCAGTGTTTTTTAGTATATCTTTCTTTATTTTCTGACTTAGCTATTTTTCCTTTCTGCACTTGTTTGAAGTATTGCTGCTGATTGAGTTGTCCAGATTACCCAACAAGAAGCTTTCTGATGTTTGAAATTGAAGTTATTAGGATCTCCATCATAGCTTGATTGTAAAATAATGGCCAATAGCCCAATATCTAGACCATAAATTTATTGTCGTATTTTATGTGTTTTTTGTGTTGAACCAAGTACAAACAGCATGTGTTCTTTGCGTAAAAAAAAATTACCAACCGCAAAATCCTTTAGAAAATAAATACTTAAAACTATAGACAAAAATTTGGACAGAAAAATAAAAATTAAAGGCCCAGTAATATATGGCTGTTTTAAGCCCAGAAAATGAAAAAAAAAAACGTTTGGTCAAAAAAATGACCTATGACTGTATTGGGCCAGATATTTAAAATTTGTCACCTAAACCGCTTAAACCGAACCGAAACCGGTCCAACCCGCGAACCCGTAAACCGATAAAACCTAACATTCATATGGTTCGAAATGGGCCTTGATATTCCACCCATCGGTCCGACCGGTTCAGGGGTTTGGGCCCGAAACCGAACCGAACCGAACCGATGTCCACCCCTACTCTCCGGTCCCAACGCCCAAGACACACCATCCCACACACGGAGAAAGACTTGTGTGGTCTCAACCATTTAGATCATTTAATCAATTAACTTATTTGTTATTTGAGTATCTTTATTTTTAACATATAGAACTTAAGTGAAGACTGAAGAGGCAACAATCCAAATAATTTATCCCCTTTATTATTATTTGACCATATATATTGAGATTTTTGAATTCGTCACTTATCCTCTTTAAAAAAAATTAGCTCCGCAACCTAATGAAAGTGAAGATCTTTTTCCATAAAGCTTTATTTAGTTTTTTGGTTTCTTTTCCAATACTTACACGTGAGTTGAAGATATGTTAATGTGATCATCTTGGATTACAAGGCACTTGTTAAAATTAGATGGAGTACTCAAAACTTATTTACGTACGACATTTCCATTGTTTATCATACGCTATGTGTAATAACATAACTTTATTTTATTTTTTTTAATTATTTATTTACTTTAAAAGGGAGATCCATCTTGTGTTTCTTATTGATTTTTGGACAGAGATTATAATCATCATTAAACAATGATGAATACTTTATACTTTTTTTATTTGAAGTATGAATACTTTATACTTGTATCATGTTAAAACAACAAAATAACATTTTATCCATAAAATATTGCACCAGAAAATAAATTATGCAGTGTCTGTTTAGATTACCTTATTTTTGAGCTTATGCAAACAGTTTATGCAATTTTTATGTATTATTATAAGTTTGTCAATGTAATTTATGATAAAATAACCTATAAAAATACAATTTTCATCAATGTGAACTTATAAAATATCATAAAACTTCATTTATATTGCATAAACTGTTTGCATAAACTCAAAATTAAGCTAATCCAAACGGGCCCTTAATAGTTAAATAATAAATAAATAAATAAATAAATAGAGAAGATACAAAGTTCATCAATGTCAAAGTAAAAAAAAAAAAATTAGGGTTGGGCTTTAAACCTTATTGGGTTGGAAAATTAAAACTTCCACCCCAACACTTAACCCCTCACCCCTACATATTACCCGAACTGATCAATTTACCCTTTATATTATTTAACTTTTTATATTATTTATTTTATCGTTCATTTACACCGTTCCAAAAACAACACACACCCCAACAATTTAACTGTTCCGGTAAGTTTAATAATGTTCCGGTTCAATATATTTACCGGAACCGTTTTTTAATCGTTCCGGTGTTGTTTTTTATTATTATGGTCGTCGTAGATTGTTACCGGAACAAAGAGAAACTGTTCCGGTTCAATTTAGTATACCGGAACAAATCTTCAACCTGTTCCGGTGTGTAATATTTTCCAGACATTGTTACTGGATCACAATGAAACGCGTTCCGGTGTGTATTATTTTGCAGAATTTATACCGGAACGTAAGGGCGAGTTTTCCGGTGTGTAACATTGTCCAGAAATTGATACCGGAACGGAATACACGTGTTCCAGTTTGGTTTATTAACCCAGTAAACCGGATTATGCTATTTAAGTGTTCCGGTTTGATTTATTTTACCAACATTTTTAACAATTTTATTTACTTTAAACAGGTATGGCAAGTTCTCAAGCAAGCATTACCAATCAAACTCATGTAGATACTACTGCTGTATTCACAACTACTCAAAAATTTGCTACACGCGAAGCTGTGGTAGAATGGGCTAGGGAGGTTGGATTCACAAACAAGGTCACTATTAATATTACTAGGTCAGATACAAAGACCGGAAAGAAAGGAAGAAGTGATAAGTTAATTCTAGGTTGTGACAGAGGAGGAAAATATGAAGCTGAAAGTTAAAAAAAAAACTGCTAATAAAAAATGTGATTGTCCATTCAAAATTAGATCAACACCGTCAACAGATGGTTCATGATGGAAAGTTGAAGTGAGATGTGGAATACACAACCATGAACTACCTGATAGGTATGAAGGTCATCCTCGTGTGGGACGTTTAACTGAAGATGAAAAGAAACATGTAGCAGATTTGACAAAGTGTCGTGTAGCACCAAGAAACATACTTCTATCGTTGCAAAGGCAAAATCCAGAGAGTGTTACTCATATCAATCAAATATACAAGAACAAACAAATTCTACAACAACAGGAAAGAGGTCCTAAAATAGAGATGCAACAGTTGTTACAGTTGTTAGATGATGCAAAATATGTATGTTGGAGTAGAAGAAGAGATAATGATTCAGAAATTTTGAGAGAGATATTTTGGGCACATCCAGATTCAATCAAGTTGTTGAACATGTTTCCTATTGATTTGATTATGGACAGCACATACAAAACCAATAAATACAGACATCCACTTCTTGAAATTGTTGGTCTGACGTCAACGGAGTTGACATTTTCTGTTGGATTTGCTTACATGGAACAAGAGCGGGAGGATAATTGTCGTTGGGCATTAGAGAAACTTAAAGGATTGTTTATTAAGGAAGACTTATTTCCAAAAGTAATTTTGACTGACAGGGATAATGCTTTGATGAATGCGATTGCAGTTGTATTTCCGCACACTGTGAATATGCTTTGTCGTTTTCATATTGATGACTTATTTGCAAGTGTACAAAATCGTCACAAGTAATAAAGTAGTAAGTAAAACCGTCTCCACAGGGATTGTGTTTAACAATTCAATTAAAGAGAATTTAGGAATTTATAAAAGCAATAAAGTTTGGGGTTTTTGAGTTTGTTGGAATTAAAAGCATAAAAGAAACAATTAAAGATAAAGATTCAGATGAGAAGAATAGTTAGGTTGTTTCGAATCCCTTCCCTTTTCCTACTTGTATTATATTTCACAATTCAAATTAAGTCTCATTCATCACGACGAATTAACCCTTATGTAGTAATAATCACTCCCGTGTCTTATTATCCTATTCACTATTAACAACTCCATAATCCCTTAGGTGAGATGAGAAATTATGAAAGCATTAAAGAACGTTAATTCAAAAGTCACAACCACGAACTACATATCCCTATAATAGCCGCAAGTTACGTATCCCTACAATAACCCTGTTGAATAATTATCATCAATTCGAATACCAAAAGAATCTCCATAAAACAATCGATATCTAGATCAATTTCACTAATACGTATACTAATGAAAAGCATTAAACATAGACGATAATTAAATAACTAATAAAGACTGAATTGCAATAATATAATAACCAATTACATGGATCAAGTAGTTCTAGGGAAGTTCATCTACTCAACCTAACCCAGAGGGGGTTTAGCAACTAATTTGCATAATTAAATTACAAGAATAAAATAATGCATAAAAGAAAACCTAACCTTAGAGCTCCTCCTCCTTTTCCTTTAGAGAGTAGTAGTTCTCTCTATTTCTGAATGAATAATTGTGAAGGAGGAGAGCTCTATTTATAGCTTTTTAGACTTGGGCTGCAAGGTACATCGTGGTGCGATGGATCCCATCGTAGCACGATGGCCATTGGATTTAAGTTGCTTAATTTTTAAGCTTACTTAGCCACCAAGTAATGCCATCATACCACGATACATGTCATCGTGGTACGATGGACGGATTTAATTCAAAAATATAACTTGTGCTGTCTTGGCCAACAAACAGCTCCATCGTACTGCGATGAATGCCATCGTACTGCGATGAGACTGCAAAATTACGTTTTTGCTTCAACACGAAAGTTGTAGATTTTTGTCTTAGCTTTCCAACGCATGGTCATGGATCTCATTCCGATACTCGTAGTTCAAGTTATGGTCCGCAGACTAAGAGTTGCGCATTCTCTTCCTTTTAGCCTCTTTTCATGTATTTTCTTCAATTCTTGACTTCTTGGACAAGTAGCTTAACTTCTTTAGGTTTTTACCTTGTAATTGGTCTAAAACTAATACTAAACTAATAATAATTAATACTAAAATATCATATAAATTACTGTCATCACAACCCCAAACTTAAACAGTTGCTTGTCCTCAAATAATATGCCTGCCAAGCAAAATCGTCAGTGAAACAACAAGCAGATATAGATGACAGAAATTTCACAACCTTATGTATTTGTCAACAATGGAACCACTGAACTTCACCTCAGCGATTATGCTCAGTCAACACTTGGGCTCAAGAGACGTCAATAGTAGCAAGTCACACAAATGTTCACGAAGAGTCCATGTCCAACCTTTTCTCTCTCTCACATTTGTATTTTTCGCTCATAATTGAAAGGGTTATCTCTCAATCATCGTACAACCTGCCATTTTACCATAGGCTTGCAAGAACTCTAAGCAACCAGTCAAAATTCAATATACATGCATTTTTGGAGGTCTTTTCAGGGTTATAACGTGGCTTGGGTCAAGGTAGGACATTTTTGGGAATAGTAGGTTAAACATTGGAGTTAAGATCTACTTTGTTGTTCCTTTTTGTGTACGCAACCTTATTCCTTAGGGTGCCTTTTTGTGTTGGTATTAGAGATTAAGAACCGGATGTGTCTTTGTATGGTTCTTTTCTATCACTATCTTTGCCATTTGGCTCTTTCTTTTGCCCTTTGGCTCTTTCTTTTTTTCTTTTTTCATTCATTTCGTTTTGAAGAGACTATTTTTTTAGGGATTTTTTGATGTTTTCCCGTCTCTTTTTCAATTATTTTTTTCTTTTTGTAGTGATAGTTCTCCGTACACCCACCCCAAACTTAGAAGTTGATAGTTCCATGAGCAACCCCAAACTTTGTTGTTGCCAAGACTCTTGAGAACTATTACCTTAACTCCAAAGAGGGTAATTCATTGTTTTTCAGGTCTATAGGCTTGTAATGTGGTTTGTCACCGAAACAAAAGGGATAATATTTTTTTACGGCTCAAAATTGGCTAGCAAAGGATAATAATAATTATAAGGGTGGCTTGAAAAGACTCTGGGTTATAACAAACAATTGCCTCAATGCATATAATATCAAATTAACCAGTCAGCAGAGAATTAGAGCAAGTTCTAGAAAATAAACAAGTACACGGTACTCTCATAGTAGATCGAAAGAAATTGGTAATACCGTTTGGAAATATTTGGCTCAAATCCTCACATGGCTTAGGTATCTAAAAGTTAAACATTTATCTCATAGTCACCAGCTTCATCACTCGTCTCGCTGCCTCTCAAACTTCCGCACTTTCTGAGCAATCACCTTCGGTGTTCTTTGTATAAAGGCGTGGAATTCAAATCATCCAAATCTAGTCGTTACGTCACTGGAACTTTGCCTATAACTTTTAACATGCACTAGATAATAAACAAGCAAACAATTATTGCATTTTTTTTTAAGCATAAGGGCTGTCAGCAAATGACATTCATTACATAGATGATAAACTACTAAGATACAAAGATAGAAGGGAACAGCGGGAATGCTCCATGACTTACTGCTCGCCCTGGTTGATGATACACCAAGTGTATAGAGTTCAGCTCCCTATTCAACAGGTCCATGATGTTATCTTAGTATTGACCTGCTTGTGCCTGCTCTGAGTCTGATATGCAGCATGTTGCTACTATGGGTTTGTTACCCCAAACTTTGAACTTTTGTAACGTCGTCATAGCTACTTCACCTTTTCACCCACTGTGCACCGTGACTGATCAGGTTTGATAGTTGACTTTGTCTTCTGTTGCTCAATTTGGTGGTAATCCTTTTTGCTCGGTTAAGAATGTCTGCGTCTTTGTCCCAAGAGATCGTCTCTCCTTTACTTGGGACTTGAGACGTTCATTCATCATTCCATCTTGACTGGATAAAAATCTGGAGGTTATTTTTATTTTTCTTTGGTGCAATGGGACTGAATTTTGTGGTCTAATGGCTGTATAGAAGTTTTGGGAATGGAGGGGTAGGAAAATGTTGAGGTTTGATTTTTGTGGTGATGGATGAATGAATAGAAAATAGATGATGATGGTGAATTTGAAGGTTTTAGAAGTGTAGGGTTAATTTGAAGGTTTCCTTAAATCTCTTTAAGTCTCTTGCATCTGTCTCCTTGATTTGTGAGGGTTCCTCATCTGCCTTGTATATTTCTTCCTCACTTTTTAGGATTTTAGCTACCTCTTCATCACCCTCAAAGTCTTCACTTTTGTTACCTATGGAATCTAGCTCAATTTGGGTTGTAACTGATTCAGTTGACACACCTTCTTGTGCTTCAAGATCCTTACTAAGAGTTTCTTCCACAGGTGATAGTCCTCTCTCTTTTGCAGCTTTGTTAAAATATTCCAAGAAGAGGTCTAGGCCTTCTTCAAAGGGTACATCTACATCTTCGCTAATATCAACGATGGATTGATATATCATCACAATGGATTTCATGAGGTTTCCTGTATTTTCTGTCATTGCATACTAAACTCAAAGAAACAGATTAGTAGTGAAGCACAATGAAAAAGATAAAAAGATCTTGAATTTTTATTTTTTTTATTATTTTTTATTGTTGTTGCAAATATATCACTACAGGGATTCCCAGGTAAGGGAGGTGGATCACAATGGATCGCTTAAATACCAAGCCTTGTCCTTAGCCAGAATCGTCTGTAAGTTCAATATTGCAAGAACAGATTTTTGAAATTTTTATTTATTTCAGAAAATAATTTTTTTTTTTAGAAACAAATCTTTTTTTTTAATGTAGAGGAATAAAAATAAAATATATATACTACTACTAATTAAAACAAGATCTCTTTTTTTTTTTTTAATAATCTAATAAATCCTAACACAATCAATATTTTAAATAAATGAAATCTACTAAATAAATAAACTGAATATAAATAAATTCTAACAGAATCAACTAAAATAAATATTTTTTTTTTTGTTTTTATAATATTTGACTGAAAAATAAAATTCCTAAATTAACGCTAATTGCCTTGTTGAAACAACAATCCCCGGCAACGGCGCCAAAAACTTGATGACTTATTTGCAAGTGTACAAAATCGTCACAAGTAATAAAGTAGTAAGTAAAATCGTCTTCACAGGGATTGTGTTTAACAATTCAATTAAATAGAATTTAGGAATTTATAAAAGCAATAAAGTTGGGGGTTTTTGAGTTTGTTGGAATTAAAAGCATAAAAGAAACAATTAAAGATAAAGATTCAGATGAGAAGAATAGTTAGGTTGTTTCGAATCCCTTCCCTTTTCCTACTTGTATTATATTTCACAATTCAAATTAAGTCTCGTTCATCACGACGAATTAACCCTTATGTAGAAATAATCACTCCCGTGTCTTATTATCCTATTCACTATTAACAACTCCATAATCCCTTAGGTGAGATGAGAAATTATGAAAGCATTAAAGAACGTTAATTCAAAAGTCACAACCACGAACTACGTATCCCTACAATAGCCGCAAGTTACGTATCCCTACAATAACCCTGTTGAATAATTATCATCAATTCGAATACCAAAAGAATCTCCCGAAAACAATCGATATCTAGATCAATTTCACTAATACGTATACTAATGAAAAGCATTAAACATAGATGATAATTAAATAACTAATAAAGACTGAATTGCAATAATATAATAACCAATTACATGGATCAAGTAGTTCTAGGGAAGTTCATCTACTCAACCTAACCCAGAGGGGGTTTAGCAACTAATTTGCATAATTAAATTACAAGAATAAAATAATGCATAAAAGAAAACCTAACCTTAGAGCTCCTCCTCCTTTTCCTTTAGAGAGTGGTAGTTCTCTCTATTTCTTAATGAATAATTGTGAAGGAGGAGAGCTCTATTTATAGCTTTTTAGACTTGGGCTGCAAGGTACATCGTGGTGCGATGGATCCCATCGTAGCACGACGGCCATTGGATTTTAGTTGCTTAATTTTTAAGCTTACTTTTCCACCAAGTAATGCCATCGTACCACGATACATGTCATCGTGGTACGATGGACGGATTTAATTCAAAAATATAACTTGTGTTGTCTTGGCCAACAAGCAGCTCCATCGTACTGCGATGAATGCCATCGTACTGCGATGAGACTGCAAAATTACGTTTTTGCTTCAACACGAAAGTTGTAGATTTTTGTCTTAGCTTTCCAACGCATAGTCACGGACCTCATTCCAATACTCGTAGCTCAAGTTATGGTCCGCAGACTAAGAGTTGCGCATTTTCTTCCTTTTAGCCTCTTTTCATGTATTTTCTTCAATTCTTGACTTCTTGGACAAGTAGCTTCACTTCTTTAGGTTTTTGCCTTGTAATTGGTCTAAAACTAATACTAAACTAATAATAATTAATACTAAAAACATCATATAAATTACTGTCATCACATATAGAAAAAAAATGTTAGTTCCCACTGCAAGAAGAATCTACCAAGCGATATGGTTGATGCGGTCATGGAATTGTGGCGAAAACTTGTGTGGAGTCGTGATGAAGAGAAATATCAAGAGCAGTTAAACGAGTTTGAGCAAGCATGTGTTGAATGGAGCACTTTTGTTAATTATGTGAAAGAAACATGGTTGAAACCTCACAAAGAAAGATTTGTTGAAGCATGGGTCAATCAAGTTATGCATTTGGGAAACCTGACGACTAATAGGTAAAATTAACAATATTTAAAGAAACACATTTTTTTTTTGTAATTTTTTATATTATTGTATTCTGTTGATTAACTTTATGTGATTTACCCTTGGATTTAGGGTTGAGTTTGAACATTGGAAATTAAAGCAAATGTTGGAAAATAGCAAAGGTGACTTGTGCAAGTGCTGGGATGCCATGAATGACAACATAATATTATGAATAGGTAATATTAGAGCTTCATTTCAAAAAAGTTTTTATTATACTGAGCGCATGCACAACGGTCCATTTTTTCAAAATTTGAGAGGATTTGTGTCTAGGGCCGCTATGACACATATTGTAAAAGAGTTGAAGAGATGTGCATATGTGGAAACAAATAAGGATATATGTGGTTGCACATTGAGATCAACATGTGGGTTACCTTGTGCATGTGAATTGAGTGGGTATAAACTTACCGGTGTGCCGATACCATTGGATTCTATTCATGTCCACTGGAAGAAATTAACTATGGAAGGTCCAATGGAGGATGACACAGAAGATGGATACGAGTTAGATATGACTCAAGCAATAGATGCACTGTGGAGGCGATTTCAGTCGCTTGATATTATTGGAAAACGAGCATTAAAAAGTAAAGTGTGTGAACTTGCTTATCCAACTACAAGTTCCATGTGTGCACCGCCTGAAAAAATAAAAACTAAAGGAGGAGTGAAGAAAGATAAAAGCAAAGCACCGAAAGGTTATGATGTGTATCGTGATCCTTCATACTTTGAGCATGTCGACAAAGAATATGAAGATTCCCAAGGATCGTCGAAAAGGGTGTGTACACAACAATCTCAACCATCTCAAACACAACTATCTCAACCATCTTCATCTCAGAAACAACCGTCTCAAAAACAACCATATCAACCATCTTCATCTCAGGAACAACCATCTCAAAAACAACTATCTCATAAACAACCAAGTAAAAAATATTTGGAACAATTTCCTAAGTCTATTCATCCATAAATTGTTGACATTGTCGATGTTGAGCCAGATGGAAATTGTGGGTTTAGAGCAATTGCATCATTACTTGGATACACAGTGGATGGTTGGCCCATAGTTCGTCGAGAGTTGGATAATGAGCTGAGAAATAATATTAGTTTATATGAGAAATTATTTGGAGAAGGTCTAAAAGTTGTCAGAGATTCTTTATTGATGTCAGATAGATGGTTCACCATACCTGCCATGGATTATCTTGTAGCAAATCGGTATAATGTCATCTTAGTTACATTGGGAAAACCTAGCACGACTTTCTGTCCCATGATGACATCACATTCCTCTTCGGCAAGGTGTTTTTGCATTGGATTTGTTGATGGAAATCATTGGGTTCAGGTAAATATTAATTTCAAATTATTTTAATTTTTAATATTTAATTAGTTTATATCAACCAATTGTAACTTTTTATTTCTTTCAGGTAAACATGAAACCAGGATTTCCGCTGCCCAAACTTACACCTGATTGGAATAAGTTTCGTTCGCAGGAAGCAGAATCTTGGAAGTCAGCATATGCCGGACGTTTTCAGTCTTGGTTACAACTAAATTACATTCTACCTGGTGTGGTCATAAGATAGAAATTTTGAGTTTTGATATTATAATGATTTTTTTTTAATGTTCTTTATTTTAAATTGACATTAAAGATGTTATTTATTTTAAAAATGTTATTTATTTTACATTGACATTATAGATGTTATAATGTTTTTTTTTACTCAATAATGTTAATAATAAATACAAGTCAATAATAACAATAAATCGAGTCGATAGTACACAATAATAATAATAATAATCATAATAATAACAATAAAAATACCGATAATAAAAACAAGTCGATAGTACACAATAATAAAAATAAAAATACTAGTGTAAATCTGCACCACAAGACAAATCGAGTGCCCTAAAAAAAGATACAAATTGTGGCTCATCTCTACCAGCACCACAAACCTCTAGTCCATGCTCTATCGGTGAAGCAATCGCAGCCAATCTCTCACGTGCATCATGAATTGGCACCTCCTGTGCATCATGAATTGGCACATCCTGTGCATCATGCTGATGTGGTGGCTGCCACTCTGGAGCGAAAGGTGGCTGCCACTCTGGAACTGGAGGTGGTCCATGTGGTCCATCAACAGGACGACAAAGTCTAGGATGTGATACTTGATAATACCATGGCAAGTAATTTGGTGCAACCTCCCATGCATACCTCGCAATCTGCACCGGCTCAAGGACCCGCTCCACGCTGGAATGATAATCAATCCCATCACTGTCGACATCAGCAATGGCAACAACTGGTGGCGGTGGTGGAATATACTGTATGTATCCAAACTGTCTAATACACCTCTCAGGCAAGTATGGAACTGTAGTGCCACACCAACGTAGACATCCACTGTACAAACAAATGGTATCAAACGGAATGATATTCCGGTGACCTTCAAAAGGACGCCATATAACGTCATCAGGAGTCAGATCATCAATAATGCTCCGTAGCTCATCAACCTTTTTATCCCCCTGTTTGACCTTCCAACGCGCAGCACGAGGAGCAGGTGCATTTAAATCATCACAGTTAATCCCAGACATGGCACGCATACCAATGGTAGGAAAATACTCGTGGATCCAACACTGATAGAAAAAAATAGATATCGTGAATAATAATTCAAAATAACTTAAAAATAATAATTCTATAACATAAAACTAATAAATTTAAAAGTTAATTAAATAACATAAACCAAATAAAATAATAACATAAAAGTTAATTACCTGTAGGAGTGAAGGATACCCTGCAAGCTGCTTCGTGACATACATCGAGGCATCTCCTAAACTGTCATATAAAGTCACCAAAGCAGCTACGCCCCAACAAAACCTACTGCATGTACCCAAAACTCTAAAGAGCGGTAGATACTTCGCGTCTACACGCGTAAAACTCTTGTCGGCAAAGATGGTGCACCCAACCAACAACAACATATACGCCCTAGCAGCACAGTCAGATCTACCACGCATAATCTGTGTCTCATATACTGAATGTAACCACTCTTGGCTATAATATCCACCTCTTTGCTTTCTAGTCTCCATCTGAGCTTGTCCATATGTCACCCCCAATAACTCCACTGCAAGTGCAGTAGCTCCTTCTTCAATCATTGGTAGAGGTTGATTATAAAAATCGCCTCGAACTGGAAGATGAAGCAAACAATGCACATCGTCAAGTGTGATCGTCATTTCACCCCATGGCATGTGAAATGACGACGTTTTCGGGTGCCATCTCTCCACAAATGCAGATATGATATGGGGATCAACCATCTTCAAATTAGTCCTCTCGAGTGGAGCCAATCCTGATCCATCTAGCCAACCTTTAATGAGCGGGGGATGTAGTGTTGGTATCCATCCCATAAGCTTCTTTCCCATAGAAGTTATTTTTAACTCTTTTTTACTTCCACAGCGCTCCTGTATTAATTTAAAAAATTAATTTCAATAGTAATAATCTCTCCGTTATAAACTCTTTTCAACAAAATTTAGTACCTAATTATAGACATATTTACAAATTCACACACATAAAATAATCATAATAATTACATTTTTATTAATATATGTGAAATTTGTTTAAAAAATCAATTATATAAATTTAAATAGTTAAATAAATTAGTTTAAAGTTTAAGTCAGTCACATAAAAAGTCAATCATATAAATTAAAATTGATAAATCAATCACATTTTTTTTGTATAAAAAAAAAATTAAGTTTTTTTGACATTATAATTTAAGCTATTTATTTAAAGTTTGTATAAAAATAAATTAGTTACCTGACCAAACCATAGATAACGAGCAACATGCTCGTTATATCTGGTGAGAAGACTAGTATTTATCGGTCCTCCACCCCACTGCTGGTGTGGCCGATGCTCTACTGCTGGAGGAGGCTGCTCTAATGGTGCAGGCTGCTGCTCAAGATGCTGCTCCTCATAATGTTGCTCCTCCTCATCCTGCTGCTGCACCACGTGACGCCGAATAGGTTCGTCGCATCCGCGATATCGAATAATTCTCCCATCGCGTCCTCTAGTGCGGACCACTAAAAAAACAATAAAAAAAATAAGAATAAAAAAATTTAATATAATAAAAAAATAAAACCAAACCGGAACAATGTTTCACGTGTTCCGGAAGCGATCTCGGAACGATTTTTTCCTATTCTGGTAACAACATCAAGCAAAATTCACCACGGAACACTTTAGATCGGTTCCGGTAACGAGATCGCATAGATATGCATACCGGAACACTTAAAACGTTGTTCCGGTGTTATACGGGATTCATCCCGGAACACTTTCTTCCCGTTCCGGTAACAATGTCAATACCGGAACACTTGACAACATGTTCCGGTGTGTTAGAAAACTTACTTTTCTTCCACTCGCTCTCTATCAAACCGGAACGCTTTTGTGTGAAAAGTGAGAAAATGAAATTTACCAACTGATTTTACTATATATATAAGGGTAAATTGGTCAGTTCAGGTAATATGTAGGGGTGATGGGTTAATTGTTGGGGTGGAAGGTTTAATTTTCATTGGGTTGCAATGAAAAATTAAATTGGGCCCTTAAAAAGCCTAAAATCAGAACGAAACTGAACTTCAAACTCACAGTGATCAAGAGAACAACGAAGAACAACCACCACTGCTCCGCCGCACGCCACCAACACCATGGTTCACGTCTCGTTTTACCGCAACTGTAAGTATCCTTTTCCAATCTACACATCGATCCCATTTTTCTCTTGTTTCTAAAACCTAACCCTAACCCTAATATCAATTTAATTTAGATGGTAAAACGTTTAAGAAACCTCGTCGTCCATACGAAAAAGAACGATTAGATGCTGAATTGAAACTCGTCGGAGAGTATGGACTAAGGTGTAAACGCGAATTATGGAGAGTACAGTATGTTCTGAGTCGAATTCGAAACAATGCTAGAAATCTTCTTACTCTTGATGAGAAGAATCCAAGAAGGATTTTTGAAGGTGAAGCATTGCTTCGAAGAATGTTTCGTTATGGATTACTCGATGAAACTCAGAATAAGCTTGATTATGTTCTTGCTCTTACTGTTGAGAATTTTCTAGAACTTCGTCTTCAGACTCTTGTTTTTAAATCTGGTATGGCTTGTTGGTGCACAAAGATGATAAATGAATAGAAAAGGAATTGTATTTAATGAACTTGAAGAATGACGGCTACAAGAAGAATAAAAGGCACTTACTTTTATGATGATATCACTACTCCTATTTATACACAAGGACTAGGTCATAAAGACAACATAGTAAAATACTAAAATACCCTTAAATATAAATTACTTCTAACACCATCCCTTAATTTATATTTACACAAAACTAACAACACCAATTCCATCCCTCAAACGAAGAAATTGGTCAGTCTTGATTGCCTTTGTCATCACATCTGCCAGCTGCTTCTGAGTGCTACAGTGCACAACTTCTAACACTCCATTCTGAACCTGATTCCTTAAGAAGTGATACTTGGTCTCAATGTGCTTGCTTCTCCCATGCAGCACTGGGTTCTTGGCAAGATTGATTGCAGACTTGTTATCAATCATCAGCTTCAGAGGCTTGTTTACCTTAATCTTCAGATCCTGTAGCAAGTTCAGAATCCACACAGCTTGGCATGCAGTCAGAGCGCCTGCAATATATTCAGCTTCACAGGTTGATAGAGCCACAACAGGTTGCTTCTTGGAGCACCAAGAAATAGGACCTCCCAGGAATTTAAACAAGTACCCAGAAGTACTTCTTCTATCAACCCTGTCTCCGCACCAATCAGAGTCTGAGTAGCTCAGAAGCTCTGATTCGGTCTTTCCTTCAGAAGGGAATAACACTCCATGCTTCAGAGTTCCCTTGATGTACCTCAGAATCCTGACAGCAGCTTGGTAATGGGACCATTTTGGTTTGCTCATAAATCTGCTAACCATTCCAACTGCATAGCAAATGTCAGGTCTGGTATTGCACAAATACCTTAGAGAACCAACCAACTGTTTGAAGGTTGTAGCATCCACATCCTCTCCATCAGAATCTGAGTCCATCTTCTGATTGGTATCAGAAGGTGTAATTGCAATTTTGCAATTTTCCAGCTTAAATCTCTTCAGAAGCTCAAGTTCATACTTCATTTGATGTAAAATGATTCCTTTCTCAGAGTGCATAAATTCCATCCCTAGAAAGTAACTCATTTTACCAAGGTCTGTTATCTCAAATTCCTTCATCAGAGCCTTCTTGAACTTAGCTATCTCTTGTTCAGAGCTTCCTGTCAGCAATATGTCATCAACATATAAACATACCAGAATCATATTGCCTTCTGAAGTGTGTTGAACATAAACACCATACTCCAATTCACATTTCTGAAACCCATGCTTCTTGAAGAAAGAATCAATCTTCATATTCCAGGCTCTGGGTGCCTGTTTCAATCCATACAAGGCTTTATGTAATCTATACACCATCCCTTCCTGATTCTTTTTCTCAAAACCAGGAGGTTGTGACACATATACCTCCTCTTGTAATGGACCATTCAGAAATGCAGATTTCACATCTAAATGCATCAGAGGCCAATTCCTGTTAGCAGCTATTGCAATTACCAGTCTAATTGTTTCATGTCGTGCTACAGGTGCAAACACTTCAAAATAATCTAGCCCAGGTTTCTGCAGGAATCCTCTTGCTACTAACCTTGCTTTGTATTTGCCAATTGATCCATCTGGCTTTAGCTTCTGCTTGAAAACCCATCTGACACTGATGGCTTTCTTGCCTTTTGGAAGTTCTGATAGCTTCCAAGTTTTGTTTCTCTTGATAGCATCAAGTTCTTCATTCATGGCCTGCAACCAGACTTGTTGCTTAAGAGCCTCTTCTATACTCACGGGTTCAGAGTCTACTAACATAGCACACTGAATAACTTCTCCCTCAGAGTCTACTTCAGTGTCTTGCAGCATATCAAACCCTGCAAACCTTCTTGGAATGCTTCTGATTCTCTGTGGTCTTTGATCTTGTTCCACATGATTTCCTTCAGAGGTTGGAGGTTCAGAAGTACTATCTTCAGAAGCTTCAACATCAGAGCCTTGACTTTCAGAGTCTCCTTCAGGACCACCTTCAGAGCCTGAACCACCTTCAGAGCCTGAATCACCTTCAGAACCTGAATCACCTTCAGAACCTGAATCACCTTCAGAGTCTGAATCTCCTTCAAGAAATATCACATCAGAGTTGGATTGAGTTTTGTTCCAATCCCAAGTTTCTAATTCCTTCACAATGACATCTCTGCTGAATTCAATTCTATTAGTCTTTGGACAATAGAGCTTGTACGCACCTGTACTGTGGTACCCCACCAATAACATAACTTTGCTTCTATCATCCAGCTTCTGTCTTCTAGCTTCTGGAACATGTTTGTAACAAACAGAACCAAACACCTTCAAATGACTAACACTTTGCTTATCTCCAGTCCACTTTTGAATAGGAACTATTTCCTTCAACTTCTTCGTTGGACATCGGTTGAGCACATAACATGCTGTTGCAATAGCTTCACCCCATAAATTATGAGGAAGCTTCTTCTCTTTCAGCATGCTTCTCACCATATCAAGCAAAGTACGATTTCTTCTTTCAGCAAGACCATTGTGTTGAGGAGTGTAAGGAGCAGTAACCTCATGCTCAATTCCATTCTCCTCACAGAAAGTTTTAAACTCATTGGAATTAAACTCACCACCACCATCCGTTCTGAGAATCTTCAGCTTCTGACCACTCTGCTTCTCAGCTTTCACTTTGAACTTCTTAAACTCAGCAAACACCTCATGTTTGTACTTTATCAGGGATACCCATGTCATTCTAGTAAATTCATCTACAAATGACACAAAGTATTTACTCCCTCCAATTGATGCTACCTGAAATAGACCACACACATCAGAATGTACTACTCCCAATGCATGTTTTGCTCTTGGAGCTACTCCTGATGAAAATGGCAATCTTGGTTGCTTCCCTTCCATGCACACCTTGCATGACTTCTCAGGTTTCTTGATTGTAGGAATTCCATTTACCAGATTCTTTGATTTCAAATGTCCTAGGCTTCTGAAATTTAAATGACCAAATCTTCTATGCCACAGCTCACTATCCTTCTCAACACTTGTTGCACTAAGGCATTCAGAGTCTGCAGTTTTAACATTCACCTTGAATGTCCTGTTTCTTCCCTGTTCTGACTCCATAATCAGCTTCTGATTACGATCATACAGCTTCAGAAGATTGTCCTTCATGGTAACTGAAAAACCTTTCTCAATCAATTGCCCTACACTCATCAGATTGCTTTTCATGCCAGGTACATACCATACATTCTGAATCAATGCTGATTTGCCATTGTTCAGAGTGACTCTGACATTTCCCATACCTTCAGCATTAAGGTATTTATCATCAGCACATCTGATCCTTGTACTCTTACTCGAGTCAAAGTCAACCAACCACCTTTTGTTTCCAGTAAGATGATTTGAACACCCTGTGTCCATATACCACCACTCTGATGATTTCATATCATCAGTCTCAGAAGCCATTAGCAACACAGATTCACCATCAGAGTCATCAGAGCTTCTGGCTATATTTGCTTCTTCTGACTTCCTTTCTTTGTTTGACCGACACTCAGAAGCAAAATGACCAAACTTCTGACAACAGTAGCATTGAATCTTCTTCTTGTCAAACTTCTCTTTTCCCTTCTGATACTTTTGCTTATCAGAGTTTGAAGTTTCAGGCTTCTGAACTCCATCAGACCTTCTCTTGGCTTCTGACCAAGACTTCTTCTGATGATTCTTACCAGAGTCTGCTGCTCTACTTCTCTTTCAGAGTTTCTCTCAGTCAAACGCAACTCTTGTGCTTCTAGACTGCTTTGTAGCTCTTCAATTCTCATGGAACTCAGGTCCTTTGAATGTTCAATAGCTACCACAATGTAATCAAACTGAGGGGTAAGTGATCTCAATACCTTCTCAATGATTACTTGTTCTGAGAGTGTTTCTCCACACGCCTTCATCTCATTAGTGATCAAAATCATTCTTGAGATGTACTCAGAGACCTTCTCATTGTTCTTCATGTTGAGATTCTCATACTGCTTTCGTAAGGACTGAAGCTTCACCTTCTTCACTGATGCATCACCACCATAGCATCTGATCAGTGTGTCCCACGCGGCCTTTGCCGTTTCTGAGTCAGCAATCTTCTCAAACACGTTTTCATCCACACACTGATGGATGTAAAACAACGCCCTCTGATCTTTCTTCTTCGTATCCTTCTGAGCAAGCTTTTGTGCGTCTGTTGCATCAGCTGCTACTGGAACATAACCTTCAGTAACAAGTTCAAGCACATCTTGAGCACCAAACAGAACAATCATCTGTTTCATCCAACGATTCCAGTTTTTGCCATCAAACACTGGAAGCTTGGTACTCATACCACTGTTTCCGTTCATCTTCAAACTTTGTGCGTTCACTTAAATCTCACTAACACTCGTGTTTCCCAATCCCGCAGAATCAGAAAATGTGATTCTGTTACAACTTCGTTCAAGATTCAACTCGAATTCAAGAAACGAAATCAATCACACAACGCCTCACGTTTCACTCGTGTTTCCCGTGGATTCGAACCGGAGCTCTAGATACCAATTGTTGGTGCACAAAGATGATAAATGAATAGAAAAGGAATTGTATTTAATGAACTTGAAGAATGACGGCTACAAGAAGAATAAAAGGCACTTACTTTTATGATGATATCACTACTCCTATTTATATACAAGGACTAGGTCATAAAGACAACATAGTAAAATACTAAAATACCCTTAAATATAAATTACTTCTAACATGGCTAAGTCTATTCATCATGCTAGGGTTCTCATCAGACAGAAGCATATCAGGTTTAATTTTTATTTTTTTTGTTTTTATTTATTGTTTTAGAGTAATTTGTTTAGTGGTGTTGATAAAAAATAGAGTAATTTGTGTGATGAATTGAAATTTGTCTCATGAGAATATTAGGTTTTTGGAGTTTTAAATTGTAAATCAATTGAAGGGCATTTTAGGAATGATCTTGTTAAATACTAGTAGTAGTTTAACATTGGCAAACCAAACCACCATTTTGGTCCCCGAAAGTGTAACTTGCTGTCACATCGCATTGGTCTCTAGATGTATTGAAAATTTGAAATTGCAAACACATCCACAAGTTTCTCTCTTATTAGTCATCTTGGTTATCAAATATGTTTTTTTATTTAGCCAATTTAGTCCTCAAATGTTTTTTCTTTGGTTAGATTTATCATTGAAATTAATAGCAAAAGAGGTAGTAGGATGTGTTTGAAAATTTGATACATTTTGGGACTAATGTGACAACAAATTACACTACTAGGATCAAAATAGTTGTTCACCCGTTTAAAATTAGTTAAGATTTGCTTACATTTTGGGACTAAACTGAAAATTATTTTATTTGGTCTCTAAATTTTGATGGAATTTTTATTTGAAATCTGCGAAGTGAACCTGTGAAGCACCGACGTAGACATGAACACCAAATGTGACACCCACAACTGTTAATATTTTGACAATTTGAAGTCACTGTATATCTGTATGTATTTACGATCGTCTGTGTATGCCTCATATGGTATAATTTGGGGGGGTTTATTTCATAGTACTTTTTTCTCTTGGTCTCAACCTATAGTGTTGGCCATTGTGTTTTTTTTTTGGTACTAGACACTGTGTTGCTGTTTTTAGGACATGAACTGTTTGGAATCATTGTTAGTTGCTTCTGTTAAAAAGACCATAACTTTCAAGTGAATAGCCAAATTATCGGCACAAATTATAGTAGCATCAGTTTGATATACTTTCATTGAGTATGGTTCTGCCCTCTTTCAATCGAAAAACTTGTTTAATTATCTTTGTTTTATTAGCTGTTTTAATTACTGTTTTCTTAATTTCATGTTTAAAACTAAAAAAACCCAAACATATTTTAGTTGTGTAACTCTTTTTTTTTGGTTTTTGAGTTATAAGATTTTCAAGTCGGAGTTCCATTTATATGATTACTACTGCTTGAGAATTGAGTTTTTCTGGTTTTTGGATTTGACAGGGTTGGAAGGCAGGTTGTGAACATCCCCTCTTTCTTGGTGAGGGTTGACTCACAGAAGCATATCGACTTTTCACTCACAAGTCCATTTGGTGGTGGACGTGCCGGAAGAGTGAAGCGAAAGAACCTAAATGCTGCTGCCAAGAAGGCTTCTGGTGAAGGCTATGAGGAGGATGAGGATTAAACTGATGTTGTCATCGTTTGTGCATTCTCTAATGATGTTAAAACTTGTGTTAGCATCTATCATTTTGTCCTTAGTTTATCATTATTGACCGCTATACTTTTTGTTTTTGTTTTTTCATCCTCGATCGATTCTGATTTGAGAATGTACTTTGGCTGAGATATGTTGTTTTTGGAACTAAATTATTATGATAACCTTTTTGCTCCAAATAATTCTGACTGTCAATGATTTTAGTTTAATCACATCAACTTCACATGTTTGTACTCTTTGAACACTCACTTAGTTTGAATGAATCTTGATTTCATAGGCTGATATTGTTAAAGATGTGTTTGAAATAGCTGATTTATTTAGATAAGAGAGATATAGGTGAGATAGAAGCTCTTCCTATTTATTTTTTTTGAAACAAACAAAGTTAACTTTTCTCATTAATCAACAAAGATTCAATACAAGTAAGAATCATATCTATTTGGCTGCCCTCACAAGTGACTTGTGAGCAAAGCCGGACAAATTTTACCTCAAAGTGTTAATAACTTTTATTCTATTAATGATATAGGATCCGTTTGAATTGATTTATTTTAAGCTTATATGAGCTTATTTACTGATATATACCAAATTATATCAGTAAATAAGTTGTTTTGAGAAAAAAAATTATACCAAATTATAAATTGTTTACATATGCATTTAATGTTTTTTTTTTTGTATTATATCCTTAACTATTTAATTTTCTTTCTTCCTTTAATTTTTCAATTTATCTTTCACATACAATAGTATTTGGATAAATTAATAAAAAATGCTTATGGACTAACTATACATAAAAAGAAATAGTTCAATTCCATGATTAATCAACTATTTAGGATTTCAATTTAAAGTGATTATGTCAATTCCATGATTCTTCAATCACAATCAGAAGATAAATATCATAAAGTTTACCACATGATGTTGAAAAATAATTTTGATAGTGAAGAACATGAGATTGAACATTATGCGCATACCGACTACTGTGTAAGGGCATAGAAGAATCAAAATTGCAGAAACAATTAGATGAGAGTGCGAGTCCGAGTTGAAAGAGGAGTGCGGTAAACCAAAAGACATTGTAAAGGAGGTTAAAGTTAGTCTGTTTATTGGGTGACAAATTTTTGCGTACAAGTTTTGATCCTAATTATAGCTGCTAACAATATAAATTTGAGTGCTTATGTATATACTAGTGTCTGTTTGTATTATCTGATTTTTGAACTTATGAAAAATAGTTTATGCTAATAAACAAACTTCTTTGTTAATTCATATGTTTTCACGAACGAAAATTGTATCTTCATAAATTACTTTGACAAGTTCATGAATAATACATAAAATCTTATTTATTTGCATAAGCTGTTTTACATAAAAATAAACCAATCCAAAAAGACTAGTGCCAAATATCTTCACCCTTAATCATCCAAACATATGTATTCTACAATCAAGATTCAATAGCTTTTAGATGAACTCTTTGACAGACAGTCAGCTACAGGAACAAGGTTAACATGTTTTTGGTCAATCCCGATAAAAAGATCGAAAATCAAATATCTGTTATATATATTGATTGAGAAGGTAGACATCCCAAGTAAGGTGAGAGAGAACCACCTAGAGATACTAAAGTTTACATGTAACTTATCAGTTGCAAAATCCAAACTTGAACCCAAATCACAGTGGTTGTGAGCATTAGTGCCAACCACAACTGGAGGAAATCAAATATTTTAATGAAGTAACTGTTATTAGATTTTGCATGAAATAACATCTAACATTATTTTGCTTCAAACATAAGCATCTCATTAGTTTAGCTTCCAACATATAACCAAAAACAAAAAGACTGTGTGAAAGGGCTTGCTAAGCAAGTATTTTTATTTAGCACTTCTCTAAGCTAAATGCTAGAAATTCCCAAAGACATGAAGCTTTTTTACGGGGTTTAGTGTTAAGAGTCTATTTCCATGAATAAAATTCAAGCCTAAAATAATGATTTTTCTAGGCTTGCAATGAATAGGTCTATTATGGAGAAAGCAAAAATTAATCTAAAAAAAGAATCCAACAAATACAATCATGAATTTTGAAGATATCTCCTCTCATACAAACCAATTACTTGATCAGCTACACCCCACATAATGGCCTGTCCAGGTGGGATCCTCATGAGCCTTGGTAATAGACCTTTCCACAAGGCAAGAAGTCCTTCTTCTACATATATTGTTCTTATGGCATGGATCATACCCTTGTACTTCACTTCACCTCCCTCTTTTCCCTGAGCCATCAACCTTGTTTTCACAACATCAAAAGGACCAGTGCAAATAGGACCTGCCGTACCTGCAAGGAATCCTGAAATCATCGACTGCCATGGTAGAAGAACTTTACCATCTCCTTCGTTTTTCTTCCACAAAAGCACATCAAAAGCATTTTTGGCAGTAAACATGGCAGATTGATTTGTCCCATTACGCATTATAGTAGGAGTAACACCCGCCCAAAGCCCACGAAAGCCTTCTTCCTTTATGATCATTCCTGCACAATGCACGGGACCTCTATATTTCAAAAGCTCATGGCTTAGCCCTCTCTGCTGCTGCAGTCTTATCTTCACCACCTGCAAAAAAAAAGCACAGTATATAATACAAACTTGGAATTCCACATACCAAGGATAAACTATGCATGGATGTTTATGATGTTATATGCTGAATAGCGACACAATCTAATGGATTTTACACATGTAATCATAGTTTTAATTTAAGATCTGTCAATAAGCAGGTTTCAGAATTTTACACAGGTAATCATAGTAATAATACAAACTTGGAACTCCACATAAAACAACAAGCAGATTTATAAGATCTGTTAGTATTTGTTTTTGTTGTAAAAAATAAGAATGAGAACTCTTATTTATTATAAGGCATAGAGTACTATGATACTATCAAAGTTTAGTTTAAAAGATACACTACGAACTGAATTAATGCTGAGACTGGTGAGCAGAAATTTATTATGGAATGGAGTCTGACTCCTTACAATGAAATTTCCCACCCTATGGAGAAGAATGAAATTCAGCTAGCTAGGAAGTTTCAAGGATTGAGACGACAACAGCACTCTTCCATTGAACGAAAAACACGCCTAAGAAAAGAGAAACCCGGATAAGCATTTGGGTCTATTGAGAGAGTCCATAGGATTTCCCCGAGTGACCCATCAGCATTTGTATTTTCCAGCTACACTCTAGACAAAACATAAGCTGCTCAATTTTTGTTTCCCCTTCCATATTCAATTTCAAAATCACATCCCAACATCTAGATAGTACTTTAGACTCCTTTAATTAGTCAGGACTACGAAATGATTCCAAAATACTGCTTCCATTTTCTCACAACAACAATAATCATAAATTCCAATTCATATACAGACATCAGTTTTGATTTATCAGAAATGGCTAATAAAAGCTAGCGGCCTCCTCTGCTGGCATCAAAACAGCCGCAAAACATAAGCATCAGTTTCTATCACAAATGGTACCTTGAAATATGGCAAACCCAACAAAGGAAATCTGCCATTGCTTCATTCAAAACCTGAAATGTTTATATAGCCTCTTCTCCCCCTTTGAAACTAGTCTATTTTAACAATTGACATAGGAACATGGCAATACTACCATAATTTCTAAAAATCTTCTATAATAACATATCAACCCTGAAAAAACCAGCCTTTAATACCATAATTACAAAATCATCGCCAACCTCTACAGCATACTCTAGAGTCCCTTCTGGGAGGGAGAGACCAAGCTTTCAAATCCTTGCAGGGGAAACCTTGTAATCTTATAATCCTTGTCTATCTAAACTCTCTCTGAAGTATCGGTGTGTGAATTCTGTAAGATTAATCTAAACCTCCGTTTTGAGACAAAATTGCAGACAATTATTCAATAAATTCAGTTTCTTCCTTTTAAATTATCAAAACAGATACAAGTTTTTAACAGAAGTACAGAACTTAATTCAGAATTGTCGTACTACCACAAAAAATATCAGAGCTGATATAAATAAACATGGTTAATTTATATATTTAACATAACCAGAAAGTAGAAATCCCAACCAAGAAAGTCTAGTCAACAAAACATTAAATGGGTGTGAAGGTAATCACTCTTTGACTATTAATCTAGGATAATCCTTATCATTTTCATCATTGATGTCAAATATCTGTCATGGCAGTGCCATGGCGGATTGCGGTGGCGGAGTTTTGGCATTCCACCATCAATATCTTGAGACTCTACCTTCCCTCAATATTTTTGATTACTACTGAGCCCAAACGACAAGGAGAACTTATCTCCATAAAGAAAAGAAATTTCCTACAGCCTTATCGGGTCAAGAGGAAGACTCCTGCTTATAAAAACAAGGCTAGGGACCCATGGCACGGTTTCATAGTGCTTTGCAAGGAAAAATCATCACCATTCATCCACACCAGAATTTCAGCTTAAACGACTACCAATTTATTGTACAAGAAATCAGTCTCATGGCAATGTATACATTTCTATTAATGAATTGTTTTTGCTTGATTGTTTGACTCAAATCTAATTTAATAATATGCTATAAATACTTGAAAATATAAAATCTCAAACCTCAAATGGCGTGACAATCAGAACTGCCTCAAGAACCCCAGCACCAAACCCAGAAAGAAGCCGCCCATGATTACTAATCTTCCCAGTCTCAGAATCCTTAAACGCTGACTGAAGTACTGCGTTTGAACCCATTCGAAGAGTATACTTCAAGGTCAAATGTGTAGCAAAAGGTGTTAACCCCTTCCATAAAGCCCGCACTCCTTCAGATCGTACAATTGTGGTACCACAATGAACTATTCCTTTGTAATTCCCTGACCTATCAAGCTGTAATCTGGTCTTGATCACATCGATGGGTTGCAGACAAGCAGCCTCCATAATCCCTCCGAGTGATCCAGAGATTGCCTTCATATAGGGTGGAATTGTTTTCTTGGGATATGAGTTGGTGTTAGAGTTATCTTGCGCAACATCTTGCTTCATGATTGATGGAGGTTAAACCTGTTCTACTTCAAGCTTCAATAGATAAATGTCGATGTTAGTAAACAAGTAAAATACTCAATCTTGACAATTTGCAAGTGCATACGTTTATCAAAATAAAAATAAGGAAAATGCTAAACAGTGCACCCGGTGCACTAGTTAAGCAAGTTATTATAGAAATTTTTTCATGGAAATTGTGCATTCAATGTTTTGAAAGTGTAAAAAGTTATCTTATCACTATTATTTTTGCCTTTTATTTCCTTTTTTAGCATGCTTAACTAGTGCACCGGGTGCACTATTTAGCATGACCCTAAAAATAAAAAACTGAAAAATAAAAAACCGTTGGGTTTACCTTGTGTTTTTCTTTGTAAGTCCCAATAAGTTATAATGGAATCAAATCACATAACGTGCTTTGAACGCTAAATGGTGTGATTAAGTTCCTTCAATTTCCTAGGTAAAATCTGAACATCCAAGAAAGTGAAATTAAGAACAATCAGAGAATAAATTAAGTTGATAAAATTACAATCCAGAAACCCAGCTTCAATCAAAATTACAGTTTCATAATTTTCAACATTTCATGAATCTGAAGCAATGTTTGTAAGTAGCAACAAACAAAGAAAATGGCACCTCAATTGTGGATTCTGAATAAGAAATCCCAACAAGCAAATTCATATGCAAAGCAACAAGCTAAACTATTGGATTAACCATTTATACACACAACTATCATATCCAATGGTGTATCCAGGACCCTGGCCCATGGGGTGCAAAATATTAAATTTTAATTAATAATTATAATCATATATATAATCTACGACTACAACAACACCAATAACAATTATTTCTCCAAAAAGCTATCTAGAGCAACAACCAATACCAATTAATACACTTGAAGTTCATCAATTTACTACTTCTACAGTTTGGTAAGACAATGACACAACCACTTTGGATTAAACAATTTATTGAAATAACACATAAGATGATAAGAATCCCCAAATTGATAAGAACCAACAAATCTCACACTTATTCAGATTCAAAGTCTGGAATCAACTCATCTAGAAGCGTAAAACAAATTGTTAAATCCATCTTGTGATAATTCATTTCCTCTCACTCAAACACACTTGGTTAAATTCAATGATTATAATATGTTTCTCTCGAGGATTGGCGTGAACAGAGACACAATACAACTACAATGTTTTCATGAAAATACTACAATTAGAGAGAAATGGATTGCACTCAAATAATGACCTAATAATAACCATCTTCTAAAGTCTCTACTATATCCGATAATGACCTCATATTGATAAGTCACAAAATTACCTAAAGATATCACCTACAAGGTTACTTAAGCTTTGAGTTGTAAATGAATCGAACAAACTTAAAAATAGTTCGAAACTCGATTTGATAATTAACTCATTTATTCATGAACCAAATGAGTTGACCTTGAGCAGAAAATTGAGCTCAAATCAACCACAACCACAACAGCACACATGCAACATTAAACTGCAACAACACAGAAAAAGAACGACGCAGGAAAAAATGCAGAGAGCAGCATAGCAGCAAAAGACTTCAGGCAAAATTAAATTGATAGATGCAGAAAAATGCAGCGCCGTGAAAACAAAATCATTCAATTTTGATAGGAACAAAATCAACTTGGGATCTTGATTAAGAACTAATTCATTTAAACAGAACAAAATCACTCAATTTGAATAGGAATGAATAAAGTTAACAATCAACAATGTGCAATCACTCATTCAATCAACAAAACAATCCGAAAAAAACATAAGCTTACCGGTCAACGGCGCGTTTCAGAGAAAAAGGTTCGCCGTCGCCGGTGAGAGATGCGAGGGAGGGAGAAAGCTTCGCCGACACTGTCTCTGCTGTAGCCGTTAGTTCTGCGGTGAGATAATGTAATTCAATTCCTCTCGAATATTTTATTTTTATTTTATTTTTTATGAAAAGAAATTAAAATAACAAAAAATTAAATATCACTTAAACATTTTTAATAAGAAAAAGATAAATCAAAAGTATAGAAAAATATATATCAAAATTAAGAAATTACTTTTGAGTCATGATTAACTTGATTAGCAAAATTTTATCGATCTCTACATTTCAGCATCTGATACTCCATTTTATTTATTAACAATTAAAAAATTCACTTATAAGTCACGATTCATTTGATTAATAGAAGTTTATCAAATGAGATTAAAACTTTGATTTATATTATATTGTAAGATAAATTTCATCGATTTATTTGATTCAAAAGAATTTTTATTGATTTATTGTTTGTAAGATTTTAAGGTTACATGAGCTAAATAAAGAACTTAAAAATAATTCAAAATTCGATTTGATAATTTAACATATTCACTTTTAAAGATAATACTTTAGGAGATAGTTTTAAAAACACATTTTTACTATTCTGTTATGCATACTAAGGGAATTCACTTGACTCAAAATCTATGAAGCATAGACACTCCTCGAATTAGGCGTGTCAGTGTTAGACACGTGTTGATATCGGACACTTTATGGTTACATTGAATTATATTATTTTTTCAAATTATTATCGGAGTCAACGTGTCAATATCCATATTATATCTGGTGTTTGTATCTGTATCTGTGCTTCATAGCTCAAAACTACATTTCTCAATACCTCCACTAAATTGTACACTCTACAATAATAGTAACATTTTTACGATCTAAATTATGCTTAGTTATGTATTACAAAATTTATAAACATTAAAAGATAAAAGTAATGATTATTTTCAAAAAAGTAAAATAAATACAAAACAGAAAAAAATTATTTTATTATTGTCAAATAGACTAATATTTAGAATATTTAAAGTTCAAATTCCAACTTCAATATATAAAATGCGATATAATTAAAAAGAAAATCAAAAATTGATATATTTATACAACAAATTGTAATATGGACAACTTCTAATATTAACCACTTCTTTAAGTGGTCCATGATGGACCAGTCGTGAGTAATACTATAACGAATACGAATTTCATAAAATTTACTGTTGGATTTAAAGTTTATATTATATAGATCATCCACGAAATTTTTTTAAAAAAATTGAAAATCATTTCCTATGTTATTGAGACCCATTAAAATTAACAATTTATGAGTATTAATCTTGATCGATCTTAATAGCATATCAAATAATTTTAATTTTTTTTAAAATTTTTATGAATAATCTATACGATATAAATTTTCAATCTGAGAATAAATTTTATAAAATTCGTATTTGTTAAGATGATTTTTAACAAAGATGGTCACCTAGCATTGACCATATTTATAAACCAAAAAATATCTTTTTCTTTCATACATTTTGTTCAAATACATACTCCTAACACCCTAACAAAGAAACTTCTCAAAAAAAGACCAAAGCAAAAATGGATTCTCTCAAAATTTTCAAAGGATATGACAAAGTTGAAGACAACCTCGAAGATCCACAAAAACAACAGCACCGACACAAAATCTCCAAACACCTCATTGCCACAATTTCAATCATCATCGTCATCCTCTTCCTTACCTTCACTCTATCTTTCACCCTTTTTTATCACACCAACTCAACCGAGTCACAAACTCCTCTCAACTCAACCGAGTCAATCCGATCCGTTTGCAACGTAACTCGCTTCCCTGACTCATGTTTCACCGCCATATCCTCCTCCACACAAAACCCCACCGACCCAAAAACCATTCTCAAAATCTCAATCCTCGCATCCATTAAGGAACTCAACAAATTCGCTTCATCGCTAAAAGCCAACTCCAATGGACACGCGCTCGGTGATTGTAATGAAATGATTGATGAGGCAGTGAGTCGACTCAACGATTCTGTTTCGGTTTTTTCTGATGACGCCGTAACGTTGACGGATGTTAAAATTAACGATATTCAGACGTGGGTTAGTGCCGCGTTGACGGATCAACAAACGTGTGTTGATGGGTTAGAAGAAGTTGGGTTTTCGGTGAATAGTGTTGAAAAGGTAAAGAAAATTATGCAAAGATCAAATGAGTATATTAGCAACAGTTTGGCTATTGTTGCTAATATACGCAATTTGTTACATTGAAAAAATATGCATATAGAATCTTTTACATTTTTTTTTTAATTTCCTCTTAATTTATGATTTTTATTTGTTGTTTATTTATAATGTATTGTAAAGAAACAATCGTAGAAGGCTTTGAAATTTGTATGTTGTATTTGAATATGTAACTTGTAACTCTATGATGAATGTATACTTGCGGGGTATGGATTGATAAGGAAGACAAATCTCTTTCATTAGATATTGATTTTATTCTAGGTTTCAATACAATGAATTGATCTAATGTTAAAGGAATTTAGACTCCTTAAACAGTAGTTAATGGTTCGATTTCAAGCTTTTGTGTATAAAAAAAAATAAAATATAGTTGAGCGAAGAGAATACTCCTTGTGTATTGTACATATTTGCTGATTAAGATTAGTCCCAAAATTAAACAATGGGTGAAAGTTTTGTATCTATTCATGAAATAAGATTAGTCCAAATTTTTTAAAATTAAAAGTGAAAACAACTAAAATTCCCACACTCAATCATGTTCGGAGATGTCCAACCCTGTAACGTCTATGAAATAAGCCATGAATGTTGCCTCCATGGATACTATTTATCAATGGCGATGAGCCTGCATGTGATGCAATCAAAGAAACTTGGGACTTCCATGGGACAAAAGATTGTGATGGATGCTTTTTGCAATGCCTATTAATTGAACATTGATTGATGTTCACTTATTTCAAGTTTTGTACTCAACTCGATCAAGCAGAAAAGTTGTTTGATGAAAAAGCATTTAAGCCTACTCTCATTACATTAATAATAGAGAAAAAGCTCACTCCTCCAGTTCAGACCAAGCTTTGCTACTTTGTTTGAATCCTAGAGCTTGTCTAGGATGTGTGGAGAATCGAGTATGGCGACGAAAGCATATTGTATCGGTTTCTTATTGGCTGCTTCATGGTGTGGGAGTTTTCCATCTAGAATTTCCTGATTATTTGTGTAGTACGTAGCAATGCAATTTTTGCTGCCTGTAGAAGTGGTAGTAACTAGTAAGTTCTTGCTTCATATTTAACTTGTCCAGTTGATGTTGTGGCCTCTTGCAGTATCAAATGGGTCCTAGTATTGCATATGTATATAGATATAGTTTCAATACTTATCGCTAGTTTTGGTAGTTAGCAGTGTTCTGATCAGTGGTGCGATAGTGTGCTCAGTTCCAGTTCTATGATCTTTAGTCATGTTCTCTCAATTATGAGTTTGATTGCATGTGTTTTTACTTCGTTGTGAGTTATGGCTCTTGAAAATGTAGTTGTAGGCTGACCATCCATGTTCTTCCTACATTGTGTTGTTGTAACACATGGACATTCAAGGTTGGTTAAGTCCTGGTCGATTAATGAGGCATTTGAAGCTAAATCATTGTTGCTGTATTGATGGACATCAATGGATTTAGATTGAGATACTTTGAAGGAGTTTAAATCACAAGTTTGAGTAGCTTGGAAGTGGAAATGGACTTCAATCAGTTATTGGAGCTGAATTTTCTAGTAGTTTTTTTTTTTTAATTTCATCAAACTAAACATCGGAGTTTTTAATTATTTGTTCTGGTTGGCTTTGAGCATGTGTGACCCCTTTTTGCAAAATAAATTAATTAACATTTTTATAAATAAAATCAATGGGAAATTATGGTGTTACAACACCTGCCACAACAAACAAATAAGGGTGTCACACATGGTGAGTCATAAAATAAAATCAAGTGTGAGTCATTCAATTCCTTATGCCTCTTAAGCGAAAGCTTTTTTTGAAAGATATAGTTGTACTGCCGTTGATGTGCTCAACAGGACTCGCCGCCTGACAATTTTTGTCAGGAAAACTTTCAATACAAGGTGCCGATCGACCTCTTCATCGAAATATCAGCTCTAATACCACTTGTTAGAGTAAAAAGAGGGTTTTGTGGATCAAATGATTATTGATATTATTGTATAAATAATACAATTTATACATGTTGATGTAAAATGATCAACTAGTAGTAACTAACATAACTGTCATAACTGATTTTACAACTAACAAAACAATTTCAATCTAACTAGGATTACATGTACTTGAGTATGGATTACTAACTACAAAGGCCCAAATACATGGTCCATACACATTGGATTGTAATCACAACACATTTATGTTTAGGTTTTTTTTTTCCTTTCTAATTTTATTGCATCCTAACATGTGAGTGCATGTCTTAGTAGCGTATTTTTATTTTCTATCTTTGCACGACTTATGATTTGATGTTACTCAATCTACTAAATTGGTTTGTGATGTTTACTTCTAACCATTGATCTTTTCATGTTGTTGATGTTGTCAAAGGGGGGAGAAGTCCAATTCACCATCAAATTCTTGGTGTTTTACCATCATGTTTTGCCATCAAGAAAAAGAGATAGAATGTATCACATAGAGAGAGAGAGTTCCATACTGTGTTTTGATTATTTTTTTTATAAGAAAAAAAATTGAATTATAAGGAGTACATCCCTTACAATTCAAAAAGACTCCATTAGATGCAATGAAAGTAAGCTAATAGGTCATTACACCAATTAGAGGAAACAAAAGATGAATTATTTCCTATTCTCCTTATAAACCAAAACCACAAAATAAAAATTATCTTATCCACTAAGGAAGTCACATTAGCTACTTCCCCTCTAAACATGATGTTATTATGAGCATTCCAAAAACTTCAAGTGGTAGCTAACCAAATGAAATGACACGACCTTTTGCATTTTTTTTGTATTTTACCAAAACACCAAAATCATTGAAGTGGCTCCAAACTTCATCAAATTGAACCATATCAACATTCAACTGCTTGTGAATTTTCTTCCACACTTGAAGTGAGAAAGAACAATTAAAGAATAGGTGGTTAATGTCTTCTTCCTCTCTAAATCAAAACGTGCAACACCATTCATGGTGATTAACAATAATACATTTCCTTGACAAAGCTATATGAGTCGGTAATCTCTAATAATAACCTCCACCAAAAAATGAGCACTTTGGAGGGAACATCATTCACCCAAAGATCGTTCAGAACGCACACCACATTCTCATCAATTGTCATTGAAGCAACACAGTTTCACTACAAAAAACCTTAATTTTCAAACAGATTTTAAAATCATTTATTGGCGGAAAAAATTGCCACAATGTAACAATTCTGCCAGTGCATTCGTCAGAAAAAAATAAATTAAAAAAGAAAACGTATTGGCAGAATATTCTGCCACGAATTTGTAAGACGGAATTTATATCCACACTTGTTGGTGGAAATTTCCGCCAAAAACTCAATAACCAATGACTACTCACTTTGTGGCGGAATATTCCGGTAGAAACTCTTTCCGAATGCAACAAATACATTTCTCCTTCCCTATATATAAATCTTTCTTCAATTCCATTTCATTTATCCAACATCACTCTCTCTCATTTATACAACACCATACTCTCTCAAACTTCTCTCTAAAACGTACTCTAACTTCTTTCTAAACTCCCAATTTTTTTTTCTCATTTCACATCATCATTCAACACCAACAACTCCTTTTAAAACCTTTCTCTAAATTCGCTCAATTTTTTTTCTTCTAAACTCTCACATTTCACATCATTATTTCACACCAACAATCTCTCAATTTATTTATATTAGTTATTTATTATGCTGTTTTATTTAAATTTATAATATTCTTATGTTTATGTATTATTTATTAATTATTTTGATATTAAATTTAATTTCTTTATTTAATTAATATCAATTTAGAAACAAATAAAGAATAATGTTAAAAAGTGGCAGAATATTAAACAATAATTAATAATAATAATAATAATAATAATAAGTTTTTTCTATCATGTGCAAATTTTGTATATGTTAAAAAGTTTAAAATAATAAGTTTGTATTGGAACTTGTGCATTTTATATAAAATATATAATTTTTTAACAAATAATTATTATTTTTAATAAAAAAAACAACTACTTTTGGCTACTTTAACATGTGCAATGTTTCACATATTAGACAAATCCCTAATAAGAATAATAGTTATTGGCGGAATATTTTACCACAAATAATAATATTAAAAACAAAAATGTGTATCAGTTACATATTCCGCCACAAAGTTAGATTTTCAATCATATCACTTATTGGGAGAATATTCTGCCACAAAGTGTGGGAATTTGGCTTTGTTCTTCTGGGCGGATTTATTGGGGTAATTTCCGTCATTAAATTTACTAGCATATGATTTAGTGGCAGACCATTTCCGCAACTAAATATGAACTTCGTGATGGAAATTGACACTTTTGTGAGGGAATATTTCTCCAAAAATTAGACATTTTCTTGTAGTGTTATGGAAGAATTGATAGGTCGATGCCACATATAATTGGTCCATCCGATACGGAATCCATCCCAAGTTGCCGGGTGCGGGTCTGTCCTCAACCAAACTAACATCGGATAATAGCAACAACAACTAGTCTGCTGCCTGTGCTTATTCAGTGACAGAGCTGTGCAACCAAATTAAAGCTCCAAGATGATCTACCATTCATCCATGATCCCGATTCTGCAACTATAATGCCTGGATGAGAACTGAGAAGCTTTAAAATATAGAGAGGGGAAAATAATCAAAATTTTCATAAATCAGTCTATTCCGAGCCATTTGTCTTGCCAAAAATGAGTTTCGTAACCTTGACTCAAAACTATGCTAACATTGGATCAGAACCAATCATCGTACTTGACACCTCCAATCTTCTATACATCTCTCTACCAAATCGATTGATCTTTCGATTTTTTGACATAAAATTAGATTTCAAAACAAGACAATAATTCAATTTGATGTATATATCCACAATTTACCGCTAAACCACTTATTCCCTTATGTGTTTTCATGACTTTACATATTTTTTAAAAATGTTTTAACTTTCAAGATTTTTTAAACTGCATGTATCGAAACATATTTCACATGTATCAATACATCCTATAAGAAAGAAAGAAAGAAAGAAAGAAAGATCAAAAAATCTTTCTCTCTCTAATTTTTCTTTTCTCTGCCTTCTCACTAAAACACTCCAAGCGCCGCCAGAAAATCCAAACCTTCTTTCAAAATGTAGAACCTGTTGGTGGTGGTGCGACGAGGATGCTTTGTCCTCCGCATCTTCTCTCTGCAACGACGTCCGACGGCCGTTGCTGCACTGCCGAAGCTTGGGTCTGATTCGTCGGACCTGTCCTTTTCCGTTTGTGGTGGTTGGTTTGTCGGGTCTCTCCGTTTTTGTGTTCTTTTCGCCGTGATCTGTTCTTTTCTTTTCTGTTCTGTTTCGTGGTGGTTGCTCACCGTTCTTCTTTTCCGGCGGTGTGGCTTTGGGTGCTCGGAGCGGATTCATCTTCTGTTTGTTTGGTTGCTTGCCGCTGCCGTTCGTTTTTCCGTTTGTGTGTGGTGTTCCGTTTTTCTTGTTCTGTGGATCTGTTGTTTCGTTTGTTGCTTCTTTGTTGTGGATCCGGTGGTTTTCCGTGTTTCTGTTTTGCTTCCCGTTCTGTGTGTGGTGTTTCGCTTTATGTCCTGTGTTTGTTTTCTGATGTGTTGATTTAAGGTGGCTAAGGTGATGGTGCTGCTACTATTGTCGTTATATGGGTATGGGTGTTTTCTAGAAGGGTTATTTGGGTATGGATGTGGTAGTTTTGAAGCTTGGTTTGGGTGGCTACATACCGGTAGCTTTGAATTTTGGGTGGTTCTGGCGATGATGATGGTGGCGATGTGGATTTGGTGTCATCGGTGTGCGGTTCATGTTGTGTGGGAGTCAGGGCCGTCCTTGGCCACGTGCAGGCAGTGCTCTTGAACTGGGCCTCACAATTTATGGGGCCTCAAATTTATTTTTTTTCAAACCCATCATATAAAAAATATATCAAGTATTATTTGAAGATACAATATTACAAGAAATTGAAGTTGGTGCAGTGGAGCGCGTCTTGATGCTCTAGCCGCGCGGATGTGTGTTCGAGTCCCACTGGTGGTATTTTTTGGTTTTCCCTTATTTTAAGAGAACAGAAAAATGGAAGATCAGCGATGAAGGGAATGACCACTCTACAACCAACAAATAATTGAAACACTACATAATACATTTAGATAATATATACCCATTCATATTAAACATTACATCGTTATTATTGATTTTAATGATATTAGCTTGAAGGTGTATTTTGTTATTATTGATTTGAAAGTGATTTTTTTTTTTTTGCATTATTGATGTTGTTTGTATTTTAAATAAAAGATTACTCTTTTTTAAAAATTATCGATTCATTTTGAATAATATATCGATTAATTTTTTATTTATCGATCATTTTCAACATTGTGGAATGACCTTTTATTCATGTTAGTTACATGAATAAATAATTATTTTTGTTGATGCTATTTACAATTTAAATAAATGATGTTCTCTTTTAATTTTTTTTATTAGGGGTCCATTTTTATTATTTGTTCCGGGCCTCCAAAATCTCGGGACCGGCCCGGGAGTGGTTTTATCATGATACTTGATTCGCTGACCGTTTTCAAATCTGTTGAGATTTGCAGGATTCTTTGAGTCGCTGAGGGTTTTCAAATTTGTTGAGATTTGCAGGTTTCTGGTATCTGGTTGAACACTACCGCATCAGTGTTAACTGTTAGCTTTCTACCGGCGTCCACCAACTTTTGACTTAAGGAGCTGCTGCTTTTTGGATTCTGATGGGCCGAATAATTTTAATTCGAATTCAGAAGTTAGTGTCTAGTGGCGTCTCTACGGGTTGGGTTGGTGGTCATTGGTGAACTTCAATTGATGTACTGTTAGGGGTAGATTGGGGAGATGTTCGATGTACTTTTTGATTGGTTAAAGTGTTTTCATCACTTTGCCTCTCGTTGTATGTTTCAACAATTTCTTAGATTTTTTGTTTAAGGAATTGTTCATTAATAAAATTTTGCTGATTAAAAAAAAAATCCTATAAGAAAGATGTATCAATGCATCTTTAATTAACCCGTAGTTCAACACATCTAAATTTCTAAGATAAAAAATGTATCGATACTTCTTTAACCTATATAGTTCAACACGTTTTTAAAATTCTAGAAGCAAAGATGCATCGATGGTACATCTTTAACATATATCGATACATTTGTCAAAAAGAAATGTATCCATATAAGTTTTCAGTTTTATTTTCAAAACAGAGTCAATTTTGCCTAAAACATTTTTAATATAATTAAATGATATATAATCTATTAGTAGCATGTCTAAATAGTGTATCCATGTAGTTGTGTCCACCTAACTATTTTTTAATTTTTTTTTTTGAAAATCACCTAACTATTTTTCTTAGAAAACTAATAATACAGTCTTAATCGATATGCTATTTTTTCGCCAAATAATTTATTAGTTATAATTTCACTCTTTAAAATAAGGTGAATTCTTCGATACATTTTTATTTAACGTGTACCTGTTTGTCTCCAAATCTTAGTTATTATAATATTTTTACTAATTAAATTATGATCATGGAGACAAACCGCATATGCTATCTGGTGTTTATGATAATTAAACCGCTGTCTATATAATACCATATATTTAATCATTGAATCCCCGTTATCTTGTTAGCAGAGATAGATTTCTTTTGTCTAGATATTATTGTAGTGTTGACATCATGAGTTACGATAATACAGAGGCATTTCTTGTTCTTGATAAAAATTAATTTTTAAAAAAGAGAGCTAGGAGTATTTCTTGTCGTTTGACTGAACAACTCATGACAATGTGATCTGCTAAGCACTATTAAAAGATAATCATCATAGGATGCGTATTTCTAAATCACACGTACAGTAAACTATGTAAACGAAAATAAAAAATTATCTATGTGTTGAGATTTACCAATAGTACATAATAAATGTTAATCACAAATGTTATCGGTGTTGAGTCGAGTTGGTATAGTGGGTGGAAGTGATAAGCCGATTACTTTTGATTCGAGATTGAAAGTTAGTATTTAGTGGTATCTCTAGAAGCATTACGAGTGGGTGATGTAGCTTGTTCTTTGTTGGTGCAATAGAGTTTTGTGTGGTTGAGATGAATTGATGCCTTTTTTAAATGGTACGGTCCTATATTGACAGCTTGTCTTTTGAAGCCTTGCTTGTTAGATTTTTTTTTTGACGTAAATATGCTTATAGAATGTGTTCAATACATTGTTGTATATCAACCAAAATTTGGGGATTAGCTAAATATGTGACCGTCTTAGCTAAACTATGAGCAAACTCATTTGTTTGTCGCCTAACAAACTCAACACGAGAGTTATTATAAAATTGGGAAAAAAGACTCTTGCAATATCATGTGTACTCGCATGGAACCTATCTACTACTTTCTTTGAATCAAGCTCAAAATCAACCGGTCCCACATTTAACTCATGAACCCAAGTAAGAGTAGAGAGTATGCCAAAAGCTTCTTCAATATGAACCGCACACACATGAGTAAATATATTATAATGTTTTTTTTTGTTGTTAGGATTGGAACTCTGGATAACGAACTTTCAACTCCTTAATCCTTAGCTCAACTAATTTAATCAGATGAGCTACCCATCTCGGGAGTGGTTATGGTGCATAAATAATGAAAATTACTTAATGCACCCCCAAATTGCTTTGCATACCCCCCAAATTACTTAACACACCCCCAAATTTCTAGCGCACCCCCAAATTTCTACTGCACCCCCTAAAAATCTGGGGGTGCGCTAAGTAATTTGGGAGGTGCACTAGAAATCTGGGGGTGCACTAAGCAATTTTGGGTATTTATACACGGTGCATAAACATGGCTTATGCACCATAACTTATGCCACCCATGTCATCCCTTGTGAGGGCTACCTCTAGGATTTCAACTTGAGATTAGTGTTTTGTTTTATACCGATAGCTTCAGGTTGCTTTCTAACTTTGTTCATATTTTTTCTATGCGACGTTCACTTTTTTTAAATGGCAAAATTAGTCATTCAAAAAACTACATGTAAAAGCTTAAATGACAAAACATTATTAAATTAGATAAAATATCTCGTAATTACAAATATATCTTCATATCATAATAGTTCATATCTCATCTGATATTTATTGATCTCATCACACAACAAAAGCACAACATGGATCCTTTTGACCACCGACTGTAGATGATGAATCAATGTATAAGCAAGTTCGAGAAGATTAATATAGTTAAATAATGTTGTACAGTATGATAAAACAGAATAATTACAAAACAATAAGAATGGCACAGAAGGCATATGCAAAATTAGTATTATATCTTTGTTAGACATAACACACTCAGGAGGGTTAATGTTTTTTTTGACAGAAGGGTTAATGTTATTTTTAATGAAAGATGCACGTGACCAATACCACCGTCCTTGCTGTTAATTGGATCCAATGTCATGTGACCCGAGATGCACGCTGACCAATCTCATCTGAATGCATCTTTTTAATTTCTTTTCTAAGCTACAATCGATTTCCAGTGTCATCGCCAAATCCAGTAATAAAAATACTAATATGTTTTTGAAATGTGACGTCAGATCATCTGTAATAACGGGTATATAAATGAATTTTATAGAATAATAAATAAACCAAAATTATATAAGTTCCTTAACTAATCTCTAACTAAACCAAAATTTGCACTTACCTAACTACTGTATAACTAACTGAAACAGATTTATTAACTGAACTACAAAGTTAGTTAATTAGTAACTTTTTACTTTTTTTTTTTTTGATAAGAATTAGTAACTTTTTACTGATTAGTAATTTTACTAACACAATAGAGTTGGGATTGTGGATTGCTTATATGTAGGGCTGACAATGACATAAACCAACCTGTGAATAATTTGTAGTTCGATTAGATAATTGACTCGTGAATTTGATTCATGAATTAAATGAGCTGAGTTTAAAATAAAAATTAAGCTGAACTTAAACTATATATTTCGACTCGTTTGACTCATAAACTATATATATATATATATAAAATTCCAAATCTTTTTAACTGTATACATCAATAAACTTTTTCAGTTTTCTATGTACAACTATTACAAATTTTTCCTTTACCAAAAAATTAATTTTTTACTCTTTTAAACTCACTTTTCAAAAGGCTTTTCTTTTTCCATTTTCGATTTAAGAAGAAAGACCTTTCCTCTCATTCCTCTCCTTTTATCTTTTTGTTTTTCTTTTTCTTTTTCTTTAAGCAAACAACAATATATTAAATAAAAAAGGAAGTACAAAGAAAGTTGGGGGGCAAGAACCAAATCCAACATTCACACAAAAAAGCATATATACAACCTAAAAAGGGTAAAGCAAATCCAACCGGACCAAATCCAGTGAAAGATCCAAATGTGAAGCAATCGAAGACACATCAAACACAATCCAGTAAATCTAACGCGGGACCCGAAACTAAATTGCAAAAAAGAGATGTGTAAACGATTCAACCATTACAAGTAAAAACAGACTAAAAAATCAATCTATCTCTTAAACCACGGTGAGTGAATCCGACCGTCAACACGAAAACAGAGACAACAATCGACAACTCGCTACAGTAGGAACGAGTACAAGGCCATTTCTAGCCAGAACTGTCAGCCTTCCCAACTTCTCTAGCGTCGTGGATGCAAAATTGAAATAATTAATCCCTGCAAATCTCAACAGATCTGAAAACAAACCAGAAAACCAAAATCCAAAATCCAAAAGAGCAAACAAACATTGCTAGAAAATAGGAAAAAAGCCACACAACAGAACATAAAACCAGCAACAAAAAGAAGTCGGTAGTTGAAACAACAAATCGAACAAGAGAACCGCACTGACAGCCACGACAAACAGCCACACGATCTACAACAAACTAGAACCGAGAAATCGACATCACCGTTGACGAAGCCTTGAGCAGCAGAACCTTTAAAGGAGGATAAGTGGTCCACGGCGGTGGAAAACACGCCGGCAGCCACTGTAACAACCCCGGAAGGGGTGAGAACCACGTCGAAACTAACGGGGTCTACAAATCCATAACAGATCGCAAACCTAGATACAGAAACGACTACCGAACACCGAAAAACCAAGCCGGAGCAAGGTTGAAGACAACCCCAAACGGCGGTGACCACCGCGAGGTTAGAAAAGGAAAAAAAAAAAAAGTCCCCAGGTGAAAACGGTAGTGCCAGAGCAGGGGAAACTCGTCGCACTACCAAATTATATAGAATATTTTGGAAGAATATTTTGAGAATAATTGTGGAATTTTGTTGGTTTTTGGTTTGTAACTTTGTGTTTACTTATATCGGTTTTATGCCGGTTTGAATTTTATATACGTTTATCTATTATACACTTTGGGTGACTTTTATTTTAATTTAATATATTTTTTTAAAAAAAAGATAGTTTAAAAGGTTAAAAAAATCAAATTTTGACAAAAAAATTGACTTTAAAATTTTGTGATGTGACTTAACGAGTTAAACTCAACAAATCGAATTGAACTGTTCGTGAACTTTAAACGAGCGGAACCCGAGCTAAGAAAAGAGTTTGTGTCGAATTTGAGCTAAGTTTCGATCAAGCTGAACCAATTCATATCAAATTTAGTCGAGTTCAGATGAGTTCGACTCAGCTCGACTCATTTTCAGCCTATGTCTTGAAACGTAAAATATGTAAAATATATTAATTGTTGTCATTTACAACCTTCCTTACATAAATATGCAAACTATTTGTCCTATTTATTAACAGCAGTGCTATATGTAGCGAAAAACCCTTTCACGATTTTTCACGAAGTGACGTGGATCGCTTTTCATTAATGAAATACAGTATAATTTGATGAGATGACTTGCTGCCGCAGAATTAGTAAGCATTGACCAAGCTAATCTCTTAAGACTCTCACTAAGACCCACCGACGTCCATAAGCGGTTAGTGCTCTGTTGTCATCCCTGAACTTGTGATGCAAAACGTAGCAAATGTGAAACTGTGATAGGAACAGAGCAAAAAATACCATAAAATCAGTGGCAAACTTTGTTGTTCTATCAATTCAAGCACGCCCAAAAACACCGCATAACTACTTGAACCTGCCTATGGTAATTTCTGGAATTAACTATTTAGTGCTTAATCTCCCTTTCTGGAATTAACTACTTGAACCTGCCTATCTCATACAAGTACAGCAGAACAACCTTAAGATGACATTTGTAATGTAAAAGTAACTATTCATTTCCATCCCCCTTTTTTCATACAGTAGCATAAAATTACCCAGAAATAGAGGAACCAACCACCACAAATCAATTCAATTCACAATAGAAATTTATCCAATTTGCACAGGAAATCAATTAAGGACGAACAACGACAAACGACGGTAATTAACAAAGAACAACGGTGATGACGTGATGACAGACGCAGCTGGTCACAACGGCAGCCATGAATATGCTTTGGGGAAGATTCATTTATTTTGGGAAGGGTCGTTTGATTTTAAGAGAGAGAAAGCTAAAATATAGGGACACGTCAGTTCGCGAAGAATTCGTTGGTATTCTCTTCGCTAGAAGTAGCATTTCTCATTTATTAATATATAATATTAATAGTATTAATAGTATATACTTTTTATTGTAACTTTCACCATACAAATAGAGTTGTTTGTTATTCATCATGTCCTTGTTTGATCAACTTTAATTTGATGGGAAGAATTTGCATTGACTAGTCAACTTATACTCTTCATCACGTTCCCCGGATTCTTCTGCTCCCATTTCTATGTCATCACCAATTATAATAAAAAATTATATCTCTACCAGTTAGCTTCATTGTTTTATGTCATGTCTATAAATTGGATTTGGATTAGGTGCACTCGACTGCACGGTGCAGTCGTTTTATAGCCGTTCGATCGTGATCAGACGGTTTAAATAAATACAGTCAATAAATACAGTTATTAAATCATAGTCGTCCGATCTTGATCGGACGGCTATAAATAGACCGACTGTACGACTGCATGAGAAAAACGAATTCACAGAATCCAGATCCCTATAAATTTCTCTTATGAGTCTTCCCATTATTTTTTTAATCTTTTATTTATTTTGATAGTATGAGTTTTTTCTAAATAGCAAATAATATTATATCTACTACGAAAATAGCATAAGAGAAAATTTAGAATATAAAAGAGTATATCACAAGTACGTCCTAATAGACATTAATGGCCCGTTTGGTTGGAAGAAAGAAAAGTGGGATGAAAGAAAATTACGGAAATCGATAAATGAATTTAGAATAAAAGTTAATCCAAATTCATTCATTTGATTTCCGCAATTTTCTTTCCTCTTACTTTCTTTCCTTCAAAACAAACGGACCCTAAATAAAAACACACACAATATATCAAACACGAAGACACATCAACAACAATAACTAACCACCTCTAACCTAGTATGACTCTTGTTCTTGTTATTACTTGTTAGTTACTCAAGGTGCCTTCTAATTAATCAAAATTGTGTTTTCTTTCCTTCCATGTTGGATAGAACTTAAGAGTATATAAATGAATTTTTAATAAGACTTGAAAAAAATAAAAAATAAAACCAAAAATGGACTTCTCTATTTTTAGTAAAATTGAATATTTGTTCTCTTTCTTTTATTTAAAAGTACAAACTACAATGGAGAAACTCATGGCCAAAAATGACGAGCTTCAAACTCATAAATTATAATCTCTTCACTATATATAGCGGAACAACGACCCATATGGACATCCTCTATAACATGCATAAGAAATCAAGAATGGTGTATTGAAATATCAATCCTTGCTCATACTTTATTAATTAGTGTAACATTTTAAACTATTTTAAAAATTGTTTACTATCTCTACAAACAAAATATGTATGAGCAAGAAATTCAAACACATTTAACTATAAATTATTTCGTATGTTATGAGCTATCAAAACACACTTAACCGTAAATCATTTTGTTTTTTTATGGTAATTATATAATATTTAAAAAGAACGTAAAAAGTACAAACTGTAAATCATTTCGCACCTCCACCATATCATACACGGTATATTCACGTGTCTCTTTACCTATTATAATCATGTCACAAAATATTCCAACCTCAAGTCCGCAAAACTACGTTGTCGAGATATTGTCCGCTTTGAGCATTGTAAGAGTCTTCACGATTTTGTCATTGAAAAAGTACCTCGATAGACTCAGAGCGTGGTTGTTATACGTAAACTACTCTTAACCTCGATTCTCAAAGAGTGTAAAACTTTCCGAATCTACTCAAATAAAAAGCTATCATTAAATATGTTGCATGCCTAAACTCATCAACTTCATACTTACAACTACTAGTAATTACTGATTTTTATAAATAGAACTATCCCCTCAAAATAACTTACTAATTAAGATATCCTAAATATAAATACTACTACTAATTACACTTGCATTGTTTGGAAATCTTTAGTTAACATGGTATTGCGTGTAAAAACTGACAGTATGAAAGAGTCAAAAACAAAAAGAACAAAGCTTTTGGTCACACAAACACACACTCTCTAAATCTTGAAACATGCACACTACTCTGAAACTTCTAACCCCAATTTGGGAACACTAATTTACCGTATCTCTAGAAATTTTATTCTTTTAAATCTCTCTCTCTCTCTCTCTCTCTCTCTCTCTCCAAAACCCTATTTAAAAACACCCATAACCCTTTTGTTTCTCCCATGCATTATAGTAGTACTTGTTTTCTATCTTTCTTTCTCGTTCTCCAACATCACTATCCCTTCCCCATTCCTTGTTCCTACCTACTCACTACATACTTCACCTATATATCTTTCCATATCATATACTATATTTCAATTTGTCTCCACTAACATCACAAATACATCCAAAACTATATAGTATATTTGTTTTCTAGGTTTCAAAGCTTAATTAACAAGCTTAAACTTAATTAGATAATTTTATCAAGATGTCTAGTAGAAGGTCACGGTCAAGGCAAACAAGTAGTTCAAGGAATATCACTGATGATCAGATCCATGATCTTGTCTCCAAGTTGCAGCAACTTCTTCCTGAGATTCGCAATCGGAGCTCTGACAAGGTTTGTTCTTAATTAATAAACTAGACTACTTCCTTGCCTTCTTCTTCTTCTTCTTAATTTGTGTGCTTAATTACATTTACATTAATTATTCAATGAGCGTTGAGTTTGTGGGAGAGAATAATCCCTACTCAACACACTCTTTGATAACGGAGAAGATCGAACTTTCAAATAGACCTAAACATTTTCTCCATGTTTCTGGGTGGAGTATTATTTGTACTTTAATCTATGTTATCAATATATTTTATAATCTCTTCGTTGTTCAAAGTAAAAATCGACCCAAACATCCGAGCTAGAATTAGTCTCTCATAGTGATATTCCTTTGATCTTGTTGGATTATTGAACATGTCCATTTGAAGTGTGGCATATATATATATATATATATATATATATATATATATATAGTAGTAGACTAATATGTGTTCTTAAGTGTGTGGATGCAGTTTAAGAACCAAAAGTTCAAACTAATAGACTCAACTCTTGTTACTTATAAACACCTTAATTTTCTTTTACGTGAGAATATTCTTATTTTCTAACAGATCTACACTGAATTATCAACTTTATAATTATGTTGGAATCCAAAAAACACACCAAACAACTCTTTATTTAATTCATTAAATAAAACACCTTGCAAGTTGCAAGAGTAATTATGTAATTTTTAGAAACACAAACAAATACTCGTACTTGCTCGGGCACCGTATATATTCTCTCTGATTTTGAATATAAATTAAAACTAAATTTTTAGGTTTATTGAATAAAACATATATCTAGACCATTTTATTGTCTAGATACATGATTTATTCAATATACCTTAAAAAGTTGTTTTTTTACTAATATTCAAAACCATAATAGTAAGTAATAGTTAGGTCACAAAAATAAGATGTTTTGAAATATTAATTTTTAGTTAGAAGATTTAAACAAACAAAGACGAAATTGTCTTATGCAATAATAATATTGCAACAAAAATTGCGATTGCAGACCACGATTTAAAATCATGAGTGAATCCATATAAATGGAAAAACACTCTTAACATCTGTTTATTAATCTACAAGAATTGTTAATATTTTTAATTCAACTATATTTTTTATTAGAATTTAGAATAGTTAAATATATAGCTAAAGAGTAAACCAATATATATATATATATATATATAGCTAAAGATCTGTTTTAATAATTAAATTGAATTTGAATATCAGGTTTCAGCTTCAAGGACATTGCAGGAGACTTGCAACTATATTAGAAACTTGCATAGAGAAGTGGACGATCTAAGTGAGCGTTTGTCTGAGCTATTGGCTACAACAGACACAGCACAAGCAGCAATAATTAGAAATTTACTTATGCAATAGATTTGTCATCATGTTTCATTAATTATTCTTAGTTAGTACTTTGTATTTTCTTCTTCATTTTCGTGCTTCACTTCTTTTGTATTTCCTAATTTCCTCCACTTAATGCAATTTCTAGTTTAATTTAAAGATGCATGTGGTTACTTTAATTGTATTTTTGGTCATATAATAAATTTTCAAAATTGCAATTATGACCAAAGACAAACCACTTATTAATTTTGACAAATTGAATGCATACGTGGACACAACTTGGAGTAAGTATCACATGTCATGTATGTATTTTATGATTTTTAAAATTTATCAAATTAAAGGCAAGAAAATACAAATAATACTACCTCCAGCCCTAAATATAAGATAAAAACTACTCTATAGATTCATTGAAAATAATGTATATAGTCCATAATATAGTCTAGATACTACTAGAAAAATCTTAAATACCGACGGACAAAATATGTCTCTAAAATGCAAATATTCTGTCACTAAGCAGGCTAGAGACAGATTTGATTCTGTCGATAATTTCCTCGTCTCTGAACTATTAGAGACGGACAAAATCTATCTCTAAAATGAAAATATCTGTCTCTAAAATAAATATATTTGTCTCTAACTGCTTTTTCTGTCTCTAATTTCATCTCTATTAGAGAAGGAATATATTCCATCTCTAAATTCCGTCGGTATTTTAACTTTTTCTAGTAGTGAGATACATTGAATTTTCAATGAATCTAAAAATTATATTTAAGACGGGGGGAGTAGAGCAAAATTAAAAAATAAAAGAAAAATGCTTGAAATGGTTGGTTTCGATGAGAGTGATTCTAGGTGAGCAAAGCTGAAATAGATAAATTTAGAAGAAGATATAGATCGTTGAAATTGGAAAAATTTATTTAAAAATTTGTAGTGATTGAGGAAGGGCTTATGTAGGGTTTCATTGTTATAAGCTTGTGTGCAAAAACTATAGTTGCATCATCGAGTTGAACTATTGCCCTAGTAATTAAGAAGGGTTCAAAGGAGTGAACATGTTCTTTACATCATTTTGTTGTCTTTGGAGTGTTCTAATAAACACATCCTTTTAATTTGTTTTCTATTTGCACCACCAGTATTGAATGGAGTTTCCGACCCAATAGTCTTAGACCCATGGCGCTCTTTAGGCACACTTTTCTTTTTCATAGCAATATGGGGATGAAAATTGCTCTTGTGGCCCCTGAGTTGCTATCAGGGCCCCAAAAACCTTAAAATGCTCTCAATTATTCAGATTCTAAGATTGAAAAACACCGAAATGCCTTTCAAAAATACCATTTCGGAAGTTATGTTCTGAAGTGGTTGTTTTTTTTTCAAAAAAATTTAGATTTCGGAACGTAACTTCTGAAATGGTGTCTTTGGAACCTAGGTTCCAAAATTGTTGAATATTTATTTTGATGTACTCAATACTACTAAAACAAAAGAATCTCATTTCGGAACCTACATTCTAAAATTAACTAAGTTTGGATCCTAAGTTTCGATTTGAAATACCATGGAGGTAATTTTGTCAGTTTGAGGGACCTGAGGAGAAATAAAAGGGGCATAAAGACCAGTTTTCTATGGAGTTTAACTTTAAAGCCTTGCTATTTTACTTTATTAAGAAGGATTAATTTTGTCCGAGATACGAAGGACTAAGGACTAATTTAGAATTTTGTCTGAGATATGAAGGACTAAGGATTAATTTTCCACCATTATTAAGATACGGAGGACTAATTTAAATTTATTTTTGTCCGAGATTAAACTAATCATTAAAAATTTAGAAGTCCAAAGTAGATGCTACTCCCTCTGTCCCAAAATAAATGACCTGTTTAACCACTGACACGTTTGCCAATGCACAACTTTAATCGTTAATATCTCTAATTATCTATTATTAAAAATTATAAAAATGATATATTTTGAAAGTACTCGTCGAGACAAATCAAACAACATCTCATATGCTAATATTTGCATGTATATATTAGTAGAAAAATAAGGTCAAAGCAGGTCAAATGAATAGTACACTAAGTCAAAAAAAGGTCATTTAAAATGGGACGGAGGGAGTAACTAATTTTTTTTAGAGAAGTGCTTATTATTACGGATGGTTATTTAACAAAATTAGAAGAATGAATCTCATCCACTAATTATATCTACAACTGCTCATGTATTCCACTTCATCCTGCATTTATTTTATTGTTTTCCTTTGTTGAAAGAACAATTCTTATCTATTCTTATACCATTCATAAAAAATAGCAAAGCTTTTTTTTTTTACAATGTTTACTTTTTTATTTGTCACTAATTTCTTAAAACCTTTTTTTCCACAAAATTTCTTAACACCGTTGTGATGGATATTTAGAATTATTCAACTAGCTAGATTTCTTTACAAAAAGGTCATTTGGAATAAACACGGTGAAGGGCGAGTTAGTCACTCAAAAATATATATATTTTATACAAAAAAGAGGGCAAAGCCCATAGTCACTCAAAATATTTTCTATACAAGAAGTCAACGAAATGGGCAAAGAATTCAAACAAAACATAATAAACTACTTAGCTACATTAAAAAACTTCCCACGTCAGTTAACTTGACAAGTTAGTTTGCTCATGAACTTATCCAATTGACTTGCACTTCAAGTAAGTAATTTCAGCCACTATATGAAGTTGAATTTTACACCTTGTTTTAGGATCAAATCAAACTAAAGAATTCCAACTAATTAATAAAATCTTTGTGTACCATAGTGGAGGCATGATGATAAAACTCATATTTATGGGTATATGTTGAATCCATTTTGATTTTGATGACAAAAATTTTAGTTGATTGTATTTGGATTCGGTTTTAAGTATTCCCTGATTTTAATAAATCGGGAAAGGGCGGATAATGAAGTCATTGATATCCACCCGAATTCTCCCGCTTATATCAAAATTATATTTTACTTCTTTTAAATTAGAAACTCTCAAATTATATTCATATTTTTATTTTTATGTTGAGTATTAAACAAATTATTATTATTATTATTATTATTATTATTATTTTTTTTTATTTTTTTTTCTCTTTGTTTTAGTTGAGTATTTAAAATGCAACTCAAGTTCATGTGTTGGGGGGATGATGAGTGTGCGGTTCTAATTTTCATCCCTGCTAACAATTAAGACGAGTATGAAAATACTCAAACTTTATTGATTTTGAAGGGCACAAGCCATTCTCGCCCACTTCATTGTCATGTCTAATTGTCATTAAGTAATGCTAATAACTAAAAATGAATTATAATTTTGGCCCCTTAATTTTGTTCGATTATGGAATTGGGTTATCTATTTTAAAATTCATTTGTTTTATATTTGTTTACATTTTTTTACTTAAAAAAACGTTTAAATTTGTCAAAAAAAAAGTTTAAATACAAATTTATCTCTCAACCTTTTTAATTGTGCGATTTTAACTTCCTAATTTTAAATATGCAAATTTTGACTCTTACAAATTATATTTATCACATTTGCAATCACCAGTCCCGTGCACATTTTTACCAACTTTTTACTATAAACACTAAAGTAACTAATTTTAATGATATGTCATCTCATCTCCATATGTGTATACGCCAATGTGAAAATTAAATTTTAGGTTTAAACATCATTTTCGTTCCTGTAAGTTCATAAATTTTTGGTTTTAGTCCCTGTATCTTTTTTTGTTGCAAATTAGTCCCTGCATGTGCAAATTTTTTTTATTTTAGTCCCTAAAGCTAAAATCCGCAGAAAAATCTGTAGGAAAATTCGCTGGTTTTTTGCAGATTTTCCTGCGGATTTTAGTTTTAAGGGACTAAAAACAAAAGATTTGAACATACAAGTATTAGATTAATTATTTAATTAATCAATTATGAATTGACAATAATCAATTATTAGGAATTATTATTAATATAGATTATGGTATATTGTTATTAAGCACTTATTGATGAATCATATGATTGGGCTTTTGTCCCTGAATGGACCGTGATGGGTTGGACCATTCAGTTAAGCCCAGTGAGAGGTCCCTGCCCTCAACCATTCGGCTATATAATTGTTATCCCATCAGACAGTTAATACAATGGTGAAAACCTAATTCTTAATGCCAATGGTGATGAGGGTAGTTATTCCTCTCACGCTTCTCTCTGATCCCTTGCAACTACAATCCTAAAAGGTACGCATATGTTCTTCTCTAATAATTTATCAAATATGCCATAATTTTGTATCTAATGATCTACGGCTATTTATGAATTTTCATTCAATTGGTATCTGAGCCGTTTAGATACTATTATGGCTATCCTGACATTCGTACTATGTGAACCTATTGTGACTATCGAATTTGATAAAATTGAATACGTAGTACACCTGCTGTTCCAAATTTGATTACGGCTCTTGTTTGGCTTAGGTTCATAATGTAAAGTAATATGTTTGAAAGAACAGTTCTTCGTATTTAAGTGATTGAGCACATATAAAATGCTACTGATGATTCCAAATGTTTTTTAAGCTCTCATGATACGATCCTTGTCTTGTATAAATCTTTGATCGAAAAGTTTATATCGTGGGTTTTATTTACAAAGAAAACTTTAAACTCATTCACCCTTGATCCTCTTGTTATAAAATCACATATTGATAGATGGGGTTTCGCTTGTAAAACCATCCAATTTTATTGATTGAATATCTGTATGTTAATTTTTATCATCTTTTGTGATGAGCCCTAACTGTTTTAAATATGGTTTCACTTAAATGAATTGTTAATCTTTAAAATTATCATGGGGAATTCTCTTGTTGTTATCTCACAATTAAAATTCCTTAAAACCATTGTTTTGCGCTGCTAGTAACTCAAACACGGGTCGGTTCGCATATCGGGTTATCGTGACCCGTTTTGTGTACAACCGGGTGAAAAAGATGATACTCACCCATGAACTGCAAGCCCACTCTCAGAGAGTAGTGCATGCGCGGCAGTTAATTATTATTTTGGCATAATTTTGGAGATATTCCTTAATCCTATTTTATGACACTTAAATGTATTTTATTCTATTAATTGTGTGTCATTAAGGAATTGATTTTATAATAAATTATGCTGATATTCTAATTTGAAATAAAATCATGATTTGGTTTATACCCAAAATAATTTATAGATTCAATTCAAGAATATTTGTTTGAATTTTAAAATCACATTCTTGATTATTAAGATTGAAAATTTATTTGTTAAATATGTAAATATTTGGTGTTCATTAATTTTGATAATCGTGCACTATTTTACATAATATATTCTCAAAAGTTGAGTCTTAAATATTCGGTGTAAAATTTTCTTTAATAGACGCCGATATGAATTATTTTAATAAATATTGCATTTCAAAATTATTATAGACTCAATATTGTTGATTCGGATAACAAATATTGTATAGATTATATGTTGCCTTATTGTTATTTAAATGCTCACTAGTGAAATATAGTCACATATAGTAATTTGAGCAATTCTTAAGGCAAATTAAATTGTAACATCCTTGTATTGTTTTATTAAAATAGAGTTTTATGACTTGATATAACGGTTTTCTCATTGTTTATTCTATGAACCGCTTGAGATGATGTTGTAAAAGAGACTTCGTGAAATCTAGGTAAAGTCATCAAATTTCATCGACTCTACATACAAGGATGAAAGTCACACATTCTCCGAGGTCAGTGTAATTTAATTATGTGACTTACATTATATAAATGCATATAAGGAGAAAATTGTTTAAATATTATATACTCATTTTGTGTATATGTAAAATGTGCAATTATATACACAAAATGTAACTATTGTCCAGAAAAATTTTGTAATTTAGAACTCCTTAATCTTTTATTGTTTTCTCATTAATTAACTCCATTTAAAATTAAAAACTATTTTGGGAGTATTTAAAATCAAATTATTTTGAGAGTTCTATTCTGGATAATAGTATATTTACTCTATTAGTTAAAATTCTTCAATTGACATTATTTTAGCATAAAGATCCAAAATTTAAAGTTGATCAATCATTTTGTGACAAATATTATAAACTCTATAATTATGTTAATTATTTGTCTTGTCGCAATTTAACATTTGGATCACCTTATTATTAAACTATATATTTTATTGAGTGATGCAATCTTACATTTTGTTTATGCTAAAATTCTAAGTATGAATCAAAATTTATATGCCTCTGTTGTTTATCAGTTAAATACCATCAAAACAAGTTTATTAAAATTGAGGCAATCTTAAAACTATTATCATCCTTGCAACCAAATATCTATATATAAATCGTATTGATTCATAATTAGAGTCTTATATATATGTTTAATTACAATGGCTTATTCTCTATTTTTTTATTCATGAATATTCTGAGATGATGTTATCAAATGGTATTCTTGGCAAATCATCAAAAGCCAATGACTCTAAGGACAAGGATGAATGTCACATTCTATGAGGTTAGTCGCGATCTAATTAAAATTTTCAACCTCATGTGACTTATTATTTGTTATTGCATATATGAAGAATTTATTTCTTCTTCTCTTTTCTTGTGCAATTATGTATATATAAAAGTGGAATTCTTTTTCCAGAATATTCTAAATAAAACTCTACAACTATTACATATATTATCTTCTTAAAATAACACTCCTTTTGTAATCATATCCTAAGTTATAGCTTAGTGGGAGTATTTAAATCCTTATTCTAATAGTTCTATTCTGGATAAAATACAAAACTATTTCACACACTTTTATTTTAAAATAACAACTCTTGTTATTGTACTCTTTGTATATATAAATTCTACAGTCATATTTATGATGTGCTAATTTAAAATATTGTTAAGCATATCTTTCTATTATTTGAATATGACTATTATTGAGTAAATTAAATAGATTGTTTATGCATGATATTATTTTATCATATTCTTTTAAGCATAAATATTATTGATTTGTATAATTGTAATCTCACCTATCGTGGATACAATTGTGCAAAGCATACTAAATATTATATTGATAACAATTATACCCTATCGGTGTGTTGTTGTTAATATAATTTTGTTATCACTCAATGTACTCTAATTTTATACTTATTATTTTTCAAATACCTTGTCACTTTTGAAATGTTGTGACATAAGAATAGTACATTGTAATGCTATAGTTCTTATTTATTACCCTTAATACTCTTGAATGAAATTACAATAAATAAGACACTTTACTAAATATACTATACTAGAAGGCATTGCATGTAGCTATCATTTGAATTTTGCAATCCAATAGAATTTTAATTTTAATTTTTTTAAATATTTTGGATTGCTACTATCCCTGAATCGTGTAAGTGACGGACATACCCTATCGGTGTGACGTTACCCAACATGATCATTCTGTGCTAGAGATATAGTTAAATATTCATTTAAAATATTTTCAAACTTTTAATTCAACTATCATCCTCTATCAAGTGGGAGAATTTTCACTATGTATTGTGTAACGTGATGGACATACCCTATCGGTATGACATTACTTAACACAATCATCCTTTGTGTGAGAACAATATCTTACAAATTTAACTATAATTATCAATCAAGTGAAGAAAATTCTACATGCCAATTAACTATAGCTCAAAAACAAATATATTTATTTGTTTCATAATTCTAGACATAAAACTATCGTAGAGACTTGTATTGAGGATATTAATTATAGTCTTTTCTTATAAAGTATCATATACTTCCATATCATTTTATATCATTGTAAACTTATTTTGTAAAAGCAATATGTCAAAATCCCAAAATTTTTAACAACTCTATTAAGAAAAAAATTTATTTATTCTATACCATTATTCTAAATAATGATAAATGGTATATTTTGGATATTTAATTTTTCCATTTTCACTATATTTGACATATTTTATAATATTGCTATTCTTCAACACTTATGGAAGTTAATGACTATTTTCTCATATATCCTCAATAATAATTATAAAATATAAGTCTCATGTATTTCCGCTGCGTGTAACCTAACTATTTCTCAAATGTGTGTGTCTACAATTGTAGCATTTGAGTTCTATTGAGTGAGTTATTAAACTTTTGACATGTACAGTCTCATATCCTATTTTATACTAGAGACTTAATCTCACTCATATGATGATACACTTTTTATATAAAATATAATCATCATACTCTATCATATACACGGTTACAATTTATTATAAATTCTTGAAAATTTTATTTATGATAAGGAGATTTTGTATTATAAATTATTAAGAAAATGTTACATTCTCCTTAATTCTAAATGCAGAATATGTGGTTAACCATGAAATCCAAATCTTGATAAAAATCTGTCATTGAAAAGTTATGTATATATTGGATTTCATAATTATCATTGAGTTACCACTTGTATTAGTAAATCTGCTATATTTATGTGCAAAATATGTGGTTGAGTTTGTGAAACTCTATTAGTGAAATAAAATAAAATAATATAACCACATATATAGATAATTTTGCACTAGCAAATAAGTATCCCACTGTTAAATATTATATATTATGATATTTGTATATCAGTGATCACTAATGAAAACACTAAAGAAAATTCCACTCATTCTTGTTTATATATGTGAGATCAGTGGGAGTGTGTACATAATATTGTATACTATGAGCTCAAATGAGAAATTTCACTCTTGTTCATATATGTGAGATTAATCGAAATATGTACACAATGATCTAAACACAAAACTTAAAGTTATAATCTCATTCTTGCCATATATTCTTGCGCGCTAAATAAAATATGGCATAGTTTAAGAGACTTTAAATTTTAGTCTCATTCTATTATACTGAGATATATATAAAAATTCTTTATTCTCAGTAAGCATCATAATTAGATGCTTAAGTCAGTTGTTGGAAAATGCACAATAATCTCTTAGCATGCAAATACATTGTGCTTCTCTTTTACCAACATTTCGCAAGGTCATAAATAGTAAGTACTACTATAATATCAATACTCCTATCGAGTATGATGTTATATTCTTAAAGTACTTATGAATTGCATAATCATAATTGTTCATTATTGACATTCTTGTGGCCACATTAATCCATATCTTATTTTTCTTTAAACTAAGTGGATATGTTAATCCAATTGAAGACTCTCCAGTCTCATATTTCTTTATGGATTTTCATAGTCACAAATTTTTGTTAAAACTTGGATTAATTGAATGTCAAACATGGTAGAACATTTATTGATTTTGACTAAAAGTAATTATTCTCTTAATAGGCTATCCCTATAAGCTAATAATTACTTGACCTCATGTGGATATTCTATGACTTTTATAAAATTAAAACTCATTGGCAGAACCACTAACTATAGACTTATATACATGAGTATTATAACTCATAATGATTTGATTAAGTCTTCTATATATTGAGTTAGTGGGAGTTTTATTATAGCATTATCATATGCTTGGGCCATTCTTTAATAACATATTATTCTCATTTGAAATATGTTACTCTAAATTCATCATTCTAGTATAAAATGTAAGTTTTTGACTTGTATGATATGTTTTCCCTATCGGATTCATTTTCTGCAATGTTGAAGTTTACTTTTGTTTGGTAAACAAGTGCTTTGACCATAATTTAATTCTAGTATTAAAATTTATATTATCTTACTAATTGATGATTGTCATCCAAGTGGGAGAATATTAGATTAATTATTTAATTAATCAATTATGAATTGACAATAATCAATTATTAGAAATTATTATTAATATAGATTATGGTATATTGTTATTAAGCACTTATTGATGAATCATATGATTGGGCTTTTGTCCCTGAATGGACCGTGATGGGTTGGACCATTCAGTTAAGCCCAGTGAGAGGTCCCTGCCCTCAACCATTCGGCTATATAATTGTTATCCCATCAGACAGTTAATACAATGGTGAAAACCTAATTCTTAATGCCAATGGTGATGAGGGTAGTTATTCCTCTCACGCTTCTCTCTGATCCCTTGCGACTACAATCCTAAAAGGTACGCATATGTTCTTCTCTAATAATTTATCAATATGCCATAATTTTGTATCTAATGATCTACGGCTATTTATGAATTTTCCTTCAACAAGGACTAATTTGCAACAAAAAAAGATACATGGACTAAAACCAAAAAATCGCGAACTTATAGGGACGAAAATGATGATTAAACCTAAATTTTATTACCAAAATAAAATAAATAAATAAATAAAACATTGTACATACAATTGAGCAACCGTGTGTGTGTCTAGTTAAGGCAAGTTCGTGTCCACATCAAACAAAGTGGCCCTACAATACCATTGTGGAAAATTAAAATGCCTAGTAAAGGCAAGGAAACTCAACTCAAGGTATGATATATATATATATATATATATATATATATATATATATATATATATATATATATATATATATATATATATATATATATATGTATAATAAAGTCAAATCAAAGGAATGAAACATACATATATGAAACTGAGATTGAATTTTCAAAAGTTGAAGAACTAGTGTGTGGGAAAAACCATGAGAAATGGAAACAGACACAACGAATCTGCCAGCTTCTCCACTCAAGCAAACGCGCTTCTTAGGAAGAACTTAACCTTCCAGGTTACTCTCTCTCTCTTTCTCTGTGTCTTACTTGATTCATCAAACGTGTTTCTAATTAGAGATTTCTATGCTCAGAACAGAGCTAGTGTTCAAAGTTCCACATCATATGTACTAGTGATTTTGTTACTTATATGTGTCAAAGTGTATGTTTGATATTACGGTGGATATGTCAGAATCACGGTAATAAGCCGTGCCGTGATTTTGCAAAAGCTACACTCTATAGCTTCTGTAAAATCACGGTGAGTCACCGTGATTCTGACATACCCATTGTGATACCAAACGTAGACAAACTCCGTGTCACCATAGTTAGTTCTTGAATGTACTGAAATTATAAACTCATCTTGGATTGTGTAGTTTGTTAGTGATTTTATGGAGCAAATTGATTAAAAGAAGATAAATGGTCAAAGTCAAACATTGCAAAAGGTAACTACCCTACAAAATAGCATAAGACAAATATTGGTATTAAACAAATTTTGTTTTTTTACGCTATTTGGTGGATAAAAAAATATTTTTATATTTTAGACAATTTGTGCAAAGAACAAAAAGTTATATTTAGTGAGAGATAAAAATTTTGGTTTTTCTCCGGTCTCTTGGCCGCCCAATTTGTCTAGTCCCAGATACAATTTTAAAATCAAACACAGTACAACTAAAGTGGTCTTGTCCAGTCTCTTATTTTTTAGCAGATCAAATGCACCCTAAGGATTAGAATGACTAACAAGCATTTAGGTATGTTTTTTGCAATTTTAATACATTCAAGTTGTCTCAAAATTCAAAGACCAAAGTTACAGCTTACTCCTTTATAAGTAGAACACCTCCCTTAATCATATGCATGAGAGAATGTGTTGAGAGTCTTGAATTTGATATTGGCCACAAGTGTTTTTAAATTAATTCTAAGTGCAGGATATTCCTTACCTTATTATTAAGTTTTCCAGAGATAAGTTAGGTCGAATCCAAAATTTAAGTATCTAACTTTCATTGGTTCACTTGGTATCAAGCTATATGAGTCACGCTCCAGCGCGAGAAAATGTGGCTATATGAGTCATGTTCCAAATGTCTAGACATGAACATGAAAGAATGTGTCGAGAGTCTCAAATGTGATATTGACCGAAAGAGCTAGTAAAACATTTATAAGAGATATTATTTACCTTATTAATGTCAATTTTGCAAAGATGAGTTAAGTTGAATCCAAAGTTTAAGAACTGAGAGTCACAGTGTGCAACTTGATGTGTCTTATATTGCCGACAACTAGAGTTAGAACTCTACTCTAATACTAATGACGTTGTTTTTTCAGAAACGAAATGTGAAGACAAACGTTAGGCTGATCTTGTTCCCATTTGTGCTGTGTATATTGCTGCTACTACTTCAAAATCTGCTCACTAAGCAATTTGATAAGGCCAAAAATAAGTGTGGATGCATTTGTACCAAGACACAAGGGGAACAATGCCTGGAGAAACAATGTGGGGTTCAATATTCGGATGTTGACCAAGTTGGCACTTGTCCTATTACTAACCCTCCTGAATGGCCTCCATTGTTGCAAACTCCTGATCCACAATACCGCGCTGTTAGAACAGATTTTCTTCCGTTTTCTGATTTTCCAAACCCCTTATGCAGAAACAATGGCTCATGTCCCCTCACTATGCTCTTTACTGGCACTAATCAGTCTTTCGGAGAAGGTATATAACAAAGTTAAATATATCCATCACCCTTTTAAATTTAATTGAATAAGCTCTCCATTTAGTTTCTCTAGTATCGCTTTTTCCTTTACTTTGTCCCTATATGTATATGTTCGTATGAAACTTTATCTTGCTAGTCTTGCTGTTAAGATTTGTCCGGCTATTAAGACATTAGGGATTGACGGAATGAATTTTCACATAGTTTTACGACTAATGAGCCGTGTGTTAATATACTTTAGATGTTTGATGTCTTCTCAATCCTGTTTTCTCTCTTTTATAGTCTTGTCAGGGAATATGATCCCAAGTACTTTTCGTATAAACAACACGGATGTTATGGATAGTTTGGCGACAAATGTCTTGGTGAGTCAACGATTATTTAATTTTGAGCAAATTATACTCCTTTTTCCTTTCATGTAAAAACATTTATTTTCTTATCCTTAAAAGTACATGTATTATACTTAATGTATTTTAATATAATCAAGTTTTTTATGTACATTTTTTCTCTAACAATATGTCTGTAAATAATGTCTTCTCTTGCATCAAAATATTTTAGGGATCAGCATCAGAGACAGAACACACCAATTTTCTTGAGCCTGCTTTCTTTTCAGATCTTCCCATTTACTATCTACAAAGTCAATGCGGAAAGAACTCTACATTCTACGTTCCTATTCAGATATCAACCACTAGCAGACAGCAAGGTATGAATGACAGTTGCTTGTATTCATATTTTTCTTGTAAGATATATGATAACAGGAAAATAAATAACTGGTGCAAGGATTTACTCGATGACAATGTTGTGTCATTTTTTAGATTGACCCTAGCTGGTAGCATAAGTTAGAATCTATTTAAAATATGACTAATTTGAATTTGTGACAATAATTATCTTAGTGCCTTAAAGGTTAGAATTGTAACTTGTGTTGCTCCGGAAACACTTTGACAAAGATAGTAGCCTTGTGCACAATTAATGCTCCTGCAAAGTATTTTGAATATGTTTGTATGAAATATACAGATGATTTATTACATATTGTCGTGTTTCATTCTAGTTAGGTTATGCTAAAAGCTTGCATCTGATGTCAAGAAATTTGTTACTAATTTTAGTTTTTTTCTTTCCACTGGATAGAGTTAAGATGTGCTCAGGCTTTACGGTTATGGCGTAATAGTTCTTCTGAGGTAAACAATGAGCTATATAAAGGTTATAGAAAAGGTAACACGGAGAGGAAGATCAATGAGATTGTTGCAGGTAGATATATGATTTTATCGTTATATTTTACATAATGCGTGGAAGAAAGTACTTATTTCCATATTATTTTGTCAGGTTATGATTTTATAAATTCAAATGAGAATATATTTAATGTCAGTATATGGTACAACGCAACTTACAAAAATGACACCGGGTTTGATCGTATTTCATTGGCACGGATTCCTCGTTCAGTTAATTTGGTATACATTTCAAACTTTGTATTTGAATTGTGCTTTCTCTTCATTATTCTTCTTCTAATAAATGACATAATGTTGCAGTTCCTGGCCCTGGAGCCGAAGATACAGTTTCTTTTTTTTTTTTTTGGTCATGTAGCCTAATGGCTTGAAATTCCACCCATAAGGTGAATAAGTGGGATGACCGGGGTTCGAACCCCGGCCCCCTGCATATATAATGCAATGTCCTACCAACTGAGCTAAGCTCACGGGACGAAGATACAGTTTCTGATTATGATAAGAGCTAACATCTAGTATCTATATCCTTGCAGGTATCAGATGCTTACCTTCAGTTTCTGTTGGGACCTGGTACCAAAATGTTATTTGAGTTTGTAAAGGAAATGCCAAAACCTGAGACCACGATTAAGTATGATTTGGCTTCTCTATTGGGCGGTCTCTTCTTTACATGGGTCATCCTGCAACTTTTCCCTGTAAGTACATAAATATGTGAGTAAACATATTTGCAATGAACTAAGTTGTTTGCAGCAATATAATTTATCTGATAATGTTGCGTAAATTATAAGGCAATATTTTGTAGTATATTTTTCTGATCATGTGTATTTATTGATGTAGGTTGTCCTCACATCATTAGTTTATGAGAAACAACAAAATTTAAGAATCATGATGAAAATGCACGGTCTTGGTGACGGGCCATATTGGATGATTTCATATGGTTATTTTTTCGCCATATCAGTTATCTACATGCTGTGTTTTGTGATATTTGGCTCAGTCATAGGTATGAACGCAACCAGTTAACTGTTCCCTTGATTTCTGTCTCTTTTTGGCATTTACCGTTTCTTCTAATGCATCTGTTCTTTTCCAGGATTAAAATTCTTCACGATGAATGACTACAGCATCCAATTCGTGTTTTATTTCATCTATATAAATTTACAAATTTCACTGGCATTTTTATTGGCCTCCCTATTTTCAAATGTCAAGACCGCTACAGGTTTGATTTTTATATAAGTTATCTTATGAAGATTTTTTCTATTATATCTGATCACTAACTTCGTCTTTTGTAATGACAGTGATTGCATATATCGGTGTTTTTGGAACTGGGCTATTAGCTGGTTTTCTTTTCCAATTTTTTCTTCAAGATACATCCTTTCCAAGTAAGTCAAATAATTGAGATATGATTGTCATATGAGATATCTTTTTGTGTCATGTGTTAACATGTTGCCTAAACTTTCTTTCGGTCTTTTTAATGCTTGTCCGATTTCTCAGATGGATGGATCATTGTTATGGAGTTATATCCTGGATTTGCTTTATATCGTGGGTTATATGAATTTTCACAAGCTTCTTTTAGCGGAGATACTTTGGGGACTCATGGTATGCGATGGGGAGATCTCAGTGATAGCACGAATGGAATGAAAGAAGTCTTGATTATCATGTTTGTGGAGTGGCTATTGGTTCTATTCTTTGCTTATTACGTCGATCAAGTTTTGTCAACAGGAAGTTGGAAAAGTCCTCTTTTCTTTTTGAAAAGATTTCAGAAAAATCCTAGTTCATCTTTTCGGAAGCCTAGTATCCAAAGACAAGGTTCTAAAGTTTTTGTTACGACTGAGAAACCAGATATTCACCAAGAGGTGAATTTTTCTTGCATTTCATATGTACTCAATTTAAATATGTTACTATAACAACTCTATGTTGCATATTTTATTTTGCAAGTTTTATCATTTTTAATATGGTTTGTCTTAGATAGTAGTTACTGATATGATGTGTTACTTTTTCTTCTTTTACTCTTTAGACGGAGAAGGTGGAGCAACTGCTACTTGAACCAACTATGAATCATGCAATTGTTTGCGACAAACTGAGAAAAGTTTATCCAGGGAGGGATGGCAACCCAGAGAAATATGCGGTGAGAGAGTTGTCGCTTGCTTTGCCTCAAGGGGAATGCTTTGGCATGCTTGGTCCCAACGGTGCTGGGAAGACTTCTTTTATCAACATGGTTGGTTAAAGTTTATTTTAATCAGCAATATGCATATTTTTCTGAACATTCACTACACTTCTTTTATCAACATGGAGATTCTTTTAGATTACTCGAATCTCGTGTTTTCTTTGACTTATTTTTTCGTCACTTCATTTATCAAAACCATCTTGTAAATGCTCACAGATGATAGGTCTTACGAAGCCAACCTCAGGTACAGCATTTGTTCAAGGTCTTGACATAAGAACTAATATGAATGGAATATATACTAGCATGGGTGTATGTCCCCAGAACGAGTAAGCCGAAATTTCCTCCGTCACGTATGTTTTTCTAATTTTAAATTTACGACAATTGAGAAATTGTATAATTTTTTTCCCTTCTGGTATTTTAGCTTGCTGTGGGAAGTCTTGACAGGAAGAGAGCACTTACTCTTTTATGGCAGACTTAAAAATCTTAAAGGCTCTGACTTAACACAAGTAAGTTGAAGTTGATATAATGTATCGACGAAAATCTTTATACCTATATGTTTCTTAACTCACAAATCACAATATAATGCTTTAGGCAGTGGAAGAATCTTTGAAAAGCGTAAACCTTTTTCATGGAGGAGTTGCTGATAAAAAAGCTGGAAAATATAGTGGAGGAATGAAGAGGAGGCTTAGTGTTGCAATATCCTTGATAGGAGATCCTAGAGTATGTTTTCTTTTTAATTCAAATTTTTCTATGAAATCACTTTGCTTTAGAATTTTGTGCTATGTTTTCTAATTATGTTATTGATAATTTTGTTAAGGTTGTTTATATGGATGAGCCAAGTACCGGATTAGACCCTGCGTCAAGAAAGAACTTATGGAATGTTGTTAATCGTGCAAAACAAGACCGTGCAATCATTCTTACTAGTACTTTCTTTCTTTCTTTCTCATTATTTGAAGCATATCCTTGTTGTTGCATTGCATCGTGGTTTATAAAAAGGGATTAACTTACGCTTGATCGAGTTAACTATGAACAGAATTACACTGTTTAATAAGTTTAATGGCTCATTATAAATATACTTTTAACAAAATTAAGAGGGACTAAAATTAAAAATGAGTATATTTTGAGGTACTAAAATATTTTGTAAGCATTAGATATAACATCTTAGTTTGTATGTAAAACTTCAATATTTGCTCTTCATAAAGACTGCTAAATGTTGTTTGCATACACTTTTCAGCACATTCCATGGAAGAGGCGGAAGTCCTATGCGATCGATTAGGAATATTTGTAGAAGGTAGCTTTCAGTGCATAGGAAATCCAAAGGAGGTATGATACTTATTTTTTGAATTATTAAATGTGTTTTTATCAAATTCATGTGCAAAAAGAATGATTTTAAGGGTGTGTTGGCTGTCTGTAACATACTGAGCTCAGCCTTGTCAAAATATATGAAATATCTCTTAAGATCTTAAATTATACAAGAATAGTTCATTTTAGTTTATTTTCTTAGAGTATCTTTGAAGATTAATAATCATATTAGTTAGGCTAAATTGCATGTTTATTTTATGTTTCTTGTTGGTACCCTACATTTAAAAAGTTTCAAATTGGTCTCTTATACTAACGTTACAATGTAAGTCCTTTTAGTTAAATTTCCATTTAAAACGTCCACATGGACAAGTGGATAACTTTGGGGGGTGCCACGTGGACGTTTTAGATAGAGTTAACTCAAATTTTGACGGAAAGGACTAACTTATGCTGACATTAGTAACATAAGGGACTAACTTAACGTAGGTGACCAACTTAAAACCTAGAATAAATGTAAAGGACCAAAGATGCAATTTAGTCTATTAGTTATATATATTACATGATTATTTCTGTATTACTTAGTTATATTGCATAATTATATCTCTTAGTACTTGGTTTTTTGACACAAGCAAAATTAGTGCATTTCATTCATAATAGTAGATTCAATACAAGGTGGACAATGATTATAGATTTGGGAGCTAGCAGTAAAACGAGTTGCCTGAGCTAAGTCATGAGCCACCCGATTAGCTTGTCTCCTAATATAACTGACCTTACAGTTTTGATTCAAAACTAATATTCTTCTACAAGCTTCAATGATAACACCAAACTCTAAATTATTTTTACTCTTGCTGCCAATTGCTTGTGCTACTTGCAAGCTGTCTGTTTCAATACAGCATGCTGTTATATGGATATTATGCATCCAGTTTAGTGCTTCCAAGACTCCTGTAGCTTCCGCCTCATTGACCGCAGGCTGACCTTCAAATCTCTTCGCCATAGCAGAAACAAACTGTCCTTTATCATTACGCAGACACGCTGCTATACAATAGAAATTATGTTCCACGTTGCACGCGGCATCTACGTTACATTTAAATGTTCCGCGTAGTACTTGGTTTTTTATATCTAATTACTATTATTATATTTGAAGCACCTATTATTTCTCTTCTCCTTCTTTTATCTAAAACACATAACTAGATAAAACTAATAATTTCCAATAAGCTCCTTAATTAAGCTTTTACTTTCATTAATTCTTGTCAATGTTGTTTATTTACTGCCAAGTGACATTTATTTTCCCTTTGTATGTACCGTCTTTGTTTTATCATAGCTGAAAGGAAGATATGGAGGAACTTATGTGTTCTCAATGGCAACATCTATTGATCATGAAAAAGATGTTGAGAAATTGGTGCAACAAATCTCACCAAATGCTAAGAAGATTTACCATATCTCTGGTACACAAAAGTTTGAGCTACCAAAAGATGAGGTTAGAATATCTAATGTATTCCAAGCTGTTGAAACTGCAAAAGGAAACTTCCCAGTTTCTGCATGGGGTTTAGCTGACACTACATTGGAAGATGTCTTCATTAAGGTTGCTCGTGAGGCTCAGCCATATGATACTTTGTCATAATTTCATATATATACACATTTCATTGTTAGTCTATACATGTTATAAATATTACTTCCTCCGCACGTCTTTTTTTATAAGAGACACATGAGTCAACAAAAGTTAATGTATTCAGATTATAATATGAACCAAATACATCAATTTTTGTTGACTCATATGTCTCTTGTAAAAAGGACCAGAGGTTTTACGTGTAAATAAGCTTGTTAGCTACCATATTTATAGTTTCCTCTGTAAAATTTGTTTGATATTACTTTCAAATAAAATTATGTAAAATCTTGGGATTTTGGTTTAGTATTTTTTTAAGTCTCATTATATGTATACATAATATAATGATCAAATTTAAATTCAACTCATGAAAAGTTATTACTATAGTATATGGTCAAATTCTTCACCTTTCACTCACCTCATTCGAAAAATCTCTGGTTTTGTCGATATTTAAGGTTATATTACATATTTACTTATATTTTAAATATCATATGAAGTTTGAAATGATTTTAAGTTTTTATGAAATTTTATTGATCTATTTAGTAAGAAATTTTAATTCAATGATTGGATTTGTATAATTAGTAATGATGCATGTTTTGTGGAAAAATTTCTTCTTGTGGAAGATGTAATTCAAAAGAATTGGCCGTGGTTACAACACTTGTTCTAATGGTGTTTCAAACGTTCATTCTTTTTAATTGTTTTCTTATTCGTCACGTTCGATTTTGGTTTATGTCCCCCAATATCGTTTCATTTTTATTTTTATTATTAGTAAAGTCAAAATTAGTAAATAATTAAGGGCTTGTGACTATTAGTGTTTTTCGCTTAATCGGTCAAAATTTAGTGAAGGAGATTTGTGTTTTCAGCTCTACCAATTACATACAAATTGAGGCTTCTTTGCAACTTGATTAATAACTTTTGAAAGTGTAAATCTTTGCCACAAAGCATTGTATTAGATTCCAACATCCAGGTGATATATTCTTTCATTTGTTTGATAAATTTACATGTATTGTTCTGATGTTTATGATCTTTCTTTTTTTTTATTGCAAAGTTGAATCAAGCTTCTACATTATTTATTTTTCTGAAAAGGCTGTCATATATTATTTTTTTATGTTATCTTTTGAAAATGAAAAGTATATGGATTACTGTTTTTGTTATCTAGCATAGCAAATGCGCAAACAATCATTTTAATCTCTGATTGCGAATGCATTTTAAGTAACTCTTTTTTTTTAGTAATTTTATGAAATAAATTCATCAATGAAAAATATATTCGAGGACGAAATTGTCAGATAAAATAGGAACGAGATACGGTGAGATTTTGTAATGAAGTTATTAATTATTGTCAATGACTAAAATGCATAATGCATGTCTTTGTCAAAACAAATATGAAATGAAATATTTGAAAGGTGTGACTTTAACTATAACTACTTTTAAAATTGTACATATTAGTGATTGTAATTTATCGATGATGTAAAACTTTTTACACCGACCGTGTATGAAAGTTAATCTCTTTAACTTTATTGGTTTTCAGAGGAAATAAAATCATAATCTATTGCAAAAACTATACTCAAACATGGGAGGAACTGAAGAAGAAAAAGATACACATGGAGATGAAGTTGAGATGAAGCATAAGAAGGAAAAGAAAGAGAAGAAAGAGAAGAAAGAAAAGAACCCTGAAGATAAGAAGGACCCAACAATACTTAAGCAAAAGCTTGAAAAATTAGACACCAAGATGCAAGCCTTGGCAGCCAAGAGAGAAGAATTATTGAAGCTGCTTAATGAAGCTGAAACAAATTCATCTCAACCCCCTGAGGCCTCTTCTTAGATTAAATGTTGTTTATATAATAAGTGTGCTTAATTAACTCTATGTGAAGTATTTATATTATAAATATGATTGTGGAGGTAGGATGTAATTAAGTAATGTTGCAAGTGTTGAATTGTGACATTTTAATGTTTTTCAATTTCTTAAATATTTAGAATCAATCCTAATTGATATGGTTCTAAAGTATATATATGTTATATGCATATGTATGTTTATCTATCATTGTAAAATAAAGAAAAGAAATAGAAAATTGAGACACACAAGATTTATATCGGTTCGTTTAATATGAGTTATTTTTTTCGACAAATTAATATGAGTTGGTTTAGTCTTCGCATTTTGTGAGATTTAACTTTATTTAGGACTTCTAAAAAAAAAAAAAACTTTATTTAGGTGTTTGTGATAACTAATCAAATTCTACACCTTTAAAGTTTATTGGCTAATTGACCTTTACCACATAATTCTCTATGCCTCACTAGGTATGAATGTGTTTCTGATCAACACACTTGGATAACTATACAAAGATCTAGTGTATGAATTTGAGTGTAATTGATATGCTTGAAGATATATTGATTCTTGACTGAGTACTTTGAAGAGATTAAATTCTTCATCGAATGATATGTTTCTGATGATAGAGCAATCTCTTGAAATATGTTTTTGATCTAAATCTATTACAAAGATCTTTGGAATATTTTTTAAATCTATTGGTTTCTAGAGTGCTGAGTGCATAACTCACTTCTTTTTATAGACAAGCTTATGAACTTGGAGCAAAGTCTCTATAGAGCCATTATATTTGACTTTTGAGCGAGATTTGGAGAGCAATCTTGAAATTCACACATAGCTTTGAGGTTTCGATATCGAATTAGGGCGAAAGTGACTAGACTAACAATATCGATATTCATTAAGATTTAAGTGTGGAGAAATAGATAGTTTTAGATTTGAACTTAGCTCATGATTACTGTCGTCTTTTCAATTATTATATTACTCACTCATTTTTAAAATGAATGTCACTTTAGCAACAAATAATAAAATAAATATCATTTACACTTTTCAATATAGAATTATTATTTTACTCCAAAGTGTACCCTCTAATTAATTGAAAGTACTACTTTCAAAGCATTGCACCTATTTTTTTAAGCAAAGAAAAATATATCTTCTATCTTCTATTATACTAAATAGTGGTGATGCTAAACCCTAATGCCTCATGGAAAACCCTAATACCATACATCATCAATGATGTCATGCTCATATAATTGGTGGCTAAACACTAATAGACATATGTTCCAATGAACAAGTGACTTATATAATATAGTTGGATTTGCATGAAAGCCACATGTACTCCATTCCCTTCAAAGCCTAAACAAAAGAAAGAAGAGAATTGAACCTTCTCTCTCTCGTGCTCTCCTTCTCTCTCACTGTCTCACCCTCCTCTCTCTTTCTCCGCCCCATCTCTCTCTTTCTCCGCCCTCTCTCTCACGCTCCTTCTCTCCGCCGCCACCCTTTCCGGCCACACACCACCACACCCACACCATTGGTAGCCCCTCTCTCTCTCTCTCGCTGTTTCTCTCTCTGCCCTCACCTCATCAACCGTAACCCCCAAATTTTAATTCCTCAAATTTTGATCTTGCATGTTTGAAGTCTTCCATGAAATTGGGCCTTTGGATGTCAATAAACTCAGGTGACTGCAATAATCTCATCTCTCTTCCATTTTCTCTATTGGTTGAATATCAAACTATTTTGTTTTGTTTTGTTTTTAATTTTTGCAGAAAAATGTGTGATGAATGAAAACAGGAACATTATGGACAGTAGTGGCAGGCATAGTGACAGTAGTGATAGAGTCAGGAGTGTTGTCATTAGCATGGAGCATTGCACAAATTGGATCATAGAAGTTCATCCTATCTTGATGTTGTTAATCTTCATAAAGGTTGTTTTTTTTTTTTTCCACAATTTGCATAAATAAGGATTATTTCATATTGCAATTCTTTTTGTAAAATAAAATGAAATTTGTGTGGTTAATTGTAATGAAAAGTATTGTTCTTTCTAACTTTAATTAGAGATGTTGAAGAGCTTCAAGCTGTTGATGCTTTTCGCCAGTCTTTGGTCATGGATGAGTTGCTTTCAGAAGCTTTTGATGATTACCATGTGTTGTTAAGGTTAACTTTTGATATTGTTCTTATTACTATGTATGATTTTTGGACTGATTTGGATTATAATTAATGATCTTATAATTGTATTTACTTGATTTTTTGTTTTATTTTATTTATAGATTTTTGAAAGCAAGGAAATTTGATATTGAAATGTGGTCTGATATGCTACAATGGAGGAAGGGGTTTGGTGCTGACACCATTATGCTGTTGATGCTTTTCGCCAGTCTTTGGTCATGGATGAGTTGCTTCCAGAAGCTTTTGATGATTACCATATGCTGTTAAGGTTAACTTTTGATATTGTTCTTATTACTATGTATGATTTTTGGACTGATTTGGATTATAATTAATGATCTTATAATTGTATTTACTTGATTTTTTTTGTTTTATTTTATTTATAGATTTTTGAAAGCAAGGAAATTTGATATTGAAATGTGGTCTGATATATGCTACAATGGAGGAAGGGGTTTGGTGCTGACACCATATGCAGGTAAAATGCACTTATTTTTTTTTTTTACATATATGCAAGAATAAGGATGCTAAACCTTATATGGGAGAATGCAACTTATTTTCCTGACTATGTATATGCACTAATATTTCAATTTTTGATTGAATAACATTTTTTTTTGCAGATATGCAAGAATAAGGATGCTAAACCTCATATATGGGATGATGTACCACCATTGAAGGGGTTAGTTCTTATGGTGATATAGCTTTTTTGGTTTAAAAATGAGAATTAAGGAGGTCGCTTCCATGTACTCTTACTGGTGCGTGTTAAGTGCATTTGTAATTTACTTTTAGTTATAATTCTATGAGTTGCTTCTAATCCCATTTTGAGTTGTTTTCTTGCAATTAGATTTTAGGTGAATTGTGTCAAGGATGTTATAGTTAATAATTGTAATTTGTTATTCCTCAGATATGTATGTTACAAGTCCTGTTTTTTTTAAAGCTCTTAGCCTAAAATATCAAAGCTGAAGCTTAAATTTTATGTCGCGGATCCTTCACATGATTACTGAAGCTAGAATTGTCAGGAAAACCTTCCTCTTTCCTGGTTTTTACACAGGAACCAACCATTGGCTTTTTGATTATTTTTTTTCTTTCAAACCTTCTCTAGATTTTAGACTATTTGCTTTACATATAAGGTAAAGATTATCTATACACTTTGTAAATTAGTAACTAATTCCTCCATTGAAGTTCCTAAATAAAGAGGAGAAAATTGAAAGTAACAATTAAATGCAAATTCAATTTGAGATTTCTTCCTTTTATTAAGGTATGTATTTCATTGTTTAGTGTTGTTTGTGGCTCAGTGAACTTCTAAACTTTGTTTGGTCATTTTTGGTTTATGTTTTGTTTTTAACTCACTATTCTTGCAGGCTTTTAATGGAAGGGGCAGAGAGAGGATTTTAATATAAGGGGCAGAGAGAGGATATGGTAATGATATAAGCATTGAATTGTAGTATTCCACATAGCAATGAACTGGTTGTGAAAGGTGTTGGGTGATCTTTACTGAAACTATATATTGAGATTAATGGTTGAGGCATGTACATTTTCTTCTCTATACTTTTCCAATTTTAATTGAAGAGTATTCTGAGTTATTACAAATGTTTTTGCATCAAAATCTGTTTATAGTATTGGTTGTGTGGTATGTTAATGAACTGTGATATTTTTTCTCTGTTTGTAGTATACACCTGGTGGATCAGCTGATAAATCTAGAGTGTTCATTGTTGGTGATAAAGTGGCACATACAGTCTTCACCAAAAACTAAAGCGTGTATCTGAATCAAGTAGCTCAGGTGGTGTGATTGATACATCATTCAGTTGTGATAGCTCAAATGATTCATGGACTGTGGCATCTTCAGATTCACTTTCACTTCAGCCAATGTTTAAGAGGAGCAGAGCTCAGGATCAGCAGATGCGATTGCCTTTTGTTAATCGTGTGTGTATTGACTGCACCCCAACAAGAAGGTAAACATAACATTAATTAATTATGGACATTTAGTTAAGCATACTCTATATTATTATGCTACGCTTTGATTTGATTAATTTGATATTTTATATTAAGAAGTGTAGTACAAAATACTCATACTTCTCAAGGTTGGCATTTTGGGAATCCCAATTTGCACTCTATGGTGTTGTGGCATAATATTTTTTTCTATCATGAGCATTGTATGGTTTGTATACACTCTATTCTTTCTTTTCTTTTTCTGACCACAATGGATTATAAGAATGTTTCATATTTAGATTTAGATTATTTAGTAGTTTGGTTCATTGGCTTTAAATATTCTATTATGACTATAGTTTAGTATTTTCGTTCATTGGCTTTGAATACCGAGTTTGTAAATAAAAGGTTGATCTACTCTTTTGCCTTTTCTATTCCTTTTATAATGTTGGTATACTTCTTCATAATATATTGATACATTGTTTACACAATTTCATTTATCTATATATATATGGTTAATCATGTTAGTCTATGTTACTTGATGCTAAAACTTTAAAAAAAGGATCGAACCATTACTTGATTACTCAACCTGAAATGAATTTCCTCCACTGTTTCATGAGTATGTGATAGCTGCATTTGATTAACACATGACTACATTTACTAAACTTGAAATTGCATTGATAAGTGAACTTGATATCTATTATTTCTATCAGCATTTTTGGATACTTGACATTTTTAAATTGTGATTGCATTTGGACTGAGATTAATTTAAAATTGCATAGTAGACTATAATGATGTACAATATCTTATGCGGTTGTTTTTAGGAATAAGGTCTCAGAAGTATAAATAGTTAAGGAGAGCTTGAGTTTCTATGATTGTAATAGTGAGTGTTTGTCAATATTTCATTGATTCAATCACTAAGGTTGAACAATTGTTGCAGCTTCTACTTATCTCATTGATGTATTTTATGATTGTTGGATGACATCTATTTTATTTAACAGATGTAAAATAATCACCTAACTATTTGAAGCTCAATGAGTCACTTCCTTTTACATGTGTGAGGAAATGCCTCATTGGATTTCACTGTCACCACTCATGTTCTTTTTGGTTTCAAATGTGTGTTTTATTAGATATAGACTTACAAATTGTGTCCACTGATACATTTTTGATTGACTTCTTTTCCTTTTGGTCAACAGTGTAAGTTTCTTTTCTACACTTTACCACTATATGTAAGTTAGGAGAAAAATGGTTTCTTCCAAGTAGAGTTGTACAAATTTTATTTTACTAATTTTACAATCACATTTGAACTCCTTCTCCCATACTTAGCCTTCCACTACATTTTTCCTTCCATTCCTCCTTTCTTAAACTCTCCAATCTGTAGACTTACTCTACTGATCAATACTATTTAAATTTAGTAAATGATATGAGAAACATGGTCTACACTTGAACCCAAGTCCCTCTACAAACCAAAACTACAACAAAATATATGACCAATAGCAAATGATATGAGAAGCTTTTATTAATTACATGCACATTCCAAAGATTAAAATCTCTTATCACTTAATTATCTTATACACAAGCTCCATTGTATCAGTTCTTATCCACTGTCATCTTCATTAAAGAATTATGAATCATTTGGAAAATTTTATCAATTACAACAACAATGGAAACCAAGTTTTAAGTGCTGCTTAGTTTGAATGATATGATGATTTTATGGATCACAGTGTCTTGAAGATGAGAACCTATATTATGGAATTCAATCCCTCCGATGTAAGTAGTTATTGATAACTGAAATGCATTGTTTGTTCAATTCTGTTATTCGTGTTCTTAAAAATAGTGAAGCTGTCCTTTAACCAAAAGACCATTGCTAAGTATATTATTTTGGAACTCTTACTCTGGCAGGTGGAAATTAACATTAGACGGGATTTTACCGGGTCTCTTAAATGTCAACCTCGGAAAAAGGATTGACATGAGATGCTGGAATTAAATGGATGGCTATCTTCCTAACTATTCAAAGAACAGTTTCTAGCTCATTTTGCTGAAGTAATTGGTGCTCTTCCAATTCAAGAATACATAGCATGAATCTTTAGTTATAGGCTACAGTTACATTTATGCATTTTATTGTACCTTTTTGAGAATCTTATGACCATTTTTTCTACCTAATGACATATTGAAGTTGAAGGATATGGTTTTGGCTACTTTGACTAAATCAGATGTTATTGTTCCAAGTGATATTGTTGAATCAATTGTAGAAGAGGTTCTTAACTTCATTCAACCATATCTATATTTTTTTTTTTAAAATCTAATACCTATCTCTTATTTTTCTTGGCTTGACCATTTTCAGACAATAAAGGAGGTTGAATTAAAAGGAGATGGGAAGATTGATATGGAAGAGGGGAAAAAATATGTAGCAAAAACTCCTTCTCTTCTTAAGATCATGACACTGCCATATCTAAAGTGAGACTCCAATCTCATCGATGAAACTTGATCTTTATCTATGTGGATCTCATGACTTTTCTTTTGAGTAAATTATCAATTCACTGTTATTTGCATAATAAAAAACTCAAATGTTCCCAGCTTTGTTTTGCACACGGAGGCGGAAGATTAGCTGATGCAGACAATTGAATATCAATGAACCATAAGGGTTGCAATTTGCTGCTATAGAATAGAATGCATCTTAATTGTATATAATATAATGTGTTGAAGCACTTTAGTGTACTCTTAGGCAAGTATAAGTTTCATTTGCCTACCCAACTTTAATGGATTAATTTAATTGTTGCATATATATGTACTAAAACCGGTTAAAAAAAATTGTAATAATGTCAATGAAAGATTAAAGAAACTAGATATAAGTACAACAAAAATCGATTGGGAATTGTATAGAATGATTATAGACCAACAAGCATCTATTTTATTTGCACCAGCATAGAATCATTTTATTTTGCTGGAACACAATAAATGGAATTAGATTGATAACTTTTTTGTTTAAAATAGGCTCTTAGGCAAGAATTAAATGATTATTCTAATTTTATACTTTTAACTTTTTGATTTATATATATGGCGTTCCACCGAATCCGTGCAACGCACGGATGGCATATGCTGTAGTAATTTATGTTTGCTTTGGTATGTAAGTGTAGGCGACAAAGATGAATGAAGTGTTTTATGTTTCCTTTATCTCAACCAAATAATCTTAGTAGTTGGTTTTTGTGTTGTATTAACCCCTCTTAGTATTTCTCACTAAGTATTCAATGATGTGTTTGTGATAAACCTTCTCTATCAATTTAAACCCCTTTATTTCAAACAACAACCATGATTGACATACATATGGTGTTCCGTCGAACCCGTGCAACGCACGGGCCGGCGTCTAGTTAAATAAAAAGGAGTTTAAAAGACTGAGCTGACAAAACCTAACCTAGCAACCACACAAGAATGTATGAATCAACTTAAAAGAGAATTACAAATGTGAATAACTCACACAAAAGTGGTATAAAAGACAAAACCCACACTTAAGTGTAACAACCTTAAGCACCCATTTTGAAGTGATATAATATTACTTTTTATGAAAATCAATTATTGTTGTTATTATTATTTATTTATTTTTTTACTATACAAGTTTCAAAATAGTTTTCATAAGTTACTTTCTTTAACAAGTGGATCATATTAAGTTGTTAACCAGTGTTTCTAAGATACTATAAATAAGCGGAAAAATTTTGAATTCAAATTTAACACTTACAAATTATAATCACTCTCTTCCATGTATGGTTAGTCAATTTTTTATTGGTCAAATTTTCTATTTTTGTGGATTAATCTAATTCGGATGTCAATTATGTCATCAAGTGATTTTAGCTTTCCCAATGACAATTGCAGGAATCAAACTATAATATTCTCTACTAAATTCAGGTCAATCACTACTAAATTAGTTAACAATTGATTACGTAAATATTTTTTACCGAATAACAATGACGTTCATTTAATAATATATTTTTTTACTAAATAATACTCGTATCTCTTATCATCTACTAGTATTAAACTACACTTAAATAACCATGATTCTCTAATTTTTTTTCATTAATCAATAGATATACGATCCTCTTAATGTACCAAAAAAATAAAATACGATCCTCTTCAAAAATATTCAATTGACATTTAGCTATAAAATCCTAACCGTCAAATCAACAAACTCAAAATCACTCCTGCCGTTACACCAACCTTCTTCTTCTTCTTCTTCCTCCGCCGTCGGCCACCGTGCCGGAGGAGGTTAAAATATGGATTACTACAACATCCTTAAAGTGAATCGAAATGCAACCGAAGACGATTTAAAAAAATCATACAAAAAACTTGTATTGGTATGGCATCCAGACAAAAACCCTATCAACAAAACCGAAGCTGAAGCCAAATTCAAACTCATTTCAGAAGCTTATGATGTTTTAAGCGATCCACAGAAACGTAAGATCTATGATCGTTACGGTGAAGAAGCGTTAAAATCCGGTGAAGTTCCTCCACCATCTCAGAAACATTCTTCTTATGCTTCTTCTTCATCTTCTTCTTCCTCTTCGCGCCCGTTTCGGAATAAACACCCTCAGAATAATACTACTTCTTTTCGCTTTAATCCTAGGGATGCCGAAGATATTTATGCTGAGATCTTTGGTGAAGCTGGTCCGGAAAATGTGGGGAATCGTAGGACATCGAATGGTGTGCCGGCTGGTGGTAGTCAGGCGAGGAGGAAGGCTGCTCCTGTTGAGAGGCCATTGCCTTGTAGTTTGGAAGATCTTTATACAGGAGTTGATAAGAAGATGAAGATTTCTAGGACAATTACTGATTTTTTTGGGTAAATTAATCTTAAACCCTAATTTTATTTGTTATTATGATGTGCATTGTTTTAATTTTTTGTTGTAAGGTCTGAATGTTTTGTTGATTGTAACTAGTTTTAGAACCTAGAGTGAATAGGAATTTGGAATGTGATTTAATTACTAATTATACACGAGTATGGACAGTGGATACGGCACTGACACTGAACAACATAATTGAATGTAATCATATGTGTTGGTGTTGTACATTGATAGGTGTTGGACATGGACATGTCTTCGATCAGAAGTATTGGTGTTGTAGAGCTAATTATTAGTAATAGAAACTCATCTAATGGCGTGATTATGAAATTGAAGTGACAACAATCCCCGTTTTTCTTAGAGTGATTTGATAATAATAGAGTTATACAAGTGTTATTCCTAACTATAGTGGTGATAACTGAGCAAGTCAATGCCCAATCTGATTGTTCTGAGAGTACAAAACCTAAGTTTATGAATTGGATTTCATTACTAATTATTACTAATCAAACTCATCTAATGACAACTGCTTTCTGCCTAGAGTGATTGATAATAAGAGTTATATTAGTGTTGTACCGTGAGCTTAGCTCAATTGGTAGGACATTGCATTATATATGCAGGGGGGCCGGGGTTCGAACCTCGGTCACCCCACTTATCCACCTTAAGGGTGGAATTTCTTCACTAGGCTACTTGACCAAAAAAGAGTCATATTAGTGTTACACCAAACTATTTAAGTTTTGGTTTTGTTTGGGAACTAATAGGGGAGGAGAAGGGAGGGCTTGGGGGAATGGGAAGGGGCGATATTGATATGTTTGATCCTAGGGGTATAGTTTAGGACAAAACATAGATGCAATGCTTAGAGTGTAGTTCTTATTGTTCCTCTCACAAAGAGACAATCTTGTTTTCGAAAAGACAATTTTTTAGTCGAGAACAGTAGGAACAATGTTAAGTTATATCCTTTATTTTCCTTCAATAAACTTAAACCTCCCAAATTGGAGGAGTTCAATAAATTTATTAAGGGAGGGTTTGTACATGTTTCCCAAATCATTATTCTCTTTTTATACTACTCAAACCAAAATCATACTAGTTGTTATTCACATTCACCAGCCCTCCCTTCCAAAGGTATTCTCTGAAACTAGGTGACAAACTCTCCTTCCCTCTCCTCTCGAGTCAATCTCCTTTTCTCTCCTAACTTACAAATAGGATATCACGGGGTGGTTGGACATAAATTCAATTGCAAGGATTGAATCTTGCATTTCGTTTTGCTCCAGTTCGTAAAATGTTTAATGAAGCATTTTCCTAATTGATATCCTATCTGACAGTTTCGTAAACCACTGCAACGGTGATCCCGAGTCAAAATGAGGGGGCCAAAGTGTTAGTTTCCTAGGTTAAGTTGAAGTCTGCATCTAAATACACAGCAGAAGACCTTGGCCAATTATTTTGAGGGGGCCAAAGTGTTAAACATACACAAGCGAGCAAGAAAAGCTCACATAGAACTTTTGGCCTCTTCTACAAGTGTGTTCTGCTTTCAACTTAACAAATGGATATCCCACCATATCTCACCAACAAACAAAATTAACTAATCAAAAACTTACTAGCTGAAAAGGATATTTTAAACAACTAGTTTTAATATTTCAGTTATTTTCAATGCAGTTTGTATGTGGTTATGATTGGGTTGATTTATCTGTTATTTTCTCTAAAGAAGGAAACTGTTATTTGTTTTAACTGTCAAGACAAGATACTGAGGTCATAATATATCTATCCAACGACAAAAAGTTTAGAGTATCTGGAGAACTTTATTCTAGTAGTTTATCAAATTACTGTATTACATAAAAGAACCAGGGATATGGAATTGGTATGTTATACTCATAGCATTATTGTCTTTTTAGGAAATTTCTTGAACAATTATTTCATCTAGGAAATCAATATTTTCTGTTTATTACAGTGTTTGACATGTGCAAACCATTTCAGGAAGAGTCGGACCGAGGACGAGATTTTGACTATTAAACTAAAACCTGGCTGGAAAAAAGGAACAAAGGTTACCTTCCCAGAGAAGGGTAACCAGGAGCATGGTGTTATCCCGGCAGACATTATTTTTGTAATTGACGAGAAACCACATGCTCGTTATACAAGAGATGGTCATGATTTGATTATTAACCAAAGGATAAGTCTTGTTGACGCTCTTACAAGTAAAACGTTAGAAATCCCCACCTTGGATGGAAGGAATCTCATGGTCCCATTGCCAGGTATAGTCACACCTGGCTATGTGCACGAAGTCCCTAATGAAGGAATGCCTATATCTAGAGAACCTGGGAGGAAAGGGGTTTTGAAAATTAAGATTGATGTCAAGTATCCCACGAGTCTAACTCCTCAGCAAAAAATTGATCTAAGGAGAGTCTTAGGTTGAAACAAGTAAATTTTTGTGTATGCACATTGTGAATATATATAATGTGCATGCTATTTATGCATGTGAATAGCAGGGGGTGAATTTAAGTACTTACTAAGGGCTAGCATACCAAGGTGCCATACTTGATTTTTTGGTTTTTTTTGCAGGGTAGGAATGGTAAGTTAATGACAGGAAGCACCGATCTTGGTGAAACAAATAGGTTGTTAAATTCTGCTGGTTTTTTATTAGCTTGTTTTTCCTTTTTGATTAAACTTAGGTTTTTGAAGTCTTGATTGTATCACAATGAATCATGTTTCACACGATCTAATTGTATAGAATTCCTATGCTTTCATTATTGCCTTTGTTTTGATTTTTTGATCATGAAAAGAAAATGAGGCTAAAGTTTCTCTTTTGAATTTTCTTTAATGGAAACACTTGATGTGATTTTTGTCCATGATCTGAAAAACTTAGAGTGCGTTTGTTTAAGATTTTAAAAAAATGATTTTTTTTAAAAAAATCTAGAGATTTTTATGTAGAGATTTTGAAGAAAATCTAAAGCTACTTTGTGTTTGTTTACAATCATAAAAATATATTTTTTTAAAATAGGAAGTTCCTACACTTAGGTTCCTTAGTTTTTAAAAAAATAGATTCTTGAAAAGCTATTAGAAATAGCTTTTCATTTTGGGGTTCAAAATGATTTTTTAAAAAATCTATAAAAAACACTACCAAAACTACAAAATGGATTTTTTTAAGAAAAAAATAGTTTTTTTCTTGAAAAAATCCAAAACAAACGGACACTTAATCTTGTGTGTGTTCTTTACATCATTACTAAATTAGATTATCCATACAACTGGTGGTTGTGTTATAGTATTAACAACTCACATGTGTTTACCTATTTTTATAAAGAAATTTATGTTAACATGATCTTTATTGCTAGAGTTTGTAGGATCTACAAGGGATTCAAGGTTTATAACATAAATTATATCTTTACATATTAGAGTTTTTTTCTCAATAAATACAAGTGTTAAAAATTAAGATCTAAGGTTTTGAATTTGACACATGCAAAGAAATTAAGATCTTTTGCGTGTAAACTGTATATTTTACTTGCCTTTATCATGTATATTTTGATATGTTGCAGTATATACAAATTTTTTAAAAAAATATAAGATATATTCAAAGTTAATATCAAATAAAAAAACTAACAGTTACTTATGAAGTTGTATTCATCATTGTTTCAGAGTTAAAACCATCAATTATAATATACTTAGGTAAATTTTTTAGCAATATCATCTTCAAATTAAAATTCACGATCGTAACTTTTTAGTTGATTTTGAATTTTGAATTTTGAATATGATTTTAGTTTGTGCAAATCATCTTCTATAATGTTATGTGCAAAAACAAATTGATGCATAGCATGATAAGCTAGCAATGATAATATCAAACAATCAAAACAAAGACAAATTGGCAATGCCTAGAATTGACAATAACGATTTATACTAGATCACAATTTGCATGCTGTCTCAATCTTTTTCCCGTTGTAATTTGTGAATTTGCAAAGGTGCTTTTGAAAAGATAAGACAAATTAGGATTCTAATAAATTAATCTTCATGGTTAAAAGACTTTATTTTTTCGGTACCTTAATCTCCACCGATCCCTCTTCTAGCTGTAACTGACTATGTAGATATGTTATTGCCACATCTCCATCATATGAAACAATTTAAATTAACTAATCAAAATAGCATGATACACAGTTCATATTTAAAACAAATTAAATCACAACGTACATCCAAAAAGAAATAATCTGCAAATCATAAACATATACACCTATCAATTGACGATTAATGCAGAATAATACAAATAAACCATTTAAAATTATTATCATAAGATTAATACACTTGATTAAAACCACAATCAAGTCTTAGAGTAGTGTTTGTATCAATAAAATCCGATCTTGCGGTTGCGTAAAATATCTAGACAATGTATCAAACTATTCTCCAAGACAGAGAATTTTTCCTTCAGAATCAATTGAAGGAGAATAGAAGCATCATACAGATACAAGTACCCCCAGTACATAAAAAAGAAGGAGAGAGAGAGATACAAGTACACCATTATTTAGTAGCAACAACTACCATGAAAGGACGTTGATTCAATAACTATTTCCAGGTTGACGCAAAGATTCTGTAAGCATGGAACTTTTTGTACCTAAGTTATGTGGCTATATTTGCAATATTTTGTCAGCAATGGGGAAGGTAGGAGCCACATCAACAGGTACCTAAGGTAAAGAATAATAATATACAGACAATTAGTTTTTTCATTACTTTAAAATCACAGTCTGGATGCAGAAACATTGTATTAGAACACTTGATATATAATAATTTTATATTTTAGAAAATAAATTGCACATACATGTTAAGATTATTATTCAGTTACATGGAAAAGAGTAGGTGAAGAATGAGGACAAGCATGTGTAATTATAATCATGCAACGAAAAATATAAGCTTTATAAAACACTAATATTGATCAACAATTTTGGATCTGAAATATGACTTCTATAAAATGAGAGGTGCTCTGCTAATAAAGTGCAGGAATATTTCCGTTAATAAAAATATCAATGTTCAATTTTGAAAACATTGGTTATAACTATGTGTTACTTCATTTTTGGATCCCTTTTTTAGTTTTCCTATATACTTATAGTCAAGATAAGAGAGGTTATGCTATACTTATATTATACAACAGTGACCGAGACCAACTATCTTGCAGATAGATAGCAAACTGACATCAATATCTAATGCATGTCACACAAATAAGGCGTCATAAGTTGAATGTAAACATACATGGATAACTTCAATTTAAGATACCACAGAGCCAGAAGAAACACAGGTGAGATGCAAAAAGATTTGTAATAATTCAAAAGTCTTCAATTAAAATTGGAAAAGTATAGAAAAGAAAAGGTATCGGCTTCAGGAGTTTTGAAATAGTGTCCCAAGAAAAGTAAGATGCTAAACTCCTTCAAATGATAAAAAATAGGGACGGCAACTGAACTGATACTGTAACTGTAGTGCCACTCCATAGACAAACCCATATCTGCATAGGTAAGAACTTCAATACTAATCTACTTACTTTTGGTATCAATATGATCTTTTGTAATTTGCTTATTTGACAAACTAGTAATTAGTGAACCACAAATGTTATTCTAATACTAGTATTAATAATGACAAAAACCAGGCTTACATATAACTTGGTAGAAAAAAATATCCAAAGATAATTCATTTCTTAATTATAAAATATTACATCAAGAATCATTAACTTATTCAGAATCTTTCAAATCGTGATTGCAAATCTCTTGTCTTGATTATAAGCAAAAAAACTAATTTTCACACTTACTAAGAAATTTAATTAAGTGCAATTAATTTTTTTTATCTTATAAATAAACTACGGGTATTTTCAAAAGTACCCTTCATAGGAACTTGTTCCATTGTACATAAAAGAGTCATTGCAAAATAAAAGTTATATATTTTTGGCAAAGGTGGAAAATAGAAGTAATATTAATTGAGGGGTATTTTAGGGATGACATTATTAATAGAGTAAAAGTAGTTAGATTTGCTTCTATTTGAGAAACAAAAAACATAAGTACTTTTTTGCTTATAATCGAGACCTGGGGGAGTAATAAATATTCTATGAAGTTGGGTTGGCAACTCGAGCCTTAAAAAACAATTTGCAAGATGCGTAGTGCACCTACTTATAAACACATGTTTAGGTCATATCTCACTCAAAGTAAGACTCTTAACACACTCCGTCACGCCCAAGATTTGACATTTGGAGCGTGACCCGAGTGACCTGAGAGTGGAAACCTAACAACAAGTGGCCCAATGGATTTTGGATAGGTTCTAATACTATCTTAAAATATGGGCTGGGCCTAACTCAGTCCTTACAAAACCGGCTTATAAGGTGAAGTTTGTCTGTCCCTCCCTACTTATAAACACAACGGTTTGGACTCAACAAATATATTGTGCATTTATGGGTAGAATTTAGTACTACATATAATATCTATATTGTCTATATGATAAAATAACAATTACAAGCAAGCTACCCATAGTGCCCAATTTATTGGTAAAAGCTACCATTGTGAGTGATTTTCAAGGGTCTAGGCCTAATTTTGATTACAGATTAAGATTTCTGACATTAGAAATTTTGTAAACAAGGTATAGGTTTCAAGAATTTTGAATACATGGGTCATGAGTAAATACTAGTTTAGACAACTAATTGGGATTTTGTATTGTGAAAATCTCTAAAATTTGTTCTTCTTATTGCAATAAAGCCTTACTTGGCACTACAACTACTCATGGTCAAATCACAACAAAAGTTAGCACAACACTACAGTCTATGATTAATACCTGAATATCCTCTAACTTTTCCAGAGCAACTTTCAATGGCTCTGTCATCACACCGTATTTCTGAAGAAGCAAGCCAGCAGCCTCTTTATCACCTTGAGCTTGTATGGTGAGTATCTCCGTGCTCAGGCCTTCAACTGCACCTTCAATCTTTAGAAAGAAAAATATAATTTATATCACTTATCTTAGGATCGAATAGACTCAAAATGGAGGGAGGAAAATAGAAAGAATTTGAAGAAATAATACCTTCGAAAAATCCACAGAAAATTTATCTCCAGAATGAAAGACAAAGGCTCCTTTCTCATATAACCAGTTGAACTGCAATGCTTGTCCTTTCCTGACAATATGCAGTAGAATTAGATGCTAAATTACAACAATGGACACCAGATGAAAGAAGAATGTGTAGCTAGCAACGCACCCATGAGCTTCCTCTAAGCCAAAACGTACTGAGCGGAAGCATCCAGCAAGAAAAGAAACATACATGGACTTCAATAAGCTTTCGGAAAGCATGTCCTGATGAAATCATACAGATAATCTATGTATTAACACAGTCCTAAGCCACAGAACAATAAACTATCTAGAAAATGTATAGAAAAGCTAAACATAAAGTATAACCAGGGATTAGGGAACTACATAGTTATCAAGTGATGAAAGTAATCAGAGCGCAATCTTGAGTTTATATTATTCTTTTTTATTTTCATGTTCCCTTCACTAGTACTTCCATGTTTTAGAAAGATTCCTCATCCTCTTTCTTTTTATTTCCTTTCTCTCTCCATAAATTATTATTCCATCCCCAGAGAAAAGATATAATAGCTAACCTGAGAGATTAAGAACCTCAATGCCCAGAGGCCAACTATATCAGCCTTTGCTTCTTCCAGAACTGAGTGAAATTCTTGCAATTCCTGTATCAAACGATTAGATATTGTAATTGATATTACAAAAAAAATAATGACGTGATACAAATAATTTTATAATCTCGGTGCATATTAAATAATTCCACATATGTAATTACAGTATTAGTGCCGGCATAGTAAGAGATGTGGGATTTTACAAAAAATCTGACATGGGTAAGCTAATATTAATTTTAAAAATATACAAATATAAGTATATATAATTATACGTAAACATGACTAAACTGCATACTCGATTAAAAAAACATAAGCATATTATATAAAAGGGGATTAAAATACGCAACATGACAAAAGTTAGTGAAGATAATAATCAGCTGTTCAACTACAAGGCCCCTCTCCCAAGCTTCCTTCTGCCAGCCCTTACTTATTCCAAACCAGGTCTGAGCTGACATCTCCATGGGCTTGATCAGGTGGCTACCAAAAGCAAAAGTAAAGGAAACTATTCTAGAAGGGATGGACATACAATCTAAGTTAGTGACCCATTGAATGGCCATTGGTCACCTGTTTACAGCCAAGAAAGTGACTGAGCTGTTCTTGAAGGAGATAGTGTTCTTCCATGGATTTTTTTCTTCCATTGTTTCATATGAAGACCAGATCTTTACAAGTTAATTTTTGAAGGAGTTGATCTGGATGGTGGGAACTCATATCAAGTTTATAATTGCCTACTATCCACATTCAAATGGCCAAACCTAAGTAGTAGCAAAGGTATTCAGCATGGGCAGAATTCTGATTTAAACCAACTGTAATGCCTCTACAAAAACCAGAAATGATCCATCACACTCATCTGTGATCAACAGTACATTGGTGAGATGCTGGAATCCGTCATTGGAGTGTGTCACAGCACCTATCAAGGTGAGACTCGTAGGAAACGAACAATAGTGGAAAGGTGTTATAATTGTCAATTGATAGTAAAAGACATAGCAAAGGTGTTATAATTGTCACATCATAGTGGCAGATCTCATTAACTTATTGATGGTGATGGTTATGAAGCATTAGTGAGGCATACTAAAAGTGTCACTATGTTAGTGGGGTTATAGCAGAAGTTCAACTAATGTTTTCTTAAATAAGGCATATCTTGCGACTTACCAGTCTCACAGTCGACTGTTGACCATTTGGAAGTGTTATTGTATGAGGTCCAATTCCATGGCAGCATTCATGGCAAATCGTATGAGTAAAAAATGATTCAAAATCTACGAGTTCTTGCTGTTCCACAGCAACACAGGCACCAGCTATAGGTAAAAGAATCTGATTGAACCTGATAAGAAAAGACAGGTTTTCCCAACATAAACTATCCATTTAAAAAAATGTTACAGAAGAAAATCATCATGATGGCAAGTTGAAATTTGAAGAAACAAGAGCATTTAGGGTCGAAAACTTACTTAGCCTCTGAAACATTCTTAAGCATGACCATTGATGTTCCCCTGTCATTTACAATTCGCTCATCATTTGGTAGATTGAAAGCAAGAGTTTGTGGTCCCTTGACATCCTGAAATAATATACCAAAGTACAATTTCCAGTTTAATAATTTCAAGCATGAAGTAATGCAATTTAGGTTAGAAACGCCAGCAAATTGTATTAGAAAGGACATCATAGGGAAAATTGTGTCCACCATAACTACTGCATAAGCTAGATGTCAGATGTAACGGATTGAATTGTTTCTCCGCACACACATACACACACACACACACACACAGACACACACACACACACACACACACACAGAGAGAGAGAGAGAGAGAGAGAGAGAGAGAGAGAGAGAGAGAGTAGTCAAATATTCATAACACTAACCCCTGCATTATAAAGAAGTTGGATCACACGGATAGGTGCTGCATTCACATGTTTTGATTTGTATGCATTATCCATTGGAAGATTTTGCTCCAGAAGCTTCAATAGCAAAATTATTTGAGATATCATTCACACTAAATTGAGAAAAACTTAATAAAACTACAAAATTTAATCCAATTAAAAGGCTTGAGGCGTAATACCTGCAGATTATCACCAAAAAGTTTCAGTTGAGCTGTTGCTTCATCGTCCCTGATTCCAATATATGCTTCAAAGGTAGCCTAAAACAATCAATGCAATTACCAAGTTAGACAGCCAAATGTCTTTGGAAGAGTTGGGCGACGAAAGGGACTCCAAAAGAGTGAACTGAATATAGCTCTAATCAATGGGATGAAGTGTGAGACCACAAAATATTGTCTCTAGGACTAGAACCAATGTGGGACTTTCACAACTTTCACGCATTTTACAGAAGTCTTTCTAAATGTGAGAATGTTGACAATTTTCCAGAGAGTATCGACTGTCTAGAACATAATTGATAGTTGTTTAAAGATTTCAAACAAGAGCATTGCGTTTGCATCCATATACAACAGATGATTACAGACTAGTACCAGCTTAGTCGCACCAATACTTAGTCATTATGATTCATCTATACAATCACACCAAATCTTTTAGATGTTCACATGACACTCGAAAATGTTACTATTGTCTCAAATGATTTATTAGATAACTGAAATAAATAGTAACAAAGGTCGTTAAAAGATACTCAACACATGATTGTCCAAGGATCTTCCTTGTATGTACTTAATCAACAAATTATGTAAGGGTGCCTTGAACAATAATGAAACTCCGAGAATACAAGGTACACACATCCACAAGAATCATCAAAGACTAAGAGTGTTTCTGTCTGTGTTGTGTCTTAAAATTTGACCGTAAATACTGATGTTCTTGACAATGCTTAACAATGCCGAGTGTTTATATATCGAAACATTACATAAACGAAACCAATAATTTTTATGTCCATTCCAACATTTTAATAAGTTAACTTAACTGACAGTAGGCCAGTAATGACACCAAGATTCAATCAATACTAACATTTTCCAATAAAAGTAAATAAACTAAGTTTGACATTATCATGCTTTGGAGATTTGAATTGTATATTTATGTTGCCTTAAAGCCTTGTTTTCAATAATTACCTTATATCCAAAAAGTTTATCTTCATAAGTTTCGTATGGCCCAATTGTCACATCCAGCTTAGAGTCCTGCATAGAGAAGAGAATGCCAAATAAATTCAGGATTCAGAAATCTTATACATAATAAAACTCATTACCGTAACAACACAAGCACAGTGTGGCAGAAAACAACACTAAAGCAAGGATAGATGATGGGAACAAACATAGAGCACACCACAGATAAAAAAGTGGAAGAAACAAAATTGATGCAATTCGGCACCTCTAGCTGATATCTATGAAAAACTCCAAAAAAAGTATTTCACCATTTCAAAATAAAACTATAAGTTCATTCACCAAAAAAAAGAGTATATGTTGTCTAAACTTGAAAACCCATCTCAAGTAGTGTATCACTGATAGGACCTGAATAATACGAGATCTCGTGCTCTTTTTTTTGGAGTTGAAAAGATTCACCAAAAACATAAAAGATTATAAGCTCTGGAGAAATTCCTCATCTCAAAAACAACTATTTTTTGAAAAATTTCCAACAACTTATAATGATTGTATCATAAAAGTAAACTAGACAATATTGACTAACCAATTCCATCCAGCATATGTCAGAGTCATAATAATCATTTGAAAGGAAAGCGTCAGCCTTGCTATGTAGCAGCTTCTTCAAACTACACTCAGAACAATCAGTTATTAGCCAACAATGTACAGTAATTAGCATGTAGCTGAAAATCGATGAGAGAATGGATGAAAGAACAATATACCTTGTTGAGTTGGTAATGTCTCCAGCTTTATGCAAAAAATCAGCAGCTTTTGCAAGAAGTGACTTGTACTCTTGAGAATAGGGAACTATATCCAAATCCTTAGATGAACCTACTTTATCATTGGACAGACCGGAATCTAAAATAAATTCACTGTGCCTTTTAATAACAGTGAAAAAGCTTGTTGCTTCTTGCTGTTGATCCTTTGCTAGACTGTCATTCCATATATTGAACTCCTGCAAAACAGAAGTTTTCATGTTTTTCATATATCAAACCAACTGTTATAATAAAATATGGTTAGCTTTACACAACAACAAAAATCCTATCATAAATCATATCTAGTCACAAACCAATCAGATCTGAATTTTTTCTACGGTACCCTTTTGTCCATGTCAGGGGGATAGAAATTAGCACCGGCAGGTTTAAGGATGGGAAATGCTGCTCTGTATTCCAGGCCTTTCCACTCTCTAACTGTCCTAGTTGCTTTAGAGAGCAGCCTTATTGCTGAATCTGCAGTTGTCAAAAATGCCTGATCATCGTCAAGAGTAGACCTGCAAGAATAAACACAATATAATTACACATGTATGTGAGAAAAATAGATCTTTTAAATAACGAGGTTTTACTCTGAATATTGTTAAAAGAAACAACTTGCAGTGTTCAACGCAGATACTCATTTCTCGAGAACACCATTCAAATTTAGCAATTTCAAGTGTCAATTGTCATTTTAGTTCAGTTCTTCTCTAACTCTGTGCTTGTAAAAAGATAACCAGACATAGATCCAGAAGTAACATACACATACTCAAAATCCACTAATGCTTTTTCCAATGACCATCCTTCCGACAACTTCACAACATCCAATATAAGATTACTTGCTTTATTGTTTTTTCGATTCTATGAACTTGAAATGATCCACTAATTGGTCCTGATTTCTCCTTTAAATGAACCACGTAACAATGAGGGGTATTTGAATCCCCACACCTCTGCAAGGATATTGACCACATCTAAACACAGAGACCTCTGGGATTAGGTGTGCCCCCCACCCCACAAGCCCGACATGCATCGGTGTCCGACACCCATACAACATGTGTCCGACAACATATGTCCTCTACTCCTCTCATCTCTCATTTTCAAATTTCCTCTCACTTCATACATGTCCTATACTTTTGAAAGTAGCAGTGTCAACATGTTTGTGTCAGAGTTTGTGACCACACTCAAAAGATTTTCAGATTGTGAATAAGATTTGAATCTAAAGATGCACCTCCCTTTCTTGTTCCCATGTTTACATTTACCTTTACCACCCCTTACCATTTATCTAAATTTTAACACACTTAACAAATTTGTGTCCTATAATTTTGAAATGAGCCAGATGATGCTAATAAGACTGTCTTGTTAGCAATCACTGGCCTCAGACTGAGAAAACAGATTCTCGGAGGAATCTTAATCATAAATGTAGTAAATTAACCAATCTAGACAGTTGGAATTCTCAAATGTGTGCTCAAGAACAAGAAAACACCCGAGTTTGACCTTAAGTCCAAGTTGATTTTCTGAGATACAAAATCACCAAAGTCTATCCATCTCAGTGTGTCTGCAAAAATATATAACATTCAGTTGGTAGAGTAAGTTGTCAAGATTTAAAGGACTTACCATGGGCTCTTGTTTATCTGATAATAGGACCATTTCAATTTATTTAACTCTGACGTATTAGCATGCTCCTTCAACCAATCTCTAAGAGCGGGATTACTGTACCACGACTGATAGGGAAATAAAAAAACAAACTTCAGTCATACACAGTATTATTCGAACATATCTGTCTTCTTGGTTCTACTGTACCAATCAGAGTTAAAATATAGAATGATGTTTCGGAGGACAAAATAAATTATCAATCAAATTTCACAAAATGATTACTAAAACCGATGTACCAGGCGTGACACGTGGAACATTATTACATGCATGTGAAAAATTATTTGCTCAGACAAAAGCTTAGAATTTATATACTTGATATGAGCATGCACATTGAACATAGAAATCAAAATCAATACACATAAGGTACATAAAAATTGCATGCAAACACATCTATAAATGTATTGTAAAATAAACCTGCAGATAAAAAATTTCATCCATAACAGTTGCAGCCTTGAGAATAAAAACAAGAGCCTCTTTGTCTGAATCTGCAAGTCCTGTCAACTGCCAAAACAAAACAAAAAAATAAATTTATTTCAAAGGTTAAAAGGGGACAACAAAGTTTATGATAAATATGTTGGTCATCCATGTATTGTTACACTCAACTAATAATGATATCATAACCTTGGTGATGTAAAAGATGTATAGAACTAATTGCTAGTAACACATGTCAACTTGCAAATATGTGCGATATTAAAATATTATGATCTTCCTTCTGCTCATGAATCAACAAAATATTTGACATTGCAACAAATGCTTTGACATGTAGCTTTTGGCCACATGAATCAGAATTTTCTTAATCAATCAGGATCAAGAACCCGCTGCTGAGAAAATACAGATCAAAGTTATGTTTTGTTAATAGTTCAAGAAAGACGAAAGTCTTAAAGAGAAGTAAAGTCTTCTCCAATCTCTAATAAAAAAATGTCAAGAAAAACAATGGAACAGTGCAATGCCCAAAAATATATAAATAGAATCATAGATTTTTTACCAACTAACAGACAATTTCAATATATTGCCACTGTTAAGATTTTATGATTCAGCTTAAATTATCCATTTGGATAACTCCTAAATATCAACGTTCTTCTTGGCAAGATCAAACTCAATATTTATTTTAAGTTACAGAATTAAATCCCACTGAATCAAAATTGTTATTATTGATGTGAACATTAAGCTGTTGAGAGTACATGGGATTGGTCCAGATTTACTTTGTACCACCCTCATAAACCGGTGCAATATATATATATAGACACACACACACACACAGAGGGAGACTGAGGTATACACTTCCAATTACAGTATCAGTATCTCCAGCTCTCTTATTTACTCTATCTACAAGGTATCACAGGCCTACTAAGGCAATGGTTTTCCCACAACCCCTCGCCACATAAAAAGGAAAAAAGAAAAAAGAAATAAAGTTAAATCAGGAAAAAACAACCAGCCGTGGCCATATATTGAAGAAAGATAAATACTACTAACAACACATTCTCATATACATTATTTTATTTCCAACAAATTGATGTCAAGTGAAAATCACAGTGGTCCACAATATTATATGGATCTCGTTCAATATTCGGTGGATGCATTACTTATTTAGGACCCACAAGAATTTAATCAAATAATAGTGTTGAAAAGTGTAGGTTAGATTTCTTATGAAGAAACCAACCAGATCTTGAAACTGCAAGTGAGCAATGAGAACGTCCAGGTATTTTTAAAAGGGAGATGGCTCATATTTTGGCAATGGAAAAGTGTCAAGTTGGTTTGATGAAAGCTCGGTCACTTTGGCAGATTTTCAGTCGCCAGGTACCATTTCAGATATAATAATCAATCCGTGTTTCCAGATGTTTTGTTTTTTGGTGCTGTTTTTGGTGTTGCCGAATATTTTTTAGCTGTTTATTGCAGTTGTTTGGTGGAATTTGTGTTCTTTTATCTCTGGTTATTAAATTTCCATGTGTAATGTCTACAAACAACAAGAATAAGAATCCCATCTGAGGTGCACATATCGGAAGATGCATGTCTCCTACTCTAAGTCTCTGTTTTATCTCTCTGTTCAGTAGTACTTGCATCCAATAGTTTAGCTTATCTTTTGTTATCTAGTATTTTGCCTTGTGACCCATCCCCTGGTTAAAAGGCTACCCCTAGATCTTTTGGTAAATTGAAATTAGTTATTTCTATTTCAGATCAGTTCCAACTGTTTATAATAGTTGTAAATGTATAAAAACATTTCAGCTACTATTCTTTCCATATATTCATAAGACCCTGCCAAGTGAAACAAAAACAATCTTGCTTTACTGTTTCAGACAACAAAAAAAAATCAGACCCATTCGAAGAGGGTTGTGATATGATCGAAATGCTGGAATTTAACCATATGCTGTTCAATTGTCAGAAGCACGGGAAGATAAAAATAATTAAAGCTAAATAATTGATGGATAGAAGTCAATATAATGCAACAATGCAAACAAAATTGAAATCACAACAACCTCTACATTGAGAGAAACAGGAGCATAGCGACTTAGTTGCTTTTGTAGAGTCAAACTGCGTGCTACGGTATTCTCTTTGTACCTTCAACAAATATATAAGGATTAGCAAAATTAAGTATATGATCAATGTCTGTCAATATTGAGTGCTAGGTAGTTATCCCTCAGTATATCTAGTCATAACTCACAAGTATATGAAGATTTAAAGAAAGTTGTAGTTTAAGACATAATATAAATATAGGGAATGTGCACTTTAAAGGTAATCTATGCAGCTTGAGTTTGGATTCGAAACTGTTGAAAATATTAGGGTCTACGTATTTATTGTATAGGTGATGATTGTCTATTACTTATAAACACTTGTTCAGGCCTTGTCGCAACCGATGTGGGACTTCTTTAACACACCCCCTCGCGCCGAGCGCTATTGAGCTTGCGGCGCGGATATAAATGGTGGAGGGCCCGATCAGAAACCTGATTGCAGGCGGCCCGACGAAGTGGCCCAGCGAATCGTGGATAGGCTCTGATACCATATTAGAATTGGGCCTAACTCATCCTTACAAAACCGGCTTGTAAGGTGAGGATTGCCTATTACTTATAAACACTTGTTCAGGCCTTGTCGCAACCGATGTGGGACTTCTTTAACAGATTATATAACCAAATCTTCTCAAGTAAATAGGAATAGTATTGCCAATGTTTATTTTATATTCCTTGTCTTGAGCCTGTATAAAATAAATTGAGTTTGTTGTGTAGTTGAGACTTAAGAGACACAGTTTCGCCATTTCACGCCTTTGTTCCCTCTCATTCAACATGGTATCTAGGGCTTGACAGATGTAACCCTAAACGCCGTGCCTTCCAAGTGGGTCCAATATCCTCTGGTGAAAAAAAATTGACAACCGTGTGTCTACTCGGGTTTTCCCTTTGGTTTCCTATCTGCCCCCTATTCCAGCAATTTTTTCGACACCCAAACGCACCATGAGGACACTCACGTCAAGATCTTTCGACCATCGAATTATCACAGTTAGAGGTTATCTCTCGCGCCGCCGTACCTGTAGTTCTTGCATGCAGTTACATCACAAGCACATGGTGGCATGTCACACCTGATCTTCGGACACCACTTCCAGCACTGCTGTTGCCTTCCTCTGGAAGTCCTAGCCCACCAATTGTCATCCCTTCACAGTTAGAGGCTATCTCTCGCGCCCTTAACACGCCCAGGACATCTGGAGCATGACCCGTTAGTGGAAAGTTGATAGCAATTAGCAAGTAGTCCAACGTATGTAGGAGGAGGCTCTGATACCATCTTAGAATTTGGGTTTGGTCTAACTTAACCCTACAAAATTGGCTTGTATAAAGGGCAATTAGAACTGACTTTATGAAGTGGAATACAAAGCTGTCGTGCGAGAACCGTTAAAGGGTTAGCATGAGTACTAGTAATAATAACACTCCCACCAACAACTACGGCTGTAAACCTACCCCTATTCCTTCCCCATTTTCTAAGTCCAAACTATGCCGCCAGGACGGTTCCTATCTTCCAAAACCACAACCTTGTAACCAAACGACAGTAGCTGCCTCACCGCAGCCAACCCAGCAAGGCCAGCACCAATAAGAACAATAGTCTCTTATGTTGCCTCATGCAACTATTATTTACTTCTCAATCGGCTAAGACGACAGAAGTGACTGTTGTTTATTGGTGATGGCCTTGCTGGGTTGGCTGTGGCAAGGCAGCTATTGTCCGTTTGGTTACAAGGTTGTGGTTTTCGAAGGTAGGAACCGTCCTGGCAGTAGAGTTTATACTAAGAAGATAAGAAATGAGGGTAAGTTTGCGGTAGTAGATCTTGGTAGGAGTGTTATTACTAGAACTCATGCTAACCCTTTAACGGTTCTAGCACGACAACTTTCTATTCTGCTTCATAAAGTCGGAGCGAATTGCCCTTTATACAAGCCGGTTTTGTAGGGTTGAGTTAGGCTCAACCCATGTTCTAAGATGGTATCAGAGTCTCCTCTAAGATAATGTGGGACTCTTTAACGGCCCAAACTGACTACATACGACTAGTCGTCTGTTGTTGACATCCTTTCAGGTTGTGTTTCATCGTTGATTTGTGTCTATTGGTCACTAATCATGTCTACCTCTAATACTACAGTTCCCCTGAGACCAATCATCCCATTTTTTGTCATTTCTCCCTTATCCACAAAAAACTGATGGAACCAATTACAATACTTAGAACTTATAATATCAAGTTATGAATTATTGGTCTCAAGGTTACAAAGACCACCTAACCACCAAGGTTGATTTTGTGGAAGTTGTCAATTGAGAACAATGGGAAAAGATGGATTCTGCACTGTCATCAAGTGATCCCTTCATCCTTCCATCAAAATATATTTTCCTCGTCTACACCTCACTTCGAGTCTATTTGAGATCAGGCTAAAGTAATGTATATTAATGATACACAATGCCTCAATTGAGTTTGTCATGACTTGATGAATGTCATTGCACAGAAGAAGGATTTCTGAAAATATAGCATTAACTTATTAAAAAAAAGAGTTGCAGTATTGATCTGAGCCAAAACTCTGAACAATTTCCTAAGAGAAAACCCAATCATAGACCCTAACATACTCATCCATCACTTTATAATATTTCCCCTAACAACTTTCTAGAAATCAGAATGACAAAATAAAAAGTAATTAGATAATCCTAAATTTATATTTATGAAAAATAAAAATAGTGACACATAACTAAAAAATATCAACTTAATAGATAAAATATTCCTAAATTTGTTATTTCTTATCCCTCCTGGTGCAGAATCTCCAAACCTTCGGTCCTCTATTATGTCTTACTAGTTGGGCTCTATCATAACCAAAGCATAATAGTGGTATTTTTATATGGTGGAATCAACGAACGTATTGTTTCAAATATAAGAAATTTTTCATCATGTGAATCTTAAATATACACATACCTCTTCTCAATTATATCAAATAGTTGACCATATTGTCCATGGACGTCATAAGGGACATAATCTGAATCTTCTTTGGCCAGCAACCTTTTATACTCGTCATAAGCGATATATTTAATAGCAGAAACTTCTGATTCCTGCCAAAGTAATCAGATCCCGTCACTAAAATCAGGAAACCCGGTATCACAAATCATGCATATACTTATAAAAGACATAAAGGACGTGCATAGAATAAGATTAGCATACTCATGGGGGGGGGGGGGGGGAGAGAGAGAGAGAGAGGGAGAAAATATTCTGCAGCGAACCGAATTTTATTTATAGAATATCACTTGATTTATAATGAGTAATGACACTGATGCATCTAGAGCATTTCAATGATCTATTCAGCATTCTTGTCGTACTACTGTTTTATGTCTCTACTCATAGTTCTCCAGTCACAAAGTGTCCATGAGTTACATTGTTTTAGTCTTACTTATGGGCGTCAACACCTTGAAGCTTCAAAGACCACTCCTACCGAATGATCATTTTGGTATTGCTTATAAATTCTATGATTGCATTAAAATGCACTATAAATGAGTGATCATTCCCGAATTTTTTTTCATACTATAAAAAATTTATGCCTTTTGGTAATAGAGATTCTTTGTGAAAATAGTGCCTTTGATTTTATAAATATTCCATTCATTTATAGTGCATTGTAAAAAAGTCAAAGCATTTATAAAATCAAGTTATCAAACATCTTTCAAGATAGAAAAAAAAATTAACAAACAATTTTAAGTTTACATCTAAAGGTTTTCTTTTTATCTTCGGCTTTATATTAACTTTCAACTTTCAAGCCAAAAAAGATGGACCAAACGCACCCTAATATAACTATTAAACAATTAGATAACAGAAATCGATTAAATAATTAGGTAGAAACTACATAGCTAACTAACTCGCATGGAATTTGGCATAGAAGTTATGAAACAATTGTTTACACTATCAGTTCCAAATCTTAAAATTCAAGAACAAGGAGGAAATACTAGCTACAAAATATAAAATTCTATCATTTCCAAAACAATTTAAAATAATCAATTAATGAAAAATCATAAAGGCAAGCTCCAAAATGAACAAATCATGGTGTATAATGTATGTCAAAGGAGATTGAACATCAGGCTGAGACAAAGTACGATGATAATCACATTATTCTACTTTATTTCGACAAAAATACAAAAATGTGGAGAAGAAAATACAGAATGTTCAATTTGAAAGCATCTTAAACATTATCACCTGAAGTTTAAAAGCTTCCAGAGGTATTGGATCTATAGTAGTTACCAGAAACACATCACTATATTCGTTATTGATGAACTTTCCATCATTTGTTACACTGCATTCCATATCAAAAGTTAAAATCATTTAGTTCACGGACTACAAAAGAATGGAAGTACTGCATTAATTCAACATAAAAGACATCCCATGATTATGCAATAAAATGAAATAGAAAGACAGAAGAAATCAGCAGTCTCTCTTCATATGTGAAAGGGGGTGTGAAATAAACCCCTTTAAACAAATCCATTTTGGCAAAAACATGGAAGAAAACTCAGTTGATATGTTTTCGGTATAATTACAAGAATGTCACTTTATTTACATTCTGTTTTCTATTTTCAAATTTTTGTGAAGTAAATGGCACCAAAAAGTACGTCTTGAAAATGGAAAACAGCACAAAAGCAATGTGGCACTCTGGTAAATAATCAAAGCACATCCACAAAGAAAAACAAACCATACTCATAAAATTTTGATAAAATACAGTAATACACCATAAACTACTCACCACTCTTGTAGGAAAACAAATATCAATTCAAATGCATCCTTGGGAAGGTTTACACCTAACTCTTCTTCTAGCTCCCTCCTGAAAAAACCAAATAATATACAACAACACTACACAGTTAATCGCCAAAGGAATCTCTCCATATTCCAAACATCCTGAACAATACTACTTAGCACGCCTTTCACCCAAAACCCCTGTTAAGATGAAATTTTTTAATTTTACTAAGTGAAATTTTTTCCCAAAAAAACAAAACACCTGTGATAGAAAACAAAAAATTCAACTTTTGCATTGAGTAAAATTTTATAATTTAACTTCTCTAAATTGAGGGAGAGCACAAAATCTAATTATTGAGACTTTAACAACTTCATCTCTTGTCTCAAACAAGTAGCTTGGTTGGTGATCTGAGGGATGCCGAAGAAATTTCAAAGAGATCCAAAGCTCAAATCTTTAAAACTAACAACCAGTAATTTACCAACATTTTTCTTTTAAAAAAATGCATCTTTTTTCATTGGAATTCTAACGTTTAAGTGAGTTGGATCGTGAGTGTTGACTAAAATCAAGGCTCAAAGAGCATTTACCGAAAGAGGTTCTCAAATCGGCAGCAGGATTCAAACTCTCTTTGTGGTATATGAGCTAAATCCTTACCAACTAAAGCCTATGAAGAAGCAACAGAGACACGGACACCAGATAAGACAAAGACACATCAACACTAGTAAAATTTTCAAAAAAAAATTATTTGAAGGTAATCATATGTGTCGATATCGGACACACCTTCCATCAGAAATGTGGATGCTACAAGACTCGAACAACACATATAGGCAATAGTGTCTCAATCATTAATCAACAACTAACTCTACTAAACTTGATCATCTAAAGCCAACAATAATAAACCACTTAGCCTTCAAATTAATTTCTAATCAAAACGAATTTAAAAAAGTCAACAACAAACATTTAAAATCAAGTTCGCAATAGATTACACAAAGGAAACAATGGAAATGAAAAATGATAATTTGAAGTACCTAGCAGTGAAGAGGGAGGAATCACCAGCAGAAATATGACCGGCGCTAGAAATGTCCCAAAGATTAGGCCATGAATCTTTGCAAGAAGCGCGGCGTTGGAGAAGTAACTGCTGTGTAGATTCGGTGAAAATCCAAACGTGAACGGCGCGATGGTAATCACCATCTCGATGAACTTGTCCTCTGAAATTCACGCACACGTAATGTTTGTTATTATGATTTGTGAAATTTGTTTTGAGAGTGAGAAAAAGAGTTAGTTAGTTAGTGTTACTTGCCTGGGTTTGGAAATTCCTGTTTTCTCACCGGTTTTTGTTAGAACGTCAAGGCGTTCTTCTTCTTCGGCCATTGCGTTTTTGCGGGGAATGAGATTATGATCTTCTCACAACTTGCTTTCACAAGTCACAACTCAATAGCTCCACTGACATATATACTGCTCTTTTAACTCCATGTTTTTAGAAAACCAGACCGGAGTCGAACCGGCATGACCTCTGCATCAAAATTTATTCGGTTTTTTTTTTGGTTTACAATTTATTCGGTTTAAGTATGGATGCGATTTAACCTATCGAAAAAAATTATAAATAGATAAATATATTAAATAAAAGAGGTATATGCTAAAGAGTACTCAAGACAACATCGTTAGTTGGTTCAGTGGTGATTAGGCAAAATTTGGTATGGAGGACCATGGTTTGATCTCTCGCAACTGCGATCGGGAGGGGACTGGAATTACTTGATGTCAGAACTGACCTCACGAACCAGATTAAACTGGTGGTGAAATAAAAAAAAAAAGAGTACTCAAGACAATAGTTAAGTGTATCGGGCGATACCCTATAGGCCCAATTCGCCTAAGCCCAACCCAATTAAAACTGGGTCGACCCGACTAAGCGCCTTTGATTTGTGATAACTTTGGGCCCAGCCCGTTCAATAAAATAAAACGTGGAAACAGCGGTTGCATCATTCCCACTATTTGACTAGTGGGAGCGAAATACAAGGGGCGCGGGAAGTATACCCCCACCCCCACGAATCAAGTGATGAGGGATCATGGGACAGTTTTTATTGCCACATAAATAACCTTGTGACTCTATAAATACAACCCCAACAGCATTCAAAGGGGGGAGAATTAAGACACGAACAAATACTATCCGGTTCATATCTATCATATTACACAAGGAAATATATACCCCTTAGTTCTACACCGGAACATTAAGAAAATAAAAATAAAAGTTATAAATAAATAAATAAAATATTTTAAAAAAAAATTTCATATTGAAACATTAATCTCAAGGTTATGTATTATGTTGTTTACTATTTTCCTAGCCAAAATAGCAAAACACATCTCAACACTAAGTAAAAGATTAAAAAAAAGTGTCTATAATAATTAATTACCCAAAACATCTAGAAAACCATATACGTAAAATATTAACAAATGTTATTTTGAACAATAATTTTGTTGTACGAAATCATAAAAGTGTTTGGTTTATAAGAGAAGTTGCTGTCGTTCATTGGTTTGAGAGAAAAAGAAGATAAAAGAATTTGAGAAAAGAGAAAAATAATCGATGGGTCTCTCAACCATAGTCACATAATTTGTTCATCTAAGCGTGACCGCAAACCGGTTCACGGTTCTTTCAAGAATTGGTTCGTGGAAATTCGTTCTTGAATTCGTGAAAAACAGAGAACCGAACGAACCCATGTTGAATTTGGTAGAGTTATGTAAGCTTGAATTTTTTGGTTATGGAGTATTCTTAGGTTTTGTTGTCTGAAGATACAGTGATATGGCGGCTTGTTTACTCTAGGTTGAAGAAGAAGAAACATGTTTGTTGTTGTTGTTGTTGATTGGGCTGCATTACTTTGAACCCGGCCCATTCTATTCAGTTTTTTTTTGTTGACAAATTCATTTATTCTTTTGGGCTGCGATAGGCCTTTTTTGTTACAAGACTTCTTTTCTCCATGTTTTGTGTTTTTTCCACTTTTATTTTATTTTTACAAAGGTTGTTGGAAACAATGCTTATTTTTAATGTTTTGGATTTATTTTAAAAATAATTTATCTAGTTTATTTATATTATATAAACTACATTCTTATTGGATAAATTCGAAATATTATTTTCCCAAAGAAAACTAAGAACCGTTACTATTTTGTGGGATGGTTTTAGTTATTTATGGTACTATTTTGTTGTATGTCTTTGGTAATTAAGAAAATTAAAAAAATATTAATTTGAGACGCCAATATTTCTAAAAGTTAATTTTATTGATGATATTAATATTTTTATTTTTAATTAATATTTTTTTATTTCTACTTGCCGAGTATTATATTTGAACGTACCATGAATCCAATTGGCGTACCGACTCTGTATACCCCCCGCGTACCGAATTCTTCAAGAGTTGCGAACTGCGTACCCGAATTCGTACCGCGTACCAAAGCGAATTACGAACCGTGTGACTATGCTCTCAACATCTCATACCATTTTTGTTTTCTCTCCACTTTTGGTGAGAAATGCATGAGAGAGAAGGGAAACCTTCGTTTTCATTGTTTTAACTTTAACTAATGAAATTTTTCAATGAGTATTTTCAAAATATAAAATTTTCATATTTTTTTATAAAAAATAATTAAAGATATTAGTGATCAAAGTTGTGCATTGACATATGTGCAAAATCTAAAACGATAAATAAAAAGAAACGGATGGAGTAATAAAGATGTGAATAAGAAATAAAGATAAAAAAAAATGGACATGCAAAACTATCTAAAGAAAGAAAAGGGACAATAACTTGAGTTACCATTTTTGCCTAGTTTGATGCAATCCTTCCATGTATTTTGTAGAGGAGTATGAGAGTATGATTACGATCCTTCCATTTTTGCTTAGTTTGAAGCGATCCTTCCATTTTTGTCGATGTTGCTTGAAAAACTCCAAAATGGAGTGTCCATTCTTCGATCTATTACTTTAGTGATTCTATCCGAATAGAAAGATAGAGACACTTGAGTAGATGAAGAAACGATGTTCTTTTGATCAAATTGTTGTGGGAGGAAAGCTTTCAGTGGCGCATGAGGAGGCGAAGAAGGAAGAGCATTGGATTTTAGGGTTTCGGAATGAAGGAAATGAGGGTGAGAGGAGAGAGGCCGGATATTAATAAGAGAAATTGGGCTTGGCCCAATTATGGTTAGTGCATGGGCTGTGTCCTCCTAAAACAATAATTTTTCTCTTTATCCTCCACTTCTCATGTTTCTGCTAGATCCCCCCACCCCAAATTTTCTTTTTGTCCCGTTAAATATATACTTCATAATCTATTTTCCGAAGCGCCAAAAAACTCAAAATCTTGATTTCACTCATTATGATTCGGAAAACGTTTGTCAAATGTACCTTTATACGCGCCAAATTTTACAATTGTATATTCATTTCTTCCTCACTCAATCTCAACAACTAAGAAAAAGGTTGTGCTTTTGGGGGTTATGGGGTCTACAATCAACATTGGAGCATTGACAAAAGGTTTTTTACTCCCATTTCATGTGAAATATAAGGTAATGTGCTTTTTGAACCGATTATTTTGTGCATTCTTAGTTTCAAATTCTGTAGTCTGTATTAATTTACTTCAGAAAACATTTTACGAAATTGCTTTGGATTCTATATTCCGAAGAGATTTCAGAATTTGTGTTCTGAACAGGAACTGGAATGTGCAGAATCTGCATAATTCTGCAGGTTTGTTATTTTGAAGGATATTTGGACAATATTTTTGGACTTATTTTGAATGTTTGGTTGTTTAATTGTAGTTATGGATGATGTAGGAGGAGTCAACTTCAAATGAGAAGTTGTGTAATACCATTAGCTATATCCAAGAGAATGATCATATATGTTGACCACCAGTTGCCCCCTCACATTTTCATCAATCAAACGCAATTCCATTTCTTCATGAAATATCATGTCAATTTAGACCATGTTCATGGGGGTGTAGTGTAGAAACCAAATATAGTAAAATAATATTCGAATTTGTGTAATCAACCACTTGAAAATAAACAAAATATCTTTTAAGTTTAACGTTTATAACATATTGGTCTTTTAAATTTTTTACGTTCTAAATTGGTGTCCTTTAAATTTGCATCAAATTACATTGTTACCCTTTTAATGACCATCTGTTACAAAAAATGCATATGTGACCGGTAACTAAGTGATTGGGCATTGTACGTTGCGTTTTGACACTCCGTGTGTATATGATATCTTCATCTTCTTCGTTTGGCGGATGTTGTTGACTTCGTCTTCTTACGTATTCAATTGTTGTCTAGAGGATGTTGATAAAAGCTTGTTGGACGTCTTGAAAAATGATGTCTAGATGTTTCATATCTAAAGGTTGCATTATGTAGAGATTCCTACAAAATGTTACTAAAGTCTTCTTGTACTCATCCAAAGTGTCTCCACCTAGAAGATGCTTTGAGTAGAGATTCCTACACAATTGAGTTCTTCTAGTGCTTTCGAAGATTACTCTCTAAATTGGTTAGACAAATCAGGCGCAATAGCATACTTCATTGTAGTAGCTTCACATTCATCAACATTAACTACAGAGGGAAAGATCATACTATATGCCTGGACAAAGGAACTTAAGCTATCACCGAAGCATATACCGATACTGAATTTCTCTTAAGTCATGAAAATAGCTCCATTAACATTGCCCTTTAGCCAATTTGCAGAAGGTTTTTCCCAAGTAAGCACGTGAGCAGGCATAGGATCCGTATTAAGCATAATGTGGCACCAATTAAAGTCCCGGATCAGGTCAGAAGCAAGCCTACAAGAAGTAACTGGGTTCGCTTGTTTATTCTCCCAGATGCATTCATTACGTGAGCGCTAAATACTCCAAAGTACAACAGCAAAGAGAGGTTATTTAGTCTCTTCCAAATTCGAAATAATGGAGGAAATAATAGAGGAGAAGCCACCGCTTTGATGAAATTGATGCTCGAGACTTTGCCAAAGATTTATCTCCTTCCAACACGAGATAGCATGGGCACAATTCGTAAGAGGTGCAATTCATCTTCAATTGCGTCATTGCAGAGAGCACAAACAGTTTGATATTGAACATCACGTCTATGAAGATTAAATCTAGTGGGAAATGGCAAGGAATGGAGTGCGAGGATTTGCAGGAATGAGGGTGGAGGAGAGTACTCCTCAATCCAAGGAATGAAGATGTTGAACATTTTAAATAGCAGAAAAATAAGCGAGGACTCTGCTCCCGTCCCACTCTGTTGACATCCCTATTTCATGACCTAACAATATAAGGAATGAAGATGAGGAGCATTTTAAATAGCAGAAAAAGAAGTGAGAGCTCTCCGCTCTGGCCCCACTCGGTTGACATCCCTATTCCATGACCTAACAATTTGTCTAAAAAATACTAGTCCATTTTTTTTATAAGAAAACACATAAAGATATGTGCCTCATCAAATATGGAATATAAGGATATTTTTCTATATGTTTTTTCCAAAAATAAATCAAAACATCGTTTTTACAATTTTATTTCTCGGTGCATTGCACGGGTCACAAGTCTAGTTTTTGTAATTAAAAGTTAAAAGAGAAAATGGAAAAACAAAAAAATGAATCGGGAAAAAGAGACATATGAATATTACTTACATTATCATCTTATTATCATACAAAATGATAAATGATAAATTAAACAGATTCAGAAACAAGTGATTGAGAAGAAGGACTTGAAGCAGGTTCTTTGTACCACTCATTTGCTTCTCTAGTGAGAAAATAGGCATCTGCAATTGGAAATATTAAATGTGAGAGAATTGCACTTTAGAAGCCATGAAAAGTAACCTCTATTTATAGAGCTTGTTGATTACAAACTATTAATGGTTAATCAACTCCTAACTAACTATGTGATCTTTATCAAACTAAGTAACTCCCTAACAGATTGAACCAACATTCTTAACAGACAGTAATCGGCATACTGTGGATCACAAACGATATCGATTTGTTCAAATTCTGCCAAGTTATAACACTTTATCGCAGCTATAGATTTGGAATCACTTTTTCGACCGTGTATTTTGTCAACAAACACTGTGAAGCTTTGCATAATCTTATGTTATAGCTATACAAATAGTAACATTTGCAGATGTCATGAACTAAACATGTTTCCGACTTTCCTAAAAGGAAATTGTTGCATCATGTGAAACACATTTTATCTGCTGAATAAGTGAAATATGCACGAGACTAGGGCTTCAATATATCATAGTAATGAACGCAAAGCTTATGTTATTGAAGCTGACCTGACAAGAATACGTCTCGGTATTCATCTTCGTCATAAACAAATTGTGGCGGATCAGGTGAACCAATTCCAACAATAGTGCTTCCACTGCATGATATATGTTAATACAATATATATAAGATGATAGCAACTTTGGGAAAGTAACCATAATAGCAAAATAAATATTGAACTACCGTCAGAAAAGAATAAGCAATGCACGCCATTCCTAATCTTAGCGCAATTAATATAATTCAGTGAACGTAATCTTATTTTTCATTAGAACCTTTAACAGAATCAAAGCTACAATATAAAGGAATAAATTCAATAACTCTACTACACAAGTATTTCTAAAAAATCCACTACTAGTAAAATTCACCGCAAAAAAGTGAAAGATACCAAATGCTTTGGACTTTAAAAATTTGTAAATGTACACTTTTCAAAACAAAGATATTGGTTCCAAAAATATCTAGCAATTATATTTATGTTTGACCTTCAAAACATGGGAAAAATGCTAGACAAGACATAGAAGAATATAAGGTTTCAAGTCTTTTCACCTTCCTGACATAAAGACCGCATCATATTCTCCACGACCAGCTGCTGTGATTCGCTGTTTCAGTCGTTTGAGGGAAGGGAGAACTTCAAACGCCGGAGGTTCTGCAGAGGAAAACGAAGAGAAAATATGAAAAAAAATAAAATTAAAATCAAACAAAAATGTAATGAAATATAATGCATCAGAAAAGTGAACTATATGCAATTAAGAAGATCAAATTAAAGCCAAAGTGAAAAAATTAAGGAAAAATGATATATGTAGAGCTAAAAACATACCTAAATCATTAATGCAAACGTCTTGAGATATACCATTTGTCGAAATCCTTTCCAGCAATATTGAAGGATCAATATTACTAGTCTGATCCAACCGTAGACGCTGTATCATTAGAACTCGTTAAATTTCTGACTATAAAATGGCGTAAAAGTACAGTTTCACTACCATCCAGAAAATTCAGATACCTTGTAGACTTCTGCAGTTGAACACGCTTGTGGTGGTTTTATGAGAACCATTGGAATATTTGAAGATACTAGCGGGGGAATATCCTGAACAATCTGCATAAGTGAATTGCAAAAATCATGAATAAAATATAATGATTAGAAAATTGTATTGATCAAGACTAGCTTCCTGCATAAGGTTAAACGGGTTATAAATGCATGTGTGAGTTCTTGTAGTAATTGTCAAATAGAATAGATGAACGAGAAATGATATTTTGACAACAAATATATCACATGGAGGACAAAATATTAGGCTTAAGTCTATTCACATGTTAAACCACAGTACAGATAATCAGATATATCATATTGTATCATTTGGAGGACACACGTTTTTGGTCTTAACCCCCCGGTTCTTAGGGGAAAGAGCCCTTAGTAATCTGGAGTTCAGATGAGAGATATGTAAAGTCTGTTAAAAAAATGTTCTAGTTAGAGATCAATCTCGGGTGCTCCTGATCGATTAGAGTACATAATACAGAACTAGATATGACGATTAGTAATATGTAAACATCTTGTGATATTTCTCCAATCCGATTTAAAGAAAGGATGGTACCTAGTATTTGGACTCACCTCACCTCGACCAGTGCAATAGGCTGCTCCCTTAGAAAAAAAGAAGGGAACATCTGATCCAATCTCACTCGACCATTCTTGGAGTTCTTTCTCTGTCGCAGGACAACCATTAAACTGATTTGCTGCCCATAGTGCAGTTGCAGCATTGCTACTTCCACCACCAAGTCCTGCCCCAGTGGGAACCCTTTTATCCAAATGAATCTGACAACATACATTAACTATTATCCTAAGTAGAGTTTCAAGTAATATAAAGCTGCAACTTTTTTTATTCAGAATAATTAATTAAAATCCCAAAGAAACTAATAGCAGTGTTATTTCATACCCAAAAGAAGTTTTCAGTGCCAGTCTTCTTCCTGTAAAGATTAAGCGCCTTAATAATCTATAAAAAGAGAATTTCAGTAGAACATTATTATCCGGTTCTGAATAAATGTCTGAAAGAAGAAAATGTTGAAAATGAAGTCAATGATCTATTGCGTTACCAAATTTCTATCATCAAGGGGTACCCCAGACACATTGGTGGACAAGGCATCCTTGGTATTTGAAGGTGACAAAGAGAATTTAATGATGTCACCTAGACTTATCACCTTAAGGTTCAGAAAAGATAAGTTAAGATAAGCTAAATAAAAAATAAACAGTAAATACACATTTCAGTCCATAAAAAAAAAATGTGAAACTCAATTTAGTCCCTCAAAAACAAAAATCTACAAGTAGTGACTAATGGAAAACAGAAGATCGTGGCCAGAAAGCAGTAGACGGTAGAGCGTGGTGGAAAACTCTTCTTCCTGATGGAAATGCAGCCATGAAAGGGCGCTATCCAACTGCTACTTTACCGCAATTCACGGCCACAATCATTGCCGCTCTAGAACATGAATAGCCATCAGAATAACCAACTCGGGATACATTAGTCCCTAACAAAATATTAAACGCCCAAAACAGTCCGTGACGGAGGGACTAAGGTGTCCTGATTTGTGATTTTGAGGACTATTTGTCTACTTTTTCTATCCAAGGGATTAAACCGAGTTTCACAACATAAATAAGACATTAGCAAGTAAATTGAAATGAAACAAAAGAGCACTGAAAAATTTACCAAACTGTTATCAACTTACATGAAATAGGGATGCCAAATCATGATATCCATCTTCCCTCTTGTTAGTTATTCTCAAGAAAACATTTATCTACACAAGATAAGATGGCAATTTCAATACTGGAAATGAAATTTAAACAGCTTCTGAGCAACAAAAAGATTGGTTTACCTTGCATGGAGAGAACAAAGTAAGCCTTGAAAGGGGAGCTTCATTGTCAATTTTATCAGCTAACTTGTTTATCCTTTCATCAGGGTCATACACAATCTAATTTTACCAAAACACAAAATACAAAACAATAAACTAAACTATATAACATAAATAACAAAATTCAATTCAAAGCACACCACAATGTGTTTGGTATACGGTAGCGAAAATTGAATTGATTTTAGTTAAAAATCAGTTTAATGTAAAATCATTTATATTAAGATAGGTTCACGTGAAAGTAAGTTAAACAACAATTTGAGTATAAGGGCATGCTTGGATTGACTTATTTGAGCTTATTTGCTGATATAAGTTTTGTGAAACTGTTTGGAAGAACTTATGAAAACAACTTACGACAATTTTCATAAGTTATTCTCAACTTATTTTCATAAGTTCTTCAATATAGCTTATGAAAATAGCTCATAACATAGATAAAAACAATTTAGTTTCATTTTATCCTTTGCTGTAAATAGCTTATGTAAGCTTATACACAAGCACTTATCATGATAAGTGCTTGTGCTATAAGCAACAAATAAGCTGTTTATCCAAACAGGCCCTAAAAATTACTTTTGGAGGCAAAAGTTATAAATCCTAACATCAACTAAGAATCAATTCTAATCAAGAACCCAGTCAAACTCACTCAATTTTGTCAAAATCAATTCTTGTCACCGCAGAACCAAACAGAATGCTACTAAAAGTTTGAAACTTGAATCCAAAACATAAGAAATGAGAAGATGGCAGATGCAACAAACCTCTAGTTGTTTTCTGGAAGAGTCAGAAACCATGGCTCTGACTTTGAGAAAATGGGGTCTTTGAAAATGAAGCTTTGAATGAAAATTTGATGACCCATTTGGTCTGAATTGAGGTAAATGGATGGTTTTGAAGGGATTTTGAGAAGTGGGGATGGTGTGGTTACTGCAAAGAAAGTGAGAGGAAGCCATGGATAACTGAAAATCAGTTTCAGTTGAAGCTTTAAAGTTGTTGGTACATACAATGAGAAAAATGAAATAAATGTTTTTTATGATTTTTTTTTTTTTATGTTTTTAAGGAATTAGATTTTTGTTCTTTACTGCTAGAATCAAATTTGTTGAGATTCCAGTGCAGGGATAATAATTTTCAGACGTATGATTTTAATTTTATTCCCACTTATTAGAAATTCTAAAAAAATTATTTATTTATTATCAATTACTAATGTAAAAAAAAAAGATCTTGTATAAAAATATTTTTTTAAAAAAGAAGCATCATCCTTTTCTCTAAAAAGAAATTCAGAAAAAAGTCCACAATTCATCTCTTATTTTATTATAAAAAACCAACATACATTTTGTCAAAATAAATAAATAAAACCGGCGAATGTCTCAAGTGGTTGATAAATGAATTTCTTGAACGAATTGTTTAGGAGAGTATAAGTTTTATTATGGAAAGAATAACTTTTATTTAGACTTTACTTATTTTGCGGTTGAACTCTAGATTAGTAAGATTTTTTCATGAGAATCGAAGGACAACCAAATAAATACATCACTCCTTTCAACTGATATATCAATATTGTTAGACTGAACATCTTAGTTTAGATTCGAACCTAAAACGTCGTAGTTGAATATGAATTTCAGTGGTATTAGACATTTTACCTAAAAAAAATATCTTGTGGTATTGTTCACCTTATGAACAATACCTTGTTTTGTGTCAACTTTAAATATTTTTTTAATAGTTTATTTTTTAAAAAAAATGAGTTAAATCGTTGACAAACTTTACTATTTCATTAACCACAAAATGTATGTTGTTAACCACTTTTATAACATATTATTTGTCATTTTCACTACCTCATAAACCAAAAACCAAGAAAATACAAGTCATTAACCACTTATTTTAAATAATTTTTAAAAAATGGCAGTACATACAAGATTGTGTGTGAACATCTGCAGAAGTTCTTATTTTAATTTCTATCAAATCTAAACCATTGTTAGATCTAGGCGAGGTAAATTGAGTCCTCACCCTAGAAGCCCCATATATTTTGATTGTATAAATTGAACTTATTTTCAAAATGAACATGTAAAGAGATATTTTCGACTAGAAAATCATTTACTTCTAATAAGTTTTTCCTATATTTTCATAGCACAGGACTTAGCAATCCAGAGATAAAAAATCTTCCTTAATCTCAAAAGGCTTCCTTAGACCTTAATCTATGATCTATTTTGGAATTTAAACTTATAGCTTCACTATATTTTCCAAAGATATTGTTAGGTTCTGATGATAATTTCGCAAGTGTACGAATGTCGCAAGTAATAAAAGATTATCGATCCACGGAGATTGTTTTTAATCGAATTTCAAGGCAATTAGAATTATAAAACTATTATCTAACATACACATAATTGGGGGGTTTTCAAGTATCAAGTTCGAAACAAATGCAATTAGCAACGAATTTTTCAAATGCGAAGTTAAAAACGATTGAACCTCCATGCTTCTATGAACTCATTAAGGTGTAGTAGCTAAATTCACGAGTATTGAATCAATTTCATGCAAGATTGATTAACCTAAGTTGCAACTACAAATCTCTTTGCTAGTTACACTCTCTAGAGAATGTCAATTACTTAATCTCTTAACTAATTCAACATTAATAGAGGATTAAGAACGGTTAATCATGCAATCACACACATACATACAAAATCTCTTAAGCATACACATGTGTTCTATCAATCTAGATCCATAATTCAAGTGCTATTCTCATAGAAACTCAATTACTAAATTCAAATCTAACTAGATCAAGGAGAGATAGGCATTAAACACAAGATTAATAGATGCATAAACTTTGAATTCAATACAAGAAACTTAGCTACAACATGATAGAGTTCAAGTTACATGGAGATTCAATCCTAAGGAGTCTTAGCCAATGGTCATGGTGGATTTGAAGTGGAATTCTTCATCTCCATTCATCATCATCAATCTTCTCTTCAAACCTTCTTAGATCTGGTCCTTGGAGGTAGAGAATCCTCAATACTAAGCTTCCAATCTTCAAAATCCGAACCTGGGTAAAGGGTTGAAGTTTGGCTTTTATAGATTTCTCACGATTCGCGCACGCTAGCCTGACTCGCGCAGATTTCGCGCACGCGAGAACTTATTTCGCGCACGCGAAATCGACAGAATGAAACCCATTTCTTGCTCCTTTTCTCGCGCACGCGAACTCCATCTTCGCTTACGCGAAAGTCAAGCGCAATTCAAATCATAAGTTTGACTTTTTCCCTCCTTTTTGACTTTGGCTTGTAGTTTAAGTAATCCCTTGTAAACCTTCCTTTTCTATCATTTGTAGCAACTTTTATTGGCTAAAACCTACCAATTTACCTTGAAATGAACCTTGATTTAGAGGAATGATGAGATATCATCACAACCCCAAACTTATCTCGTTCCTTGTCCTCAAGGAACACTTTTATCAAACGAAAAACCACAAAATCTTGACAACCTTCTTAAATCCCTTCAACACATAATTCATTTGATCTTTTCATCACGCACTTCAATTGATCAACCTTCCATGCAACATTTCCCTACAATGACTTCAATTCAGACAACCATGGACACATTCACAATATTTGATAAACAATGATCACTTCACACCACTCACATTCACTCAATTTTATAGTAGGCTAATCACTCAATCAACACATACCTAACTCTTCTACCATAAGCTTGCAAGCATTCTAAAGATAAATCAAATAGCATATGAAACACACACATTAGAGGACTTTCAAGGTTATAATGGGGCTTAAGGTAAGGTGGATGTTTTTGGGAAGTGAGTTAAAAACTTGGAGTTAAGGACAAACTTTTCACACAACTTTCAACACAAAACTTCCATTTTTCAAGGCTATACTAGAGAGCATTTTATTTCCACAATCATAAACATTCTTTTTCAAACTTTTTAAAGATTTTCTTTTCACAATCTTTTGGAAGAAGCCAATTTTTTCATTTTTCAACTTTTGGACTTCTTATTCTTTCACAACTTTTCAACAATATTTTTTTTTTCTTTCACTTTCAACATTTTCTTTTTCATGTTTTTTCAACAATTTTCATAACATTGCTTGCTCTAGTATACCCACCCCAAACTTAATTTGTTGCTAGTTCCAAAAGCAACCCCAAACTTATGCATTTGCCATATGAACAAACAAAAACAATCAACTTACTCCAAGAAAACAATTTTTTTAGAAAAAACAAGGGTTAAGAAGACAATCAACCAATAAAATTTGTTTGACGGCTCAAACGTGGGTTAGCAAAGGATATAACATGATAAGGTAGGCTACAAAGGCTCTAGGTACCAACAAACTTGCCTCGTGTGCTAATCAATGCTACTCAATAAATCAAGAGAATAAAAGCAAGTTCTAGAGTCGAGAGAGGTAGTGGACTCACATATGCAAGCAAATAGAGTGTATAGGCTCAAATCCTCACGGTTTAAAGGCTCGGATCATTAGATCATCAAATACGTGAATGTCCCCTAGCTTGTGCTTCAATCCATGCATTGCAAAAATCCGTTGCACTTCAAGCATCACAAATCCATGCCTAAGGTCAAAACCAAACAAACTATTCATCAAAGAAATTCAAAAATGATATCAAAAGTTTGAGATATTCCAAAAGATAAATTTGTGCCTAGATAACAATTAGCAAGACAAATTTAAGAGTCATGGTTCATCTAACATCATTCAATTTATTTCCACAAGAGAGATAGAGATACCAAACCCATGGGTTGCCTCCCATGAAGCGCTTGTTGTTGACGTCTCAAGCTTGACGTATCATCACAATGTTAGGGAGGATACTTCATCTTTGACTCCACCCGGCTCCTCTTGAGCTTCTCCACAAGGATCGCCTCTTGAGCAACACACAAAACTTTTTCAAGAACCGGAGGACTCATGAATTCTTCCCACTTGTTCTCCCCTTTGTTTTTAGTTTTCTTTTTGGCTTTGGGAAGAACCTTTTTGGCCTTTTTCACAACATTCTTCTTTCTTTGGACAATTTGAGCCGAATCAAGCATTCCGGACTCAACAAGCTTCATTACCTCTTTCCGCACCAATTCCTCCAAAGATGGGCTAGGAGGCTCAAGTGGCACATTACCCGGATTGGGCTCTTCTTCATTCTTGACCGGGGTCACACAAAGAACCGGGATAACACCATTTAAATCAAAACCTAGGCCACCTTGGCCTTCCTTAAATTTCTTCAACAAAACCTCTTCTTCCAAAGGAGTGAGAGAGCTACTAACGATAACCGGATCCTTGGAATCTTCATTCAAGAACACATACTTCCAATTAGGTGGAAGTTCTTTCAATTCCGGAACGGTAGGCATAGGTGCCTCATCACTAGAGCTATCCTTAACAACTTCTTCGCTTGCCTCCACTTGGAAACATTTAGGCTTCTCTCTTTTGTAGGGCTCCATTCCTTCAAAGACTTTGAAGCTCACACTCTCCTCTTCCAATCTCAACATCAATTCACCCATGGCAACATCAATTAATGCCCGACCGGTTGCTAAAAATGGCCTTCCCAACAAAACCGGTGTATCCACGCACTCATCCATATCAAGAATCACAAAGTCGGCCGGAAAGACAAATTCGGCACATCTCACCAATACATCTTGGAGTATCCCATAAGGGTGTGTGATGGATCGATCGGCAAGGGTGATTTGCATCTTAATTGGCTTGACCACGGCACCGGGAATACGCTTCATTAAACTAAGAGGCATCAAATTAATGCTAGCTCCCAAATCACAAAGGGCTCTTCCTACATGCAAATTCCCTATTGAAATAGGAATTGTGAAGCTACCGGGGTCCTTTTTCTTTTGAGGTAGCTTTGATTGGATAGTAGCACTACACTCTTCATTCATCAAACCCGGCTCATCCTCTTTGAGTTTTCTCTTCTTCGTCAACACTTCCTTCATGAATTTGGCAAACAACGGCATTTGCTCCAACACGTCGGCAAAAGGAATGTCAACTTGGAGGCTATGGTACATTTTCATGAATTTCCCAAAAGCTTCCTCTTGGTTCTTCTCTTTCTTCGGTGCCCGAGGATAAGGTATCTTATCATATGGAGACACTTCTTGAGGGCCGGAATCATTCATGAGATCCCTCTTCTTTTGCTTTCTCCGTTTATCAATCTCCTTCCTCAAAGCTTTTCTCTCATTTTCAACTTCGCCCTCATTCTCCTCATCACACTCATTTTCAACTTCTCCCTCAACCTTTCTCTTCACTCTTGACTCTCTTACCGGTGGTGTAGGGACCACTCTAGATCTTAACTCGATAGCATTACAACTCTCCTTTCTAGGATTTTCACAAGTGTTGCCCTCAAAGCCTCCACTAGATGATGAAGCCATTTGCTTGGACAATTGACCAATTTGAACCTCCAAATTCTTTATAGATGCCTTGTGATTCTCATTAGAAGTCTCTTGGTTAATCCTCATAGTTTCAAAATTGCTTTGCGTCATTTTAATGAATTGAGTGAGAGTGTCTTCCAAGGGTGAGGCACGACTTTGTTGAGGTAGATTCAGGGATTGATTTTGGTTTTCACCCCACCCTTGATTGTAGGGGTTACTCTTCCTAAAATTTGCCATATACTTTGCCTCTTCGGACCCCTTAGGCATGCATTCCCCATTCTCATGGGCTTGGTGACAAAAATCACACCGGAGTCCTTGCACTTGATTAACTTGAGTAGAGGGAGTAGATGTCAAATGCTTGAGCAATGTCGACATTTGAGTGTTCATAAGCTTTGATGAGGCTAGAAGCGCCGTTTGGGTGTCTAACTCAAGTACTCCACCTTTCTTCTTGGCTCCACGATCATTGTTGGCCCTATATTCATTTTGAGCCATAGATTCAATCAATTCCATTGCTTCTTGCTCATCCTTATTTTTCAAGGATCCACCCGCCGAAGCATCCAACAACATCCTTGTTTGAGCTCTCAATCCTTGAGTGAAATGTTGCATTTGAGCGTGTGTATCAATGCCATGCTTGGGACATTTCTTCAAACACAATTTGAATCGCTCCCATGCATCATATAGTGACTCGGCATCTCCTTGCTCAAAATTAACAATGTCGGCACGTCTTTCAAGAAATTTGTGAATCGGAAAATACCGCTCAAGGAACTTTCTCTCTAGTTCTTGCCATGTGTTGATGGTACCATTTGGCAAAGTATCCAACCAATCCTTGGCTCTCCCGGTGAGCGAGAACTTGAATAACCTCAATCTCTTTTGAGAATCGGTAACACCCGGTGGGTCCGTATAATCGCAAGCCTCATAAAACCGTCCTAGATGAAGATTCGGACATTGGCTTTCCGCCCCCGAGTATTGGTCTTCTTTCAAAGCATTGATCACGGAGTTTTTGATGTCAAAATTAACCGGATTTGCCGGTTGGAACCCCAAATTCGCGAGTTGTCCGTCATCCCATTGACCATAGTCTCCAAGAGTCCTCCTAGGTGGAGGTGGTGGTGGTGGATTATCCCCCATCTCAAAGTGCTTCCACTTCTCTCTCTTCTTGAGCTAAGTGTGCCAAACGAATCGCTTTCTTTGTTGCTTGCAAGGACCTATTACCTTGCATACAAAACACCAACAAGAAAAGGTAATTCCGAACAAGCAAACAATTGAAATAGAAAATTAAACGCTATCCTAATTTTTTTCTTTTGTTTTTCAAATGAAACTAATACTAAAACAAAAATTAAAGCTAAACACGGTTCCAATTGCCTTGTCGATTAACGACAATTCCCCGGCAACGGCGCCAAAAACTTGATGATAATTTCGCAAGTGTACGAATGTCGCAAGTAATAAAAGATTATCGATCCACGGAGATTGTTTTTAATCGAATTTCAAGGCAATTAGAATTATAAAACTATTATCTAACATACACATAATTGGGGGGGTTTTCAAGTATCAAGTTCGAAACAAATGCAATTAGCAACGAATTTTTCAAGTGCGAAGTTAAAAACGATTGAACCTCCATGCTTCTATGAACTCATTAAGGTGTAGTAGCTAAATTCACGAGTATTGAATCAATTTCATGCAAGATTGATTAACCTAAGTTGCAACTACAAATCTCTTTGCTAGTTACACTCTCTAGAGAATGTCAATTACTTAATCTCTTAACTAATTCAACATTAATAGAGGATTAAGAACGGTTAATCATGCAATCACACACATACATACAAAATCTCTTAAGCATACACATGTGTTCTATCAATCTAGATCCATAATTCAAGTGCTATTCTCATAGAAACTCAATTACTAAATTCAAATCTAACTAGATCAAGGAGAGATAGGCATTAAACACAAGATTAATAGATGCATAAACTTTGAATTCAATACAAGAAACTTAGCTACAACATGATAGAGTTCAAGTTACATGGAGATTCAATCCTAAGGAGTCTTAGCCAATGGTCATGGTGGATTTGAAGTGGAATTCTTCATCTCCATTCATCATCATCAATCTTCTCTTCAAACCTTCTTAGATCTGGTCCTTGGAGGTAGAGAATCCTCAATACTAAGCTTCCAATCTTCAAAATCCGAACCTGGGTAAAGGGTTGAAGTTTGGCTTTTATAGATTTCTCACGATTCGCGCACGCTAGCCTGACTCGCGCAGATTTCGCGCACGCGAGAACTTATTTCGCGCACGCGAAATCGACAGAATGAAACCCATTTCTTGCTCCTTTTCTCGCGCACGCGAACTCCATCTTCGCTTACGCGAAAGTCAAGCGCAATTCAAATCATAAGTTTGACTTTTTCCCTCCTTTTTGACTTTGGCTTGTAGTTTAAGTAATCCCTTGTAAACCTTCCTTTTCTATCATTTGTAGCAACTTTTATTGGCTAAAACCTACCAATTTACCTTGGAATGAACCTTGATTTAGAGGAATGATGAGATATCATCAGGTTCCACAACTTAAAGTGTTTAATCTCCAGAACCACAAAGACATTAAAATTCTAAATACTAACTGAAAAATGCAAAATGAAATTTGCTTTCAAGAAAATTACATTTACAAAGTTTCATCAAGTTTGCAATAAGAATATGTTCAATGTAAAATCTTCAGAACCTTTATCTACATCATTTAAATTACAAGCATTGTTTGACAGCAAAAAATTATACCACAGGAGTCTCAGCTCAATCAGTGATTAGTATTTGAACTGGAAGAACGAAATGGCCACAAAAACGACAATGGATTTCTCCTTCCTCGGCCATTACTGTTTTGACCAGTATTATTGCCATTCCTTCCACGAGAACTACCACATCCATGAGGCGGCAGCTCAACACGGCAAACAGGACATGAATTATGCTGAATTAACCAAGGAACGATGCAGTCCGAGTGGTAAATATGCTTACATGCCATTTCCCTTGCCTTAGAGCCGAGTTCAAATCTTTCTATACAAATTGGACAGTGTGAATCAGAGTGAAGATGTGCTTGTGTGATCTTAATGGTAGGCATTGCTTCAATTGAAGATTGTGAAGCCGGGGCTGGACCACGACCGTTCGTATTGAGTTGTTCGATAAGTTCATTGAGTCCAGGATCCATAAAGTAATCGGCAAAATCAACGCGCCTAGGATCGCCTCTTGAGTTAGGTGTTTGGTCATGAAATATTAAGTAACGACCGGCAGAACTAAAAACACCCCAAGTTTGTTCAGGAATTGGAACGGAACCGGACACAGATCTTCTTCTGGCATCAAAGTTTGTGTTTCTACCATCCATTCTTTGCCTCATGTAACTATCGACAGCATCTCTAAACCCAACTCTTGGTACAGAACCTCTTTGACTTACAACAGCATGTATAGCGTCGAAAATATCAGAATCATCCTGAAACTCTTCCATCTGTGATGACGATGCAAGTCCTCGCAACTCGTTAATTTCTTGCACGAATCCTCCGTCGCAGTAAGGGCAAAGGGCATCCCTTCCTGCAAGCAGGATTGGCTGTCTGCATGTATGACACCAGTATGTAGCTCTCCTTGACATCGTTTCTCCTTCACTATCCCGAAAATGCACCAAAAGACAAGTTGCTTTCTGCACTATAAGTATATAGAGCTTCAAAAATAGAAGTCATCATTAAGTCCTTAAGATTTTGTACATCAAGATGCTCAATATTCATATATCCCTATGATACACTGCTAATGCAGACACGAACATCAGACACAACACAGACACGCATACATCAAGATTGATAACAATTCCAAGAAATGGAATGATAGAATGAAAATTGAAACTATATGTGTCTATGTCGGATACCACGCGAGTCAAACACATAACATAATACACGTTCAATCTCAAGTGTCTGTGCCACATAGATATTTTCCACTTATAAACACTTTGCTAGATAAAATCATATTAACCTAAAACTTAGCTGCAATCTTGTCACCATAAAAATGAAATTACAAGTTTTTAAGACAATGAACACAGAGGTCATGAACTTCTATCTCTTTGTATCAAATCATGAGGATTTACAACAAATTTCAAAATAAATTTCATATAAAATAAAATATTTATCATTTGGAATCCGAGAATAAACCAGCTTAAACACCAGAGACACTTTTTTTTTTCCATTAGGAAAAAAAGTCAATTACTGTAACTAAATTTCAATAATAGTAGAATGAAAAAACACAGAATATTTATTTTGTTCACCATTTATAAGTTCATACCAGTATAGAATCCACAGAATTAAGGTTAAAGCAGCAAAAGAGATAGGAAAATTTAAGAAAATGGAGCAATATTAAGGATATATGAAAATGAAGTTACCTAGAAAAGGGAGAGAATACCAAAGAAGAAAAAAGTCTACTGAATGAAAATTCAAAGCAAGGTAGCGTGTGATTCTGAGTTTACTAGAGAGAGAGACAATATTTATTACAGGTGTAGTTTTATTTTGATGCATATAATAAAAGGATAGACTTTGTATTCTTTTCCTTTTTTTTTTAAATGATAATAATTAATGTCTCGAGAGTACTCGTTATCATCACTTCTCTTTTTTAACCCTACGATAAAGGTAATAGAGTTTTTTTTAGATAGATGAAATAGTAAATCAATAGAAATTTATACACACAAAGTGGAGGAATATAATTTGAACCTCGGTCAAGATATTTGACACCAACATTTTCGACATTTATATCAGTTCAGCTAGGATTTATGTAAAGTAAGGAAGTTTAATAATCTAGAGTTTAACCCCGAGAAAAAAATATTCGAAGTAGAAATTAGAAATCTTCTTGGGTTGCCTTGAGTAGGAATGTTCAATTACTCTTTTGAATTATAGTTATATACGGTGGACCACATTTACAAGTGGTTTATCATGGATAAATGATCAATATTATTATAACAAATATAAATTTTATAAAATTCACCGTTGGATTGAAAATTTATATCATATATAACATCCATAAATTTTTTTGGAAAATTTAAAAATTATTTGATATATTATTGAGTGCATATCAAGATTAACTGTGTGTATTGAATTGACATTTTTTTTGGTAACGAAGCTAAAAAAACTAAACTAAAAAAAAAAGGATTTCAAAAGAATATTTTAAAAAGACCGTAATGGAATTTCATCACAATTATTTAAGATTTCAAAGTATTTTATGGATTTTTAATATTTTGAAAAATTAATCATAATAACAAATTAAGCAGTTAATGTTGTAAAAATTAGCAACAACAAAAATTAATGTTGAAAAAAATGCAAGTTGAAGAAATTGAGAAATTTTGAGTTTTTATATAGTCTATCGCTTATAAGTTAATATAATAAGACTTGTTTGGTAACATTTGAGTTTATAGTTTATTTACAGCGACCGAAATTTTTCCGTCGCTAAATCGGTTGCTAAAAGCGAAATTTCTAGTAGTGAGCTAATTCAATTTATATATAGTTTATTATTTGTTCTCCCAAATTCTTATTTGAAAAAAATTAAATATTAATTAAATATATTTATTTTTTATGTCATTTCATATTTATAAACTAATTCAACCGTTAATTTTACCAAAACACTACAAATGGAATTAAACAACTTATATATATAATAAGGTATTTTCTATAAGCTCATCCGTTATATGTTAAATAATCAAAATTATCCGCTAGTTTTTTTATCGATTTTTTTTGTAAGGTTTTTTTTAATCGATTTGAATCATAAATGTTTGAATAATTCTTGAATTTCCGAGAAATATAAGACTCAAAAAAAAAATATAGCTTTTCTTAAAAGAAATATATTAACTTATGTTATTTTCTCTTCTTATGTGAAAGACAAAACATACAAATTGGGAGGGAAGTATAGTTAATAACTGCATGACTTTTTTTTTCTTTTCTAGATTTAGTTTTATTAGTACTCTATTAATTATTTGTAATTATTTAATATATTAATGAGTTGTCATGATTTGATTGGTTGTCCTTAATAATTAATGTTTGGATGAGTACTCACCTAAAAATTTCTCATTTTTGAAAATAGAGGGATCAAAACTGCATTTAAGCCAAAATAATAAAAACTGATTTTGCATCCACATAATCAAAAAGCATATTTACACATCAACAAAATTGACGACAAGATTAAGTGGAGAACAAAAATTGATCAAAATTGTAGATTTAATAAAATATAGGAAAATAAAACTGTATATAAGCCTAATTTTCTTAAGTCATAAATCAGATAAAGAACTTTTCAAATTATGAATTCAATATACTACTATTTTAGATCGGCCAACTATTTTGATCATTCAGATTATCTATTATTTTTTATCATTCAACGATGAAGAATCTTTGTCGAAAAAGTTGTGGAACAACATATAAGGTGAGTTCCCCCTTCAAACCAATTTTATTTTCATAAAATGTAAGAGTAAAAGATTAAATCTCTAACCACCCATTTAATAGTCCAAAAACTTTTATCATCTAAATCAATTCATTGTAACTTGTTGATTTGATTTTATAATATGCCTAATAATAATAATAATAATAATAATTAAATTAACAGTCCTTGGTCAAAATGTGATATCCATGATAGGAATCAGGAACTTCTATTTAAAAAAAAGAAGGAAAAAGGCGGGAAAACGATTTCTCTCTCTCACTCGCTGATCACTGCAACCAACACACTCTATCGTAATCTCTCTTCTTCTTCTTCTTCTTCTTCTTGAACTAGTTACACAAAACTCAAATTTTAACTTTCAATTTCTTGATGATGATATTCTACAGGGTCGTTTCTGAAATTTTTGGTAATGTTCGTTGTCTTCAACCATCGATAAGAATAGAATTTGATCTTGTTCAACAACTAAGAAAGGGACTGCTTTGAGTTTCTAAATAGTCCCTGATTTCTTTCATTCCAAACAACCCAAACACATGATAGTCAAATGAGTTGAAGAAATGACTGCCGCCGTCTAAGACCACCTGTTGAATAAGTAAAATGAGGAAAGTGGGTCTGGGAGATGTTATAATTGAAAGGAAAAACTCATTAGTTTTGAGGATGATACAGGTGTAGTACAAGAAGGGGTTGAAAAGGTGGTTGGAGGAAAAACTTCAAAAATTGATGATGTTGTGAATGTAATGTAATAATGTTCTTTACTTGTATTATAGTAGTGGAAAATTTAGGCGAGTGATTTTTCATTTTGCATACTTCTTGTTTGTAAGAATGTTGATTTGAAAAATAAAATAAAGCTGGTATTATTACTACATGTTTATATGACTAAGTGTTTTGTTTTTTTAAAATACGTTATTTCTCTATCATTGCTTCTTTACATTATGTGAATCACATAATGTGATTAAGTCTGAGTCTATGTATTGTGCAAATGTGGAAAGGAAAAAAAAGAAAAGTAAATGTGCTTCACATAAACATGGACTTAAGTCACTAGTCTAATCACATGTTTATTCCTTTACAGCAAATGTGGATAACTACTCACTAGTCTTGTGTCTTTTACAGGTGCCGGTGGTGATTTGGCAGCTCGATGGTACAAACTATAAAAGGAAAGTTGAGAATGGCATTGATGAGTATCCGAATAGAAGGATACTGTTTGTATGCACTAGGAAATACGCGGACCGTATTCTGTGGCTTATTCAAGGAGAAATCTCCAGACAGAATGGAGAACATAACCGATCAGATGAGTTCAATTACGGTACTTTTTTGGAAATGGGACTCCAAGGTCATAAGAAAAAGATGGCACACATGATGTGAAGGGCTCGGAAGTACCTTGCCTAGGTATGCAGTAAATAAGTGGCAGAGCAAACACAAAAGGGTTATACAAAATAAATAAATTTTGGTGAAACTGATGTATAATGCACACAATAGGGTTATACAAAATAAATAAATTTTGGTGAAACTGATGTATAATGCACACAATCTTAATTTTGTACAAACCATGTTACACAACATGTTTGCATCATCAAACCTGTCTCACTTACACAACAAAAGGGCAAAGTACAAAATTAAGATTGTGTGCATTATACATCAGTTTCACCAAAATTTATTTATTTTGTATAACCCTTTTGTGTTTGCTCTGCCACTTATTTATTGCATACCTAGGCAAGGTACTTCCGGGCCCTTCACATCATGTGTGCCATCTTTTTTTATGACCTTGGAGTCCCATTTCCAAATAAGTACCGTAATTGAACTCATCTGATCGGTTATGTTCTCCATTCTGTCTGGAGATTTCTCCTTGAATAAGCCACAGAATACGGTCCGCGTATTTCCTGGTGCATACAAACATTATCGTATCCGAGATAGGGTGAAGAAGAAGACCGTCTTAGGTCCCTAAAAATTATAGGTCCAAAATAATTTTTGTAGGGGTATATTATACATGGCAATACAAATAAAATAAATAAATATTGCCAAAGGTTTCACACTTGATATGAGTATACAATTATAATAACTATATTTATCGGACTCTTCAATATGTTCTTCCTTTCTTTCTTCTTTTTTTTGGGAAAAAATTATTTGAGTATCTTTGGGGTGATCCAATATTCACTTCAATTGTGGTATTTTTTTTTTCTTTCCAAATTTGTCCATTTTTCCACAATGCATATTCACTTCAATTATTGTAACCAAAAAAATATTCACTTCAATTATTTTTTTGGTAGATTATTCACATCAATTTCTACACTGTTCATTACTTTTCTATATTATTATTTCTCTATTTCAATTTCATTATTTTTGCATTTTAAATTTCTTTGCAAATTTTGCTTAAATTCCATGAAGATTATGTGTCAATTTTTCTTTGTTACATTTTTAGTGGCTCTGTTTATGAATTACATAAAATATGGACAAATTTAGGTATTAAATTCCATGAATATAATAAAAAAAGACATTCTTCTTATGGTGTTGTTTGTTTATGACGTGGATCATTGTCCGTAAACTAAAACTAATGAGTTTAAAGGATACACGGGGTAAAATGTGTGGCGTGACAAAAAACATGGTTGTTATTAGTCGGCGATAGGAAGCAAAATTTAATTTCAATAACTGCATTACTAGTGTTCCTCAATTTTCTAAAGAGTGAGTTAAGGGACACTGAAGAAGTTTAAAGCAGAAGGTTACGGGTATGATCCAGAAAACTAACATAACCACTAACTTACTAATATTTGCCTATAAAAAATAAAGAGTACAAGTCATGCAACAATCATGCAAAAGAAAAGGTAAACAATCAACCACATACATGATACTGTAATAAACATAATATATGTCGAGTTTCCACACATTTTTACAAGTGAGATTTGAAAAGAAAATGTCAATGTGCAAGCATAGTATAAGAAAGTGTAATATAGAACCCTTAAATATTTTCCCATAAAAACCAGCCCATCCAGCAGAGCAGGTTGAGATTTGACTTGCTCTCAAAACCCTGTACCTCGCCAAAAACATGAGTTTTACTCCCGTCACCAGGTCTTGGCATCTGTGCTACCACTACCAGCACGAGCAGCACTAAATGTATCTGTGCCAAAACCCCAAGAATCAAAATTAGAAGTTGGTTGAGTAGCCTGCTTGTTCTGCTGACCATTTCTTGACCTAACAGATTTTGAAGCATTGGCTGCTGAAAGGGATTTCAATGATTCAGTTGCCTCTGGGAAAGCTTGCCATGATGACTTTGGTTCTGAACTAGGAATTTTCCAATCACTTCTATCCTGCTATATAACCATAACCACGCGTCACAAACAAAACCTTAAAAATTAGTAATGCAAACAAATTGGGAAGAAAAAATTACAAAATGCTTATTACCAAAGACACAGGTGATGCAACTCCAGGTGAGGTTCCCAAAATCTCTCTACAAAATCATAACAAGCAGGCCTAGTTTAAACCTATATTTTAGGAAAAAAATAGGTTTCTGGTTTGTTACAGCTAGAAAATCCTGAATTTGCCATGTATCTCAGGCTGTCCGATCTAAAGATAGGATGGCTCATGTTTCAACTCAGTAAAGCACATTCAGAGTACACAGTTGCAACATGATCTGTTTGATCTTAATAAGGCAGCCCTGAGAAAAATGACTGGAAAATTCAGGATTTTCCAACTGCCGAAAATCCAAGTGAATTTTTCCATTAATTATAGTCGTTTGAAGGTTGGTTCTTTAATTGGCACATTTATTACATGTTACATATATAGAAGAGGCAAAAGTTCAATAAGTTCTATAGGTCAATAAACAAGAAAATGAAAATTTCAATCTATTAGCTAACTTACTTGGAGGGATACAAGAATATTTGGAAGGGATTGCCCATATGTGTCATGGAAGTGAACAGCAAGCTTTTTCGTTGGTACAACCGCCATTACAGCCAAAAGCATAGGAACTACTGGGCCTGGTCACAAAAGAAATAGAAGACTCTCTGAAAAAGGATGTATATTCAAGATTAAGAGAAAAAAACACAGTTTGACATTAATCCCACAATTCTTCTCAGTCTCAATTCAATATTTGACACACATATACTCTTTTCACTGGTAATTACAAAAGTAATACCTTTTTCTCCCTTTGGTTTCTGTTTTCAATTATTTGTAGAGAAATGGTGAGTAAAAAATTTATGTTGTTAAATCTTTGAAAAAATGAAATGGTAAAAATAGGAAAACATTTTTGTAATTATGTGAAAACAAGAAACAAAAAGAATAATTTTCTCAAACCAAGACGCCGTTAATGTAAAATTAGAAAATAAAGTCATCTAACTCCATTACCCGGTGTTCCTACCCCAATTGTGTCACCAAGTGAGATTTCAAAGCAACCCATATCATATAGTTCTTTAGCCACATAAGCTACTTTTGATGGAGGGACTGATCCTTCAACTGGGCATCCAACAACGCATGATACATACCTACCAAAGTTAAATACAGAACACTGATTGGAATAAGCAGAACAGAAACAGAATTTCTCTGTCCATAAAATTTGCAATATAAACACAAAGGGACTTTCACGTGTGTAACTGCTAGACCTTGATGGCTTGACCTGATTGCATATCAAACATAAAATGGTCTTCACCAGTGCCAAATTATCTCAAAACAGCAATACAAATATAGATGTTACGACTCGTTTCAAGTATTTCATAAAATGTAAGGTCTTGTGGGATAGCATTAGGAAAAGGATTCAGAAGCTGATGCAATAGCAGCTTCAAAACCCTATGAATGTAGTAAATATAGATAAGACATCTGAATGTAAATCTGACAGCTTATTCTAGATAGATTTGCACCTTTAAATTAGGAGTCAGAACGGCCAATCTAATGCCTCCCAGGTTATGAACTGTTTGCATGACATCCTTTGCGTTTGCCAACTGAAAGATAAATAAATAGAATGTCATTGATACTTAAAATTTCACGAGACAAGTGTTGATCACTATTAGTCAAAAAAAGAACATCACGAGACTTCCAAATACTACGCCAAGAAAAGTTAGGATTAACACCAATCTTTGCATCAAATAAAGAGGACCGCGGAAAGTACCTAGCCTTGTAAATCCTAGCTAGCCACCAAAGGGGAGAACCCACCTTGTGTGTCCCACATGTTTTCCGACGAAGATTAGTTATCATGGTAACCCCAAAAAGAAGAATATAAAATTTTATTTGAGTATTTTTCTTTTTTATCAATTTTACTAATTTTACAAATTTTTATTTAATATTGTAATTCTTCTAGCTTATAATAGAGTTTAAAACTATAAAATTTTACAAGAAAGATGAATATAGACTTTTAGGCCAATGCTACGGTGGACCACCTGGTCTACCGTGGACAAGTGATTAAAACTATTATAACGAATACGAATTTTACAAAATCGATCGTTGGATTGAAAGTTTATACCATATAGATCATTCATAAAAAAAATTAGAAAAATTGAAAAATCATTTGATATGCTATTGAGTCCGATCAAAATTAACAGTATTTAAAAAAATTCATAAACCGTTAATCTTAATGGGTCTCAATAACATATCAAATGATTTTCAAATTTTTAAAAAAATTTCATGGATGATCTATATAATATAAACTTTAAATCCAACTGTCGATTTTGTAAAATTCGTATTTGTTATAGCGTTATTTACAACTAGTCCACCATAGACCACTTGAAGAAGTGGTCCATATTAGAATTTGTCTAGATGTTTATTGTTTAACATATAAGATGATATGAATGTAATTCAACCATTTTTCAAATGAGGAAAGAGTGTAATTTTCTTTTGAATTGTGAACTCCGTTGAAGATATGGTGGTACATGCACATATTCATGACGATCAAATCAATAAGCGTCGAATGTGAGATGATATTAAGATTTAGATATTGCATATTGCATATTTAGCCTAGACTGTGAGTTAGATTTTTATAGACAGAGAATTAAAGTTTCAAAAACCTAAAACCTTCTCTCGGATCACATTAGGAATACAACAAGCTTATTTGGAGATAAAACATAAAAGTCCAAGCAAGTAATTGAGTTCAAGTGGTAAATTGAGATCTTCCTAAAACCAATCGTTCTGGAAAATTCAAATTTAATTTCTAACAAGAACAATTTTTTATCATATATTCACTTATCTCACAGCTGAACTCTAGATTATCAGACTTTTCTCAAGAGCTCATAGTGTTAATAGAAAAATAAAAAATAAATGAAAACACAAAAGTCCATGTCATTTTTGGTTCTAGTGAAAGATACAATCTTTTGTAATTGCCAAAATAGCTACATCACCAAGCATTTTTGTTTTGCTTCTTAATTAAAAGCTTTATACTACATGCCTAATGATGCAACCTTTTCTTCAATAGTATAATATAATATCATTGTCACTTCAATTCATAGGATTAGGATTTACTGCTGTACTTCAGTTTCATGCAATAATTGATCTCGAACGTAGAGATTTAATCAGACGGCTGACAGCAGTTACTGTGTGGACCACGCACTAACTGTGTTTAATCCAAATCCCAATTCATATATATAGAAAAAGTACACACACTGCATGCATGTAGCTGGAATAGTAGTACCTTGTAATCTCAGACTACTAAGTAGTTTCATTACATAACCAAGAAATGCTTTATTTTCATCTACCAGCTATACCTTGTTCTAACTTCTATGTCTATAATGACAACCACATAAGAGACAATGGTTTTAAAAATATTATTATAACAAGCTTAGATTTTTCCAAAAGCATCATAACAATTAACAAGACTATTTTGAAGTGGAACATTTACTTAGGATACCTGTTAAGAACAAGAAATATTTTCTTGACATATGTTAAAATGCAATAATACAACAAACTTTGTACATTAACATTGTCTCTTACATTTCTCTCGTATAACAAGACTAATGTTTTGATATGTGAGACTCTTATGTTTAAATTCCTTGGACTACTTTTTTACAACATAGTGTTCAGATACTAAGAGGTTGAACCAGAACAAATCATGGCTAATATTGAACCAAAACATGTGGTTGTGATACAAGATGCATCTAAACTAAATTTTAAAGTATTTTCTTGGGTTATTAATGGATTATCACTCAAACCAGCAGATATGGTCACCCTATTTGCAATCCTGCATGAAGTTTACAATCCTAGTAAGTAATTTTCTATAGAATTGAAGATTTTAAGAATTTGTTGTCTATGTGACACTGACACTTCAGATTGAAAGTGAGTCTGATGTATGACACATATCAGTATCTAACACGGACACAACACCGATACATGTGGATGCGGTTACATTTAGTTATTTCATTTTTCGAATTGTTACTGGTTTCGAATTGTTACTATACAAAATTTTAAGAATTTCTTGTATATGTAACACCAATACTTTAGATTAAAGGCGTGTTCGGTGTACGACATGTATTAGTATCCGACACAGATGCATGTATTTACATTTACTTATTTTACTTTTTCAAATTATTACTGATGTCGACGTGTCATGGTCATATCTGGTATTCGTTTATGTGCTTTGTAGATTCTTGCTATGTCATGAATTGTTGGAAAACAAAATTGAAAATTGGAAAGGATAAAGATTTAGTGTTGTGTTGAGTAATTCAGGATGAAGAACTTTTTCATTTCACTAATCAATCATTTTCTCTGTTTATCATTGAATCAATTCCTTTATAGTGGGGTATAAAAGCATATTACACAACAATGGACTAGTTGGAGTAAACCAAAGGATCATTGAGGAAGAACTTGCAAGGAAGAAGGAAGAGTATCTAAACCATGAAGAGCTTGCAAGGATTGCTAAATTGTATGAAACAAATGAGGTAATATCAATTTTTTAACAACCTGGATGTATATATCATATGGAACCATCGTCAAGCATCGCATGTTATACAGACTCCAACACAGACACCTCGCATTGTTAATATCATTAAATAAAATATATGAATATCATTTATAAAAGATTCAAATTGAAAAGCAAAATATATATAAGTGCATCTAAAATGAGAAATTTGTTTCATTATAAAATAAATCTAAAACAAGATATGATAGCCTTTCACCTTCATTAATCCATTTACTACTGAAAAGTTAAAAATTATGCAATCAAATTTATTGTCTTTAAAAATTACTGAAAATATATAATATGCAATTTATGAAATTGTGCATGATATTTTCAGGTTGCATTCAAGATACAGTTATATGCAGGATCTTCACCAAAAGATTTTGCTATTGAAGGAGCTAAAAACCTAAAGGCAACTTGGGTTATACTTGACAGGTTAGACAAAATCGGCTAATAATGTAATTTCTCTTTCGATGTTTTATTATATCTAAAGCAAGACCATAATATAAAATGCAATAAGAAGAATGAAATAATGCTCCAATTTATTAACAGAAGAATTCTCTAAATAAGACTTGACATTAATAAAAGAATGCACCTTGTTTACAGGCAAATGAAGAAAGATGAGGAATTTTTCCTGCAGAAGCTTTCTTGTGGTATATCTAGAATATTAGGTAAAACTCGCATCGAACGCCTAAGAGGACCTATTGAACTCGCAGTTGAAATACCATGCAGCGATCATCCTTCTGCCGATAGTTTACCAGAAAGTCAATGTGGAGATGTCCCCAAGAGTGAGTAGTACTATAACTCTTTCAAATCTTTTTAAAAGTTTTTTTTAATTAAGATCGTTACACAGATCTTCTTAAGCATCTAATATTAGAAACTTACAACTGATAAGAAAATTTAATGATAGGTCCAATCAATGTCGAAGGGACGAGTAAAATTCATTGCAGGTCTGATAAGGATGAAGGGTGCTCAACATTCAGTCCTAACATTAATGAAAAAACATGTGAGACAAGTACTGATCATGCTAGCGTGGATGAAACTGATATAAACAGAAACCAAATCATCGACAAAATAGAAGGAGATAAGCAATGCCATGATGAAGAACATAATGAAAAAATATCTCATGACGATGATAGGGACACAACACTTGTGACTAACAATGATCAAACAAAAGATCTTCATATAAGCCAAGATCAAACAAGAAATGGCTCGGTATGCTCTATGTGCTCCGTTTGCAAAACAAGAAGACCTAATATTGAATGGCAAAAGGAATTTACTTATGAAGAAATTGAATCAGCAACAGATGGATTTTCATTGAAGAACTGTCTCTCCGAAAGTGGAAATCCATTTTCCACTTTCAAAGGCAAGCTGGAGGGAGAGGTGAGAATAGTAGTTAAGCAGCATGAAATAACAAACATTCAAGCAAAGGAAAAAATGAAGTCAGAAGTTCAAACTATTCTCAAAGCTAGACATAACAATGTGGTCATGCTATTAGGTTCATCTACGAAAGACCGTTTCATGTTGATTGTATATGAGTATGCTTGCAATGGTTCACTTGACATGTATCTCTCAAGTAAGATATTTGGTTCAATAGTTCATGTTATGTAGAATTTGATACATGTGAATATAGGACTCATTCTCTTTATATGCAGGTGAAAGATGCAGACCATTGGTCTGGAGTGAAAGGCTGAGAGTGGCAATAGGTCTTTGCAGAGGTCTAAAGTATCTACATGATAATAACATTATTCATGGAAATATAAAACCAAGCAATATTCTTCTAACACATGACTTCAAACCACTGGTATATAACCTTGACACTTGACGACTGCGTTGAATAATAATATACGATTTCAATATGAATATAAATTTTCTCATTTTATGGAACTAACTATATTCAAAATGATAAATATATCTTTAGCTTGGAGATTTTGACCTCGGAAAAAAACTTGATCTGAAGAAGTCCTTCAATAATAAAAGCATAGGGAATTCTGAATACGTAGCACCGGAGTATCTGGAGAAGGGGAAACTATCGACTAAAACAGATGTATACTCGTTTGGTGTTATTATTTTAGAGTTGATTACAGGACGTAAAGCCACCGATAAAATATCAGGAGAAAAAAGACTAGTTGGATGGGTAAGAAACACATGACAAAACTTTCACTTATTTTGTGATTAATGGATACATATTCTTCATTTTGTTGCTTACGAGCACCAGAAAAATTGATATCATTTTGTTTCTTTTTATATTTCAGGCAAAGCCTCTTCTAGGAAGTAAGAAGTATTCGGAGTTGGTGGATCCTATAATAAGCAAAGCATATGAAGAAGACCAACTTCACTGGTTAGTACAAGTAGTATCAAAATGTCTCAAAAAGAAGCCTAAGGAAAGATTATCTATGAACATGGTAAGCACCATTTACTACAATATATCATTCATAAAGTTCAAACTGATTATCGAATAGAATAGTATATCACTAAATATTATATCATTACATCACACAAGTATACATTTGTGAAATTTCAGGTTGCTTCGGCATTACAAGGCATAACTGATAGCGAACAATGTAACATTACAGAAGTCTTAACTTCACCAACATCAGGTTCTAGAATTGTGTCTGATATCAATGGTTCACAAGTTACATTACAAGGAATATCAGACAGAAAACAGTGTGTCATGACAGAGGACTCTCTTCCAGTTGTATCAAATTCACAATGTAACAAAGAAGTATGTCCAAAAGAAACTGATTATCGAAGTCAGAAAGTTGAGCAGACAGAGCCCTTTTCCTTTGAGGAAGAAAGTAGGCCGCAAAGTTTGGACTTGAAAAACATGATAACAAATCACCTGAGTGAGTTTGAAGAAAATCTGAAGAGAAACCGCAATGAGAATGGAATTTCGACTCAAGAAATTAGTATTAACCACATGATTGGTAAGGATCAGGAAGAGAAGAGCTCTATTCAAGTGAAAAGAGACTTAAGACCTATTAGTGGAATATTACTTCAAACGCAACCGCAGAGTAGCTTCAATGAGAATTTACATGATGAACATAAAGATGAAATCATTTTAGAGAAATCAAAATCCTCGGCATGCTCTATTTGCAAAAGTAAACGACCGAAAATCACAAGGATGAAAGACTTTACTTATGATGATCTCCTAGAAGCTACTAAAGGATTTTCAGTTGAGAACTCTCTATCAGAAAGTGAAAATGGACCTACATTTAAAGGGTTACTAGAGAGTAAAATGAAAATAGTTGTTAAGATACATCAAATTACTAAGTCTCAAGAAGAGAATATATTCCGGTCAGAAATTCAGTTGTTCACCAATGTTAGACACAAAAATGTTGTCATGCTGTTGGGGTTATGTGCAGAGAAAAGTCAATTGATGATTGTATATGAACATTTATGCAATGGTTCTCTTGACCATTACCTTTCAAGTAAGCAGCATTAGTACATTTCTTGCCACTTCTTATCTACAAACAAAGTCTAAGCACACAAGACACCAGACACGACATTGACACATCAACAACTTTTTTAATTTGAGAAAATGAATTTATTGAATGTAACCACATGAGTTGGTGTTGTGTCAGTGTCCGATACCAACACGTTTCAGACACCGGACACGCCTTCAATCTGAAGTGTCGGTGCTCGGAACTTGCATGAATTTACTGATTAAAGAACTTTAAAACATTATGCAGGGGGAAGTTTCCAGTCATTGACATGGAAGGAAAGAATGAAAATAACCATAGGTACTGCAAGAGGTTTAAAATACCTACATGGGAATAACATAATTCATGGAAATATAAAAGCAAGTAACATTCTTCTAACACATGACTTTGAACCACTGGTACCTACTTTCTTGAATCTTGATGGATTGGATGAGTTTTTCTCACTGTCTAAGTTTCAGAAAATAAACTTCTATTTTCATCTATGTATATCTTTAGATTGGAGATTTCGGCTTCAGAAAAACGAAGCTTGAACCAAAGAAGTCCTACAAAGATAAAAGTGCAAAAGATTTTGGATACACAGCACCCGAGTATACCGAGAATGGGAAATTATCAACTAAGATAGATGTGTACTCCTTTGGAGTGATTCTTTTAGAGCTGATCACCGGCCGGAGGGTAACAGACAAATTACCCGGGGGAAAAAGCCTTGTTGGATGGGTAAGAGACATATGTTAACACTTTCATATATCAGCATGCAAATAAATAATGTCAAAACAAAACTTCAGCAACTTAACATATATAATAAATTGCATATACAATTAATTATTTGGTTTTGGAATTTCGGCGTTTACATTTTAATTTGTTTGCTTATGTGCCTCACACGGCCTCGTTCAATCTTTGTATTTTTGCCACTCCTAGGCAAAGCCACTACTGGGAGGAAAGAAGTATGCACAATTAGTGGATTCAAAAATCAGTAACTCCTATGAACAAGAACAACTTCAATGGTTAGTCCAAGTAACAGAAAAATGTCTCAAAAAGAATCCTAAGGAAAGATATTCGATGAATATGGTAAGTCCTAACTAGTTCATGTGGTAATCAAATGCATTAAGAAACACAAATGTAAATTTTTATATGTTACATATTATCTAAAAGTTACATATAGTGGCTAATTGGTGGGTTGTTTCAGGTTATATCTGCATTACAAGGAATCTCAGAATCAGACGACAGTTGTCTAATCGAAGATTCTTCTTCAGAAAACTCATATTTACCAAATGATGAGTCGGTCATGCCCACGACTAGTTCACAAGGTAATTTAGGAAAAATACATCAAGATGGCTAAGAAAAATCTAGAACTAGAAAGCTTAAGGACAAAGATATATCAGTAAAGCCTAAAATATGCAACTTCTTTTGGACCTTAAAAACATGCACTAAATTAAACACTTGTTAAGTTCAATTTCTGCTATAGTTGCTTCTTTATTATGTTTTATCCTTGAGGAGGCATAGCGACTTAACGATAACTAATTGATAGGTGAAATGATGGTTGATTTGGTAAGCCGGGAAACAAAACTGGTTGACACAAACACATACAAGGAAGAGACAAGCTCCAAAACAGAAATTACAACTAACGACATGATTGAACAGATTAAGGAAAATCAACAAAATAAAGAAAGATTCCACATGGAAGAGAAAGAGATAGAGAAAAAAGCAGTAGATAACCAACCAAAGATTATCCAGGACACAAAACAAATGCAAGACAGCTGTGATGATAAGGGTTTTTGGAATGAGAATGAAGACAAAACAATTTTGGAGAATATTTCAAAGTCTAGTTTATGCTCAATCTGCAAAAGTAGACGGCCAAATAATGAGTCGCAAAGGAAATTTACTTATGAAGAACTTCAAGCTGCTACAGAAGGATTTTCAATAAAGTATTCTCTATCTGAAGGTGAATATGGACCTGCCTTCAAAGGTCAGTTAGATAATAAGCTGAAAATAGCTATTAAGAAAATTCAAGTCACAAGCTTACAGGAACAGAAGGAGTTTATGTCAGAAGTCCAGTTGCTCATAAATACAAGACATGAAAACATGATTATGCTTCTAGGTACATGTATACGACAAAATCAATTGTTAGTCGTATATGAGTATGCATGCAACGGTTCGCTTGATCAGTACTTATCAAGTAAGGATAAATCTATGAATGTAAAACTTTGAACTTGTTATTATAAATGAGGTCTGAACTCCAAGTACATAGACTTTAAGTTAATGCAAAACAAAATTTCTGAATAATGTAGGGCAAAGTGGTAGATTGTTGACTTGGAGAGAAAGGATGAAAATTGCAATAGGTGTATCAAGAGGCCTGAAGTATCTTCATGAGAATGACATAATACATGGAAGAGTAAAACCAAGTAACATTCTTCTAAATCATGACTATAAGCCATTGGTACTTTTCTTGAACCTTAAAATCATTAAGCTAACTAACTATACTATGAAGAGGCTATTTTTTCGATATCTTAAAAAACTTGTACTATTTGTTGATTGCAATGCATATATCCTTTAGCTCGGAGATTTTGTGTTTAGAAAAGACGGACGTGAATTGAAGAATAGCTGCAAGGATAAAAGTGTTAGGAATTGTGGATATACTGCACCAGAGTGTAAGGAGAGTGGAAAACTATCAACAAAAGCAGATGTGTACTCTTTTGGAGTAGTTCTTTTAGAGTTGATCACAGGCTCGATGGTTTCGGATAAGATACATGGACAGAAATGTCTTATTGAATGGGTAAGAACCCTAAAACGATTTCTTATAAACTCATTTTTACGCCATATCTCACCCACTCTCAGAAATTTTTTTAATATGTTTAAACCATATTTATGTTAATTATGCGTTTTGCGCAAAACATTTCAGGCAAGGCCACTTCTTGGAGGAAGGGAGTACTTACAGTTGATGGATCCCGAAATCAGCAGCTCATATGATGAAGAAGAACTTGCTGCATTGGTCCTAATAACAGAAAAGTGTCTCAGAAAGAATCTGAAGGAAAGGTTTACAATGAATATGGTAAGATAAATTATTGCATATGTGTGTTTGAGTCTTGATTCAAAACCCACACTGAAGCTATAAAAAAAAATATGTACATGTTTGAGTCCCGTTTAAGGCATCATCATGACTCTAAATTGCAGTAAAATGTGTGCAAATGCGGCCACAACTGCAATTGTAATGTCACTGCAGAGACCTCTAAAACTATTGCAGCCACAATTGCGGCTATGGACCGCAATTTAGAAATATGAGCATCAAATCATCTAATACAAAATTCTGAATATTACGAGTTTTATACATCGCAGGTGGTCTCATTAATGCCGTCTGTAGTTGATAGCAATAACATCTACGCAATTGAAGACTCGTCATCAGATTCAGATGACTTATGTTGCTATTCAGATGAAACAAACTCATTTGAAGAAGATTTAGTCACAAAGATTGGTGAAGAAAGAGTGGACAACAAGACATGTAGAAAAGAGAATGAAACAAAATTTGATGAAAAGAGTGATTGGTGCAAAAGTAGAGGCAAAAATTGTATGGAAACACAAGAAAAAGAAAGATGTGAATCTTATGGTGGAGCTAAAGACTTTTTTCTAGATGGAGCTCAAGAATATATAGCATGTGGAGAACTTTTTAGCTTGTGTAATTCAATTTAAGTCTTTCGTTTCGAAATTTCGCTTTCATGTACTATTTATACATTTGTTCTCTCACTATCAATTAAAGTAAAAGATTGAATGAATCAAAAACACACAAATGGAGCATATATAAAATTAAGGGTTAATAGGCTTTTACCCCCCTGCAAAGTAGACGAGTTTAAATGCCATATTTGCAGGGAAATTACACTCACCTCCCCTAAGAAATGTTTAAATGACTCATACACCGCCTTTATTTGTACAAGACGTGTACCTCACAAAAAAGCTTTTGGTTTCAACTTGAGTCCTATGTGCACCTTTAAAAACTTCCTCCATACTCTCTATTATCTGCTGAAAAGAGGCCTTTTCATTGGTAATATTTTTCCATGATATATATTCAGTTTTTTTTTTAGCATAAATCAGGTATCATCAGCGTGCAACTGCAGAGATATCTCTCGAGTCTTGTGAGACTCAAATAGACGGTAAACTCTCCTTAAGAGTTTTAACGTTGTTGCATGCTCAATTCAAGGATCGGACTCAGGACCTTAGTTAAGCTAGAAGAGACCGCGTCATCTTATCTAAATGTTTTTGGTATCTTTCCATGATATTCTGAAGATGCTGAACAACACTGGCTCAATAAATGTACTCTTCCAACACAGGCTTACAATCCTCAACATCAGCATCAATATTCTTATCAACTTTCAAACAGAACAGAATTTTCATAAGGAACATAGCATAAAAATCATCAACCTTTCCAATTTTAGTTTTTGAACCATCATAGTTTTTGTATTTAATAAGTACATTTATGCAAGAGTTTTTTTCCCAAAGAATATGATAAATGGAAATATTTCAATCCTTAACCAAATAAACTCGACTAAGGTCCAAAATATTTGCAGAGAAATGAAGCCTCAACACATCCTTTCGACACCAAATATACACTACACATTGAATCTGAAAAACGAACTTGCATCTTATAATCATCCTCCTCTCAGTTCAGTTTAATTGAGTATACATATATTTGATAATGATTTTGATTACTTTCTTTTTTTTTAATATAAAATAACAAAGAAATTTTTTTATTTATAAAGAGTTTTTTTTTAGGAACAAAGAGAGTGTTTGAATGTATTTAGAGATAGTAATATCACTTTAGATTTACATCAATAACAAGTGGTCCTGTATAATGCCATATAATACATGCAAAGTTGTATATATTTTACTACTCCCGTTCTTTTTTGTTTGTCGTTAAAAACCAACAATGTTTCAAATTATTTAATATTTAGATAATTTAAGATTATATTTTGTTTATTATACCCTCCTTCCAAAATTTTTTTATGGACTAAATTTTATATAATCTTTTTATTGTATCTTTTTTTTTTTTACTAAACTTTTTCATATAATCTTTTTATTGTATTATTTTTTTATTAAATTTCTTCATATAATCTTTTTATTGTATTATTTTATTATTAAATTTCTTCGTATAATCTTTTTATTGTATCGTTTTTTTTTTTTGAAAATGGGCACTAGTTAAGGAACCTCAATATAGTAAAAATACTTTAAAACTTGTGTAGTCAATGTTAGTAAAATATAAAAAGTTATATTTTCAATGCAATAGTTGCCTCTTTTGTATCCTTAACTAGTGTCCCGAGGTCGGGGCACTAGTTAGCATGACCTTTTCTTTTAAACTTCTTCATATAATTCTGATTTTTTTTTTAAAAAAGAAAAAAAAAACGGTTTGTGAAAATCTGTCTTTAATTTTTTAAATAATCTAGTAATTTAGAATTCTGCGACGAAGTAAAAAAATCGGATAAAAATTGTTTCATCCAAAAATTGACTCAAGTTCAAACTAGTATTTTTTAATTTATTATTACAGGCCTAAGCCCACAAACAATTCGTATTTCGGTGGATCTTTAATATGTTGAGTTTATTATACTCCCATTTTCATATAAAGGTTGATAAGTAAAAGATTATACAACAGGAAAGAATTAATTGCAAATCTTTTGTTGGAGAAAATATCTCATTCAATTCTAATTGTACCTATAATCACATATCTTTCCCTCTTCCTTCCTCCACTCCACGTCTCAGGTTTTGAATCCTCCTTCCTCCATTCTTATCACTTTCAAACGATTAAACCATAGTAGACAACTATAACTTCCAAATTTCAACTTTGTTTTGTTAATCATCAGCTAATTTTTTATTGTTTTCTTCATCGTAAGTTTTAAGCTTATTTTTGTTCCAAAAAAAAAAAAAAAGTTTTTTAAGTTTTGTGCAGCTTAGCCAATATAATTAGACCCTTCTTTCTTTATTTCATTGTTTGTTTTTTCTTTTTCTAATTTGTTCTTTCTTATTATATTATATTCTAGCTAGATGGAAAAAGATTCTGAGAAACCCTACAAAGAGACTGAAAAGAAGATCAGCGATGAAGATGATGATGATAATGATGATGCTAAGATGATGATGAAGAAGCAAGAAGCTAAATCAACACACAAGTGCAATATTTGTGGCAAGAGTTTTAACAATGGAAAAGCATTAGGTGGTCATAGAAGATCTCACTTTCTTAAGAAAAAACCTAATCATGATCATCGTCATCAATCACCAGAGCTGAAAACCCCTAGTAAGAGTACTAGGGTTAGTTGTTTCAATGATGATGAAGATATTAGGATTTGTTATATTTGCAATAAGAAGTTTCCAACAAAGAATGCCTTGTATGGTCACATGAGATCTCATCCTGGTAGGGTTTGTAAAGGAGTAAGTCCTCCTTCAAATTATCATATTCAAAATTCTTCTTCTTCGAACAATTCTAATAAAAAAGAAGATCAAGATAATGATGTTGATGATGATGATGATGGTAATTTTTCTTTACCAAGATGGAAAAAGAGAGATAAAAGAGGTAGAAAATGTATTGGTAGTGTTGAGGCTGCGAAAAACCTATTGCATCTTCGTCACAACTGTGAGGTTTCGGGTTTGAACTCAAAGAGATCTGACTTTCCACTTCCGATTAAAAAAAGGGATTTTTTTGTTGGTGGGTCATCATCAAATGGGAACGGTAAAAAGGAGTTTGTGGTGAACAAGATTAAATTTGTTTTTAGTGGTTCATTGAAGATTGAAAACAAAAGTGATTGGAATGGTGATGATGATGATGATGATCATGATGATCAGGATGAGAGTGACAATATTAGTAATAAGAAACTAAAGACAAGTGAAGGTTTATGTGAATCTAGGGTTGATGAGAAACCGAGTAATCATTCTGAAGAGCAAAAAACTTTCAACTTTGATTTGAATGAGCCATATGTTATGGAGGATTAAGCAAATTATTAAGGTGAATACATCTCCATATATTACTCTATAATGATAATGATAAATATTACTTAATTTTTATGTTTTCCAATTTTAAATGTGTTCTTTTGTGCTTAATTTTCTTTTCGATGATACTGATTTCTATGTAGGGTTTATTTGTTGGGAGTTCTACAAACTTGACTTATTCTAGGGGTGTTTGTTTTTTTTTTTGTCCATCGGAAATTTTATTCTCAGACATGGTTTTTTATTTTTTTGGCAAGGTCTCAGATATGTTGATCATTAAAATTTTTTTTTTTTTCATCATTAATTTTTATGAAGATTATGAAAATATTTTATTCTCGTGTTAAAAAGGGAGAATCTTATAATCTCATGGAAATAACAAGAGTTTGTAGATTTATTTTATTTTTGAATAAAAGAGTTTGTAGATAAATAGAGTATATCCGTATATTTCATGAGAATAAGAGTATTTTTTTTTTTCCTTACTTGTGGGTAGGGGTGGACACTGGGCGGGTTCGAATTTAAAGTTGTCATCCAAGTGAAATCGCAGAATCAAAAAATAAGGTTCAATTCGCACGTAAAATGAAGATCGGTTTTCATAGGTTCGGATTTGCGGTTTAAACAGGTTATTGGGCGGTTTGATTCGGTTAGAAATAAAAAAATTCAAAAAATAAATATAAAAATAATTACAAACCCAACTTTTGGAATTTAGATTCCGAAAATATGCAACAAGAGATGAGAAAATCATGAAACAAACACAAAAGAAAAGTGTTACAAACACTAAATCAACATAAAAAGTAAGAAAAAAAATAAAAATTCAAATAAAATTAAAGATATAACATTTGATTCCAACGAAGTTAAACAAACAATATGAAGAAAGATCAAGTTTTTGGTTTCAAAATGTTCCATGGCTGTTTTAGGGTCCGTTTGGTTCGAAGTTTTTGGAGGGGAGGGGAGGGGAGGTGAGGGAATATTTTAAATTTTTATGTTTGGTTCAATTTTTTAACGAGGGGAGGGGAGGGAAGGGGAGAAGTAATTTACTTTTTTACTCTTAACCTTATAAAATCAAAATAAGGATTCAATTATAATGGATATATTACGTCAAAAAAAAAATCTAATGGATATATAACAAAAAAATCGAATGAGTAGAAAATCTAAATTTTTTTTGTTGTAAAAAAAAATAAAACCTAAAATTTTAATATTCCAACAAGGATAATTTTGAATTTTAATAAAAATATGAGGGTAATTTTGTCAACATAATAAATTATGTTTTACCTCGCCTCCCCTCCTTAAAAATCCCTCCCCTCCCCTCCCCTCCTTCTCAATTGAACCAAACAGGCCCTTAGTTTCCATGAATTTGAGGTGAAGTGAGAAAGTATGAAGAAGAGGCGAGAGAAGAGCTTAAAGTGTGTATATTATAAAAGGAAAGTGTTAAACGCAACGTTTTGATTTACTTATGCGGGCGGGTTTCGGGCACCGTCGCTCCAGTTTCCTCTACCCGGACTCGCCCATAATAACTCATTTCAAACCGAATTTTTCAACCCGCTGACCCGCGTGACCCATTATAAACCGTCCAAATCACTTTATTTTTTGCGGGTATTTTTGGATTGGGACGGGTTTCGGTTTTTTTGTCCAGCCCTACTTGTAGGAACAAGTGTTTTTTTTTTTTTACGAATTATAGGAATAAGTGTCAACCACCATAATATTCCACTCCCACATTATTTTAACTCATTCATTTTTAAAAAACAAAATTATTTTTCATTTTTAAATTAATTATATTTTTACAAAATAGTAATGGGGTATTAAATTAGTACTGTACTTCCTAACAAAAAAATTAGTACTGTACTTCACAGACACATTGATAAGAATAAGATTCATGTATTAGTCAAACAAGAGAAAAGAATAAGATTCATGAAGTTTGTGTAGTTGAATTTCAAAGTAGTCATATGAAATCAAAGTCAACAATTGTCCTTTACCTAAACAAGACCACTATGTATCTCATCAGTGATTTACTAACACATGGAATATTCCTGAAACAACCGTTATATTATGTCAGCTCAAATTGTACAATATATATATTAGAATCGTACGAAGTTGTATGATATTTAGAGAATCATGAGACTAGAAGGACCATAAATCTCGGATTAGAGATTTCATATTATACTCGAAGGATATAATGATGTAGATTAGAAGTTTAGAACACCTTATTTGATGGTTCCATTGCAACTAGTGCATATATATTTACCATAGTTGGAGAAATTGTATCTTGAAAATCAAAAAAACAAACTATGTATATATTGGCATTGAAGAAATCTGAAATAATAGCATTAACAACTACTAGTGAAGAAACAAATTGGTTAAGATCCTCCCTAGTTGCGATTCTTCTATAGAAAAAATTAATGTCAACTATGTTGATCCACGGTGGTAGTACTGCAGCTATTGCAAAAATAGAGATCGTTACTATAATGGTAAGATATAGAACAAATAAGAAGGAAGCATGACACTATTAAAGGGTTACTCTAAAGAAGCTATAAGAATGGATCATGTAAGCACTAATCAAATACTTCCTTTGCCGAAATGATTAGCCAGAAAGGGGTCCGGTTATGGTCCATAAGCAATTGCTTATGCACCGTGCATAAAGTTACCGGAACATTTTTTCTCAAGTTTTCCGGTATGATATGCATACCGGAACACTTTTTCTCAACTATTCCGGTATGCATATTTATACCGGAACACTTTTTCTCAAGTGTTCCGGTATGCATATTCATACCGAAACACTTTTTCTTAACTGTTCCGGTATGCATGTTAAACCGCGCTACGATTATGACACGTGGATGGGCTAATCTAATGGTTGTTATTCACTTATGCACCGTCCATAAAGATTTGGCTTATGGACAATAACTTTTGCCGCCCTATACACATCCAAGCCTCCAAGAGGATAATAGGACTAGTTAGATAGATGAGTTGCTCATAATGCATCTTTACTTCTTCTTTTTTATGAACGATAACTTTTTTTATAATCTTAATGTTAAACTTATTCTCTACTTTTGTGCCAAAAAACAGTATCTATTTTTGCAGCATCTCATTTGGTTGCCAAGAAATATTTAAATAAGAAAATTTATATTCTAGAAAATACAAATATAACATTGCTTCAAATTTTAAAGAGTTAACAGGCATAAACTTGCATTCAAATTTCTACTAACTAATTTTCTCAACAAAAAAAATAATAATAATTCTACTAACCAACCATTACTCACTTTACTTTTTTTAGAGAAAAAGTTACTTCGTTTCTTTTCTTTTTTATGGATGAAAACTTACTAGTTATCAATTAATATTTTCAATCTTCATATTACAATTGAAGCAGGTGATTGTCATAAAATAAAATTGAAACAGCTAGTTACAATGTATCGTTGTCTTCATGTAAAGAAAACAAAATTCATTATTACAAAGTGTGTATGCTAATAAATAATGTTAACTTGAACAGCAGCTTGTAACATATATTGATGAGGCATATTGCTTTCATTCAAACAAACTGCAGATATTAAGGCATAAAACATCTAAAATAACATCAGGAAGTTTTCTTCCATTACGTTGTCTCATAACTTCAAGGACCAAATATGGTGGGAGCTTCACAAAGGCTTCTAGACAGATTAAGTAATAATCATATTGTTATAAACAATCTAAAATTCATAGGGAATATGTATTTCTCCCAAATACTCTCATTGTCTAACCCTATTATCACTCCTTATCAAGAACAATCTCACAGAGCATCACCAAATAACAATATCAATTGTCATGATAAGAAAGTGTCCTACTGCTGCCAACCATACTGTTGATTGCGATTCCCTCCCATCATGTTTGACCCTCGACCACCACCTGATCCACCATATGGAGGACCACCTTGAGGATAATTTGGAGGACCACCTCCAACTCCATAGCCACTGCCACCTCCACCACGAGGACCGCCGCCGCCAGGTCCTGCAGGCATACCACTAGACCCATAAGGTGCTCCTCGCGCTTGAGGAGGATATGGTCCACTTCCATAACCAGCACCCCCTCCTTGACCTCCACGATTTGGATGATTGTATCCCCCACTAGGGTTCCCACCAGGAGGATATCTTCCTGGCCCACCAGAGGGCCCTCGAGGCTTCCCATAATGATGGCTTGGTCCAGCAGCAACTGCTGGTTGAGAACCATGAACAGGATGAGAAGGACCTTGCCGCATTTGGCCATGTTGTCCACCCTGCTGAATCGGCGGAAGACGGGTATGCTGCTGTGGATGCTGCATTTTAAGACGTTTGGCATTTTCTTCATTCAGCCGTTGCTGCTGACGCTTTTTCTTGGTCTGAAACTCGTGTGATGACTCGTACTTGGGTAAACTAAGGAAAACATGAGGTTAGTAATGAGTTGAAAAAGCAGAGTAAAAATAATTAATTGATGGGGGTTTATCTCAAACTAAAATTTCTATTTTGAAAATGAAAAAGTCAGGTGCATCAGAAGTCCATACCTCTTGGGATCACATGGTAATGGATCAGTCCAGAAGTACTCGGCATCAAGTGCATCCTTGGCAGGAATTCTCTATTAATAAATCATAATGACAAACAAGTTACATTAAGCAGATCAAGTTAATTATTAACCACAAAAGCATGCCGGGAAATTAATGTCAATGGGTTAACTTAAAAACAACACAATCCGATTCATTTTTGTGTTACCAACATTATGTCATCGACTTTTTATTTCATCATGTTACAAAAGTCACCCATTATTCATTTCACAAAAGCTCAAAAACCAAGTCCCCGACAAGATGCATGATATTACTATAGAACAATGGTGGACAAACTACAAACAAACATTTTATCATAAGCTCAAAAAGTAAGTCCCAAACAAGATGCATGATATTACTATAGAACAATATTACACAAACCACCAACAAACATGACCAAATTAAAAGGGGTTGAGTAATGTAAGATAAATCGTAGTAGCATGTCCCATACCACGTAAAATAACAATATACATTTATTTAGCAATTAATAGATATAGGACCTGCAAGTGATGAAGTGATATACCTGAGCTGGATCAAGTGTGAGCATCTTCTCCAACAACTCCAATGCATGGCGATCAAAACTAGAATTCAAGTCACGGACAAAAGTTATTCAGATTACCACTTGAACCAAAAAGATAATGAAAGAGAATACAACATTTTGATACCTTTTTTGTACAAAAATGCATATATGAATAATTATGCTTGTAATCTGATACTTACTGTCTGAAAACTTCCCTCAGACGCCTTTTCATCGGTCTTGTTGGCTTAAACTGATTGTACCAAGGAGTCTTAGTAACTCCAGGCCAGTTCGCCTCATCTGGTGCTCCACACAGCTCAAAAATCTTATTTAATTGCTCTGGCTACAATAGTTACAAGGAAAACATGCATTACCCTCATGCTGTATTAAACATTGAACACTAAACTCCTACCTCTGCTCAAGATTATATATAAAGTATCACTAACCTCATCTTTTCCAGGAAAGATGGGCTTCCCATGAAGAAGCTCAGCGAAAATGCACCCTACAGACCACATATCCACAGCTGGCCCGTACCTTGTTGTCCCCAGTAGTAACTCAGGGGGTCTAAATATATGATGAAATAAATCAATATGTGCTTTGGCCAATTCATAACACCACCCTCCCAAATTAATTAGGCAGACCAGAGATAAAACCAACACTAGTGAATGATAAACGAACATCAATTACCTGTACCATAATGTGATGACTCGATTTGTAAGGTTTGCATTATGCTCATTCGAAAACGACCGAGCCAATCCAAAATCTGCCAGTTTCAGATTACCTTCATTATCTATGAGAAGATTTGAACCTGCAGAGAAACAAAATACATCACATGTGAGTAATAGATTTGGCATGACATAAAATCAAAATCTAGGACATGTAACACTTTGGAAGAAATTCACAAAAGAGAACCTTTGATATCACGGTGAAGAACTTGATTGACATGACAATAGTGAAGTCCCGTCAAAAGTTGCCTCATGTAACACTTTGGAAGAAAAATAAAAACAACTCCGGGATCAATAAACTAATATAATAGTTGCTAGTAGATGAATTTACACTTCAACAGCCATACCTTAATCTGGGGGACAGTAAATCTCATGCCAGGCCGGTCTGCAAGACCTGTTAAATCATGGTCCATGTATTCGAAGACCATATATATGCCCCCTTTGTATTTGTTGCCATCTACGCATTCGCAAAACAAAAATGGAAAAAAAAATGAGGCAGGAATTACAGAAATAAAATAATTCAAAGGCAAGTGATGGGTATATTTTTTATTCAAAACAATAAAGAATATCATATGCTACTTGTTGAGAGGAGAAACTCATTACAGAAAATGGATAACTCACCTGGCCTCCCTTGATCATCTTTCTCAGGACCTGTAAGAAGAAAGCAAAAATGTTAAGAAGTCAATAAAAGAACCAACCAAGCCTACATCGTCTTGAATAGAAATTAGAATAACCAAAAATTTAGATCATTGAAGTACCTGGAGACGTGACGATTTCCTTCAACTTGATTACATTTTCATGGTGTAGTTTCTTTAGAATTTTGATTTCACGTATAGCAGTTATAGGAAACTGCAATGACATAGGTTACACTACGGTTGAGAGGAGAAACTCATTACAGAATCTATAGAATATTGTTACGGCAAATTAAGATTTTGGTTCACAGAATTGCACTAAGGAATCAAATGTTTGTAAATGCATTCAAAATAGACTTAATGAGACATTCAACAAGGGTGACGAAAGATATACCCCTTCTCTCTCGTTGTCCATTCTTATTTTCTTCAGAGCAACAATTTCACCGGTTTCAATCTCTCGGGCCATGTAAACCTGACTGCAAGCATAAACATGTTAAAACATGTATTTGATAAGCTAATTCAATTAGCTTATAGCTTAAACCTTATAGCATATCATTCTTTCTTCCAATTTTACCCGTACATCTTACTTGGAAAAAACTATTAATTTAACATATCTTTTTTATGCGAATTCATATTTATAAGGTTTTAAATACAGGTCGCGGTTAAGGTCTCATTAAGAATTTAACGATTTCAGCTGTTACGGATGCCGCATTACAGATTGCGGTTATCACGGTGTGAATTAATCACAACATTGCACAAATCTTATTAAACTTATTATTACAATCATGTTATATATAATAACCTAATATGTCATTGTTTCTTCATAATTTCATAACTATAATTCCTTTCATAATTTTTTAGTGAATTTGTTCATCTAAAAATCAAATTAACCACTAATAAATTCAGATTTTGTTATTTTTAGGGGAAACAAGATCATTAAAAAAAATAAATGAGACAATAAATTTGTTCCATTTTCCGCGGCCGTAACGGAGTTCCGACATAACATCATTTTGTCGGTGATTTCTATTCACACTATTAAAACGAAGAAAAAGGGTAACGGACATCATTATTCGTGTCCATTTTCGCGGTAACCGACAGTTTTTTTAAAACTTGAATTTTATAAGCCAGTTCAACTACTAATTTTACCAAACACCAAAAAATCAATAAGCTAGCTAATCCACTTATAAGCTATAAGCTACAATTTTTTTGCCAAACAGAACCTAGAATAGCAAAGCAGTTCAGTTCCTATGGAAAGTGAAATAAATTCTAAGGAATTTGATGATATAAATCTTCTCAAATACATCGATGATTCAATTAACCTAAAAGCAAAGTTTTTGTTATATAATAAGGACTAGAGAAGTACTTATACAAAAAATAAATTCAAAGTAGAAGCATTATTAGCAATGAATGAATAAAGAGAAAAATTCGAAGTGACTAACCCATAGGTTCCTTCACCGATTTGCTCCAATTTCTCGAAGCAGTCAACGCTGCGGGATCCACGGGAAGGAGATTCAGTGACGTTGAGGTGCCCTGGGGCAGCCATTGTCATTCGCAAACCCTAAAACCTCAAATTGGACGCGAGCGAGGGATCGAAAGAGAGAAAGTTAGAATGATGATGAATATGATGATGATGATGATGATGGGTTATTGAATTGAATATATGAGAAACCCTAAAACTCCGAAATCGATCGGAATAACTGCGAGGGAAAGAAAGAGAGAAGGTTATATAATGGCCAATGGGGGAGTAAGTGAGAAACAAACAAAGTGTGGTCGATGGATTGATGATGATGTTGGATTTTCGGTAGCTGTTGGACGGTTTAAATAGTAAATTTTAAGATATTTCATTCATATATATATATATATATATATATATATATATATATATATATAATATTTACACACGAATATGCATGACATTTAGAATTCTTTCCAGAAGGTTTAAAGCATAGGGTGCTAGAAAGACAAAAGTGTCGAATTCAAATGATATGAAAATATGTCGATTGTCATAGCACGTTGTCTCGGGTTTAACCATTTTGCTTGAAGCAGCTTTGAATTTTCGGTAAAAAAATAAATTATATATGCATAGACGGTATAAACCACTTTACACCGCCATTCAATATCAACAGTGTATTTCGTCAAATCACTCCACTACACCTCACTTCAATTGTATGACATGGAGAAGTGGTTAATTTTTGTTGGATGTAAGCGTAAAATTAATTTACACTGACATAGCATATTCATTGAACTAAAAAAATCTTCAGTTTGATCTTTTCTGTTTTTATTACTTCTCTAATTTTTAAGAAAAGAGTTTCGATGATTTATAATCCAACTAAAATGTAAATAAAATTTTGCCAAATTTTTTTTATTAAGAATTAAAGTCTTTGATTAAAAAATTTAGAGTGTAGGAAAGTTGCCACAGTTCAAGACAAGGAAAATCTTAGGGCTCAAAAAACATTTACAAAGATATTTATATTTACTTTCCTTCAAAGACACTAGCAGAGTTCAAATCATAAATTTTGGGTGTTTTGTTATGAATTATTCGAGAGTTCATTAACCATCAAGTTTGGGTGTTTGTTATGAATTAAAAATATTCCGATTTTGATATTCTTTTTTAATATAATATTTTGATTTGATATTCTTTTTCTTTTTTTGTAATATTTTGATTTTGCTATTCAATAATAAAGAGATTTGTTTAAAAATATTTTATAAAAATATAAAATTTATTTTGTATTTGTTTATTGTAATAAAAATAATTAAATAAAAAAAGTTTGTCTATTACATAATTATTTGTAGACATTTATTTTCTCTTATTTGTGAAGCTGCATTTACCAACTTTTCATTTGGAGTCGATTTCTAAATTTTTTAGATTTTAATTTTCTTTTAAAAAAGTTGTAACAATCGAATACAATTTCTTAAATTTAATTATTCATTAAAAAAATGACCATTTTCTATAAAAGTCATAACAAACAACCGTTAAGAGCACTCCTAAAAAAAACAAGGACAAATTACACGGACTTTCTTTAAATTTATTATCATATCATGTTTATATCATATTTTGCACATCAAATGAACCTAAATGTGCTTTAAACAACACTATAGGTTAATTTAATTATGTGCATTTAGAAAGATTTTAACCCATTATTATACTTTCTTAACAAACATGGCATTTTCGACTTCCAAGTTCATTGGTGAGAACCATGTTTCAAGTTCCATCTAAAAAGACTCCAATGGTCCAATTTAATCCACTTTAATATTCTTTTGTATTTTTAAAGAAAATGTAGCACCATTAAATTGAATAATGTACAGCCAAATAGTCACTTCCCTAACTAATGAACTTATCACTAGATATTCAACCATGTTGAACTTGGGCAAGAGAAAATATTGTAGCTGAGATTTAGCAGCTGGTAATTGAGTTTCAGCAAGTTTGATTTGCATTTTATCCAATGCAGCACTTAGTTCCATACACTTTCTCTCATCAACAAATGTTTTCTTTGAAACAAATGACTGTTTGCAGTGTGTATGTCAAAAACGGATCGGGATTCCCTACAATCCATGCAGTCACGCAGTAGTCAGAGTGTTGTAGACCTTACGATTGAGATCGGACGGTGAAATCAATAACTCAGAAAATAAAAACTATATTACAAATCGGATGGTTGAGATCACCATGCAGTCACTATTTGACTGTAGGGAATCCATTTCCGTCAAAAAACTTACATGTTGTGGTGAGAGCTCAATGTATCACAATTCCTAACAACTTTCTATACAGACAATAATGACTTGTCTTCAAAGGTAGAAGTATTTGCTTATTTCATGTGCTTTTTCTATTACATAGAGTATTTGTTTACTTGGCTTAGATTTCTGCAACAGTTTGATACCATAAATCAAGTGGCCCAATTTCTGTATCTAAGAACTTTATTAACTTGATTAACTGATAGATGAGAAATTCCATGAAGATGCAAACATTTAGGTCCATTTTCATCAATGGATAGTAAAACTTGAATTTGATTTGCATCTTCTTTTTTCAGCTTCAAAAGCTTAAGAATCTCATTAATATAAGGGAAAAACGCATGCGGGCGAGCACAATAAGGCTTGAAAATAAATATCAAAGCTTGCATGTCAGCATCAAATCGATTTATACCAATCTTAGAGAACCGAATCTCACTTGTTAAAAGGCTGCTTGAAATGTAATGATCTAGTCCTTCGGCAACGCTTCTCCATAAATCTAAGAAATCCTTTCTGTTGAGGTTTATCTTCACAACACAGAGGCAACCTTTTAAAGCATCTAAAGCCTCAACAAAATCATTTGAGACAACTAAATCAATTGTCTCGCTTGCAACAACTAGATTTGTATAATCTTGATCTTCCTCGAAGTTATTTTTGTTTTGAACATATTCCCAAGAAAGTATTTCGAATTGTCGAAGAATAACCGCGATAATTTCCACAAGCCAGTTGGTTTCCATTTCGAACAAGCTTCTTATTTCTTCATAAAAAAAGCAGTCACTATCCACTGTATCATCTTGTGTTTTCTTGCTAGAATCTTTTTCAGCAATTTTCATCTCCAGAAACTCCACAGCATCATTCCATTCTTGCAGCTTAATCGAAATATACCTGGCAGCATTTATTAACCCGCACGCTCTAACTATGGCAACATCATCAGAGTTATGAGGAGATAATTCAGTTGACTTGAACCGCAAAAGCAATATCTTAAAAAAATACCAGATGAATCTTCCTGCTGCAGATCTAATAAACTTTGCACGCGACAAAATGGACGGCATAGTCTCGCAGCGTTTAATCATTTCCCAAATGATTTTAAGGAACAGCTCTGCAATAGGCGGAGCTTTGTGATCTTCTATAGTAGATAACAGACGTTCCTGATCAGTGTCAATCCCGTTATTACATTTGCTAGAAACCACCCATGTTTTCTCATCTTTCAACTCTGAATTAAGTTTCTCCCACGCATTTTTGAATTCTAATTTTGCCCAGATCTTCAGCCAATCATGTCTGTCACAGAATATTGATAAAACTGACATACCTCTTGAGGGCCCTTCAAAATTTCCGGACTCAGCCAAGAAACAAGTATCTTGATTGACAAGAGATTGCATCTTTTTGTCAAAAGCAATGATATGGTCTATGAGGTGAAGCCATGAAGATAATACGTCCGGTTTTAAATGTTTTACGTTGTAACTTTCAGCAAGAGAAGAGAAAACTTTCTTTGCGAGAAAGCCAGAAAGCATTTGAACTATCGCATAGACCCATGCCTCCTTTGCACTACAACTGATCAGCCCCGCTTTATCAATAAGAGGCTGCAAGACATCGTCTACTCCTGTAATAAAACCCCGGGTAACTTTATATGCCAGCGCGAAGATATATTCTGGCTGTTCCGTCCATTTTCCAAAATGGTATTCCATCCTTAATGCAATAGGAGACACTAGTTCATCAATAGCCCAAAGCCGTAAATTCTGCGTCTCTCTTTTCATCTTAAGCTGTCTCTCTTCTCTTTTATCTTGCAGATGCTGTAAAGCACAAAGAACTATAAAACTTCGAGAGTAATTTTTTCTTTTATCTTCTTGCATTAGAACTAATGGATTAGGAAGGCTTGTGATTTGCTCGCTACCGTTTTCTGATTGCAGCAGTTTTGGTGGCCACCCAAAAGAGGCAAGAAGAGCCCGATGATCTGCAAAAATTTGTGGCCGGAGAGCAGCCAAGATTTTATCTACTCTAACATCGACAGACCTCAGAAGACACTGCCACTGAGGATGGAATTTCACAACGGTGACCAATACTTGTTCAATGTCATTCATGGCTTTTATGGCCTGAAGCAAGTTGTCATGCTTCCGTTCATTATCCTGCAGCACAGTGCATCCATAAATAACAATCTATGATCAGAAGTTAATTCTTCATTCCAACAAATGTTTACTGACACAAATGGGGAATAATATTTACATTGGAAATTGATGATATCGAGAGCTTTGGTGAAAACATATTGCCTGTGTGAGTGCGACAAGCCATGACAAAGAGAGCAGCATCTTCAAGATCTCCAACCAAAGCTTCCAACTGTACAGCATTCTCTGACAAAATGATACGGAAAATTTTTCAGCTAGCTTGGTTAAAATAGTACCACCTAATGAAACAATTGCATTTTTTCATAAACAGTAAATTACAATCAAGCACGGCTCAACTAAACCGTGAAAGATTTCAACAATCAAACATATTGAAGGAAATAATCTCTGGTCAGCCAATTTTGCTATAATTTCAAAGAAATCAACAGAAAAAGGAAATAAAATGAACACCATTATTTCATCAGAGTTTTTTAATGAAACTTATGATGGGAACACAGACTGAATCAAATCAACAATTTGTTCCTGGGATTGTAACAGTTCATCTTTGATACTTAAAATTCACAAAATTTCAAAACAGTACCTTGAAGGAAGACTAATGTGATAGAAAAAAAATTCAATTTCAGTGACTAAAACAATATTGGAGCACCCTAACCGCAGTTGAAATCCTAACAAAAACATTAAAACTAATGGTAGTGTCGGTGAAGTCATAACTTTGAACCAATTAGAAGTGATTAAGGTATGGAAACAACTGCGATGTAGCCAAACAACACTAGCACCCGAGGCAGAAAAATGAGGTGTCAAAACCCGAGCAGCCGCAGATAAACAGAACATAGAGTGCGCAAAACAGTAGCATGATGATCAGGAGGTGGATAGACAACAGTGATCAAGTGATTGAATCCAGTAACAAAAGAGGCCAAACAAGATGATACACGTTGCAGAAACAAAGAAGAAAAAAAAACGGAGTTCAATTGAATAAACTCTAAATACAACTATTATTACATTCCTAAACTTCCAGGAACTCAGGTAGTAGATTAGTGACCAGTCGGGTCACGAATGATCGAACCTGACAATATTATATAGTACCATGTTGAAGTTACGAGTTTTAGATAAAAGGAGAAGCAAAATAATAAGAGCTTGAATATTATTGATAATAATAACTTGATACAAAAAACTGAATTATTGATAAGGATACAAGACTCATAATCCTAACTAAACAAATAGAGAAATCAAGAAACAAATTATAACAAAATCTAAGTATTATTAAACTAATCATAAAGATAATCTAAGATACTCTAAAATTATAAGCAAATCTAACGAGATAAACTAAGAAACTACATCATAATAATCAAAGATATTATAAGATATTTTCTAATATTTTAACCAAGTTCAAATTCGTAGTTAATGTAACTCAATAGATGATTAATAAGTTGTGAAACCTAAGGCCTATATGGATTGACTTATTTGAGCTTACCTACTAACATAAATTTTGTGAGACTATTTTCGAGAACTTATGAAAACAGCCTATGAGCCCATTTAAATTTGGCTTATTTTTGAGCTTATGAAAATAACTTATGCAAATAAATAAACTAAACTTTTATGTTAACTCATAAGTTTTCATTAACAAAAATTGTATCTTTATAACCTGCTTTTTCATAAACTACTTTGAAAAGCTTATAATTATACATAAAAACTTATTTATTTGCATAAGATGTTTTGCATAAGCTCAAAAATAAGTAATCCAAACGGTCCCATAAATATCAATATATAAGCCCGTATAAACTTCAAATAAGCAACCAAACTACATATAGAAACTGCGTTAGCCTAAGTAATAACTTCATGAAATAAGTTGATAACACTAAAAAATAGCTGATCTGAAAGAGACTCACGAAGATAGCTCCGAATAGACTCAATTCGGTTCAATTCTTCAGCCAAACGTGGAAGTTCCTCACTCAAAACCCACCTGAATTTCTTGGAACCAACTCCATCTATTAAAAAAAAAAAAAAAACATTATCAGAAATCAACAGAAAAAAATACATTATTAAATAAAACAAAAATAGAAAGATATTATGGTACGGACGGGGAGAAGTGAGGAGGGAGAGATTTTGGAGGGAGAGGGAGAGATGTTGGAAGGAGGAATTGGATTTGAAGGAACGAGAAATCCATGAAACGGTGCGTTTAGTGAGGTTATTAAGGAGAAAAGAGTGAAGTTGAGAACAGTGTTTGGTGAGTGAAGAAGAGATGAGAAACTGAGTGGATTCAATAAAGAGGTCTTGTTTGGTTCTAAAGTGTTGATTTAGAAAATCTATGTCTATGTGTTTTTTTGTTAGCTCATTCATGTTTGGTAAAGACTCCATTGTTGTTTCTTTGTTTGTAACTGTTTGCTGTGTGTTGTAATGCGGAAGATGGGACAGACAGAGTCGATACAGTTTCGGTTCAATTCATTCGGTTTCATTTGTAATTTGTATGTTTCTCTGCATGGTTTAAGTATTGTTTGGTTGAAAATTTGATTTTGTAGAGATTTGATTATGTAAAATTAATTTTGCTATAAATTGATTTAAGGATAGATATTCATGTAAAAATGAGTTGAATAAAAAACTTGAATGTCAAAATCAATTCCAGAATCAGAAGCTACAATTTCTAGCTTCGACTAGAATCGGTTTTGGAAGCTGAATAAATTTTACTTTTGAAAAACCAAATAAGGCAGAATCAATTTTACACATCTATAATCAATTTTAGCTCCTTTAAAATTGAAACCAAACATACACGAAGTAATTAATGAGTTTTCTCAAAGTGAATTGTCCGAAAGAATTTGATTTTGATTTATGAAAGAAAATAGAAATAGCTTTTGATTAGATTTTACTTGCTTCACAATTGTTTGATAATGTCAGATTTTGAGTTTAGAATTTATATATTTTGATATGAAAAAAAAAACTTTTAAGTTTATACCCGACAATAAAATATTTGATATGTGTTAAATAGTTTCACATTGGTTGAAAATAGATAACATGAAAATATATTTATAAGTAAGAATAGGAGTGCGTTTGTTTAAGCTTTAAAAAAAATCTAGAGATTTTTTTGTAGACATTTTGAATAAAATCTAAAGCTACTTTGTGTTTGTTTACAATCATAAAAATATATTTTTTTAAAATAGGAAGTTCCTAAACTTAGGTTCCTTAGTTTTAAAAAAAATAGATTCTTGAAAAGCTATTAGAAATAGGCTTTCATTTTGGGGCTAAAAATGATTTTTACAAAAATCTATAACAAACGCTATAAAGCTTATAAAATGGATTTTTTTCAAAAAAAAAAATAGATTTTTTCTTAAAAAAATCTTAAACAAACGCACCCTAATTTTCATCTTACAAATCCAATTTTATAAGGTTGAATCGAGTCTAACTTAAGATTTTATAATTTATAAATAGGTCATGCTAACATGTTAAAATGCAAATGTTAATGATTTCAAAATGAGAAATTTTATCTTGAAAAATTAAATATTTAAACTTTTTAGAAGATAAATGCACAATTTACAATATAATATTTTCATAATTAGTTCCTTAACATGTGACTTTATTTTCCTTTATAAAATAGTTTTGTAAGATTGAATTAGGTTCAAGATGGTATTTAATATAAAAGTAGAAATATTTCTTTTCATAAAATAAAATTATGGGAAAAAAATAGAATTATTCCTTTCTTATTTTTTGTACAAGGAACTAAAGAATCAATTTATCAAATCAATTCAACCTCTCATCTTTTTTTTATGTTACTTGATGCATTTTCGGATTGAAAACTAATATATAAGACTAAAATTGAATTCATATTTTTTTTATGTGACTTAATGCATTTTCAGACTGAAAACTAATATGTAAGAATAAAATTGAATTCATTATCTCTTGTGTTTAATCAGAAGAAATCATTGATCACATCTCACCCCAAGTACTCTTTGGTTGGAACTATAATTTGCAGTGTTTTAAAAATCGGACCGAACCGGCCGGTCGGACTGGTCAGACCGCGAACCGGAGGGATGACCGGTCTGGTTCGAATGTTGGATCGGCCATGCAGTTAGACCGGTGGGAACCGCTCAAAACCGGAAAAACTGTTGAACCGGCGGTTTGAAAAAAGTCTCAAAACGACGTCATTTTATATTTTTTTAAATAGAAGAACCAAAAGAAATAAAAGAGAGTCCAACATTGAAATAACTATGCCTCCTTGGATTTTAATTTATCAGACACTTTGTTATTCCGTTTATGTTGCAATTAAATTTTGTTTTTTTTTTTTTTTTTTGAAAAAGGATAAATCACATAAAGAGAACAACAAAATTACAAATCCCTCATATCTTTGAGGATATGGGGGTAAATACAATGAGGCACCGAATTGGGCCAATCTCTAATAGTGTCTAACTCAGCCCATTTGGCTAATTCGTGGGCAACCCGGTTTCCCTTTCTGCTAACCCAGGACACAGAAGAGTTAGGGTTGTCATGAAGGAAGTTGATGCAGTGGTTCACGGCAAAACCCCAAGGCTTCCTTATGCGAGTTCTCCTCTTCACAGCGTTCACGATCGTTTGGTTGTCCATTTCAACAATAACCTCAGTGATACCATAGTTCTTTATCATGTCGATTGCGTCAACCAGGCCCAGAGCTTCTCCAAATATCGCATCATTTGTGCCACGGTGAGATCGAGTTGCAGCTCCAACGATGCTCCCATCCGACCGACGAAGAATCAACCCTGAAAACCAACGGCCATCACTGCTTAGGTGAGCATCCACGTTCATTTTCAGAATTCCTCTTGCCGGTGGACTCCAGCTAGTGTTGTGACTACTCTGATCTGTCATGGCAGGGTGATGCTGAGGAGTGCTTTGAATACTATGGGTTTGATACTCAACAAGCTGAGCTAAAGCCTTGTGGCTGACTTCCCACGCAGGTATGTGTTTTCCTTGAAATACTTGATTATTGCGCGTGTACCATATACCATAAAGAATTGCTGAAACTTTCTCGAGGCATTCAGTATCGAGATTTAGAAGCTGGTAGGTTATCCAATCGTTAATAGATGTAGTGGGGTCATGGTTTAGATTTATGGTGAGGGGGGAAGCAAACCATACATGCTTAACCCAATCGCACTTCAGAAAAATGTGGTCAGTAGTTTCCATATGGTTATAGCACATAGGGCAAAGGGGATCGCATATGATGTTTCTCTTAAAGAGATTAGCTTTAGTAGGTATAGCTTCGTTAAGAATTCTCCATATGAGGTGGGAACACTTTGGGGGGATGTTCAGCTGCCTTAATTTCTTCCACTTGTCAGTGTTCTGGTTAGAGGTGCTTGCCCTAGAAATATCAGTATTTTCTTCCCACTCCATGATAGCTTGGTACCCTGCTTTAACTGTGTAGTTACCATCCGGAGTGCCATCCCAAGTTAGTCTGTCAGGTTGATCTTTGTCCACAATAGTTATATTCAGAATTTTTTGGGCTTCCTGAGGGTGAAACAGTTGTTGGATAAGAGGTTCATCCCATATTTGGTAGTCGTTGTTCATGATATCTTTAACCTTAGTGTAGCACGAGTTATCAGGCTTCGGACTCCATGTTTTAGAGTTTCCTTTTTGGTGAAGCCAGTTGTCTTCCCATATGTTGGCACTTTCACCATTTCCAATAGTCCAATAACAGCCTTTTTTAAGGACCCAACTGGCTTGCTGAATGCTCTTCCAAGAATAACTCATCTGGTGCTTAGGTTTAGCTTTGAGGAAGTGATCTTGGGGGTGGTATTTAGCCTTGAGGACTTGGGCAACAAGAGACTCAGGGTAGTTGATAAGTCTCCAACCTTGCTTTGCCAAAAGAGCCTCATTGAAAGCTCTGAGATTTTTAAAGCCTAGCCCACCCTTCAGCTTATGTTTATTAATCTTCTGCCACTTAGTCCAATGAATCTTATGTCTGTCAGTTGAACTACCCCACCAGAAATTACAAATCATTTTCTCAATTTGCTCACAGATACCTATAGGAATTAAAAAACTGCTCATGATATATGTCGGAATAGCTTGAGCGACGGCTCTAATAAGGGTTCCCCTACCCGCAAAGGACAGATTCCTCTCCTTCCAGCCCTTGAGCTTCTTCCAAATTTTTTCCTGGATAAAATTGAACACTTGAATCTTAGATCTTCCAACAACTGTAGGTAGCCCCAAGTACTTTGAGAAGTAATCTTTTTCCTGGATGGGCAGAATCTGATTAATATCCCTCTTGATCTCATTGCTAACCCCTTTGCTGAAGGTCATCTCTGATTTGTTTAGATTCACCAATTGACCAGATGCTCCTTGATATTGATGTAGGACTGCATTCATAACTTGCACTTCTTGCATATTTGCCCTACAAAAAAGCAAGCTGTCATCAGCAAAAAGTAAGTGAGTGATCTCAGGAGCTCTTGGGGCTATCTTCACCCCATGAATCAAAAGATCCTGCTGAGCCTTTAAGATCAATCCAGAAAGAACATCTGCACACAAGATAAATAGGTAGGGGGATAGAGGATCTCCCTGTCTTAGGCCTCTTTGAGGCTGGAAATTTCTGGTAGGATACCCATTTAGAAGAATAGAGAACTGGACAGTAGTAACACACTTCATGATGGTTTGTATAAGAGATGTAGGGAACCCCATAGTCATCAAAGTAGCCTCTAGGAACTTCCAATCCATTCTATCATACGCCTTGGCCATGTCAGTCTTAATGCCCACATAGCCATTCTTCCTTGTAGTGTGTTGAAGGTAGTTGAAGATGTCAGCAGCTATGAGAGTATTGTCAGTTATCAGTCTGCCTTTAATGAAGGCACTCTGATTTTGGCTAATGATATCCGGGAGAATCTCCTTAATTCTATTGGCAATAGTCTTAGTGATGAGTTTGAGGGTCACATTGCATAGGGAAATGGGCCTAAAGTCACTAGGGGTGGAGGGGTTGTCACACTTAGGTATGAGGCAGATGTAGGTTTGGTTAAGGGGAGAAGGGTCATTATTGTTGTTCAAGATCCCAAGTGCCATGTCAGTAATCTCCTTGCCAATAATATCCCAATAGTTGTGGTAGAATAGAGCTGGGAGACCATCAGGGCCAGGGGCAGCCAGTGCCTTCATGTCTTTGATAGCTTGAAGGACTTCATCTCTAGTGAAGCGAGCATTTAGCATATTGTACATGTCCTGGTTGATTCTGCCTCTAACAACTTCCACTGTGTCCTCTATATTGAAAGTATCCTGGCTAGTAAAGAGGTCTTGAAAATGGTTGATAAAGACTTGCTCAATCTTCTGATCATCATAGTGAATTTGACCAGAACTGTCTTTGATGGTTTCAATTCTGTTTTTTCTTCTTCTGATATTTGCTTTCATGTGAAAAAATTTGGTGTTCTTATCCCCATGTTGGAGCCAAAGAGCCCTAGATCGTTGACACCACCACATTTCCTCACTTTCTAAGAGATGATCTAATTCCTTCTCCGTAATTCTAATTTGCTCATCTAAAGCCTGATTCCCATTTTGGTCATTCAGCTCTTGAAGCTTATTCTCAGTCTCTTTAATCCTTCTAGGAATGATCCCAAATTTGGTATTCCCCCATCTGTGGAGGGTGGATAGAGTAGCTTTGAGTTTCTGGTCTGCTGGTCCCTTGCTGGTAGCCCAAGCAGATCTCACAACATTGTAGTGGTCAACATCTCTAACCCACACCTGTTCATATCTGATAGGTTTCAACCTGGGGATATTCTGCATAGAGTTAAAAAAAGGGTAAAATTCAAGAAGCATAGGAATATGATCAGATTTATATCTAATAAGATGATTATTTGTAAAATTAGGGAATAAGTTGGTCCAGTTAGAACTGGCCAGAAATCTATCTAGTCTGCACTTTATCAGGTGATTGTCCTGTTGTCTGTTATTCCAAGTAAAAATATCACCCTTGTATCCTAGATCATGAAGACCACATCTAGTGATAGTATCTCTGAATCTGTGTGTAATGTTTGTTTCAATAGAGTTGCCCCCAAACTTTTCATTCTCATTCAGGATCATATTGAAGTCACCAAAAATAAGCCAGTGAGTACTATTGTGGTTAGAGGCAAGTCTTTCAATAAGATCACAAGTAAGATGCTTTTGGTGTTGTTTAGGATAACCATAGACACCAGAGGCTCTCCACTGCAAGGAATTAGACAAGTTAGTAATAAGGATATCAATATAGTTAACATTCATATCATTAAACTCAATATTGCAAGTACAAGGGTCCCATAACAAAATAATGCCCCCAGATCTCCCTCTGTTCCCATTTAAACTACAATCAATAGATTTCATGCTGTAAGTAACAGCAGCCAACTTATCCTTTAGGTTATTCTGGATGTTATGCAACTTAGTTTCCATGATGAAAATGATGTCAGGATGATTTTGCTTGATTAGCTTCTTTAGAGCCCTAACTGTCCTAGGGTTGCCAAGCCCTTGACAGTTCCAGGATAGTATCTTCATCTTTGGTGGCTAGCCCTTGGACCAGGGCCTGCCAATTGTTGGATATCCATGTCGTCTCTTCCTACAATGTTGCTGGTGCTTGCAAGTTTTAATCTTTTTGCCTGAGCCTGTGTGATTCCTGTGGTTGAGCTAGAACCTCCATCCAAGGCATTACCAGCCTGGTAGTTTCCCATGTTTTGAGTTTGACTGTCCATAGAACCCTCTGCTTCCTTTGGTTGTGGGGACTTCATGTTGTAGTCCTGTTGATGATTTGCAAAGTTCTGCTCCTTGGGGGTCTGTTGTTGAACTTTCATAGCAGCCATTTGGGCCAGAAGAGAGGCAGGGACAGTGGGGCTATATGTTCCAAAATTTGGAGAGTGTGAGGGATTGCTATAGAACTTTTTATCTTTTTCTGCCATCTTTCTTTTTCCATATTGGGTAGACCTAATCCATGGTCCTAGGGGAGCAAGTGTGTCATCTTTCAAAGCTTCATTTCTGCATAGATTCATAGTATGTCCAACCAGACCACATTTAAAGCAAGCTTGAGGTAATTTCTCATACCTGAAATCGACCCAACATGTTCCATCAGTAAGGTTTCCCACATGAATCCCTGTAGGTATAGGCTGATGAACATTTATAGCCACTTTTATCTTCACAATTATCTTTTTGCCAGGATATTCATATATTTCTGAGGCTTCAACATCCCCCATTAATGAACCTAAATGAGCTCCCATGGCCTTGGTTTTACAATGATGTGGTAAACCCCATAATTGAATCCAGATAGGGGCATGATCAAAGTCAATGATTTTTGGATCGGTTTCTCTGTCCCATGGTTTAACAATTAGCCATGAGTTTCGAAAAATCCAGGGATTTCCTTGCAAGATTCGGTCTTGATCAATGGAGTTATCCATGAAGAATTGAAGAATCTTGCCTTCAATTTCTTGAATTTTCAAACCCGAGGGAGAACCCCAAATACTTTCAAGACCATTCTGAATGGAACTTACGTGTATAGGTTTGTCTGTGATGATCTTTCCCAAGATGCTTCCTTGACAAGCCTTTAGACCTTCTTCAATGATGTGTTCAGAGTAGTAGCTGAATTTTGGGATCGTGGTTTGGCTTGTATTGTTGCTGCTTTCTGGGATATCACAGTTGGAGTGTGATGGGGATTTTCCTGAAGTGTGCGACATTCTTGGAATAGATTGGGAAGTGTAGCTGTTGGGTTGGTTAGGTTGAAACAGAGTTTGGTTGGAGGCAAGAATAGGTATGTCAATGGTGATTCTGTTTGAATTTTTCTGGTAGTTGTTTTGACTCATGTTTTTTGGTGCAGGTAATCAACAATAACAGAGATTCAAGGGGAAAGGAGGGGTAGATAGAGATAACAACACAAAGAAAGAAGGTTGAAAGAAAAGGGTTGAGCAAGATAAGAAACAAGAAGATCTTACAGTTACTGGTTTGTAGAAAGAACGAAGGGGATGCAAAGAGGAAGAGTTGTTGCAGAGTTCATACACACATCCATGAAGGAGATAACTGCCAAGGCATAAAGCCAGAGAGAGAGAGATTGAAAGGAAATCGTTTACTATTACTTGCTAAAACATTTTTTCTAAAAAATAAGTTGGTGTATGTTAGCAAAACTCTGCATATAATATTTTAAAAGTTGAGCTATATGTATAATTTGTGATTGTGTCGCAATTAAATTTTGTTTAAAACTTATTTGGATTTGTATTTTGTACTATTTTATTGTGTGTGATGACAACATTTAGAATTTGAATTTAAGAACTTATTACATTATGGAATTTCTGAGTTTTTCAAATTTTTTATGTGTCATGTCATGATTTTTTAGAGACTGAGTCATCTGATTCGACCGGTTTAATACTTATATAGTTTTATTATAGAGACCGGTTCGTTCTACCGGTGTATCCGGTTTAATTCGGTTTATTCATGCGGTTCGACCAGTGACCCGATGGTTCGACCAATAAACCAGTGAACCAGTACCCTCACGGTTCAATGTCCAGTCCGGTTTTTAAAACATTGATAATTTGTAAACTACATACTATAAATTAATTCACTATAATTTGTAACTTACCATTGGTCCAAAATTTATTCCCTAACTTAAGTCACTAATATATTCTTAGGATTAATATAAGAAAAATTTTATAGAACTCAAATTCCTTACAGACATTTTGAAATTATCATAAAAATTAAAGACCTATGTGAGAGTAAGTGTTTGTAAAGTCGGCAACTTTACACTTGAACTTATGTTTAAAAAGTTTTAAATTTGTCTCTTATATTATTAATGTCAACATAAGTTTATCCTTTCAGTCAAATTTTGAATTAATTTCATCTAAAACTTCCACATGGCACCCTCCTAAGTTGTCCATATATGCAACTTTGTTAGCCATGTAGACAATTTAAAAAGAAATTTTACTAAAAAGACTAACTTATTGTAATGTAAGAGACACTTGAAACATTTTAAAGACAAGAGATCAAATTGAAACTTAAAATAAACGGATCAAACATGGAATTAAGCCATATTTAAATTAATGATTTTGAAAAAAAATATGGAAATAAAGTTTTATTGCTTACATTTAAGAAATCAGAGACATGTTTGTTTAATTATGTGCTAAAAAATCTTCAAACTTTGTCTACTTATGTGAAAATCAAGGATTAAGACCAAAAGACTAGAAAACATAGACATATCTTTGAATTTGGATTCGGTGCATTTACTGCGTCATGCAATTTTGCATTGTCCGATCTTAAATTATCAGTCAAGTCTCAAGACTCAGAGATTGTTTTAACTGATTTTATCACTGTAATCTAAACCATCTGGTTTCAAATTGATGGCTGAGATTGAGTACAACATGCAACTGCTTAAGCTTAAGGTGAGAAAATTGTATATTTCATGTCTATTTCCAAATAGATTTACAGCAAAATTGGCTCCTAAGGTGAATAGTTAAATTCCTCAATAATCAACTTCATGTTGGAGACTAATTAGTACAACACATACTAAGAAATAGAGAAATACTGTATGTCTGTTGACCAACCATGATTATGAGGCAGCAGCAGATGATGATCTCTGAGTCTTCAATCCAAACAGATCCTCAAATAGCATTGGAGCCATAGGAGGAATATTTGCGGGTTGAGGAGCCATAAAGTTTACTATCTTTTCATGAACATTATACCTTCAATAACAAGTCATTCAAAAACTTATTCAGTTCTTAGATGCTAGATATATATGACAATGGTAGAAAAAGGAAATTAGCAGTGGTCATTAAGTACCTTATCTTGCGACTTTTTGAGGCCCGTCGATCAACAATTTTTCTTTTTTTTGTTTGCATTCTTTTCAAAGCATAGAATGCTTTCTCTGTTCAAATGAAAATATCCGGAAATGAGAAAATTGACTTACTTGCATACATAAGAAAAGCAGCACAAGTAAATTCCAGACTTTGCATATGCTGATTGTTTGAGAATGGTAGTACGAAGAGGAAATACTAGATAATTATATATCCTTTACCTGTTTCTTAACATTCCAATGTTAAAATATAGCTTATAGTTTAATAGCTATACTCTGACAGTATAAATAAGTTTAGCATAGACGTCCAATCATATTTTCCCATTTTATCACATCATCAAATTAGTTCTTAAAACTTGTTTACTATGACAACATTGAGAAGATGAAATATGATTAGACATCTATATAAAAATTGTTTCCACTGTCATATGATTATTTATATCTAATGTTTTCTTTACGATCCTTGCAAAAGCATGGTGGGGAAAATAGTGTTTTTCTGATGCAAAAAACATTAGATGATCATTCACATCTCAAAAACACAAGTGAAATGCAAGTCGCACATTAAAGTAAAAGTCAAAAAAAAGGAAAAAACAAAAGCCAAAAGGGACATAGACCTAAGCCAAAAAAAAAAAAAATCAAAAGAAAAGGAAAAGCAAAAATGGCAATAGCACATTAAACAGTGTTATCGGTTCCAGCTCTAGAACAGGTATTATAAACATTAAAGTAAAAGTTAAAATTGTCGTGTTAGTCCAGTTAAACTCATTATGTGTGAAAGATCGTTACTTCTGGAAGCCTGCACGCAACACAAGGCTTATAACACTCCTAAACGCCAATACACTTTATTAATTATATATCAGTGTAGCTGTATAGCATATATGTTCACTTAATGATAATGAAAAATAAAAGCCCAAACTAGTCCATTGGTAGTAGAAGTAAATATATTATTATAATATATTGCAAAAAAAAATTATTATAATAAAATCAAGAAAAGTACAAGTAACACTCATTCTAACATTTTATTTTCAATATTCATTCTCTTATTGGATGAAATTTATGTGTATCTCGCCACTTTATGTAAGATTCGTTATCAAAGTGGTGAGACCTACATGAATTTCACCAAATAAGGTAGAGTACGTGTTAAAATAGTGTTAAGAGTGAATGATACTAAAATTAATCAGCCAAAACAAAATTGTTTACCAGATGATGAAGGATCAACAGTCTCAAAAAATTCTTTCAATAATTGCTGATAAAATTCAGAATCGTCCAGCAGTTCAGGATCACCGTCAGCATGCGTTTCCTGAGCACAATTAAATTCAAAACTATGATATTGAAAACTGAAATGACAAAAAATGACAAGCATAATGAGGGGCTGTATATAAAACTAACAGATGCCAAGATGACCCACCATTCTTTAGTTAAAAAGAGTATATAATGATCATTGAACAATAAATTTTCAGCAATCCAGATGTGAACAAAGACGGGGATTAAATAAAAACTCTTGCACGATTTCAGATGGTTGATAAAGCAAGGGAAGATCAGTTGGAAAGAGAATGACAAATAGATTACAATATGAAGGAACCTCATGAGTTGACAATCCAAATTTTGAATGTGGGTTGGTATATCACAAACAAGTCTTTTTTCAATAGTCTAATTACTGGAAATTGCACAATTTTTTATCACTAGTCTTGTACCATAAAATACTAAAAATATTGAGATGGTTTATAATTCAAGACCTAAGGCTGAGCAACATGCTATCATCTCACAAAAACATATTACTTGGTGAACACCTAGCACATAAGTTATTATATAACTAACAACACTCAAACCATAGTGTAGTATAAGGCTTACCGCTTCATTGGAGCTATTATTAACATCTGCAGCCTGGAGACATAAGTCAATAAGTGTCAATGACAAAAGTAAATAAATAAGCTTGTTACTGTTTTGAAACAGCTAAGATAAAAACTGACTTACTGATCCTAATATCTTAACGGCAGATCTTCTCAGTTGCATCTGCTTGATCATTCTACTGGGATCTCTCATATAAGCAGCAACTTGATGGCTAATATCCTGCAACGGTACAAGAAATTAGGACTATAATAATTTGTGCAACGTATTGTAGAATTCTGAGTCCAGTCACAGAACGTTACCTGATTAAAAGCATGCAATTTTCCTTTAATTGCAGCAGCACCGGTTGTCACTTGTGTCATCCTCTGCCATTTATTGATGGACTTGTCTCTGAAAGCTGCCATACTGCAAAACATAATCGGGAATAGCATCAGCCAAGCAGACATGCAAAAATAAGAACAGCACATGCCGAAGATAGAAATGCAGAGTAAGTATAAAAGTTTCTGATTGGAGAAGTTTTAAGCATAATTTACACAAAGATAAGACTCATGATTCATGAAACAAAAGATAGAAGTATAAGAAATGCAATATCTCGAGAATATGAAGGCCTGGCACAAAAATAGTGCACTTAGAAGATTATAAAAATACCTGTTCTGCATCCGAGAAATCTGTGACCACTCTTTATCAAGATTATCATCCAAATCATTAGAAACTTCTAAATCTTTTGATGACTTTTCTGAACCTTTATTAAAAAGAAACGAGAATTTGGTTACTTTGGAAGTTGAAAGTTGAACATTACAACATTAGCATCTCCAGCACAAATCAATGTTTTCAACAAGGTTGTCTTAGAGTTTATCCCTTTCACATTCCAAAAGCAACTGCAGCACTAATATTACCATTGCTTCTATATATATATATATACAGACACACACACACACACCAAAATAGTAAATACAAAGATATAGCACAAACATTGGAGATAACAAGGTCTCAATGGAGCACAAAGGATAACAAGACAGAAAAATCAAAAGGAAACCAGAATGGGAAATAAGAAAGAAGAAACCACCATTAATGGTTTGGGTAATTGATGGATTCTTTGCGATCAAAGCCTGGAACAAGAAAAAAGATCAGTGAATAATGAATTTTTTACATATGAAGATAATTGGTAACTAATAAAATTAAAGAGATTGAACATATTATTAATGTCAATGACATTCAATATAAAAAAAATACTGACTTCATAGTCTTTATATGACATGACAAAGACCTAGTTGGAATGAATCTATAGTTTATGGGAGCTTCTCAATTAGAATAAGTTTATGGTTCTTCACTTACAAAAATTCTTATAAGGTTATAGATGTTTCCAGAGAAGTTAAAAAAGAGAGCTTTAGAAAAAATTTGAGATACATTGCCCGTCCAACTTAGATGAGAAGCTATTTTAGAAATCTGTAAGATAATTTTCATATTTATTAGAGCTTTAGAAAAAAATTGAGATGCAAACAGTTGTTGCAAGATTATTTTCATATTTATTATTTGAAAGGTGTTTGTTGAGAAGTTCATCCAAAAGCTCGTAGAGAAACAGAGAAATAAAACAGCAGCAACAACGTTCAACAATTCTTTTATTTTTTTATTTAAATTTTGACACAAAAACCACACCTTTTGTAGTTCCAATATAGAATCCAAAGTCTCCTTGGACGAAGTTATCAAATCTGAATATGCAACTCTAACTGTATCATCTGATTCACAGAATGAAGTTTTTATTGATTCCTGCAGACAATTAATAATGTTTGGTCATGACATTTAGATATGATAAAAAAGTAAACCACATCACTGAAATGGGGTAGGAAAATACCTGGGGTAGCCTATTTGAACTTGAGAATGGCTTCTGAAGTAAGAATCTAAGCTCAAGAATTTTGTACCAGAGGGCCTTTAGTCAAAACAAATTTTGATGATATTATTACAAACTCATAATAGAAACCACTAAATAATACTAAAGCAATCATGACAGCTACAATTGACAACATCCTACTATAATATAAAGGAAATGAGGAAACAGAAGATTAAATAGGTGACAGAAAATCACTAAACACAAAATTCTACACCACAAAGAAACAGAAACCGCACCTTCTGGCTTTTCACAGCTTGTCCTTTCAGGAGATCTTCATCCTTATGATGCTTCAAGTTCTTCAAAGTGTTTCTGAGGTTAGAAAGATAAATTTCTCATATTTCAGAGTCCACAAAATCTCATAGATTAAGCAAGGGGAATAATACACTAAGTTCACTGTAACTCAATTCCTCTATAATAACAGCTAGTACAATGATTCATGAGCCGTCAGGTTGATAGCAAACCAATGATATTCACTAATTTGTTGTCAATTATGTCCTATCTTATCAACTATTTTAATCTTAGATGAATGAAAAGAGAATAAATGAGTGAGTGGGTCAATAAAAGGTAAGGGTATATTTGAAATTTGCTTATTGATCGAAGTCATCTCTAGCACAACCTTAAAAGAGTTTATAAAGAAATAGTAGTATATAGTTAGTAGTAGCAGAAAAAAATATATGCGGAGTATTTTAGTGAAAACATATATGTCATGCAAATTAAACTTATGCAGAACACAAATAGAACCAGTAAAACAAGTAACAATTCAACTGAAATAACTTCAAGATAGTAACATAATTCTGAAACTTCGAATCTAGCAATAAAGGAAAACCCACAACTACAAAGCTCCCACCATTATAGGTTCTATTCTATTGTAGGTAGTCTTAACTATTTTCAAATGCAACTGTGAATCAAACACTAGTTAGCTATCTAGCACACACTTCAGATTAAATGTATGTCCAACACGACTTTATAGTATGTTCAATCGTTTTCAAGATTATTAAGCATTTGTATAGTCCCAAACAACTTTCAAGATTGTTGATAGTCCCCACAAACCAACAAAGGTCTTTTCAAAATTTTTGTCCCCAATCACATACTTTCAAGAAACTCGAGTCAGTGTCGGTGCAGTATATTATCAAACGTTCGTGTTTGTATCAGTGCTTCATAGCTAACTAGCAATTTAAATTAATAGTTAGCTATTTAGCACACACCATGGATAAGACTAGTTAGCTATGTAGCAGACACTTCAGATTAAATGGGAAGTTCAAAAAAAAAAAAAAACTTCAGATTAAATGTATGTTTGATGTCCGACACAACAGTAACACATTTCGTTACATTCAATCGCTTTCAAGATTCTTACTAGTGTCTATGAGCATTTGTATAGTCCCAAACTACTTTCAAGATTGTTGTTCAGTATCGGTGTAGTATAGATGTATAGTATTCAATGTTCGTGTTTGTATCCGTGCTTCATAGCTAACTAGCAATATAAATTAAAATAACATACACAATTCAAACAAAAAGTACATGAAAGGGAATCTTACAATTCCTGCTCCTTCTGTTGAAGTTCCCTTAACTCTTCCTCAAGCTCTTCCATCTCATCATTTTTCCATTCACTTTTCTCTTCTCCTTCCTCATCCTCTCCATCTTCTTCTTCCTCGTCACTTCCCACATCCTCGCCATCTTCTTCTTCCTCATCTGTTCCATCATCTTCTCCATTTTCTTCTTCTTCGTCTACTTCCTCCTCCACTTCACTATCATCATTAACCTACATAATAAAATAAAAAAATCATATTTAAATCAAAATTAAGAAAGAAACTACTAAACCTAATAGAAAAAACAGAAATTTGCAATGATGAGTAAATTATTACCTCTTCATAGGACATATCATCATCGAATTCATCCAAATCACTGTCACTTTTTTCCATTATTTTCGATTTTTTAGCAGATTTCATTTTGAAACCTATATTAAAACTTTTTTTTCAAATCTAGGGTTCGGACTTGGGGAGGGAAAGATGTGGTTATTGAGTTTTGCAGAACAGCGCGCAAGTGAAGGGAAGGGAGACCGAAGACAAGGGTTTAAGGTTAGTGGTTTTTCTGATATACACTATATTGAAAACGACGTCGTATCAACACTTTTTTTTTCTTTTTTTTTTTATATCATCGTATCAACATTTTTTTTTTGTACATAGACGAAATGACAAAGTCATTATAAACTCACACACATAAGTGACGGAGTCGGGATTCGAACTCCGGTCATAGCATCCGGCCTAACAATTTCAGCAATATTTTATCAGTTGAGCTAGGACTTCTGGACATCGTACCAACACTTTTTATTGAAATAAGAAATAGACTTTTTCTAACAATGATTTTTTTGGTATAAACTTTTTTAATCATCTAATAAATTTCACCAAAAAGTCATATATTTTTCGTTTTATCCTATTTTTTTTACAATGACTTTTGTTCTATTTTTAAGCAAATTTATGTGTGTAATTCACTTATTTTAACAAAAAATTTATAATTATGTATATAATATTATAAAAAATTCTCTCACAAAAAAAATTAATTTTTTTAACAAAATGTAAAGTACACACATAATATTGCGTGTAAAAATCATTATAACTATATCAACATCAATTGGAATAGATGGAAAGGAGCATATGTTTTATCTATAATACATAGTTGTTAGATTTCATATTTCTATTATTTATCTAGATTTAATGTATGCAAACCATATAAAAAGTGGTGGGAATCTACTAATAATCTCACGTGAATGAACGTGGATTGGACAGTTTGATGGAAATTGATGAATAATCCAACGTGAATGAATAATTTTATGTAATAGTTGAAGACAAACAACACGAATAACAAAGTAGGTTTGACAGTGTAATGATGAGAATTGATAAATAATCTCATATGAATTAATAGTTCTATGTAATAGTGGAAGACAAACCACGGAATTATGAAAATAATGCATGACATTCAATGCTCACTCTAGTATAAATATATTATCATTACAATTACAACTCACTTGTATGATAGCAAAGCATCTCTTTAATCATTCATATCAATTTAACATTTAACATTTTCTCTAAAACTCTCAAATATCAATCTCAATTTGTTTTTCATATAGAATCTTAATTGTAAACCCTCTCTGAGAACATCGCAAGAAAATATTATAAAGAAAATATTATAGGAAATGCAAGATTCTAACGGTGAGCATACTAAGAGATGACATTTTCTTAGAGATCATGGAGTAGCAAACCAAAGGTTAATAGACGACTATCTTGAAAAGCTTTATTTGCATAAGCTGGTTTGCATAAGATAAAAAATAAGTCAATTCAAACGGGTTCTAAATTTCATAAATGAAATTCAAAATAGGTTTATTACGAAAATGACAATTCGATTTCCCTCCAATATAAACAAACTATCGTTATATTGAAAAGATTAAACCCACACACAGCAAACGAAAAACCCATCATCATCATCATCTTCGCTCCCGTAGAAGAAGCTGTTCTGATTTAGGGTTTGTGAGTGACAATGTCAGCCATCGAGAAACTCAACGTGGTTGATTCGCCTGCATCCGGTTCCCGGAGTGTTGATTGTTTTGAGAAATTGCAACAAATCGGCGAAGGAACCCACGGGTCAGTACTACTTTCTTTCCTTTTTTCTTCTTCTCTTCCATAAATTATATCTTTATATGTTTCAATTTCATTCAATTTGCAGTCAGGTTTACATGGCTCGAGAAATCAAAACTGGTGAAATTGTTGCTCTCAAGAAAATACGAATGGACAATAAGAGAGAAGGGGTATAATTTTCGTCACCTTTGTTCTCCGTCTTTAACTGTATTTTCAATCCATTGATAGCATTTCAGTAAATGTTATTAGGTTGCTACTGCACTGTACTTCATTTGATTCATTTCTGCAATTCTCTGAACCAGAATCGTAATTTGTGTAACAATCTGTTTATAGATTCCGTCATGACACGAGTTTCTCCGCTGAATTGTTCTGTAAATTATGCTATTTCAGTTTCCTATGACTGCAATACGTGAAATCAAAATTTTAAACAAACTACACCATGAAAATGTTATCAAGTTGAAAGAGATTGTCACGTCTCCAGGTACATTTTTCAATGATCTAAATGATACTATAGTTTTAACAAGATTCCTTCATTCATTTCTTAACATTTTTCCTTTCTGATATAGTTCGCGAGACAGATGATCAAGGGAGGCCAGGCAAGTTATCCATGTTCACTTTATTACTTGCCTTTGGATTATAATATTTCCTTAATATCCTGTATCATTTGTTTTTTCCATTTTTGTTTTTGTATTTCACAGATGACAACAAATATAAAGGTGGCATATATATGGTCTTTGAATATATGGACCATAATTTAAAACAACTTGTTGACCGGCCTGGCATGAGATTTACCATCCCCCAGATTAAGGTATGACAGTTGAAGTGTAAATTCATATACTAATAATTGTTATATACTTATATTAGTTTATTGAAGCCTGAGTTGTTTTATTTTTCTCGCAAAGTGTTACATGAGGCAGCTTTTGACCGGACTGCACTATTGTCATGTCAATCAAGTTCTTCATCGTGATATCAAAGGTTCTCTTTTGTGAATTTCCTCAAAGTGTTACATGTCCTAGATTTTTATTTTATATTATATGGAGTACCAAATCTATTACTCACATGTGATGTATTTTATTTCTCTGCAGGCTCAAATCTTCTCATAGATAATGAAGGGAATCTGAAGCTGGCAGATTTTGGACTGGCACGGTCATTTTCAAATGAGCACAACGCAAACCTTACAAACCGAGTCATCACATTATGGTACAGGTAATTGATTTTGATTTTATCGCATCACTAGTGTTGTGTTTTAACTTCCATTTGGGAGGGTGGTGTTGTGAAATGGCTTAGGCATACATTAATATCTTTCATCTTATATTTAGACCCCCTGAATTATTACTGGGAGCAACAAGGTATGGGCCAGCTGTAGACATGTGGTCTGTTGGTTGCATTTTCGCTGAGCTTCTTCACGGGAAGCCCATCTTTCCTGGAAAAGACGAGGTTAGTGATAGATATAATCTTATAGGCGTAAAGTGTTCAATGACTGTTATGAAAAAATTTATTTACCAGATTTGGTTTTATCCTTTATAATATCAATTGCTCAGCCTTTCTGTCTTAATCTTAGTGGCTTTATAGTTATTATGCCAATTTGAATAATGGATTATGTCTGAAAATGTTCATTTTATTAGGCAGATCAAAGATGTACGTGTTTCCATTATATGCTTAAACACACTTGTTAATAAGTAATAACAATGTTTAGAATGATCGGTAGACAAAGTGACTGTACTTAAAAAAAAATTGTGTTATTTATGCTCTCGTGTTTATTATGTATTTGCTTTTACTATGCAAGGCTCACAGTGTATGTGTATGGTAAGTGTCTTTAATACAGCTTGAGGGTAATACATGTTTTCTTTGTAACTATTGTAGCCAGAGCAATTAAATAAGATTTTTGAGCTGTGTGGAGCACCAAATGAGGCGAACTGGCCCGGAGTTCAAAACACTCCTTTGTACAATCAGTTTAAGCCGACAAGACCGATGAAAAGGCGTCTGAGGAAAGTTTTCGGACTGTAAGTATCAGATTACAAGCATCATTATTCATATATGCATTTATACACACAAAAAAATGTACCAAAGTCTTGTATTATCGTTCATTATCTTTTAGTTTTAACTGATTAATCTTGATGGCTTTTATCCGTGACTTGAATTCTAGTTTTGATCCCAATGCATTGGAGTTGTTGGAGAAGATGCTCACACTTGATCCTGCTCAGGTATATATCACATTGTCCCTTTCGGGTCCTATCTATTAATTGCTAAATAAATATATAATTGTTATTGTTATTATAAAAGGCACAGGTTACAATTTATCTTACATTACTCAGCCTTTTTTAATTTGATCATGTTTATTGGTAGTTTGTCTACCATTGTTCTATAGCAATATCTTCAATCTCACTTGTTGGCGATTTGCTTTTTGAGCTTAGGATAAAATGCTATACATCTAGTTTTTATTGAGTGACTTTTGTAATGTGATAAAAATCTAATAAAAAGTTGATGTCATATATAAATGAATTGGGTTATGTTGTTTTTAAGTGTAACCCAATGTGCGTCAAAAAAAAAAAGTGTAACCCAATGACACTATTACCCAGCATGCTTTTGTGATGAATAATTAACTTGATCTGCATCAATATAATTCGTTTGCCATTTTGATTTTTTAATAGAGAATTCTTGCCAAAGACGCACTTGATGCTGAGTACTTCTGGACTGATCCATTACCATGTGATCCCAAGAGGTGACCTCCCATACATTTGAGTTTTCCATTTTCAAAATAGAAATTTTACTTTATGCGATCTTCATGAAGAAAATGCCAAATGTCCTGTCCACCCAATTCATGAAGAAAATGCATCATCCACAGCAGCATACCCGTTCTCCCCCGATTCAGCAGGGTGGACAACAACATGCTCAAATGCGGCAAGGTCCTGTCCACCCTATTCATGGATCTCAACCAGCAGTTGCTTCGGACATAGTCATCATTATGGCAAGCCTCGAGGTCCCTCTAGTGTGCCAGGAAGATATCCTCCTGGTGGGAGATACAATCATCCAAATCGTGGAGGTCCAGGAGGGGGTGTGCTGGTTATGGAAGTGGACCATATCCTCCTAAAGTGGGAGGGGCACCTTATGTGTCTAGTGGTATGCCTGCAGGACCCAGCAGTGGCTATGGAGTTGGAGCTCCAAACTATCCTCAAGGTGGTCCCCCATATGGTGGATTGGCTGCTGGTTGTGGGTCAAACATGATGATAAATTGAGTATTTGAGAAAAATACAGGTTCCCTATGGATTTCAGATTGTTTATACATATTTGTATGGTTATTACTCGATCTGCCTTTTGTGAAGCTCCTAACAGATTTTGTCCCCGAGGTTGAGACTACAAAAAGAGAACTTCTTGATCTTGTTGTACTGTAATTGTTTCATTATAGTATTTTATGCCTTAGATCTTCAGCTTGTTTGAATGAATGCAATTTGCTTCATCAATATATGTTACAAGCTGCTGTTTCTAGTTAACATTGTTTCTGGTAACACTCCTTTGTACTGATTTTTTGTTTTCTTTACATGCAGGCTGCCATACATGAGAACTAGCTGTTTCAATTGTAAGATGAAGAATGAAAATATCAACTTGCTTAGTTCTACTTGGAAAAGACGGATTTTGTGTCTCAATTGCTTGATGAAATCCACTACAACAAACATGCACACACAGAGAAAATAGACAGCCTTTCATGTATATTGTTTCTGCGATTCTTAATTTCGTTTGTTGGTGTATAGATTTGTGAGACAGTCTTTCATCTATATTTGTTTCTGCGATACTTAACTTCGTTCGTTGGTGTATAGATTTGAACTCTCGGGATACAATTGTTGATATTACAAAGTTTGAAATACATTCTGTAACAAAGGAAAGAAATCATTCTCACACAACTTTTAAAAATTTGTATTATATTATACAACAGTGCAGATTTTAAAAGCACAAAAGAATCAAACAATGTAAGAAGAACCTATAACTGCTATGCTTCCACAGAGTAATACTTACAAATGAATAACCAACACAAATGGTAATCATTCTCTCAGGAAGAGAAATGAAAAAACAAAGCATTATTATTTGTATAATAATAACTCTGCAGTTCTTTTTCCTAGAGGGATGCAAAAACATTGTACAAAAAGTTGAAACAAAACAAGACAAAACAAGCAACCTATAAAGCACCGACACCAGACACGACACTAACCCTGACACGTGACACACATCAACACCGATAATAATTTGAGAAAATGAAATATTTGTGTGTAACCATATCTGTCTGTGTACCGACATGTGTCAGACACCGGACAAGTGTCGGTGTTACATAAAGCAGCTCATACTTGTTCGTAATCTTTCTGTTTCACCTTAGGGAATGAGAAGAATGTTTGGTTGCAGGATTCTCATTTCCATATTTTGGTGTTCTTTGGCACGCATTTGATGATTGAAGTCCTTCCAATGTTACAAGAACTTCTGTCATAGGTGGTCTAAATTTAGGATCTGTGTTTAGGCATTGCAATGCAAGTGCAGCTGCAGCTTGTGCTCCTTTCTTAGAGTATTGACCACCTAATCTTGTGTCCATGATTCTCAAAACTCTTCTGCTATCACTCAAGAAAGGCATTGCCCAATCTACAAGAGTTTCTTCAGAAAGTCCAGGTCTTGCGTCTTCTACCGCACGCTTTCCTGTTAGTAATTCCAACAAGACAACGCCAAAGCTATATACATCACTCCTTGGTGTCAAATGACCTATTTAATCGAGAAAAAAAATTAGAATACAATGACACCACTCAGTAGAGCTGTAAAAATGGGCCGGGCTATCGGGCCGGCCCAGTAGCCCTATAGCTTTATATGGGCTGGGCCGGGCCGGGCTTTCCAAAAATATCATTGGACCTTATTGGGCTGGGCTGTCGGGCCTATGGGCCATCATGGGCTGGGCCAACGGGCTTTTGGGCCGGCCCATTAAAGAATTAAAAAAAAAATCTAAATATAATTTTACCTAAAAATAAGGAATTTTAGCTAGCATAAAATCTTTAGATAAAATAAGTAACAAAAGATGAGATTTGTTTTTTTTTAAGGAAAAAGATGTGATTTATAATTTACTTTTTTTTTATAATTTATAATTTAATTTATGTATTTTGAATGGTTATGTTAAAAGTTTAGTGTCTGATGTAAGTTTGAAATTTATTAGCTTTGAGGATGCACTTTATGAATCATCATCCACAAATCTCTCGACTTTTGCATGGATATTTTGAAATATTTATTATTTCATGAAATCATAACACTCACTTTTTTATGGATATTAATTTGTGTGCGATGCATATGTAGTTTTATTGTCCATTAAATTTTTTTTTACAAAAAATTGAGATAAAAAAATTTGGAAAACTGTTGCGGGCCGGCCCATCGGGCCATTTTATTGGGCCGGGCTAAGCGAGCCAAGCCTTAATGGGCCGGGCCACTTAAGCCCAATAGATGTCTTGGCCCAATGGGCCCGGGCCGAGCTGGGCCGGCCCATTTGACAGCTCTACCACTCAGTAATAGAAATTTTGATTGTTATTAAAAGTTGAAGTAGAAATTTAGATCTATACATTTGATCGAGAAAAAGGTATATACCTGTAGCAACATACTCTGGAGCAGCATAACCTTGAGTTCCGATGATTCTAGTTGAAACATGAGTATTATCTCCGGTAGGACCATCTCTTGCCAATCCGAAATCCGAAAGCTTTGCATTGAAATCCTACAGAAAAATTGGACTTCTCTTTCAGAATGGATACTTAGAGATAAACCATGATATATACATGGTCACTACTCACTACATTTTCAATAAACCAAACTTTTAATGTTACATACTGAATCAAGTAGGATATTAGACGCCTTTAAATCACGAAAGATAACATTTGCATTCAAGGAATGTAAGAATGTTAATCCTTTTGCAATACCAACGGCAATATTGACACGTGTAGGCCAGGGAATAGGTTGAACATTTTCTGCACAAATCAAAAACAAAATGTAAGGTATTGTTATTAATAAACTGCACTTTATCACTCGGTTAAAAAAAAAATACTCATTCAAGGTTTGACTGTGATTCTCTGCAATATGCATCAAGAAGTGACTACGATTTAAAACCTCGGATATCTAAAGCCTACAACATTTCCCTTTCACAACAAAGCATTTGCTTATGCATCGATCAATACACATTGCTTTATTAGTATGACTCTATAATATACCATAGTGTGAAATGTACTTACTTCTAAATAAATGATTTTCCAAACTTCCTTTTTGCATGAACTCATAAACTAGAAGCCTGTTTTTTCCTTGTAAGCAATAACCGATGAGTTTCACCAGATTTTCATGGTGAAGCTGCCCTAGATAATTTACTTCTGCCTGCCAATAGAAAAGATATTAAATCAATCAGTAACTATATAGTCAAATGTCATTCCGGCCACCAACTATCGGATATGAAAATTGAAAATGGTTTTGGAAAGTAACCGAAGATTTGATGTATGAGCCATGTTACACATACCAGCCATTCCTTGTGGCCTTGAAAGCTTTCTGGCTTGAGATTCTTAATGGCCACTACAATTCCACTCCCTGGTTTTGTGGGAGCAAATGTGTTTCCATCAATCCATCCCTTGAAGATACGCCCAAACCCTCCCTCTCCGATTATATTTTCTCGGCGGAAGTTCTTAGTAGCCTCCTTCATATCATTCAAGCTGAAGGACTTAAGTTTATTGGAGATCGAATGATCCACATTTTCTTGTGAATTTTGGAAAGAAGCTCTTTGATCGGAAGAATTTGAATACCGCTTTGCTGTGCTTTCTGGCTTCTTACTTCCTATGAGTAAATTAGAGGCGAGTTAGAAAAACAATCATGAGATTATAGAACGTAGAACCACTTTCGTGCAAGTTCTTGAAATCAATTGATGTTAAGTGCCAGAAACATATGAAATTAAGAAAGTAGGAACATAGTTCTGAATTGAAGTTGCGATTGTGATGTTGTTGCAAAGACATCAATAGACGTGTTTGGTTTCACAATAAGGAGAGCCAAAAAGTGATTCCAAACACTCAAATTTATTGTACAACTCACTTTGCGCGAATGTGTCAAAACATAAACCAATTTACACTAAACACATTTTTAACTAAAATTTAATTTTTGTCACCGCACATAGTTTGTAAATTTAATTTTTGTCACCGCACTAAAATTTAATTTTTACACTAACACTAAAACCTTTATATAGCGGCTGGAATTGCGATTGCAAACCACAATTTAGAACTATGATCCGCAAAGAACAGGTTTTGGGAGGTTTATGCAGTTGACTTCCATTAAATTAAGATCTGTAGTGCATATTGGAAGGATAAACAACCAAGTGTATAAGCTTTAACAACATTCCAAACTTAGCTTTAATTAGTACACTAATTTGTGTTAAGGTTAAAAATTTCATGGTTTCACCTCCTAAACATGCATCAACTAATTATTCAAAATTGTCTAACATTCTTAGAATCTTAGCTACCTGAATGCAAATCAGCCTCGGAATATTTCCTCCGGTCAAGAATATAAGCAAATATTCTTTTTTCAGATTCATTGAATAATTATTGTATCTGGTTTATAAATAATTGATGTATATTTTAGACCGGAGGGAGTATTGAGCATAATAAACAAAAAGTTGAATAAAGAAAGATGACAAGAAACAAACCAGAAATGTTTGATGAAGAAACATGAGCAACTGGTTTTGTACAAGAACTTCCCATGAAATAAGGTTGTTGATGGTGCTAGACAAAACAAGGAAAAAACAGCAGAGGAAGCAAAAGGGTGTGAAGAAAAACTCTCAAAATTGGAAGTTTGTTATGCAACAAGAAAATGTGAACGGCACATAGTTATGACTATCTGAAAAGACATGGTCAGCATTAGGATGACTCAAAATGTCACTAATTAAGGATTAAATAAATGTAACAACATGACTTTTAAGTTTTTTTCTCTAGACGTAAATTTTACTTAACCCAAAGTCTATACGTAAATTTTACTTAATCCAAATTTGGTTCATTCATGTATCTCAAAAACATAAATTGATCAATTAGAACTATTCTCTTCGATAACTATTATAATCAATTTTTTTTTTAACATATTAAAAAAATAATACACATGTAATATAACAGTGCATACATCACTTTTTCAATATACTGAAAAAATCAAATTTACTTATAATAGTAATTGAAAGAATACTCATTATCCATATCTTGGGATAAGAATTGCTAATTCATGTGCCCTTAATTATAAACTCATATAACATCACACATTCTTTAGTCAACTATTTCTAAGACAGTAACTATAATTAAATAAAATGTACTTCGTCCTTTTTTATAAGAGCTAGTTTGACAAAAAATTTGTCTATTTTTATAAGACCCTTTTACAATTATCAATGACATTAATTATTCTTTTTCCAAACTTACCTTTATTTACTTTGCATAATTTTTTTAAAAGCATTAAATTCTCTTTTGTTTGATACAAAGAACTAGAATTAATGATAAGGGTAAACATGTAAAATCAATATAATTTTTCAATCAATTTAATATTAAAACTAACTTTTTGAACAGGCAAAAATGAAATATATATATATATATATATATATATATATATATATATATATATAAATAGAAATGCACCCCTCTCAGCACAAGGTGTGCAAAGACGAGTTACAACAGTTTACAAGAGACTCCAACCAAGCTACAAGATAAAGCATAATTAGTCGATACCCAAACAGAGAAGAGGGTAACTTTCTTAATACTCGTGTTTTGTCAAACTAGCTCTTATAAATAGGGACGGAGGGAGTATTATATCTAAACTATGGATTGAATAATTGTATTTTGGGTGAAATTAGGAAGGCTTTTTTGTCGTTGCATGGAATAAATAAAGAGGGTGGGGACCCTAAAAATGAAATAAACAATATCTAGTTGCAGACGGCGGCTTATATTATACATATAGTATACTGCTATTTATGAGAGTGTTTCCTCTCACTTTCTTTGGTTTCAACAACCCCTTCTGTTGACCAGCACTGAATCTTATCTTATTAATTTTGTTTTGATAGAGTCTTATTTTAAATTCAATAGTATTTTTTGGTTACATAATTTTAATTTAAGAATGAATACTCAATTTAATATCTAAGAAAAATCTAAGAAGAAAATAAAAAAAATGAAAATTTAGTCTTTGAGAAAAATAAATCGAGACAATTTAATTAATTTTTATTTGTTTGGTTGGTAAAGAAAATATATATAAAAAAATATATAAAATGAACAAAAAATAAGATGATAATATAGTTACATGATATGAAAGAAAAAGAAAGAAATTAATGATAGAAAATATCAAAATACACATGTGTATTTATAAAATCACAAAAATAATAAAATAAATTAAAAAATTAGAGTTGCCGTTTTTTGTTTTCATAATTTGACTATTAGGGTTCATCGTTTTTTTCTCCATAATTTATGATTGTTATTTTTGATGTGGTGGACAAATCCAAATTAAATTCACTTTTAGCCACAAGTTTAATGTCACGTCAAATCAATAAGTTGCAAGAGTAATGAAGAAGGTAGCTTAAGTTCGCCTTTGTGATTATGGAAGGAAATATCCTGTTGGAGTAGTAAAATGTTGTCCCAAGGCTATACCTTCGTATTGCATGAGAGTCTATTTACTTCCAATATTGTTGGGAGAGGAGATTGAAAAGATGTTAAATTCATTTTGGTAGGCCGCAAAAGGACCCGATCAAAAAGGAATTAGGTGGATGAGTTGGGAGATACAAGTTATGGTGCATAAGCCATATTTATGCACCGTGCATTAAGCAATTTTCATTATTTATGCACCGTACATAAGGAAAAAGCTTATGCACCATAACCACTCCCGAGTTGGGATATGCTTACTATGAGGAAGGAATAGGGTGGTATGGGATTTAGAAGTATCCATGGTTTTAACTTAGCATTGTTGGGGAAGCAGGGTTGGAATTTCTTAACCAATTCCGATGCTATGGTGTCACGTATTTTCAAAGCTAAATATTTTTTAAATGGGAATTTTTTGGGATCGTCCTTGGGACATAATCCTAGTTATATATGGCATAGCATATGGTCTTCCCGAATTGTGTTAAGAGAAGGTTACCGATGGAGACTTGGAGATGGATCTTTAATACCAATTTGGAATAGTCCGTGGCTTAGAGACGAGCGAAATCCACATATAACAACACCCTCCAACCAATAAACAGAGGGGTACATGGTTAGTGAACTTATTGATGAGGAGTGGGGATGTTGGAAGACTCGATTGGTTAATAACAAGTTTAATGAACAAGATGCACAAGAAATTTTTCATATTCCTCTTGTGAACTATGGAACCAATGATGAAATGATATGGCGCTTTGAGAAACGAGGAATTTACACGGTTAAAAGTGCTTACCGAGTATGTGTGGATATGATTTTGGGGAGGATTGTAAGGTCGATGGAGATTGGAATCAACTTTGGGCACACCCCATCCCTCCTAAGGTAAAGCATTTTATGTGGAGGCTTGGGAGGGATTGTCTTCCAAATAGACAAAGATTATTATGTAAGGGAGTTAATTGTCAGTCCAACTGTGTGGTGTGCAACACCTACCTTGAAGATAATTGGCATACTTTTCTATCTTGTAGTGACAATGTAACTTGTTGGAGGAAAATAAATTTATGGGACAAGATTGAAACCATGCATTATGCAGCAAGTGACACACTTTTCTGGTTTTTTCACAAAGCTTTGGAACAATTTTGATCAAAGCCAATTGGTGAGTTTTGCTATAACAGCTTGGAGCATGTGGCATAGAAGGAACTTGCAGCTTTGGGAGGGCAAACAGGAGGTATCAGACCAGGTTATAGCATGAGCAAAAGCACTGATTCAGGCATGACAAAACGCGAATGATGCTGACAGCAGGTTACCGGCAGCGAGAACTCCGTCACAGCGTGTTACTTGGTGTCCACCGCCAGCTGAGTATGTTAAATGTAATCTTGATGCTGCCATTTTCTTGACGGAAAGGAAAACTAGCATGGGAGCTTGTGTTCGCAACGCAGAAGGACAGTTCATTATAGCTATGTTAACACACATCAATGCTGTTATGACACCTACAGAGGTTGAAGCTTGGGCATTGCAACAAGGAATATTGTGGATGGCTATGCTTGGCTATAGGAAGGTGATATTTGAGTTGGATTGCAAGACAGTGGTAGACGACATAAATAGCTCCAAAGACAATCATTCGAAGTATGGTTTACTAATTGTTGAATGTAAATCTATGCTCTCTATTCATAGTAACTATGTAGTTACTTTTACTAGGCGGCAAGCAAATGGTAGCGCTCATGTTTTGGCAAGAGCAGCTCTTTCCCATGCTTCTCGCATCACTTTTGATTATATTCCCATTTGTATTGCTACTTTGATTATGAATGAAATACCATAAATTTGCTTGCGTAAAAAAAAAAAATTCGCCTTTGTGATTGACCTATTTTGTTCTTCTTTCACTTCCTTTGATAAATTGACGTGTACCGGTGCATTTTTTTCTTTTAATTATAATTTTTTAGTAACTAAAAAATTATTTGTCAATTATTGTATTTTAGAAAAAAAAATTATTTCATAAAAAATCATCAATTTTCACTGTTTTGAATGATTAAAATTTAGGGGAAAAAAAGTTTTAATTTGTTGTCCGTTTTGATAAATAATATTTAATAATTATAATTTTTTAAATTATTGAAGAAAAAAATTACTTCAAAAAACACTCTTTTAATAAGTGGAATTAATGGACTCCCGATGATGGAAAGAAGTGGAATTACAATTGGAAAGCGAAAAACATTCTCATATCCTCTTTAGGTGTTGATGAATAATATCGCATTGGAAGATGCTCACGAGGATACCAATGATGTCGAACAATCAAAAATCAATACTTTAATTCAAGAATTCGATTTTTTTTGCATGAACGATGACAAAACCATTTCGGACATGCAAAAGAGGTTTGCCTACTTGATTAATCGATTACGTGCTTTAGGTAAACCGGTTTCAAATGAGGTGTCTGCTAATATAGTATTGAGATGTTTGAGTAGGAATTGGCAACCTAAGGTTACGACAATAAAAGAAGCTAACGATCTTACCACTCCCAATCTTAGTACAATCTTTGGAAAACTTGAGGAGAATCGACAAGAGCTCATGACTTTGGATAAGCGTGAGAAGAAGATAAAGAAAGAAAAACACACCATGAAGGACAAGTCGAAAGCTCCTGAGACTACTTCCACCAAGTCCAAGGGTAAAGAGCAAGATGATGGTAGCTCTAGTGATGAAGATTCGTATGACGATGAAGATATCAAACTATTTGTTCGAAGATACAACAAGTACATAAAGAGAAATGGTGTAGAGCACTCCGACAAAAATCTAATTAAGTTCCGAAAACAAACCAACAATAAAGGTGAAGTTAGTAATTAAGTAGAATAAGTCAAAAAGAATTTGCTATGAATACGAACAACCGGGGCATTGCAAAACAAATTGCCCAAACCTCAAGAAAAAGGACAAAAGAAAAACTTCTAAAATTTGTAAAAAAAAAAAAAAAAAAAAAGCTTCTAAAAGTGGAAGTAAGGATAGAAGGGCTTGCATAGTCTTTGAAAGTGAAAGTGAGTCATCCGCATCTGAAGACTCACAAATGAGGATGAAGAAATGACAAATTCATGCTACATGACTAAACAAAAAGAAAGGAAACATCATCACAAAAGCTGTGTAAGTGATTTTGACTCTAAATCTTCGAAGACTTCTGATAAAGATCTTCAAAAAGCTTTTGAAAAGCTAAATGATGAGGCTCTTAAGATCTTCAAAAATATTAATTTCCATTTTGAAGCCTTAAAACTGTCCATGGTAGAAAAAAGATGTTATTGAAGATCAAAGCCATCTTATTAGTTTGGTTGTGAGATGTGTCACATTCGGCAAGAGAGGTGAGAACCCTCCAAGTCAAATTGGACAAGGCTCTTGTTCCGAAAGTAAATTTTGCGGTTAGTCCAAAAATATTTAATAAGCCTATGAATAGACCTCATAACAACCACAAGTTTTGTAAAAGGAAAGACGGTCGCAAAAGCAAACATTTCCAGAACAAAACTCATCATCCAACCATTAAACATCATTTGTCATTATTGTGGGTCACATCATTGCTATATACTTTGAGTTTATGATTACTAATTTGATTATTAATGAAGGTAAGAACCAGAGAGAAAAGGAAGAAATAACTGCGGTCAAGTAATTCTCTTTTAAGCTATGAAGATGAGAATCAACTATTGGAATCCTGGAAGAAATTACACCCCTGGAATCAACTATTGTTATTTTGAGTTTTACTTGCAATCTGAGCATGAGATTTTCAGTACAATATTTCTTCAATATTCAAAGATGGTATAACAACAAACTAACTTATTCTCACTCAATTTCAAGGCCTACCATATTTCATTTCCAATTGATCCATTGTGTACAAAGGTTGCTAACACTCATATTTAAGTATGAGTTCTGCATAATTATGCAGAAAATATTTGTATACTAAAGTTGACAGAATCTGAGGGTTTAGGTCTTGAACTTCTAAGGCATCTTGCATCAATATATGGTTTTGTTAACTAATTACAATATACTTCTAAGATGACCTAAACCACTTATCATTTTTGAAATGCCTCATTTTTTAGACTTATCAGAACCTAGATCAAACTTGAATGCCATCAAGTACAACTTGTCATTCTTCTAATTCTCATGTAATTGATCAATTTTCAAACCACTAACCAGCATTCAAAATATATTATAACAGAACCTAGATCATCAATAAAGCAATCATCACGATCATAATCATATTTATTAAGGCATATACCATTTGTACATACTTACACAACGTAAAAAAGCTTATACGCAACATCAAAGCTGCGCTATGATATAGCTCGGAGTCTATCCTCATGTCCACCAATAATCAAAGGGAGAAGTTAAACTATACTAAAACATAGTACACTCACATTCTCGTGTTTGACATTGATTTAAAAGAATTAGCATTCACCCAACACTACCACCTTATTTCATTTCCAATTGATCTGTTGTTTACCAAAATTGCTAACACTAGTTAAATTTGATTTCTGCATAATTAAGCAGTAAGTCTTTGTATACTGAAGGAGACAAAATCTGAGGGTTGAGGTATGAAATTATAAGCCCTATTGCATCATCAACAATGGTTTTGCTAACTAATTATCCTTATGCTTATAGGGTCATGGTAACATGTGCCCTAAGGGCACATGTTAGCATTTTCGGGTTGATAACTTGCCACAGCTGGGGTCCGCCTCACAACAATTTAACAGTTGATCGATGTCATGCAAAAAATCATAAAGGGCAACTACAGAGCTGCAGTTACATAGCAACATCGTGAATGATATATGCAACAAACCAAAAAGTTTCCTTCAAAATGTATGTGCCAATCAGGGTCTTGGGATAGAGGATGTTTACTAAATTAAGGAATTTTGTTTTTCTCAAGCAGAAGATTGAATGTTCTTGAATAATCAAGAATGAGAAAAATAGGCAAGGTTCTACCTCTTTTCCAACAGAAGATTGAATGTTCTTCTAAAATAAAAAAATGATTCTTTTTTCTTTCATCTTAGTGACAATTCATAATCCAAATTTACATTGAGGGTCCTATAAAAATTGCATTGAAGGCCATCATCCAACTTATACGTTATGAATAAAGAGTTCATAATGCATTTTACTCGATCAAATCCAAAGTATATCCATCAATTCCAAAGGACTCTGGATTACTAGGGCCATATACTCCTCCCGTTTTTCCGATAATTATTATATAAAGGATTAAAGGCTATCCCACGGGCTTTCATTTTTATTGGACCAAGGGCCTCAGCTCAATACAGGTCATGGTTAATTAATTATTCAAGGCTTTTAACTAAATTTAAAGTGAATGTACCCTCCCTTCAAGTAATAACTTTTGTCTTTGCTTTTTAATTTATGTCCTTCAAACTTTTGAGATAGAGAGAGGTTTAGAATGAGACATACCTTGACAGGTGACGATGTGAGGCTTATATAGTTGAGAAGGCGGTGGTATTGCGCTTCGCCCAACTCAACGGTCCACTCTATAACACAATATTTGAATTCATATCCTACACCATATCATCAATTTTCTCGTCAAGTCTCATATATTGAATCTAAATGGGTGCCAAATTAATCAACTTTAGTTTATTTAAACACAGAAACCAAATTAGAACACATAAATTATGAGAATACCTCCAAAATCCAAACTAGAATTTAAAATTTTTGGAGCTTAAAACGATATGGCATTTTGGCATTTTGGCTATTATCATACAAAATTTGATCTGTTGTTTACCAGGATTGCTGACATTCATACTTAAATATGATTTCTGCATAACTATGTAGAAAATCTATATATACTGGAGGAGAAAAAAATCTGAGGCCTAAATCTGATATTCTAAGCCCTCTTGCACATCATCGCTAATGGTTTTGTTAGCTAATTATCCATATACTTATATGATGATATAAACCATTGTCATTTTTGAAATGACTCGTTTTTAAACTCATCGGAGCATAAATCTATTAAAGTCTGAGTCGCTCATCTTGTAACCCTTTTCTAAAATCTGAAATCAACCATACATGACATCAAGTACACCACTTACTCTACTACTTATCACTAGTACAAAAAACACTTTTTAAGTCGGGTAAAAACGACCTCTTAAGTCGGTTTTGTATCCGTTTAACCGACTTAACAAGGTACTATTGTTTTTATAAAAAAAAACCGTAGTCTCATTTGTTAGTTCTGGTTCGAACATACAAAAATTCAATGGTAACAAGAATAAAGACATCTCTAAAACAAAAAAATATAAAAAACACTCTATCAATAGGAACCTCTATGACGATAAATAAGCAAAAACAAATTTGTAGAAACAATAAAGAAATCTCTAAAGCACAAAATTACACATTGGTATATTTATTAAGGTACTTCACTTTGTCCAACGAAGAAAAAACCAGCAGAAAAGCATATATGTGTATCCAAAATAGTACTTTTATTTTTAAAATATGATCAAGGATAAATCCTATCTCTTGCTAGATAAATCATAGTATTCAAAATAATGTTGATAATAATTCCTGAATTCAGATTTGCAATGAGTTGCATAGGCTGTAATGAATTATACTATGATGAAATGAAAAACTAACATGAACACATTCTAATAAATAAGATTCACTAAAAGTAATTAAGATAATTCAAAAACTCAAAACAGAGATGGAATAAGTATAGCAATCACTAAAATATGAGGGGATGAAGGAAAAATTGAATTTTTTTACCAATGAGAGTACACAAATATTATCACTGGAGCTGCAAGTCAAAAGCTCAAGCAGGAACATGTTACGCTTAACACAATAATTTTAGCCACAGTTTAATATCACTATATCAGTGTGATGAGATGAAACATAAATCATTGCTCAATAATTCAGAATTATTACCAAGAAGAAAGAAAATATATAATGTACCATGCTTGATTTCACTATATCAGGGTGATTCACTTGAAAGAAGAAACAGGAAAGCGCCTGCTCCATAACCTTGCAACATCTGAACTATTATAAGCACAATATGTTTCATCTGTTTATGAGGTTGTGTGAAGAAAGAACATAGAAAAGAGGCCAAGTTATTTAAGAAGAATAATCACAAGCAAATGATTATAGCACACCATATTCTAATCAGCAGACAAATATTAAAAACAACACAAATACTTTTGGTGGAAATCTAAAACTAGAAAGTCCTATTAAATTCATGTCTGTATTCACCTGCATCTCATTTTCCTTGTTACCACTATCAGTAACTTCCATATACATTTCTTCATGTTCTATAAGAAGTATCTTTCAATTTTGCAAGAATATATCTAAATACAATGTAATCAGGTTTACTCATCGCCACTAAAAAAAATATTTGGTCCAGTGCACTATCTACCTGCACTGACAAGCATAATTAAGGAGTGAAAATATAAAGTTTAATCATTGTCTTTATATGGATAAAACATTATACAAAAAGTTATTAAAATAACCTGCAAAGTGTAGGTCTTTGTCGACTTAAAAGTCCATAACACAGCTCCAAATTATTCCTCTGACCGGAATGTTGGCTACAAGACCCCTACATTAGACTTACAGATAGTTTCCTGCATTGTCTACGGTAGTAATGAAGCATTCCCCGGCTATCAAGAACGAAAAACCCCCTTAAGCCTTGACCTATAATGATAAACAAAAAGAAAAATTAAAAATCTAATGTGAACTTCTACCAATGGCTTGTATACCATTCTCCATTAAGAGATCCATTAGAACCATTACAAGCAAACCTACTTTCTCGATCAATCTGCCGTTTGTATTCTTGCATTCTTTCATTAAGAGCCGCTTGGACCTTTCTCTTGATTACTGAGCATAAGTCAAGACCTACAAAATAATTAGTGTGCAGTGAATCATTTTCATTTGCACTATGGCTCAATTGTTTAGAGTCTAAAAGTTGTGCAAGTCAAAACAAAGCAAAATAGAAAGGGCAATGAAACCTGCATAAACCAGTCCCGAAAATCCTGCATAAATCAGTCTCAAAATCCTAATAAGCCAATCCCATAAATCTTCCATAAATTGGTCTAAAATCCCTAAAAACCTTGCATAAACCAGTCCAAAAATTTGAAGCAAATCTTGCATAAAGCAGTTTCAACTTAACATGCAGCAACCTTGTCAAATTTTTCAAATTCAAATTGAAAATTCATTTAAAACTATTTAGAATCTACTCAGAAGCATATACAAAGAGGAACAATGTCATGGTGACTAGAACTTATAAGTTACCTATAACTTATAACTAAGCAAGTGATATATGAACTCTTCTACTATTTCTTCTGATAGCTTTTGAGGCTCAAACGTTTAACTCAACCTTAGCTCTTCTGATAACCTGCTCAAATAGAAGAGAAGATACAAAGAGTTGAGACACATGAACAGGCTAATAAAAACAGTTAATCAAAAGTTGTTTACTCTAAAAATAACACAAACCCTCTATATATTTACTCCAACTACGATACACCTATCTCAATAATACAAACCCAATTTAACCTCTCATTAAAAATATTACATCTGCAAAACAAAACACACAACTAATTCAAAAACCAAAATGGCCACTACAACATTAGTAGTAGTAGCCATTGATTCTTTTTTTTTTTGAGAAAAGTAGCCATTGATTCTTTACTCTTTGCATCACTAACATTAGTAGCAGACATTGTTTCTTTACTTCTTTCAATTTCAACATTCCATTAACACTAACAAAAAATAATTACTGTTCTATAACGTGTTTTTAGTTTTTTTTAAATAAACTATTAGATTTCACCATAAAAGCTAGCAATAGAGAGGATTTTAAAAATTTACCTAGAAATTGTACAATTTCAAGGTAAATTTGATGTGGGACTAATGTTAGTTCTTTGTTCTCTACCTATTGTTTGACAAAACACTTGTGTAGAACAATTTATTTTTTGGAAAGAGCAAAATAATTTTATTCCAAAAAACATAAGACATCCTTTGAAGAAGCAAACAGTACAAAACATTAGTTCACCAAACATCTAAAGGCTAAACCAAAATCTTGCATCACGTTATGCTTACAAACTAGCAACACCAAGAATCACCTATACCACAAGTCCACAATTCCAACTACATCTCAGCCAATACAAACACCCTTTGCTATAAGCTAACTATATCTAGTCTAGGATCTAAAGCTCATAATTAAAGCCATAAGATAAATTCATGCACCTAAACAATGATCCTGTCACCAAATCAATTGGCAGGAACATAAATATTAAGAATGAAAAATATCATTTAGTGGGACAAACGTCGAAACTTGTCAGCAATCATCCTACATCTTATAATCATCTTCTTGCTGTCTTAATGAAATTCTTAAATTAATATTTTTTCTTAAAAAAATCTAGCTTCAAAATCAATATCGGGAAGAGAAAGGGGAGATATTATATGTTGTGCGCCTTTGTTGTCAATCCTTATTGGAAGAGGCGGTACGTATCTTAAAAAATCAACGTCTGAAACATAGCATTAGCCAGTAGGTCATCGGGGCCTTTCCTTCCAGGAGGACATCAAATTATAGACGGTGATTCTGTTGGCATTAGAATAGATTGGATGCCAATATAGCAATTTCTGTTAAACACAGGATGAAGAAAAAAAATCAACCAGGTCTAGTAAGGATCTGATTTCTGCAACATAAATTGTACCTCTACGGCCCAGTCCCTAACTATGTTCCTTATAATACACCGCACCTGAGACAAAAGTAGTAATAAAATGTATTTAAGTAGCAGCAAAACAGTATGAGAACCATCACTTCACTAGAACTGTTATACTATCAGAACAGTGCAAAACACAAAGCATCGACAGGGCAAATTGGCAATAGTCACACTGTATTTTATTCTAAGTTTCCCTTATGAGTTTAGTTGACTAGTGGAAGAGTCTCAATCTTCATAGAACTCTGATTCTATTTCTGATTCTTATAAAATAAGAGGTCAATTAGAATTTAGACAGCAGTAATCCTTTGTATAGATAGAAAAGCAGTTTATGAATTAGAGCAGGTCTGCAGCCAGCTACTCTCCTACTCTCAACTCTCAAGCATTCAAATCATAAGTATTAAGTATATTTTTATGTTCTTCACATCTTCAGACAATATTGAGGATTTGCCACATCAAAATTCTACTTCATTCTCCGTTGAATTTAACACAAAGCCCATCAAACCTCAACCCATAAATTAACAAATTCTGTCCAGTCACTACCTATTTTTTACCATTAATTCATCCAAAAAACCTCTACCAATTAAAATCAAAACCCTTCCATTATCAGCATTGAAACAATAAATAATGGCTCCTGGAAACATAAACATACCTTATCCACATCAACTAAAGGAACATTCAGTTGAAAAGATGGATCCAACCATGGTCTGAAATAAAGAAGGAAACTATAATTAAACCTATTAGAAGACAAAGTCTGTTTGAAAAGATGGATTAAACCATTATTCCCACATTCATTAATATCTATAAAAATTAAACCTATTAGAAGACAAAGTTGTTTGATTCTAGATTTTGGTGGAAGGTATAAACCATTGCTTTGAGAAAAAGTGCTTGGGCACACTAAACTTTTTCATTAGCTTTGGCCAAAACCTTAACCAAATGAGACATGATCAAAAACACTACTAAAAATTGCTTGGCAGTTTTAACTTTATACATATATAGACAGTTTTAACAAAGCATCTTGTTAAAATTTCACATTAAGGGACAAGGGTCATTAAGTTTAGTGTGCCCAATCGAGGCAACAATTTCACATTAAGGGACAAGGGACATTAAGTTCATAAGGCAACAATTTCACATTAAGGCAACAACTATTTCACATTAAGGCAACAACTATTTCACATAGGGTCATCCGAGATTTCATATTAAAATAGCTTTGAAGGCAACCATCCAACTTTTCCATTATGAATAGAGTTCATAATACATATTTCTCAAACATCATTCAAGGCAACAATTTCACATTAAGGGACAAGGGTCATTAAGTTCATAAGGCAACAATTTCACATTAAGGCAACAACTATTTCACATAGGGTCATCCAAGATTTCATATTAAAATAGCTTTGAAGGCAACCATCCAACTTTTCCATTATGAATAGAGTTCATAATGTATATTTCTCAAAGATCATTCAAGGCAACAATTTCACATTAAGGGACAAGGGTCATTAAGTTCATAAGGCAACAATTTCACATTAAGGGACAAGGGTCATTAAGTTCATAAGGCAACAATTTCACATTAAGGCAACTACTATTTCATATTAGGGTCATCAAAGATTTCATATTAAAATAGCATTGAAGGCAACCATCCAACTTTTCCATTATGAATAGAGTTCATAATGCATATTTCTCAACAATTTCACATTAAGGGACGAGGGTCGTTAAGTTCATAAGGCAACAATTTCACATTAAGGGACAAGGGTCGTTAAGTTCATACGGCAACAATTTCACATTAAGGGACAAGGGTCGTTAAGTTCATAAGGCAACAATTTCACATTAAGGCAACGACTATTTCACATTAGGGTCATCAAAGATTTCATATTAAAATAGCATTGAAGGCAACCATCCAACTTTTCCATTATGAATAGAGTTCATAATGCATATTTCTCAACAATTTCACATTAAGGGACGACGGTCTTTAAGTTCATAAGGCAACAATTTCACATTAAGGGACAAGGGTCATTAAGTTCATAAGGCAACAATTTCACATTAAGGCAACAAATATTTCACATTAAGGCAACAACTATTTCACATTAGGGTCATCAGGGACTATGTTCATCGAGTGATTCATCCAGCAATTTTGGGATCACGACATCTTCAATCCCTTACAAAATTTCAAGTTTCAGTTTTTTCCGAAGCAGAAGATTGAAGGTTTTTGATTAATCCTACCCACATGTATCAATTCAAAAAATTGTCTTTTACAATATTGGTACCAAACAAGATCTTGGGACATAAACATCTTTTGTAAAATTAAAGGTTCTTTTGTTTTTCTCAGCAGAAGATTGAATGTTCTTGAATAATCAAGAATGTAAAAAATGGGCAAGACTCTACCTTTTTTCAAGCATAAGATTGATTATTCTTGACTAAAACAAAAATGAAAAAATGGGTATTGAAATATAATGTAAGTTCCAAAATTACCGTAGCAAACGAAAACGTTTATCTTTGAAAACATTGGTACCAAACAAACATGGTCTCTGGACAGAAAGAAGACCTTTGTTCAATCAAGGTTCTTTAATATAAAGCAGAAGATTGAATGATGTTTAATAATCATCAAGAACAAGAACGAGAAAATGGGTACACAAATATATGGAAAGAAAGTTGAAAAAATTACCGTATCAAACCGAAGAGATTATCTTTTAGGGTTATCCGCGCATTTCTTGATCGAGAAACTATAAATTCACAATGCTTCATTCTTTTGAATTGATCGAAGAATAAGAAGAAGAAAGAATATGACAGGAAACTAACCAAAGCAGAGACAGCGTAAAATTGAAGCGGTGCGTTGTTTCATTATTTTCTTGAAGCAGAAATATAACACAGCGTAAGATTGAAGTTGTTGCATAATAACAGTCTATTTCATGGGCTTTTATATATAGACTATCTCATGGGCTTTTATTTAAAATTAAAAATAAATGAAAATTTTTATTTTAAAAATTAACATATAAAGTAAGTTTTTTTTTCTTATACGTAGTTTATTAAAATTTATGAACTATTTTTTAAATTATTTTTTAAATTATATAAACTATTTTTTTAAACAATAATTATTAAAAAAAGATTAATACATTTTTTTAAAACATATGGTTTTATTTTATAAATGGTTTTTAATTTTGAAACAAATTTTAAATTTTAAAAACATCTTTTATTTACTTTTAAAAAAATTATATTTTTTTAAATTCCACATGATCAATATTTAGTAAAAAAAAGTAAATGGGAAGCTAGGAAATGCAAAAAGGGATAAATCTGGAGGCCAAAATCGCACAAGGGAGCTAAAATCAAACAATTGTTAAAATTAAGGGGTTAAAATCACACATTTGAAATTTGAGGGGCCAAAATCGCATAATTATAAAACTTGAGAGATTAGCACATTTAAGCCTTGATTTAATCCACTGTTTCGAGAGTACCTTTTGCCTTAAACGAGTCGAACTTGAGCTATTTTTCATAATGAACTTGAGTTGAGTTGTAAGCTAATCCAATTTGTAACAAGTCAAGTCAAGCCAAGCTAATTCAAAATTGACTCAAGTCAACTCATTTTCGGCTGTCCACCTAATAAACTCTCGCTTGAATTTCCTTCCTGGATCTAGAGTACTTGGTTGAAATAAACTGCTGCTACTTGCTGCTACCGAACAATTTACCAATTTACAATAATTTGTATCTGAGTGATAAAAAACATTAGTTGAGACTATAAATCTACTAAAGAAATTATTACATTATCTGTCTTATATTAACCAAAGAGTGACTTGTCACCTTGATTAAGACCATCTACAATGGTTTTATCTTTCAACATTCTCCACATCATTTTCTCTTTCTTCCACCTACTCATTCAACACTCATTCAACTTTTACCCTCTCCAATGGTTTTTATTCAACACCCTACCCCACCACTCTTTATTTTATATTCTTATTTAAATTTAAATTTATATTTTTATGATTACATAAAAATACAATTATCGATTAAATTAAAATTAAAATTATACGATACAAATCATCGATTAAAATTAAAATTACAATTATCGATTAAAATTAATTGTTTGGAGTATTAAAAGAATTTTGGGTGTTGAAATGATTATTGGAATCCATTTCACTAAACAAAGACTAAAACTTAAAAATAAAGATTAATAGAAAGACAATAATAAGATTAAGAGAGTGAAAAATGTGGTTTTTTTTCCTGTGTCCAAATCAAATGAACCAAGTCTCTATTTATAGAGAAAAAAAAAAATCATGAATTTTAGTATAAAAATAAAAAAATAAAAAATTAATTTGCAATGAAATAATTGAGTTTAAAGATAAAATGAGATAAAAATATCGCTGGCCAATCAGAGGCTGCCACACCTCCTGCTTATCTTTCTCTCTCCGCATGGAGCAACTTCCACATGCCTTGTCCGCGCGTGCTGCACACGCGCTTGTTGCCGGCAAATTAAACGCGGCCGCGTGTCCCATTACGCAGGTTTCATCTATGTTGAAAGTTTTCAACACCTCTCTCCGCCAGCTCATCTTCAACACCCTCATTGCATGTGGTTGGCTGTGTTGAAATGAGTTTGAACACCCCCATTGTACATGGCTTAATTTACACATGATCTAATGATCCTTAATCTTAAGTGTCCCAAATGTATCAATTAAAAACACCAAAAATAGAAATTTTTTATTGAACTTTTTTTAAAAAAACTTCATCAAATTGAATACACATAATGTTCTAAGGAAAATAAGTTTGATGTAAGCATTTGTTCGGCTCACGGATGTGTTACTTCTTTAGATCTTTTTTATTTATAAGAAATGATTTAATAATTTTAAGTTTATCGAATAATCAATAATATATCTGATCCGATCTATATATAAATTAGGCAAAATTACATTTTTGGTCCTTTATCTTATTTTTTTGTAACACTTTGGTCCTTTATCTTTTATTTGTAACACTTTGGTCCTTTATTTTATTTATTTGTAAGACTTTAGTCCTTTATCTTTTATTTGTAACATTTTGGTCCTTTATCTTTTACAACATTCACATATAAATCCTTTTTTCATATTTTTTTTAATTTAAAAAATGTTTAATTTTATTTTTTAAATACCTTTTAATTAAAATTAAATAAAAGTCATAATTTTGATGAATATATTCATCATCTTCATCAATTTTTTCATATTTTCATATTCTTTAAAGGACCAAAGTGTTACAAAAAAAATAAGATAAAGGACCAAAGTGTTACAAATAAAAGATAAAGGACCAAGGTGTTACAAAAAAAGAGATAAAGGACCAAAGTGTTACAAATAAAAGATAAAGGACCAAAATGTTACAAAAAAATAAGATAAAGGACAAAAAATGTAATTTTGCCTATAAATTACTAATAAATACCGTTTCCCAATAAGCAAACTGAATATTTAACTTCTTCACTGCATTTTTCTTGTTAATCAGAAATGAAAACAGCTTTGGCGAAAAAAGCACGTTCCACCTTGACCTTAAACCGTTATATTGCTTGTTTCATTCAATATACACATTTCAGAACCTTCTTCTGAAAACCCCTAAATCTCTTTCTCTCTCTCTCTCTGAAAAACCATGGTAGGTTTCTCTTTTCGTAATGGAAATAAATAAATAAATCTGTTGGATCATCATCATTCATTGTTTTATTACAATTGATTTATAGATTATGCTAATCTAATTTTTTTCATCTGCATTTGCATTATTTGTGATCAGAATCTAATTGTTGGAGCTTTCAAACCTCCTTGCAAAATTTCAATCTCTTTTGCTGATGGAAGAACTCGCAAGCAGGTGTGTTGTACTGCAACTCAATGAAAAAAAAAATAATAATAATAATAATAATAATTGATGAAATGAAATTACCCTTTTGTTAAGAGTTCCACGTTGTATGTGAGATCACCTGAACATGAGTTTATAAATAGAGGCAATCCTCACTTTACAAATCGGTTTTGTTGGATTGAGTTAGACCAATTCAAAATTATAAGATGGTATCAGAGTCAGGTTCCGATCCCGGACCTGTTGGTTTTGTCATTGCTATTATTTTGTTGATTGCTTCAACTGATAACACTGTTTGGGTTTAGGGAGTTCCTTATATATGTCATCATTATTGCTTTGATGCCTTAGCTGTGTTTGATTTAATTATTTGGTCCATAGATGAATTGACAATCACCAGTGAGATCCCGAGTTCAAACCCAGGTGAATGTGTCTAGCCTAACAAAATTTGCATTTGTCAGTTGGGCTAGGCTTTAATCTTACAGACAGTTGTGTGTTTGATATTACTTTGACGAAAATTGATTTTGAATGAATTGATTTAAGTTAAAATTGAGTTGAATGCAACATAATTTATGTTTGGATGTATTCACCTAAATTTGAGTTGAACAATAAATCTAAGACTAAAAATCACATTTGAATGAAAAATACTCAATTCTTAGAACTCATTAAAAATACAGAATCACTTTTACTCGAGAATACCCAAACATGTCGGTCAATATTTTGCTTTTAGAATCATTTTTGTTTCCCTCTGAAGTGAAACCAAACTGAAGTACATGTAGAGTCAGAATACCCAGCTAAACAAGAGGGATTTTGTGTTTCTCAAATAAGAGTTTTTTTTCCTTATAAAATCTATGAAGTACTGACATAAACTCTTGACACAACACTGAGATGTCAGTACCAATAATAATTTAAGAAAATAAATTAATTGAATGTAATCACATTTGTTGGTGTTAGACACTGGACACACCTTTGATCAGAAGTTGAAACAATCAACAAATTAATGATGACATACTACTAGTCTGAATACTCTGCTAAACATTTCACATTTTGTAATACATGGGCTAATTTATGACAAAATGTAGCTAGCCCATGTTAATGACTTGAAATTTGAATACAAATATTCAATTTCTGAAATAAGATTTGAGTAGATATTTGCTGTTTTTTCTTTCTTGTAGTAACATGTCATCGGTACAAATATACAAATATGACTTAGATTGTTAAAGAAAGGTTTTGTTTTAGCTTCTAGGATGTTGAGAAAGTGTTCAAAACCTTCAGCAAAATGATTTGATTAAATCTTTAGGCACTTCCCTCCATTGTTTTTTAGGTTCGCGTGAAGGAGAATGACCAGACAGTACTTGTTCCTCTCTTTCAAAGTCAGGAGACTATAGTTGGAGAGGTATACTGCATGACATCGTCAATTATCTTGTTTTACCTTTGTTTATGGAGATTTGATACTTATTAGTAAAGTGGAATTTCTTGTTTTAAACTTTGGTAACAGGTTATTATAGAGCCTGCACGTGGGAAGAAGGTTGAACATAATGGTGTAAAAATTGAGCTTCTTGGTCAAATAGGTGTGCTGCTGTTTATTTTTTGGGTTTAATTCTAGTATTGGTTCTTGCAAATTCAATAGCAAATTTGACTGGTTGGCTAGTAAATGTACCCTAAATTGAATTTATTTTTCAATTGTGTACTTGTCTGTAACTTTAAATGAAAGCTAATGTGTTTCGTATGGATCCATACAGTAAGCATTTCTATTTTCATTTACTTTATCATTTTTTCTTTATCATGATATGAACTTGTAGTTGTAGTATATGACATCATTTTTTAGATGCATAATATTTGAACTTAATTTTTCTTCAAATGTTTTTTTTTATTGTTTTTATTATGTCTTATTATTTGCAGAACTGTATTTTGACAGAGGCAACTTCTATGACTTTACTTCTCTTGGTAAGTTTAAGCTTGTACCACTGTGATCTTTCTGTTTTATTCTGTTTCTAAACTCAGACCTTTCTGTAGGGGCAATCAAATATACTACTCCGATTTTTTGTATAAGCAAAGTGGTTCATGTATTTTGTCCAATTTTAGACCAAATACATGTACGTTTTTGCTCCTATAAAAAACCAGAGGGAGTATTTGCTCATCAATTTTATACGCATAGCATACATCTTAGCCATTTTTAGACGCTTCAAGTTGTAGTGCATTGTCCTCTCATGTCCCTTCTAACTCTCATGCCCTTTCTAATATATCTTTCTTCTTTATCGGGACCTTCATTATGCTTTTTATATATCTTTGGTTAGGGTTGATATGATAATCCTCCATAGTTTATAACCCTGTATAATTTATGGGCAGTACGTGAACTTGATGTTCCTGGAAATTTATATGAAAGGAAAACTTACCCGTTTGAATTCTCCACTGTTGAAATGCCACATGAATCTTACAATGGAATCAATGTTAAGCTTAGGTATGAAAATTATTTTACTTCTCTCGCAATCTTTAATTATTAATTTTTCTATGTATCGTGTTAACTTTTTTTATTTTTCAATGGAATAATTGGAGTTTGTAATGTTCATTTTTAAAAGATTATAGTTATTGAACTAAAATTTGATGGATAGAGGATGTGATACAGGAGGTAAAACGTAGCTATTTCTTTGCTGTTACGGGAAGGGTCAAGACCACTTGATCAACTTGGCAGTTAGCACTATTTATCTGTTAAATAAACACTTCACCAAGAAACATCAGCTGCTAAGTTAGGGCTAAATAATTATTTTTATGACTCCAGCATTTTTTTTATCTGATTTTATAGGTTAGTACTTGGTTGGAAAAATGGTAGGTGTCGAAAATTGGATTAGGATCCATGTATTTATTGTATAAGATAGACTTATCATATCAGATCATATCTAGTAAATAGGGATAGAATACTTTGTAATTATATATTTTTTTGTTGCTATTAAGCCTATAGAAAGAGATTCTGTTGTGTAGTTGAAACACATGGTTTCATCATATGCATTTCTATTCCTCTATCATTCAACAGGTGGTATTTTTTTTTTTACTAGATTATTTTAAATATGAAGGAATCCAAGTTTTCTTGCATAATAGCACAGGAATAACTAGGGCTGCTTTTGGCATAAGTTCAGCTTGATATATATCAAATTTCACACAAAATCAGCTTCACTCCTATTAATATTGTAGCTTTTTAAAGTTAAGCTATATGTATACTTTAACTCAATAGTCCATTTCTAGAGGGGTAAATAATGGTTAATTGAGAAGGGGCGAAAGTTTGTAAGTTGTGATTTTATTTTCCTCATTGGCAAGTTTACTTTGTTGCTGTTGGTTGACTTATTTGTACAGTAAATGGTCACCATGATAGCCTTTTGTTTGGGCTTCCGAGCTTGCCTTGTCAATCTAATTTTATTATGAATGACTAGTTCATATTGTTCACTTTTTTCATATATTTTTTCAATGTTGTCACTTGCCAAATTACTTAAAGGTGGAAAGAAATGAACACACTGACATAACTGAACACACTACATCCTTTGGTTTTCTTTTTATCTTTCAGGTACGTTTTGAAAGTGACAATTAGTCGAAATTATGTCAACAACATTGTAGAGCACGTGGATTTTGCTGTGAGTTGATTTTCTTCTGTATAAAATTACATAGCTTATCTGCAGGTTTTAATCTTGTGAAAGCTAAGAATAGTTATGACCTATATAGGATTTTATGCAATACATTTCAACTGTCACAGATTGAGGGACGGATGAAGTACTTTCATTTGCTCTATATTTTACTTAATTTTTTTCTTCTTCTTTTAATGTCAATGTATTTGTAAAGGGCACCATAATGATTTTATCTTGTGGTTCTCATATGTAGATAACTATAGTTCTAATTATAATGATCCATAAAAGAAATACTGTTTCCTTTTTTAAAAGGGAGTGCTCTTTTGTGTACAAACTGTAAGCAGTTACAAATGTCTATTGTCTAGTAACTTACAATCCTAAAATCCTAAGCTTTTATTTATGTGAAGACGTGTATAGTATCATACTTCTGTAACATTTGAAAGGTGTTTTTAGTTGCTGAGTAGTAGTCGTACGAGGTTTGAAGAATACGAGTTCCAAGATTTCATATTTTGCATATTCTGATTGTCTGAGTAATTGCTATATATTTTCTTTGTTATATCAGTTTTAATTAGATTTATGTAGAACGTAGTGTTTTCCCCTTTGTAAACCTTTTTCTTACTGCAATCTCTGTACAGGTGCGCAATTACATTCCAGCTCCATTAATTAATAACAGCATTAAGGTGAGGAGCATACTAACTAAATATGTGTTTCTCTTTCTCCGATCATGCTATAAATGCCTTACTCTTGTGGAAGCTATTATCAGTTTTCTCTAAATCCTTCATCTTCAGTCATTTTAAACTAGGGTGGTTGACGGAGTGCTGTGCATGGCTGCGTGATGTGTTTGCTAATCTAATGTGTACTCTGCCAAAGAATTGATATTATAATTAAAGCTTAACTCTTTGTTGTGCTATGCCTCATGTAGATGGAAGTAGGAATTGAAGACTGCTTACACATAGAGTTTGAATACAGTAAAAGCAAGTGAGTCTGAAAAAGGTCATGATTAGTACAGCTTTATTGTTCTTAAAGAATATTGAAGTAAACTTGCGTTTTAAAATTTTAAATTTAACAGGTATCATCTGAAGGATGTTGTCATTGGCAAAATATATTTTGTTCTGGTGAGAATCAAATTAAAAAATATGGAACTTGAAATCAGGCGTCGAGAGTCAACTGGATCAGGGACCAATATGTATGTTGAGACAGAGACCCTTGCAAAGTTTGAGTTGATGGATGGTGTTCCAATCCGAGGTTTGCAATTACTCTTCACAGCTTTCTTAGTTTCTTCATTTGGAAAAATGAGTATTGTTTGATTAACATGCATGGTGTTTGCACTAATTAGGATTTTGATTCAGGTTGTTGAAATTTGTCAAAAATCAAATTTGTATTGCATTTGTTTAATTTTTTTTATCAGCAACGATCATCTTTTGTAGCTAATAGGTGGAGAGTTTTAATTCTTTGATTATTTTAGTCTTACACCTATCGCTAATTGGCAAGTTTCTTTATATTAATATCCTATATTGTCATATTAATTTTATCATTATATGATAAAAATGTTGAAGAAAATTTAGGAAGAAAAGGTGAACATTGTGGGAGAATTACAATTTAAGATATCCTTGCTAAAGGTTTACTATTCTTGGAACAAATAACCAAACTAGTGTTAGATATTGCTGAGAAAATGTTTTATGGTTAAACTATTAAATCATACTTAACCACTCATCTGGGTTTCAAGCAGGGCCAGCCCACAAAAGGTTAAGCCTAAGAGAGTTGAGGCCTGTGAGAGAGAGAGAGAGAGAGAGAGAGAGAGAGAGTTGAGTTAGAGGTGGGACCTTAAGTAAGAGGCTGGGCCACATTATGTTTCGACCGGCCCATTTGTCAACTTAGTCTTATATACTTCTTTTATGTTTTGTTTAGTATATGAGGATTGAAGCTCAAGCTCTTTAGAAGAGCTGGATATGGCAGATGTTAATGTTTGATTACGTTCCTCATGTTCCAACCTTAGCAGTCTGTCTTTCTTCCAGACAAGTATCATATATACTGTTTAAGATCCATCAAATACTTAAAAAGGCCTGATTCAGAACCTCAAAAGCGTCCAAGCGTTGAGGATTGTTCGAGCCTTTTAAGGACTACTTTGCTCATATGTCTAGTTAATGCGATATCTCAACACACACGATCTCGTGGTCGGTTGGACATTTGGAGCTTAAAATATTGTGTCTAGGACTAGACATGCATGTTGGCTCCAACACATCATGAAATTTTCGGACTAGATTTAATGCAACCTCAAAAGCTAGCTTATAAGTTATAAGAACTATTTGACCATATCGCTAGTCGATGTGAGATCTTAACAAGACATGAGAGTATTTATTCTTTGTTTATCCACTTTCTGGTTTTCTGTTTTTGAAATTGGTGCTTAATACTTGCTGAATTATTTTGTAATCAATGATAAGATTAGTTCATCTAGAAATACAATATATTTCTGATATTGCTTTTTCAGGAGAATCAATTCCTATCAGATTGTTCCTCAATCCATATGAGCTGACACCAACATACCACAATATCAATAACAAATTCAGCGTGAAGTATTTTCTAAATCTTGTTTTCGTGGATGAAGAGGACCGGCGGTACTTCAAGCAGCAAGAAATCACAGTATATCGCCTACTTGAAAACTCATGAATATTTTTTGCTTGGAATAAGGGATTGTTTGGTTCTGTCTGATGTGAGTGGTAAGTTTCTTGTTTTACTGGTGTTACTATAAAAGTGGGCAGTACCTTTTCACTTTCTTGACAAGTACTATGTAACTATCCTAAATTTTGACATCCAACTTAGCCCCATTTTTAAAATGACACATACATAGTACATGCTGTTTTAAGTTCCAAACTTCATAATTTTCAATCTGAAAAAAATTGAAGTTTCTTGAAGAATGGGGGAACTGAAAATTGTAATAAACCCAATCTCCCCACTATGATCTACGTTTGCCAGATGATCAGTGTACTGATTAACCTCCCGATAAGTATGCTTCAAGTCACAATTTCAATGTCATATATATCCATGAAGGTGAGGGTTTCTTGAAGAATGGACTTCAAGTGAAGATCTTGAGTCTTCCTAACAAAAAACATGTTGACAAGAGTGAGGGAATCCATCTCAACAATACTAATAGCTTTGTAACCATAATGATACACTACATTCGAACCATGTATCAATCTCCGAAACTGAAGTGGAACTATCGAGATTACAAGTAAAACCACCAACACTACGACATTTTGAATTTTTAAGGGGGGCTTCCGCAAGCCGAAAGACCATCTTTAATAATGTAGGATCCGTCCATATTAAGTTTGTAATACTAACTTGTAAGCGTTGGTTGGTTGGTAGGAGGAGGGAATCATCCCAAAAGAAAAAGAAGAAAAACTACAAAAAACACTGCCTTATTCCTCTTTTGTTTGACACTATAAATATAAGGTCATGCTAACTAGTGTTTCGAAACACTAGTTAAAAACTCAAAAGTAGAAAATTTTATATTAAAAAGTTACTCTAGAATCAATCTTAAAACATGGAAATGTGAAAACTCGTTCTCCATTTTATATATATGGTTCTTTAAGTTTATGGATTTGAACCTGTCTATAATATGAGTTTTTTTTTAATAAAAAACATAACAAATGCAAATTGGCATCCATGTGTATTGAACCCGCAACATTAAGCATTACAACCGTATCGTTAGACTACTTTTTTACCATTGATATTTAAACACATAATTAGTTGACTCAAATTGCAATTCTTATTGATCATAGTACTTTTTATAAGCACATTTGATCATAGATTGTAACGCCTCCTCAACTGCTATTTGATTTTGTTGACTTTGACCTCTTCTTCAATACCAACAGCTCTTCATTGACATCAACATAATCACCTTTCACATCAATCGAAAAATACATACTATTTATCCCCATATTTTATCCCTCGTTTTTTACTCTCTCATTGACTTGAGCGTGAGAATGTATATAGGTCTATCCCCAACTCATTTCTTATATTTAAATATTTTTCATTTTCACATGTAAAGAGGATGTTACGGGTAAAGATGAAGGAGATGCAAGATTATGTTTTGAAAAAAAGATTTTTAAGGTTAAATTTTTTTTTATTTGTAGGTTGAAAAAGGTAAGAAAAGTTCCCCAATGGTGGTGGTTGCAAGATAGATAGAAAAAAAAAATGGAGAACGAGTTTTATATTTCCATGTTTTAAGATTGGTTCTAGAGTAATTTTTTTTGTTTTTCTCACTATTTATAATTATTTTATGATGAGTCTGCTAAGTTAGAATGTATCAGCGTCCATTTCACATGTGATAATGGTTCAGTCGGTAGATTCATGGTACATCATAGTTTATTTTCTTGACAAGTTAACGGAAATGACAAGAATATGATATTGCAGGGATAAAATTTAAATTATCTTAACACAAGCCAAAATTTGTTCAAATGGCATGAGAGAAAAAGTAAATAAATAATTCGATCTAATATTTATTTTGGAACCAACAAGTTCTCACTCTATCTCATTATAAGTGTTCTCTTTGCAAATTATCATAAAAGTATTTGTCAGTTTAGAAAATCATTGTAGCTTTTATTTATTGCATTCAACTCATCTAAATACTCAACTAACTACCATTAATAATCCATTCATATAAATTTTCTTGTAAGTATAACTTAATTAGTAGGGACATTACATGTAATATGCAATAACTGATGTTTGAACTTCGGTACATCCATTTATTTACCTCAAAAAAGTGAAATTACTCATTTTATCATTGAATCAATTCATCTAATCATTATTTTAATACAAAAAATTCAAATGAATATTTAAAATAAAGGCTAATACTATAGTCGATTTAAAACTATAAAACATTATAACAATTGTCGACATTTTATTCTTGTACCAACCTTTCAGTTGCTAGGGAAAGAGGCTCTAGTAATCTAGCGTTCAGCCATGAGTAAAACTTGACAAAAAATTATCAAAATCGAACTCGAATTTTCTCGAATGATCCATCTTTTGATAAAACTTATTAACTTCAATGACAATGTTAACTTCTGTACCTGAAACACTAGTTAAAGAACTAAATAAAGTAAAAATATTCTTGAAACTTATATAATATACATTTCAATGGAAAATGATAAGTATTACGAAAAGTCAAATCAACGAAACATGTGAAGTGCAATTTATAAACCATAACCGCATGTGATTTCTGCCAAACGTGGAGATATTGGATTCTTCCCTTAATAAAAATTATAACACGTGGAATTCTTGCCCTTCTTGTGTTGAATATCTCGTACAATATAGCATTTTTGTTTTAAAAATATAAATGATATTCCTTCTATCTCAAACTTTTGGCCTTTTAACTTTATTTTTATTTCAAAATTTTGATTCTTTTAAGAAACCAAAATATAATTAATATTTTACCATTTATGTTCTTACAAAAATTAAAGTATTCATTAAATAATTTTTTTTTGTTTTCTGATAAACTAAAGATAAACAAAATCTAACCCCAATCTCCTACGTATATAATTAAATGTCATACCAATTAAACTAAACTTACGAGATTAATTGATCAATTTTATTAGTATTTCTTAATCCATAAATTTAATTTTACTGTAAAAAAATAAAAAATAGTAAAAAATTACTAATCTCCAAAGAAAATTGGGATGATAAACTCTCTCGGGTAGAGGGTGTATATATAAATAAGAGTTGTCTTATTTTCCACATTTGTTTTGTTCTACGTTTTGTTAATTTGTGATTTTCTCTTTCTCAACTCAACCCAAACAAAAAACGCGTTTCTCTCAGCTACAATGGCCGATCAACTCACCGATGATCAGATCGCAGAGTTTAAGGAAGCCTTCAGCCTATTCGACAAGGACGGCGATGGTCTCTTTTCTCAGATCCCTTCTTCTCTATTTTTTCTTTCACTTCTTAGATCTCGCTATTCATATTCTTGCATGTTTCATTTTTCGGAAATTTTTAGGGTTCCTTCCTTCATTGACTTTTCTATGTCGATCGGTTGATTGATTTGTTAAATTTCTTCTGATTTTAGGTAGGGTTAGAAATGGATCGTGAGATTGTAGATTTTCTGTTAAGCCTTTTTGAATTTTTTTATGTATTTATGTGATTCTTGGAATGAGGAATTTTGAGCTAGATTTACTTATATACTATACATTTGAGACTCTGTTGATGCATTTTAGTGCCATTTTAATGGCAAACAAGAAATTGATCCATTTGTGTGCGGTTGTGGACACATGAACACTCCTCAGATTAGACTAGACGCATCACGGTGGTGACACCGACACTTATAATTACCTTGAATTATATCATTTTATCAAATTGTTATCGGTGTTGATGTGTCTGTGTCCATGCTTCATAGGTTGTGGCTAGTTCTGGTTGAAACCTAGGATTTAGTGTTAGGTAAGATGTCATAATTTGTTTTCTCTTAAGCATTATTGACTTGTATATGGCTGTGGTTATAATTTGGGAAAGTCAATTTTTTTCTTATTGCATTTGAAATTGAGGTTTGGTTTGTATGGAATTATGTGATTTGTAGAGTTTAGAGTTCTGTAAAAGTTCCCTATAAGATTCAGATTACAGGTTTGACAACAGAAATATGGCAACAATTTGTTTCATGTGTGTCTTTTGTTTTGATGAACTTTGATTCGTAGAAGATTTTTAGAGGGAATAGGTTGTTTGGTTTCTTATTATGAGATATTTGTATGTACCCAAAGATGCACATTTGGATTTTATTATTTCTGAATATCTCTACCATTATGGTATCAATTTTGATGTGGCTGTTTCTTCCAAATATACACTGACATTATTGTGAAGAATTCTATTTCCAAATATATGCCTTGTGTGTGCCTTTAAATGAAATAACAGATAATAATGCTTATATAACACTTTAAATTCATTTTACTTTGAAACTTTTGTTTTCAACACAATTTTGCTGATATAATCTTATATTCTGTGTTTTTTGTGTCGTGCAATCATCTTGTGAGGCTGAATCACTTTTGTGTTAACTGTTTTGTGACATGCCATAGGTTGTATCACTACCAAGGAACTCGGGACTGTTATGCGGTCTCTTGGGCAAAACCCAACTGAGGCAGAGTTGCAGGATATGATAAATGAAGTTGATGCTGACGGCAACGGTACCATTGATTTCCCAGAGTTCCTCAACTTGATGGCCCGCAAGATGAAGGATACTGATTCAGAGGAGGAACTTAAGGAAGCCTTCCGTGTGTTTGACAAGGATCAGAATGGTTTTATTTCTGCAGCTGAGCTCCGCCATGTCATGACAAATCTTGGTGAGAAGCTGACAGACGAAGAAGTTGATGAGATGATTCGTGAGGCCGATGTTGATGGTGATGGACAGATCAACTATGAGGAGTTTGTCAAAGTTATGATGGCCAAGTGAGGACCAATCAACCATAACCAAAATTTGAAAATCATATAAAAAGAAAAAGGGACGAGGCAGATAAGTTTTGATGAGAATTCTATTTCCATTAGGAAATCTTTATTTGGGGTCATTAGTTTTTATTTGTCGAGTGTCTATTTTCTTGTTTGCTTTAATTGGTACTGCTCCTTATTAGTTTCCTGCTTGTTTGTTCTTCCGTCCCTAGTTTCAGTAGTTTGGGTTAGCTGTTTCTTACCATGCACTGTTACTTCACTTTTCATCTTTTTTGGTTATTATTATGAACCTAGAACTATTGGATGCCATTTGTGTTTGGTTACATGTGGGTGACAATATGGTGTTAATATTTACATCCTTTGGCATATGATTTTAGATTTAATGCAATCGGCCTGAGTTTAAAATATAGACTTGGTTATGTTTATATCATGTTTTTATGATGATTGTTTTTTGTAATCTTTATTGCATTGGTTTTGGTTACAAAAAGCTAAACACAAGTTTACATTTTCAAAACCCTTAACCGATTCGTAGTCGAATTTGAAAGTTTGCTGCTTAGGTGTTCGAAAATAATGATTCATAAGGGTAACAACTTTATTCGCGGTATCCATCATTTGTTGTCACAGTAGAATAAAGAATGGAGAACTTAACTTTTGTTTTTGCTTCACATCAAAGCAAAGCATGAGTTGGAGACAGAATGAACATGGCTGAATTTGGATTTGATTTGGTGTCTGTCTCTTTAATTTATAAATGGTGGGTATCTTTCTCTTTATGGTCCTGATCTTTAGGCATGCGTATAACTCTTTCCAGATAGATTAAAGCTGAAAGTACTGATTGGATTCAAAGCAGGTGGGAGGTGAAAAGCAGTCCAAAGAATCAAGTATTTTAAAAGAAGGGAAATACTAGAGGAATTTTTTAGTAGAATGGAATTTTTTAGTAGAAAACGTTTCAAAGTATTATTCAGAATAAAAAAAAAAATTTGCTTGGAAGTATATTTTGAAAAACTTTTTTCTATACCATGAGGGCATAAGCCCAAAAAATATAACAAAACAGTAATCATTCTAGGGGTAGCAATTCCTAAAACATTAGTTAATAGCAATGTACTCAGCCAGCCTTGCAGGGGAATAACTTATCTATCTGCAGAACAGACTCATGATCACAACTCAAATTAGCAAGTGCATTGACACAATAGTTTGATTTTTGATAGGAATGACACACTTAAACTTTTCACTCTGTTTATCTCGAATAACTCGCCAACCAATAATACTCTATGGTGATGCTCTAGAGCTATTCAAAGTATATTTTGCCACTTTGGAATCAACATGTAATTCAACTTTTGAATATCTGCTCTTCATTGCAAACTTAGACCATCGAACACTCTCAGTCCCCGCAACTTAGCTTAGCTAGATAAGCACTACAAAGACTCAAGTTCTTGGAAACCACTTAACCATGCACCATTAGTGTCTCGGAGAAGACCGCCACAACCAATAAAAATCTCTCATTTTCTTGCTCAATTGGTGTTCAATCTAACCCACCCATTGCACTTACAACCTTACTCACATATGCTTGCATGTTGCGGCTCACCCAACTCAAAACAAGGTTGGCTAGGCCGTAGACGATTGTCTCCATGAGTCTCATTCCGCCACGACCAATAAAAATGGCAGCTCGTGGCCCAAACACACATCCACCTTAAAGATTGATCTTTATCAAGATCTTGGGCAAGTTCATGTTAATCGAATCAATTGAATTAGTTGACTAAGAAACATCACACCCATCATTACGAGGGATACAACTCTAGAGGACAATCACATAGCACATGAAGTGTATCTTACTTAATATCAACACAATGGTTACCCCACGGCGAGCCTAATAACATCTTCCTTTTCTGCTAGTTTGTAAGATGCCTATCATGGCAAACAAGTCAAATAAAGCTACGCACTTGTTCTAGGATGTTAAAGGTGCCATATCAAATTGGTACTTTGAAATGAGCTGGGGATACTCATTGGGGGATCATATTTCAATTGCTTGATAAACATGCATGAAGCAACTTGTATTTTTGAAAAATACAAAGGAGGGAACAAATTATGCTACACACGGGGATGCCGGTAGTGCTTACAATTACTTGAAGTCATTTGATTTTATATTGATCTTGTATTTAATGAGAGAAATAAAGGGGGCAACAATAAGTATGCTTTGTCAACTCTAAATTTTGCTTTGAATCATAGGAATTGTTAACTCTAAATTGATGACACTTCAATACCACATGCATTTTATTTTAATCAAATTGGTATTAATAAAATTATTTTTTCAATTATAAAAATTATGAAGACTGATGGCCTCTAATGCTATAAAAAAATATATTTATCATCGCTAATATTTTAAACATTTTTATTAACACGATTCATTCTAATATCTATATTAGAATTTACATGATATCATAACTTCATATGAATTTCCAAATGACAAACACTTCTTTCAATTGATCCATGGACAACTTTTCTAATAACACGGTGGATATGTTAGAATCACAGTCTGTGATTTTATAGAAACTACAGAGTGTAGCTTTGGAAAATCGCGGTGGATAGCCGTGATTCTATATATCTACGGTGATACCAAACATATACTTTATGCACATCCTCATAGTTCCTTTTTTCTTCTTCTTAGCTAAGATAACACGGCCTCTCTTAAAAGTTCTTCAAAAACAATTCTTGTATTTGTCACAAAAAAAAATCTTGCATTACAATTCTCCTGTGTCAGATTTTTTCTACTTTTGGACAAACTATTTTCACTAATCAACAATAAATTCGAGAATCGAGTCTATCTTTTTTTGTCTTTCTTTAAAACCCTCTTTTGAAGAAAGAAATTTTTTTATTTGATATCATTTTTATCTTTTGTTTGGGTTGAATTACGCACGCTAAAACCAACAACATATATATAATTTTTATAAATATAATCTCCTTATTAATCACAAATTTGAATTCATCCTTATACACAAGAATCCATTCCCTATTTATATTTATGGATGAAAGATTGCTTAGCTTAACAAAAAAAAACATTTTTAAAACAAGAGATTGAGTTAAAATACTTAATAAATTCCACCAAAAAACAATTTACTTTGAAATAATCCAAATTCCACTTTTAAATGAAATAATTTTTTTTGCCAAATTTACTTATCTCAAGCTGAATTTTACATCACCAACAAAAGATTCATTCATTCTCGAAAACTCAAAGAGTTAACTAAATTTTATTCTTTTTACATATTTGTAATAAAAAATAAAATTATGGAGCTTAAAGAACATCAATTACTGTACTGATGATGGAAAAATGATTTTTTTTTTTTTTGGTAGTGGATGGAAAAATGATTTTACTCCTTTAATTTAAAAGTACAGTAAAAAACTAAGTTTTATCTTTACTCTAAAAAAAAAAAGCGTGTTGTTGTTAATGGAGATTGTTTTAAATTTTAATTCTACGACTAGTCTGGGAGAAAATTCGGTGATGAAAATGGAATTTGGGGGAAGAAGAAGAAGATGATGAAAGAAAAAATCAGAAAGAAAAATATGGTTGCAATTTCACTATACAGAGGTAATCTTCATCGTTCACCAGATGTTCCTCGTCGATGGTTAATGCCAAACCCTAAAATCTCTCTTAAAGATTTCAAATCTCTTTTAGCTCGTCGTTCAAAGGCACTTTCATCTACAACAACAACTTCCTCCAACCCTAACCCTAACCCTAATCTTCTCGATGATGCTCCATCTTCCATAAACAATAATCAACAATTACAATTGCAGATTTCTAATCAACCTGAACTACTTCATGGATCCGATTTGTTAACCGTTGTTGATGCTTTGGAGATTCCTTCGAATCAATCTCCTCTTCCTCCACCTGTTGTTGATGCTGCAACTTCTATGGAGAATCAGCCTCTCACTGTAACGTTCTGATTTTTCATTTTTTTTTTTTACAGATTAAACTCTTAATTTAGTTCAGAAATTACTTCTCTCTATTCCTACAGTATTTAAAATTGATATTAAGGCTATGTTTGTGAAAAAAATGGTGGATAGTTCGATAAACTAGCTTATTTATAGCTGATGAGCTTATAGCGAATAAGCTAACTTACTTATTGAATTTGTTGTGTTTGGTAAAATTAGCGGTTGAATTAGCTTATAAATATGAAAATGACACAAAAAATATATGTTTAATTAATATTAGTTTTTTCAAGTAAAATTACAGGGGTAAAATTGGGAGAAAATAATAAGCTATAAGCTAATTGAATTAACTTATCAAAATAAGCTATAAGCTAGTAAAAATAAGCCATAGTCCGTGAGAAAAAGTGTAACTAAATAGATATTTTTTTGCCATATGAACTTATAAGCTACAAGCTCAAAATTTAGCATCGCCAAACAAAGCCTAAATAGTATCTCAAGTTTGTGAAATTTGTCTGCAAAATTTTCATGAAAGTTTTGTAAATTCCGTCTTTTTAGTGCTTGTCAGAGACTACAAATAAAAATTTAGGGACTAGTGTTAGTTTAGCGGTTTACTCTTTTGTTAAGTCACTAATGGCTCGGTGTTCGAGTGATGAAGCAGCTTCTACTGCGGAAAAATAATGCAGTTCTATGGTGGTTCGCAGAAATCAATATTTGAAATTTATATGAACTGTTCTAGTGTTAAAGTAATAATACTAGTAGTTTAAATTGTGAAGATGATTAATGAAAGCAAAAATCAAGATTTTTTCTACTAAGTGAGAAGGACTTGAGGTCTGCTAGATAAAGCAATTGATGCCATAGAGTCTGATTGTGTATTTAGTTCAAAGATAGATTTTTAGCTCTAAGTCGCACTTTAGTGATTTGTCAAATCAAATCTACATGACACAGATTAGTTTAGACCCAATAATTTAGTTAGTAAAAAGGCCAATGAATTATCTTTTGTGATTGAGCAGCAAATTACAGTTTTAAGGAAAATGCTAACAAGAGTCTTATGAGCATTGGTTAAGGAATAAAAAACTATGATGTTTCTTTATTTCGTGAACATTGCCACTAGTTAGCATGACCTTGCATTACCAAATATGTTGCGACAAATTCTAAACCATGTATGCAGCTCTAAACCAGATTTTATATACTTTGATTGGCTTATACAACCCTGATATGACTTTAAATGATTCTTGCATTGTGTGCTTCTCCACTGATAGCATCATTGTTTTTGTGCCAGATTACTGGAAATGATGTAGATCTTCTTAACGATAAAGAGAAAAGGAAAAAGGAAGTTGAGGACAAGTTACAAGTTTTGAATGCCAAGAAACATAATCTGGTGTTAGTGTTGAAGCAGGTAAACAGATGGTTTGCTTTGATGCTTCTTTATGTGTGTTCTTGCATTTATTTTAATTAATGATGATTGTTGGTTGCATAATTGGCAGATTCTAAATGCAGAAGAGGAATTGAAGAGACGAAACAGTGTGCAACAGCAAGTGCACGGCCCTTCTATTCCACTTAAAGCTGATGGAACCAATGATACCAGTTCAGTTTCAAGGTATATGGCTCCGAGGATGGGGTCTGAAGGAAATCTTGTTGGTGAAGTGGATGGTGGTGAAGCTGATGATTTTACTAATCATAATATGCAACATTCTCATCTTGTACTTCGGACCAGTAGCATGTCTCCTTCTTCAGAGTCCCCTCTTAGGAGGACCCCTAGTGGTCAACAGAACATGGTAATGCATGTGGTTTATCACAATTAGTCATGTCACAAATGTGTTTCTGTTTGTTTAACTGTGTTTTGATTCCTTTTTATTGAGAATTGGTACTTTGATTGGTGTTTCTGAAATGAATTTATGAATATTGAATTATAGGCTGCATGTAGGAAGATCAATTCTGACAGACTAGTTAGAGTTAAGTTATGCTCATGCATGTGATTGATTCTCGAAATTATAAAGAACTGATATATTAAAAATGAAAGAGTGATGCAGTAGTGATCTGCTACCCCATTTCTAAGAGTCTAAGCTCTGAATGATTTCCTAACAGCTTTCTAGAAATTTGAATAACAGATCAAAATTTAAAACATTTCAAATATGTATATATTTGTTTATCAAAATATTTAATCTTATCTTTCTCCTAATGTTAGCTGGTTACCATGTTAGTAGATACTTGCATCAGTAGATTAAACCATTTTCAACTAAGTATGATTCAAGGTCAATCTGGGAAGGAGGAGTATCCCAAATTAAACCCATAAATGATTGGTTCGCTTACATGATATCTAATTTGCTGTTATGACTTTTTCTATGAAGGTTTCAAACCCTGCTCGGGGAAGTTTCACGGCTACTGGTAGTCCATCACGCTTTGCTCATTCAGGACAGCAGGGGAATCCGATGAACCTACCTTCTGTATCTGTGTCAGGAACTAGTTACATTGCATCATCCCCTTCCCCAGTGGCCTCTGGTGGCACTTCTGTTTTTAGAGATGCGCGGCACCCAAGTCCATGGAAGTAGAACCAACCCTTTTCTTCCTTGTACCAATGTGAATGTGTTAAAGTTGTTGATCTCTGAACTCTTGTTGCTGTATATAATTCTCAGAACAAGCTATGCTACCTGTCTCTATGTACTCAAAATTCTGTGTATTTTGTTTTTAGTGTCCCCAGATTGAGATGGTCTAGTTTGACACCATAATGCCAAATTATTTTTTGTCTACTCTCTTTAGCTTGATTTCAATGAGATGCATTAAAATTATCGTGACATTTCTAGGGTGAGGGCTCTAACAAGATTACAATGAACTAGATCTTGTAAAGAACTCTTCACACACTATTTTTTTTTTTTACAACATTTTTCTCTCACCTTCCTCCTTCTACACCACTGAATCTGCAATAAAATTATCCATACACATCAAAGTTTTATTTTGTAGAACTCTAATTTTTTCAATCCAAATTCTGAATCAACACTCTTGAAGATTTACAATAATCAATGCCAGAAGCACAAGACAAGAATTTCAAGGGAAACAAAAAGAAACAGCAATTGTGTGGGTGGTTCATTGTAAGATCTTGAAGAATTGTTTATTTTTATGGCTCTTATTCATGATTCACCATCAACCACGATGATTCACTCAAGACTCCATCCAATATTAGTGTCATGTGAGTTTTTAACTAATATCCTTCTCATTGATATACCAAATTATTTTAAATTAATATCAAATTTTATAGACATGGTTTATGTTCTAACTTCTAATTATCTATTTGACACGCATGATACAATTGAGACATAATATAATATAAAATAGATAAAGATACGATAAGATATGATATGAGATAGACATGATAAAGTTATCATATCATGAATTTTATGCACATAGGATAATAAATATGATAACATTATTTATCATATTATATTATTGACTCGCTTCATAATTACATGATAGGACGTATATGAAGTCAAAAATTGATAGGATGTACATCACAATTAAAGAAAATAAAACTTAATCGAAGTATCAATGAATATATACTCTATCTGGTCTCAATTATAAGCAATATTTTACTTTTTAGGTTTATTGAATAGACCAAATACATTGATTATTCAACGAATTTAAAAAATAATTTTTTTGCTTATAATTGAGATTGGAGAAAATACATTTTTAATTTATACTTAATTCCTTCTTATCATTGACAAGAAGCACTTTATTTTTTTATATTTTTTAGTTTTTGCCGGAGGTATGTCCTCTTCATAGTATGTTTTTGTATTTCAAAAACATAATTGGAAAATAAAAAAGAATAAAGAAAGAAAGAAGAGGACATGATAGAGCGTTATTTCAGGTAATCTTTTGCTTCCCCCAACAATTGTTTGTCTATTGTTCTATTTAAAGCTAATTGAGTTCCACCATCCATAACTCTAAATCAAAAACTTGTCTTCAAAATAATTAAACCATAATAATAATAACAATAATAATAATAATAATAACAACATTCACATTAATTCTCTCTTCCTTTAATTTTTCTTGCTGTGAGATGAGAAGAGAGAGAAAGATCCTGATCTCGTCCGCAAACAGGTCATGATCTTCCTCCATCTTTCCATAGTAATCCGAGGAGTTACGATCTTGATAAACAAATAAACCAAACACACATTTTCTTTGGTATTGCATTTGCATTGTTACATATAAGGAAGAGGAAATTAAAATAAAAAATAAAATGGCTAGTAGATCATTTTCTCATTTTGTTGAGGAAGAAATGGGAAAATTCCCACACTTTGTGATCTATATGCTTCTTGAATGGGTGCTAATAATCATACTCTTCCTTGATGGTTTTCTAGCATTTGTTGCCAATGAGTTTGCAAGGTTCTTTGAATTGAAAATACCTTGTTGGCTATGTACAAGGTTCGATCACGTAATGGTTCATAGAAATCCCGATTTTTATTACAACGAATCGGTATGCGAGGCTCATAAGAAAGACATGTCGTCTCTTGCGTTTTGCCATAATCACAAGAAACTCTCTGACATAAGGAAAATGTGTGAAGGTTGTTTACTTTCATTTGCAACAGAGAAGGAATCAGATTGTGATACCTATAAATCACTTGTGGGGATTTTGCATAAGGATTTGGAATGTTTTGTTGAGGATGGACAGCCTATTCAGTTGAGCTTGAAAGATGATGATGGTTTCATGATGATTGACAGAAATTTTTCTCAGAAATGTTCTTGCTGTGGACAACCATTGAAAGTCAAGTCGTCTTCTTCTTATTCTTCTACTTCTTCCTATATGCCAAAACCGAAACGCTCAGAATCATTTGCGCGTGCCCCGACTCCATCCCCACGAGCTTTCCCATTTTCAACATCTAAAAATGACGAACCGCATTCTCTAGAATTGCCTCACATTGGCTATACACAACTCAAGTTTATGACGCGAAATGACTCTGATGTTCGAGAGGAGAATGATGGCCGCCATAGTGTCAAATGTAAGTATACACAACACTTATATGAATCAATATACCGATTTTTTTGCATCGCTTTAATAAGTTTGGATAAGGTTCTAGGCTTTATCTTATAGAAAGGAACTTTCTTAACATTGAGTGAAGGATGTCTAATTACAATTCAAATTCTTACCACTGAACTGACACTTCATAAACATGAACATGTTGATACTATGGTACATAACAATGTGTTTTTTTCTTCTATATATATAGTGAGGGAAGACACGAAATCCTCGACCGTGCCTCTATTGGCAGAAGGAGAGGATATAAACGACGATTCAAGCAAATACACCCCGACATTTACAAGAGGCAATAAGTTCTTTGGAATCCCACTATCAGATTCAACAAACAACAGTCCAAGATGGTCTTACAAGTTTAACAAGAAATCACCATTAGAAAAGACAGAATTTGCCTCTGAGTCGAACGAGGTAATTAATGCTATTCAAAATGATTTTGATGATGCTATTGTAAACAATTTGAAAAGACAAGTTCGTTTGGACCGAAAATCATTGATGGCGTTGTACATGGAGTTGGATGAAGAAAGAAGTGCTTCAGCTGTTGCTGCAAACAATGCAATGGCAATGATCACAAGGTTACAAGCTGAGAAAGCAGCAGTGCAGATGGAAGCTTTGCAGTATCAGAGAATGATGGAAGAACAAGCAGAATATGATGAGGAAGCTTTGCAAGCAACTAATGAAATGCTTCTAAAAAGAGAGGAAGAAATAAGAGGTTTAGAAGCTGAATTGGAGTTTTATAGAAACAAATATGGAATATTAATAGAAGATGGTGAAGGTGGTTGTAATAATACTCCTTCATTCAGGCACAATGAAGCAAGAGGAGAAGATCAGTTTAAAGATATCAAAGCAGATAAAACTTATCTGCTTGGTCGCATGAAGAAGATAGAAAATAGATCACCCTTTTCAGAAAATGGAGGAGCTTGCTCCTTACACTCCGACTCTGACAATAGTGTTAATAATATAGACAGTGAGACAGGTAATTAACTATTTTTTCTGTACTATATGGATCACAGACACTTATCAGGCTAGGCATGTTCCGGTGTCGAACATGCATCGACACCACACATATAATTATATTAAATTATGTCATTTTTTTAAATTATTATTAGTGTCAGCATGTCAGTATCCGTGTCGTATTCAGTGTCTTTGTCAGTGCCCGTGTTTTATTGGTTGTGTACAAGGTGCCGTATTATTTTATATATAAAGTTTACATAGATAGTATTAAAATTTGAAAATATTAGTCAAAGTGTTTTTCCTTTAGCCAATTTAGTTTTTTTTTAGTTTGGTGTTTAAATGTTTATTGTGTTGTTCACTTGTCAATCTTTAAAATTACTAAGAGAAAAGTATATTTGAGATATTTACGTAATTTTGATATATTCTAATACTATTGTGACAACATCTTACATTTTATGATCAAAATAACTTTTGGATTTAATAGCCTTACGGTACTGTTAGTGTACCGTAAGGCTACCATTTTTTATATCATACTATTAGTTGCAAAATAACGGTGATATAACAAAGCTGCGAATTTTCATTGGATATGAATGTAAGACTATTTTACACTAACTAACCATACATACCCTTTAATTCTGTATATTTTTACTATGTAAAAAACATGTTATTTGTAGTATTTTCCTAACTCTAGTAGGTTTATATATTCAGTTCATTGTAATTGCTCATGCTCACAATAATATTTGTGTTGTGGCAGAAAAAGAAGGAAACGAAGCATAGGTAAATGAATGAAACTAAAGGTTGCTCCAGACAGGAACAAAAACAGTAGTCTAGCAGGTTGAATCTCAAAGCATGTCCCGGCTTTCTTACCACTTCCTCTTTTGCTAATTAGTTTGTACTTTTTTCCTTGCATGGAACAAATTCAAGTTATAATTATATCTCAATTATTAAGAGACTATTTTATTTTATTATGTTAATTAGTTGAATATAGTTTGTTAGTCTTTTTCCCTATATATTATAGGATAGTTAGTTTGGGTTCCTCTATTAGTATATATATACACATTGGGGTCATTTTTCTCAATTCATATTGTAATATACTTTCTTTCAATGTGAATGCATAATACTCTCAATTTAATCTTTTTCTTTGTAATATGCTTTCTTTGTTTAGATATACGATACAATGTATGTTATCATCTTTAAAAATCCATTGAGCCAATTGATAATATGACTTCTCTATATGTTTTAATCGATTAAACTTGAATAAAGAGTTAAAGTTGATTGTGTTTTAAAAAAATAAATTGAGAGAAGGGTTCTCTTTGACTCTCAGTGAATTAATTGTGTTAAAAATGCCTGAAGTTGTGCCTAGATAAATTTATTTCGGAAGGAACAATCAATCAACGTTTGTGGAGGGTCAATCCATTATAGACAATGCGCTGTTTGCTATGGAGGTTATCCATGCCTTGAAAAGGAAAACAAAAGGGATGAAGGGGGATTAGTAAGGCATATGATAAAGTTGATTGGGGTTTCTTGAACGATGTTTTATTCCGCAAGGGTTTTTCAAATAAATAGATTCAGTGGATGATGATGTGTGTTAGTTCCGTGAATTACTCAGTGTTAATGAATTTTAACAAGGTCAGACCTATTCACCTTGGAAGAGGATTCAAACAAGGCGATCTGTTGTCTCCATATCTACTCATTTTGGCAACTGAAGGCTTAAGACCATCTCCAATGGTAGTACCTATTTCAATAAAAAGTGATATATATTAGGTACTTCTATTGGAGCAAAACACATTATAATATCTATTATATACCACATCTAAAATAAGCACCCTAGAGTTATTAATGAGATGTAGAGTTATTCATGGTACCCATTTAGAACTTTTTAAGAAGTGCTGAGTTGGAGGGATTGAGTACTTAATAGATACTATTATTAAAAAATTATAAATGAGTGATGTGTATATGTATGATCCAGTTAAGTACTCAATTTGAGAGCTCCATTGTGGATGCTCTAACAACTTTTATAAAAAATTCCATAGAGAAACGAATGCTTATTTTGCAGGGCTAACATTAAGGAGGCCAATACAAAGAGAGATAAATAAAAAGGAAGATTTATAAACATAAGATTGATAATTTTATTAATTAGAAGTATGAAATTCACATAGACAAGTTTTTTGTTAAAATCCCTTAGCCTCATAGCAAGGTAAGCTCTATAGTTTTTGTTTTTTTTTGGACAAAATATGCAGCGTACGTGGTTGTATTCATCATTTCTCTTTTTTCTTCATTCTTCCTGAATTGCAAGCATATTACGGAACATACCATTCGCAGTATAGTTCGTACAACTAGTGCATTGCGCCTTGTTGTTGTATAATTACATCTTGAAACTATTCTGTATTTATGGAGTGAAGATCATTTTTTTAGACCGACTTTTTCCTCTCTTCTCTCTCCAAGTTTTACAACCCCTGTTCATTACCCCTACCGCCCCGTCAAATCCAAATTCCATCTTTAGAGATGTAGCCGTTTGGCTTTGGTGGTGTGCCTGTCTCATCGCGTCACCACCGTGAACCCCTTTGGGGTAGTTTCAGCCGCCGCCGGCGTTTCCTTGGCCGCGGACGGTTCAAGTTTCTCACACACGTTCGGTGCTTTGTCTCAACTCGTGTTTTATAACCTTCAACGATGATTCTTCCGTTAGTTTCGCCGTCGTGGGTCGCTGCTTTATTCCGGCGTTCAGATTCGGTGGTTTTCAGTGCTGTCAATTTCTGATAACCTTTGCTCCTCCCTCTGTTTCGATTTTTCCGATAATGGGTTTGGAGAGCTCGTGGTTTGGTGGTGGTGGATCTTGGTTTTGTTTGCTGATTTCGTCTCCAGATCTGATGAGATCTGCAGCTTTCAGGATCGTTGCTTCGCCGCTGCCGTCGTGCCGGTGGTCTTGGGTTTCTCTACTTCGGGTCGGTGGTGGTTCTGCTGGGCCCGTTGTTTTCTTTACTTTTGTTGCTGCATATGGTTTTCTGTTTGTAGGACTTGAGTTTGTTGACCCGAAAGGGTTCTGATACTTGCTTTGAATTTTCAGAGGGAGTTGGTATGTGAAATGTTCCGTGTTGGCGGTCATTTCATTCGACGTTTATACCTTTACAGATATTGTCACGTCACTTTTTTGCTATTTGGTTTCGAGCCCGTTCGCGGGTTCGCCGAGTAGTGTCTGATGTGCTAGTGTTTGTTTTGGTCGTTACCCGTTAGGGCTGGATCTATAACCTACTTGTAGCTGCTCTTATTTGTTTTATTTTTTATTGCTGCAAAACGGTTAACTGGGTCAGGTTGATGTCCCCCCAGTTTGTACTCTTTTATTTTATGTTTAATATATTTCGGATAGGGTTGAGGGTTTCCTCAACTCTCCTTTTGATTAAAAAAAAAAAAAAATAGACAATTTGTCTCTCTATATTGATTAAATTTACCGATGTGGGACTTCAAAATATATCTTTGTTTTACAAACTCACATACGAAACTACTACTAAAAAAACTTAATTTGTCCTCATCAATTTCATAATATTGCAAATCTTCTATCATTAAATGTAATTTTACCTCTAAAAATACAAAAAAAAAATAAAAGATACAAATAAGAAGAAAAAAGAAGATACAAAACATACAAATAGGAATAAAAAAATAGTTAAAGGAAATTTACGAATAAAAATAGGAATAAAAACCATGATAAAAGATAGACATAAAAAATACAGTAACTCAATCTAACATTTAATAACTTATCAAAAATAAAAACGGAAGTTATAACAACTTAAAAAAATAAATAGAAGAACCTAATAAAAGAAGATGTTTGGGAAAAAAGGGGAAAATTAGACCAACTTATACAGAAAACGATGGACAAAACTTAAGTGCATTTCTTTACGTGCTTTTCGTATGGTTCTTAACATAAAATTCATATTTTGTGGATATAACAAACTTTGAGAAAATCATGAATTTGAGAGAATCATAGTTTTTATGTTAATCATACGAAAAACATATAAAGAAATGCACCTAAGTTTTATCCAAAAAATAAGATCATATCTACAATAAAAGATCAAGAACAAAAAAATAGAAGAAAAAAAATGCAATATATAAATTTTTATGTTAATATAATGACGAACTTAAATATCGAATATATGCACGAGTCTTTAAACTAGTTTTTTTTTACGAACTCATTATTTTGATGATGTAAATATTTTTAATCATATAATTTGTTTTTGTTTTAACTAAATAAATTTTTTAATTCATAGCTTATCGATTAATATATTAGAACGTACCACGAAGTTAGGATCAACTAATTAATGATGACAAATTGACCTTTTGGGAATCCCCTTCTGCTGAGATGGAGAGCATCCTCTAGGCTGATGCTTTAAGGGTGCTTCACCCTCGTGCTTAATTTTTCTTTTTTCTCTTTCTCCCTCTTTTTGCTATTGTACAAAAAAAAAAAGAACGTACCACGAACCGAAATAGCACAGCGACTATGTATATTCCTTATGTACCGAATTCTTTTAAGATTATGTACCATGTACCCGAACCCGTACCACATACCGAAGTGAATTGCAAATCAGATGACTATGATCACACGAGCACCACCTGTATTTGCAGCACCACCAGACACCAACACCTAGGGGTGATCGCGGAGCGGTTTGGTTCGGTTTTGAGCATAAAAGTCATCCTAACCGCGAGATAAAGTTGCATGCGGTTCGGTTTGGTTCGATTGGTTTTAAAAAGTCATCTAAACCAAATCAAACCAAACCAAACCAATGCGGTTAGGGTTGGTTCGGTTTGTGCAGTTTATCGCGATATAAAAAATATGACAATGTTACCAACTTGTTAAAAAATAAACATAGGAAATTTTAATTTAATTTATTGCTTGCATGATATAATATGCATATACTACATAAAAACTTATTTTTAATATCAATAATATAGTCCTAAATCGCGTAAAATGATATATTTTGACAACCTACTTTTTATATAATCATTTTGGTTGGACTTGCTAAGTTGGACTAGGTAATAGGTTGATTTGATAGAGTTAAGTTAAGTATTGCGTGTGTCAAAAAAAAAAGTTAAGTATTGCGGTTTGGTTCGGTTTTTTAAAATGAAAACCGCAAACCAAACCAAACCAAACTGTGCGGTTTACACTAAATGCGGTTTTTTGCGATTTTCAGTTTGAATTAGTTCGGCTTACGGTTTTACTTTTGGATTGGTTCGAATATGATCATCCCTACCAACACCGGCAGCGCCTGCATCATCACCAGCAATAGCACGAGGTTTGCGGAGTCTAATCCTCTATTAGACTATTTCTTACCCATACTTTTCTGCAAAACGAAAAATAAAAATTATTAGTCCAAAATCTTAACTACAAAAATTAAGACAACAATGTTGGATAGTGTTAGACTTTGTTTTGATTGTATTTTGTATTTGGACCTAGCTTTGTTATTGGACCGTTTCTGTTTTGTTGGCTTAAAGCCTTGTAGCCTATATAAAGCAGTGTAAGATTTCATAATTGAGTAATGAATACATGTGGTATTTCATCACCTTTACAGATGACTTTAGCAAAAAAACATGGACTTATTTTTTAAAAGATAATTCTAGTGTCTTTGATGTGTTTAAAAAGTTCAAAGCATTAGTTGAAAGAGAATCTAGCTGCCTGATGACAGTAATTTTTATGGTATTTTTAGTATTATTATTAGTAGTAAAATGACTAAGACAGACCCAAATACGAAGGAAAACCTACAAAAGCAGGAAAAAGCATCAATTTCTAGGTTAGGCTCAAATAATGCATGTGTAATAAACAACTCACTTAGTAATTAGGGTATGTGACACTCGAGGTTAGGCTCTCGTAGGTACCTTAGTCATTAACGTAGGGAAACTTTAATATATATAATGTAACAGTAAGATGTTACTACAATGAAGGAAAAGTCACCGCCGAACAATAATCTGAGTAACTATGTTATACACCGTTCATGCCAAATATGAAAAAGGGAGGGAATCCAACCACCATTCCTATCCTCTATGTTTCTGAATCTATCTATTATTTATTTATTTATTCATGCAAGCATTACGCTTCTTTTTATAAAACCTTTTTCCAAAACCCAAAGCGAATGCAAACTATACGAACTTAAATAACGCTAGTGAAGCTTCGGCACAATCCCTGTGGATATGAACTCATTCTAGACACCTAGAGTGTGAATTATTACTCGACGACAGACTGGTGCACTTGCCAGACCATAGTCAAGTTTTTGGCGCCGTTGCCGGGGATTGTGTTTACAAAGCATTACTAGATTTATTTAAGTTTGTCAAAAAAAAAAAATCAAAAATACAAAAAAATTTAAAAATAAAAAATCTTGTTGATGATTGTGGATTTTGATCTGTGAAAGTTCTGGCTAAGGCAAAGTCTTGGTATTTAAGCGATCCGTTGTGATCCACTTCACTTACCTGGGAATTTTCATAGTGACAAAGACACATGAGACAAACCAAAAATAGTTTCACAAAAAATATATTTATCCAGTGCTACTGAGGTATTTGTTTAAAGTGCATGCAGACAGGTACTCAAGCGCTAAGGATTACAAGGGCTGGCAACAGCAAAATTTAAGACAGCATTCTCACAGGAAAACTCTCAAAATGATGAGAGATGGAGCAAATTGAAAAAGAGAAGCTGCAACGAAAAGTCAATGGTCAGGAGGATCATTTGACTAAAGCTTCCACAGGAAGCAAGAGAAGAAAAAGGGTTGTTTACAGAAATGGTTCAGAGACACGGGAACCATTGGAAAGATGACAAGAGAATAGAGAAAGACCATCAGGGATGAACTACTACAATCAGGAGAATCAATCTGCGAAGTCACCTCAGGAGAACAACTTCTTCCTTGAAGAAAGCACCAAAAAGAGAGACATGCACGAATATAAGTTTGGGGTGAAATCACTGCGTTCTATGAAACTGCACCGGTAAATAAGTCGCCAACCGAATAGTTGAGGGTATGGTGAAACAGACCTGGTCCTGCCTGACTGTAATTAATATGAAAGGAAGATGGTCAGTGCTTCAAGCTGGAATAAAGGAGCACAATAGAGAGACATGCGAACCTATCCTCTGTAATGGAGGAAATGTCTCAAGCTAATGAGAGGCTAAACAAGCGCTGCTTGGGAGGCAACCCAAGGATAAATATTTAAATTCAGTATTTTCAATTCAGTAATTTCAATTCAGTATTTCATTTTAGTTTTTCTATTCAATAAAGTATGCCTAGAATTCTGCATGTCATCTTCATCTGTCAACAACCCTTTTCAGACTTACAAAAAAAATTAAATAACGGTTTGCTGTTTATTATCTAGTGCATGATAAACTGTTATAGGTAAGATTGCGGCGAAGTGAGTTATAAATTCTGATAAGCCGAATTTCACACCTTCATACAAAAAACCAAAGGTGATTGCTCCGAAGTTCGGGAGACAGAGAGACGAGTGATGAAGCTGGTGTCTGTAAGACAAGTGTTCAACTTTCAGATATACCTAAGCCATGTGAGGATTTGAGCCAAATATTTCCAAACGGTATTACCACTTTCTTTCGAATTACTATGAGAGTATCGTGCACTTGTTTATTTTCTAGAACTTGCTCTAATTCTCTGCTGACTAGTTGATTTGATATTATATGCATTGAGGCAATTGTTTGTTATAACCCAGAGCATTTTTCAAGTCACCTTTTATATATTATATCCTTTGCTAGCCAATTTTGAGCCGTAAAAAAATATAGGCTTAAATGCAATTTTACCCCCCCTATTTTGAATGAATCGGAATTTCACCCCCTCTATTTTAAAATCCGGAATTTTACCCCCCCTATTTTATAATTCTTTGGATTTTTCCCCCCTAAAGCACAAATGCAACATGTCATGTTTAGTTTAATTGAATGATCCAAGAAATTGTGAGGCACTAAGCACAAATGCAACTTGTCTTTGTACTGTTATGCTGTTTTTGCTTCTGTTTTTTTTTTTTTTTTTTTGCTTCCAGGCCTGTCTTTGTGTGTGTTTTGTTTTTGCCTTGCTGACCTCATGGTTGGTTTTTTGCCACTTCTTGTGCTTGGTTAACTAGCTCATATAAATTAAAATTTTGTAGTTATAAAAAAATATTATACTGTGTTGATTATAGGCTTAAGCTTGAAATATACAAACATTGTTGATACAATCCAGCACCACTCACAATTTCTCAAAGGCTCAAGCGTGTTCTCGATATGAATGATTGATTGATGAACACAGCTAGTAAAACAACACTACTACTTTCTTTCTTTCTCTGATAGTAAGTTGTTTGATAACAATAACAATACTATATAGCAACACCCAATAATGAAAAGGCAAAGTAAAGTCAAGATATATAGGATAGAAATTCAACACCATTTGTATTCATATCAGGAAGTAATATGTATAATCTATTTAACTCTTGTATGCCATAATCCAATATTTATGCATACTGCATCACAATTCCTCGGATCATTCAATTAAACCAAACATGACATGTTGCATTTGAGCTTTAGGGGGGGTAAAAATCCAAAGAATTATAAAATAAGGGGTAAAATTCCGGATTTAAAAATAGGGGGAGTAAAATTCTGATTCACTCAAAATAGGGGGGGTAAAACTGCATTTAAGCCAAAAATATATTATCCCTTTTGTTTTGGTGATACAAGCCTATAGACCAGAAAAAACAAAAAAATTACCCTCTTTGGAGTTAAGGTAATAGTTCTCAAAGTCTTGGAAACAAAATAAGTTTGGGGTTGCTCATGGAACTAGCAACATCTAAGTTTGGGGTGGGTGTACGGAGAACTATCACTACAAAAGAAAAAAAAAATGAAAAAGAGACGGAAAAAAATCAAAAAATTTTCTAAAAAAATAGTCTCTTCAAAAAAATGAATGAAAAAGAAAGAGCCAAAGGGCAAAAGAAAGAGCCAAAGGGCAAAGATAGTGATAGAAAAGAACCACACAAAGACACATCCAGTTCTTAAATCTCCGATACCAACACAAAAAGGCACCCTAAGGAACAAAGGTTGCGTACACAAAAAGGAACAACAAAGTAGAACTTAACTCCAATGTTTAGCCTACTATTCCCAAAAATGTCCTACCTTGACCTAAGCCACGTTATAACCCTTAAAAAGACCTCCAATAATGCATGTATATTGAATTTTGACTGGTTGCTTAGAGTTCTTGCAAGTCTATGGTAAAATGGCAGGTTGTACGATGATTGAGAGACAACCCTTTCAATTATGAGCGAAAAACACAAATGTGAGAGAGAGAAAAAGTTGAACATGGACTCTTGCGGGCATTTGTCCGATTTGCTACTATCGACGTCTCCTGAGCCTAGCAGGACTGAGCATGATCGCTGCGGTAAGATCAGCGGTGCCATTGCTGAAATACAAAGCAAGGTTGTGAAATTCCTATCATCTTTATTTATCTCTTATTTTTCTAACGATCTTGTCTGACAACATGTTACTTGAGGACAAGCAACAATTTAAGTTTGGGGTTGTGATGACAGGAATTTCTATGGTATTTTTAGTATTATTATTAGTAGTAAAATGACCAAGACATGCCCAAATACGAAGGAAAACCTACAAAAGCAGGAAAAAGCATCAAGAAAGGTCCAAGATGCCAAAAGACAAGAAAAAGCCCAAAAAATGAAGAAATTGAGCATTCCATCGCAGCACGATGACTTCCATCTTGCCACGATGGAAGCTGCTTGTTGGCAAGAAAACAGAAGAATAAAATCTGAAAAAAATCTGTTCATCGCAGCACGATGGAGTATATCGCAGCACGATGGAGTAACTTGGCGCCCAAGCTGATGAAATGCACATGATCAGTTATAAAATTGAACTGAATCTTCACATCGTACTGCGATGGATGCATCGCAGCACGATGCCTTGCTGAGGCCCATTATGAAAACTATAAATAGAGCCTCCCTTTCATTGTTTAAATCATTCAGAAATAGTAGAACACTCTCTACTATAAGGAGAAGGTTCAGAGGAGCTCTAAGGACATAGTTTTCTCCCCTTACGGGAAAGCTAACTCAGCAAAGTATGTTTTCTTTAGGCTTTTATGTTTAGGTTATAATTTCTTTATTGTAATTTAAATATGTAGTCATTTGTAATAGCTGCCTTAGGTTGTGGTGGAGAAGATGAACTCCCCTATGAATATTTGGAGTCTGTGATTGAATCCCAAGTTATAATAAATCGTTATTCAGTATTATGTTTGTTATTTAATTTCTTGCACTTAAACGACGTATCTCGTAATCTGGCCGGGTATGCGGGAACGCTAATAGAATTGATGTTGGGTATTAACCTGATGTGGTCCGGAACTAGTAGTAAATAACGTTAGGTGTATAGAGACGGTAACATCCTGAACTAGTCGCGAACTGAGCGGTTAGAGGAGGAATCATGCACTAGGTGTGAACTGAGCACTTAGAAGATGAATATCCCGATACTAGGATCTAGAGGCATTGGATGGGTGAAGGTAATAATGCATGTGTAATAAACAACTCACTTAGTAATTAGGGTATGTGACACTCGAGGTTAGGCTCTCGTAGGTACCTTAGTCATTAACGTAGGGAAACTTTAATATACATAGTGTAACAGTAAGGTGTTACTACAATGAAGGAAAAGTCACCGCCGAACAATAATCTGAGTAACTATATTATACACCGTTCATGCCAAATATGAAGAAGGGAGGGAATCCAACCACCATACATATCCTCTATGTTTCTGAATCTATCTATTATTTATTTATTTATTCATGCAAGCATTACGTTTCTTTTTATAAAACCTTTTTCCAAAACCCAAAGCGAATGCAAACTATACGAACTTAAATAACGCTAGTGAAGCTTCGGCACGATCCATGTGGATACGAACTCATTCTAGACACCTAGAGTGTGAATTATTACTCGACGACAGACTGGTGCACTTGCCAGACCGTAGTCACTGCCTAATTCAGTGTCTTAGGACTGGTAGAGGAAGAGAATTCACCTCAAATGCTTTTAATGATTTTTGTAGCTCACAAGACATTAAGAGACAATTGACTGCAACTTATACTCGTCAGCAAAATGGAGTTTCTGAGAGGAAAAACAGGACATTGATGAACATGGGGAGAAGTGTGTTGTCTTGTAGAGATGTACCCAAGCAATTCTGGCATGATGCAGTCAATTGGGCTACTTGTAATGAACAGAAGCCCTACTTTGGCTGTTAAAGACATGCCTCCTGAAGAATGCTGGAGTGGATTGAAACCATCAGTACATCACTTTAGAGTTTTTGGTTGTGTAGCCTATGTACACATCCCAGATGTGCAGAGAAAGAAGTTAGATGGAAAGAGCATTCAGTGCATTAATCTTTGTGTGAGTGAAGAATCCAAGGCTTATAGACTGTTTGATCCTGTTGAAAAGAAAATTGTGGTGAGTAGGGATGTGGTTTTTGATAAAGCAAAAGGTTGGAATTGTCTCATGAAAGATCAGAAGGGTTGTGAGAATGATGATAACTGTATCAGTGATGAAGATAACAAAGGTCAAGCTACTGCTGAAGAGGAAACACAACAAGTTGATAATGGTGCAAATGAAATGAATGAAGATAGCAGTCAAAGTGAGCACAGTGGTGATGAAAATTCTAATTCTTTACCTCCAAGAACTAGAAGACCTCCAGGCTATCTAAGAGATTTTGTAATCTGTGAAGAAACTGAGGGTGAGGATTTATTGCAAAATCTGGTTGTGTTTTGTAATAGTGAAGATCCTCAAACTTATGATGAAGCTGTCAGATCTGAAAAATGGAGAAAAGCTATGGATCTTGAGATTGAATCCATTGAAAGGAATGCAACATGGGATCTTACTAGTCTATCTGCAGGTGTGAGGACAATTGGTGTGAAATGGATCTACAAAACCAAACACAATGAAAGGGGAGAAGTAGAGAAACACAAGGCAAGGTTGGTAGCAAAGGGTTACACACAAAGACATGGAATTGATTTCAATGAGGTGTATGCTCATGTTGCTAGATGGGATACAATTAGAGCTATTATGGCCACTGCAGCAAGTAACAAATGGGATGTGTTTCACCTTGATGTGAAGAGTGCTTTCTTGCATGGAGATTTAATTGAGGAAGTGTATATTGATCAACCTGCTGGTTATCACAAAGGAGGTTCAGACAAGGTCTATAGGCTCAAGAAAGCTCTCTATGGTTTGAGACAAGCTCCAAGAGCTTGGTATAGTAGAGTGGAGTCATACTTTTATGTTGCCAATTTTGAGAAATGCCCATATGAACACACACTATTTGTTAAGCATGGAGAAAAAGATAAAATCCTTATTGTAAGTTTGTATGTAGATGACCTTATCTACCTTTGTGTGAGTGAAGATTCCAAGGCTTATAGACTGTTTGATCCTGTTGAAAAGAAAATTGTGGTGAGTAGGGATGTGGTTTTTGATAAAGCAAAAGGTTGGAATTGTCTCATGAAAGATCAGAAGGGTTGTGAGAATGATGATAACTGTATCAGTGATGAAGATAACAAAGGTCAAGCTACTGCTGAAGAGGAAACACAACAAGTTGATAATGGTGCAAATGAAATGAATGAAGATAGCAGTCAAAGTGAGCACAGTGGTGATGAAAATTCTAATTCTTTACCTCCAAGAACTAGAAGACCTCCAGGCTATCTAAGAGATTTTGTAATCTGTGAAGAAACTGAGGGTGAGGATTTATTGCAAAATCTGGTTGTGTTTTGTAATAGTGAAGATCCTCAAACTTATGATGAAGCTGTCAGATCTGAAAAATGGAGAAAAACTATGGATCTTGAGATTGAATCCATTGAAAGGAATGCAACATGGGATCTTACTAGTCTATCTGCAGGTGTGAAGACAATTGGTGTGAAATGGATCTACAAAACCAAACACAATGAAAGGGGAGAAGTAGAGAAACACAAGGCAAGGTTGGTAGCAAAGGGTTACACACAAAGACATGGAATTGATTTCAATGAGGTGTATGCTCATGTTGCTAGATGGGATACAATTAGAGATATTATGGCCACTGCAGCAAGTAACAAATGGGATGTGTTTCACCTTGATGTGAAGAGTGCTTTCTTGCATGGAGATTTAATTGAGGAAGTGTATATTGATCAACCTGCTGGTTATCACAAAGGAGGTTCAGACAAGGTCTATAGGCTCAAGAAAGCTCTCTATGGTTTGAGACAAGCTCCAAGAGCTTGGTACAGTAGAGTTGAGTCATACTTTTATGTTGCCAAGTTTGAGAAATGCCCATATGAACACACACTATTTGTTAAGCATGGAGAAAAAGATAAAATCCCTATTGTAAGTTTGTATGTAGATGACCTTATCTACACTGGAAATGATAACCTCATGATGAAAGAATTCAAAACTTCTATGCAAGGAGAATTTGCTATGACTGATTTAGGAAGAATGAAGTATTTTTTGGGAATTGAAGTTGTTCAAAACAGGAATGGTATTTTCATACATCAGCAAAAATATGCAACAGAGATCTTAAGTAGGTTTGGCATGGAAAGTTGCAACAAGGTATGTAGCCCAATTGTCCCTGGCTGCAAGCTTGTTAAAGATGAGCTAGGTAAAGCTGTTGATGCCACCACATATAAGCAAATGGTGGGTTGTATGATGTATTTGCTAGCCACAAGACCTGACTTAGCTTACTCAGTGTGCTTGGTAGCTAGATACTTGGAGAGACCAACAGAAATTCATGTGGCTGCTGTGAAAAGAATAATGAGATACATCAAAGGTACACTTAGTCTAGGAGTGCTGTACAATGATGTGGACAATGGTAAACTGTTGTTGCAAGGTTGGACAAACTCAGACTATGCTGGTGACAGTGATGATAGGAAGAGCACCTCTGGCTATATGTTCAAACTTGGCACAGGTGCTATAGCTTGGTGTTCCAAAAAACAGCCAATCGTTACCTTATCCACTACTGAAGCAGAATTTGTTGCTGCTGCCTCTTGTTCATATCAAGGAGTTTGGCTTAGAAATGTTCTGAGGCACTTGAATGTGAATCAAATGAAGTGCACTGTCATTTGGTGTGATAACAGCTCCTCAATCAAGTTGTCCAAGAATCCAGTGATGCATGGGAGACGTAAACATATAGATGTAAGATACCACTTCCTTAGAGACCTCACCAAAGATGAAGTTGTTGAGCTTAAGCACTGTAGCACTCGGGATCAACTTGCTGATATGTTTACCAAGGCATTGAAGCTGGAATCGTTTTGTAAGTTAAGGGAGGGCATATGAATGTATGATTTGTCTACTGTAAACTGAATTCTTTTGTTGTCTTTGTTGTTTTGTTGTTTTCAGTTTAAGGGAGGGATTGTTGGATAATGTTAGACTTTGTTTTGATTGTATTTTGTATTTGGGCCTAGCTTTGTTATTGGGCCGTTTTTGTTTTGTGGGCTTAAAGCCTTGTAGCCTATATAAGGCAGTGTAAGACTTCAGAATTGAGTAACGAATAATACCCCTCTTTTACAACAAATAATATTGACTATAATTAATTCGGGAAAAAATTAAGATAAACTTGACTAAAAAAAAATCTTAACTATAATTATATTAATCCAAAATAAGTCTATCATCTAGTATTCCAAATTAAAGCAACAATATTGCTATGAAGAAGGATAAATCTGGGTTTTAATTAAAATAATAATAAAAGTAAATGTAGAAGAAAAATAATAAGCTATAAATTAACTCATAAATTACTTAAAATAATTAGTGAAAAATAAACCATTAACTCGCGATAAAAAGACTATTACCAAACCCACATAGGGCCCGCTTGGCTTTGCCTTATTTGGAGCTTATGAAAATAGCTTATGCAAATAAATAAAATTCTAGGTTGATTTATAAGTTTTCACCGACAAAAATTGTATTTTTATAAGTTGTTTTTATCGTAAACTACCTTGAAAAAGTTAGAATAATACATATTATAATAATACATAAAAGTTTATTTATTTGCATAAGTTGTTTCGCATAAACTCAAAAATACATGTGAAAAGAAAAAGAACTATAAGCTAATAAAAAAAATTTGTTATCAAACACCTCTAATTTTATGAAACAAACTTATAAGCTAATACAATAAGCTATAAATTAGTTTATTTGTGTTAACTAAACAAAGACACCCTTAATCAAATAAAACTCAAATAGACGGTCATAACTAGTCCTACTTACTTGTGGCAAAATCTGCACCGTCAATGAACTGATGGCTCTCAAAATATATATATATATATATATATATATATATATATATATATATATATATATATATATATATATATATATATATATATAATCTCAGTTTCATTTCAATCTTCATTCTTCACTGATCTCAGATTCTCAGGTGCTTCTCTCTATCATATCTCACATTTCCAATTCATTTACTTATTTTTATTTTCTCACCATGATTGTTTTGGATTTTTGTGATCATTGATTAGGTTTTGATTTTGTGATTTTGAGAACCCTTCATTTTGATTTATAATGTTAATTTTAGTGTTTTTGTCCTAATATAAATTAATCTATGTGTTTTTGCAATCTGATTTATTTTGATTAGATTTGTTATATAGAGAAATGTCGAAATCTGATAAACCAGAAGTAGTGAAAAGGGATGATGAAGAAAAAAAGGAAGATGATGGAAAGGGTGGTGGATTTCTTGGTACAGTGAAGGGTTTTATTCAGGACATTGGGGAAAAAATTGAGGAAACAATTGGGTTTGGGAAACCAACTGCAGATGTTTCTGCGATACACATTCCTTCGATTAATCTTGAAAAAGCAGATCTTGTTGTTGATATTCTTATTAAGAACCCGAATCCGGTGCCAATTCCTTTAATTGATATTAACTACTTGGTTGAGAGTGATGGGAGGAAACTAGTTTCGGGTTTGATACCGGATTCTGGTACAATTCATGCACATGGAGAGGAGACGGTCAAAATTCCGGTTACTTTGATTTATGATGACATAAAGAATACATATGCTGATATTCAACCGGGAAGTATTATTCCTTATAAGGTGAAGGTTGATCTTATAGTTGATGTTCCTGTGATTGGAAGGATTACTATACCTTTGGAGAAAACTGGAGAAATACCGATTCCGTATAAGCCTGATATTGATCTTGAGAAAATTCAATTTGAGAGTTTTTCTTTTGAAGAGACTGTTGCTATTCTTCATTTGAAGTTGGATAATAAGAATGATTTTGACTTGGGACTCAATTCACTTGATTACGAGGTATGGCTTGGTGAGGTTAGAATCGGAGGTGCTGATCTTGCTAAGTCTGCGAAAATTGAAAAAAGTGGGATTAGTTACATTGATATTCCAATTACCTTCAGGCCTAAGGATTTTGGGTCTGCACTTTGGGACATGATTAGAGGTAAGGGTACTGGCTACACTATGAAAGGACATATCGATGTTGATACGCCCTTTGGAGCAATGAAATTGCCTATTAGCAAAGAAGGTGGTACTACTCGTCTCAAGAAGAATAAGGAAGACGGTGGAGATGATGAAGACGAAGAGGTTTGTTAACTTCTTTATACTCTATGTTTCTTGTTTGCTCTTGCATATATTTTAATGCTTGTACTCTAGAAAGAGATAATATGATTTTCGTATAGCTTATGTTCTTTCTGTCGTATAATATGCATATGTATTTTCTTACTCTATAGACTTAAACCATTAGTTATTTTTCTTTTGCAGGATTGAAGAATATGCAGTAGCAAGTTATTCGTGTCAGTTCTTATATTTACTGCTTAGATCCATTAGGAAGTTAAGTAAAAGGGACATGAACTTAAAGACATCACTTCTGAATCTGATAACCATTTATTTATGCATCTTGAGAGATCAAGTTATGACATTCAAAATGGATTATCATGTCAGAGTTCAATGTGAATGTCAGTTGCAGTTTGGATTTTGCTCTTCTTCAAGCAGAATTCCTGTTTTGAGTACGTCTACTCGTGATCAAATTAAAGACACACTCGTTGCACACGGGAAAATGATGTTTTCTCAAATCTCTTTGGTTTTAGATGAACTTTGTGTGTGATTTGTCCCATGTTTTTTTACTTCTTTATTTGAAGGAGGTTTGTTATTTGCTTTGCCTTGTGGAATTGATGTATTTTTGAAGTCAATAAACTCTGATAGTAATACTCACCAGTGTATAATTATAATCTGTAGATGTTATTCAAACTTTAATATATTATAAATAATGTTATATATTTTAATTGCACGGCACATATTTGTTGTCTCTAATAGGTGTGGTTTAGGAGAAAATTGTAAATCTTCTTCTAGCATGGAAACAAGGTAGATGACATTCAAATAAAAATGCACTATATAATGCATGAAATCATTTTCAAAGCTATCAACAACCATTTGGTCCAAAAAAATAAAAAAGAGAAAAATATCAACTAACATGGAAGATTCAAGTATATTGTCAAATGATAATGCTATATTCCTTGTATTTTGTATGATGTGGCTTTTAACATGTTTTTTTTATATGTATAATGTTAATAATTAGTATTGTTAATTTTTGTTGTAGGTGAGAATCAAATTTTTATTTTAACCTTCTTATAACTTGACTCTATCTCATGATGAGATTCTCATCTACTTCAGCCACCAAACTATTCTTATAAATCATAACTCTTAAACATGGAGTATTTTCTACTAATTAAAGAGCATTGACAAGTGGGTCATTAAAAATTGTAAATGTAATTTTTTTAGTAAAAACTTCCATTGTCCATGTTCTTTGTTCATTAGAATAAATGAAATAATAGCCTCGTAAGGCACATTATTATTAAAGAAATGGAAGAAAAAAAGTTTTGAGTGTGATATGAAGGTTTAATTTAAGTTCCCCATGCATTTCCTTTGTGCCCTCATTTTTGCTTATGACATTCAAATAGTAAAAATATTGTTTTAAAATTATTTTTTTATTTTATTTTACAATGTAAATTTTTTTCTATTTTTTCCCTCTAATTAATCTCCAGTTCTTAATATAATTTATTTTTTGATTTTTAAACTGACGAATCTAATCCATTTTCTAAACCAAATATATTAATCATTTTATAAATCTAATAGGATTAATTTATGTTTTAGATAACAGATACATTAATTTTTTAATCTTTATTATTACTATTAAAGTAAAGAAAAAGTCTAGAAATTCTAACTCAACTGGCAAATGCCGAAATTGTTAGACCGGACAGCGTGAATTGGGTTCGAACTCGGACCTTACAGTTGTGTGTGAGTTTAATTTCAGTTGATTGCCACTTAATCCAAGAAGAAAAGAAAAAACAAAGTGGTATAGTATTTAGAAGTGGCAGCTTCTTCATTGGTTTGCTCTCTTTTGGTTCTCAAATGAGTCGTGAGAGAGAAAGCTGCAACTCTCGTCACTTCACATGGCTTATCAAATCTTGCTTCCCAAATCCTAATGATACTACTTCACAAACTCAACCCCACCATACTTCCCCTACACACGCCACCACCATATCCTCCCTCCCAGACGACATCGTTTTAAATTTCATCTCCCGTCTCCCACCCTCTTCCCTCTCTTCTCTTTCCTTCGTCTGCCGTCGCTGGTCCCGCCTCCTTCATTCCCCTCATTTCTCCGATCTCCGCCGCCACCTCCATCTCCTCCGCCACACACTCTTTTCCATCATCGCCACCGATTTCGGATTCTCATTCTCCACCGTAACTCTCCATAACGCCGCTTCCAACCCTTCACTCTTCCTCCCCTTCTTCGACGCCGTTTCAATCTTATCACACGCGCGCGTCGCTTCGATCGGTCCAAGGATTTTCATCGTCGGTAGAAATGCTACAGTGCAGTACGACACATGGACAGAAACTGTGTCCTCTTGTTCCGCCATGATTTTTCCGCGGAAAAAATTCGCATTGGCCGCCGTTGCCGGAAAAATTTACATCGCCGGAGGAGGTTCGAAGACCGATGCGGTTGAGGAGTATGATCCTTTAACAAACACGTGGAGCGTGGTTGCGCACGCGCCGAGGAGGAGATACGGTTGCATTGGTGCTTCATCGGATGGAGTGTTTTATGTGATTGGTGGATTGAGAATTGGCGCGTCGGAGAAAAATGAATTCTCACGCGCTAATTTGGGAGCTGATGCTTATGCAAGTTCAATGGATTTGTTTGAGGTGGAGGGACGTACGTGGCTTAAGAGTCGGACGGTTCCTGGTGGTGGTTGCGTGGTGGCCGTATGTGCTGCAGCGGGAAAAGTGTACGTGCTGACTAGTCATACAGTGGAGGTTTCCTTTTGGAGTTTTAATGCTAAGACAAAATGTGGTGGTTGTCGTGGTGGTCGCAATGGCAGTGGTGAGTTTGGAGAGTGGATTAAGTTAAAGAGTCCACCATTTGCGGTGCAGATTAGGGTGGACTCAAGAATAAGGTTTAGCTGTGTGGGAATGGGAGATAAGGTTCTGTTGATTCAAATTGGTGGGTGTGTTTTGAATGAAGAGAGGAGGAGGGGGTCCTCAAGAGAAGGGTTTGTTTTGGTGTATGATTGTATGAGTGGACAGTGGGAAAGAGGGGCTGATTTGGCGGAGATTTATCGACGCGCCACTTATGTGGGTGTGGAATGTTAAAAGTGGAATTTCTTAATATCTGTTCCAGTATATAAGTAAAAGTTGATCAATAAATGTATATTTGGTCCAAATCTTTAATAAAATATATCAAGTTTTGTTGACTCAATTTTGTTTATATTTTGAGACAAGGGAGTAGATAAACGAGTGAGTGTGGTACAAGCAGTAGTTTGTGACTTGAATCGACAGTGAGGGCTGTAGCTTGGGAAAGGTTTTCAAATTTGATGAAAAACAAAAGAGAAATGGTTGGAGAAAATCTAGATTCGTGGATGACCATTGACCAACAAAGAATGCTCTTTGAAAGAAAGGAAGATCATAGGAATGAGGGGTATCTAATCTAAGCTTGGGGTCCCTTTCTTTGCAAGAAAGAGATTAGTTATTGGTTAATTGATCTTTGGAAAGGCTGACATTGGCTTGTTTTGTCTTCTTCTTTGTACTACTACTATTGTTTTTCTTCTATAAAAATGTATCCTAATTTAATAGTGTGTCTAAAAAGGAGAATGAGTAGAAAGGAAATTTCATTTGCATCTTTTTCTTCTAAATATCATATATCGTATTTGGTGTCTACATTTTGTTTTGCAAAATATATCGGATAATTAATGTTATTTTTATAAGATGGATTTATAGTTTTTATTGCTTGAATTTTTGGTGATTAATAAAATTAGTGGTTTAAGTGATTTATAGTTATGAAATGAGATAAAAAAAGGTATGATTAATACTAGTATTTAAATTTCTTTTAAATAAGATGACATGAGTAAAATGAGAAGAAAATTGATAATTTATAAGTTAATTGAATTAACTTATCAAAATAAACTATTGAAATTCCTGGCACGCTATGCACGATGCTCTACTCGATGCTCTTTTTTTTGAATCGGCTAAAGCTCTACTCGATGCTCTAGCAATCTATCCGGCCTCGCGCGTAACAGAATAAAACAAGCAAATGAACAAATAAAGAACACAGGATATTTGTTAACCCAGTTCGGCGAACCTACGTCTGGGGGATACCAATCCAGGAAGGAATATCACTATAATAGTCCTAGTTACTAAGTCTACAGCAAACGCCCCGTTTACAACTTATAACCTGGGCACTACCAATGACTCTTCTACCTAGGAACTCCTAGATATGAGATCCCATCTCACTCCCTTACAACCTTACAGAACAGCAAGGATTTAACTAACATAAACACAAAAGAGTTTTGGAGACACACTCCTAAAAACTACACACTCGTACCTAAAGGCTTAGAGTGTTACACCACCAAAGATCCTAACTCCGTACTTCAAAGCTTAGGAGAGGAACACAAGTAATACAACTCAATAACAATGTCCTAAGCTTGCATCAAGGTGACACAAGAAAGGCTCACAAAATAACACAACACACGCAAAACCTAATTCTGAGAACTAGCACAATAACGGCGTGAACAACTAACTGGGATTAGGGTTTTGCAACTCTTTAAATACTTCAGAAAGTAGCACATGCATGTGCTTTTTTTTCTTTGACCCAAGCATTAACTCCACATAAATAAAATGAGATTCTTTAGCAAATATATTCTTCAAAGAGATTCTTCTCAGAATTATTCTTGAACTGAATCTGAAGCATTAACAACCTTCCTTACATAAAAACATATCAAACGCGCCATGCAAGATTCATGAAAGAGAAACGGAACATTCCATAAATAGCATTTGTCATGAGCGCTCCTCCTGAGCATTATTCAATGCTCTACACAATGCCAGAGCATCGGATCGCACATCTTGCACAAAGTTTATTTCCAAAAATGCAGCCAATTATCAAAGACTCAACAAACTCCCCCTTTGGCAAATTTTTGGCTAAAACAAATTATGACCATACAGATAGTACTTAAACAGATACAACAACTACATTTCTTTTTCTCAACATAAACACACAAGCATAAAGATCTGTAGAGGCTATTCTTCAAAACGTTACCATACTACTCCTTCATGGAAAACAGTAGAAAAGAATAATTGTATCTTTTAAGATTATCAGAGAGGCATGCAACAGCGGAACACAAAATAACTACTTCGCCTTAAATGGTCAGGAAAATAAACTTGATAGGATGTGGGATAGAATGCTTCAGCATTGTCACAATTCTACTCCCCCTGCACATATGCATGTGATGTTGGAGCCTTGCGTCCAACATCTCCCCCTTAACACCTGCACATCATATCACAGCAACATAGCTACATACTTCATGCAAACTACACTACTAGCTATACTACAGAACAACCAGAGCATGTGCAGACAACTTAATCAATTCATATCCAGAGCACATAACCAAAAACATACTCCAGAACATACCAAATTTTTACTCCCCCTTTTTGCCACAAATTTGACAAACTAGTAGCAGGCAGAGTTAAGAAGTACAGAGATTATTACAGACCAGCAGAATAATGGAGTTCATGCCCTTAAACAACAAAACGGAACACAAACAAGAAACAGCAAAAACAGCACAGGGCAACACATCATTACATCAAACTAAAAGGACCCACTGGAATTAGACACTTCCAGCTCCTCTGTGTCTCCTCCAGCATCACCATCAACATTATCAGCTGCATCACCATCAGCAGCACCAACACTTGTACCAGCATCAACACCTGCATTCTCAGCAACCAACCCTTCTTCCTCAGCTTCCTCTTGCTTCAGAGCAAAAATAACCCTCTCAAGCTCTGTCTTCTGCTCATCCAGAGCCTTTACAGCAGCTTCCATGGTAATAATCATAGTTTTTCTGTTCATGGAGGTTGATGCAACCTTCTCCTGATGAACCACTTTCTTTGAAGGCACAATGATGTCAGCAACATGTTTTCCCTCAAATAGCTTATAGGAGAGAGTCATGGGTGAATCTCTTTTACATGGAACATCCTTAGGAAGTAGGATGTTGGGGTGTTGATCCAAGATAATACCACATATGATAGTTGGAAAGGAAATTACCAGTTTCATAGCCCATGATTTTCCATGTTCAACAATTTGGTCAAATATCAGGGAACCATAATCAACATCAGCACTAGTTCCAATGGCATAAATAAATTTAGCCAGACTGGTGGCTATGGTAGAAGAGTGGGTAGTGGGAACCCAATTAGTAGCACCTATCCTATTCAGAATAGCATACTTTACAGACAGCATGGCAGAGGGAACCTTACCTTTAAGAGGCCACACCTTGACCTGGTTGGCAGTGATGGTTTTGCAAACCTGGTTATTAGTGGGTTCAAAACCAGGGTAGCCATCCTCCTTTCTTCCAAGATAAACATTGATCACAGCAGGAGATAAGTTGACACATTTACCTCTGACAAAGACTTGATGAAACTCCTTACTGAGTCGATTGTCACAGTCTTCTCCAATGTTAACAATGAATTCCTTCACCAGCTTCTCATAGCACTTCCCTAGCCCACACACAGTCTTTATCAAACCAGCTTGATGAATCAGGTCCATTACCTCCTTGCACTCTAGAGCTTCTTCAGACAATTCCCTTTCTAGGGCCAATCTCCTATGGTAAACAAACTTCCATTTAGCAGCACTGGCACTGAAGTGGAAAGACACATTGTCCATAGGCACATCAGGGACATTTTGTGGGATGGATCTCCCTGCCTTCTTCTTCTGTGTAGACACGATGCCTGGAGCATTCACATCAGCATCATCAACAGTGACAGCAGCAGCAATCTTTCTCTTCTTTGGTGTCTTTTGCTTGGATGCTGTAGAGACTGGTGGAGCATCCTCCTCAGCATTAGATTCTGAGTCACTCAAATCAATGGTTTTCCTTTGTGATGCCTGCTTCTTCTGCTTAGCAGGTATCTCTACTCGGCTGGATCTCCTAACAAGACCATACATTTTCTTCTTCTTGGTGGATGTGGTAGCCTCAGCTGCTACCTTCTTTTTCTTAGGAGACTTTGTTGCTTCAGCCACAACTTCAGTCAATCTCTCTTTTCTCACTCTGAGCCTGCTACCAACACCAGTCTTGCCTCCCTTCTTTCTAGAGTCACCAACAATCTTCATGATTGTTACATCATCTTCAGTGCTATCATCATTATTAGCACCTTCCTCTTCAGCATCAGTCATATGATCCAAATTTTCTGACATAACATTGTCAGTATTCATTTCACCAGTCACAGTTTCATTTTGTTGTGTGTGTGTATCAGCAACAACATCATCTGGTTGAGTAACAGGGACACCAGTCACATTAGTAGCAGCATCTTCATCTTGCTGCACATTAGGATTGTCAACCTCAGCAACAGTAGTCTCTTGTGGTTGATCTTGTGCCAAGGATGTTGAAGCATCCGACACAACCTTAGCACCAGAAATTGACTCCACTAGGGAGTTGAGGGCTTCTTGTGCAATTTTGATTTTCTGGGCATCATCATCATCTCCTTCATCACTAGGAGTATTAGGAACGCATTGTTCACTCATGACAGTATTTTCCCTTTTGTTTGGAATTAGGGTTTCAGTAGATTCTCCCTTATTTCCTTCAATCTGCACGTCAGGGCTCGGTGTTGGGACATTGGGAGCAACATTGGGGTTTGTGTCACCAAGATTAGTGAGATATAACTCCTGCATGTTGAAGTCCGATGAGTATCGAGACTTAGGTTTTTGGGACTTAGATTTTCTGGTGGTTGTGGATTTGGTTTTCTTCGTGGATTTGGGTTTGGATGAAGATGAAGGTTTTAATGGTGTGGGGTTCAGAATAGAGTTGAATGAAGGGTGAATCATGGTGAGAGGAGTGGCATCGGTGATGATGTTTGAAGGTTGGGTTAAGGGAACGGAGGAGTTTTCTGTGATGGTGGGAGTGGTGGTGTTTGATTCTGACGGTGAGGCTTTTTGTGGTGAGGATTTGGTTGGAGAGGTTTGAGTGGATGGTTGAGACATTGTAGTGAGGTTGAGAAAATAGGATTCACAAAGACAGAGAGATTTTGGTTCGATGAGGATGTTTGAAGAAGAAGTTGGGAAGTTGTAGGTATAAGGAATTATATTTGGGAAGGAAATATTTGGTAAAGATTTGAAATTAAAATAACCAACAATTGATGGTGGCGTGCTGATATAACGGTTGTGGCCATGATTACCTTGATCAGCGTGTTTAACTTGATTAGGAGAGATAAAAACAACTGTCACACGCCACTCCACAAATAACGGTAATTGCTATGCTTCTTCATGGAGGCAAATTCCTAACTTGCCCCTTAACTTCTCAAACTGTACAGCATCAAGAGCCTTGGTGAAAATATCTGCAATTTGTTCCTTTGTACCCACATGTTCCAGAATCACAATTTTGTTCTCAACCAAATCCCTTATATAGTGATGACGAATGTCAATATGCTTTGTCTTGCTATGTTGAACTGGGTTCTTTGAGATGTTTATGGCACTCATGTTGTCACAGTACAATGTTAGAGCATCCTGTTCAACATCGTACTCCTTCAGCATTTGTTTCATCCACACTAACTGAGAGCAACTACTTCCAGCTGCCACGTATTCAGCCTCAGCTTTGGATAGGGCCACACAGTTCTGTTTTTTACTAAACCAAGATATCAAGTTAGTGCCTAAGAAGAAACATCCTCCTGAAGTGGCTTTTCTATCATCTGCACTTCCAGCCCAATCAGCATCACAATAACCATATAAGGTAGAATTTTCACAATGGGAATACATTATCCCATAATCACTGGTTCCATTCACATACTTCAAGATCCTCTTAACTTGAGTTAAGTGACTTACTTTAGGATCTGCTTGGTATCTAGCGCACACTCCCACAGCATAAGTGATGTCTGGTCTACTTGCAGTCAAATACAACAAGCTCCCAATCATGCTCCTGTAAAGACTTTGATCTACACTTATTCCCTTCTCATCTTTGGTGAGTTTCAAATGAGTAGGTGCTGGTGTTCTCTTGTGTGCAGCATTGTCCATTCCAAACTTTTTGATGATGTTTCTAGCATACTTTCTCTGTGATATGAAGATGGTGTCTTCCATTTGTTTGATTTGAAGCCCAAGAAAGTAAGTCAATTCTCCGACAAGACTCATCTCAAACTCTGACTGCATTTGCCGAACAAAATGCTGGACCATTGTGTTCGACATTCCACCAAACACAATGTCGTCAACATAGATTTGAGCTATTATAAATTTCCCTTTTTCCTCCTTTACAAACAGTGTCTTGTCTGATCCTCCTTTTCTGTATCCTTGCTCTTCCAAGAATTGAGTCAACCTTTCTACTATTCCATTCTGTTGAGGAGTTATTGGAGAGGAATACTCATGTTTAATTCCTTCAGCAGCACAGAATTCATCAAACTTAGAGTTCTCAAACTCTCTCCCATGATCACTTCTTATTCTAACCACATTGCTACCTTTTTCCCTTTGAATCTGTATGCAAAGTTCTTTGAAGACTTCAAAGGCGTCTGATTTTTCTCTAATGAAATTCACCCACGTGTATCTCGAGTAATCATCCACCACAACAAGAACATACCTTTTTCCTCCCAAGCTTTCAACCTGCATGGGTCCCATGAGATCCATGTGCAGCAATTCTAGAATCTTGGAGGTTGTCTGATGCTCCAGCATTGGGTGTGACATCCTGACTTGCTTTCCAATCTGACATTCACCACACACTTTCCCTTCAACAATTTTGAGCTTTGGAATACCTCTAATTGCTTCAAGAGATATTACCTTTTTCATTCCTTTCAGATTGAGATGTCCCATCTTCTGGTGCCACAGTTGAACCTCATCTTCAGTGGTGACAAGACAAGTAGATGTGAGCGCTTCTTCCTGAGGCATCCATAGGTAGCAATTGTCTTTAGATCTAGTACCTCTTAGCACCAGTTGTCCTTCTTCATTGTTGACCAGGCATTCAGATTTTGTGAAGTTAACCTTCATGCCTTGATCACACAGCTGGCTAATGCTTATCAGATTCGCAGTAAGACCTTTGACTAAAAGTACATTCTCTAGGTTAGGTTGTCCATGATTGATCAGGTCCCCAATTCCTACAATTTCTCCTTTTGCACCATCTCCAAAGGTTACAGAGCTCGCCTTGTATGATCTAACATTCATGAGATATTTTTCTTCACCAGTCATATGTCTAGAGCATCCACTATCAAAATACCAGTCTTCCCTTGAAGAAGCCCTTAGGGATGTGTGAGCAATTAACCCTACATTTTCCTCCTTGGGTAATTCAGCACTCTCTTCTTTAGGTCTCCACATCTTCTTCACAACACTTTCTTCCTGTACCATATTTGGTTTATGTTCCTGGTTGGGGTATCCATACAACTTGTAGCAAAAAGGTCTAATGTGTCCTTTTTCCACAATGATGACACACCCACCTACGATATCTCCTTTGGTTGTTAGGCCTTTGATGTGCGAAAGGTCTTTGTCTTTGATGAGCTGAAGATTTTGGATCTAGAGCAAACTTTGGAACTGGGTAGGCTTTAGAATGTTGAGTCTGATGCTTCGGCATTGTCTTCCCAGTACATGGGTCAAATACTTCTTCACTGGATGTAAACTTGGTCTCAGGGTTCTGTTGATACTGATTGAGATTAGAGTAGTTGTATCCAACAGACTTTAACTTCCCACTTGGTACACTATCCAGAATTTCTTCAAGAAGATTTGTTCCTGGGTTCAGCTGGCTAACACGTTTCCTTAGATCATCCATTTGGGCATTCACTTGGATGACTTTTTCTTCTGCCTGTGTAGCCTTTTCAACTTGCATGTTCACTTCAGTTTGAAGTTTATTGATGGTCTTCTTTTGTTTCTCAAGAATTCTACACATCTCTTCATATCTAGTGACCAATTCTTTGTAGGTGCTGGCAAGTTCTTCATAAGACACATCTTCATCTTCATCAGATTCCCAATCCTCAACATTAACACATGTCCCCGTGAGAGCAGTAACATGTCTTGCTGATTCATTGTCTTCATCAGTGTCTTCATCTGACCAAGAAACAGTTAGCCCTTTCTTTTGTCTTTTTTGATATGTTCCACATTCTGACCTTATGTGTCCATAACCTTCACACTCATGACACTGGACCCCCTTGCCTTGACTGCTTTTATCTTCAGGCTTGGTTTTCTTAAGACTATTCTGCTGTTTGTTGATGTCGAACCGGATGCTCTGCCCATTCTGTCGATTCCTACCTCCAACTCTTTTCAGCACTTTGTAGAATTGTCTACCAAGCATGGCAATAGCATCAGCTATGCTATCTTCCTCTTCATCCTCACTTTGGTAATTGCTTTCATCAGTGTTTGAAACAAAGGCAATGCTTTTGTTCTTCTTGTCACCTCGTTCATTCAAAACAATTTCAAAAGTTTGGAGGGATCCAACAAGTTCATCCATCTTCATAGTAGAGATATCATGTGCTTCCTCAATTGCCGTTACCTTCATATCGAACCTTTTGGGAAGGGACCTGAGAAGTTTCCTTGATAATTTTTCATCAGAAATTTTTTCTCCTAAGGCTTCAAAAGAATTTGCAATGTCAAGAAGACTCAAATGAAAATCTTGGATGCTCTCATCATCTTTCATTCTCAAGGATTCAAATTTGGATGTGAGGTGTTGAATCTTTGACTGTTTTACCTTGGTAGTCCCTTCATAGCACTTTTCTAGTATCTCCCATGCTTCTTTGGCTGACACACAGTTTTTGATGAGTTTGAAAACACTAGCGTCTACTCCATTAAAGAGAGCATAAATGGCTTTGTGATTGTAATGCGCTGCAGTTTCCTCTTCTGGAGTCCATTCTACTTCAGGTTTCTTTACCCCCGTTGAGGTACCTTCCTTGCTAGTATGGACAGGATGTTCCCATCCAGTTAGCACAACTTTCCACACTTTACTATCAATTGACCGCAAAAAGGCCGTCATTTTGGATTTCCACTGGTCATAGTTGCTGGATCCATTGAGCAATGGTGGTCTGTTCATGTAGCCTCCATCTTTTTCCATGATGCCAGAGAATTCAGGTCCTGAATCTCACCCTAGAAACAGGCAGGGTGCCTGCTCTGATACCAATTGAAATTCCTGGCACGCTATGCACGATGCTCTACTCGATGCTCTAGCAATCTATCCGGCCTCGCGCGTAACAGAATAAAACAAGCAAATGAACAAATAAAGAACACAGGATATTTGTTAACCCAGTTCGGCGAACCTACGTCTGGGGGATACCAATCCAGGAAGGAATATCACTATAATAGTCCTAGTTACTAAGTCTACAGCAAACGCCCCGTTTACAACTTATAACCTGGGCACTACCAATGACTCTTCTACCTAGGAACTCCTAGATATGAGATCCCATCTCACTCCCTTACAACCTTACAGAACAGCAAGGATTTAACTAACATAAACACAAAAGAGTTTTGGAGACACACTCCTAAAAACTACACACTCGTACCTAAAGGCTTAGAGTGTTACACCACCAAAGATCCTAACTCCGTACTTCAAAGCTTAGGAGAGGAACACAAGTAATACAACTCAATAACAATGTCCTAAGCTTGCATCAAGGTGACACAAGAAAGGCTCACAAAATAACACAACACACGCAAAACCTAATTCTGAGAACTAGCACAATAACGGCGTGAACAACTAACTGGGATTAGGGTTTTGCAACTCTTTAAATACTTCAGAAAGTAGCACATGCATGGGCTTTTTTTTCTTTGACCCAAGCATTAACTCCACATAAATAAAATGAGATTCTTTAGCAAATATATTCTTCAAAGAGATTCTTCTCAGAATTATTCTTGAACTGAATCTGAAGCATTAACAACCTTCCTTACATAAAAACATATCAAACGCGCCATGCAAGATTCATGAAAGAGAAACGGAACATTCCATAAATAGCATTTGCCATGAGCGCTCCTCCTGAGCATTATTCAATGCTCTACACAATGCCAGAGCATCGGATCGCACATCTTGCACAAAGTTTATTTCCAAAAATGCAGCCAATTATCAAAGACTCAACAACTATGATTTAGTAAAAATAAATTATAAGTTCGTGAGAAAAAATTAACAAATAACATTTTTTTTCCAATTTTAGTTTTATAAACTCTAGGTACAAAATTTAACATTATCAAACAGAACCGTAATTTCCTTTTTTTGAATAAAGACCCATTTTAGTCTTGAAAAAAATAATCCTTAGTTAATCTTTTGACATTTTCATTAGGCTATATTATTGATTACAAGCCATGCTAATAGTAATGTGTGTTATAGTGATACTCATTATGGATTCCATCTAGAAAAATTATTTATTTAAAATATTAAACATTTTATTTTCTAATGCACTCTACACTTTTTTTTTTTCAGATTATTTATAGATGTTGCAGAATGTGATCTAAAAGCTAATGAGATAGTACTTGAGAAGCATCACTTCAGATATAATTGATTAATTGAATAAGAAGATTGAGAAATTGAAAGCTAGAACAATAGTACCCCCTAAAGTTAGGAATTGGGACACAATATCTACATCAATCTGAACCGTCTGATTTCAAACCAATGGTTATGATTAAATACAGCGTGAAATTGCGTGTATCTACTACAATAACAAAACTAGGTCCCTAAAGTTAAATAGGCATAAGCTTGAAACAATTAGGAGGAAATAGACTTAGTTTGTTGTTGTTGTTGCACAACTAAAATTGAAGCTTTACTTTTCATATCTCGTGAAGCAAGCAAATCACCGATGACACCTAATTCAGGATATTCAGTCCAATTTTCCAAACCAGTTGTTTGAGGTGATTTAAGTCCATAACGTCTCCCAACTATAATAAAATCAAATTTATTATTAGCTATTTCCTTTATAAAACTAGTTGTCTGAGATGCATCCTCTATAGTTTTTTCTTCATACTTGACATTTTCGAGTTTAACATGGGCTCCACGCACTTCCCTTAACTCCTCATCATCAATCATTTGCTCCCAACCAGTTATATCGTGATCACACGAACGCAATCTATAAACAAACAAAGTGTTGTCTACATTTTTAGAAAACCTTTTAGCCAAACACAAGGCTTCTCTATCATCCGGTCCACCGAGGAAAATCATAGCTACCTTATATGCATTTGAAATGTTGGTGGTTGTGGATGCACGGTTAACCAAAATCCCAATCGAACAAGGCGCTCTTTCCAAAACCTTTGAATTCAATAATCTTACATTGTTGTCTTCTGATTCAATTGAACCATCTAGTTCCCATCTTACATGGAATGGTAGAATTATAATAGCTGCATTTTTGTCTAATGCAAGGTAACAAACATCTTCGGGCATAAACGCTGGTGGTGATATCGCTGTGTATGTGTTAACTGTTGCTGAACCAGCATAGTCACGCTCAAAAAGGTCGAATGTAACAACAAAATCTCCCGAGTAGTTATGTGTGGATCCTTTTCTTTGTTGGAGACGATGTGATATGAAAATAGGTGTTGTTCTTCCAATTAATTCCCTCAAATGTAACACATCTGCAACGAGTGTGTTGTCTGGTGTCGGAGAACAAAGGTTTAGGAAATTCTTGATGTGAACCATATGACTTGCTTTGTGTACAACCGCAACTAAACGAATCTCTAAGTTTTTTTTCGAATTCATTATGTTTCTTTTTTGATACCCTGCATATTTTCTTGATGGGTCGTATAGTAATTTCACTCCCGTTCTTGAGATTGTGGACAAGATTAAGGTTGATATTACCATAACGCCTATTGCTTTTTGAGATTGTTTCTACAAATCAAAATCAACCAAATTAATTAGACATATTTATATAATAGTCACCAAATCCTTTCAGACTCAATAAAATTTGATGTATTTGATCTATAACATATATACGATACCTTTACTTACCATTCCGTCGTAGACAAGAATGAAGGAGCAAGTATCAATGACACCTTTGCAACTCAAAATGAGAGCTAAACAAAGACCATCACTTGAAGGCATATTGCAATATTTGCAAACAATGACACACTCAAATAGCTTAATAGTATGCACCAAAATAATGAATCCACTGATAACAACAATAAGAATAGGAGGTCCACACATAGTTAGATTCACTTTCATTACACAACAAGTCACAAAAATAGGTGTAAGAATCCATGAAGAGAACAATTCTAATTGGTTAACCAACTCTGACCCTAATGGTGGTCCTTCAGGAACAGCAAGTCCTAATACAATTGCACCTGCCAAAAAAGGTTGGTGGAATTGTCCAGCTAATAGACCTAACATGAATAATGCAAACACAATTAAGTGTATGTATATCTTGTTAATTGGTTTCCCTTCTTGTGTGTTTTTCACCATCAACATCATTATTGGTCTCCCAATTAATGGAATCCCCAAGAGATAAAAAATAAATAGAAATAAGTTTACAACACTTGTTAACCATCCATCATCAATGCCACTCGCAATCGCAGTTCCTATACCGGCGAAGACACCGGCTGAGATGTCAATCAGGAAAGCCGATGACATTGCAAGGCGGCCAAGTTCCGAGTTCAGGATTCCAAGCTCACATAGGAAAGAAGCAATGACGGCGAAAGAACAACCACTATGAGATATAAAAACAATCGGCAAACTAAATGTTTCTTCTACGCCAATTAAACCTGACCAAATCCGGTGTGTAAACATAAAGAAGATGAAGCTAATTCCGGTGTGGTTCCGAAATATGAGAGGAGTGCAATTACCCAAGCTTTTTTGCCTGTTTTTGTTATTAAGGTCAAGTCCATTTTAACAGAATTTATAAATAAGAAAAATATGTAACCATAACATGATATGGTGTTTAGTATATCTGGACCACCAAATGGGAATAACATCTTTTTGTATTTTTCTAGTGGTCCTGTCGGTATCGACGGACCCAGAAGAAATCCGGTCTGCAAAAATAAATACAAAAATTCATTTGAGACGAATACTATTATTATAAACAAAATCAAAATAATTTTTCGAAAGAAAGTTTTTTCTTTGAAAACATAGAAAAATATCAAAAACAAAACAAATTAGAATTCAAAATTTTCCATAACAATTTGTTTTTCTCTTCTTAATGTATTCATTTCAAGAAAGAAAACAACATGTTGATCTTGCTTGTGAAAAGGGTATATGTAATGAAAATTTTTGTGGTTTTATTATTACATATATAAAATTATTATGGTTTACCTTGCTGCATATATCTTCATGATGACATTAGGAAGAGATAAACAATATGATATAAATTAGATAGAAAAAAAAAAGGGAGAGATTATATGTACCATGACTTGTGAAATAAAATAAGAACATCCTAAGCGCTTGAGAAAGAAATGTAAGCATTGTGTGATAAAAATAATGGTAATTATTTGGATTTCCAACATTGTAAATGTAGATTTAGCAGAGAGTACAGTGTGACCAGCCCATATTCCTTCAGATATTAACATTGGTGGTTGTTCAATGCATACATTGTATGTTTGATAATGTATAAGATTATATTCATCAGGCACTTGATTTATTGAAGTGAATAAAGATTCACCAAAGTCCACTTTTCTTGTTGCCATTGATATATTCAAATGCTTCCAGAAAAGAATAATATAATCATTAATTAATCAATTTCTGGTTGCAATTGATATATTCAATTCAAGTGCTCCCAAAAAAAATATAATTTGATGATCATTCAATATAATGAGAAGATGAAAACAAAAATTAAAAAAGAGAATGAAATGTATTATTAGTAAGAATAATAATATAATGCTTCAGGTAGAACTAGCAAAGATACATTATAGGCCTAATATAATGCTTCATGCAATCATTTAGAAATTCATATCTTTTGTTTTCATTTATTTTTTGTGATTAATATGTTGCGAACATAATCATGATTTGTATTTCTCTATTTGTGTAACCAATTGACTAATTTTTTACAGATATAAAGGCCTATTTTTAATTCCACAATAATTATAGGCTATAAAACATTTGTTTATATTTGCCTATTTTATTTTTGTTTAAATTAGTATTAGATTTATTAATCTCATGCTAATTTAATAATTTCTTTTTGAAGTGTGTAGCTTTGTTCCACATGAAACAAGTTCTATTATAGTAAATCTTTATGTATCAATTTTTGAAGGAAGTAGTCTCCAAATTAAAGCTATTAATTGATATTTGTTAATAAAAAAATTATCAACTTCTCTCTTTAGTCCTTTATATAAGAAATTTTGTACTTTTTAAATTCATAAAATGATTGATATATCTAGTCTAAAAAGTGAATTAATGATTTTGGAGCTTCCTTCAAAAATTGATACATAAAGATATGTTTGTATGATATGACTCTTTCTTTTCAATTTTCAAGGATTAGCTCATATTCTATAATCCATACATAACTCAATTTTAAATTTTATTGCTATTGTTTCTCGAGCTTAATGCAAATGGTATTCAAGTCCGATGAGGAGTTCATTTCTTTTTTTAGCTTAGGAGTTCATTTTTTATCTACTATTGATTGTGGATGTTTTATGTAAACATCTACATATAAAATATGTGTGGTATTTCTAAGTGGTTGATTGGTGCCATTAAATTTGCCCCGTGTAAAATTGTCTTTTCTATTGAAGTATATATAGGTGATAATATATAGATTTAAATATATTTTTAGTACTTATAAAATTTACCAAATTTTGTTTATAGTCTTTATAAAAAAAGTATTATATTTTAATTCTTACAGAAGATAAAAACAAAAGAGACGATTGTAATTAATTGGGTAAAAAAATGGTAATTAATTGAATTTAGCAAGGAATGGAGTGTGAGTACTCCATAACCCTTCAGATACTAACGTTGGTGGTTGATCGATGCATACATTGTATATTTGATAATGTGGAAGCTGTGGTTAAATGGATTAACCATGTCATTTATTGAACCGAATACATTTTCTTTAAAGTTTAATTTTGTGGTTGCACTTGATATATTCAAGTGGTCCCAAAAAAAATGAAATGAGAAGATGAAAACAAAAATGGAACGAAATGCATTATTTGTAGGAATAAAAATGTAAAAATTAGACCCTTTACCATTTACCAACTTGATTATACATGGAATTACACGATTAATAGCTAGGTGCCTAAACCTTATCCCCACTCTTAACAAAGCGTGAGTCTCCAATGTGCCTTCCAAGTACTGTTCATCGCCCTGAGTTGTTCGATGTGGCCTTCTATCCGTGGACGAATCCTCCCAAACTCACCAGAATTAAACTTGATTATAAAATGTTTGGTAAAGTTTTTAGTAGGGAGTGTCCCACTTTAAGTTCTACTTCTTTGCATTTAATATTGATAAGAGTTTTTACTTATCTCTTTTTCTATATCCTCATGTCAATCAGTCTTCCTTTTTTGTCGTACCTTTAGCAGGAGAGTCATTAAATGGTTTTAACCTATGCCTTTGCTCTTCTTCATCTTTCTCTGTGTATAAATAGTGGAGCGTAAATCTCTTCTTCACACCGCATTAACAATTTGATTTACTGGTTAGTAAAGGTTTATTTTAAGTTTTTTGCTATGAATACTGCGTTTGACATGCTTGGTTCTGTGAGTCCTGGCCGAGTTTCTTGGCGATTTAAGGTTCGTGTTCTTAGGTTATGGACTGTGTCGACCTTTATGAAACCTGATCAAGCTAACTCAATTGAGATGGTTCTTATTGATGAGAAGGTGAGCACAATGTTCTTTTTTAATTTATTCCGTCTGTTAGTTGTGAAATTTTGATTTGAAATTGTATGTTAATCTGCGATTTAATTGTTTTAAAGGGTGCTAAGATCCATGCCTCTGTTCGTCGTCAACTCATGTATGTGTTTGATTCAAAAATTGCTGAAGGGAAAGTTTATAAGATGTCCTATTTCACTGTTGTGCCAGAATCTGGTTTGTTTCGTTCCACTCAACATCCTTATAAGTTGAAGTTCGAGATGAAAACTAAAGTTCAGATCTGTGGAAATAATTCAATTGATACCTATGGGTTATCACTCAGCACTATTGGTGATATATTTGCCTATGGACCTGAACATGATTTTCTAATTGGTTAGTATTTGTTGTGTTTTCGTTATTATTCTTACTATTGGATTCTGGTATAAGTTATTTTGCATGTATATTATATGTAGATGTTGCTGCTGTGATTACTGGTGTTTCTGGTGAAAGGGAGTACATTCGAGATGGAAAAGTTGTGAAGATGGTTCTGCTCGAGTTGACTGATAATAGGTCTGTAACATGTTTTTAATCATTAATTTTAGTGTTCTTAAATCCTGAGAGTTTATAGCTGTGTAACTTATTTGCTGTTATCTAAGCAGTGGAAAGTGTGAATGCGCATTTTTCGGTGATTACGTTGATATTCTTCAAGGGATGCTGGTGAAGGCTGGTGTTGGTCTTCCAATAGTTGTGGTTCAATTTGCTAAAATCAAGATTTTTTCAGGTTATAACTTTGTTGGTGGTTGGTTTTTTGAGTTGTTTCCCTTATGCATGTTTTGGTAGTTGAACTTATATTTTCGTTTGTTAGGGAAAGTATCAATTCAAAATGTTGTCAATGCTACAAGGATTTTTGTTAATCCTCCAATACCTGAGATTGTCTCTTTGAGAAAAAAGTAAGTTGATATAAGCTTTTGATTGATTTTATATTTGATTCACAAAATTGATACTGTTTTTTGTCTTCTCTTATTTTAATAGTTTGGCTGTTGATGGTCTTGAATCTGCTGCATCTATTCCTGTACTTGGGCCTAGAGTTACCACATCCTTTGAGGATGATTTTTTGCTCATGTTTCCTAAGACTACCCTAGCTAACTTGGTTGGACTCGCTGAGGATGGTATTTATGTGGTTAGCGCTTCTGTGGTTGATTTGGTTGATCCTGAGGAGTGGTGGTATCCAGGTTGTAGGTGTCATAGAAGTCTTACTGCTGACTCTGGGGCTTATTACTGCAAGTATTGTGTGAAACATGTTTTCAAAATGGTCCCAAGGTTTGTTATCCTATTTTTGATTTCTATGTTAATTTTATTGGAATTATTTTAAATTCTATTTTATATGTGTGTTATGTTTTAGGTTTAGGGTCAAACTCAGAGTTGATGATGGAACATCTGAAGCTGTTTTTGTTGTTTTTGATGCTGATATGCATGTTATGGTTGGCAAGCATTGCTTTGAAATGGTTCTTGATTCTAAGGTTGTATTTAATTGTTATTCTTTCTATTTTATTGGTTCCTTTGTATTATTTGTTTATTTGATTTGAAATTTATTGATTTGTATTTGATAAATTATTGTGTCTAGGCTGAAGATGCCGGCTTTTATCCCCCTGAATTTGATTTGCTAAAAGGGAAGACGTTTTTGTTCAAAGTTCAGAAAAGTTATTCAGGAGCATTAAGGTTTGATGATTCATATAGAGTGAAAAGGGTATGCAGTGATGAGGGTATTATCAAAGCTTTTGAAAGTGTAAGAATTGTTATTTTTCTAATTTTATTTTAGTTTGGGTTATCTCTGTTTGTGTTCATCCTATTGATCCTGTTATGTTTAATTTGATTGTATTCCTTCGCGGTAGTCTGTGGGTGAGAGTGGTTACGATGGTGATAATGATGTCAGTGGCGAGGAAGAGTCGGTTGAAAATACTCATTCTGAGGATTTTGCTGGTGATGTGGCTGTCACACCAAATTTGGCTAAAGTTGATGATGAAGTTTGTGCTGATGAGGAAATTGTTGTATGTTCCTACTCATGGTGTTTTGCTGTAAAATTGTTTTGTTGTCTATCTATTTTCTACCTCATTGCATTATTATGTTATAGAATTTAAGAGATTGAATTATGTTGTGAAGGTTTCTACTGCTCAGTTTGTCGAGGAAGTGATCGATTTGGGTGATGACTCTGATAAGGATTTGGGTATATTTCTTCCTGTGCGTGTTGGTTTGGACCCCATCAAAGCCTTCTCTGCCAAAAGGAATTTGTCTGCTGCCTTTGCTGAGTGTGATGACACTGAAGAGAGTTCTTCTCAGATTCGTAAACCTTCTCAAGGCTGAGTTTCACATGTTCCATGGGTTGCTCTTTGTTGGCCGTGTAGTTTAAATAAGTTGTTTTTCCAGTTTGTTGCTGGCAAATCTTGCATTAGTATTAGCAAGATCGTATTGTTTTTGTTTAGTTTTGTTTCATTCTATAAGTGAAGAATTGTAGTATTGTTCAAGTATTCCTGTATTATGTACCATGGCCAACAAATATGTGTAATGCGTTTTCTACGCCTTTCTTAATTATTATAACAATTATAATTATAAGAGATATCCGATATATTTTATTTGGTTGATTTTTTTTAAATTCTTTAAATGTATTTAAGATTTTGTCCCCAAATTATAAAGTAAAAATATCTTTAATCCATCTTTTTAGGTAACAAAAATTTTGTAAAATATGTAATTTAGTTATATTAATCAAAAGAAAATATTTTGATTTTGTATATGGTTTTGTTGAACTTATTATAAACATGCAGCTACCTGTTCAAATAATATATATAGATTATATTGATTTTATGTCCTCTATTCTATATATTAAATTTGATAGATTTAAATAGTTTTAAGGTTTCCAAGTATTATTTTTGTTTTAGTTTAAATATTAAATAGACCAAAGGGGAAAAATTATGTTGATATTATAGGTCCAAAAGTAGTGGAGTTTTTTTTTTTAATCTAAAATTTTTAACGTAAATATTTCTATTTTGAGCCTTTATTTCTTTAAAATAATTTGGAATTAGTTGATTTATTTTGAGCATTAATTTTTTTTAAAATAAATTGGTGGGCTTAAAATGGAATAGTAGGTTGTTCACTTCTTTTTTTTTTATTATTTATCTGTTTCAGGATACTTTTATAAGTCCAACTTCTTTTTTAAATAAGCCCAATTGACTTTTTTATTGTTTGAGAGTCATAATAGAAGATAAATGCTGGTTTATATTCTTTGTTCTCTCCTTTCGCTTTGCTGGTTCAAAACAGGTCAGGTTATAGTGATTTTATTTTCACGAACGACTGCTTCCAAAATTCAAACAGGTTATCTATTATATATTCAATCGGAATTTTTGTTTTTGTGCGCTAATCTTGCTTTGTCGTTGTTGAGATCTCCTTACTGTATTGGGTGTTTTTAGGTTTGTATTATGGTTATTTATCTCCTTTTTATTTGGTCGATTTTTGTTTTTCTCTACATCTTTGTTATTTGTTTTTGATATTGTTTGTGAGGTCGCTGATTTGTGAAGGATGATGAGTAAATTTTATGTTTTGTATTTACAATTTTGTATTATACCTTATTATTGGGTATTTCATAATTTTGGTTTATTGCTGCTGCTGTGTGTTAACATTTAATAGATTGGTTATGTATTTGTTTGTTTCATCATAGACTCACTAATTGAGGATTGGGGGGTTTGTTTTCAATATTGTTGGTTCTTGCTAATCTTTTTAATCCCCTGTTTAATTGTTAATCTCCTTATATATTTAGGTGTTTCTTTCTGTTTTAATTTAATTGTAATTAGACAGTAGATATTATTGTTCCTCTATTTCAATTATCAGATTTGGGTCAAATGTTTCATGGCATATGTCTTTAATTTGAATGTATCTGTAGCAATTCATTTGCCGCCCTTTGCTTTCATTAATTTTTTTTGTTTTATACTTCCTGATATATATCAGTAGCAGAGTACTTTTTGAGTTGATCTTTTGTTTTCACTGTTTTGTTCCGGCTGCATTAAACTCCTTGCCATTAATGTATCTACTCGCGTGGGGTTACAAAATGAAACTTTACTCATGGTGTGACCTCTGGTCAGCTTTGTATATATCTGTCACATTGTACAGGGAATTAGAATTTTTGTTTGGTTTCCATGTAAATTTGTCCTTTCATTTGTATATGCTTTACAATTTGTGAATTTTAGTTTATCGTTTCTGTTTAAGGGGTATTGTTGGAACTTTGTTATGGCTTTCCCTCCATTAATCAGTTTGAATTCATAATTTGTTCTATTTATATTGACTTATTTACAATCTAATTTTCATTGAAACAATGGTGATGATGCATGCCTCTACACAGACTTGCTATTCTTCAACTTTAAGTTCTCATATACATAGTTTTCTTGATGGTAGAAAGATTTCCAAATTGATAGATTTAGTTTCACTTGAAGAAGAATCTATTGCTTATGTTATTGGCTGTTACTTTGGTGTTGCTCAAGGAGTTGACATTTTGTTTGATGATAAATCTAAAGAATATCAAAGGTTGTTTTGTAATTTAGTTTGTATGTAATTTTTGTGTTATATGATCTGTTATATAACTTAGCCTTTTTTATTATATTCAGGTATCGTCTAAAGATCAAGGCTGGTGATGATCTTGATGAGTTTGAGTTTGTAATGTACGATGAAGTTGTGAAGAAATTTGCTCCGGTTGCGTGTTCTAAACTTGCAACAGAGGTTAGTTTATCTGGATTGTATCTTAGGAGTTATTTGTGACTGTTCTATTATGTTGTATATATAATGTTTGATACATTGATAGAATGGAGGCTCTGACTCATATCCTCAAGAACTTGAACAATTCATTGGTGATCCAATGCTTTTTAAAGTCAGAAAGGAAGAGTCTTGTGATTCATGCGGTGGTATTTTAATTGAAGTTTTGGATGTACTAATCGATAGTAATATCATTGAACTCTATCTTAATCCAAGTCATGTTGCATACTCCCATATTGTAAGCTTTTTGTTTTGGCCATCCATTATATTATGTTGCAAGCATTGCTTCTATTTTTGCTTTATAAATATTCATATGTTATAGATTTATAGTTCTGGATATTGATTGCAGGAGATTTTAGGCCAATCAATTTGTAAGGTGGCTATATCCAATGCAAGTGAAACTAAAGGTGGCCAAGTTGTTATTCCTACCATCAAGGTTGATTCTGCTGTCAAAATTATTGGTTCTGCTATTAAGACCAATTGTTCTATCCTCGATGAATTTATTGGCAATTTTGAGGTTAAAAGATTAAGTGATTTGTCCAGTTCCCACGATGGTTCAACTTCTATTGTAATTGGTTTGTATGATTCTGTTTATGAAGGAGTTGATATTTGGGATTCAGTCTCTCAAGATTTCAATGAACCAAGGTTGTTATAGTTTTTTTTTTCATGTCCAATTAAGTTTTTATTTTAAGTCTTTTATATCAAAGTTTTTAATTTTTGTAGATTTCGTCTGAAGATAAATGTTCGTGATGAAATCGATGAGGCTATCTTTGTGTTATTTGATGAACAAGTTAAAAGATTGGCCTTTGAGACTTGTGGTGTTTTGGTTTCTATTGTAAAATTTCTATCTCCTCTTTTTTATTTTGATCATTTATATTGCTGATGTTATTACTATTATTTTTTAAGTTTGCTGCCTCTCAGTGTTGTTTTTTTTTTTTCTACTTCTCAGTGTTGTTTTTTTCTTTATATAGGGGGGATCTTCTTGCATATATCCTGATGAAATGGATATCTTATATGGAAATGCAATACTTTTTAAAGTTCTCTCAAAAGCTGTGGAGTGTTCTGATGTTGGTCATTCCTATGAAATAGTTGATATGTTGACTGATTCTATTATATTGGATAAATTCCTTGAATATTATATGCCAAGTTATGGATTGATTGACTTTGTTTCTGGGAAATTGTCTCCTATTCGTGTGTGCGATGAATGTTCTTCAAGTGATTATGAAATTTCAAATGAGAAGACCATGATTGTTGAATCCAAAAGAAAGGCTGGGTCATCAGATGAATTTACTTCTGAATCCAATGGGAAGAGGTCAAACAAGTATCCCAAGATCATTTAGAGATGTTGCTGATTTGCCTTAAATCTTAACTAATTTGCATTGTATCAGATATCTTTCAATTTATATCATTGTATTATTTCCCTTTTGTATTATTAGGTGTGTGGTTGTAATAGTATTCCTTCAAATGTTCAATTATGTATTGAACTGGTTTCAGATTATATTAACAATGTTATTACAATATTTATATTTCAGGCTTAATTATCTATTGAACTGAATTATATTTATTTAACCTATTAGTTTTTTTATTACTTATAATCGTATATTGTTATTTATTTTATATTTTTAGTTTTAATTCATATTTAAATTTTTTACACAAACAATTCATATTTTTTTTCCAGTTATTTTCTAATTTATACGCAGTATTTGATATCCTTTATTTTTCAAAGAATCTGTATAACCAATAGGGATATTTAAATATAAATATTTATATAAGATTTTTTGCGAATGTAAGTTTCCGTTTGGATCAACTTATTTTTTAACTTAAGTTATAGTTAGTCTAAACCAAACGGTCTCTAAATAATAAACTAGGAAAGTATATTAGTACTCCCCAAAGTTTCTATTTGTTTACAATGTTTTAAATAACTTTTTTTGTGTCAGGTATTTATAGCTGTAACCCATATATGTATTAGTCACACAACCTATCTAATTTCAACTACATTTTTCCACTATAAGTTAACAATTCATAGTAGTACTATATTTTGACTTAATTTACTAGACAATCATTTTTTAATTTTTTTCAATGATAGGTAATATTCGTATTAAGTTTCTTATTTCTGTATAATATCAACGTAGATCTATAAGCGATAACTTATAAAATAAATTCAATTTATTCAAGCGAGACACAAATATGTTAATTTTAATTAATCAATCTTCGATGATTTTATTTTGGTACCCAAGATTTTCTTGATATAAATTATCTTTTATATAATATCTGGTCCTCTATGTTTATTTTATGTTTCAACTTAGTCCTGTATCTTTTAAAATTTTAAATTGATTTCGTTATTATTTCATCTTCCGCAATACTTTATTATTTTCGTTATCTGTGATATTTTTTTTTGTTTATTGTCGTAAATCATGTGTCTGAGATTTAATTTCTATGTGTATTGTATTTGTACATAACTGCAAGTTGTATTTAGATTTGATAAACATTTTTTTATTTACTCATATGATCTAATGTGTAATACAAAACCTATGTACTCTCTCCGGTCATTTTTATAAGAGACACTTCATTTTTTAAATTCATTTAATAATTGATGTATTTGGTATATATTATAGTTTAAATACATTCATTATTGAATGAATTTAAAAAGTCAAGTGTCTCTGATAAAAAGGAACGGAGGCAGTATTTTTTTAAAACCTACGAATAAAAATTTAAAAATAATGTAAGGGGTCAAATTGAAATTTTTTAATCGTATTTTACCAAGTTAAAACCTAAAATTAAAATGTTAAGTCAACGAATAAATTATGGCAAAAAATGTGTAAACATTCTAACTTAAGAATTTCCAAATATGTATTCTACCTGGGGTAGTGTAATTTGTTGTGTGGTCTACTCCATTTATAACTGTGATCATTTCCCTGTCACCGTCGAAGTGGTAAAAAACACCAACAAGTCACTCAAAGCTTATCACATTAAATGCATATGTCTAATTTTTCCAATTTGTGAATTAAGTTCCTGATTGATGGCCTAATCAGTAAGGCTGTTTCCATTCCTTTAATTGCTTTAATTCAACTCAAACAGGAGGGTTATGAGGTCATTTCCATTGTGTACTTGCATTCTTGCCATATATAGAACTTGCTGCATGTGTTTCAAACTCATATACTTACTGTCTTATAATTTTAGTTTGTCAAAGTTTCTTTTGGATACAATGTCAGTTCCTGCTCATGTCACACCTTTGCTTCAGATTGATAACACTAAGTCAGATTGGTTTATCAAAGTAAGAGTAGTAAGAATTTGGAATGTTAGAAGTATTATCGATCAGAATAAGATTAATGAGATTCAACTGATTTTTATTGATCAAGAGGTTATAATATAATTTTTTTTGAGTGATTTTATTTCTTTTGGGAACTTAACTTCCATAAAATTTGTAGACTAAAATTCGTTTTTATTTCGAATCAGGGTTCAAAAATTCAAGGTACTGTCCCTGCTCACAGTATCGATCGTTTGGGCAGTCTCTTCTATGAAGGTGGTGTATACCTTATGGGAAATTTCCAGGTCAAACGTAACGTTGGCAAGTGCATGATTGCTATGAATCAGTTCAAGTTAGTTTTCATCACAAACACTGTGGTTATCCCATCACAGAGTTTAGTGATTCCTCACTATTCTCTGTTGATATTTTCATCTCAAAAGATTAGAAACTATGAAAATGGTTTAAGTCACTTGATTGGTATGTTTTTTTTTTTGTGTAGTAGTTCTTTAGTGAACTTTTTTTTTTATTATTATAGATGTTTACTGGATGTTATATTGTAGATGTCATTGGAGTTGTTACTGATATTAAGGCAAAACAATCTCAGGAAATCAATGCTGTCAAAGTTACGTTAAATGATAAGAGGTATTATATTGTTGCAGGAAATATAAATGTCTATTTTATTTTTTTCATTATCTGCTATACTGATTTTTATAATTTAAGAGGGACTTGTGAGTGTATTCTGGTTGGAATGTATGTTGATAAATTGAAGACACTGATGTCTGGATTACTCTCTGATGCACCCGTTCTTCTCTTACAATTTGTTCAAATCAAGAACAAAGGAGGTTGGTTGTCTATTTAGTTTTATCATCTTTTATGACTATAATGTTATCTGCTCACAAGGTTTTGAGTATCGTTTTCGTTATGCTGTCTAATTCTCAATATATTTTATTTTCAAATATGTAGATTTTGTGTATGTTGAAAGTGTGGAAAATATCACTAGAATTTCCATGAACCCCCCTATTGTTGAGGTTGATCTTTTTAAGAATGAGTAAGTTAAATATTATCTTACTGTGGTACTATGTTTGTATTCGTTATTGTCATTTCATTTTCAAACTATGTTATTTTTGTGATTATTTTTCAGGATGGGAATCATTGATTCCTCATATCACTTGGCTGACAAAGACTGTTATTCAACTTCTAAACCATGCAAAGAGTTAGAGTTCAATGGGTTGTATCCTCACAAAACTCTCAATGATTTTATCCGCACAATGGAAGACGGATTGTTTGTTTTATTTTGCAAAGTTGTTGGTATTTTCAAACTTAGTCAGTGGTTTTATCCTGTCTGTCATTGCGGTGTTTTTCTGGAGTATGCAGGCGGATCTTATTATTGCGCTTGTTGCCATATTACTGTGTTCAGCGCTTCAGCTAGGTGATGTTTTGAGCTTTATTTTGTAATATTGTGCTTTGTTTATCTTTTGTTCTTTTATTTGCTGATGTATCTGTTTATCTAAAAATTGGTAGGTGCAAATTTCAAATTGGTATTCAAGATGCGACCTCTGCTGCACTTTTGCCAATATCCCAAACTGTGCTTCATGGAATTGGATTATTAAAAAACAATGTATGGTTTAGTTTGCAATTCTTTTTTCACGCATTACTTTCAGTCCATTATGTTTACTTAAAAATTATTACGGTTTGTTTTGTTTGATTTGCAGTCATCTTCTTCTGCTTTGAGTGGTAGTGTTGAAAATCCATTGATTGGAAAGATGTTGCTGTTAATTGCAAAAAAGAATCGAAGATTTGATGATTTGTCTGATAATGCAGTCGAAGTAATTCGTGTTACAGATGAAGCTGGTATTGTTAACCAGTATCACTTGACTGGAAACAATTATACTCCAACAAAGGTTGGTATTTTAAATTTGGCAATTGTCTATTTACATCTTTTATTGAATGCTGGGTTTGATCAACATGTTATATATTACTAATCCAAGTCAATGTCCATGCAGTGTATCTTAGAGACTCCTTTTGGTGAATTAACTTCGCCGATAATTATTCCTCCAGTTGTATCTCCTGTTCTAGAGTCTGTTGGTGCTGGAAAGTTGCAGCTAGATGAAAATGCATTCCAGAAAATTCTGGACGATTCTGCTGCGCAGTACCATAAAAAATATAACGAGTTCAAATTGCGCAATAACAGTGGCGCGTTTGCTGGTGGTTTCAATGATGATGCATCCTCTTCCAACATGATTTAGTTAACAATCTTAAGAAATTTAGTTTGTTGTTTAAATTTTAAATTCGTAGTGTTTGCTTTAAATCCTAATTTCTATAGTTTGAAGCACTTTGATGCAGAAGTTTGTTCCACTATTTTGGGTTATATACCAGGTGATAGTAGTTGTGATTGGAACTAAGTAACTATGCAGTAGTAGTTGTTCCACTTTTTTGGGCTTTACCAAGTCATTGCAGTTGTGATTGGAACGAATTTGTCTTGCAGCAAAATTTCATGTGTATCCATTTTAAAACTTTGTTTGTTTGGTTGATTTATGGCTGTTGTTATCAGTTGTGATTTAATTAAGTGTGACTACTTATTATTGTTGTTATGTCCAGGTTTGAGTGTTATTTTGTAATTGTTATGGGTTCATTATTTCAAGTATAAGGTATCATTGTGTATGTTCTGTGAACATTGATTGCAGTTGAAGTCATTAAATTGAACAAAGTGATCGAAAAAATATCAGGATATAAGGAAGATTAAACTATAAAGCTTTGATTTTTTTGAAAATTTATGAAATATCTTTTATTATATTCTTTATAGAAAAAAAAATCATAACATTCTCGAAAAAAAATACTCAAAAACTTTTCGAGAACAAATACTTGAAAAGTTCTCGAGTAAAAATAGTTGAAGAGTTTAGGACAAAAAATACTCAAAAAGTTTATTGGAAAAAATACTCAAAATATTTTCGGAAAGATTTTTTGAAAAAGTTTTGGAAAAGATTCCAAGAAATAATTCTTCAAAAATTCTCGAGACAAACTATTGAAATTTTTTTGAGAAAAAATACTTGAACTGTTTTGGAGAAAAAAGATTTGGAAAAGTTTTCGAGAAAAATTTCTCAAAAAGTTCTTGAGGAAAATATACTCGAAAAAATTTCAAAAAATAATACCTGAAAATATTTTGGGAAAAAAACACTTTAAAAGTTTTCAAGAAAAAAGACTCGAAAAGTTATCGCTAAAAAATACTCGAAAAGTTTGTGGAAAAAAAATAGTTGAATATTTTTTGAGAAAAAAGTTATGAAAAAGTTTCGAAGAAACAACGTTGGGAAAAAACTATTTGAAAAGTTAATGAGGAAAATACTTGAGAATTGTACAAGGAAACAATTGCAAGATTTATCTATTAAATTTTGTGGGGGGGGGGGGGGGGGGGGGGTATATTAGAGCCCTCTATGGGGTGAAGAGTAAAATTTATAAATAGGGGGTTGAACCTAAAAATAAATAAAAACAAATGTATTCAAATAACCCTTAATTGGAACTTAATATTGGGTCCAAAAATAGGTATTTAAATATGATGTTTTTTTTACACATCTAGCTATAGTAAAGTTATGTATAACTAATGGTATGAACAAAAAAAGGCGAAGAATTATAAGGAAAAAAAATAAATTGTTAAAGATATAATAAGGAAATGAATTTTAAATGTGTAAAATCTAAGAGATGGAGAAATTTTTAAAGCGATCTATAGTTCGTCGAAGGTCAATCGAAAGACGGTGGATGTATTGTAATAGTCTCAAAGATCCATTTATATATAGATTTGAACTAATAAATAATCCCTTACCAAAAAAAAAACAAACTTTTATTTGTTATGTTTATTTGATATATTCAATGATATTTTATATTATTAATATATTATTTAGTGTTTAATGTCTCCTTTTATCAGAAACTTACTTTATTACTGTAACTTTTGAAATTGGGATTTTGTTATCAGAGTTTCAAAAAAATTAGCATATTTGTTCTTTGATTTACTTCTGTCATGAATGGGGTTACCCCCTATCTATGGTCATCGCCAAATATTAGCTCGAAATAATCGTAGAAGAAGGAAAGAGAAATTGGATTCCAGAAGAAGACTCCATTGTACTACCAGCTCTGTATGCTTGAATGAAATTGGTTAGTTACCGCTGAATTTCGTTTAAATTTTTTTCTATCTCTAATTAGTTGTTTGCGGTTTGGTAATTATTTTTATTATTTGTGTAATTTTTGAATAATTGGTATTCATATTATTTGATTGTTAGAATCATAAATTTCAGTATGGATAGGCATAGTGATAACAGTGACTGATAGTTTGAATTTTCTTCACTGTTGTGAGGTAGATCGTCGAGGATTGGCCCGATTTAAGCGTAAACAGAGGAAAGACAAGTTGAATCTCAAAAGGAACATTCGTAATCGTGGTTCCTCGGATTTCTCTAACAATAATGGTTAGTTTATATTTAAGGGTAGTTTTGGATCTTAAATGAATTTTTGAAGTACATTGATAATTATTGTTATTTTTATTTTCATGATTGGGTAGTTAATGGTTTTATCATGTTTGAATTACAAGGGGAGAGTTGCTTGGATTTGCAGAATATGTTATTCAATCATATTTCTCGGTCTCTTTGTGATAGTGAAGGTTAGTTATCAATTGTTTTGGTCTATTGTTTTTAATGCTTACAACCTTATTTGTAAAAAATACATACTAAATACTATCCTTATAAGAATCTGATTGTGTAGCTTATACAGGCAGTTCCAATCGAACAAATTCATTCAGACAACGACGTAGAGAACGAATGGAAATAATGAAATTGAACAGATTGCGTGCTCCCATACCTCGACAAAAACCTTTAATTAGGCGTGGATGTATGTTACCCCAAATACTATTTAATTATTTTTATGTTGTATATATATCTTATGTATTCAAGATTAATCTCTGCTGCTGTTCTATTTAGTGTCCTCTGGCAGGAAGAGGTCATCTCATCGAAGGACTTCAAATAGTTTAGCTGGACAGGAGATGTGCGATAATGAAGTTAATAACGCTGTTATTATTGATATGCAATTATCTAATTGTCGCAGCTTTCGTGTTGCAGAAATGCTTGGTATTTTTACTTATTTCGTACCTCTATTTTACTCTGATGAGTATTATCCATATATTTTGTTTGCCTTTTCAACACCTACTTATACTCAATCATATTTATTTGTAGAATACCAAGATATAGGTGATATGAATGTACAGTGTCCTAAATGTGGTGCTATGGTATGGAATAGAGAAACAGTTGGGAAAACTACTGATGAAAATCCTCCAGAAGTATCTATTTGCTGCATGAAAGGAAACATCATTTTGTCCTATATGATCCAACCACCTACTCTTATCGAGAATTTGTTCTCTGGTGCTGACAATAGAAGTTCTAACTTCATATCAAACCTTAGGTGTTACAACAACATGTTTGCTTTCACTTCCTTTGGTGGTCGAGTTGAATCTCGTGAAAATGATGGTCGCGGTCCTCCTAATTTTGTTATATCTGGACAAAATTACCATAGAATTGGGAGTTTATTACCAAAAGAAGGCGACAGACCCAAATTTGCTCAGTTGTACATATATGATACAGAAAACGAAGTTCAAAATCGTTTGTCGCATTTTAGGTGATTTTAAATTTTTGGGTTTAAATTACTTTTTTTAAGATTTTATATTTGTTTGCAGTTTAGTTAATAGCTTAATTGTATGAATCTTATGATTTTTTGTAGTGATGAAGCAGGGTCAAATGATTTAGATGCATCGTTGGTTCAAGACTTGGTTAAGATGATGGATGAGCACAATATTTTAGTTAAAAGTTTTCGAATGGTGAGAGATTTTTGTCAACAAAATCAGAATGTTCCCGTTAAATTGCGACTATTTCGGCAACGAAACTTTGATCCGAGAACATATAATGTACCTCATGTTGGTGAGGTTGCAGCCCTAATTGTTGGTGATTTTGATAGCACTGACGAAGGAAGAGATATAGTTGTTCGAGAGTGTGGTGGTAATTTACAAAGAATTCATGAGACTCATGCAAAGTATATACCATTGCAGTATCCACTATTGTTTCCACATGGTGAGGACCAATATGATGAGAAATTGAAGCGCATCGTATCAACTTCGACTAGGAGTTCTAAAAAAAGGGTTCGTGTTACACTACGGGAGTTCATTGCTTTTAGATTGCAAGAAAGATTACTTGAAAACTCAGTTTTGTTCAACAGCAGGCGTCTCTTCCAACAGTTTGTTGTTGATTTGTACTCCATGATTGAATCGCAACGATTGTCATTTATTAGAAATAATCAGACAAAGATACGTGCTGATTTTTTGGCCGGTGTCGAAGAAGCTGTAGGAAGGGGTGATATTGATGCTTCTTCGGTTGGAACACGAGTTGTAGTTCCTACTTCCTTTGTTGGTGGTAGACGTTATATGTTTAACAACTGTCAAGATGCAATGGCACTTTGTAAGAAATTTGGATATCCGGATTTGTTTCTTACTGTCACATGCAATCCTAAGTGGGATGAAATCCAACGTCATCTATCAAAATCCAACAATTATTCCCCATATCGACCGGATATAACTTGCCGTGTTTTCCATGTTAAATTAAATGATATGATGAATGACTTCAGAAAGGGTCAATTCTTTGGAAGAGTCGTTGCAAGTAAGTTTTGATTTTATAAACTTTTAGTTACTTTTTTTTATGTTTGAATTTTTCTTTTATATATTTTATATATGTTTAGGTGTATATACTATTGAATTTCAAAAGCGAGGATTACCCCATGCACATATACTATTGTGGCTTGATGAAAAGGATAAACTTGAATCTCCGGAGTCGATCAATTCTGTTATATCTGCTGAGTTGCCAGATCAACACAAATTTCCAAAATTATATGATACTGTATGCAAGTTTATGATACATGGCCCTTGTGGTATTCCCGGAATATATTCTCCATGTATCAAAGATAAGCATTGCTCTAAACACTATCCAAAAAAATTCATAAACAATACCTCTTTTGATGAAAGCGGATATCCCATTTATCGTCGTCGCGATCTTGGAGTCACAGTCTTAAAAAAAGGTGTACTTTTAGATAATAGAAGTGTGGTGCCATATAATCCATCTCTCATTATGAAATACCAAGCTCATGTGAATATTGAATTTTGCAATAAATCAAATTGTATCAAGTATTTGTTCAAGTATATCACTAAGGGAGTTGATAGGGTGACAGCCTCGCTTCAGCTTGGCAATGAAGAAAATGTTGATGAAATCAAGCAATATTATGATTGTAGATATTTATCTCCGTCCGAGTCTATTTGGAGAATTTTCCGTTTTGATATTCACCATAGAGTACCACCGGTACAGCGTCTGAGTTTTCATCTTCGAGATGAACAAAGGATACTTTTTAGGGAAGATTCAGATTTGGTATCTGTTCTGGACCGGAATCGTGAAAAGAATACCATGTTTCTTGCTTGGATGGAAGCAAACAAAAAATACCGTTCAGGACGCACTCTGACTTATACCAAGTATCCTTCTTTATTTGTCTATGATTCTGATAATCGTTGTTGGCGACGGCGAAAAAGAGGTCAATCAATTGGTCGGTTGACCTTCATTCCAACTAGCAACCGTGAACTGTTTTATCTGAGAATGTTATTGAATGTTCAGGTTGGGTGTACAAGTTTTGAGGATATTAGAACAGTTCGTGGTCATGTTTGTGATTCATATCGTGAGGCTTGCGGAGAACTACTTTTACTTGCTGATGACCGTGAATTTTTGGATGCTATAGATGAACTATCTATTCTTGGCTCGGGTCGTTATCTCAGAAATGTATTTGCTATGTTGTTATTAGCTTCATCTATGAGCGATCCTTTGCGTGTATGGGAATTGAAGTGGGAAATATTGGCTGATGGTATTTTGTATTATAAGCGGCAGGTTCTTCATAAACCAGGTTAGTAGTGATTGAATTTAAATGCGTACGTATTTGCTGCATATTGTATACTTGATTTTATTGTATGATGTAATTTTTAATACTTATAATTATGTTTTGTAGACCTGGTTATTTCTCAAGAAGATTTAAAATACATGTGTTTAGTTGAAATAGATAAGATACTTAGATGCAATGGAAGATGCTTGGCTGATTTTGACTTTATGCCGAAGATAGATACTAGCGATATCGATCCATTCGACAATATTTTTATTACCAATGAGTTGTCATATGATTGCGTTGAAATGGTCACAAAACATACTGAAATGTTTCGCAGTTTAAATAAAGATCAACTGTCAGCGTATCATCAAATAGTTGAGTCTGTGACAAATAATTTGGGTCGAATGTTTTTTGTCGATGGATTTGGAGGTTCTGGAAAAACATATTTGTGGAGTGCACTTTCGTTTCACTTTAGAGCAAAGGGTAAAATTGTTATAAATGTAGCATCAAGTGGCATTGCTGCGCTACTTCTTCCCGGTGGTAGAACCGCTCATTCTCAATTTGGAATACCACTGGTTTTAACCGAAGAATCTGTTTGTAGACTTGATAATAAGGGTAAAAAGGCCGGACTTTTGGGAATGGCAAGTCTAATCATTTGGGATGAGGCTCCAATGATTAACCGTCTCGCTTTTGAATCATTTGAGAGGTGCATGCGTGATGTAATGGAAAAAATTCATAAGGGTGCTTCTAAACTTCAATTTGGTGGGAAAACAATTGTCTTTGGTGGTGATTTTAGACAAATTCTTCCTGTTGTACCAAAGGGTGGTAGAGCTGACATTGTTCATGCTACTATTAATTCATCTCCTTTGTGGCGTAAATGCTCAGTGTTGAGATTAACACAAAATATGAGGTTGCAATTTTCTAATGATATGGAACAAGATAAATCTTTGGTTGATTTTGCAAAATGGATTTTAGATATTGGTGATGGCAAAGTTGGGGAATCTGTTGATGGTGAGAGTTTGATTGAAATACCGGAAGACCTTCGTGTCAAAAGTTCTGGTAATCATATCGGAGACATTGTTGACGCAATTTATCCGAGCTTGATTGAAAACATGGGTGATTACAGTTTCTTCCAAGATCGTGCTATTTTGGCTCCAACTCTACAAGTGGTTGAAAAAGTTAATGACTATGTTATGTCTTTATTGCCAAATGAGGAAAGAATATATCTTAGTTGTGATACTCTTTGCAAATCTGATGAAGATGTTGGAGTTGACCGAAGATGGATTACAACAGAATTTTTAAATGATATTAAGTGTTCTGGAATGCCTAATCATGAATTACGTCTTAAACTAGGTGTTCCTATTATGTTACTTAGAAATGTGGATGCTTCTTCCGGACTCTGCAATGGAACTCGATTGATAGTCACCGAACTAGGAAGAAATATAATTGGTGGTGATATTGTTAATGGTCCACACAACGGTGAGAGAGCTTACATTTGTCGCCAGAATTTGATCCCATCTGATTCAAATGTAGCGATAACTTTTCAAAGACGTCAATTTCCCCTTTGTTTGTGTTTTGCAATGACGATAAACAAAAGCCAAGGACAAACATTATTAAATGTTGGGCTTTATTTACCTAGACCTGTATTCAGTCATGGTCAACTATATGTTGCTGTTTCTAGGGTAAAAACTAGAGAAGGTCTCAAAATTCTAGCTCTCGATGATTCTGGTGCTGTGTCAACTTCAACGACGAATGTTGTGTACGAAGAAGTGTTTCGCAAGATATAATTTCACCTGCCTATATTATAACAGGTGAAATATTTATATCATCATTTTTTTACATGCTATTAAAAATTTTGTTTATAGTTTGCTTGATTTAGAGATCATTTTAATATGGAGTTTTAGATATTTAATGGATAATTATGGAGACACTGTTAGTCAAAAATTTAATTACTACTTTTATATTCTATTGCCTTTTTTCGTATCAAAGTGTCCATTTTGTTGATTTTGTTACTGTACATAGCTTGTCATATCACTATTTTGGGTTTAGATGAATTTCAAAAAAATTTATGTGTTGTCTTATCTATTGAAAAGTATCTAAATAAAGCTATTTACCATCCTATTAGTCAAGAATTGATGGATTTGAGATATGTAATATCACTTAATTTACAGCTATTTTTTCTTTTGTTCTTGGGGTTAAAGTTACTTGAAGACTGGGTCCACCGAGTCATTCATTTAATGTTTCTGCAGAGGCACAGTAAAACTGTATTAGGAAACTGGAATTGGAAGTAAAACAGCCCATTTTTTTAGCTGTTTTAGTTAAAGCAGTAGTACCTTTATATAATGTCAATATACATTCTTCTACTAAGTTTGTCTTTAGTCTACTTTATTTCAATCAATCTTTCAGTTGTAATTTCGCCTGGAAGTACACTCTCTAATCAATATATCAGTTCTAATATCTTCAGAAAATGTGGACTATTTTGTTTACCCAAAAATATATCTTTTTTACTTTGTCTTCTATTTTGAATATTTTATTGTCATTTTATATTGTGTAATCTATATAAGTAGTTTTGTTGAATATCATAGTTTGTTTGTTCTAAGCTTTTCAAATCATTTCTGTGCAAATCCACAAAGAATTCTAATTGCGGTTGAATACAATGTCGTTGTACAGTGAGTATCTCAAACTTACTCCAAAGGCTTCATTCACTGCTATCTATTTAAGTAGCCAGGTACTAATTTTTTCTTAAGTTCAAGTAGTTTTGATGTTGTTGTTTATATTTTTGTTGTTTTAATTTTATACAAGATTGAAATATTGCTGTTTTAATTAACATTTGTTTATTTATTTTAATTCTATGCTGTTTTAATCTTTGTTGAAGATTTATGGTGAGGTTGATCCAAACTTTGTCAAAGAGTATGGTTGTGAGTTGTTTGATACTTGGAAGTTTATAGACTACAAGGACAAGTTACACAGTGTTGAGTTTAACCAAAGTTTTATTCATCCTCTTCTTACTAATGGGTGGAGAGAAATGAAAGATGTGTTTGGTTTCGATATTAACCAGGAAATAGATTTTCTGTATTATGGTAACAATGTTTTTGGTTTGATGTGTAGCAAAACATTGGAATGTTACTGTCAAATTCCAATGTATCATAGCCGTTATACCAAATTTGGTTACACCATTGAGTTCATTATTGATGTAACAAATGATAACATCACTAAACCTTTCCTGGTGGGTTACTCTATGATTCAGTTTTTGTGTTTTCATCAATTTTATTTTCCAGTCACAATATTAAGTAACCATTTTTTTTTTGCAGAATGTTTTTGGTCCTTTTGAAGAGTATCTCAGGAGATACAATTTCAAGTATATTGTGGTTTGCTGTGATAATGGAACCATTGATACCTTCGAGATTGCTCTGACTGACAAGCCTTTTAAGACAACTTCAATTGGCGTAGGGTGGGAAAGTTTTTGTATCACAAGCGAGTTTGTTGCTGGAGATGTTTTGTGCTTCAAATTTAATTTGCTTGATTGCAGTCATGTTGCGCATGCATATAAATTAAGTCTGTGAAAGGTTATATGTGTTACTATGTTTGTTGAATGTCATTTGTTTTAATTTTATGGTCTTTCTCAGTTTGAAGCAATTTTCTCTTCATAGTTGTTGGATAATGTTAACTTTTTGTTATAATTTAAATTTTTATTTACTATTAGAGACTATTGAATGTTGTTAACCGTATTAATAGTTAATAATCTAACACGATATAGTTCCATTCGCTTTTTTTTTAAGTGTCAGAAAGAAGACGAGAGTAACCACAAATGAAATTGTTACTAACAATTAAATTTAGCTTAATCACTAGTGAGATAAATAAAGCAAATTTGTTTGACACAGAATTAAGTTGTGATAACTCTATAAAAGTTTTCATCAGCAATTACATTCACTTTATGATATAGATTATAAGGTTTAGTGTGTAAAATTGAACTAAAAGTATCATCTTATAGAAAGTGTCTTGTGTACTTTATAACGTACTAAAAAAAAAAGAAAATTTGGAAATTTTGGATACTTTTTATTTCTAAATTAATCGTGTTCTAATTTTTATTAGTAGACCACATTCTTTTATGAGATTTACATTTAAAAATTTAACTCATAGCAAATGTCAATTATACAAAATTTTATTTTCTTTCATTTGATCCCCTAACTACCTGATATATTTATCTCCTTATATTTTAACTTTTTTCATTTTCTTGCTTTCTATATTTTTGCCAAAACAAATATATTTATGGATTGAAAAATTCATTATTTTAATCTTCATTCTCAACATAATTTTGATTTTCATGTTACCAAATAAAAATTCATTGATTACCTTTTCTTTAAAGGTCTTAAACATAATTAAAAAATAAAATATTTTTTTAACGCCACCGTGCATTGCACGGGTATTATCACTAGTGATGTTACAAATTGGTATTTTTGAGGTTACAATGTTAGTTGTCACACACTAATTTTATTTAGTGGCTTCTCTGTCGAGAAAATTAGAAAATAACTCGTAGAGGCTTCTCTGTCAACAACAACTTTTGTCTGACACAGCTAATATGGTACCTGTCGAAGCTCGTCTTGGGGTGGATGAAGGGGATGTTCAGGTAAAAAGCAGAGATACTTTACATCAGGCCCCAACAAAGGAGATGGAAAAGGGTGTAGTTGTTGTATTGGACAAGACTTTTGAGGAGGGAAGGGTGGAAGCGGCGGCGTCAGAAGAATGCAGAGATACAGGGCATAGTCAACATCAAGTGGAAATGGAAAAGGGTTTTGGGGGAGTTGGTACGGTGGAAGACAATATGAGGAAGGATAGTAGGAATTTGGGCCAATTTAATAATGGGCTGAGTGGACCGGATAACAACAATATTAATAAAGAGGTGGATGAGTTACTATTAAAAGGGAGCTGCTCTGTATGGGCCCAGTCAAACAAATTTGGGCCTTTGCTAGAAATACAACAAGAAGGGGGTGTGGTATTAAGGGACTCAGATTCTGAAGTGGCAAGGCTTGGTTTTTTAGAAGCACAACATTATGGGCCAGCTGAAGATGGGCCGTGTAATGGTTCAAAGTACAAAGGGAGAAGGAAGGGGGGCCTGCATAGTAAAAAGAAAAAGAATAATAAACAGGGAGCTCCAAAATGTGTACGCTTTGCAAATGCGGTGAAAAATGCGCGCCGGTCGAAACCCGATGGTAAGGGGATTTCCACGTTGTAATCTTCTGATGAGGCGACCCAGTGTTCTGATCCTATACAGACACCCTCGGTCGTGGCCGCTAGAGATGAGACGATGTGTGCCCCGGAGGTATCCGATATGAACTCGTTCAACAATGAAAGTCTTGTCGACGGAATTCCAAGGTGTATGAATCAGGTAGACCCGGTTAATTTTCGTATTGAAGCTGAAAGGTTGTTTAATATTGGTATGAACCTTGGCATCTTGTTACAGTACAAAAGTAAGTATTTTTATATTATCGTCTCCACAGGGACTGGTGCGATATTGATGCCGTTCAACAATTGATATAATTTCAAGTATATAGATTAAAAGATGTTTGTTTGTTTGTGGAAAAGTAAGAAAATATAGTGATGGTAAAGAAATGATTGAAATCACAGAGAGATAAGTTTGCTAGGATTAGATTTCACCAACCCAATCGCATGTATCATTCAAATCAGTTATATAGGTTTTAGCTATTAATCAATTCTATCACATATCACGACGAGAATCCCGTTTATACCTTTTAATCCCCGATGTCTCGGGCAATCAATCAATATAACGGCTGTATTGTATTGTTTAAATTCTGATGTCTCAGACGATCTAACCAATACAGTAGCATTAAGATTTGATATTTTGAGTGAATATTAAACCTAAATCTATGTCTAGAGTTTAGAGTTAAATAGGTAATTGTTCTAGATCTTGGATTCAAAAAGCATATGTCTATAACATTTCAAACCCTAGAATTTAACATTGAAATTCAAGAACAATATCAAAATTGATAAATAATCTAAAACCATATATAAGATCAAAATAGATACATACTCATAGGTTGATTACACTTAATCCCAACAAAGAGAGATTAGCTACTCATTTTCATGGTAGCTTTACAAAGATTAAGAAGAAAAGAGATGAACAAACTTATCAATGATGATTTCTCAACTATTGTAGTGAATCCACCTTCAAATCCTCTTGAATCTGGCTCCTGGGTGTCTCTGCGTTTCTGGTACAAGTCATCCCCCTTAAAAATGAACAGCAAGCTATCTATATAGTAGTTCTGAAAATTAGAACTCGCTGAGCGAGCTCCAGCTCGCCATGGCGAGTTGACCTTTCTTCACCAGAGGGTTTCTGCCACGTCATTAATGATTTTAAGCCGCCTTCACTCGCTATGGCGAGTTGTTGCTCGCTGTGGCGAGTGTATCAGTTATCCAATTTGATGCTCTCTGCTTCTACTCGCCCTGTACTCGCTCTGAGCTCGCCCTGGCGAGTTAACTTCAATTTTTCTTCAAATTTCTGCACAAATGTTGAGATTTAGGGAAACTTAATTGAAAGAAATGACTTTAAACAAATATGTACATTTAAGTGAGGAAAAACTAAAGAATATCTTACAAAATAGCTAATAAGTGCTTAAAATATATATGTAATTTTAGCTACTTTTTGGCACTTATCACATCTCTAGTAATGAAGATAGAATATTAATGGTGGAGAGGCTTGTTGATTCCAATGGGGCCGAAGACTTGGTAGGGGATGTGGAGGTGGATCGATGATTGTATGCAGTATGAATGTCAGGGGGCTGGGGGCGGGTTTGAAGAGGAGAAGAATTAGAGAACTTGTTAGAGGGGAAAAGGTGGAAGTACTTGCATTACAAGAAACTAAGGTAGAAGGGGTGGATAGGAGATTTTGTTCGTTATTATGGGGCGGGGAGGATGTGGGGTGGTGTAGTGTTTCATCAAATGGCCGGAGTGGTGGCTTAATCACCCTTTGGGATTCTTCTAAGGGATCGCTTGTGAAATCCTTTCATGGGGATGGTTACTTGGGAGTTTGCTTGGAATGGGGGGTAAACAAAAAAATTTGTATCATAATTAATGTATACTCTCCTTGTGACTTGTTGAGTAAGAAAAGGCTTTGGGTGGAGTTGTTAGTGGCTAAACATGTTGAGGTGGCGGAGTTGTGGTGTGTGTTGGGGGATTTTAACTCGGTTCGAAGATTGGAGGAAAGGAAACGTAGTGGGGGTTTATCAACTTCTATTGCGCAAGCCGATGATTGTTCTTGGTTTAACTTATTTATTCAACATTTGGGGCTAGTGGATCTTCCTCTTCTTGGTAGGCAATTTACATGGGTGCAACCAAACGGGGCTTGTATGAGTAGATTGGATCGGATGTTAGTCTCTTCAAATTGGTTGGCAGAATGGGGTGATGTTAACCTTTGGGCCCTCCCGAGGGATATATCCGATCATTGTCCTATTATTCTTAGGTACTCAAATTTTGATTGGGGGCTGAAACCTTTTCGATTTAATAATTATTGGCTAAAGAATAGAGGGTTTTTAGAGGTGGTTTTGAAGGAGTGGTCTACATCCAATGTTCCCGGTTCGAAAGGGGTGGTGGTGAAGGAAAAATTGAAAATGCTAAAAGGGGTTCTTAAGAGGTGGAATAAGGCGGAGTATGGGGGGTTGGAGGAGAAGGTAGGAATGCTAACGAATGAAATTGAGAGGTTGGATTTGAAGAGGGAGGATGGGGATTTTGCCGATATTGATAATGAGACTCAAAAAAGTCTTATTTTTGAATTGAGACACTTACTCCAATCTAAGGATAGTATGTTGTTCCAAAGGTCGAGGTCTCGTTGGTTGAAGGAGGGTGACGCTAATACCGGTTACTTTCACTTTTGTGTGGCAAGTAGAAAGAGGAGTAATTCTATTGCGGCTCTACGGATTGGTGAGGGGTGGGTTGAAAAACCATTGGAGGTTAGGGGGGCGGTGGTGGGATTCTTTAACAATCATTTTGCCGAGGTTTCTTGGAGAAGACCACAACTAGATGGGGTGGAGTTCCCAACACTTTCACCTCACCAAGTTGGTGGCCTTGTTAAACCTTTCTCGTTGGAAGAAGTAAGAGGGGTGGTGGAGGACGCGGATGGAAACAAAAGCCCCGGCCCGGACGGGTTTAATTTCGCTTTTTTGAAAGGTGCTTGGGAGGTGATTGGAGGGGATGTCATGGGTTTTATGAATGAATTTCATGAAAAAGCATTATTGCCCAAAGCTTTTTTGTCTTATTTTATTGCTCTTATACCAAAAATCTTGAATCCTCAAGCCTTGGGGGACTTCCGCCCCATCTCTCTACTAGGATGTATGTACAAATTGGTGGCGAAAATGTTGACTAATAGATTGAGTTTGGTAATGGATTCGCTTACTTCAAGAAATCAATCCGCTTTTATCAAAGGTAGGCTTCTTGTGGATGGGGTACTTGTGATTAATGAGGTGGTGGATTGGGTGAAAAAAACAAAGAATAAGTGTTTGATCTTTAAAGTAGACTTTGAAAAGGCTTATGATTCGGTAAGTTGGAGTTACTTGGATTATATGCTTCGGAGGTTTGGGTTTGATGGAAAATGGCGGAGTTGGATTAAAGCTTGTGTGTTCGCGGGAGGCCTCTCCGTGTTAGTTAATGGGAGTCCGACGGAGCAAATTGATATTTGTAAAGGTCTAAAACAAGGGGATCCTCTTGCCCCTTTTTTATTCGTTCTAGTGGCCGAGGGTTTTGGAGCTTTAATGAAGAAAGCGGTGGATATTGGGTTCTTTAAAGGAATCCAATTTAGTGACTCGGGGATTAATATTTCACATCTACAATATGCCGATGATACACTCTTGGTGGGGGAAGCTTGTGTGGAGAACTTATGGACAATGAAGGCTATTTTGAAATGGTTTGAGCTTATTTCCGGGCTTAAGGTTAATTTTTTCAAGAGTAAGCTCATTGGAATCAATGTTGACGATTGTTTTCTTGACTCCGCCGCATCGTTTCTCAAATGTGTTGTTGGCCAATTGCCGTTCATTTATCTAGGCCTCCCCGTGGGGGCAAATCCTAGGCGCTTGTCGACGTGGAATCCGGTTATTGAAGTGGTACAAAAGCGGCTAGCCTCGTGGAAGAATAAATATGTGAGTCTTGGCGGTAGGGTGGTGCTTCTAAACTCGGTATTGTCGGCTATCCCTATTTTTTATCTTTCGCTTTTTAAAATACCGGTGGGGGTTTCGAAAAAATTTGTTAGGTTGCAAAGGAGATTCCTTTGGGGTGGGGCGGCCGGTGCCTCCAAAATTAATTGGGTGAGGTATAATTTAACATATTTTAAATGATGTGACGTATAACCTAATGATATTGAATGATAAAAAAATCATAAAATTATAAGAAAGCACGTTAAAACTTTAGTTACAATTTCAGATATTAGTATTTTTTAAATTTAATTAATAAAATGTAAATAATTAATCCACTTGTATGATGCGATGTCATCAAATTGTAAGTCACATCATTTAAAATATGTCAAATCATCGTTTCTACATACATAAATACGATAGACATGAACCAAACTCGGTAATTTTAAAATGAGATGACCAACTTCGTGATTGAATAACAATAAGGAGATTAAAACCGTAATTAAACCCTTAATAAATTAAGTATATTTTTTTGGAAAATGTTAACATATTCTTTAATAAATTGTGTATTCAAGTTTTAAACATTAAATATCTTTTTGAATACTATTTTTCCATATTTAGATATTTTTTAACATGTGGTTTGAGGACATACGTTAACACGACTCATTTTTTTTTAGTATACCGTTACTCATGTACACTTCAATTATATTGTATGTTTTTAGTTTAGAAATGAGCTTGTCTCTATTTTCTATGTTTTTGTCCTCTTTTTACAATTTAAATATTTTTTTTATCTATTACCTATTTTATTTTATTTATATATTTCTCTATCACCAATTTTAATTTTTAATGATGGATTACTACTAAATATAAAAACGAGTCCATGTCTTTTTTTAATTAAATTATTTCGGTTTATAAATTTTTGTTTTACTCAAATGTAATACTTTACATTAATAATTATAATTATTAATATTTTTTTTCAATTAACTAAACACAACAAAAAAAAAGTTAAGTAGTTATTTAAGTTAATATATTAATCGATAACTATAAATAAACTGAATAAAAAAAAATAAAAATCCGATAGTATCCAAATTCTGCATAAAAGGAGGCACATCCATCAATAGCAATAGCAATAGCAACAGCAACAGCAACAGGAACACGCGAAGAAGAGAAGAGAAATAGAAAAGAATGACAACACTCGGTGGAGCTCGCGACGTGCCAGAAAGCCAAAACAGCCTTGAGATCGATGGTCTCGCTCGTTTTGCTGTTGAAGAACACAACAAAAAACAGGTTTCTTCTTTCTTTCTTTCTTTTCCAACCAATTCCTATGTTTTTATTGTTATGTCAATTTGTTTGTTATCAGAGTATTTCTTTAGTCACAATTCTAATCTAATAACTGTTGGGGAACCCTAGACTGTTTTTGATTTCGTTGATTTTTAGGGATTCATTAGCTTTATTGATTATATAGTTTACTCTTTGTTCACTTTTTAAAAGTACTTTGAATAACTGATGTATCTGGTTTATATTGAAATCAAAATAGGACATGATCACGGTCACGATGTCAGCTTCTATTAGCCATGTCACTGTTTTTGTGATACGAATTGAACCTAACTCCACCTTAAAACCATGGTTCAGAGGGGAGGGTTTTCAATCATTTATAAGCCCTCATACTGGGTTCATGACTTCCGATGTGGACTCTAAGTTGGGTTCATGAAGCCCTCTTGCACATGGAAATCCGTAACGTTTTTGTAAGTCAGGGACCAACAATGATGGTCTCTAACTTTGTAGGATGAAATCCAAACAAAAAAACTTACATAAACCGAAGTAAAAAAGGTTCATATTTGCGCGGACCAATTCAGCCTTAATTTTATTATTATATTTTCAGAAACAATGTAATTTGTTTCTGAGGTTTCAAAGTATTTATTTCAATTGCAATTTTCTTTAGGTTTTTGGATTTTTTTTTATAATTTAGGTTTTTTGGATTTTTTTGATAATTTAGTTGGTGATGGTTATGCAGAATGCACTTTTGGAATTTGCAAGGGTGATAAGTGCAAAACAGCAGACGGTTGCTGGTACCTTACACCACATCACTGTAGAGGTAAAAGACGGGGTTAATAAAAAGGTTTATGAAGCCAAGGTTTGGGAAAAGTCTTGGTTGAACTTCAAGGAGGTGCAAGAGTTCAAGCTCGTCGAAGATGCTCCTGCGGAGTGAAGTACTTAACTAGGTATTTTATTGCACTTCACTATTGCTCTCTTGCCTGTTTCTTAAATATGAAGTGTTTATGAATGCAAATCTTCAATATTACTTATTAGTTTTTGTGGACATATGAATGAAAAAATGAGTTTAGAATGATTAGGGGAAGAAATGAGTTTATAAATGATTATGTGATTTCCATTTAGATGGATAGTGGTGATGATATGTTGCTGATATAATATTGTTGATTTTTCGTTATTTGTTTGTGACAAGGGCCGGTGAATGAAAGAGTTTCTCCTAAAGCAAATTTTGAGTGTTTTATACATTAACTGAGAAAGTTTTAATTTGGGCCTTTTTCTACTAGCAAGAAAGGTCTTTCTTTTAAAAAAATTGATTAGAAATACAAAATAAAATTTTTTTAGGAGTAAAATCCTAGCTTTTGTTGCTTGAGCCTTGAGCAAGCCTAGCCTAAATGTGACTAATGCCATAGAACTTTCAAAAGGAGATTGTAGTTGTATTGATTTAAAGATCACAATTTTGCCTTTCGATTTTGTGCCAACTTTTTCATTGAGTTTTGCTACTTACTAGTGTTATATGAGATGAGTTTTGCTCAACATGAGAAGAGAGTAAAAACAAATATTGTGGTAGAGAGAGAAAACAAGTTAAAGAGTGAGAGAATACATTTGCTTTCACAAATAAACTTATGTTGGTATAGAAGTTAAAAGTATAATATACTAGGAATGGATTGATTCATGTGGTAAGAGACTTGATCCCCTTAAGAAAGTGGTAAGGAGTTTGATCCCTTAGGAAAGTTGGTTGGGATAGAAGAACCTATCGTGTGTGACCTACAACTTCCTTGGCGGAGAATAGTCGCTGCTAAACGGCAATGGAAACTATGTAACCAAAAAAAGAAGTTAAAAGTATAATATGATGGTGAATAGGTAAAAAAATGTGAAAAGTGAGTGAGAGAATAACTTTTGTTTTTACAAATGAATGTTGTTCGTCCAAAGAGTATAATATTATGGTGGAGAGGAAAGGAAAAAAGAAGTAAAAGAGATAATATGTTTTTTTACGAATAAGCATAAGTTCCTTCAAAAGGTGTCTAAAACTATTATGGTGGAGAGAAAGAGCCATAGAATAATTGTTTTTTGGTGCATGAGATATAAATTGCTTTTGGTACTAATTAACATTATCATTTCACATTTATTCCATTATGTTACTATCACTTTATCTAACAACCTGACATAATGCCATATGCTCCTTGATTTTTCAGGTGACTAAAGAATAAGCATTATGTACCCAGCATGGCTTGAAGGTGAAAAGCCTAAGGATCATGTTATGTATGTATGGAATAAATCTAAAACATTGCATTTGGGATTTCTTACTTTGTCAAGAGTGTTGGAATTTTAGTTTCATCACAAATCATATATGAATGAAATTAGTTTCATAACTAATTTTAGTTTTAATGAGTAAAACATGACTGTGATTGGCCATAACGGGGTTTACGTATATCATAACACTCTCCTTGTGTATGTTTATGTAACGATATATCCAACAACATTGATCATTTTATTTGAGATTCTATTAATCTAAAGTGAGCATCTTGATTTGAATGTTCAAGATTGGTTCATCATATACTTATAAAATCTTTCTCGCCACAATGGCGCACTTTCCTCTTCCTCGTCACACTTTCTCACAACAGTTGTAGAAAGAAAAAGAATGAGGACATAACGACTCATGGCTCAGGCCAATATGTGGCATATTTTTATGATTGCCTTAAGCTCCATTTTGATTGAGGCAGTATCATCAATTAGATCAAGTCAAAAAAAAGTGAAACATGCTCTCAAAAATGCCATCAACGAATTTCAAAATATTGAACAAACATGTATGTTGAAATCTTATGTGATGCCTACCTTGTTGTAGTTACGGTGTCGGTTGTACCGATTATTTGGAGGCCTTGTTCGATTATTGAAATTGATCTCTTAATAAATACAGTATAAAATACAAAAGAAGTTTAAAAGAATATCCTCTATTGAAGGCCATGGCCGATGGGCACTAGAGAAATTCAAATCTTAAATAAATTTTGCTTAAAAATATAGGTATTCTACCAAAATTCAAAATATTAAGAATTTACCATTATTGTTTTGGTGATCATAACAAATAAAAATACATGGAAGTAGAATCAATCTTACTAACGAGTACTGGCCCTAGGGAACTGCTTAAAGATTTAAAATAAATTATTTAATCAAAATATTAAATATTTTTTACTTAAAAACCACTTTTTAGAGTAACCCTTGACGTACTTATTTCTAGTTCAACTTCCAATATTTCCCACAATCCTCGTTAACAGTGGCAACCTCATATCCCAAGATGACAAGTGAATTGCATCAACCACAACCATTACTCTCCCTACTACACTACTCGTGTGCTGTTTTTGTTCTTGGAATTCCATCACATTTTCTCTCATTATTCTTTTCATTTAATACCTCATTATTGCTTACCCCTTCATTTCTCTCAAATCTCACCTATTTAACCTTCACATGCAATTCTCCAATACATCTTCCATCCAATCCTTTACAATAGATAATAGTATTTTCCTTTTTTACTCTCCTCAGATCAGTACTATGCATGAGACACTACTTCCCGAAGACTGTGAGGAGGACTATGATTGGACAACTATGGCCTCTCTACTACCGATGGAACCGAAGGAACAAACCGTTGAATTAGTTGAGCACCTGAAGTCTGATCAATGGCTCATGATTCCTTCTGGATTAGGAATTAATCCTGTCTCACCTGCTACAGGTCGTGCTAATCCGTGTCCTGAGCTGATTACAAGATATTGGCAGATGACACGAATGACATACGATCGGATGAAAGAACTGATGCAGCAAAACACTCCTGCTGCCACTGTGCTGGCAGAAATTTCAATGCTTGAGTCTACGCATGGAACAGCTTTGTTTACTGGCTGGGGTACTGGTCCAGCAGGTGGCGAGGCTGATCCGAAGAATGTTGTTGATTCTGTTTACAGGTTTGTTAGTGAGAAAGCTGAAATGAATTTCGATGTACGTGATATGGGTATTTTGAATGCAGACGATATGTCTGTCACTGATGTTGCTTGGAGGAATCTTAATGATGTTACTATTGAAAGGTTGAATTTGAAGATAAATGAATACAGTATGCAACAACTTGCTGCGCTGAATTTTGCTCCCTGTGCCGGCTCGGCATTAGCAGCCTGGACTAGATCCTATGGAGTCGGTTGTGGCATTATGCCTCATTCGACATCAAGAATGAGGAAAGAGTATTGTTGGACTGATTCTGTTGCTAAGATACAAGATTTAAGAGCTTGTATGGCTTGGGAGAAAGAGAAGTACTATTCTGAAAAGCCAATTAACGTGGTTTGCTTGAATATTATTGTACTGTTTGGTCTATTTCATCTCAATAAGGATCGTACATTTCGTAATAATGATTCTAATATGAACCGTATATGTACTTCTTGGCTTAATACTCTTTGTTCTATTACAACAAAGAGAATGCAGAATGAGATTCTTAATCAGAAAGAAGCACTTTGTAGGACTGCTGCTCATCCATTTGGACTGGCACAGACATACTGGCTTGGACAGGTGCTTGGGAGGATGCCTGATATGTTGGCATCAAATCTAAAGCAGCGGATCGATGCATCGCCTCCGCCAGTGCAAAGGATTATGATCTGTGATGCTACTATTACCGAATGGGGGAAGTTTCGGGCGAGTGAAGAAGTGAACATTATCTATCGAAAGCAGATTGAGTTGATTCGCCAGGGTGTTGGATTAGTTAGAGAGTGCCCTCCTGGTTATTCGGAGCTGTATAAATTTTATGGTTTGGATGAGAAAAATGTTTTGAGCAGGGAAATAATTGAAGCTGTAGATACATTGATGCCAGCAGTATTTGGCTTTGCTAAATCAAAATATGGTGATAAACGTATAACTATGGCTATGTGTCTACAAAGTGTGAAGAGGAATCATGGAGTAATCATTAACTGGTGGACAAAAAAGTGGAATATGGAAATTGATTCAATGGATCGGAAAGAGGGTAAGACAGCATATTCAACATCCATTTCAAGTTAACATAAATTTATGTTTTTAAGTGGAAGGTTCTACAAACTAATTTATGGTTGTATTTTGTTAGAATGGATCAAAATTCTAAAAATACTTTGTTTGTCACTGGTTATAGTGGATTAAGTCATTCGAGTGAAGAAGGAAAAATCTCTTTGTAAGGGAAGGATAGACTTGATAACAATTTGTGGTGATCGAACTAGTATAAAAGTACTTTTGTATTCTTTCTTTTTCTCTTTACTATTTTAGTATTTACTTTAATTTCTTTCAAAATGATTTTCTAAATAGTTTATCTCAAACAAAGGATTTTGTTAATAGTTTACTTTAATTTCAATTATAAAATACAAGATACTTAATAAATCAAAGGTACCAAGAACTTAATTTTCTTATTTAAAATGAACTCAATTAATCAAATTGATGAACTATTTTGTATAGGGATGGTAATGGGTAGGGTATGGGTAGGGTATGGGTAGGGATGGTAATGGGTAGGGTCTCTATCCCCATATCCGTGGTTTGAAAAAATACCCGTATCCATCCTCATACCCGTGTGGGTGACACTCTTTGTCCCCGTCCCCATACCCTATGGGTACCTAAGTACCCATACTCGTACCCGTTACCCGCATTTTTGCTAAAAAATAAATTGATCAATTATAAAATATCATATCATTGTAATATAATAAAAAAAATTAAAGATTTTAAGGTTGACTCATGAAAATTATAAACAAAATTATTAATAATATCATACTAAAGTTCATTTATCTATATATTGACATATTTGGATTATGTTATCAATAAACATTTTTATTAAAAATATGTAATAATATAATAATGTTGTATTTTTTAAAATTGATTTACATATATTATTATATAATAATATAATTAAAATAAATAAATATATATTATGTGGGTATATGGGGTGGGTACTAAGGTACCCGTACCCGCACCCATACCCATTCAATTTTGCGGGTAATTATCTATACTCATGTCCATACCCAAAATGCGGGTTTTTACCCTATCTATTGTGGGTATTTTTTGTGGGTACCCTCTAGGTATGAATAAATTGTCATCCTTAATTTTGTAATATACTATAACAAACAGTTTTGTTTTGGTTAAGTAGTGTAGTGACCGAAATTCCACATTTTTTAAGGTGAATAAGTGGAATTTGCAAGATTAAAACTCCTACTCTTACATATAAATATAACATCTTTACCAACTGAGACTGAGTTAAACTTACGGAAACTTCTAACATAGAAATTTTCCGCACAACAAATCAATTATGAGCTTAACAATGCAATGTATGCATATAATCAAAAAGAAATTACCCACAACTACAAAGTTCTGATTTTTACCCTTAAATAAAAAACACTTAAGTCAAATCTATCACAAAAAACCAATTTGATACAAAAGAATTTTATCAATTTGTACAAAAAGAGAGTTTGTTATTTTATGAGAATTTTAATTTTATGCACTTTTAAAAAAAATAAAAATATTTATGAAATTATTTTAATTTTCTTTTTTTATTGTTTTCATCATCAGTTTAATCCGGTTCAGAGGGCAGTTTTGGTATTAAATGGTTTCAGTGCCCTCTCATCGCAGTTGCGGTTGAGAGACCTATCAAGTTCAACGTTAATCATCACTGAACCAATTAATGATTGATAAATTATTTTAATCTTTTAGTGTGCAATTATTTTTCTCAAGAATATAAAATTTTCCTTTTCTAGAGAATCACAAATTGTATTAACATAAATTGCAGAATTAAGGAGATTACTATTATGGTTTAAGAAAAAGATACCAAATGTATGTATTAGTTCAATCATTTTCGTTCTAGCTTGTGGCATACTCTAGTTCTCTCATAACTTGCGAGAAAATTTCTTCCATTTTTCCATTAATGTAATTTATGACTTTGTTTTGACTTTGTGGATATATAAAAAATATCCTTATTGTCAAAAAAAAGAAATCCTTGATTTTTCTAAATATAAAATGGTAAAGAGACAATAGTTAAAGAAACAAAAATGGTAATATAATTTTAAAATTAATGAATTTAATGTCTTGAAATTTTTTTAAAACTACAATTTTTACATTTTATTTCTATATTTCTTTAACCATTGTGCTATACTAGTTTTTTAACCCGTGCGCACGCACGGTTCACTTTTTTTTCTAATTTTTCAAACTATTAATTTAATTTTAATACCAAATAGAATGTATACAATAATTAATTAATCAAACATATTAATTATATGGGCAACACTCACTAACTGATGGACTGAAACCTACCAATCGATATATTGTTTATCACATGGCCACAAAAGGTTCACAGAAAGTAAATTTGAATGACACATCCAAAAAATGAATTGCTCAGCAACAAAACTACAATAATTACAATACAAATACCTTTAAAATAATAATAAAAATTCTACAACACCAAAATAGCAATGGTAATAATTTTAACTACTAAAGCATAACACTATGAAAATAGTAGTAATAACATCAATACATTTTATTCAAATTCTTTGAAAGACTTCAAGATAAACAACATTTACAGTAGAAGTTATGATACATTTTAACTCGATCACAAAGATCAAGGGCAATGTCCTGAAGGTAATTGGTCACCTGGAGATTAAATAAAAATACACTGAATTTTAATTTAACCCCTGATATAATATTCGCAGTTGCTAAAAATAACTATCATACTATTCATATAGCGTTTTTTGCTTACAAACAACTGGATTAGCATGCTAACATAAGAGGTTATTTTAAAATAAATTTGAAGTCTTGTACACATGTAAGATAAGATACAGTTCTTCGGTTTGCAGGCTTTGAGTGGCATTTGCTATCATAAAGTCGTAGTGCAACTAACAGGTATTGCAAAAGAGAGTTTGTAGCTGCTTCAGGTACTGCAACTAACAACAGGTTGCATCAGAATAGTGTGGCATGCATGAAAGGGAGAAAGTTTTTAAAAATATCAATCTTCTATATACTATATTAGTATATTTACAAATCTATCAATGAAGGTTATGAAATCAACACGAATACCTCAAGAGATAAAAGATTTTTAAGTGATAAGAGTAGTGATCAATGCCTCAAAGACAAATGATTAAAAGGATTATTAAACCTTTTTTAATGAGTGACCAAACATGTCATGCTGGTATAAATACTATATACTATATTTTTACATGTTTTCCAAGTATAGTGTATGATATTCATTACCTGATATAGTATAAGAGATTTCTTTAACATATGGAAATGTCTTATAAGTAATGGCACCTAGTTATGACTAAAAGATCAATGTTCCCAAATACTTTTTCAAAGGACTATGGTCTCCAAAATTGCAGAAAATTTATTCTTCAATTTTCATCAATGTCCCAAAACATCAACATTATTGTGTGCAACATCAGGGGAATCCTCATTATCACCACCAAGCAAACCATCATGATGATGGTGACCTTTATGTGCCATTCTCTTTATATTCCTATAAGTATCATCAATATCAGCATACAATCCAAGAGCATCATCTTCATCTGTGCATTCTTCACCTGCATCTGAATTCTTTTCACTACATCATGCATGTTTGCATTAGATATATCCCATATAGCATAGCATGACTAAATACTTGGAATGTAACATAAAATCATATTTATAAATTGATCAGCAACTGTATGAAGGAAAAAATTAATACCTGTTCATTAACCAAAAACATATTCATAAAAGCAGTTTCTGAATATAAAAATCTCCCTATCTACAAACAAACCAACATCACTACCAATTTAACAATTTATGTAACTATCTATACAAATACATTAATGAAGTCGTCTATTATGCGACACTTCTGGAAAGAAAGTGACTGATTCTACATGATTACAGGCTTAGTGTAGCAATAAACACTCTGTGGACCAGCCTATATAAGAACTAAATGAATCGATGATGTATAGAAAAATCTCCAAAAAAAAACCATCAAATGCCTCGAAAGTTAAATAGAAATTAACTTCAACATAAACATCTTCCTCCCTGTGGAGTAACGGCTATGAAATCCTTTTCAACAAAAACTAAAATGAAATCCTTTTCAACTAAAGAGAGCCTTTTCATCTAAAACTAAAATCTTTCTGGGATAGGTTGCAATAAAAAATGCAAAAACTGAAAAGAAAAGAAAAACTAATTAATAAACAATATCATGTGCTTCCAACAATGTTGAAATGGAGACTTCTATTCTATTGTTTCAATCATCAGCAAAAATTTCCAAACTTTTCCCTTTGGAAGAAACAATATTGCGAAAATCCAACTTCTTTGGCTTTTTAGTCACTTTAACAAATTCAGAACCATTTGAGATAACCCTTTTTTTCACTTCAATCTTAGAAACTAAATGAGTTAATGCAGATTCTAATTCCAAAGAGTTATCATCATTATCATTATGATTATTATTATCAGAAAATTCAGCAATAGAATTGATACCACACCAAGGTCTAACATCTCTACTAAGCATAATCAAACTCATAGCAACTTCTTGTTCTTTTTCTTCCTCAGAAACAGAACTTGAAACTAAAGAATTTGCAAAAAATTCACAACAGAAAAAGAAATGTTACCACTATTTATGTACCTTGTTCTTAATCTTCTTTTGGATCTTCTCTTTCTTGGAAGTCATCAAACCGTACAGAAGCTTTGCTATCTCAATCTACATCCCTGATGACGACAATTCTGATGTCTTGGCAACTGCACCAGTAGCTTTCTGCAACATAACATGTACACATAAAAATTGAAGATTCAGTACTTCAAAATCTAATTCAAACATGTTAAAAAAAGTTCTAATTCAAACATATTGATGAGAATCCACAAAAAAAAATTTATCAAACACATGGTGGGCATATATAAAACTATAAACCATGATTGGAGCTTGCGATGAGCACTACACAAACTCAACGGAAATACTGACTAAGGTTTGAGATGAACACTCGACACACTCAATGGAAATACAATCACAACACAACACATTTATAACCATGATGATAAGGTGTGATGGAATTAAATTAATCGAATAAAATAAGGGGATTTGAATTTCAAAATTTAGCTCTGCAACTTTGGGGGGAAATCTATAATCAGATAAAACCTAATGGATAGAAGATACCTCCACCAGAAGAACAATTTCGCCTCATATAGAAATCACAGAACATACCTCCACCAGTAGATTTCAGTCGAGAATGTACAACTCCTCACGCGATGAAACATTGATACATGCAAAAGGTTCTGCGAGGAACAGATGGCAAAGGAATAGCTGAAGCCTAGCGAATAGGGGAGTCGACGAACACGGTAACGGAGATAACACGCATCGTTTCGTTATTCAATTGGGTGACCTGGCATATGGATGGAAACGAACATAAGGAAAGCGAAACAAACAAAACGCACCGTATGGTAATTTTTTTTGGGTGAGCTGGCAGATGGAAGTGAATCTACAGTAATGTTTTTACCATCTGTATTTGACAAGAGTATTGATTTCAAAAGTGCTATATAGTTAATAAAAGAAATACATCTAAAATTTTATAAGAGATCTATCTTATATTAAAAAATAATTTTTTTTATTTGATAAAGAAATTAAGAACGGAAAAAAGTCTTTTCCATATAATTTCCGTCCCGTCCGACCGAATAGTAACGTTTGAGGAAAAGGCAAACTTGCGGCCCAAGTTGATGACACGCATCTTGTAATAAAAGCATAAATTAAATTAATAATTAAATAATAAAAAGGAAGAGAGAAAGAAAATGTGAGTGAGTGAGGGCTTAGCAGCTAACCTCAGTAGTATACAACAACAACATAACAACATAGTCTGTCTGTCTGTCTTTGTGACTTTGTCCCAAATTGTTTGGAAATAGTCAGCCGCCACCACCAACCTTCTCCGACGATCCTCCTTCTTCTATGGTTCCACAGTCCCCCTTCTGAACGCAAATATGCAGGTACTTTACCTTTCTTCATTCTTCACCTACATTCGTTAACTCGCTTCGCTACCTCCCAGTCCCACCACACCATTTTTATATATATACTCTGCTTTTTCTCTCTTAAAAAAGGGTTTTTTATTTTCCAATCATTTTATTATTCCTTTTTAATATGACCCTGTTACTAGGTTTGGTCTTATTGGGAGGGATTTGGGTAGTATGCTAGAGGTCCTGGGAAAAGAAACAAAATTTAATTTTGTGAGAGGTTTATTTTGTAATGAATTGTTTAAAAACATTCAACTATGATTGCTAGGTCTGGGGCGGATGTCGGGGTTCGAACCTCGGTCCCTCCGCTTTGGATTTGTGAGTCTTAAGCGACTTGTCATTTCGTGACTATCTACTAAGAAGAAAATTCAACTATGAGTTTGCGAGTTGATTTTTGGAGGGTTTTTGAAGAGGAGGACTTTTGAGTGCTAAGTTTGTATTTTGATATGTATTTTATATTTTTAATAAATAAAAAAGAACAACATGATATATTTATGTTATTCTTTTAATTTTTTTTAAAATGTCAAATATATATATTAAAATGTGTAGATTTAGCACTCCAAAGTCTTCTCTTCTGAAACCCTCCAAAGTCTAACTCCTAAACACACCCTTCGTGGTTGTGGCGTTTGAGATTAATGTGATTGCACCGACATTTTATTTGTGTTGGTGAAATCATCTATTTTCAACTGTAGCTGATTTGGTGTTGTGATGATTATAATGTAGACATGTTTAGACTTTAGAGTTTGTCTTGGGTCCAATGATTTAATGTCACAAAAATAGTATTTTCGAGATGGTTCCGATGTTTGTATATGACTGTATTTTCGAGATGATTTTCGATATGACTGTAGTTCTTGTTGTTGCTATATTGTTTGTGATGTGGAGAAAAGTTTTTCGGAATATTGACATCTTACTGCTAATGCCGCAGAATATGTTACGATCAAAACCAATCAGTACCCTTTCTAGCAGTGCTCGGAGCTTTTTCCTTGGTGGTACGCGATGTAATGCACCAGATGCCAATTCGTGCACTTGCAACGAGGACGAAACATGTGTGTCAATAAGACAACAGAGGAAGAAGGAAGTTTTACTTGCGCAGAAGCCAACCTCTATAGTAGCCAAAACTACATCTCGGGTAGAAGGAACCTATGTTTCAGTAAAACCGGCAAGTGGAACAGGTACTACTCACAAGGTTGAGGGTGCTGGTCAATCTGGCAGTGTACAACAAGTCAGGTCTACTTCACTTCCATCAAGTAAATCAGACACTGTAACATATTCTCGTGCGGCTGGTGATATTCAGAATCATGTTGCACACTCATCGCCTCATGATGGTGAACAGTTTTATAGGGCAGGTATTGCGGCTGTCAATTACATTTCTGATTTAGTTAATTCTAAGCTTCCTTCATCAGATGGGATGGGTATGCTAAACTACTCTACAAATTGTATGCTTGAACCTCCCTCTGTCATATCCAACATCAGATCTTCCAATGTGAAACAAATTAGACAGGAGAGCTTTATTAGTGTTCATCCCAAAGCACCTGTTTCGACTCAACCGGGGCCATCAAACAATACAAGTAATTATCATGGTTCAAAGTGGAAAGGTGATAAGTCAAAGATAGGTAAAGGCTTTAAGCATGTAGCTTCTTCTGGGACGGAGAAGTCGGAGGTGGCTCCCAATATTCCTTTCAATAATCATGACAGCAGACCCTTACCACAGAGGACAAGAACTCATTCAAATCGATTTGGTTCCAACATGCAAACTTCAAACTCACAGATGATGGGGTCGTTCAAGGAAAGCTTCAATAAACACCCCAGGGATCTGAAAACGACACCAGGATTTGCTTCAACAAAAACACATTATACAAAGACAGGCCGCCGTGATGTGGAGGTCGTTAAAGATATACTGCAACATTTAAAGTGGGGTCCTGCTACAGAGGAGGCTCTTTATAATCTGAATTATTCGATAGATGCATATCAAGGTAACCAAGTCCTAAAGCAACTTGAAGACCATTCTGTTGCTCTAAGCTTCTTTTACTGGTTAAAGCGACAACCGGGCTTCCGGCATGATGGGCACACTTACACAACAATGGTTGGTATCTTGGGGCGTGCAAGAGAGTTTGGTGCAATAAACAAATTGCTAGATCAGATGGTCAAGGATGGGTGCAAGCCTAATGTTGTAACATATAATCGTCTAATTCACAGCTATGGCCGTGCAAACTACCTAAAGGAAGCGCTGAATGTCTTCAATAAAATGCAGGAGGAACGATGTGAGCCTGATCGTGTCACTTACTGCACGCTCATTGATATCCATGCAAAAGCTGGATTTCTTGATGTGGCCATGTCCATGTATGAAAGAATGCAGCAAGTTGGCCTTTCTCCCGACACGTTTACTTACAGTGTGATGATCAACTGTTTGGGAAAATCTGGTAATTTAGCTGCTGCTGACAGACTATTTTGTGAAATGGTTGATCAGGGCTGTGTTCCTAATATTGTCACCTACAATATCTTGATTGCTTTGCAAGCTAAAGCAAGGAATTATGAGACAGCATTGAGACTATATCGTGACATGCAGAATGCAGGATTTAAACCCGACAAAGTTACATATAGCATTGTAATGGAGGTGCTTGGTCACTGTGGGTATCTTGAGGAAGCAGAAGCAGTTTTTGTTGAGATGAAGCAGAGGAATTGGGTTCCAGATGAACCTGTTTATGGTCTTTTGGTAGACTTGTGGGGAAAGGCTGGTAATGTTGAGAAGGCTTGGGAGTGGTACGCAGCAATGCTCAGTGCAGGTTTGCTTCCAAATGTACCAACTTGCAATTCACTCCTCAGTGCATTTCTTAGGGTGCATCGATTGCCAGATGCATATAATCTCCTCCAAAGCATGGTATCTCTCGGCCTAAGACCTTCTTTGCAGACATATACTTTGCTTCTCAGCTGTTGTACAGATGCACAATCACAGTATGATATGGGATTTTGTTGTGAGCTGATGAAAGTCAGCGGCCATCCTGCTCATTCATTTTTACTGTCAATGCCGGCAGCAGGTCCCGATGGTCAAAATGTGAGGGATCATGCAAGCAAATTCTTGGACCTGATGCATTCAGAGGATAGAGAGGGAAAACGAGGGCTTGTAGATGCAGTGGTGGATTTTCTTCACAAATCTGGGCTCAAAGAGGAGGCCGGTTCAGTTTGGGAGGTGGCTGCACAGAGAAATGTATATCCAGATGCTGTGAAAGAGAAAGGCACCTGTTACTGGCTTATAAATCTTCATGTCATGTCTGATGGAACCGCTGTGACCGCATTGTCTAGGACACTTGCTTGGTTTCGCAAACAGATGCTGATATCTGGTGTTAGCCCTACCCGGATAGACATCGTGACTGGATGGGGACGAAGGAGCAGGGTGACAGGTTCTTCACTTGTGAGACAGTCAGTGCATGAACTGTTGCGTCTATTCAGTTTCCCTTTTTTCACTGAAAATGGAAATACAGGTTGTTTTGTAGGTTGTGGAGAGCCTCTTAGTCAATGGTTGCTCCACTCTTACGTCGAAAGAATGCATTTAGTCTAAGTTATTTGCTTGGTTGTTGCACCCCAATTTTGCTGTGTTGGATTGTCATTCTAGCATTTAACTCTTTGATATATCACAGTACCCATTATTTAATCTATTATTCTGCCAAGTTTATGTAATTTTGGAATGGTATAATCTTAAGGATTCATTTTCAAAATATCTGTAATATGTGTTGTGTTGCAATCTGTGATTTTGGACATATCAATTAGATCTTCATTGACTACAAAAAGGATTATAAAAACCAACATACAATTTTGACTGCCTTTCATCTCATATATAGACTATAGAGATATATTTTTATTCCCAACTTTAACTTGGTCCCTCCTAAAAATTATTCCACTTTAATCTTTTTGCATTTTATAGGAATTGTTTTGAGAACTATAATGGTCATCCATATTTTTACAATTGACTTAGTCAACATTCAATATTGACTGCCTTTCATCTCATATGTCATTGTTTGGAAGCATAAGTTAATGGTCGTCCATATTTTTACAATTGAGATAATGACTTAATTGATATCAGTTTAAATAAAACAAGCAAGGATTTTTAAATATGTAATTCGTATTAAACTGAAATCAATTATGTAGCTATTTTAGCCGTAAAGATGAGGAGAGTTATGTGTTTTTATTGTTGACAATTGTTAGAATTTTTTTTATAATTTTAAACATGGTGAACTACTTATAAAAGATTATTAAAACACACAAGGTGTACATGCTTAAAGGATTATAAGAACTTGGATCATAAGCTAACAATTGAAACATGATAATTGTGAGCTTGTTAAATCATACTATCTTATTGGAAAAATATTAAGAAAATTTGAAGTGAATCAGTAATTGGATGGTTCCTCCAAAAGTTCAGGAAAGCTTAGAAACATCTCATTTTCTTGATCAAGTATGGCTTCAACAAATGAAATATCTGAGGATGATGACATAACCTCTTTCTTTTTCTCTAAATATTGTTCTTCTTGCAGGTTATTAATAGATGAAGCTAAATTAGCATCTTCTATAAGAAAATCATTCCAACTAAATGGTGCAAAATATGCTGTTCCTTGTGTTGAAGTTGAAGAACAAGCAGATGAGGTAGATAGTGTTGATGACAAACATCCTTCTCCAAACATCGATGTTTCCATTTTCGTTCGCAATTGCATTGATCGGTCGTTTGTGTTTCCGATCAATCTGTGTTGTGAATTAGTAGCAGCACTTGTAGTAGCACCTATATTTCCATAATCAGCAATGAGTTTAGAGAAAGGTTTGTGAGTAACAGGATCTATCCCCATTTGAGAAAGCTTCTTTTTCAGCTTTGTGTTCCAATTGTTCTTTACATCATTGTCTGTTCTACCAGGTAGTTGTTGAGCTATTATAGACCACCTACTACCGATGGCCGCATGAAGCTTAACGATTAAATCTTCTTCTTCCGATGTAAAGTTATCATGCTTAAGATCAGGTATGTAGCTACTCAACCTAAGCCTGCTACTTTTTCCACACCTCTTAACACCTGCAAAAACATATTCTTATCTAATGTGATTAGATTGTGTCTCACTAATGTGATTTTGTAAAATTAATTATGCTAATGCAGCAGCGTTAAAAGTCTTAGGAAGAGTTTGTCATTTATTTAGATCACACAAGGTTCGATAGATTAGTATCTGTAGTTGCACACAGAGAAAAAAAAAAGATTTGTTTTCTTAAAAACAAACAAGTCTCTAACTCTAACCTGTTTTTTTGGGGACAGAATTCCAATTACCAGAACCATGTTCCGATACAAACGTAGGTTTCTTTGCGTCTTCTTCTGCGAGCCAAACACCGCTTTTGACGACACTGTTTTTTTCACAACTTGAAGACCTCACCATGTTATCTGCCAATCCAATATCAAATGGAACTTAAGGGCTTTTAAAAATGCATAAGAAAATAAAACAAACACTCTTTGCAAGGTAAGAGAAGATGAGTTTATAGGTATCATATGTATGGAAGCAAGAAAAGCATGTTACGTTGTTACAAATTCAACATAATTTGCATGATTACTATCATCATTCACATGCAAGCAAGGTAATAAGAGATATATAAAAAAATTTAAGATCAGGTTTAAATCCGGTGAACTATTAGATTCAATTTAAGTGAATATATATCTTATTGTTGACACCAATGCAAAAAATATAGAATTTCATGACCACTTTCTAGATTAATTAAAGTGGGTCTGTTTGAATAAACAAGGCTAAACTACACATTTGGTCCCTTACGTTTATTTTAGGTTTCAATTTGGTCCCTTACGTTTAAAAAGTTTCAATTTGGTCCCTTACGTTTATTTTAGGTTTCAATTTGGTCCCTTCCGTCAGTTTTTGCACATGTGGCAGACGGTTTGCTTACGTGGCAGACGGTTTGCACACGTGGATTGACACGTGGACACCTGGACACGTTGACACGTGTCCAATTGAAACAGTGGAACAGTGGAGTTTGACGGAAGAGACCAACTAATGCAAACGTTGATAACGTAAGGGACCAAATTGAAACTTTTTAAACGTAAGGGACCAAATTGAAACTTAAAATAAACGTAAGGGACCAAATATGTAGTTTAGCCAATAAACAATTTATTTGCAGTTTATAGCACAAACGCTTATATAAACTATTCTTATTGGAAAAGTTAAACTAAAGATAAATTATTTTAATATATGTTGCGAGCTATTTCATAACCTATATTAAAGAACTTATGTAAATTTTCATAAGCCGAAACAAACTTATGAAAATTGTCATAATTTGTTTTTTTAAGTTCTTCCATACAGTCTCACAAAACTTACAACAATAGATAAGCTCAAATAAAGGCCCGTTTGGTATAACTTATTTTTGAGTTTATGTAAATAAATAAATTTTTATGTTGATTTAAAAGTTTCCACTATCAAAAACTTTATTTTTATAAATTATTTTTTCATAAACTATCTTAACAAACTTATAATAATAATATATAAAAACTTATTTATTTGTATAAGCTATTTTGCATAAGTTCAAAAATAAGCTATTCCAAACGGACCTTAAGTCAATCCAAATAGGCTCTAAGGTACATAGTGACATTATTGAAATTATATTTTTGGATAATTTATCCTTATAATTCACGTAATACGCTCACTATCTTCGATTTTTTTTAAGTCGATTGAACCAAACAGTCCTTTAGAAGCTGTGTTGTAATGAGGTAATAAAAGTGAAGCTGTATGCCTAAGAGTGATCATCTTTTATGTCTACTATGTTTATTTTTTCATGTTTGTTCGTTTGCAACTAGAGCCGTAAAAAATGGGTCGGTCCATTAGCCCACGGGCTTGGGCGGACCATCCTAAAAATTGGCCCAATGCAAGTGGGTCTTCTTGGCCCGAGTTATGTAGACCATATGAAAATTGGGTTGGGCCAGATTAGCTCATTGGGCTTCAGGCTGGCCCATTATAAAAGAAATTATGTTATTTTTGTAAAAATAATATTAATAATACCATAAAAATTATCATCTAATTGAAAAATTATTATAAAAATCAGTTTTGTTTCTGACATTTTATGGGTCTTAGGTCAAGCATAAAAAAAATATTTCATGTAATATAATACGTATTAATACATAATGTTTTACAAAATATCAAAAAAAATTACTTTTACTCGAAAATTCATAAGAAACAATTTTTTTGAGCATTTTAAGATGCAAAATTATTTATAATCTCATCAATCAACTTCAATGTTCTCTAACATATTATTCTCAATTGACAAAGTTGTCAAGTCATTCAATCTCTCTTGTGACATTGAAGATCTCAAGTAAATTTTAATCTACTTCAATTTTGAAAACTTTTTTCAGCAGATGCTACAATCATAATCAATGTCAATAGCCTCTACAATGTATGTTATCATCTTTAAAAATCCATTGAGGCAGTTGATGATATGACTTCTCTATATGTTCTAATTGATTAAACTACAATTAAGAGTTGAAGTTGATTGAGTTTAAAAAGAAATTGAGAGAAGATTCTCTTTGACTCTTCGGAAACTAATTGTGTTTATCGGTTAGTTTGTGGCACTCAAAATTTCGCTATTCCGATCAATTAACGTGAGTAGTTGTGTGGATATTGATGTTATGTGATTCAAACCAACCACTAAATTCTTTCTTTTATGTCTAGAGAGCAAGATTTCTCAATAACTAGAAGCTAATTTTGGATGTTGGAGTATTAAATTTTATAAAACAAAATAAATTATCAACTTAAACATTAGAATTTGAAAAATACTTTTTTTTTTTCGATTTAATCGCAACTTAGAATATGGAATTCAAAAGTATCAAATACAAAATGATCAACCAACATTTCTCAAATTTGAAAAAGAGTCAGAAGAATTGTCTAACCGAGATATCCATAAATAAGGATCCAAATGCATATAAACACAAATGGTTCAACGGAAGCAAGAATTTCCAGGAATATTTGGACCGTTTTATTTTGGAGCAGAATAGTTGTTTTCAAGTAGTGTTCGATTGATTACATATGAATGCATATTCGATTGATTGATCCGAGGTTATCCACAAAAAAGATTTGTCTAAGTCATTTTATCTATCTATCTATCTATCTATATTATAAAAGGATGACATGTTTTGCACATTCTCCCATTACCCTAGCAAGGTGACATCAAACATGATGTTACATGGTTCCCAATTGCAACCCTAATGTAACCCTATGGAATTCAAACATTATAATTGACCTAGCCAATTGCAAGGTGACAAGTGTGATCTTATTGTGGGTTGTGATGGAAACCTTATGGTGGACTGCGATAGGCACGCGTGCACAAGATCCAGATGGGGTATATATTTTTTTTTCCAAATTTTCTTCATTTGTCAAGTTTCTTTCTCTCTCTTCTCTTTTTCTCTCATACGCTCTTTCTCTCATCATCTTCATGTGGTTTCATGAAGCACAGCAAGAACACCATCGGTGTTCATCCCCATCCCCAGATTCCGGCGGCTGGCCACCGTGAATCCCAGATTCCGGCGAGCCACCGCCGCCGAAAAATCCCAAAAATTCAAAACCACCCCAAATCAAACCCGATTTAATCCAAATCCTCAAATTTTAATCTTGCATGTTTGAAATCCTCCATGAAATTGAGTCTTTGGATGTTTGAAGCTTCTATGAAATTGGACTTTTGGATGGTTTAATCCTCTAAATTCATGGTTGCATGTGTATTTGACTTCTCAAGTTCAATCAAGGTAAGAAGAATTAAACCCATTTTCTCTTTCTTTCCTTTTGCAATGAACCTTAAACCCCTTTTTAATTAAAAATTTCAATTTTTTTCCTGTGATTAAATTGAAGTGTGGAAAGAACAAACTCTATTTCCAGATACTTAAGAGGAATGAGAGAATGGAGATTAAAGCTTTGGAAAGTTAATGGAAATAAATCTTAATGTTTCAATTATTATGATTTTTGGTTTTTCTTTTCTTAATTACTGTTTGTTAGTGTTTGACCAATAAATAGTGTTTTTTTTGACAAATTAATCATATATTGTTTTTCCTTAATATTGAACAATATAGTTTTTATTTAATTAATTAATAATTATTATTACAGCTAGCTTAAAGGGTTATCCATTGTTTTGTGCTGCTGTGATGAAGATTTTTTATATGCTAATTGGTTATTACTATTATGAGCATTTAGGAAGTGGTTGATGAAAGTGAGGATCTTGATGAATATTATAAGAGAAAGGTTCATGAGTTTCCCTCTCAAAAAATATGCAGAGTATTTACAAGTGAGTTGCTTTATTTTTTTTCATGATTTGGTTTCTTTTTTTTTTTTTTCAATTACATGACTCATTCATAGTTTAGTTTAACTTCCACGTTCTTCAGTTAATTTTTCTTTTCACTTTTTGCCTACTTTACCATGCAACCTATTCCAAAAAGATATATATTTTAGTTGAAAATGATTTTATTTTAGTTTTAGTTGAAAAAGATTTCATAACTTTTAATCTAAAAATAAGAATAGAAAATTATGCTGAGGATATATTTGATTTTACAGTCTCATCAATATTTCAATGATTGTTAGTTAGCCTTTTATTTCTTTGGGTTTACTAGAATTTGTATTGACACAAACCTATCAAAAAAGAATTTGTATTGACACATAACTTTGATTGATCTACTATGTGTGGTTCACTTTTGTATTGTACTTATTATGATAAAAGTTTTAAAATCACTATTACAACTTATTACTATTAAAAATTTATAATTGACGAGAAGATGACAATTTTCATTGCTGACAAAATTTTTAAAATCTGATAAAAATTTATAACTCATGGGAAGATGATAATTTTTAACATCACTAACTTATAATTACCTTATATCATATCCTTAATCTAAAGCAACAACCATGATTGGCATAAATATGTTATTCCGCCAAACCCGTGCAATGCGCGGGCCGAGGACTAGTTTTCACTAAAAGTACAATCTTATTAAACTTAACAACACATATACATGAAAGGATATGACCATCAATAAGCAGTAGTAAACTTTTTTTTTTTTAAGCAAAAGAAGTGCAGAGGAAACCCACTGCACTATCCCAAATATATTAAACATAAAATAAAAGATAGTACAAAACTGGGGGGACATCAACCTGACCCAGTTAACCTTTTTGTAACAATTAAAGATAATACAATTAATTCTAGCTACAAGTGGTTTTAGATCCAACCCTAAAAGGTAAAAAACCAAAACAAACACGGACACAACGAACACTATCCAGCGAACCCACAAACGGGCGCGAAACCAAATAGCAAAAAAAAGGTGTGTCTATATTTATTGAGGTAATAAACGGCGAATGAAACGACCGCCAACACGGACCGAATCAAGTGCCAACCGTCCCCTGTAAAAATACAGCAGACACAAACGGCTCTTTCGAGCCAAAGAAACCAATATTGCAAAACACAGGACAAGGAAACCAAAACAGCAACCAGCCCATCAGCAACAAGGTATGGAGTAAATCGCGGCAAATCCGATAAAACAGCCACCGTAAAACAGCGACTACAGCGGATGAAAACCCCAAAGGGGTGAAGAGGTGGTGCAGATAACAAACCCACAACAGGTTTTAAAAGCCAAACAACCCTCCATCAAATTACCAGAAAAGCTTTGAAACCAAATCGGCAACAAAACGGAAAGAGTTGTGTAAAAGAACTACAGACAGCCACCGTCGCGCCGGAGGTGGTGTCTGTTAGACCAAATCCGAACCAAAGAGCACAAACCCAGACAAATCAAGCCAAGCCCGATCGGAAACAGAACGTACTCGTCGTTACAGATCTGGAAGAGGGAGGTGAAGAGGGCCATAGCCGCTCCTTGAACCGCCATGGATGGCGGCTACATGATGAAAAGAAGGGGATTGGATGTTAGGGAAAAGAGAGCGGCGGTGAGGTGTTTTCTAGAGAGAAGGCAGAGGAAAAGGTTTAGAGAGAGGTGTTTTTCAACTCCTTAAGTTCAATAAGCAGTAGTAAACTAAAAGTAATATGCAATCATAATAGTCCTAGGATGTATAAAAATTCTAAAAATATATATAAATGTATCTTTTGTTGGTTAATTTGGCTCTTAAATGTGTCTTATTAATTATTTTTTCATGGAATATTAGTAAATAAACGTAGTCCATAAAATTACTAGTAACAAATGACAATTATGATTTTGACACATTCATGAACTAAGTTTCAAAATTGAGCTAGAAAGACTTTTTTTAGGTTACAGGGATTAAATAAAAGGATTTTGGTTATATGATATCAATTGTCACGAGTTTTTAGTTTCTAGGACTGTCATTTTTTATGAGCATATTTTCCCTTTTCCTAACAATGTGGTTGCATGCAAGCATAATATTGAATAATAGAGTTTGAGAGAAGAAGATAATTTATTAAATATTGATTGATACTTTCAAATGAGACACAATACCTTTAAATACGATCAAAGACTAAAAGAGTAAAATAACATAACGTAAACTATTATTCAAAATATACTATTTAGCTATACTTAATTTCCATAACAAAAAGTTGCCTCAAGTAACAAACAATAATATTGATGATTGAGAAATTACAATTTGTACTTAACCACCAAAGAGGTGATGGACCTCATATATATAATAATCTTATCCAACTAACTATGCTAATAAATAATTAACATTTTACCCCAAGATATAAACGACCGACCGACATTCCAAAATATGTTGGAAACAAATTTCTTCCCATGGAAGAAGGAAAAGAACTCATTCAAGTTAAACTTCTTTGCACAAGCACGAACAACAAATAGTACTTATTTGCACTGTCCCCAAAGAAATGGAAAACTATATATGATGAAGAACACGATTATGTTATCATATTTCATCAAAATATGACAGATTCGTCTGGACAATGACCAGTTACCCAAATACACTGGTACTTAAAAAGTGGCTAACACAAGGGTGAATTCAAGTATATGGCCATGGGGCTCAAGCCCCCCAAAAAAATCATTCTTTAATAATAGTACTCCGTAATATATTTTATTTAAGCCCTTATGAGTAGGCCCCTTAACCACTGACTACTCACCAAAAATTTATCTTTTCATTTTTCAACTTTTCACGTTGTTGATGTATGATATAGGTTGTTTATCATCGAAAAAAATATAGACACTATTTTCCAAGGTCGTCCCAACATAGTTAGAGACTTAATGAACATAATGGCTTTTATGTATACTCAATTAAAGTATAATTTAATTTCATTATAATTTATTTCAATAAAAAATCCAATTTTTCAAATTCAATATTTTTGTCGTTTTCATATTTATTTCGTATATTTTATTTTTCTATTTTTCAAAAATATTTATTTTAACTTGGCATAAATATATCAACATACAATTTATATTTATTTCTACCTTTTTTATAATGTCGTTTAATTTAATTTTATCATAATTTATTTCAATAAATTTATATATATTATTTTTAATATCTTTTGAATTTTCAATATATTTTTTTCATTACTTTTTATATAGCATAAATATCTAAACAAACTAAATATATTATATCATATCCCTATTTTTGATTTTTTGTTATATTTAATACGAGTATTTAAAACCAAACTTTTAAAATTGCTTAAATTATTTGTTACTTCTTTATCTTTTAATGTTATATTTAAATAAAAAAAACCTAAAGTATATTGACAAAAAAAAAATACTCAAGTATTGCTCAAGTTATATATCAAACATTTTTTTACACAAGTTATATATCAAACTTGAACTTAATCTAAAATTAAGAATTTTACTTTAAATTTATAAATTTAAACGTTGCATAATTTAATTAAAGAAATGAAGAAAACACAAATAATATGTCATACAATTTTAATTTTATTGAATTTTTTTTGTTATAAATTAAAAGCATCTAGATATCAAGGTAGGGATAGAGATTCTAACTAAGTTCCCTTATCCTTCTATGTCTTCCACCTATAGCACGAACAACAAATAGTACTTATTCGCACTCTTGTCCCCAAGGAAATGGAAAACTATATATGATGAAGAACACGATCATGTTATCATATTTCATCAAAATATGACAGATTCGTCTGGACAATGACCAGTTACCCAAATATACTGATACTTAAAAAGTGGCTAACACAAGGGTGAATTCAAGTATATGGCCATGGGGCTCAAGCCCCCCAAAAAAATAATTCTTTAATAATAGTACTCCGTAATATATTTTATTTAAGCCCTTATGAGTAGGCCCCTTAACCACTGACTACTCACCAAAAATTTATCTTTTCATTTTTCAACTTTTCACGTTGTTGATGTATGATATAGGTTGTTTATCATCGAAAAAAATATAGACACTATTTTCCAAGGCCGTCCCAACATAGTTAGAGACTTAATGAACATAATGGCTTTTATGTATACTCAATTAAAGTATAATTTAATTTCATTATAATTTATTTCAATAAAAAAATCCAATTTTTCAAATTCAATATTTTTGTTGCTTTCATATTTATTTCGTATATTTTATTTTTCTATTTTTCAAAAATATTTATTTTAACTTGGCATAAATATATCAACATACAATTTATATTTATTTCTACCTTTTTTATAATGTCGTTTAATTTAATTTTATCATAATTTATTTCAATAAATTTATATATATTATTTTTAATATCTTTTGAATTTTCAATATATTTTTTTCATTACTTTTTATATAGCATAAATATCTAAACAAACTAAATATATTATATCATATCCCTTTTTTTGATTTTTTGTTATATTTAATACGAGTATTTAAAACCAAACTTTTAAAATTGCTTAAATTATTTGTTACTTCTTTATCTTTTAATGTTATATTTAAATTAAAAAAACCTAAAGTATATTGACAAAAAAAAATACTCAAGTATTGCTCAAGTTATATATCAAACATTTTTTTACACAAGTTATATATCAAACTTGAACTTAATCTAAAATTAAGAATTTTACTTTAAATTTATAAATTTAAACGTTGCATAATTTAATTAAAGAAATGAAGAAAACACAAATAATATGTCATACAATTTTAATTTTATTGAATTTTTTTTTTATAAATTAAAAGCATCTAGATATCAAGGTAGGGATAGAGATTCTAACTAAGTTCCCTTATCCTTCTATGTCTTCCACCTATAGCTCATATTATTAAGAAAAATAAGATAACTACAAGGGGGACTAGACTTTACCCCATAGAAATGAACGTAGAACAAATAAGCAAACCAACTCCTATTTAATCCTACTAGACAAAATAGCAGTCTCTAACACACAATTTTTTTTCTCTCAATTTCATCTATTAAATATGACTCTTGAAGTCATATATATTATTATTAATCATCAAAAACAACACCAACCAATTACATGCATGACACAAGTAACCAATTATGAAATTTGAATTAAAAAAATTAAAATTTTAATATTGATAAATCATACACAATTCTCTCATTTTCATGTATTAAATATGACTCTTAAAGTCATGCATATCAATTATAAAAACACTCACAATCATTTATTACATACATAATACCATAAATATATTAGAATTCATTTTCCACCCTCTTTTTTTTTGTGTGATGTCACATACTTGAGAATTAATCTCAAAAGGGAAAGATAAATTTAGATGACATACCAACAGGGGCGGAGGCACAGGGGGACAGGGGGTGGCTGCGGTCCCCCCTACCTCTTTGAATTTTTTTTATATAGTACTAGTAATATATGATACTTAGTTCTTTTTTATAAGTGACAATTGAGTCAATAAAAATTGATGTATTTGATTTATAATATAATTTAGATAAATCAATTTTTGTTGATTAAATTTGTCTCTTATAAAAAGGACAAGAGGAAGTACTACTATATATTTATATATATTGGATCTTTGTCTTTTACGGTAAAAAAAAGTGTGCAAGCATGAGATGTGTTTAGAGTAAAATTTGTTATAGACACTTTTTGAAAATGAGGCTCTTTGGTTAGTAATTGTGGTTGCTTTCTTTCTTGGCCATTTTGGTATGTGAAACTTATATATTGTTTTATTCATAGTGCTAAAAAGGACTTTGTATTGATTTTTAACTTGTAACATAAAACATGTTGTGTATTTTGTCTTACCTTTTGAGTGTTCTTTATACTTAAAAAACTTACATATATATAAATTTTTTATATATGTAGTAGTTTTTATATAAAAAAAAGAACATTTTATATATACTAAGTTATACGACATTTTTTATTCAAAAAAAGTTATACGACATTTTAAACTTAGTCCCCCTTATATTTAATTTCTGGCTCCGCCCTGCATACCAAATTCATTTAAATAAATAAAATAAAGCTAACCCACAACAATACCCTTAAGCACCTCAACCAACCTAATATGAGCAGTTAATTGAGGGAAATGACCAATCATATCCATAAACTCCAAATTAGACACCCCTTTAATTTTCTCATTCAAGTAGTGCCCTATGCTTAGTGGAACTGCCACATCATTACTTGACTGAATGATTGTGCAAGGTATCTCAACATTTTCAACCATATCTCTATAGTCACTCAAAAATACAGTTTTGGCCAAGGAAATTGCAACTTCACCACCCATATTTTTCAAGCATTTTTGGAATTTCTCAATAGAGTCAGCATCATTTGGATCCACTGCAATAGGACCATATGCTGAAACCCATATTTCATATTGAGACTTTATAGTTGAGATTAAGTTCTCAATATCTGATCTCTCAAAGCCTCCTATGTAGTCATCTGTATTTATATACCTATATGTATGAATAAATTTAGGATGTTAATAAAAACTATTCTAATATAGAGTTTTTTATTTCAATAAAAATTATCTATACCATAATTAAGCGAGATAACTCGTGAAATCGTATGAATTAATGTATTTTGTTGACCGAATTCACTAAGCTGGAATTCTGAGTCAACCTGTTGAACTCGTGTAAAATTGTGTGTTGACTGACTTTACAAAAAAATAAATTTGAGTTAATTAGCTTACTCGAATTTGCTATTTATACTCATGGAATCGTATGATTACTGTATGATTTCATGTATAAATAGCAAATTCGAGCAGCTCGCTTGTAAGCTCAAAATCGGGTAAACTCAAAATTGTGGCCGAATTCACTTAGCTAGAATCACGAGTCAACTTGTTGTCAATCGTGTAAATGAAAAGAATCATATCAACCTCTATTTCCATAAGACAACGTCTATCGCCGTTTTAATTTTAAACATTTTCAACAATTAATGCATAGTAGTCCATGGTTCATATTAGAATTTACCATTTCCTAAAAAAACCACAACATTATAGAGAGCATGCATAGATAAAGATGAGAGTACTGCCTTGGGGAAGCACAAAGAAGGACGATCCTTTTAAAGAGCTCAGGTTTTTTAATAGAAGCAATGCAACCTATCATAGCAGACATAGAATGTCCTACAAAAGTGATACAGTTAAGGTCCATCTCAACCATAAGAGTGATTAAATCATCAGCATAAGGTTCATAGGAATTATATTTGGAATGACTATAAAGGCTTTTATTTGTAATAGCTCCAGAAAATGGCCAATCAAATAGAACTAGACTGTAATTTTCAGCTAAAAGAGGAACAACTTTGTCCCATATAGACTGGTCTGTTCCAAAACCATGACATAAAACTATTGTTTCATGTCCTGAACCTATGGTTCTAGCATTCAAATCTGTTGAGAGGCTCTTTTTTGGTGTAACCATGTTTGTAAATGGTTTGATAAGAAGGAGAGTAAGAAAACTATATTTAGTTGGAGTGAACCTATGGTTCACTCCATGTTTGTAAATGGTTTGATAAGAAGGAGAGTAAGAAAACTATATTTAGTAAGAAAACTATTGTTTCATGTCCTGAACCTATGGTTCTAGCATTCAAATCTGTTGAGAGGCTCTTTTTTGGTGTAACCATGTTTGTAAATGGTTTGATAAGAAGGAGAGTAAGAAAACTATATTTAGTTGGAGTGATTTTGTTTATGCTATTTGATCTCTAGTTATAGTGCTAATGTGACTTATTATTTTGTAATATTAAAATTGGAAGGGTTTCCGTATAGCCTTGTTGGTAAGGATATGACTCATACTCATCGAGTTATCGATAAAGTGGAGTAAAAAATTTAGCATCAAAGACTAAGTCCAATGAGTATAATTTGATTAGTATAATCTTCATTTTATTTCTTACCAACATCAATCATTGTGTAGCTTCTTGTTTGTTAATTTGTCCTAAAAACTATTAGAAAGAAACTATGTCTAAAATATCAAAATTGTACTTTTGATGAGGTAGGGAAGTTGACAAATTCAAGATCCCTAATATATCAATTTGTGCCGGCCTTTCTTTGAGCAAATAGATATGATGTTGCAGGGAGTTGTTAATTTAAATTGGGTTAATTAATTATGTTAGTATCCAAAATATATTTTGTTTGTTTGTTCTGATCCTATAATATTAGAAATAAAAAATACCTTCATGACCAAAAAATAAATAAAAAAAACCTTAAAATGATATAAGGGCCCAAAATTTTTAAAACAAGGGATCAATACTTCATTTTCTTTTTGAAAATAGAGACCAAAAATAGTTTTTTAAAAAACTAATAGGTTAGGATTATCTTTTCATTATAAGGTTAAAATGATATTTTTGACAAAATGATTTTCTAAAAAATCTAAAACAAACATTATTAAAATGATAAAAATATTTTTTTATATTTTGTCTAAAAAAATCTGAAACAAACTGAGCCTAATTCAACAAGCTCAATGATTTGTAGTCTCAAGTTCCTGTACAACATAAGTTCAATCACTTTCTGATAACCAAAATCCATTATCTAAGCTCTCTATCTTCTCACCAACTAGAAAAGCATGCACCTGGTCTCCAATTTGAACCCAACTACAACCAGGATTTTTCTTAGCTCCCTTTGACTTCATTAATTCCCTCACCCTCTTTGCCTCATCCCATCTTCCAGCTTCTGCATACATATTTGAAAGGAGTATATAGTAACCACAATGGTCAGGCTTCAACTCAAACAAATGTTCGGCCGCCCAATGCCCCAATTCCACATTTCCATATATCCTGCAAGCTCCAAGTAGTGCACCCCATATGTTAGCATCAGGTTTAATAGATAAGCCTCTAATAAGGTCTGCAGCTTCTTCAATTTGTCCTGCTCTTCCAAGAAGATCAACCATACAAGCATAGTGCATATGTGTTGGTTCAATATTATGATCCTTCATTTTCTTAAAGTATTTATTCCCTTTTTCAATTAGCCCACCATGACTACATGCAGATAAAACTGCAATAAATGAAACTGAATCATATTCTACACCATCTTCCTTCATTGCTTCAAACAGGTTTATTGCAGTTTCCAATTCGCCAAGCATACCATACCCCAAAATCATAGTATTCCATGAGGCGACGTCCTTGTGTTGAATACGGTCAAATATTTTGGTTGCAAGATCGATTCGACCACACTTGGTATACAAATCCAAAAGGGAATTTGCTACAAAAAGATGAGTGTGGAAAAGTTTTCTTATCAGATGCCCGTGAATCTCCTTACCTTGCTTTATGGAAGCAAGATTTGCACAAGCTGATATGATACCAATGAATGAAACAATATCGGGCATCATACCGGAGAGTCTCATTTCTGAAAACAAATTTAGAGACTCTGAGCTGTTAGTTGTTTGAGAATAGCCTATAATTAGTATATTGTAGGAAACTTTATCCTTGACAGAAATATTGAAAACATTTCGAGCAAGGCTTAAGTGTCCGCATTTCGAATACATGTCTGAGAGAGCATTGGAGACGAACAAATCAAAGGCGTATCCAACCCGAATTATTCTCGCATGAATTTCTTTTCCGACATTCAGGAAACCTAATCTTGCACATGCTGGAAGAACATTTGTGAAGGTCACATTATTGGGGGTTTCTCCATGAGCTTGCATTTGCCTCACTAATTCTACAGCTGCAAAATGGTGTCTGTTCTGAGCAAAATTTGCAACCATAGCATTCCATGACACAATATTTCTATCGCCCATTTTATTAAAAATAGTGGAGGCTACATGCGACAAACCAGACTTCGCATACATATCTATCAACGAGTTGGCAATGAAAATATCAGACTCAACACCCGTCCTTAAACTAAAGCCATGGACTTCCATTCCCAACTTAAAAAGTCCTAATTCTCCTAATACCGGTAGCATACTAGATACAGTGACAGAGTTTGGTCTCATTCCTGCATCAATCATCGACCTAAACGCATCCAAAGCATCCATATATAGCCCTCTAAAAGAAAAACTAGTAATAACAGCATTCCACGAAACCTCGGATCTCTCTTCCATTTCATCAAAAACTTTCTTTGAAGCCTTCCCACTTCCGCATTTCCCATAAACATCAACCAAAGCATTTCCAACTTTTAAATGACCCAACAAACCAACTTTCAAAACATAACCATGCACAATTCTCGCCATGACGACATTCTCAGTATTTGCGCACACCGGCAACACGCTAACAACAGTAACCAAATTGGGTCTAATAACCGGCACAGCCGCAACCATCTCCTTAAACAAATCAAACGACTCCTCATAAAAACCCTGAACAGAACACAAACCAATAACAGTATTCCAAGATACCACATCCCTCTCAAGCATTTCATCAAACACCTTAATTGCATCAAGAAAAAAGCCACAATTACCATACAACATCAAAAGGGTATTTCCAACAAAAACATCCCTATCAAAACCAAACTTAAACACAACCCCATGAACCTCCATACCCTTATGAATCTGTAAAAAATCAGAACAACCCTTTAAAACAAAAGGGTAAGTGTGATCATCAGGCTTAACACCAGAACGAATCATGGTGTTATAGATAATAAAAGAATCAAAGAAACCAGCAATGGAATAATAAGCACGGATGAGGGTGTTCCATAAGAAAGGTGTACGGGAAAATGGAAGAGATTGTTGGAAGAGAAGAAGGGAAGTATTTGGGTGGGAAAAAGTGGCGTATTGAAGAATGAGAGAGGCGGAGATGGAGATACTTTGAGGGAGGAAACCATTGATGATGGCAAAAGCGTGAAGTTGGTTTGTTTGTGAAAGGGTTTGGGAAAGGTTGCAGAGATGAAGAAGGTTTGGGTGAGTGTGATGAGTGTTTGAAGATGAAGAAGAGAATGAAGAAAAAAAAGTGTTTTTGTTGAAATTGAATTTGAGTTTGTTGATAAAATGGGAATGGAATATCATGGAGATTACTTGTCAGTTAAGTTTGATGTTTGCTTCTGTCTCCTAAGAATGTAACATAGTTTGAGTTTAAGATTACTTGTCTTATAATCTGTTCAGATTTAAAATTTAGTTTTTTTCCTTCTATTGCACCAAAAAAGAAATAAAGATTTTTTTAGTGTAAAATTTATGATGTTAAAATCCTTAACATAACAATAACATTGTGTCTGCTTGTGAATTTGTATCTCTAAAATGTTGGTTACTGCAGGAATCTTAGCATTTTTTTACATTTTTTCTCTCTTAATTTTTTTTTCCTCTCTGTGATTTACTATCAATTATTGGATTAGGAGTTTAAAAAAAATTGGATTAGGAAGAAAAAAAAAAAAGATGTCTAAACCAAAATGACATGAGAGGATACATGTTAAAAAGATCCTTATTACTACTATTAGGACAAAAGTTAAAAAAGGAAAACCGCTAAAGCCCTATTTGGTAAAATTAAGCTATAAGCTAATTGATAGCAGATAAGCTAGCTTCATGGTAGTTGTTATTCAAGAAGATTTGCCAATTTTATAAACCACATACAATGAACAATACACACACACCTAGTGTTCATGTTCATTAAACTAATTCTTGCTTCAAATTTTAAAATGATATATATATATATATATATATATATATATATATATATATATATATATATATATATATATTTCCTTCACCCTAAAGCAAGTGCAAAACATGATTCACTTAAAAAGCTGCTAAATATACACATTTACCATATTACACCAAGATACAATGATCTGCTTAGCTACATTAACCACGTAAACGTCTCAACAACCACTTTTTTCTCAATCTCTCGTCTAATTTCAAAAACATCAATCCTCTCTTCTCATCAAAACATAAATATTCGCAAGCTTCAATGATGAGATCATCATCAAAGTCGGGTATATTCTGAACCTTTTCAACCACTTCCTCCAAGCACCCTGTTTTGTTACTTTCAGTCAATGCATCGGCTATCCGACCGATATCAGCGGCCATAACACTCATCATTTGAAGCATGACATCATCGGTGCGTCTCCGTTTTGATGGCTGCTTTGAATGTGATGATGAAGGCCTTCCCCCTGTTTGCTCAGATGAACCCAGCACTTCGTCACTTGCATTATCATGGCTCATCTCCTCTTCATTAGCTAACATCAGTGTTGGAGTTTCAGCATGCTCTTCAAAGTGAGGAGTGAGATTTACATCATCGTGCTCTTCAAAGTGAGGAGTAAGATTTACATCAGCGTCAGCATCAGCATCAGCATTCTCTACAAAGTTAGGAGTAATGTTTACATCAAACATCTCAGTGTCTTCCAACCAATTTCCACTAGCTTCCTCATTACCAACAACCAAACCTAATTCATTGTAGTTCTCTATTCGTTTGTCCCGCAGATGCCTAGCATCACGATGTTTCTGAATTAACACAGGCCAATAATTAATCAGGAACATATACAAACACATAGATATACTTACATATGATTTATAGTCAGGAATACATATAAACACATATATATCAAATATATCCCTTATTAACACCACTAATTTGCATTGGAATATCAAAAAGCAACATTGAATACATCAAATATAAAGGGCAAATTAGTAACAGTCCCACACAAGTCAAATAAAATTATTACTCCAACAACTTTTCTTAATACTCGTGTTTTTTGGTAGGGGTTCCTATATTTAGGGACGGAGGGAGTAGTAGTTATTACAATAATGGGTCTTTGATTAAATTTTAAACAGTACGGAATGAAAATAACAAATGGTTAAAAATTATGAGCAGATAACCATGTTTAATGACCTGATCTTGACATCCATTGGGTACTAGCTAAAGTACTAGAGTAGCAAATAAATGTAATAAATACCTTAATGTATTCATTCCATGTTGAGTCAGTTGCAACAACCATCTTACGTGCTTCATCCCACTCAAATCCCCCACGAGAAAGCATTTCCTTCATAAGGACATACTGCTTCCTCCATGTTCTCAACCTGCTTTTAATGTTTTCTATTGTTAAATTCAGGTTAAATCTATCATTTAGAACTGCTACAGTAGCTATGTAAGCTGAGGTCTTGAAATTTTTCTCAAGCTTGTTTCCCAACGTCACTTGCTTGACAAGCAGCTCTGTCAAGCAAAGATCCATTTCATCTGTCCATGTCACACTCTTTACTTTTTCCGTTGTAATGTCAGTTCCTTGGTGATTTGTATCTTGAACTTCCATAACATTATCATCTGTAGTCATACACATGTTAGCACGACTAGTGGCCATACCTGGTGGATCAATGTGGCCTATGATTATGCACAGTTCCTCATAGTTTCTGATAATCCGTCCTTTTAGAATTCGAGCATCAGGATTTATCTGAACCAAAAAATGCTATTTATATAAGATCAACAGTAATATCGTTGTGCTACAACAATACGATATAGAAATTTAAAGTAGGTCTAAAATATGTACCTTAATATAGTCATTCCATACAGAGTCATCTGCAATGACCATTTTTCTGTTTTCATCCCATTCAAATCCGCTCTGGCGCAGAACTTCTTTCAGAATATCATATTGTTTCTTCCATGTTTTAAGACGATTTTTAATATGATCTTTCAACATATAAAGCTTAAACTTTTCATTAATAGCCAACACAGCAGCTTCCAATGCAGCAGGTTTTAGTTTGTGGTCAAATCTGCTTCTGTTACCAAGTTTAATTTGCTGCACGAGAATTTGACTTAAACAGCTGTCCATATCACTTGTCCACCTCATATGCTTCATTATATCTTTAATATTGCTATCATAGTTAACTGGACAGACACTTTCAAACTCCAAAGGCTCATCACAAGGCTCAGAGTCATTACGATGCAAAGGCTCATTAAAATGGCCAAAGATGGTGCAGAACTGCTCATAGTTCTCCAGGACCCTAGCGCGGTAAGTCCTAGCATCTGGATGTGTCTGACATGATAGGAAAAATGAGGAACAAGAATTCATGCTAATAGGAACTGATATTTTAGTAAGACACTAGGAGCTACCTTCAAATAATGTACGAATAAAAAATACTGAAATAATAAAATATGACGGAAAAGAAAGATAATAACAGAGACGCAAGAATGCTTTATCTGTCCTATGGCTTCAGCCACCCGCTGATTACCCCAAATCAGGGACGGATTCAGAGGGGGGCAGGCAGTGGCCAAGCCCCCCCTCCCCCTCATATGTATGCTATATGTATATGTTTTATCTATATATTTTCAAGTTTCAATACTCATTCACACACTTTAGTACTTTTTTTATAATCAATTAATCACACACTTTAGTACTATACATACATAAAATAATATTATAAAAACACACATACAAAAATATAGTACATAGATATGGAGAGAGTAAACAGTGATTTAGTCCTTAAATGTATGCAATGTTGTCAGTATAGTGTATTAAAATTACAAATAATTTTTTAAAATTATGTCTTTTACAAGTAATTTTTTTGACAAATTAACTAACAAAACACATTTGGCGACCAAACTAACAAATGAAAGATACATTTGACTTTCAAAATGACTAACGAAAGACATTTTTAAGGATCAAAATAATTATTTTTATATTAGCATATATTATGAATATATTAATATTAATTAGTATAAATAAACACATTAATTTTATTATATTTCTATTTTTGACCCCCGTATAATAAGTTTCTGGATCCATCCCTGCCCCAAATGATATGATAATCCCATATCATCCTCTCCAATGTTACTACAAATTGTTCATTCTATTACACTCCTCACTTATTCCATATAGGCTTCTCCAAACAACTTATTTTTTGCCTATTCCTCTATTTGATTATTCGGTCTTTTGCTAGGAGGGGTTTTGTTTTTGTATATTGTAAAGGGTTGTTCTCTTGTTTCTAGGGAGGTTATAGTTAACTACTCTCCCTTTGTTCTTTGCTTCTCTTGTACTTCTTGTTATGGAGTTAAGCTTAATAAATTTTTCCATTTAAAAAAAAAAAACCGGATAGCAGTGCGGAGCGGCCAACGCCAAAACTGGGATAGCGGGATAGCCCCTATTTGAATTATTTAATATATAACTATATATTAATTAATACTATTTGAATTTTTTTATTTTGACAGGCACACAATTTCCCTGAATTACTTCATCTAAATAACATTTATTTGAAAAAATCATAACTCAATTGCCTTAAAAATAATAGAAAGAAGTTTCAAATGCATATGCAAATATTTGATGAGAAGCCTTAGCATTACACGGTAAGTGAATTCAAAAATACATACCTTTAGTCATTCCAAATTAATTTCACTTACAAGAAAAATTGATGATGACTTTTGAAAAGAATATAAAGAAAAATTCGGTTTACTACTGCATAAAGGTTTATCTCTTTTCCAAAGAAGATATATAATTCGAAAACCATTGGTATCTAACAGTTCTCAAGGTCAGATAGGTGAAAACATACCCGGATGTAGTCAATCCATGTAGAATCATTTGCAATAATCATTTTCTTTGTTTCGTCCCATTTAAATCCAGCATGAGACAGAATTTCCTTTGCTATTTCATACTGTTTCTTCCATGTTTTGAGACGGTTTTTAATGTTAAATTTTGTTAGATGATGCCCAAATTTTGCTTTCATGGCAGAAACAGCTTTGTCATATGCTTCTGTCTGAAAAACATTATCTATTTTTAGCCCTTTCCTCACTTGATCTACGAGAATCTTTCCAAGCCAGTGATCCATTTCCTCTGTCCACCTGAGGTGCTTAGTCAGATTTCCATCAGTTTGTGTTTCAGACAAAATGACAAGATCTGGCTCCTCAACCTCGTCATCCACTGTAAAATTTACATCAATTTCTGTAACATTGTCAGAAAATCTTGCAATAGATTGATCATTTCCAAGAATAATACATAATTTATCATAGTTTTCAATGGACTTTGCTCGGAAAACCTTGGCATCAGGGTGATCCTGCAGGTAACATAAGAATATTACTTATCAGACAACAAACATAAAACTATAAATTAATGGGCGCATACTGTATCACAGGTAACAACATTACCCTGATGTAGTCATTCCAAACCGAATCATTAGCAACAACCATCTTTTGTGTCTTATTCCATACAAACCCCCTATGGGCAAGGAGTTCCTTCAAAACCCCAAACTGCTTCCTCCATGTCTTGAGGCGATTTTTTATATGCCCTTTTGTCACATGCATACCAAACTTCTCATTTAATGCTTTCAGTGCAGCTGCAAATGCTGCAGGCTTCAAGATGTTATCCACTTTATTCCCTTTTTCCACCTGCTCCACAAGCACATCAGTGAGGCAATTGTCCATTTCACTTGTCCATACCATATATTTTCCTCGGTCTATAGCAGTTGAGCTACGAGTCTTGTATACTTTTGGATGCATCCCTGAAAATCCACACAATAGACAATGATATTTCTGCTTCTTGGCACCAAGATGAACAATCATAAAAGTGTCGCACAGGATTTTGAGTCAGGAAAAAAGGGCATTAAAATAGGTGTTTAAACTCGGTCTCATTAATAAATAGAAATTGATAGAAAGAAAGAGTTTGAGAGAAATTGATAACTGTTTTCGTTGTTCTGAATATTGATTATTACATTCTAAAGATTACAAGAGAGATTCTAGTTTATATATGAACTAGTGAGTAGAGTAAGTTAGTTACAGAATGTAACTAACTTCTAACTGAATCTATCTGTTGCTAGCTGTACTATTCTCTACTTTACAATTCAATACTAATAGTACTTTCTAGAATGTTCTAAGTCTACTCTACTTATACTGTTATCACTCCCCTGTAGAAGCTTTAGGGAGGCTTGACCAAACTGTCTTTGCTGAAAACTTTGAGTTTGTCTCTGAGAGTGAGAAACCTGCTAGCAGAGAGTGGCTTTGTAAGAGTATCAGCCCACTGATCTTGAGCTGGAACATGTGAGACAATGAGATCTTTGTTGATGACTTTCTCTCTGACAAAGAATATATCTAGCTCCATGTGTTTGGTGCGATGATGAAGAGTGGGATTGTGAGATAAGGAGACTGTGCTCAGGTTATCACACAAAATTTTTGGTGTATGAAACTTACATCCCAACTCTGTAAGGAGAGACTGCAACCATAGAATTTCTGCACATAGAGCAGCCAAACTCCTATATTCTGCCTCTGCACTAGACCTTGCTACCAAGGTTTGCTTCTTTGACCACCATGAGACCAAATTAGGACCAATATACACACAAGCACCTGATGTAGACCTTCTGTCATCAGGATCAGAGGCCCAATCTGCATCACAAAATCCAATTAGAGATAGAGGTTGCCCTATAGGTGCTGCTTGAAGTAAAAGACCATGGTGCAGAGTGCCACTTAGGTATCTAAGAATCCTCTTCACAGCTTTCCAGTGATCTTCAAGAGGATTTGCTAAGAATTGGCATACTTTGTTTACAGAATATGAGATATCTGGTCTGGTGAGGGTTGCATACTGCAAGGCCCCAACAACAGACCTGAAAAGAGTAGGATCTTCAACTGGATTAGAACCTACTTTAGACAGTTTGAGACTAGATACCATGGGTGTGGGCATGCCATTTGAACTATCCATTTTAACTTTGGCCAATAAATCCCTGATGTACTTAGCTTGAGATAGTAAGATGTCACCATTGTTTAGGTGAAACACTTCAATGCCTAAGAAGTAATCAAGTGTCCCAAGCTGTTTCAAAGCAAACTCAGCATTAAGTGTAGAAATTAGCTGCTGAATGTGAGTCATAGAGCTCCCTGTAACTATGATGTCATCAACATATACTAGAACCATAACGTGAACAGTACCAGTTTTCATCATAAACAAACTAGGATCACATTTGCTAGCTGTAAATCCATAGCTAACCAAAGCAGATTTCAATCTGTCAAACCAGGCCCTTGGTGCCTGCTTTAGGCCATATAGGGCCTTGTTGAGTTTGCATACCAGTTCCTTATCTGAGTTTTCAAAGCCAGGAGGTTGCTGCATGTAAACTTCCTCTTCTAACACTCCATTTAAGAAGGCATTGTTAACATCAATCTGTTGAACTGGCCATTTATTTGATACAGCAATGGTTAACACTGTTCTGATGGTAACAGGTTTAATAACAGGAGAAAAGGTCTCAGTGAAGTCAGAACCTGCTTTTTGATGAAATCCTTTTGCCACTAACCTGGCTTTATACCTGTTAATAGTGCCATCAGAATTTTCTTTAATTCTGAAAACCCATTTGCATCCTATAGGAGCCTTATGAGCAGGAGGTTTTACAAGAGTCCATGTGTTATTCTTTATTAAGGCATTGTACTCTTCTTGCATTGCTGTTACCCATTCAGAAGACTGTAAGGCTTGTTTGACAGTTGTAGGTTCAGCATGAGTTAGGAACAAAGTAGGTTGATTTCTGGATTTAGACCTAGTAACCATGCTATGACTCTGAGATGGTTTAGAGACAGTAACCAGCTCATGATTAGACTCCAATGAAGAAACAGAAGAGGGAGATGAGAAAATATGTTGAGATGCATTAGATGTTTGAATGTTAGAATTATCACTGTAAGAATTATCAGAATCAGATAGTGGCATGGGCATAGGAGTAACGGGATCAGTATTGTTGATGCTCTGAGGTGAGGGCAGAAGAGATGTAGTAGGGTCAGAAGAAGTGGTGCTGTGAACAATAGTAATGGGAGCAGGGTTAAGAACTTGATTTGGCAAGTGAAGGGGAACATGAGATATAGGATCAGAATTGGTATGAGATGGTGAGGTAGAGGTTTTATCCTTGAATAGTTGAGGATATGGGAACTTTTGCTCATTAAACAACACATCTTTAGACACATAGATGTGACCATCAGAACTGAGGCACTTGTAACCCTTGTAAGAGGAGGAATAGCCTAAAAATATGCATTCTTGTGATCTGTAGGCTAATTTTGTGTTGTGATAGGGTCTTAAAAAGGGGAAACAGGCACAGCCAAATATTTTCAAGGCTTTATAGTCTGGTTGTTTGTTGAGAAGTTTAAAATAGGGAGAGTTATTTTGAAGAGTGGGGGTAGGCATTCTGTTAATAAGGTAGGCAGCAGTGATAAAAGCATGGTCCCAGTATTTTAGGGGAATATTAGCTTGAGATAGTAAAGTAAGGCCTGTTTCAACAAGGTGCCTGTGTTTTCTCTCTACCAACCCATTTTGATGATGGGTATGAGGGCATGTGAGCCTATGAATTATGCCAAAGTTGGTGAGGAATTTTGTAAAGGGTCTAAACTCTCCACCACCATCTGTTTGTACAGTTTTTATCTTAGCATTAAACTGAAGTTCCACCATCTTTTTGAATTCACCAAATTTAGCTAAAGTGTCAGGTTTCAGTTTTAAAGGATAAACCCAAGTGAATCTAGAATGAGCATCAACACAAGTCAAAAAATATGTGAAACCAGAGGAGGACTTTACAGGGGCAGGTCCCCATAAGTCACAGACAATTAATTCAAAAGGTGTATTGTAAACAGTATGAGATAGGGGAGCATGTAATCTATGACTCTTTCCTAGGCAGCAAGCAGAGCAAACATCAGTTTGTGGCTTAGATGGCACATTTATATTACACATTTGAAGTGCTAATCTGAGAGAATCATGATGTGGATGGCCTAATCTAGCATGCCATAGATTGTAATTAGCATGAGACATAGGTGTTAAAGCTGAATTATTTGCATTATTTCCAGAATTAACAGCATTAACTGTTGGAGTACAATTAGCTAAGAAACTTGAGCCTTTTGAGCTTATACAATCAGAATTAGAAAAAGCTAAACAACCTGAGCTATTAGAGGTCATACAAGCGGTATTAGAATCTCTAGATAGCCTATGAAACAAAGGAGAATTCAAACAAACAGAGTTACACTGTTGTGAAGATTTATTGAAAGCAGGAAAGGAGTCTGATGGTGAAGCAAATTTATAAAGCCCATCATCTCCAACAGTACCACGCAGAAGAACCTCAGAAGTACCCTGTGATTTAACAACACAGAATTTTGGGTGAAACTCAAAGAAAACGTTATTATCTTGAGCAAATTTTGACACACTTAAAAGATTCTTGGTTATAGAGGGAACTAAGAGTAAGTGTTTTAAAGTAAGTGAAGCATTAGGCCTAAAATTTGATGGAAAACTCATTGAACCTACAGAATTTATAGCCAAACCTTGTCCGTTACCCATGAGAACTTGATCAGATCCAGGAAGAGAGACTGAATCAGAAAGATTGGTGGGATCAGGGGTCACATGATGAGATGCTCCAGAATCTGGATACCACCACTGATTGTTGAAGTTGCTGGTGCCTCCAGTTAACATAGCATGAGGCATGGGTGGACGTTGTGCTCTTGGATTTCCATAGCCATAGGGGTTTGAGTATTGAGGTGAGAATTGTGGTGGTGGTGGTCTATAACCATAGCCATAGCCAGGGCTTTGCATAGGTCCTGTGTTGCGATAGTAACAAATGGAAGCATCATGATTATTTCTGTGACATATCTGGCACGCTCCATCATTCCTTGCATCATTTCTTCCACCACGGCCACCACGGCCAGAGCGTCCACCGCCTCTTCCAGATCTACCACCACGTGCATAACCACCTCCTTGATTTTCATACGCATTGAAATGATTTGTTCCCGACGGGAAATTAGATGTAGGAGGAGGATTAACCTGACTTTCAGTAGTGGAATTTTGAGAAGAAGCTACAGGATTAGCTTGAGCAAGATTCACTGTTGCAGCATCTAATTGATCTTGCTTCTTGTTCTTGTCAATTCTTGATTCATGAGCAAGAAGATACGATTCCACTTCATCAAGCGACGCCGGAATTGAGTTACTCGCAATCGCTGCAACAACCGGATCGTATTCCACCGGAAGAGCATCAAGAACGATCTCGATTAGGTTGCGGAGAGGAACGGGATCGCCAATTGAAATCAACGACTCGTTGATTACTCGAACACGCTGGATGAATTCATTTATCTTCCGATCGCCTTTACTTAGGGTTCGGAGCTCTAGACGAAGTTGTCGAGCTTTAGTAACAAGAAGAGTCTGAAAATGGCGATGAATTTCATCCCATACCTGCCACGAGAAGGTGTGATCGACGACTTTCGCGAGAAGCGGTTCGGACATAGTCGAGAGAAGCCATGTACAGATTAACGCGTCCTGATTTTCCCAATCTTGATAGAGAGGATTCACGATTCCAGCAACGCGATCTGCATCGGTGAGGTATTGATCTGGAACGATAGGTTCGGTGATGAATTTCTGTAATTTGAAACCGCGAATCACGCCGGAGACTTGCTGTTTCCACTGCTTGAAGTTCTTCTCATCCAATCGAACTGAGATGAGATTTGCGATCTTGGTTTGGTTTGAGGAAAACGTTCCCTCTGCATTGAAGGGATTCGCCATGGATTCAAGAGAAAAAGGCTCTAGATACCATGATAGAAAGAAAGAGTTTGAGAGAAATTGATAACTGTTTTCATTGTTCTGAATATTGATTATTACATTCTAAAGATTACAAGAGAGATTCTAGTTTATATATGAACTAGTGAGTAGAGTAAGTTAGTTACAGAATGTAACTAACTTCTAACTGAATCTATCTGTTGCTAGCTGTACTATTCTCTACTTTACAATTCAATACTAATAGTACTTTCTAGAATGTTCTAAGTCTACTCTACTTATACTGTTATCAGAAATCAATCAACTCAGATGGAGAAAACTTTAAATATGAAAACCCTACTTGAGGATATGAGAAAAGACCAGTGAAATAGGTATAAAGTTATGTCAGTAGTTGAAATTTAGTAGTTCTGCTGGATCATTGTTAAAAATAAATGGAATTTTGTACATGTTTCTTTTGGTAAGAGAAATTAGAGATTTATACAAAAATGCTGCATATGCATATCATGTTACAAAACTATACACATATGGCCAATTCGAATTTCAAAGGACTGTCAACTTTCAAATGTATACGCAAGCATTTGAAAATAAAATTATATGCACTACAAAAGGCATTGGCATTTCATCATTTTACAGAGAACAAGATGCTGTAATGATTATATAAATAGTTGCATATCATAAAAAAGTACTTATGCCTGGAACTCCATTTTTACGTATTCAGAATTCTTTTGAAATTACCTTTTATTATTTACTCATATCTATCCAAGAATAAATATAAGCTTGACAAACATCATAAAGTTTTCAATCATTGTCGTTAGTTTTATTCATTATATAACACACTATTAGCTACAAAAGCACAATACACCACCGTCACTAGAATCGCATGAATGTCCAAATTGAAATCGTGATTCGATACCAAATAAAGAGACATGGATACAAATTGGATGGAGAATCAGTTTCGACTCAGAATCATGTGAATCACGCTTATTCACAACAAACGGGTCAGTTTGCACAACCCACTTATGAAATTGAGTCTTTAGGGTTCCCTTTTGCATTTTTAAATGGAAGGGAAACTGCCAAAGTGCCTCCCTTAAAAAAAACATTTGAGATTATTGAATAACAAAGCACTAGATCAGTACCCATGTCACGCATTGGATGTGTTTTTTAGTCTCAACCACGCTTTGTGTCTCCCTCCCACAGTGTTTTTTTGTTCTTCCTAGTTTTGAAACCCTCCGTCCTTTTTCACACAGTGCATTTTATTAAAAACGTTAAATAAATATTTGTGTCATGTCAAAATAAGAAGCCGGGTCAAATATATGCATTGGTCTTGCTTGCAAGTAGAGGGAAAAAAAATTTAACATCATATGACTAAAATTTAGAATATTAAGCACAATCATTCTGAGGACATCAGAAAAAACAATTTTTGTAAATTTACTAGCTTCATAAAAAATGCACTAGCTTCATAAGTGGTGATACGAATGAGGGCTTCATAATTAAAGAAATAAGCAACCAGCAAAGCAACAACAACCATTACTGGGTAATTCAGCATCACAATTACTAATTGGTTAATTAGGATTACTAAAATTTCAATAAAAAAAAAAGGAATTAATAAGTAATTTAGCATTAGGACTATTAAATTAAATTTCAATAAATAGAATTAAAATTAATTTGGGGCTAAAATAAGGGTTAGGGTTTGAAACAATTTTCTGGATTTTATGAAATTGAAAGGGAGGAGGAGAAGTGTAACTCACCAAACAAAGGGGAAGCAGAGAGGCGTCGTAGATGAGCAACAGCAATGTGCAAACACGGCGGAGGAGGTTCAAAACCCGGTCAGACGGAGGTGTACAAGACAAGTCTCAAAAACTGAATGACGGGAGAAGTCTCAAAAAGTGTTCCCTTTTCTTCCTTCACGGCCAGAAAGTGGCCGGAAAATGATTCCGGCGACGAAGATGGATGAGAAACGACAGAGACAGTGGGCAGAGGCGAAAATAATTGGGTGCTAAACGTAGGGAAGAATGAATTGAGTATGAAAGTGGAATTTTTTTCCGATGCAGTGATAACGGTGGCCGGAAAATGGGATTGAACGACGCGACAAAGGGAGAGAAAGTGGATGGGGCTGCTCGTCCGGTGTTAAAATTGAAATGAGAGTGTAAAGTTTCAAGTGTAGACAGTGGAGACAAATATAAAGGGATTAGGGCTTCTCAAATTAAGGTATATAAATTTCGAAATTTGGAAATATATATTGCTCATTTTTTGGGTTAAAATTTACTTATGAGTATATATGTATATATATATATATATATGACTCTACTATTAGGCTAAACTTAGCAGGAGTTAACTTTGCTCCAACAATACCACGACCAATTTATCAAGAAAGAATCAGTAGATCTCCATCACCTACTGAATCACAAATATTAGGAGTGATTAAAAGAAATGAACCCTTTGAAATAGATAAAATTTGGATTAAAGAAGAATTCTTATCAGAACATAATAAAGCTAAACGTAAATGGTATTTCGACACCTTTTCAGAAACTGAAAGAAGCTCATATCTAAAATTATTTTATCAGTTTTTAGAGCAGCACGAAATTAATATTTACTTCTTTATTTGGTTTGAGCTACATTGTTTAGAAAAGAGCATATTAAATCCTTATGCTAAAAAATTATTTTTAAACACTAAAACAAGAATGAATATTAAATGGAAAACTTCTAAAAAGGAAACAATTGAGTCCATTCATCCACCTTTAGAAGCTTTAAAAATTATACCCCCTAAAGAAAATATCGAAATAGAAGCCTCACCTTTTAAGGCCATAATTAGTCCTACGGAACAGAAAAAAGATGTAAATAATATTCATAGTCAATTAAATTACACTAATCAAATATTATACACCATGTCGCAACAATTAGATAGAGTTGAACAATTGTTACCTGATACATTAGATGTTAAATTATCTGACCCTACTAGACCCATTTATCATTATAATATTCCTACAGAAAAGGAAATCAAAGATTTAACCTTAGGTTATAATCCAGAGCAAAAGTTAAATGAATTAGTAGATAGATTAAAGGTATTAAACACAGGTTCAACGGCAGAGGTTAAAATCAATACTTTATCTTTTGAAGAAGAAAACATTATTTCTCGACTTAACAAACCTCCACGACCTAAAACTAGGAATTATTACCCTAGGCCTTCCTTTGCTGATGTACAGTTTGAAGAAAGGAATAGTTTCATCGGAGATAGCTACTCCGGAGACTGTATTATAGAATGGAACATAGATGGCGCGTCTGAACAACATATATTAAATATTATTCAAAATATGACTATGGCAGCAACTGCCTTTAAAATTAAAAAGAATTCAGATAGAAAAACAAAAGATATGTTAGTAATGGGATTTACAGGTCAATTAAAGGGATGGTGGGATAATATCCTCAGTGAGGAAGATAAGTTACAAATTGATTCCGCTATAAAAATAGAAACCAATGAAGAAATTTGCGTTACAACTTTATTATACGCCATAACTAAATTCTTTATAGGAGAACCTTTAAAACTTCAACAAAGAGCTTCAGACCAATTACTAAACTTATATTGCCCTACCATGTCTGATTACCGTTGGTATAAGGACATGTTTCTTTCTAAACTATGTCTGCGACCAGATGGAGCCGCTGTTTATTGGAAAGAAAGGTTTATTAGTGGTCTACCTAGATTATTTGCAGAAAAGGTCAAGAGTAATATTAAACAAAACTATAATGGAGAGATACCTTTTAATTCGTTAACAATGGGAGAAATATCAAATTATATTATAGAAATTGGCTTACAGATTTGTACCGATTATAAATTACAAAATAAAATTAAAAATGAGAAAACAAATAATAAAAAAGAAATGGGATCGTTTTGTGAACAATATGGTGCTACTCCCATACGAGCTCCTAGTAACCCTAAGAGTAAAAAGAAATCTTTTAGCAATAATAAGAAAAAATTTAGCAAATATTATAAGAAAAACAATTACCAAAAAGAAAATTATCAAGAAAATAAGAAGTTCTATAAAAATCCAAGAAAGAAGAATAGTAAAAAATCCTATCCAAAAACTAGTAATAAAAATAAAGACATTAAGTGTTATAAGTGTGGAAGATTCGGTCATTATGCCAATGATTGTAGATTTAAAGAAAAAATTCAACAAATTAGTGATTTAAATATATCAGAAGAATTAAAACAAAATTTAATTCATACCTTAGAAAATATAATGTTATTATCCGATGAAGATTTTTCTTCGTCTAATGAATCTGAAGTAGAAGATATCAACCATTTAGCTGAACTTAGTGAATCTAGTGAAGAAGAATTAGATGAATGTCTAGGTTTAGATTTTTGTAGTTGTAATAACTGCATTAAAAGCATTAATGTTTTAACCAATCATCAGGCAAATACCTTGATAGGAATTTTAGATAAAATGGAAGAATCTGAAAGTAAACAAGCTTTTATGCGACAAATTAAAGATATTATCGACGATAATGAGATAGAAAAGAAAGAATTACATAAAGTAGAATTCAAAGACGTTATGGAACTCTTTAAACACCCTGCTCAAAGTTCTGTAACCTTGAGAGATCTACAAGAAGAAATTAAAATCCTCAAAAGATAGATTCAATCATTAAAAATTAGAGATGATGAATTAGAAGTTAAACTTCTAGAAGTACAAGGAACTATGATTATTCAAGAACAAAATAAGTTGCGAAATACTATTTCTCAAGAAAATGAAGAAGAAACTTATATTAATAAAATAGAAAAAATGATATCTCATAAATGGTATACTAAGATTAAGCTAATAATCAAAGATACAACTTATGAATTTACTGCATTAGTAGATTCCGGAGCAGACTTAAATTGTATACAAGAAGGATTAATACCTACTCAATTTTATGAAAAAACTAAAGAATCTTTGAGAGGAGCTAATGGTAATAGATTGCAAGTTTCATATAAATTATCTAACGCTAAAGTCTGTAAAGATAAGATATGTTACATAACCTCTTTTCTATTAGTTAAAAATATCACAGAAGAAATTATCCTAGGAACACCTTTTTTAACTCTACTTTACCCTTTTAATGTAAATGAAAATGGTATAACTACTACGGTATTAAGTAGAGAAATTAATTTTGAATTCTTAGATAAACCAAAAATTAGAGATTTAAACTTTGTTCAAGAAAGAGCTATATCTCGAATTAATCTAATAAATAAAAAGAAGAAACAAATTAATTTTATTAATAAAGAAATACATTTTAGACGAATAGAAGAACAGTTAGAAACTCCAATCATTAAAGAAAAGATTGATCATGTGTTAGAAAAATTTAAGAAAGATCTTTGTTCGGAACAGCCTAATGCGTTTTGGAAAAGAAAAATACATACTGTTTCTTTACCATATGAGCCAGATTTTAAAGAAATAAATATACCAACTAAAGCCCGTCCAATACAAATGAATCAGGAACATCTTGACTACTGTAAAAAAGAAATACAAGATTATTTAGATAAAGGCTTAATTAGACCCAGTAAGTCTCCCTGGAGTTGCTCGGCTTTCTATGTGATTAATGCTTCAGAATTAGAACGAGGAAGTCCTCGATTAGTAATAAACTATAAACCATTAAACAAAGCATTAAAGTGGATTAGGTATCCAATACCTAATAAAAAAGATTTAATAAATAGATTACATAACAAAAGTATTTATTCTAAATTCGATTTAAAATCAGGATATTACCAAATTCAATTAGAAGAAAAAGATAAATATAAAACAGCATTCGTTGTGCCTTTTGGTCATTACGAATGGAATGTTATGCCCTTAGGATTAAAGAATGCCCCCTCAGAATTCCAGAATATTATGAACACAATATTTAATGATTATTCAGATTTTACTATAGTTTATTTAGATGATATATTAGTCTTTTCAGAATCTATTAATCAACATTTTCATCATATGGAATTATTTTATCAAATCATTAAAAATAATGGATTAGTCTTATCTGAGAAAAAATTAAAAATATATCAGTCAAAAATTAGATTTTTAGGCTTTGATATAGCACAGGGAATGTACACCCCAATTAGCAGATCATTAGAATTTGTTAGCAAGTTTCCTAACGAATTGAAAGATAAGACCCAATTACAAAGGTTTTTAGGATGTGTCAATTATGTATCAGATTTTATTCCTAACCTTAGAACTATATGTATTCCTTTGTTTAAAAGACTTAGGAAAAATCCACCTCCTTGGGATAATACAATGACTCAAAGTGTATTAAAATTAAAAGCAGTTGTTAAGAAACTACCCTGCTTAGGAATTCCAGATCCTACAGCCAGATTAGTAGTTGAAACAGATGCCTCTGATATGGGATTTGGAGGAATTTTAAAACAGTTACTTCCGGGATCGGATAAGGAACAAGTTGTCAGGTTTTACTCTGGAACTTGGAACCCGGCCCAATTAAAATATAGTACTATTAAAAAAGAAATTTTAGCAATTGTATTATGCATTACAAAATTTCAAGATGATTTGTTTTCAAAACTATTTTTATTAAAAACAGATTGCAAAGCTGCAACTAGTGTTTTACAAAAAGATGTTAAAAACTTAGTTTCAAAACATATTTTCGCAAGATGGCAAGCATTACTCTCTTGTTTTGATTTTGAGATTGAGCACATACAAGGAATTAAGAATTCCTTGCCAGATTTTTTAACCCAAGAATTTCTGCAGGGCAAACATGAGTAAAGCTCCTGTGGATCCTCGAGATAATTACGGACCCAAGAAAGTTACAGATAAAACCTTAGCATTAAGTTATTCAAGTTCATTAGAAAAAACATTAGCATTAGGTTCACCCAGTTATCTAAACAAAATTTTGGCCAGTCCTCAATCTTCTACCTCTTCAAGAATTAGACCACCTTCAGGATTGAGACCTGCTCTTGTTACCCCATTACACTTCACCACTCAACTTTCGAATCCTTCCTCATCAAATATTCGCCCTACAAAATTAGCCTATTACTCACCACCAGAGACTACTCCTAAATCAACTTTCATTACAAAAAACCAAATCGTACCTATTATACCTTTGGAAAGCCATTACTGTCCTCCTAATGCCTCATTAACCCAAATAGTATCAAAGATTCTACCTCCTGGATTTTTCTTCGTACCAGAAGACTCAAATTTACGTAAAACTAGAAGATTTTATGAGTTCGTTTTAATTGATACCGACTCAATAATCCTCACTCATAATTATGATAGTAAAGATCCAACAAAAATTACCTTTTCAAAATTTAAGATTAACAAAGTTTTGACTCCGGCAGATTGGGGTCAACCACCTTTTAAGGAAAAATCTCTCAGCAGAACTTTTGTTCCGCAATGCTACGATTACTTTGATTACATGAAAGCTTGGTACCACTTTTTAGATATTGAACCCTACAACCATACATGGTTCATTTGGTTCAATAAAAACATATCAATTAATTTTCCGTCTTGGTTTATTGAATGGTTCTACACCATTGGACCAATCCTGGATACATTACCAGACTATGCTTTTGAAGCTTTTAAAATATTTAAGGAAACTACTACTTGCCCTCAGCATAAAGCTTTACTGGGATTTTGTGCTGTATTTGGAATTACTTGGATTACTTCTTGGACTTTATCTACTGAACCCTTATGGGAAGATGCTCCTCCCTTACAATTAGTTAAAAGATACTCCGTTAAATGGTGGAGCAAGTTTAATCCGCTATTGCTCTCAACAGAAAGACTAAATGCCTGGTTCAAAGCTAATCCAAATCTTTGCAAGGCAGCAAAAATATCCTCCTTATCAGATGTTACTGATTTCTCTTCAATTCACCCTAAGTTACTAGAGTCATTAAAAGAAATTACTGATCCTCAAGAGTTTATGGAAAGAGTTAAAGACGCCATGTCTGTTCTATCTGACACTGAAAGTACCAGTATTACCAGCGCAGCAGAAAACGAAGATGACTGTTACGGTATTCAAGACCTCTAGACATCACTTTTGAAATTACGTGCTCTTGGTGGGCCACTTTTCTTGGAATTATGTGAAATTATTGTGTAACTTTATCTTTATGTCATATTAACTTTTACTTTATAGCTTTTACTTTATAGCTTTTACTTTATGTCATGTTGGCATTTGTCTTTTGTAATTATTGTTAGGATTTGAAAAATTATGTATTCCAGCTTATTAGTTTGAAGTCCGGAGCGGATCCTTATTCTATAAAAGGACCCTTCGCTTTGTTTAGAAGCATGCAAAAATTTTCAGATCAAACCTGAAGAAACTTGACTTGCTTCATCTATTGTAAGTTTGAAATGATTAATAAAATGTTTTATTATAATTTCTTCTTTCTTATATTAACCTTTCAGATTATATTTTATTTAACAACTGAATTAGATTTATTACTTGATGATTTACCTACTTTTGATCATAACACTTTATGGATTATGTTTTCATTTACACAAACATTATATCAATTTGATCCTGTCCGAATTATGGTATTGTTTGAAATGATTAATAAAATGTTTTATTATAATTTCTTCTTTCTTATATTAACCTTTCAGATTATATTTTATTTAACAACTGAATTAGATTTATTACTTGATGATTTACCTACTTTTGATCATAACACTTTATGGATTATGTTTTCATTTACACAAACATTATATCAATTTGATCCTGTCCGAATTATATATATATATATATATATATATATATATATATATATATATAGGGTAATGCTAATACACACCCACTCACTTTTGTGAAGGTGTGTATTAGCAACCTACACCTTTAAATAAGACAAAAGAATTATTGTTTTTAATTCAATAAAAAAATAAAATTTAATAGTAGAAATATTTTGTTTGTTCTCACTTTTCCATTTCTTTCCCTCATTATGTTTTAAATTTAATAAAAAATTGAATTTAGGTACTATATGAGAGCAAAACACAGTTGAGTAAAGAATTGGATCCGTTCCATACAAATCCAAAATAAAAATGGTTCTACCCAAATTCTTTGTTGAATTTTTTCACTGAAATTTCTTCACTTTTATTTTAGCAATAAAATTTACTCACTTAAAATCCAAAAAATTGCTTATTTTATATTTCAAGTTAAAAGATTAATTTAGTAAAAAAAATTATAAGTCTAATGAACGTTGAAGATTGAAATTTAGATCTTGATGTTAAATTTTTTTTGACCATATGATGTTTTGTTTAGTTAATTAACAAGGAACAAGAAAGAGAAACAGTAACAAAGTTTTTTTTTTTTTTTTCGTTTTCTATTTATATGCTATGTTAGTGTAAATGTGTAATAGTGTTTGAGAGCAAGAGATGACATGATGAACAAAGTTACATTGCTATCCCTAAATTCTATTTTTTTATTAAATTAAAAACAATAATTCTTTTGTCTTATTCAAAGGTGTAGGTTGCTAATACACACCTTCACAAAAGTGAGTGGGTGTGTATTAGCATTACCCATATATATATATATATAATTTTCGCAAAATGCATTCATAGGTCTTTAAGTTTTACGTTTGTAATAGATTGGTATTTTAAGTTTTTTAAATAACAAATAAGTCTTTTAAGTTTTTTAAGTAATAAATAGGTCTTTTTAAGTTTGTAATATGTAACATCTAGGTCCTATTTTTAAAGTAATTGGGGGACCTAGATGTTACAAATTACAAAATTAAAGGACTTACTTGTTATTTAAAAAACTCAAAGGACTTATTTGTTACTTAAAAAACTTAAAGGACCAATCTATTACAAACACATAACTTAAAAGATGAATTAATGCATTTTGCTTATCCCTTATATCTGTAGTTTGCAAAAATAATCGTACTCATCCTTATATCCGCTTGCATAATAAAGTATGCCCTAATTTTCTAAGATTTGTGTGTGCGCGCTTGAGAGGATGAGATTTGATACGGTGTAGATTCATTGCTTGATGACGTGTGTGTGTTTAGTTAATCATTCAGCCTCATAGATTTGACAAAATATGCCTTAATTTTCTAGATTTTTTAATTGTGGTAGCTGAGGGGCTAACTTCACTCATTCACCTATGATAAGAAGATTAGTTTAAAAAAAAAACCTATTATAATAAGATCTTTCATGCATATTGGAGGTTTGTCATTGCTAGCAACCGAAATTTACCTCCGACTACCATCTATGATAAGAAGTAAGAAGACTACATTCTCTTACATTAAGGATAACATTTGTAAGAGTATGAACACTTGGAAAGGTGAGCAAAGAGGTGATGATTAAGTTGATAGTTTAAGCAAATACATTGTATATTATGATTGTTAACCCAAAGTCTATTATAAGACGACACTGAGAAAATGCTTAATACATTTTGGTGGGGAGGTGGTGGTAATAAGTAGAGGAATTCGGTCGATGTTTAGGGATAGATTAACGTGTTCCAAGTCGATGGCAGGAATGGAATTCCATAACCTTGAAGCTTCGGAATTTATTTATATAATTACAAATATATGTCATTTTGCTCTTAATTTGTGTTTTGTTTTAATACTGCAAAATTTAGAATTGTTTTCTGTGATATGTATGTAATATTTATTTTAGTCATTATGTCACTAATATTGAAAGGAACAAAATCGAATATTCTAAATATTATTGGGACCAATTATATAATATAAACCAATTTTTTGGGTACTTAAATAAACGAACAAAGACAAAAAAAAAAAAAACAAAAAAAAAATATATATATTTACAAGGACCGAAACCAAACAAAAATGTTACATAGACTAATGTAAAAAGTAACATATTTGTAGGGACCAAATACATATTTAAACTTCAATTTTATATAAGGAAAATAAACGGCTATTTTATGTGCGCCCCCACCATTTCTCGTGCGTTCTACAAAATTACCAATTTACCCCTATATGCATGTTAACTTGTGAAACAATTTTCACTACTTAAGTAGCGGATTAGCAACAAATTGTAACATTTAACAACATTTGAACCTATCATGCTTTTAAAGAAAAATAATTTTTTTACTTATCCGATACATAAGTAGTGAACAGGGTGAACGTGTTTGCTACTTAAATAGTGAGCGGTACCAATTTATAAAACACGCCATACCTCCTTCCTCATTATTCCACCAGTTTCTAAAAAATCATTTTAAACAAAAAAAAAAACCCAAAGCGCAAAACCCACAGTTTTTGTCGCATATATGATCGAAATCCCCTCAGAAGTGTGTTGAAATATATGGATAATATTAATTAATTAAATTAAAATATATCAATTATTAAATTGTTATTGCACTTAATTTAAATAAATATATGGTGAATATTATATCAGTCTATATTTGAGAATGACATGTAATTGATGGGTGTCCAATGTTGAGTATCGTCATCTATTGGTTGGCTCAGACGGACATGTTAAATTTACCAGCATGAAATTAAACTTCAAAATTATGACTATGTGTGAATCATGTTCTTTATTTTCTCTCAGTATATCACGAAAAGACCGATAAAGTTAGAGACGATCCTAGTGAGATTTGTTCAAGATATTCAGGTTTGATCCTTCCGAGTACCTTTGATGAAATCACAGAGTGCATGGTTGAACCTGAGAGTGATGATGAAGTGGTTAATTTAACTCTTCCATCATCTCATTTGTGTTTAATTTATGTTTATGTTGTTGATCTCCATTCTAAAATATTATGCCGTTGTTATTGAAGGATTTATGTTTTTTGCTAATATTCTTGTATCAACTTTATTCACATGATAGATAAAGAACACAATTCGCTAGTTAAGTAGCAAACAATATTTTTTTAGTTTTTTTTCATTTTTACAACGCCAATTACTTAAGTAGTGAAAATAATAAAAATGAATTCGCAAGAAGCATGGGGTACGGAAAGAATTTCACAAAACAAACGGATGAGATTATAATCTCAAAGCCCAACCCGATTCTTCCTTTTTCAGAAAGCCCTTCATCATCATTATTCACTTAAACAAATATTCATCTTAAAAATAATTAATTAATTAATTAAAATCCTAAAACAATAATAAAACTCCATGAAATCAAATAAAAAACAAAATACAGCTGCTGCTTTCTCCTTTATCAGAACAAATGGAGTCTCACAACTGACCGGAAAACCGCTACCGGAGTTTGGTCGTCGGCCGCCAGAAACAGTGAGAAAATCATCCACCTTTTCCTTTTTCATTCCCATCTACTTGTCTGTTCATGCATGTTATTTTCTTGGAAATTTTATTAAATTCATCTATGTTAAGAGGAATAAGAGTAGATTAGGAGTTAATTAGAAAAGGTAAAAAGCTCAATAAGAGGAATTAAAGACTAAGGATTCACGTTTGAGCTATTAGGAGAAAATCGAATTGAGACCCAAAGCTTGAAAAACGTAAAATCATCTTCAACTTATCACTACCCAAAATTCATCTATTCATCTTCAAATTATTAAAGTGAGTTCGTATTAGGTTTGAATTTTGGTAGAAACTAGAGTTTTAGAGTAAACCTAAGTATGAGAAGTTGCATGTGTTGGAATGTTAAGAAATTCTTCCCTAACTTATGATAAATTATGATTAGAGACTTCAATGTAGAAATTAGAGTATGTTAGATTCATAGTTTGTTACGATTTAATTATAATCTAGTTGAGATTCTATGTTATTTGATATTGGAATAGTTTTTGGGACTGTTTTAGAACTATTGGTATTGTTTTGAAACTAATCTAGAACTACAAGTATGAAGTCATAGCTAGCTACTAGTAAGCAGGAGTTAATAATGATGCTCATAAGCACTTTTCCCCCATTGAGCATTAGTCCCCTTAATTTGGGATTTAAAAGATAAGACAATGTTAACTCACAAATTAGAAATAATAGAAAAGAGAATGAAAATTTAGTAATAGAAGTTTATTAATTTATTAGTGTCAAATAACCGATTATCCCAAAAGTTTAAGCTGTTAGGATTGGCCACATCAATGGTTTTATATTATTTCTAACGCGCCCCCTCACGCAAGAGCCCACTTGGGCTTGAAGCGTGGATAATGCATAGGCCCACCTACCATATGCTTAAATTCCACTTTTTAATTAGAAAGTGAGGGGAGCAAGGATCGAACTCTAGACCACTTAGTCATAGAGGCTCTGATACCATGTCAAATAACCGATTATCCCAAAAGCTTAAGCTGTTAGGATTTGCCACATCAATGATTTTATATTATTTCTAACAATTAGAAAATGAGAAAGAATGCTTATAGATACCCTTTTTCCTCAATGAGCACAATTTCCTTTTAATAATTACAAGAAAGATAAGAATGAACCTGTATGGTTAGAAAGAATGACATAATATTATGAATATAATATATGTTGAAATCAATGGTTTATTGATCTGGAGAAGTTTCAGTTATGATACAGGCACAAGTGTGAAAGTGCATTAGTGCAGAGAAGTAATAAGAAATTGTGACTAGATGTCTCTGATGATATTTCCATCCGGATAGGCAAGGCTTCTGAGAACGCTCATACTCAGCTGACTTGTAGATTAAAATTGACAAATGACAAGATAATAATACTTGTGTGTTCAACTTTTATTTATTTGTTATTGTTGAATAGAAATGAACTGTTTATCTTATTTTATTTTATCTGATCCAGTATCAGATGTAACATTCTCTAATCATATTCTAGAAATTAATACAGGATGTTACAATGGTAGAGTAGTTAGGATTAAATAGGGTTGTTGGCTAGTTAGCGGCGGTTACAGATATCAATAGGAGAAATAAGGATAGAGGAAGGAGGTCTGTGCTTTTGATATTGTAGGTGAAAGGAGAGGTCCTTTGTTAAGATGAAACTCTGGAAGAGGACTCTACTCTCCTTTTTTCTTTCAGTTTGTCAGTAATACAATTCTTTTTTTCTTTGAATTCAATTTCCTTGGTCCCTAACAGGCCATTAGAATTTGTTGTGGCTCTGCTGGTTTGTAGATGTACGCTGACATACATTACAATTTTTTAGCCCAAAACTCGTTTTTGTTTCATAGTTCAGATCATATGAAGTAAATGATGTGTAGTTAAACTTAGGTAACATAAATTATCAACTGGTGTATTTTGCTCTGAGGCAATTAAGGTACTCCAATATCCGGTGAATGGGTCGGAGTACCTTGTATTGAAATATCATCAGCTTGACCAGCCATTTTCATGTTTTGATGAATCATCAAATGTTGAACATCGAGTTTAGGTGAAAGAAAGCTCCCTATATTTGAGAAGGGTCTATATCTATACTACATATTTTTCTTATAACATACATTTTGTTTTTGTATTTTATATGTTGGTTGATGTTGACGGTATAACTTAATTTTTGCATGAGTTTCATCATGTCTTATGTACCTAACTATAAGAAGCTGTAATCAATCTGTAGGACGAACTGCTGGACTCATCTGCTTACCTTTTAGTGAAGAAAAGTCTCTAAAAGCAGCAGATATTCAATCTGTCGGCATATTATCTGACCTTCCGGTAGAAAATGGCTTCTGAAGATAATAAGGATCTTATTGAAATCTTAGAAAACCTGAACACAATAGATGTTGCTAAATATATGAATTTTGTCAGTGCACCGGAGGCTGGTGCTATAGCTACATTTTCAGGCACAACTCGTGACACTTTTGATGGAAAAACAGTTTTGGAGTTGATATACGAAGCATACATTCCAATGGCTATACGTTGTATCAAGTCTGTCTGCACGTCTGCACGAGAATCCTGGAATCTACATTCCATTGCTGTTGCTCATCGGCTAGGCACCGTATCTGTAGGAGAAACAAGTATCTTCATTGCAGTGTCATCTGTCCACAGGGCTGATGCACTTGAGGCATGTAGATATTTGATAGATGAGGTAAAAGCAACAGTTCCTATTTGGAAAAAAGAGGTTTATTCAAATGGAGAGGTCTGGAAAGAGAACACTGAATTCTTGGATAGGAGGTCTGAGCTTGGTAAAAAGGATGTAGCTGTAGAAATTAAGGAGCACAAGAAAAAGCTTTGTTGTGGGACTAAGGTTCGTGTTGACCATGAAGGTAGTCAGGATTAATGTCAACTTCGGGGATCAAAGAATATACGAGAGAGTGATTGCAATAATTTAACATTAGTTTGCAGAATCTCTCTCTCTATCTGTCTCTCTCTCTGTAGTCTCTTCAACCATTCCCTATCTCTTAATAAGAATGTATTTAAGCTTTTGAAGTCAATAAACCTGTTCATCTCTTGACAATAATATCATCAATGTTGTTATTTAAGTTCTCCCACTAAGATGTGATTCCCATCATAATCAGAAGAAAAGTAGAACCAAATCCAAAGAAACCTCCCTAGTTGTTGACTTGTTGCTCTCCACAGGGTCAGATTACTCATGTCTCATATGTTCCCATTTAAACTCATAACTGTTTTTCCATTGGTTCTAATATGAGTTTGAGTGAAAGTTCATAAATCCTGGTCTAGAAAGAGGTTGAGTTTGTTTCTAAGGCTATGTTTGGATTGGTGGTATTGGATGGAATGGAATGGAGTGATAAATAATTAGATTCCATTGTTTGGGATTACAAAAAATGAATGGAATAGAATGGAACACAATGGAACCCATTCCATCCAATACCATCAATTCCTTCAATTTTTCATTCCCCCCAATTTGGGGTGTATGCAATGGAATGAAACTTTATATTTAAAATATTACTTTTTTGCCCTTATCTAGTTTATCACTTTTCTCATGCTTATTTTTTCCTTTCATCTGATATAACTGTTCTTACTATGTATATGCCTTATTTTTTGCTTCGTTGCCGATCTATTTCTTTCTTGAATCTGGATGTTATTGCATGATTTTTTTGCAAAGTTTCAAAGATAAAGGAAAGGTATAAGCATGTGTGTATTTTTTTTTTTTGGGTGCAATAGCACGAGTGTATGCGTAATGCAAATATAAAAATAACAGTATCATATATAATTAAAATTGGTAGTTTTCTTATATTATTAAAAGGAGAAAGCTTTTCCAGTTTGGTTTGTGGCTAATATATAATGTATATTTTAATTGGTCTTTTTTTTCTGTTAAATTTTTACTCGCACGTATAATAGTTTTTCTACCCAAATATTTAATTTTGAAGGAGATAAGATTATAATGTTAATATATTTTATATAATAATATTTTTTAAATAAGGGTAAAATTGGAATAAAAATATTATAACTTACTCCATTCCGTTCACTTCCCAAATGATGGAGTGGTAATTTTGTTCCATTCCATTACTGAATATCCAAACAATGGAACGAAATTTATGTTCCATTCCATTCCGCTCCACTCCATTCCATTATATTCCATTCAGCTCCGTTCCATTCTATACCATCAATCCAAACATAGCCTAAATATGGGGGTTATTCTAAACCTGAAATGTACTTTAGGTTGAGGAGGTTATCATCGGAAAGCGATATGATTTAAAAAATGTTTTTAAGAAGAAACATTTTTAGGTGTAAGTCCAATTTTAAGATGAAATAAGAGTCTTTGCAAGATAAGTTTGGTTGTCGGACCAATCGTTATCACACTCTACCTATCTAGTTTTGAGTGTGAGGGAATATATTGAGACTTAAAAATGAGAGACATTTTTACGAAAATGGATTAGATGCACTCACATAGTCATGATGTTTGTGATTGTACGATCAAGATCGAATGGTGTAAAAAATGCTTATTTTACTTTTATCTAATAATTCTAAAAATATTGTGCTTAGATCAAGACAATTTAACTTTGGGCGGACTTTCTTCGAGACCCCACTGCATGAATGCACCCAATCATGGTCCCATTTTTACCATACAAAATGATTGTGTAGGGGACAGTTCTTATGTCAAATTCTAAGAGAAATTAGTGTGTTCAATTGTCTTTGTTTCCTCAATGAGGATGTCCACTTCTTCTTCCTTTGTGAATAAGGAGTTGACTTGTCCTCTTAATTATATTTATTAGTTTGTTCCTAGAATAAGGAAAACAAATCAAATATTGATTTGTTCTCATTAAATATAATTATTTAGTGTAATTACCTGTATAGCCTTGTAACCTCGATATATATATAAGAAATAACAATGAGAAAGACATCAAGCCAATAATTCTGACATAATTCTGACAATTGGCACTCCTCATATGCTTCTTTGTGGAGATGAAGACAAACTAGAGAAAGACTTCACGAAAAATGAAACTAGAACAATCTAAGAAAAAAATCTCAAAAGATGATGGGGTCCTTATATTGAATACAAGGACGAGGTTATTCAAAAACTTAAATTGATTAAAATTCATGCAACAACAATATCAATATCAATATCAATCACAAAGTTATTTTCCTCAGAATGTTCTCTTGTCCCATAATTTCAAACTCACAGCACACTATTCACACAAATATCATTTTGTCTCTTGTCATATTTGGATCGACATACATGTGATGTGACTCTCAAATAATTTTTGTACCCTCAATTCATTTTTATTTGTATTCACACAATATGATTTTGTCTCTTGGGAATGATAGCATGTGGTATGTGATTGAGAATATCTTCCATCCGTCCATGTGTTGGAGATATTTCATTTGTGACTTGTGTAGTTCAGTGGCGGAGCCAGGAAAAAATATCTGGCTGGGCCACTAAAAAATGATAATATATAATTAAATACAAAAATTATTTTGCATGCAAAAATTTAAGTTATAATAAGCATAAAATTGATTATCAAAAAATTTATTTAACTACCTTAAAAAAAATATTTTGTGTATCAGGTGACTTAAAATCATTAACAATTGATTTTGAACTAATACTTGCACAAAGTTGATAATAAACAATTATATATTTATTATATTACATTTATACCAAAAAGAAAATGATTGTTCTTAATTGAAAATAGTTGTAATTTTTTTTGGAAAAATGGAAACTGTAAATTTTTTATTGATAAAAATATTGTTGTTTTATTCACATAAAAATGAGCTTTTAAATTTATCTTTATGTGTAAACTTTAAATTAATAGGTAAATGAGTATTTTGGAAAGAAATTTCTTTTTCTATTATTTAAAAAATTATAATAACTATATTTTATTTACCAAAACTATGAAGAAAATAAATTTTTTCATCACTCATAATAAAAATGTAAACAATTAGTATAATGTTTCTAAAATGGATAGTTTATTAATTTAAACATCAAGTGTATTGATACATTGAAATTTTTAAAATATAGTAATTTAAAGGTATATAAATATGAAAAGCAATTTTTTTTAAGAGTATTTGCTTTAATGTATACGAGTAATACAGGGTGTTGAATCCAAATCCTTTTACTATGCAGCAGTCACACTCACCACCAGACCACTTAAACAAATCAATATTATTGTAGACTATATAATATATATAGTTTTTTCGAATTACTGTCTCCGCCACTGTGTGTAGTTTCATTTTCAGGAGAATGCTTAAATAAAAATAATGAATGGACGTGGTAACCATATTCGACCATAGGTTTGAATGCAACTCCAAACCATATATGATATATGATGTAAATAGATTCTAATGACTAAAAAAAATGTCTTATCGTACTTGCTCAAATAGTGGTAGGGGACTAAAAAAAACAGCTTGAATATTTGAATTTGAGTACAATAATTTATAGACACTCTTTAATATTGGTGAGAGACACAATCTTCTTACCTTAATTTTTTTTAATAAAATAAAATGGTGGTAAAAGACAAACTTTAAGAATTCGTAGACCACCCGCCACCTCCACACCCTCTGTCTCTCATCCATTCATGTATTTCTGGTATGTATTCAATCTCCATTTCCAATTAAATTGCAGCCTTTCCTTTTAAAATAAACTAACCACTCAATTTTTTAATTAATTAATCAATTCAAATGGAAATGGAAATATAATAAAAGTTTAATAGTCATACTGTAAATTTATAGAATACTCAAAAAGATTTTAAAATTAACTAATTTTGAACTATTTTTTTCAGGTATAAATTTGCTACATTCAATTTTTTTTTCTTCCAATTTAATGAGTATTACTTTACACTTTTCAATTATTTAAACCACTTCACCGTACTTTCTAAATATCCATATCATTTATCCAAAACTTTAACACAGGCCCCACAAAATTTACAATATAATTTACAAAATTCTTTTTGCATTTATTTTAATTAAAAAAAACTGCTACAATACAAATGAAGTCCATCATCCAAAACCACAACAAAAGACACCACCTATATTCGTGCTCTTACCACTTGAATCAATTTATCGTTGTTTTCAGTTTTACTGATTATTTTTTTGGATTACAATTTTGCTAACTATTTAATCATTCATATTTAAATGTATATTGCAATTAAAAATATTTTTAAAAGTAGCCTTCAATGACATATTTTTTCTTAAAAATAAATTTGTTATTTAAATGTATACTATAATCAGAAACTTTTATGAAATACAATTTATTTTTAAATTTAAATTAAAAACTAAAATTTAAATAATATATTTTTTATTGTAAAGAAATTTAAATATTTAAATAATACTATATAAATAAATGTTAAGGGAATTAAATAATAACCCCATTCTGGTTTGGTGAACCATCCACCCCCTTACCAACCAACTAACTTTTTAAAATTTGGCAACTTTCATCACCTAACTAACCTTTCAATTACGTTCGTTCCTTCTTCTTCTTTTATATATCACGAAATTCCCAATTTCTAGGGTTTCGTATAAACCCTACCATACAACGTTCTCTCCAATTCCCACTCTAATTTTGCTTCGTTTAAGGTCAGCCTGCTTCTTACAATTCCTTATTCGCCTCTAATTTTAAGGGAATTTCGTCAATTCAATCTTCCAATATAATTATGCTTATTTTACTAAACTGATTAATTAATTATGTTTGATTGATTGCTTTTAATTGTGCTTTCTGGTTTGTTTGTCAATTTATTCAATTTACTTGAGATATTTTTTTTCCAAAATTTTAATTTTTTGTTTTGAATTATTTAGAAACACTTGGGAGTTAATTTTTTGCTTTGAATAATTTTTTTTTTTTATTTTCTGCTATTTGTCACATTTGAGAGTTAACTGTGATTTATTTGATGAGGAATGAAATTGAATTAGCTCTTTTACATGTTAAACCAAAGAAATTTTAATTACAAATTTTAAAGGATATTATCAGTTGCAATTTAAGAATCCAACAGTATAATGTAGGTTTTATAACCCCAAGCAGATAATGCATATGTTTTACGGAATGTTTTCGTGTGTGTCGCTGAGTTTCAATTGAAAAGTTTGCTCTGTTATAACCATGCTTTAATGGAATTCCTAGGCTATGAGAAAGCTTAAAGTGCAAGTCAAGTAGTCAACACATGAAAAGTTCTTCCCCTACTATAGATCGAATGCAATTTACAGTCTAAAATAAATAAATAAATTCTAGTACCATTTTTCGATTGCACAATACTAACTCTGATCATCTTTTGCCAGCTGCCTTTTTCTTATCCACTTCACGATGTCAAGTTTGGAGGAGCCACTTGGCTTTGACAAGTTGCCAAGCATGAATACCATGGATAGAGTTCAGAGGTTCTCATCTGGTTGCTGTCGTCCACAAGTAGATAATTTGGGTATGGGAAACTGCTTTATTGAAGGACGAAGTTGTAGCACATCTAACAGCTGCAGGTGCGTCAAATTTTGCAAATTAGTACAAGTCAATACCGATGCATATATTTAATTATCATTCAGCTTCATTTTGCTCTCCTTTATTTTCCATTGATTTCTGTCATATATTACCAATCTATTATTCGCCCACTATATATATAAAACAACATAACCTTAAGACTATATTCCGTGCAGTGAAGACAATGAAGATTACACAGCAGAAACATACCCTTGGAAGAGGCAAACAAGAGAAATGTCCCGACGCGACTCTTTCAGTCAAAAGACTACGATGATAGGGAGAAACTCGATGAAATTTGGAATAGTTGATAATTCATTTTATAATTCAGATTACCAGTATAGTCAAAAGCGCAGTAACAATGACATGCAAGATATGGCATATAAGGTAATTCAATGGCAGCAGTACTTTTCTATTCAAGGACAACTTTTTATTGCTATTAAATGAGTAATTTCTTTTTGTATCTCCATTTTATGTCCTATATTATAAAGTTTAAATTCATTGTAGTTGGTAGTTGGTGATTTTATCATATTTCTATGGCTGGTATGTGACATATCAAGTTTTAATTGGGCAATACAGTTTATGAAAGGTATGCCAGAGTTTGTAAAAATAGTTGAAGTTGGACCAAGGGATGGATTGCAAAATGAGAAGAACGTCGTACCAACAGATGTAAAGATTGAATTGATTCGTAGACTAGCATCTACTGGGTTATCTGTCATTGAGGCTACTAGTTTTGTATCTCCAAAATGGGTCCCACAGGTATATATTATAATGACTTTGTCATATTTATTTCCAGTTTGATTTAATATTTACCTGCTTGAATGTCATTCTATTTATTTATCTTTCAGTTGGCAGATGCAAAGGATGTGATGCAAGCAGTTCATAACCTGGGAGGCATTAGATTGCCCGTTCTGACTCCTAATTTAAAGGTGCAAATCTATCTAGAACAAGTATAAGTTGTCAGATTTACTTTCAGATGTCTTATCTATATTTACATTCACAGGGTTTTGAAGCTGCTATTGCTGCCGGAGCTAGAGAAGTAGCTGTTTTTGCATCAGCTTCTGAATCCTTTTCAAAATCAAACATTAATTGTAGTATTGAAGAGAGTCTTGCCCGCTATCGAGCTGTTACTAGTGCTGCAAAAGCACTCTCAATTCCGGTTCGAGGGTATGTATTTTGTTTCTCCATTACTCTGAGCATCCATCAAATATCCCCACATTAATATACTTGTAAATGGGTTTGTATGCTTGACTGAAAGAATCCAGATATTTTGTTTTTCATTTGAAATTTTCTATAGGATTTGAATTTCTTGCCCTGCAATCTTCTCTACATTTTGTAGCACATGTATAAATTAATTGAAAAGTTCATCTTACATTAAACTATTTATCACCATTACCTAATGCTATCCCACAAGACCTTACATTGTATGAAATACTTGAAACGAGTCGTAACATCTATATTTGTATTGCTGTTTTGAGATAATTTGGCACTGGTGAAGACCATTTTATGTTTGATATGCAATCAGGTCAAGCCATCAAGGTCTAGCAGTTACACACGTGAAAGTCCCTTTGTGTTTATATTGCAAATTTTATGGACAGAGAAATTCTGTTTCTGTTCTGCTTATTCCAATCAGTGTTCTGTATTTAACTTTGGTAGGTATGTATCATGCGTTGTTGGATGCCCAGTTGAAGGATCAGTCCCTCCATCAAAAGTAGCTTATGTGGCTAAAGAACTATATGATATGGGTTGCTTTGAAATCTCACTTGGTGACACAATTGGGGTAGGCACACCAGGTAATGAGTTAGATGACTTTATTTTATTTTCTAATTTTACATTAACGTTGTCTTGGTTTGAGAAAATGATTCTTTTTGTTTCTTGTTTTCACATAATTACAAAAATGTTTCCCTATTTTTACCATGTCATTTTTTCAAAGATTTAATAACATAAATGTTATTCTCACCATTTCTCTACAAATAATTGAAAACAGAAAACAAAGTGAGAAAAATGTATTGTTTTTTGTAATTGCCAGTGAAAAGAGTATATGTGTGTCAAATATTGAATTGAGATTGGGAAGAATTGTAGGATTAATGTCAAACTCTGTTTTTCTCTTAATCTTGAATTGAATATACATTCTTTTTTCTAAGATTTTTCTATTTCTTTTGTGAGCAGGCACAGTAGTTCCTATGCTTTTGGCTGTAATGGCGGTTGTACCAACGGAAAAGCTTGCTGTTCACTTCCATGACACATATGGGCAATCCCTTCCAAATATTCTTGTATCCCTCCAAGTAAGTTAGCTAATAGCTTGAAATTTTCATTTCTTTGTAATTGAGGTATAGAACTTATTGAACTTTCGCCTCTTCTATGTATGTAATAAAAGGGTCAATTAATGAACCAACCAAACGACTATAATTAATGGAAATTCACTTGGATTTTTGTCAGTTGGAAAATCCTGAATTTGCCGTAGCCATTCTTCTCAGGGCTGCCTTATTAAGATCAAACAGATCATGTTGCAACTACATACTTTGAATGTGCTTTACTGAATTGAAACATGAGCCATCCTATCTGTAGATAGGATAGGACAGCCTGAGATACATGAATGTGGCAAATTCAGGATTTTCCAGCTGTAATGAATCCAAAACATATATAGGTTTAAACTTGGTCTGCTTTTTATGATTTGGTAGTCACAGTTACTAATGGACATAATTGCTTTGTATTCATAAAAACAGATGGGAATAAGCGCAGTTGATTCTTCAGTTGCTGGTCTTGGTGGCTGTCCATATGCTAAGGGGGCTTCAGGAAATGTAGCTACTGAAGATGTTGTGTACATGCTTAATGGTCTTGGTGTGAAAACCAACGTTGATATTGAAAAGCTCATGTCAGTCGGCGACTTCATCGGCAAGCATTTGGGGCGCCCCTCTGGCTCAAAGACCGCAATTGCCCTTAGCCGGGTTACTGCTGATTCTTCTAAGATATGATTATATATATAGTACCATAAAAATATATATATATTCAGGTGCTTCAACCAATGACAGATCATTCTATATGTTTCATGTGTCATTTTTTTGTTGCATAATTATAGAACATGAATAAATTGTCCACTCACGTCGATGAGTTAGGAAGCAGCAATGCATATAATATGTCGATAGCAAATGCAAGCTTCTCATTTGAGTGAAATCTTGCAATTTTTATTCAGCCATCATGCATGTCATTCAATTGTGTATGATGTATAGTTAATTGTAGTTACACGGATGACTCAATTTTAACTCTAAATTGAACAACAAAAATATTATATAGAAAATAAAATTATTTACTTCCATTTTGAAGGTGTAATGTATAGTTGAACATGATATATTTTATCATTTTGCATCATTGGCCTTTCTATCTACCATTTGTTTGATTGACTAGATAAATTTGTTGGCTGAGCTTCCAAACTTATGTTTATGTATTAAAAAATTGTATGTTAGGCACTCAAGTTTTATAGGCAATTTCCCCCCTCAAATGTATAGTTGTTACAATTACAATTAAATCTGTGTTTGTTTACTTTAAAACTGTCAAATTCTCATCATCTGTTTAAGTTTCTTACAAATTAAATCAGTTAATTGTTTTAAGTTTTCTTCTGCTTAATTTTTTTTCTTTAAAAAAAGGAAAAACTTCATTAAAAGATAAAGAATACTCAGTGAATCGAGGTCATATACCAAGTTATGTTGAGATGAAGACGACATAAAAATGCAAAAGACTATGCGAAACCATAACTATGAAGAAACCATAAAAATGCAATAGAGTTACATTTTTCTGAAGAAGCTACATAGAGTTACATTTTTTGACAATGGTGAATCGACAATTTAGACCTCTTACAAGTTTTTCACCTTTGTGATTTGGAAGTCCTCCTCCTATTTTTTCTTTAAATTTAAGCTAATGTGACATTATTTTATACGCAGGGGGGGTATTTTTTCCACCATGATATAAACACGAAATTTTTGTCGTTTTCTAAAAGCGATTAATTTCTGTCAGAGAATCTATGAGACATAAAATGCGAGTTTTCCTCTCTCAAGTGATGTAGTAATTTGATCAAAGGATTTTTCTATCATGTGCAAAGTTACACATGTTAAGAAGTTTAAAATAGTAAGTTTACCTTGAAACTTGTGCATTTTATATTGAATGTATAAATTTTTAATAAATAACTATTGTTTTTAATAAAAAGTTACTATTTATAGTTACTTTTACATGTGCAATGTTACACATGTTAGACAAACCCTTTGATCAAATAGCCTCAACTAAATATATTGATGATCAAAGTTGTACATTGATAAACGTAAATGTGGTCAAATATGTCATTTATTTTGGGACAGAGAATATTTTATATATACTCTTTCTCCGATTCTATATATAAGAAAAAATTTACTTTTTAGATTTATTATAAAATTAATATGTCTAGATAATATTATAGTCTAAATATATCAATTTTAAACAATATATTTTAAAAATATTAACTACACATATTTAGTTAGGGCACTAGTATAATTTTGATTGTACCTGCAATATTGTATAGTATAAAATTAGTCTCATTACAAAATACATATGAGTATAAATATAAGCTTTGTAAGAATTATAAAAAATTAGACAATTTTATGAATATATACGTAAAAACATAGGTCTAGTAAAAATAAAATAAAATTAGAGATCTATTTAAAAGTAGGAAAATGCTGAGCACTTCATCCAGTGTACTAGTTAAACAAATTATTTTAGATTTTTTTTTTTGAAAATTATACATTTAATATTTTAAAAATATAAAAAGTTATTTTATCACTATTATTTTTATCTTTTTTTTAGCATGCTTAACAAAACAAGTGCATCAGGTGTACTGTTTAACATACTTAAAAGTATCTTCCATTTAGGTGTACTGTTTAACATACTTAAAGTATCTTCCATTTTTACAATTTGGTTGGTGGTTTACTAAATGAAACGACGTCGCATGAACGTGAATGAATAAATAAAACATCCATTTTCCCTCTTTCTTCTTTCGTTGTCTCTTGTTTTGTTTCCTTTGCAAAACCCTGTATACAGAATGAACCAAAACGACGTCGTAGTGCTGAACATGGAAGAAAGAGGAAACAAAGAATTGCAAAACGGAAAAACCCTAATTTGTAAAGACGAAGAAGAAGAAATCATTTGCTTAGACCCGTCGTTCTTCATCGATGACAAGTAACTCTACTTTCTCTCTCTTATCTCTTTCTTTTCACTGTCACTGTTGTGTTGTAACCATTGATTGAATTTTTCCTGAATTTGAAGTTATCAGCTTACGGAATTCACCTTTGGCTCTCAACAAATTCAGCTCTTCTGTCTTCAATCTGCTTCCAGTAAGTTATTTTTTTTCCTTAAATTTGATTTATTTATTAATATGGATTTTATCATGTTAAATGCTCGTTTCATTTGATTGTGCATGTTAGTGTTTTCATTCTTTTGATGGAATTTCAATTTTGGTGATAGTTTTTTAGTAGGATTATCTTAAATTAGTCTCTGTATTAAGCCACTTAGTATTACTTAAGTCCATATATTTTAATAATTACTATCAATTTGCTCCCCTAACTTTATCCACTTACTATCAGTTGAATCGCTAATATACTCTCAGAAGGACTAATATGAATAAAATTTGACAGTCAAAGATCTTTTTGAAATATTCATAAAATTAGGGACTTATTTGGAAGTGTTATGCAAAGTGAGAGACCAATTTGGTGGTTTATTCGTTCTTTTTAAACAAAAATTGGGGATGGGAGAAATTTTCAGTATTATTAATTAAAGTAGCACCGATGACCATTTTACAACTGTCCTTAGGGGATTTGAACTCAGAACCCGGAGGTTATAATGCTACTAGCATCTCAAGTGTAATTTTTGTGACAATGTCTATTTTTTCATTCTCAATTGACCAGACCATGAAAAAAATGGGTTTAGTAGAAACCAAGGTTTTAAGTCGATGTCATGCCAGTTTCGATCAAATATTTTTTATGTGACCTTGATTACAGTAGTGGAGACATAAAAGAGGTTGATATAGAATCCCATATTGCAGTTGCTGAACTTTTTCAAAATACTGGCAAAAAAACTATTGTCGGTGAAAAATCAATCTGATATTGAAAATGGAGTGTTTGAGAGGAATTGTGTGTATCTATGCTGCAAATCATTTATTTGTAGTCTGATTTCGTTTGATCACTGCTAAAACATAAAATACTTTTTAGTCAGCCTACATCGTGGTTGCATAGCGCGATTGTGATACACTATATTTTACCGAGGGAAAAAAATAAATTTGGTCTTGCTTTTCATCTCCTTGAAAAGTTCTCTTGATCTGATAACATACAAGACTTTAGGCAGGGCGCAGTAGAGTCCGATCCCAATTGCTTTGTGGTTCTGATTTTTTACTAGATTAGATTAAATTAAATTAAACTCTACAACATTTGAACATGTATCCAGCCAAGTAACCCTTCACACTGTCATTCTTATTATTGTATTGAAAGGGGACAAATTGGAATGCATACAATTTTCTTTGCTCTTATAATTGGTACTTTATTTTTCTTGGTTTCCCTATCTTCTTGTTTTATGGATCATAATACTAATTATCTTTGGAATCAGCTGACTTTGATTTGACAGGGCAGCTGGTATGGCCTGGAGCCATGTTGCTGAATGATTATCTATCAAAAAATGTTGAGATGTTTCAAGGTTCCACTGTCATTGAATTAGGTTCTGGTGTTGGTATGTTCGCTTTTAAAATTAAAGGGGGTATTCTATGTTATAATAGACACAATGCATTCTTATAAGGTCCCTTGTGTTACAAAATGGAAGGGGGTATTGTTTGTTCGATCATTCAATGTGCAATATATCTTTGTTTTAGGAAATGAATTGCTTATCTCTATAGATAGTTTATTGTCTTCCAAAGTGTTTTAGGAAATGAGTCACTCAATGCACAATATTCACACTTTGAGTCGTAGGATCACATGATACTACAATTTTCGTATACTGCTTTGATCCACATCTGGGGGGGGTGTGCAGGATTTGGATGACGGGACTAAAATAAAATAAAAACATGTTTATGGTTCAGTTTCTACAATAAAATTAAACCGGTTTGTTCCAATCCTATTTTGGTTTAGTGGTCTGGTCTAAACCAGTCCGGAAACGATTTTATTAGAAGCGAGTGGTTCAAAACTGTTTTTTTATGTAATCTGGTTTTCAAAAACGGTTTATGCTTCAATCCAGTTATCAATATCAGTTTTGTCTGTTGCTATTGACCAGTTTAAATAACAGCTTTTGCTGTAAATTGGTTTCAAAACCGTAAACTGGTTTCAAAATTGTTTTCATTATTTGAATATGCAGAATTTGAAGCCTCTGTCGCAGAGACTGAGTCGAATGAATACCACAGCAGGCGAGAGGTCACATGCTATTTCTAATGTAAAATTAACCTAAGCCTTTAGTTTTTAATTGATTAAAATTAACCTAAGCCTTTAGTTTTAAATTGTGCTGTATTGCTTAGTATCTAATAGCGTTATATACATTTGATTGGGAAGGGAAAACATTAGAAGCTGAGAGGCAAATATTTTAGAGTTTATAGTTTTCTGAGTTATCCAGTTTACTGGTTATAGTTTGCTGATGATGCCCCGTAAAATTATACGTGTGGTATGGTATTATATTTTTGGTTAATTTTATAGGAGTAATTCATATTACAATATCATGTTTTACCTTTTTATTCTCTCTTAGGTAAGATCTCAATATTCAATATCAACTTGATGTATCCTTATTTATTCTACATGAGATTAGACATTGATGACGCAAATATATCTTGATTTGAATCACAGGTATTACTGGAATACTTTGCCGCAGATTCTGCAATAAAGTTGTGTTGACAGACCATAATGAAGAAGTGCTTAAGGTAGGGTTATCAAAATCTATTTGTATAACAGATGGTGGCATATCTCCTTCCATATTATCTCTACATGGCCTAATTATACTATCTCTTCTCAGATCATAAATAAAAATATAGAGCTGCATTCTAGTCCTGAAAATATTAGTCCTACTTCTCATGGTGAGTAAATACCTGGATGATCAATGAAAGTTATGTATATTTTGACACACTTAATTTAAATTTAAATATATATGCAGGGTTAGTAGCAGAGAAACTAGAATGGGGGAACACTGATCAGATCAATGAAATTTTACAGAAACATCCTGGAGGTTTTGACATCATTCTTGGAGCTGATATCTATATCCTTATGCATTTAATCCCATTGTTATCATACTTTAGAACTAAGCAAAATTGCCTTAAAATATGATGGCTTGAAATATAGGTAAATACATAGATACTGATAAAGCCGGTTCTTCCTTTATATTCCTCACCCAACCCAAACCGACTTTGTAGTTTCTTTTCAATAATCAATTTTTTTTTGCTTCATAGAGTCATGTTGGGAATAAATTTATTGAAGGTTATCTCTTTTCTAAATCAGACATCTTTCTTGCGAGGACAAATATCAGTAGATGAATTTATTTATTTTCCTCAAAAAGCCTTAGAAGTTTTGTTCAATATGGCTAAAATAACCCAGCATCTGTTACAAAGTGTTTTTGCCATCTACCTATTTTAAAGCCTTTGCTAGTTGTCATAGCATTATGAGAACTAATTTCAGTTTTTTGCTGAAATGAATTAGAGGATCATATGACACTGAATTTCTTTGAAACTTGAAATTAAAATGTGCTTTTCATCTATAGATTTTGTATAATAATATTTCATTTTCACCAATGAAAAATTAATTTCATTGACCTTGACAACCACACGCTTTCAGCAGTCAAGCATCCCTTTGCTGTTTGATAGTGTTAGACAACTTCTCCAAGTTAAGGAAGGTGGAAAATGCAAGTTCATACTAGCCTATGTATCACGAGCCAAGATGTATGTAATCCATCTCATTATTCTTCTATTTTTTGTTTATATCTCCAAGTTAAAGAAGGTGGAAAATGCAAGTTCTTCAATTTTTTCGGTTGTTTTGATTGATATTCTCATCTCATAGTTGATTAGATTCAGTTTTGCCTTTAATATTTGATGTGTCTAAGATGGAAATGGATTGCCTACCTTTGTAGCAGAAAAGTAACGGTGACTTTAGTGTATTTTATGAGAGAGAACAATGGAAGTAAAATGATATATAAGACGAGAGAAAGAGGGGTATCTGATTTTTAGACTACAATAACTTTTTCAGTCTCTAGCTTTTTATTTGGTTAAATGGTTGTTGACATATATATGATTGATATGGTCAAAATTCCAAGCATTTTCTTGTTCAACTAAAATTTCTCTTACTGCAGGATGGATTCAATGATTATTTCTGAAGCTTCTAAGTTTAAGATGCATATGAATGAAGTGCCTGGAACAAAGTGTATTATTGGGAATCTTGAAGGTGTCATCTATGAGATTACTCTCAAGTAGAAGCATTAAATCAAATATAGTTTGAGGTTTCCAGAAGCAGACAGACACGGCAGATGAAAACCAGAACTGATTTGACTCGATCACTGGCTAGTGTTTTTGTTCCAACTCAAAGCTACTCAACCCTGCCCTTCTCAATCAATGCAAACAACATAGCGACGATAACTCTGGAAATCCACTGGTTTGATATGGAAAGAAGATATAAAATATGCAAGAGACGGTTTTGTAGTGTCTATCTTGCAAAATGTATTTTTCAATGTGAAGGGAAAAATATCATAAGGTTGAGTGAGAGAGCCTTCAATACAATGATAATCACAATGTTAATAGAGCATAACTTTTTACTACCTCAAAATCATGAATTTTGTGTCTTGTTTATGTTGAAATCACTCAAACATTTGTTTCTCAAAATTATAGTTCATGTTTAATGTTGTCATTGTGTGATCTTCTACCTCTGTATCGCTTTATTGTTTGAAATGCTTTTATTTCTGATTAACTTGAAAATAAATTTACAAGTTAAAGACATTTTTTTTTGTTACAACTAAAGAAAGGTTTTTGCAATTTCCACGAAGGTGGGCAATTTTTTGTAACCGTTATGTGGCTATCGAAACAAAGAAAAGTATAAATTCTTTAATACCCATAAAAAAATCATTGAGAAAGTAAACTCGAGTATTTTGACTAGAATGTCACATAAGTACAATTCAATTGATAACTACAATTGCAGGAACATTATTATGTAGGATCTTGGTTTTTTACACATAAATGAGTCTAACATCGATTGAAGCACAATTAGATAAGAGAAAATGAAAACCACCTCTTAATCATGTTATAAACTTCCTTGGGCTTGAATGTATGAGCCACATGTCCAGCACCCTGCCGTTACAATAGAATGACAATAATTTTAGGATCAATTGATATTGCAATTAAATTTCACCAAAAACAATATAATTGTTTGATTGAATTGATAAAGTAACTTAAAACAGCATTATCAAATTTAAAACTATACTTGCCTTCACGGTCACATATGTTAAGTAGTGGTCTTCTTTCATTTTGTAGATTTCTGTGAACCTGTGTAAAATATACAGAAGGAACATGTATGTAAGTAATTATTAAAATGGTACATATATATAGGGTCTGATTGGATAAACAGCTTATAACACAAACGATTATCATGACAAGCGCTTATGTATAAGTTAACATAAGCTATTTTTATAGCAAAAGATAAATTAAAGATATAGTTTTTATATATGTTACGAACTACTTTCATAATCTATATTGGAGTACTTATGAAATAAGTTGAAACAGACTTATGAAAATTGTCATAAGCTGTTTTCGTAAGTTCTCCCAAACAGTCTCACAAAACTTAATTATGCCAATAAATAAGCTCAAATAAGTCAATCCAAACAGGCTCATAGTTTCCTGTCACCCGATAAATATATAATTACCCGGCCACTTGACCTTCGACAAACCATGCACGCCATTTGTCATGTATGCTCATGTTGAATGACTTGATCCAAGATTGTGTACCAATGTGTGGAACTGACATGTCAAGATCAGAACTGCAGTTTATCAGACAAAAAATGAGTACTGTCATATAATATACATAACAATAAGAAGAATACTAGGATATGTTTGTATCTATGATGCTACGACAAAGACACAAACATCATATATGACACTGAAACTAACATGTAGACACTAGTACTAATTTAAAAAATGTGACAGTTCATGTTGTGTCATGTCCAACACTGTGTTGGACACCAGACACATTTTCAATCAGAAGTGCTAGTGCTACTTAGTGTACAAAGTGCTCTGAAATCGAAGTTACCAATATACGAGAGCTTGGATGTTGGCATTGGTTAGATTGTGATAATATTCTACAACATCTTTTAGATTTTGTGTGTATGCCAAAGTTTTGTTGCACCCCATGAACTCCCCTTTAGTTCCCTTTAGTTTCATGAAAAATTCAATTAATTTCGATAAGTAGTAATCGTTAAACTATAAATGACATATTACTATGCAGAATTAATTACCTCTCTGACATGAAGGGCTTTCCGCACATTTTCATCGTTTGCCCATACATTAACAAGAACATGATAATAACTCTAAAATGAAGTTGGTATTTAAATCAAGTTAGCTTTACATATATAATAATTTGGGAGGAAGGGGACAGAGAGAAAGAGATTTTCTTAACTCTACACTGTAATTCTTGATCTTCTTGAACTGGTTGTTGAATTACTTGGTTCAAAGCAGGTGTAGTGATACAAAGAGGTTCTAAAATTTGTTGTTGGTTTATATAACGAACTAGCTGCAAAACAATGGTTTATATGATCAATTACTATGTTTTTCGGACACCGAGAGTAAAAAATAGAGAGGGTGATATGATAGATGCGATATGTTGGTGATGTGATGGAAAGCGACAGATAGAGACTCAGAGAAAAATGAGGTGTTGACGAGTATTAGGAAATTAGGAGTGTCCAAATATCATTGTTGTTCATGTTATTATGCATAACTTGATCACTATGACAATGATAGTAGTAGATCAAATCCATAACTATGAGTGCAGTGCACGCAATATCTTACTAACCTGAGAAAAATCTTCATAATCTGAGAGACACTTCGTGTTAGCTGGATCAATGTTTACATAATTACCCTTACAATTTTCTTCCAATGACTGCAACATTTTTGAGTTTTTGTGTAAAAAGAGTTAACAAACATAAATATGAAATAGATGCAAATTAAGAAAGAATGTCATAATTTTAGTTTTGTTGTAAAAACAAATTGATCATAATTTGAAGAAATAGGTAATTTAGAGAATGATGGAAAAATAACCTCATAGAGTTCTTTTGGTATTAGAGTCATATAGTATGCATACAAAACTTTTGTATTGATAGGCTGATATATGTCAACGGCCGGGCTTGCAATCACATAACCCTGACGACGACGATGATGATAATAATAATCAGACAATTAGTTATATATATATTTTAGTTCAGAGAATATTTAGCAAAGTAGAAAAATAGTTTTTAGATGTTACTTACTTTGATGTTTATGTGTGGCACAGTCTTTGCTATGTATCCTGCACTTCAAAGAAGTATCGAAGAAATAAAAAACAAGACCAAATGAACATTTGTTACGAGCTACTAAATTATTAGGCTTAAATGCATTTTTTGTTCGTCTACTTAACTAGGACTTAAATCCCGAATTTAAAAATAAGAGAACTAAAATCTTATTTCAGAATCGAACCTGAGACCTTAAGGAGGAGCACACTTCCAGGTCCCAAGCCAATACCATCAGACCAACCAAAAGTGCATTTAAATATGATTAGTATATACCTTCATATAATTTTTGAACAAGAGGAGCAGTAGTTATTCCTGAATATGAGCCACCACCAATGTAAAATGGATTTGAGCTAAACTTTGGATGATCAATAAACCACTGCATAAAAAGTAGATAAAATATTATGTTTCCACTCATAATATACTTTTGCATTGATGAATCATAGATGATAATAGAGGTAGAAAAATGGTTCACCTTTTGTAAAAAAGAATATGTATGTTCCACCCAAATTGTGTCATTGCTATAGTATCCTTCTTGTGTTTCTGAGTAAGAAAATCCAGTGCCTACTGGCATATCTATGTATATCATATTCAACATATGTGTCCAACCATATGGATTCAATTTAAGCTTTGGAAGATTTTCACTGTAATTCTCATCCATTCTTAAAGGCCCTGTATAAACAATGCAGTTCATGTTAAATCTTGTTTTGTTTCATCAAGACTAGTAGAAAATAATTTGGTGTGGAGTGAGAGTAACTTTTCTTGTTTTAACCCTCTATAGTTTCAAAGGGAAAGGAGCCTCGTAATCTGAAATTCGGCCGCAAGGTAAGTAAAGTTTGACCAGTACTGGTTCCAACTAGGATTTGAACTTGTGTTCTACTGATTGATTCGTCCTTAACTGAAGCTCATTAACCAGTTTGGGAGATTATTATCCATGTGCAATAAAATGAATGCTACCAACAAACTTGTCAAGCTTTTAATCCTATATTATCACATTTCTTTTAATTTTGGTCCCAGCTTTTAATTTTGGTCCCAGCTCAGTTTATCTGCCCCAAAAAATTGGTGCTTTTTGAAAACAAAGTTTTTAATTTTTTTAAATGAATTGTGTAAATATGAAAACATTGTTGGGGGAGTCCGGAGAACGTCAGGAGCAACAAATGTTCCAGGACCAAAAAGAAGGAGACGCCACATCTCGATCCAAAACTTTAAAACATGGTATATAAGTCATCTTTCTTATGTATACAACATTTTTTTTGTTTATAACCGATGTGAAACTAATCACTCACATTTGAAGAAACAATCATAAAAGTAATTAAGTATTAAATGAAGAGATGATTTACCATTTTCAAAAAAGAATGCTGAAAGGGCAGAGCATCCAGGACCACCAACAAACCAAAGTAAAATTGGATCAAAGGGATTTCTTTGAGACTCCACAAAATAGTAAAATATTTGAACTTTTGCTCCTTCTCCCACTCCTATGTATCTACACATTAATACACAATTAAAATTTCCTAAATAGTGTAGTGGCATGGTGCCACTTTGTATAGTTTGTAAAAATTAAAAATTGTTTCACTCAGAAACCAACCGCAGCCGCAATTTAAAATCATAATTAGTCCTAAAATATATACATTTGGTCAAATAGTCTGGTAACTAAAATTTTACAGTACTTTTTAGATGAATAAGTCGGTGTACCAGAATTCGAACTCTATTCATGCATATTACGGAGTACATACAATGTTTCTACCAACTGAGTTATGCTCACGTGGACACTGAAATATATATTTTACTATGGCCATTTCAACCAACCACGACAACACAACCATGATTGAGCTAATAATTTAATAAAATATGATTAATGCAAGAACAAAATAAAGCAAAGTAATTCAACTTGAATAAAAGAAATAAAAAAACTCACCCAGTTTCAAGCTTGAATGGAAGATCCCCATCAAAACCAGGAAGATTTTTGACAATAGAAGCCGAAGAAACCATAAATGGCAGAAGAAACGTTAGAGCTACTAAGACAACAACATAGCTACATCTCCAACCCATCACACTACACAAGAAGATAGTTTATAAATTATTGTGAGAAATTGTGAAGCTTAGTTGAAAGTTGAAGTGAGATGAAACAGAAAGAAGAATAGAGATAAAATGAGAGTGGCAATGGAGAGAAGAGAAGCATATTCCTCTAAGTTTGGGAATAGGCCGGGCAGCCTCTAGGGGCCTTCGGCCTGGCCTGTCTTAGGTCTGGCCTGTTTATTAAAAATGTCAGGCTCATGTCTTGAAAAAAGCATGTTTATATAAATAGGCCAGGCTTAGGCCTTTAAAAAAGCATGTGAAGCCTGATAGGCCGGCCTGTTTATATTTAATAATTATTATTTATATAATATTATTATTTATATCATCTTTTTTTATAAAAAATAAATATTATTTATATAAATATAAAATATTTATTAGACAAAATATATATATTTTTTTTACAAAGACAAATTATAGTGTATATTTTGGTTGTTGCTAACTACACCAATTAACATTAGTGTTTAACAAAAAATTTGTATTATGGCATACTTAATAGATTTTGTCGTAATCGTATTTGTTATTTTATTAGCTTTTAATTCTTGTGCTAATCATTTTATTAGCTTTTTCTTAATGTTGTAGAAATTATAAAAATTTAAATGTGAAATAGGCTTTAAGGCATGTTTAATTAGCCTATATATTTAAAAAGACTATATAGAGAATTTTATGTAACAGGCTCATAAACAGGCTATAAGGCCAGGCCAGGCTTTTAGCAGGCCCAGGCCAGGCCAAAAAAATTGCATTTGATAGGCCGTAGGCCAGGCTTAGACTTAAAAAAAAATCATAGGCCAGGCTCAGGTCTGTCAAAGCCTGGTCTGGCCTGTTCCCAACTCTAATTTCGACGGACGTACTACTTTTTAAAGTCAAAGGCAACAAGAGGATATTAGGTGTTAGGCACACAAATAATTTAAAAGAATATGATTAATTAATGTTAGATGATTAATTGGTTCATTGATGATTAACGCTGAATTTGGTATAGAGGACCACGGTTCGATCCTTCGCAATTATGATTGGAAAGGGATTGAAACCACTTGATGCCCGAACTGACCCCCGGACAAGAATAAACTGACGGTGAAAGCAAAAAAAAATTATTTAACATTTATTTTTTCTCTTTTATGTGTGTATCGAAATGTATTTTATTTGGGGTTGTGCTTAAGTAATAATTGCTCAAGCAACAAAACAATGACAAATATTACATATTATTTTAAATTGTCTATCATTTAATTATATTTTTTTAAAAAGGAAATCATTTAATTATATGAAAAATATATTATTTAATTATTTTTTCCAACCATTTGTTAAATATGCGAATGTGATAAATATTTGTGACAAAATAAGTATTGCTCCAAAACATTTACAACCTTTAATCTTAATTATAATTTATAAGTAAACATTTGTTTTCTTATATATATTTATTGAATAATAAATATATTTGGTCGTTAATTTAAATTAGATAAAATAATTATTTAATGAATTTAAAAATTCAATATTCACTTATAATTAAAGTTAGAGCGTAATCAAGACATTGAACTAAAGTGATTAATGAGTTCTTATGAGACGAATCATTTTGGCATAAATTTTAGCTTATTTTACTGATTTATAGTTTATTTTTCAGACGTTGCTTTGAGTAACTTGTGAGCATATAGTTTAATTAGTGATTAATGAGAAAAAAAACTAGTTTGAATGAAAGATCCCCGTCAAAACCAGGTAGATTTTTAACAATAGAAGCCGAACAAGATAATTTCTCAGCATAGAGGAAAACGGAGAGTCCACACTATTAAACTAGTAGTATATTATTAAGGATCATATTAATTTATGCCCCCGGATATTGATTAAGGAAACCATAAAAAGAAAGTTTTAAATTGAAAATAATACTTTTTACACGTTTGAGGAGTTGATTGTATACATTTCAATATTATATTACTGTATTTACTTTTTTAACCAGTGCTCCAGTGACACTATTCTTTATAATATTATTATGTATTCGCATTAATTAGGCAAAATTAAGTGTGGGAGACAAGACAATGTTGTGCAGATGATAATAATAGTATGGTGAATGTAACACACGTGGGTTTTCAGAATTTGTAGTAATGATTGGGGTGATCATGTACGTCCACGCTTTGAAATTGAATAGGTGAATTATTTATGATAGGAATTAAGTACATAATTCTAAGCAAATTAAAAAGGAGAAAGTTTTGGTTGGGCACAACCCCAACACATCACATTTAGGCACACACTCATAAATAAATAAAATTAAAAGAAAAATAAAATAATCACATCAATCAACATCATTTTAATTATTTTCTCTTTAATTTTTTACATATATTGTGAGTGTGTCTAAGAGAAAATCATTTGGGTTTGTGCCCATATTAGAATTTCCCATTAAAAAGATTCACGGATATTAAAAATGTTGTTGATGTAAGAAGTTTTACTAAAATGTATGATTTTGTCATGCATGAAATATGGGGCATAGTGTATAAGACAATATTATAATAAATATCAATTTTATAAGTTGTTGGATCAAAACTTTATATCATGTTGTTTATCCATAAACATTTTAAAGAAATTGAAAATTATTTAATATATTATTGACACATATTAAGATTAACGTTGGTTTTAACTCTTTCATTTCTAAGGAAGAGGATCTGGTAATTCCACTAGAAATCGAACTCTGATTCTCCTAAACAATTTGTTATAGAGGACTCATTAACCGCTTGAATTCAATGCTGATTCTACTACAATTATTAATAAATTATTTTGTGTTAATGTATTTATGTTTCGTACTCTAATGCAAATTTTTGGTATTAATAACGACACATTTAGAAAAAAGAACAATAAATACTCTAGAAATTTATTGAGAGTCTTATCTTTAGAGACATTTTTATTTATTTATAAAAGGTCTTATAAATAGAGACGAATGAAATACTTGTATTTGGTTCTGTGGTGGTGAAAATTAATTTTTACGAATTGAATTGATTTTGGTTAAAAGTGAATTGAATGTAAATTGATTTATTTTATTTTATTGAAACTGCAAAATTTATTATTAATAGGAAGGGTGAAAGGACTTGCCTGGGCCATTGGGTTTCTAGTGCGAGGACTATTTAGTGTCGCCGATGGGTGGCTCTCATTCGGGAGTAGCGTGATTACTCAGGGAATTGCCGAATCCATCCACCCTGAGTGGATTACCTAAAATCGATTCTTTTTGATAATTAACATATTTCAGGAGAATCAAAATGACAACAAGGTAACTTAGGCACTTAGTGAAACTTATTCATTTTGATACTTGATAATATATGCATATAGCACACAAAACCATTTTACCTTTTTTTTAACGGCACAAAACGATTATCTTCATTTCTTAAAATGAATGTCATAGAAATCCGTCACTGTTCATGCAAGCGGCCTCACTTAATACTTGTATAGGTGATTCTATCTAATATAAGAGTTTATGATAATTATTAAAAGCTTTTGAAGCTTATTATTAATCCACGAATTAATTTTAAATTAGCACTTCTCATAGCCATAATTCCTTATATCTATGTTGGGAGAAGAAGCATTAGAGCTACTAAGACAACCAAACAGCCACCTCTCCGACCTATCACACTAAACAAAAAGATAGTTTCTAAACTATTGTGCGAAATTGTAAAGGTTAGTGGAAAGTTGAACTGAGCTGAAACAGAAAGAAGAACAGAGAAAAAATTAAATGCAGATAATATTTAAAAACAAAGAATAATAATCGTCATTAAAAACTCAAAATCACTTAACTCACTTGTTGATTATGAATATAGCTTCATTTCTTATTTTTGAAGAAATATCACGTATCTTATTATCAAAGACATTAGTATGTTAGCCCATGCCGTGCACGAGATAATTTTCTTTTTTAAAATTATTTATATGTTTGTTTTGATATATTATTTGATTAATTTGGTTTAAAACTATAAGGTAAAATTGAGATAGATTTTGCATAATATAGATTTAACGATGTTACAGAATAAAGCGAGATTAGAGTATTACTTCGCTTTCCATTTTACACTATTATGAGATAGATTCTTTATCTCATCTTCATCCCGAAACTGTATAGTGATCCTATAAATATAAAATAATTATAAACTTCATTCTCAAAGGAAAATATGCTTTGATTTTTCATGGCCTTAGGATTTATTGAGACCGTACCCATAAAATTAAAATATACCATGATTTTTTTATTTAATTTTTCATCTCGAGCCCACTCTTTGTAGAACATTTACATTAGATTCATTGTAAAACACGAGATAATTTTTATTTTTTCAATAATATTTATTTTCATATGTTATTTTTTCTTTTGAAGATTGTCTATGTCTTTTTTTCATTTTATATTATTTAGAAGGTTATATACGTTTTTTCAATTGTCTATGAGATTGATTTATTTTAGTTTATTTGAGTATAAAAATACGATATATCTTTAACACAGGACTCTGTAGGACTTCATCAACAAAAAATAATTGTAAATTTTATACTATTTTTTAAATGAATATTAACATACTTTGACCATGTTTCTATTCTCAAATTTTTTCTTTTCACCGTACCACAAAGAAGCAATCTCCACGCGTGAGCGTCAAATGGGAAAACCTATGTGTGAATCTCTCCACTCACATTAATAAATTAAGGTTCTTAAAAAAGTTCGAACGAAGGTTATGGAAAGTTTAAAATAGCATAAAATATAAAAAAATCAAAATTATATTAATTTATTTTAGATTTTCCATAGATTTCATAAGCCATATGTAATCTAATGAAAGTTCGATGGACACGTAATATGGAAAAACCCGCTTAGTCGAAATTCAAATTTTAATTAGTCAATGTGTATTTTTAATAGTGGGGTGGGAAGTGTTACATGTTTTCTATTCTACACCACTAAGAGATTTCTCTCTCTCTCTCTCTCTCTCTCTCTCACTATTTCCATCTCTCTTCTGTCTCTATTACATGATTCTATAGAGGTTTCACATCAACAAAAAATAGTTGTTAATTCTATATTTTTTTTAATGACTATGAATTAAATTTTCGTGCTTAGTTCTCACTATGATCTACATACACTTTTCATCATGGGATCACGTTTCTTGGTGCTAGATAAAATTTTGAATAAGTTTTCCCCATGATAAATTATGAAATATGAAAATAAGGGTAATTCTCGCAGTTGGAATTCAAATTTTAATTCGTCAATGTGTATTTTTAATAGTGGGGTGGGAAGTATTTGTCGTTTCTCATTCTCCAACACACAGAGTTCTATCTCTCTCTCTCTCTCTCTCAAAATCTTCTATCTTGTTTTTGTCTCTAATGAATATAATTTTTTCTTCGAAATAAAATTAAATGTTTTTACGTAAAAAAAAAGTTTACAGATATGTTATAAGCTATTTTTTAGGTTCAAGACTTCAATTTTTCGAGTGCTCTTATCCATGAAAAAAATAATGTACTTTCTTATTTTAATGTTTCAAAGTAATCTAAATATAAATGTTCCTCCATTTTACAAAATTTTAAAAATAAAAATGTATCAAGATAGTGTCGCACAAGTGATAGATACTTGGGCCCCTTAACTATTTGGTCTTGAGATATATCCTGACCGATGCATATGGATAACCATTTGTTAGGAGAGATCAATCCCTTAAATAGATCTCAGTTAAATCGAGGGGATTAATCTCTGCAGTTGCGCATAGATGATACATTTGGTTTACAAAAAAAAATCAAAAATGTGTGTGTGTGTGAGTTTCTAAAAATAATAATTTGAGAGTTTCTAAAAAAAATATAATATTTGAAAGAGTTTCTATAAATATAAAATTTGAGAGTTTCTATAAAAAAATATAATATTTGTGAGAGTTTCTAAAAAAAATATAGTATATAATATCAGAGAGTTTTCACAAAAATAAATAAATTTGAGAGTTTAAAAAAAATATAATATTTGAAAAAGTTTGTACAAAAAGAAAACCAAAAAATATAATATTTGAAAGAGTTTTTACAAAAAAATATATTATAAAAATTCAATTATTGTTGTCAATGAGATTCGAACAACATACCTTTGTTAGTAATTATAAGGTAATTTTCTCTACAAAAAGAAAGGAAGTTTTTCAAAAAATATTATAAAAATTCAATTATTGTTGCCGGTGGGATTCGAACAACATACATTAAGCTAAAAATCTGAATGACACATAAGCAAGAAAATCTCTAATTGAATGCCACATAAGCAATTATTATTGAGAATGCACGAGAAAGCTCCGTGGGAATCTCGTAATGTATATAATAGAGATTTTTTTTTTGTGACTAATATATATCATGAGTACAAATGTACAATCAAGTAAACATTTACCCGTTTGGTGCGCAGGATATGATAGTGTCAGGATATGATATAAAACAGGATAAGGATAGGATATGATATAAGCAGGATAATAGTTATCCACAGTTATCCTATCATATGTTTGGTGCAGACAGGATAACAAACATGATAACAAACGTATAATGTTTTTAATATATATCTCGCTCATAATAATATAATAAGATATATATATATATATATATATATATCATATTCTAATTACAAAATTAACATTGTAAAATAATTATTTAAAAAAATTATTTTGTAATACTTTGAATTTTATAAATAAAAAATTTAAATAAGCAATCAAATATATATTTTCATATAAATTTAAATAAAATAATGAGCAAATAAACATGTTAAATTTTTATATGAATATGATCAAATAAATAACCTAATTATATATGTTAGATAAGGTAAATAAATATATCATATATTTTATATGTAAATAATAAAACTACCATTGCAAGAGAATTAAATAATAAAACTCGGGATAATAATTTTAACTAGAGAGACATGATAGGATAAGTTGCAGGATTAACTTATCATATCCTGTTGGTTCACTAAACACTGGATTAAGACAGGATATGATACAGTTATTCTATCATGTCTTTTTTCCTGCGCACCAAACGGGCCCTTATGTTATGTTGATGTCCTTGAGGGTTAACACGCCTGAATCGCCTGATGTTGAAGCACATGATGGTAAAAAAAAAACGCTTGATGTCAAAACTTGAATCCTCTAAATAAAATTAATTTAAAATTCTTGTAATTTTTTTTTTGCTAAAATAAATTAAGGGCGAAAAATTGATATCCCAATCTAAAATATAAAGACATTCGAGTTCAAAGAATACATACAAAAATACTTAGACTTACATTACTTTAAATTTAAATAAGAATAAAAAAACAATGTACTTCATCAAATCGAAGCACGGTAGCTTAGATAAGAGAAAATGAAAACCACCTCTTGATCAAATTATAAACTTCCTTAGGATTATAATTCTGGGCCACATGTCCAGCACCCTGCCTTACAATAAAATGGCGATAGTTATTATAGTTAAATAAATAATCAAGTGATATTGCAATCATTGACAAAAAATAATAATAATAATTATTCCAATTAAAATAGCATGCATTATCAATTTTTTAAGATTGTACTTGCCTTCACAGTCGCATATGTTAAGAAGTGATCTTCTTTCATTTTGTAGATTTCTGTAAATCTGCAAGACATATATTGAAGGACCATGTAATTAGTAAAATGAGATTTAATTTTATGTGCACCGATAGTGCAACATTTTTATACACGTGTATGTAGATATTTGTTGAGATAAATTAATAATAAATCTATTAAAGTGACACTATGATGTGATTTGATTGGATGTATGTGTAAAATTATTTTACACTGTTAGTGTTGCAAACTGAGTTTTTCGAATTAAATAAAAACGGTTTTCAAAAACAGCAACGAACAAATTATTGGCCGAGTCGCGGATCAGTACGCTCTCTTTAAGACGTTTCACGGAACTACTCGAAATTGTGCAGTGTAGTTCAACAAAAACCGTGAAGTCCCCAGGATAAAACAGCCAAACCAGTTCGATATTGATATACAAATATCAATTCAAAGTGGCAGCAACCAATGTTCTGAAACAAAAGGAACAAAAAAAATTTTACTGAAGAAATTTTTCGGTGAGAGAAGAAGAATGAATTGAACAGAGAGTTTTTTTTCGTCAAGAAAAATTCTGATGAATGAACTCTATTTATAGACGAAAGAAAATAACTGATGAGGAGGAATCAGTGGAGCCTTTGAATCAGCCAGTACACAAGAACGTGGCCAGATTTTTAGGCACTCAGTTATTGACTGAGTTGGAGCAGTAACGGGTATATACCCGTTCAGGACTTGGTCTTGTAACATTTAAAAAATGTGCGAAAATCATACCCATTCGATAGCAAAAAATAATTAATTAATAAATAATTTTTCGCTTCTAAAAAATTAATATATCACCAAGCCCAAGCCCAAGCCCGGCCGGACGGACGGCGGCGGCGGCGCGCGTGTGATATTCAGCATTGTGTATGGGCTCCTCCGTCGCACAAAACTGGGTACCCCTTGGGGCCCAAACCATAAGGTCACTTTCCTACTTATAAACACTATCACTCTTGGTGATCTCTCCTATGTGGGACTTAGAAACTTTTTCAAATTCACACAACCACACATAGGTTCACATTTGTGTTTATTTCACATACCAAGTTTTTCCTCCAATCTTCACATCATGTTCCAACAATCCCCCACTTGAATTTAAAAAAGTTGTTTCAGAGATAACGTTAAAACGTTTCTGTAAGATTGTGCATAAGCAAAGGTGAACTACGTCTTGGAACCTCTACATAGCTAGTAAGAGCCTGATTCAACAAGAGTGACTTTAAGTCTTGGAACTCTATCTCAGATTTTTCTCAAACCAGCACACAACCTCTCTTAAGGTGTATTCTAAAGCCCGTGCTTTAATGGCCCTGCACGTGTATCCCAGTTTCATGAACGATCTAGGAGTTCGCCTCAAAACTCCATAGGAACCGGCCTCAGCTCCACATTCATATAGGTGAGTCTATCAAGAGTACTCCTGAAATACTCCACTCATAAAGAGTATAGAACTCATTAAGAGTTTCATTAACTCATCCTCTCTCAGATCAGGATTCATGCCTCTTATCTTTGCATGTTCATGTCCTATTACTCACGACTTGTTGTTTACCCATTGGAACCTAATTCTTGGGATCTCTAGTCTTTTAGGTTGGGTTACCATCATAAGTAATTCGTAGGCATTAGTCCCATCTTAACAGATGTATTGTAGACTTTCTCTCTAGCTAATCCTTTCGTCAAAGGATCGGCTAAGTTATCATCAGTGCGTACATGATCCACTCTAACAGCACCTTTAGTGAGCAAATCTCTCACGGTACTGTGCTTCCTTCTAATTTGACGTCTTTTTCCGTTATAGTAACGGTTCTCAATTTTAGCGATAGCCGCGGTACTATCGCAGTGGATCAACACAGCTGGCATTGGTTTTTCCCACAAGGGAATCTCAGATAGCAAGCATCTTAACCAGCTCGCTTCTTCACTAGCTGTTGCTAGTGCTATCATTTCAGACTCCATGGTGGACTGAGCCAAAATAGTCTGTTTCTTTGACTTCCATGATGCAGCTCCTCCGGCTATACTAAATATAAAGCCACTAGTTGCTTTGGAATCATCTGACAAGGTGTTCCAATCAGCGTCACTGTATCCTTCAAGTACGGCAGGAAATCTTTGATAATGTAGTCCGAGATTCATGGTCTTTTTAAGATATCCCATGACTCTATTTATTGCCTGCCAGTGCTCATTTCCAGGTCTACTTGTAAACCGGCACAACTGTCCCACGGCATATGCAATGTCGGGTCGAGTGCAATCAGTGACATATCTAAGACTGCCAATGATGCTCGCATACTCTGTCTGTCTAATACTTTCGCCAGTGTTCTTAAAGAGTTTTACACTAGCGTCACACGGAGTGTTCGCTTCTTTACGGTCAAAGTAATCATATTTCTTTAAGATCTTTTCCACATAGTGAGATTGATCTAAGGAAATTCCTTTTTCAGACCGAGTGATTTTGATTCCGAGAATCACACTCGCTTCTCCAAGGTCTTTCATATCAAAGTTATTGCACAACAATGATTTCACGGTATTTACAGCAGAAAGGTTTGACCCAAATATTAACATGTCATCTACATAGAGACATATTATAGTGCAAATGTTACCATTAGTCTTGTAATAAATACATTTGTCACTCTCGTTGAGTTTGAACTCATTCGATACCATTAAGTTATCAAACTTTTCATGCCACTGCCTCGGAGCTTGTTTAAGGCCATACAAAGATTTTTCTAACTTACAAACCTTTGTTTCTTGTCCATGTACTACAAATCCTTCAGGTTGTTCCATATAAATTTCTTCTTCCAAGTCACCATTTAAGAAAGCGGTTTTAACATCCATTTGGTGTACAACCAAGTTAAAAATAGCAGCTATTGAAATAAGTACACGAATGGATGTTATTCTAGTGACGGGAGAAAAAGTGTCGAAGAAATCTATATTTTCTCTTTGTCTAAAACCTTTGGCTACAAGGCGAGCCTTGTATTTATCAACAGTGCCGTCAGGTTTCAGTTTCTTTTTCAAAATCCATTTACAACCAATCGGTTTGCAGCCAGGAGGCAAGTCTACCAAGTGCCATGTTTTATTGGATTCTAAAGAATCCATCTCATCGTTAATAGCTTCTTGCCATAGATCTGCATCCATCGAAGACAAGGCTTCTTGAAGATTTGCTGGATCTTCATCTACTATGTAGGCCGAATAATCCGGACCATAGTCTTTAGCAACTCTTGCTCGTTTACTTCTTCGAAGCTCAATTTGTACTTCGTCATTGCTATTCTCATTTTGTATCACAAGAATGTGACTCGATTCAGGAATCTGACTCTGTATAGCGCCCCCACTATTTCTTGATTTAAAAGGAAATTTATTTTCATAGAAATCTGTATCATTAGATTCTATGATCACTTTAGCATTTAGATCGTAAAATCTATATGCCTTACTGTTTGTTGCATAACCGATGAATACGCATTCATAGGCTCTACTAGCAAGTTTAACTCGCTTCGGGTCCGGTTTACGGACATATGCTAGACATCCCCAAGTTCTCAAATAAGACAGGTTTGGTTGTCTTTTCTTTAATATCTCATAAGCAGAGATATCTCTTTTAGATTTGGGAACTCTATTCAGAACAAAACAAACAGTCAATATAATTTCCCTCCACCAATGATTAGCGGCGCCAGAGGTCAACATAATAGCAACAACTAGTTCAGTAAGAGTTCTATTCTTTCTTTCTGCTTTACCATTCATTTCAGGGGAATATGGCGCAGTCGTTTCATGTATAATTCCGTGTTGTTTATAAAATTCATTAAATAAACTAGAATTATATTATGTTCCCCTATCACTACGAAATCTCTTGATTTTTCTACTAAACTGATTTTCAACTTCATTAACAAACACTTTAAACATATCAAATGCATCACTTTTATTCTTCATTAAATAAACAAATGTGTAGTCAGAACAATCATCAATAAAAGTGATAAAGTAACGTTTGTTATTCCTAGTCAATGTTCCATCTAGTTCACAAATATCAGAGTGTATAAGGTCCATTGGTTCAGATTCCCTTATTACAGATTTATGTTTGCTCTTTGTTATTTTAGCTTGACTACAAAATTCACATTTTCCTACATCATTAATATTTAATTTAGGAATTAAACCTAAGTTACTTAAATTATGAATAGAGCGCATATTAACATGACAAAGTCTAGAATGCCAAAGATTAAAATCACACAAAGAGTAAACAGAAGTAGAAATTTTATTCAAATTCAGATCAACATTCAATTTAAACATGCCATCACTGGCATAGCCTTTCCCAATAAAAGTACCATTTTTAGTGATGGTATACAAGTCTGTCCCAATAGTCTGACTAAACCCAGCTTTATTTAATAGAAAACCAGAAACAAGATTCTTTTTCATCTCAGGAACATGTAAGACTTCTTTCAGAATCAGAGTCTTTCCGGAGGTGAAATTCAGCTCAACTTCTCCAACACCAGCAACATCAGAAGTTTGTGCGTTACCCATCTGCACCTTCTTATTTTCAGCATTCGTGTATGTTTTAAACATAGCACGATCATAACAGACATGGCGAGTAGCACCAGTATCTATCCACCACCCATCAGTACCACCGACCATATTAATTTCGGTGATCATAGCAGTATATGGCTCATCAGCCACATTCATATTCACCTGAGCATTAAGGTGAGCAGGTTTTGGCCTCTTATTATTTTTGCACTTTTTAGCCATATGACCTGTTTTCCAGCAGTTAAAGCAGTAGAATGGTTCAACAGCGTCATTTCTAGGAGGTGGAGGCTGCTGATTTTGCTTGGCAATATGGGACCTTTGAGAAGGATTCCCATTCTTAATTCGGTTCTGATTAGGATTGCGGTTCTGATTCTTTAATGGTTTGCCCGTAGGCTTCAGAGCCGCACCGAATTTCTTTTTGTTGTTGGAGACAACCATAATTTTCTCCTCTTCTTTCATATCCTGTTTCCGTGCCTCTTCTTCAATTCGAAGACGGGTAATCCGACTCTCAATTGAAAACTCTTTTGTTTTATGACGAAGCTGATTTTTGAAATCTTTCCAACCGGGGGGCAGCTTGTCAATAATTACAGCAATCTGAAATTGTTCGTCTAGAGGCATACCTTCTGTTATTATCTCATGAGCAATCTTTTGGAGTTCATGAGACTGCACCTCCACTGACCTTTCATCCACCATCTGATATTTCAGATACCTGCTCACAGCATACTTTTTCACTCCAGCCTCTTCAGTGTCGTATTTCTTTTTCAGAGCCTCCCACACATCACTTGCAGTATTGTATGTTCTGTAATAATCATACAGATCATCCTCAAGTCCATTAATGATATAGTTTTTGCATACATAATCATTATGGAGCCATAATTGTCTTTCTTTTTCAATTTGCAGCGCTTTGGCTTTAATCTGTTCTGCAGAATCTGAACCTTTGTCCTTGTCTGGTTCAGCAGTAACAGATTTCTCACCGTTGTTGGTTGCCGTTTGTTCCTTTGTACCAGAGGCTTCAAATTTGAACGGTTTCTCGGTAGCACCAACAGCAGAATTACCAATAATTTCTTCGGTTGCCATGATAATTTCAGAAACGTCTTAAAATTGTTGCAAACTGAGTTTTTCGAATTAAATAAAAATGGTTTTCAAAAACAGCAACGAACAAATTATTGGCCGAGTCGCGGATCAATACGCTCTCTTTAAGACGTTTCACGGAACTACTCGAAATTGTGCAGTGTAGTTCAACAAAAACCGTGAAGTCCCCAGGATAAAACAGCCAAACCAGTTCGATATTGATATACAAATATCAATTCAAAGTGGCAGCAACCAATGTTCTGAAACAAAAGGAACAAAAAAAAATTTACTGAAGAAATTTTTCGGTGAGAGAAGAAGAATGAATTGAACAGAGAGTTTTTTTTCGTCAAGAAAAATTCTGATGAATGAACTCTATTTATAGACAAAAGAAAATAACTGATGAGGAGGAATCAGTGGAGCCTTTGAATCAGCCAGTACACAAGAACGTGGCCAGATTTTTAGGCACTCAGTTATTGACTGAGTTGGAGCAGTAACGGGTATATACCCGTTCAGGACTTGGTCTTGTAACATTTAAAAAATGTGTGAAAATCATACCCATTCGATAGCAAAAAATAATTAATTAATAAATAATTTTTCGCTTCTAAAAAATTAATATATCACCAAGCCCAAGCCCAGCCCGATCCGAGCCGAGCCGGACGGCGGCGGCGGCGCGCCAGTAACGGGTATATACCCGTTCAGGACTTGGTCTTGTAACATTTAAAAAATGTGCGAAAATCATACCCATTCGATAGCAAAAAATAATTAATTAATAAATAATTTTTCGCTTCTAAAAAATTAATATATCACCAAGCCCAGCCCGGCCCGATCCGAGCCGAGCCGGACGGCGGCGGCGCGCGTGATATTCAGCATTGTGTATGGGCTCCTCCGTCGCACAAAACTGGGTACCCCTTGGGAAACCATAAGGTCACTTTCCTACTTATAAACACTATCACTCTTGGTGATCTCTCCTATGTGGGACTTAGAAACTTTTTCAAATTCACACAACCACACATAGGTTCACATTTGTGTTTATTTCACATACCAAATTTTTCCTCCAATCTTCACATCATGTTCCAACAGTTAGTGCATAGCAATTAATTTCATATTTTATTTCCCCTTTAAAAAAGTGTATACACAAACTACTTAGCATTTTAAAAAATTAAAAACATTTAATTACATACCCAGCCACTTGACCTTCAACAAACCATGGTCGCCATTTATCATGTGTGCTCATGTTGAATGACTTTATCCAATAACTGTCACTCAGGTGTGGTACAACCAAATCATGATCACCACTGAAACTTATTAGCCAAAAAATTAGTATGTAATTTAAATAACACTAATTAAATTCAGAGAAAGAAAGGAAACCAATTAACAACACTCATGGCTCATCAAATTCTTAAACAATACAATGCATTCTTTATTTCATATTATATCAAGCATTGACACAAACACGTAAAAATATCACATTAACAATGACCCCAGTAATAATTTAATAAAATAGAAGTGATGAACGTAACTATGTGTAGATGTTGTGTCCGACGTCTTCAATATGAAATTTTGGTGCTAGCTACCTAGATGTAATGTGTGTTGGAAATGATATCACGGTCAGTATGTTAGAATCACAATGATCCATTGTGATTTTGCAGAAGCTATTGAGTGTAGTTTTTGAAAAATTATGGTGGGCCACTGTGATTCGGATATATCCAATATGATACCAAATATAGGCGTAATGTGTGTTGGAAATGAAAGTTACCTGTAAACGAGAGCTTGGAGGTTGGCATGTGTGAGATTGTGATAATATTCTACAATATTGGTTAGATTGAATGTGTATGCCAAATCAGTCTTGTTGCATCTCAAGAATTCCCCTTTAGTTCCCTATATAAATAGTATTGTTGAATGCTTATTTCGATAAGTAACATTCTCCGGTAGTCATTAAATAATTATAAGGTTTAAGATAGAGAGACCAATATTTCGTCATTGAATGAAAAAAAGATAAAATCAAAACTGCAATTAAACCAAATTATAAATTACAAACTTGACAAAATATGAATTGTGCTACCTCTCTTATGTAAAGGGCCTTCCGCACATTTTCGTCATTTGCCCATAAGTTGACAAGAATATGATCATAACCCTAAAAGATAATCGATAATTTAATCAAGTTAGCTCTACATAATTTTGAAGACACACACATACACACACAAAGAGAGATTTTCTTAACTCTACACCGAAATTCTTGATCATCTTGAATTGGTTGTCGAATTACTTGGTTCACGGCAGGTGTAGTCTTGCAGACAGGTTCTAAAATTTGTTGCACGTTTATATAACGAAGTATCTGCAAAACAATGATATACTTTATTAATTTCATGTTAATATGCATAACTGGATCACCAAGTAAACCAAATGCATAACTATATGTGTAAATGCAGTATCATATCATACTATTACTAACCTCAGAATAAGCTTGAAAATCTACAACACACTTTGTGTTATCTGGATCAATGTTTACATAATCACCCTTACAATTTTCTTCCAATGACTGCAACAATATTTTTGATTTTTTGTGTATAAAGAGTTGATAAACACATAAATATGAAAGCAAGACACCTTCATAGCTAGATTCAAACTAACCTCATAGAGTTCTTTTGATATAAGTGTCATTTGGTATGCAAATAAAACTTGCATTTTTGTATTCGGAACATCGTCTAGTACAAATGCACTTGCAATCACATAACCCTGATGATAATAATTAATTAGACAATTAGCAAATTAGAAAAAATAGTTTTGTGATTTTCTTACTTTGATATTTATGTGTGGCACATGTCCTGCTTTGTATCCTGCACACATCAATGAAGCATTGAAGAAATTTAAAATAAGGCCAAATTTAAGTGATCATATATAGGACTGTTCAAAAAAAACCATGAACCGAATCGAACCGTCAAATCGTACCGAACCGAACCAATAAATTTTACAATTCATTAACTGTGAACCGAACCGTTAATAACTGAACTGAACCGTTTGAACCGAACTGCATAACTTAAATTGAAAAACTAAAAAATTCTCAAAATTTTTGTGAATATGAACCATAAATACATTTTTGTTTTGCTTAACGGTTCGGTTCGGTTAACCGATTAGCTTAACCATAAGTACAGTTCGGTTCGGCTATAAATCATAACGGTTTGGTTCGGTTTTTTCGAATATGGTTATGGTTCAGTTCGGTTCGGTTTTTTGCCTGAACCGAACCATGAACAGGCCTAATCATATATCATCAGATTAACATTTGTTATGTGATGTTCCTGTATATTTATCTCAGTTGGTAGAGACATTATATTATATATGTAGATGTCAGAGTTTGAAACACAAACACTAACCACTAGACTACTTGACAAAAAAAATAAATTGTTACATGATACTTATCAGTATTTATAATTTACCTTCATATACTTTTTGAACAAAAGGACCGGTAGGTGCTCCTGAATATGAGCCGCCGCCGATATAAAATGGATTTGAACTAAACTTTGAATGATCAATAAACCACTGCATTGAAAAAGTAGAGTATTATGTTCCATACATATAATTTAAAGGCGAAATGCTATTTCTAGCTTAAGATTATATAGCGAAAATTTCACGATAATACATGTCAAATACCATCTCTCCACCTTGGGGTGGACAACGGTCGGTTTCGGTCGAATTCGGACCGAAAATTGTCCATCCGAAACAACCCACGGTTTGAATATCTCAGCCCACTTCCGACCACTTAGAGCTTCAGTTTGGTCGGATTATGGTTTGGTCGGATGACGGTTCGGATTGGGTGGATTTTTCGGATGTAAAATTAGGCCGATAAGTTAAGAATAGCTCAACTCTCTGTGCGTCACGACTTCCTCCCCAAACTAAAAAATCAAACAATACACCACTAAATTTAAAGAAAGAAGGCAAGAAAAAAAGTATAAATGTGACGAGAAAAAACTTGAAAAGAAGCATAGAAAAATAAAATAACAAATAAAAAGAAAAGAATGAGAATAATATAAAGAGATCCAAAACCAACACATAAATAGTAGTCATGGAGGGATGAGGTGTGAGACGAGTTTGAGAGAACTCTGGATGATGAACATGATGAAATCATGGAAATATGAGACGAGTTTGACAAGTAGAAAGTGTAGAACCAGCTCATTGAAAATATATAAATAAGTGGAAAGAAAATTCACTTAAACTTTTAGTCAAAATCACACATGTGATCTACTAGAGTAGTTATACTATGCGGTCATAAAAGTTACTTCGCCGGTCGGATTCGGATTTCGTTGGGTCTGAAAATCCAATCTGAGCCCGTCCGTCGCAATCCATTTAAACCCAAATTTGTTCATCCGTTTAACCCGTGACCCGACCCACTACCACACAATATTCAATTTCTTTTATCGGTTATGTCGGATTCGGATTGGTTCGGAAAATCTTGTCCACCCCACCTTTTTCTATTTTATTCACCCATGATTTTTTTAAAGTGGAAGATCCAATGGTTAGAATCATTCGTGAAAAGTTCGGGATAACTTTTTTCGCTTGATGACAACTCAATTTAAAGACAGATTTGGATTCTTTACATTTGATCTCCCTAAATTCATCTACATGCAAGCAAAAACTAACCAAGAAAAAGAAAATATTACATATGTAAATGCATTTATGTGCGTTGTAAAGACAAAAATACCCTAAACTTTTGCCAAAATGTAGGAAATTATGACTTTAGAAAATCCAAATCCATTTAATAAAAACATTCCCAAATTTAATATTAGATTCAATGTTGAAAGACATGCCCAATGAACAAGATTATATGATAGGATTAAAGAACCTTAATTGCAGTTTTGGTCTCCTAACACATATTTTGTCTAAAATATGATGATACATTATGTTTTAAATTAACTTTATAAAAGATTTTTCTTACAATTTCATCGATATTGGTATTTTCTCATCACCAGATTATATACCAAGTCGTTTAAAATATATCACATCATCAATTTATAGTTAAAAATTATGATATGAGGACCAAAACTGTCGAATTTTAATATAAGGGACCAAATATGCAAAATAATAAAAATAGGGGGACCAAAACTGCAATTAAGCCTTATTATTATAAACAAAATAGAACTAGAAAAATGGTTCACCTTTTGTAAAAAAGTATATGAATGTTCCACCCAAAGTGTGTCACTGCTATAGTAGCCTTCTTGAGTTTCTGAGTAAGAAAATCCAGTCCCTACTGGCATATCTATGTATATCATATTCAACATATGTGTCCAACCATATGGATTCAATTTAAGCTTTGGAAGGTTCCCAGTGTAATTGCGATCGATTATTACAGGCCCTGTACAAGATACTTTTATTCTTCAATATGCTATTAAAATTAAACTCAAATAATTGTGAGAATCCGGGTTCGACCCGGGTCACAACATTCAACCTAACAATTTCAGCATTTAATTTTTGTCAGTTGAACTATGACTTATAACTTACTCATTAAATTATGTAAATGCGAAATCATGGTTAAGTATTTCTTGAATTAATTACTTACTATTAATGAAGAGATGATTTACCATTTTCAAAAAAGAATGCTGTAAGGGCAGAGCATCCAGGACCACCAACAAACCAAATTAAAATTGGATCAATGAAGGGATTTCTTTGAGACTCCACAAAATAGTAAAATATTTGCACCTTTGCTCCTTCTCCAACTCCTATGTATCTACACATTAATACACCTCCCCTTAACTTTGGAACATTTTTGAAGAATTGTACTATTTGTATTCAATGAAAAGTCAACAATTTCACACATGGTATATACAAAAATCATGCATTTGCTATCTAAGAGGGAATCCACGACCATCCCAATGTATGTTTAGAAATTTTTAAATTTAAATTGAGATATTTAAATTTGACTTTTAGTGACAGACAAGAAGTCAAATACTTCGTAGGTGCATGAGAAGAACAGCGAATACATTTTCGACTTATACTTACGAACATTACCTTTATCTAAAAGTCACGATTAATTGCATCTTGGATGTCCGTGTTTTAGATACGGAAGAGTAAAAGCCAATTTTTGTCACTTTAAAATGGTATATATATATATATATATATAGGGAGAGATTAAATTACACCGGTGTAACATTTGAGTAATGTTACACCGCTCAATAACGCTTTAACAAATTCAAATTTTACAAAATTCACCGTTGGATTTAAAGTTTATATCGTATAGATCATATATGTTGAGTTTTACAAAAATCTAAAATCGTTTGACATGTTTTTGAGACACATCAAAATTAACGGTTTATGTGTTTTTATTGAATACCGTTAATCTTTATGATTGAACCAATAAATAAAATATGATTATATAAATGAATGAAAAAAATAATGCAAAATAATTGAAAGAAGAAAAAAAAACTGACCCAGTTTCAAGCTTGAATGGAAGATCCCCATCAAAACCAGGAAGGTTTTTAACAATAGAAGCAGAAGAAACCATGAATGGCAGAAGAAACATTAGAGCTACTAAGAAAACAACATAGATACATCTCCAACCCATTGTGAGAAATTGTGAAGGTTAGTGGAAAGAAGAGAGGAAAAATGAGACTACATAACAAGGTAACAAGATAAGTTGTATTAGTATGTTATGTATCCACATGAAGCAAAAAATTAAATGTGGGAGACAAGACAATGTTGTGCAGATGATAATAATAGAAGGGAATGGGACTCGGAGGGAGACAATTAATGTTGTCCAGATATCCAGATATATAATACTCCTTCTCCTTCTTTCCCAAAATAAATAATCCAAATTTGATTTTATTTACTATTCATATAATATACTTTAACCATATTTTTCTACTAATATGTACATGTAAATATATACAAATGAGATATTGTTTGATTTGTTTCGACGAGTACTTTCAAAATATACAATTTTATAATTTTTAATAATAGATATTAATGATTTAAATTGTACATTGACAAACGTGCAGGCCGTCAAACATGTCATTTATTTTAGAACTAACGGAGTAATAAAAAGAAAAAATGGTTGTGTCAAAAAAATAAAAATGATAATATATGGTGAAGTTATACACACGTGAAGTGCGTGGGTTTTCAGCTATGAACTGATGGGGTGATGGGTGGGGGTCGGAAATTAAAATGGTTTATCGTTTATGTACGTCGAAATTATTTACACTATACTGTACTAAAGGTATCTTTTACTTGCTTTTAATATCATGAAATTATGTTAGAAATGTGATCCATGACCTTAAGGCCTTTTATAATATAAGAAAAAGATTATCTTTTGCTTGCTTGATCATAAAACGCTCAAAATCAATCAACTTTAATCACTACTATTTTTATAAAAATCATTAAAATTTCTTTGAATTGAAAGTTATATCCTATTGTTCATGAATCATTAGTCTCTGTAGATTCGATACTCTTTTTTATTACGACGACATACTCATGCACTTTCGAACGTGTCAATAAAGTGTCATCGACATATTATAAATAGGAGACACAAGCATTGGAGTTTTCTGCCTTAAAACCTTTAAAAAAGCCTACCCCACCTCTTTCTTTATTAGCGTTTTCAATCCTTCGGCCATCAAGAGAAATAGAAAAGGGGTTAAAGGATCCCCTTATTTTAACCCCTATTAATATCTACTTGTTCCGCTAGAGAGTCGTTCACAAGGACCTATATACTTCTCGAGAAAACATAAGCCTTCATCCACCCCCATCATTTATCACCAAAACCAAACCTCACTAACATGTAATCCAGAAAACTCCAACTCACCGAGACATAAACTTTTTCAAAATTAACCTTAAAAATTAAACATTTTTTTTTACCTCTTAGCCAAATCTACCACTTCATTTATCACCATCACCCCCAACAAACTCCCTTTCACAAAAGTCTATTGATTACAATAAATTAAAGAATCCATCACCTTGCTAAGTCTCTTGGCAAAAACTTTAGCCAAAAGCTTATATAGACTTTGATAAGGAGATTGGCGAAATTTGTTCAATACAATGAATTAGATTAATCACCTTTAAAATTAAAGTAACAAAGTAGGAGGTCAAACCTCTTAGAAGTGTATAATTGACAAAAAATTGAGCAAACTTGTGCATTCGATCCATTGTTCAATAAGCATAAAATCTAATCTATTATAATTTTAATTTTACCAACATAGTGTGACACAATTGATAGATACTTAAACTTTTTAACCATTTGATTCTAAGTTCACTCTTCGACGGTGCAAATGGAAAAAATTTTGTTTGAGAGGTCAACTCTTAATATTATTCATTAATTTTGACAAAATTGTTTTATTAATATTTTGATGTTTATCTTACAAAATAATTTATATATATTATTTACCACACATAATTTGATTTATTTTTCATCTATTTTCTTCCCTCCTTTATCTTTCTCAACACATGATAATTATTATTACCAATGGAATCCATGAAAATGCAATTAACACAAGAAATTCACCAAACCCAATTGCATTTCATGAACAAACTCTCTCCAAAATTCAAACCCACCATTGATTTCAGGTCCTTCTGTGCTTCTTCTCTTTCCCAAACCCAAACCCAAAACCCTGAAATCATAGTTCCTGTGAGAAAGAGTAGGGTTTTGGTGGCTACTTCCAATGCTAAACTCAAGGAAAATTGGTTGGCTTCAATCTCTTACTCTTCTCCAGGGAATACAAAAAGTCATCTTTTGAATGAAGACAAAATTGATGCTTCCAAATGGTTCCTTGGAATCGACCCAGATGTTTCTGGTGCTGTTGCGTTGTTGAAAATCCATGATTCTGTTTGTTCAGCTCAGGTACCACGTTTTTTTAGGATAAAGTTTTTTTTTTTTTTTCTTCTGGTTGAAGGGTTAGATATAGTTAATTTATTACTGAGCAACCAATGCGTACAAGTGGTAGATACTTGGTCCTTAAATATTTGTTCTAAGGTTAGATTAGTGACCGGTGCGAATGGAAAACAATTTGATGTGAGAGGTCAACCCCTTAGAGAGTGTTTGCCAAATGGACCAAACAATATAGGACAGAAAAGAATAGTACATGACAAGACAAGACAAGACATAACTGTATTGGAGAGATAGAGGAATAATGTTTTTTATGTTGGAAAATAAAACGACTATTTTGATAGTTTGAACTTTGGACAAAATGTTGTTCCGTGATTCAGTGAAGGACAAAAATTCTTGCTTTGTCTGATTAATTTCAAAATCAAACAAGGTACCAAAAAAAGTTGTTCAGTCCCCAGTTTTTTAGCAGATCAATCACACCCTGAAATAGATTTTAGTTGGTTTGTTGAGAGCTATCGGCTATCGCACCCTTAAATAGATTTTAGTTAGTTTGTTGAGGGTATAGTCTGCAGTTGCAAGTGGATGACCAGTTTCAGCTTGTTTTCAAAAATTGTAAAAGAAAATAGTTAGAAAAGTATTAGAACCATATTCTTTTATGTTTATTAGTTGAAGTGATAATCTAGAATGCTAAAAGCAATGGAATTGATTCACATGGCAGTTTGGGTTAAGAGATGGGCGAGCTGTTTGCTATAAAAATTTTAGGAGGTTGTTCCGTGTTAAATTGGCAATTGCAAGAATGCATTTCTTTATTATCGGGATCCGGGAATGTAAATAATAGTTTCACAACCAGAGGATCCCAAATTGATGATCTTTTGATATTATCATAATGGAAAAAAGAAACAGACAGCAAATTTTAGCCTAACCATTTATTCATTATGCATGTTATGAATGATCGAGAGTAATTTACAGTATCACGACTCATTGTTGACTGATGTTGTGCATAGTGTTAGATATGTTCATATAAAAAAAAAGGGAGTGAAATCTGGATAAGGTTGATTTTAACAGTATAGTATATTCCTTTCTACTTATTTGAATTGTTTTGGAATTATTAGATCCCCTAGATTCCTCGATTTTATTGTTTTAAACAGTTACTCTAGATTTTGTTCAGAATTTTATCTCCAAATTGACAAAAGATGTGATTGTATCAGTTCAACATATGTAGGTATTTGACTCTCCTCATGTGCAACTACTTGTTGGAAAAAGAACACGAAAACGTTTAGATGCCAATTCTATTGTTCAGTTGGTCCGTAGTTTTGATGCTCCAGCTGGTATACTATCTTTTCTCTATCCTTATTTTTTGTCATTTTTGTTTGAAATTATTATTATCATTCTAAAATCTAAAGTTATTCACATATTGTTTTTTCAATTTTCATTCTGTTTACTATCATATGTTAAGGCTTTGATTACGATATTACAAGTACTATGACTATAATATGTTGACTTCTATTGTGTTTACTAGTTTGCACTTGACAGTCATAAGTTTTCGATAAATTGATAGTGCCATTCACATTATAGGCCGGTTATACCGAAAAATTAGTGACCTCACTCCGAAGTATTGAATGATGTTGCTAGTTTTCTATAGTAATTTTTGAATCTTTATTTTGCCTTTTTCATATTGAAGGTTGACACTGTTTGTGGTTGGATATTTGCAAACTGATTCTTGATTTCATTAGGAACCACTGCATATATAGAGCAGTCAATCCCTTTTCCAAAAGACGGGAAGCAGGTTTGTATGCTCACTCATCTAATCATTAATAACTCATTACTTTCTTAAATCATGTATTCATACTAATTAGTCGGTATACTGGATATGACATACTTTACATGACATGATTATGTATCAACTTCTCACCGTTGGAAATAAAATTGTGCCTAAAGAATCTGCATGTTGACAACCATTTTACTAAGTAGTAATGAAACACCATTGTATTGCTAAAAAATTCAATGTGATCTCATTAGAATATATGATGGTTATTTCATTTAGTATGGACGCTATGGAAGTGTATAGGGTTGACTTGTAGGGAACGCTGGAATAATCAATAACGTCTATTGTCCAATTTTGGCTGGAATAATCAATCTATAATAATCAATACTATTTACTTATCAGTATAAATAGTCTATTCCTTCTCCGAAATAAACCCATTTTTAAAAAGTTTGTTGGCCTTTTCCCAAATAGCATATTTATCATGTGACAATGAGGCCATCTATTGGTGCTAATCAACATTAAGCATATTTATCATGTCATGAATATTCAATGTCCAAAATTATGGGAATTTTCGCTCAAATTAATATTTTTCCTCGTCTTTTGTATTCAAGGGCTGGTGGAGTGGAGGATTTGGGTACGGGCTGTGGATTGGGATCCTAGTTTCATCAGGCTTTACTGTTGTTCCAGTGCCATCTTTTACTTGGAAAGCGAAGTTTGAACTCTCCGGAAGCAAGAATTCAAAGGTTGGTTTGGTCCTAACAATACAGATTACTGTGGGTGGTTTCAAATTATCATATGCAGTTCCACTTTCAATGTCTTTATATTGCTTGCAAAAGTTTAGGAATAATCAGCAAAATATGATGTTAATTTTTCATAAAAGAAATAAATTATGTTTGCTAAAACTAATATTTCAAAAAGCACTTAAACAATTTGTATACTTTGAGATTAGTAAACTAACTTTTGAAAATTTGTTAAAGTGGCTATTTTTTTGGGTAGCTGTTATATTACCTCCAAGTTCATAATTGTGGTCTTGTGATTCTGAAAGAATTACTTCCATCCTTTATCTCTAAGGGGGGTGGTATATATGTGGAATCTTTTTCATTCTGAGGAATCATGTTTTCTTTCTGGGATTCATGATTCCTTGAAATGTCTAAAACGTATTTTGTATCCTTAAAATAATTTTTGGGGTATGAGACAATGTTTATTAGATTTTCCTTTTATTTATTCTAAGAAAAAAGTCTTCCCCCTAGTGACACGTCGCAGAATGTCTGTAACATCTCTGTTTCCTGATAATATTTTTTTCCAACCTTCATACCAAACATGAAAAATTAAAATTCTCAAATTCAAATTACTGGTGTATTTGATTTTCTGAGTTTGATATTTCTCTGTTCACTATAGTTTTTGTTCACGAAGGATACTCATTTCGTTTGTTAGCTTCAGCTGTTTTCTGATTTTATATTATACTGCAGGATGATAGCAGGAAACTTGCATCTACATTATTTCCATCACTTAGTTCCCTGTTAACCAGGAAAAAAGATCACGGTACATATTTCTCTTGTTTAGTCAATTATTCAACTTCTCTACTGCTTGATGATCATAAATTATCTTCGAAATCTATTACAAGGGGAATGCTTATGGAACTTGCTCAAATCGTTTAACTTATACGTTATTTTGAATCTTTATAGACATTACTTTTCATAACTTAGTGTAACATCATGGTAAAACTTTATTCCTTATGTCCCCGTGAGCTTAGCTCAGTTCGTAGGAACATCGCATTATATATGCAGGAGCCTGGGTTCGAACCCCTAACACTCCATTTATTCACGTTAGGGTAAAATTCCAGCCACTAGACTGCTTGACCAAGAAAAAAACATAATTCCTTATTACACTTAGTCCTTTATCTATGAAACTTACATGTCTCCCCTATTCCCCTTGGTTCCAATATATGATTATAATCAACATGCTATCTATACAAAAGACTCATGGCTAATGGCTTATCAAGCTTTAGACATCCCTGTGCTGTATTTGCAGGTTATTTTCTACGTGCTCTGGTTTTTGACAAATTTGTCATGTTGTAGGAAGGGCCGAGGCTTTATTAATTGCTGCATATGGCAAAGACCAAAACAAAAGCCATGAATCTACTGAGACCATCACTGACATATTCGAAACCTAAAAATGTACGTATTTATCAGCTTCTTCCCCTCCCTACTACTTGTATCTTTCTCCCCTTCCATTGATTTGACTGCCAAATGTAACTGTCCCCATTGTATACTATTCTAGTTATTTATGATACAGATCTCTTCCAATTTAGCTAAAGATTTCTAGTTTGAACCCTGAAAATGCAACAACATTAAAATCTTTAAGGAAAAGTGTTGGTACTCATGTAGTCTTACATTCCTTAAGAGTTGTGAATTGTGATACTGCTTTATGAGAATAGTTTACGATATGTTTATATGTTGTTTTCATCCATTTGATATGAACAAAATAATCCACTTATTGAAGTCTAGCATTGAAGCTGTTTTTGTGCGCGGTTTTGGTTCTTGGCAGTGACAATTGCAAAAACCTATGCGCCGCCATCTTTTGATAAGCTATTTTGTCCATAAGCTGTTCGAGTTTCTTGCGAAGCCTTTACATCGTTCAAAATGAGCGTCATCTTTCAATACATTGTTCGACCTCTTGAAATTTTGTCCAAACCACTTGTTTCTTTTTTTTTTTTTCCGTAGCTCTGTCTCTTCTTCAACTATGAATATTTGATTATATCTTGAATATTCATCCATTAAACTTAAAATCTGTTTACCAAGATACTGTGATTTGCTATCTGTTACAGGTTTTTGTTTTGTTTTAATCTTAGACATGAGATATCAAACATGTAACAAAATCTTTTGTGAAAGAGGTTGATGTTTTTGCTATCACATCTTTGATTTGAAAAGGATAACATTTTGACAATGATATTTTTCTTGTCAAGTTGTTTAGTGACTAGATTTGCATATTGTAAGTGTAGAGAAGTGAGTAATCCGAGATTCGCAATAATGTCTTTGGTAGCTACTAACTGAGCTATACTTATGGATTACTTCTGCTATTCCAATTGTAATTTGTCCTCTAGGATTAATATAAATAAAGTCAATCCTTTCATGTATTATTATCATCTAAGTTTGATGTAAAATTGAGCGTTCTATTTTGAGATAATCAGAGTTAATTCTCTCCAGGCTTATGAGCCAAAGGGTATTAAGGACAATGCTTGTTTTGTCTTTTTGAAAATGTCCAAAATCTATTGTCTTTTTGAAAATGTCCAAAATCTATTTTTAGATTTTGTTTGAAAATTTGTCTAAAAATGTCATTTTCTAGTAGTATTTCATCTAGCAAAATTTGTTTGAAAATATCATGTTTTGATTATAACAAGAGTTTGCGCTTCTTTTCCTTGTCATACTCATTCATTGAGGTCTTTCATCTGACTAAGCTATTCACATATTTAAATATATAATTTCATTTGCAGTTTTGCACACTCAAGGGAAATTACCATCAAATTACAAATGGTAAATTTCTCACTCAAGCATGTATCATCATGAAACTAATTAACGGCTAGAATTCCAAATCTCTTTGATATAGTCAAGTGTTTAAAACAATATAAACAAATTATAATATTTTTTTTTGACGAGAATGCGCTTCTACTCTCTTTCAATTGCCGATGTTAAAACCTCCAGGGTGTAGATCCGAGGGGAGGTTGAGTCAACAGCTAGTTTTGTCGGAATAGGAATAAATGAGATAAATAAATATAATATGTAAGCTTTGTAAAAAAAAATGTTAGCTTTTCTTTTTGAGCAAAAATATAATATGTTAGCTAATTTTTTTGATAATAACTTAAGAAACTTTTTTTTTTAGACAAAAGGAGAAATATATTAAATAAAAATAAAGAGATACACAGACCGGGAGACATTAGATCTAACCTAGCTACAAACCAAATAGGAATGCATTGTGATATGGTAATTTAAAATTTTAACAAATGTGTTTGCCACATTCTACATGCACTATTTCTACAAATTGTTTTAATAATTAATCACAATTATTACTATTTTGGCATTTTTTTTCCTTTGTCTATCATGAAAGGCTAAAACAGAAAGAAATAATAAAAAAATACAGTGAAGTTATAACCAAAAAAAAAAAAAAAGTTACAAGAAAAGAAATTGTCAATTTTGATGATCACAGCAATGTATCTTAGAGACATTTAGCAAAAGTTTAAAATTTATTATTGGTTTTTTGCAATTCCAAAGGCTAAGATCAATTTAATTGTAGTTAAAAAAACCATAGAATATTTACTTATAAAGTGATACTTTTTTTTCCTTTCAATTCATTAAATTCAAAGGAGGAAAAATATGACTCAAATTCCCAAATTTGTTTATGCTTTGATGATATTTTTTTCATTATTTTTTGTTGTGGCCAATGGTGGTAAGTCTTTTTTTTTCCACATTATTTTCAATCTTTCAATATCACACAATATTTATACCTATGACTAAAAATAATTTATTCTTATGTAGGTAGTTTCTTCTGCAAAAGAGGTGGTGATTGTCCAAAACAATTGTGTTTCGAAACTCAAAAATCCGAATGCATTGCTTTTAGATGTGAATGTGTGTAAGAGTAACAATTATGTTGAAAAATAGTTTTATCTTACATGTATTGTCAATTTTATTTATGTTTTTATGATATTTCAATTTCTTTGAAAATCTTAAAAACATACTAATTATTATATTATTATAAAAGTTTTGCTGCATTCGTTCGCTCATAAGAGATGGTGAAAACAACATCATCATTGTAGAATTATATAACTACATTAATAAATAAAGTCATTATTTGAATATGTTGAGCAATTTTTTTTCTTCCCTTTGTGCACTTACCATAAGATTGTTGAGTGATATAAACTTCATAAATATTAGTATTTATTTCAAGAATCATTGTTGTTAAGAAAGTTCTTATCGATCCACATCTTGTTCTGTACAAATAAGTGATAACCAAAGTGTGGAAAAGAAAACCAGATTGGCCTAAATATATGATAATTCCCTTCATGTTGCATATTTCCTTGTATAAAACAGAATCTTTCAATGCTTCAGCTGATGAAACAAAATCATGCTAAGTGTTGAATTAGATCATATACGCTTAGAATCAAGAGTTGGACATAACTCAACCCTACAAAATCGACTTGTAAAGCGAGGATTGCTCTCACTTAAAAATTTATATTCAGACCATCTCGCAACTGATCCAAACTTCTTAATAGATACTAATCCAAGACTTCAGACGGCCACATGCATTTCCAAATGGAAATTTCATTCTCACTCTCAACCTTTCTTATTCCTCCATAAAATCCATCAGCCTCATTTCCTTCCTCTCTATGATCTTTCCTATTGATACTAGTGTGTCTCCATCTTGAGCCAGGAGTGTAATGGTTGAACTCTAGCACCACTTTGTCTGCAGCATTCAACACATTTATCATTTTATAAACTATAATTGAATCTTAAGAAAAGCATTTCAAAGATTGAATATAAATATAACAAGGCTAATACAATGATTTTGAAGTTTTCATCTTAGCATCCTATGTAAATGTTTGGATTAGTTGCAGTTTTAGTACCCTATTTTTACCATTTTATAAAATTGGTCCTCCTATTTTAAAATTTGACAATTTTGATCCATCCATCATATATTTTGTCTAAAATATGATGATGCAAGTGCAACATGCTATAAATTACGTTTATAAAAGAATTTTCTTACGATTTTATCGATGTTGCTATTTTCTCATCATCAGGTCATTTATAGTTAAAAAATATGATGGAGGAACCAAAACTATCTACAAAATAATAAAAATAGAAGACCAAAACTGCAATTAAGCATAAACATAGTTTGCCTTGAATTTGTCAACAGTGTTGGTGGAAATGATGACATACTGATCATGAAATGTCTTAGAGACCATTCAAATGGAATAGCAAGTAGTCCACATTTAGATATATTCTCTAACAATATAATAATAATAATAGTGGTAGATCTCAAAACTTTTACATTTAAAATGTTAAATCAACAAATCAGCATAAATTAATAATGTTCACTCTATCATCAAAATTCCTAGGTAATTACTTTATTTAGCCACCACTTTGAAATCTATATAAACTATATATGCATATAGTTATAGTTATGTTTAAGAAAACAGAATTCAACATAACCTCAAAAGTCAAAACCATTTTTATTATTATCCTTTCATTACACAGCCAAATTTTAAATATGTTCAACTAGAATGAAGGAAAAGAACAAGGATTAAAAATTCAATAACCAAAAAATAAGTAAATATTGATAATAAAATTCTTACAAGTGTCATGTCATATTCATTTATTAACTCACCACTAATATGACAGCTGCAAGAATTTTCATTTCCATTACATAATTCCAAGTGACCTACAACACCATACCACCAACCTGCCATAAAGGTAAAAATTCATTAATAAAATCATACTAATATGACCAATCGTTAGTTGGTTCAGTGGTGATTGACTCTGAACTTAATAGGGAGAACCACTGTTCGATCTCCTGCAACTGCGATCGAAAGGGGCTGAAACCACTTCATGCCAGAACATAACTGACCCCGAACCAGATTAAACTGGTGGGTAAAGCAAACAAAATAAAAATCATACTAATATGAAGTTTACAAAGTCTCTTTTATTAACCAAGGGTATTAGAGATTGAATTTACAAGATATAGAAGTAATTAGTAGAATAAAAACAGAAAATGATGGTAGAGAAAGAAACAAACCATAAGGAAATTCTTTGTTTCTCCTCCATTGAATCTCTATGTGATCACCAGGATGCAAATCATATAAACAATCAGAGATATAAAGATCATGTGGAGAGTTATCAATAGGAGGTGCTCTTAGCCTTTCCCATGGAATGCCACATTCTCTAGCTTCTCCTCTTCTTCCATGTGCAGGATACCTGTAATAAGCAACCAATCAACAAGCTGCGCTGCTAAACCTTTTATTTTCTTCCTAAAATTTTATTTGAAAACTCTTCAAAATTGTTACTCAAATCTTAAACCAATGTGAACATATATAATACAGAACAAACTCAATGAAATGACACAGTTAAATATATGATCACCTAAAATCATGTCAAATTTACCTTGCTTGATAGGTATCAGTTTGCGAATCATAGCTAAGTTCAGCATCATAGCAAGATAACATGAATCCAATATGACCATTCTACAACAACAGAAGCAAAATTGTAACATGTAAGAAAACACTATCCATTAAATATTCCATTGAAATTCAAGCACCTGATTTAACTCTTAACACAGTTCAAATATGGTTAATTATGTTTAGTGGATAGTTAATGAACTGCGACACCTTTTTATATTCATTAACCTTCCATTGAACTTCGTTAACGACATATTTAAATTACTTTTACCATCTAATTTGCTGTCAAATTTGTGTCAAAATATCATTTTCCTAAAAAAAAGACCAAAGGATTTCTCATAGATACCTCGCGGTTATAGACTTGAGCAGGGAACCAGAAGCTACCATTTTCAATAGCAAGATACCAATTCATAACAGAATCAACAACAGGCAATGAATTCCTATACTTGCAGATATCATTTGCATCATCAACCTTTACTTTCATCCATTGAAAAGGCCACAAAAGAGAGAAATATCTCATCAATAACCCTTTTTGCTTGCCATGTTTAAGATCCTTAACATCCCTTTTTGAAGCAACATACCATTTCCATTCCCTATAAGCAGCTTGACCAATAACTCCACCCCATTTCTTCTTCATATGTCTCTCCCAAAGATAATCACTCACACACCTCTCTCTCAATGAATGACAAACATTAGCCATTTGACAAAGTGAAGAAGGAGATAACTTTTCAAGTATGCATTCCAAAGTTAGCTCAGGCAAATCCATCAATGATAACAACTCCTCTTCATGACTCTCTTCAACATTCTTCCTCACCAAAGACATCCTTGTATGAATGTCACAAAATAAACCAATCCAAAGATGATTCTTAAACAACTTGGAGAATGTTTTCAAAGATGTTTTCAAAGACAATACTTGATGAAGAAACTTCATCTCATTTTCACATGACCATGATGAGAGTGATTTGAGGAAAAATATAGAGTTTATATACAAGAAGAAAGAGATGCAAGTTATTATGAAGTAAAGTAACATTTGAAAATACTTTTACGGGTCAAACTTGAATTTGGTATATGAGATAAGAGAGCCTCAAAGACCTTATGTGGAAAGGAAAAGTAATGACTTTATTTGTTATTTAAGGTAATCTCAAGAAAAGCATAATGAAATCTCACTACTTAACCAAAACTTTGAAGCAAATTTGGTATCTTCAAACAAACATCTTCTAAAGAATTGGTTTTTTTTTTAAGTAAGTTCAAAGAGACCCCACCATGAAACCAAATGGTAGGCCTCTCACCAAGGTTTGAACAGAATAAATAAGGTTGACAAACATGCCGACGGATTAGGGTGGAAATTGGCTTGACTTTAAGGATCAAACCACTAAGTTTTGAATTGCGGTCGTAGTTATTCTGAAGTTATTATCCTTGATATTACGGAGACATATAGTGAAATACAATTGATGTGATCTGAATTGCCATCGTGACATTGAAAACCTTAATATCGCGGCTCTAGATTGTGGCCGCGAACCCATTTTAAAATGTGCACAAAAAATAGAATAAACCTTTGAAATACTTCTAAGCCTCTCTTATTGGCTTTCCACAATAAAAAAAGTAAGAAAACAATGTAAACACTAAACAGGTGTCATTCAATGAGAGATTGAATGTTTGTGTTAAAAGGGGTCCTATGAAAGGAGGATTGTGAAGAAATGTGGGGCACCAAAATTAGATATCATGGTTTGTGACACCTGGACAATGGGATTTGCAAAAATGTGAAGAAAATGATACAACAAGTCTAGATGCAAAGACTCAAATATATATAAAGAATCTTAATATCTTTTGTGTAAAAGGAATTGAATTGAATATATTGATATGGGAATAATATGTGCTTAGAACAAATCTTTGGTAGTTGAAAATGAAGCAGTGATAGAGATCAAAAGGGTTTGGTTGGTGATGAATGTTGAAGGGGTGTGTGTGTGGTAGTGGGTAGGGTATGTCCTTTTCTCCACCTCCTCACTTCAACAATTTCTTCACCATACCTCAATTATTCTCTCTATATTCAAAGAATTCAAAGGTTTGTTTTGCACTTTTTGTCGTTGAGGCAATTTAGCAAACAGTTGATGGACAACAAAAGAGAAATAAAAATATACCAATGACTCATTTACACAATTTTCTGACAATTTAATTCGTTTTTTCATATAAGTAAAATTTAAATTAGTTTTTAACATATTTGAAAACTACTTTATCTCAAATATAGTAATATTAAAGATTAATTTAAATTTTATTTTTAGATTATAAGCACTAAAATGTATCTCTAAAAAATATAAAGTTGTCATTTTATGGAATAAGAAAAAAAAATGGGCGGCTAAAGTTGAAGTAGTTTGTGTGTGGATGTCAAACGCATTTGTACTTCCTAGATTCTTTGATCCAATCAATTATCCTTATCCTTGTATTAAAAGTATTGATAATTAAAATTAAATATTTAGATTAAAAGTATATAAGTTCATTTAATTAAGCAACCACTACCTCTTCACTTAAATATAAGATCCTTTAAAAATATCTTGTCGACCCTATTTCAATTTTCAATTACATTTATTATATTTTACCTATATTTTATCCCTATTTTTTTTTACACCTTCCAATAAATGATAGTATCATATAAGCGCATAACTAAGTTCTCCTTTTAAAAAATAAACTTGTAAAAATAAAATCCACTATTAATAAAATTTGCTTAAAAAAATCAATAGAAAAACTCGAGTTTTTACTAAGATTTTATTTATCTTGAAGCCAAATTTTAGATCACTAGAGTCCATTTCCCCTAAGAACCAAATAGTTAATACAATAAAAATGTTATTTTTTTTTATGCAAGATAAAGAAGTTATTATTATTACGAAATTTTTAACTTTTCATGATTTAGTCAATGATTTCTTATATTTAAGGACAAAATAATGAGTATATTTAAAAAAGGTCTTGTTAAACAGTGTCCCTCTGGCATTTTTTAAAGATTCCATTTAAGAAAATAATTTATTCAAAAAGTTGAACACTTCAATTTTCAATGTGTTGACTTTACACATTTTCATAATTTCTTTTATAAAACACTACTATTTAAAGGTTTAAAGAGTGCCTCAGAGACACTATTTAACATTTGCCTTTAAAAAAACAACATACTATAAAAAAAAATGCTTAAACATCATTTTCATCCCTGTAAGTTCATAATTTTTTGGTTTTAGTCCCTATATCTTTTTTGTTGCAAATTAGTCCCTGAATGTGTAAATCATTTTGATTTTAGTCCGTAAAGCTAAAATCCGCAGGAAAATTCGCTGGTTTCCTACGAATTTTCCTGCGGATTATAGTTTTAAGGGACTAAAACCAAAAAATTTGAACATATAGGGACTAATTTACAACAAAAAAAATACAGGGACGAAAACATAAAAAACGCGAACTTACGAGGACGAAAATGATATATAAACCTAAAAAAAATTAATAATACCAATTTTCAAAAATTGACACATCATTAAAATCGAGAGTTAATTAATACGGAGTACTTTGTATACTTTCATTGTAAATTTCAAAATTATATTTTATTCCCTCTTATTTTTATTTTTTTTGACAAACATTCCCTCTTATTTTTTGAAATTATCTTTTAACTACCTTATTTTTCCTCTCTTTCATAGTCCCTCCCTCCACCTTTTTTCTCTTACCTTTCATTACAACTTTTTTTTCCATACCTTCTCACTCTTATTTTCTCCCCTATCTTCAAAATCAATTTTTTTTCATTTACAATTTGTAATTTGAAAAAGGTTAGTGGAACAGCTTGTTGCTCGTTTGTCTTTCATTCATATATAATTATCTTATATTTTTTAATATATTTGTAATGGATCAACCTAATAAATGATTGGTCCTTTCAAGAGTCTCAATCTTGACATTCAATGTATAAACTTGTCTCATATTTTTATGGATAGTATCATTACAAAGCCATAGATTCCTATTACATATAAAAATACAAGTCTAAGACTATGATTTTAAAATGAAGGACTAGTTTTGGTTTTTATCATATATATCAAGGCCTAAGGTTTGCAGTTGCACCAATTCATGTAACTCAAAACATTCCTTTTCCCCTGCAAAATTATAAACAATATGAGTTAGAAAATGTTGCACCAATTCATTTTTTTTATTAAAAAAAAACTAAGATCATATGCCTCACCATGACAGGAGAATCTTGATGATGACCATGATCATGTTCATTATTTCGCGAACAACGAGTATAATGTCCATGACCACCATGACGATGATGATTCGTAGCAGCATTTTTGGCAAACCGATCATTCCTAATGCTGTCGCGCCTTGTCAAATATGTATTAAGATTCTTCTTGTTCTCACGAGCTTGGTAGAATACCAAGGAGTAATCAGTTGGTACTCCTTTTGGCTTATTATCCCACCCTCCAAATTGTGGCACAGACATCTTATAAGGTCTCTTCTGCATATATATACATAATATTTTAAGTTAGTAACTTAATTTGTTTGTAATTTCGCTACTAGGAAAAGTGAACATAATCCATATATCTAATTACTCTCTTTGTGACAAAATATAATCAAAATTCACATTTTTAAGTTCATTATATAATTAATGTATCTGGTTTAAATCAGATACATTAATTATGCAATAAACTTAAAATTGTGAATTTTATTTATATTTTGTCACGAAGGGAGTACTTCATTGCTTTTAAATAACTAAGATCGTATGTCTCACCATGACAGGAGGATCTTGAATACCATTAGGGTGATTATGTCCCGAACCATGAGTACTACCACGGCCACGACCATGACCATGACGATGATTTGTAGTATTGGAGGCAACCCTTTGATCGTTTCCAACGCTGAGACGCCTGACTTCTAACACATCTGTTTTATGATTCTTCTTGTTTTCACGAGCTTGGTTGAATACCATGGAGTAGTCGGTTGGTACTCCTTTAGGCTTATTTTCCCACCCTTCAAATTGTGGCACAGATGTCTTATAAGATCTCTTCTGCATATATATAATTTGGTTAGATATTGCTAGAAAAAGATGAAAATTTAAAACGAAAACAAAAACAATAAAACTGATCGCTAGATTTTGAGTCTCTAACATTTAGCGACATAATTTAAGACATATTTTGCAATTTTTCATCTCTTAGTTTTCGTCGTTATTTCAACTTTTTATTGTAGTTGATATATTTACTGAATTGAAAAAATGAAGATTGCATTAGCTTAAATTTCATCTATATATTAAATTACATGAGAATATATTAAAAATTAGAATGAGAATTTCAATCAAAATGTACATATATTTAATTTCCTCATCCGCCATGTCTAACAATTATAAATTTGTTTTTGATGCATGAATCACAGTATCACATGTTGATGGTGATATATCCATTATGATTCATGATGGCCAATAAAACATAAATTTACCCATTTTGTTCTCACGAGTCGTTTATAAAATCGGCCAAAATCTTACCCTAATAGGCCAAAAAGCCGATGCTAACGATTATATAGCATCGGCGTAGCATTTGAGATGTCTTGGTCGCCAAAATCCAAATTTTCACATTGTTAACATTATTTACAATATTATATAATTTTAAAACCCAAAACAAATATTTGTTTGTGTTTAGAATTCAAAACAAATATTACAAAAAAACAAAAAAAACAAATAGGTATTGTTTTAGATATTATATATTTAAAAACTACTTTGTGTATGTAGATTTAGGCTTACCTCTCTTCGTTCCATGGATGATTCAATAGGTGATACTATTTAATTAAGATGTTTGCCTATGGCACTTTTAATACCAAATTGAATAGGATGTGAATTTTCTTGCCATGAGGAATAAAATTTGAATTATATATTGGAAACTAGGATACTAGCTGCATTAAAAATTTGTGTTTTTTTTTAATATATTAATTCTAGATATCCCAGCTTCAAGAAGTGTTCAATGAAATTCAGGAATTTATTTGATGCTAAATGGGTTTGTTTAAGTCAATTAAGGGCAAAAATTATGGTTGGCGTGGGTTCTGTCATTCAGTTATAGATAAACTGTTATATTGCTAATTAGATCATTTACCAAATAAAGGCATATACTCTCATTTTAGCTGGAATAGAATGCCTAAAAAAAATGTACCAAAAAAAAAAATTACCTAATTTTTTTTTTAATAAAAGGATATTTTAACAAAGAAATTTTATCTTATATAACAAATAACAAACAAATTTACATCGAAATAATACACATATTTTTATTGATCTAAATACACAACATATAATACGTAAATAGTTTTAAATTGTAGTTGCAGATAAGGTTGTCACTGCAATTGTTGTGATTGTAGTTATGGCGCATATTGCCCTAAAATGATTTTTAGATTTTACAAATTATACCAAGTGGCACCACCATCCACTATACAATTTATAAAGCAATATGGTGCAAAGACATCAAATTAATGGCAACTATTGCATCCCAAAATAAATATATTAAATAAAGTGAAAATAAAAGTTCAAGAATAAACTTGGGAGAGTAGCCTAGATCTAGAACCCAAGACAAGACAAAAATGTGTATGAGATCCACAAGCAAAGTTAGTAACATCAAATCAATAAAATTTATACATTTTTTTTTTTAAGCAAACAGCAATCCATTAAAAAAAACAAGTACAAAGAAAGGCGGGGGGCAAGAACCAAACCCGACAAATACACAAAAAACATATATACAACCCAAAAGGGTAAAATAAGTCCAACCAGATCAAATCCAGTGATAGAGCCAAATGCGAAACAAAATAAAACACATCGACACAATTCAGCAAGCCCAACACAGGACCCGAAACCAAATTGCAAAAGAAGAGACGTGTAAAAGATGCAACCATTGTGATAAAATCTCTTACAGAACGGCAAATGAAACCGACCGCCAACACGGTAACAGAAACACCAACCGACAACTCATTCACTGCAACATCAACAGCAGCAACAAGTCAAAGGCCATTTCTAGCCTAATCCAGAACCGTCTGTCAGGCGCTGCGGATGAAGATCTGAGAACATTGATCACTGCAGCTCTCAACAGAACTGGAAACAAATCAGAAAATCAAAGTTCAGAAAAGCAAACCACAAGCGCCGAAAGGTGAAAACCGAGAACCAGCCACCACCGTGAACAGAACGAGCAAGGGAACACCACCAAGAGGGATAAAACCACCACCATCTTACTCACAGACAGAGGAAAACATGGAGGTAAGGTAAATCCAAACAGAACCCATTTGTTGAAAACAAAGGGAATCGCACGACCACCACCATCCGTGACCAAAGAAACCACGAACAGAGAGGTTTAAAACGACCGCGACGAACGCCGACGGTTGAGGATCCAAACGAACTACCGGACAAGGAAACAATGGTGCGGAGGCAGAACACAACACACCACCACTCCTAAAGGCAACATCTGAAACCTGGAGTTTGGATTCGACGGGAGAGAGATGCGGATTTGGATTCGACGGGAGTGTTGAAATATTATGTACCTTTTTAGATATCTATATAACTATATATATGTCAATTGCTTTATTTCTACGGAGAATATATATAAAAATAATTTTATTTAAATTAATATTTTATTAAATAGATAATACTTATATTTCTTTAAAAGAAATTGTGTATTGAAATATAGCATTTTTTATCAATTCAGAAGCGCTATCTAATGTTGGACTTTAGACATCGTTTTTTTTATCAATTCAGAAGTGTTGAATAATGTCAAACCTTAGTGCTAGACCTTAGGCATCGCTTTTATTAATTCAGAAGCGCCGTAAAATGGAAGAATTTAGACAGCGCTTTCCAATAAAATGCTTTCTAAAGTGAAACACAAAATTTTGTTAGATTTTAACTCTTTTTGCAAACCTTATAAAAGCGCTTTTATAGCAAAGCGATGTAAAATGTTAGTAGTTTAGACGACGCTTTGTTTAATAAGCGTTGTCTTAGAGTTCCGTGTTCTTTTTAACAGCGCTAATCTAAATAAGCGCTGTCTAAAGTACACTGTGTACCACCCAAACTCATAATTATATAAAATATGCCTTTATAAAATATTACCCGAGAGTACGCAACGCAAATAAAATTTGATTTACAAAAGGTTTGGTTGGAGTATTACATCGTACACATAAAAGCTTACTAATAACTTAATTAGTAACACAATTATTGTACAAGATATGTTTCTAGGAAAATACATCTTTATATACATTAGAAATAAGAAGCAAGACTCCAAATACACATTATAGAAATGATCTCATCCCCGTGTCATGATCAGAGCAGAGCTTCACCAACGACTGGAACACAAACATAACCTGAGGATCTGGATCCCAAATCCAGCACATTATACTATAAAATGATTGTTGATCTATCCCATTTTTACCAAACTTCAAACGTGTCCTCTTAACAAGAACTTTCCATCATAAGTATCCTTCATTATACTATACTCTAAAATAATCCTCATCTCCAAAGGGACATTCACAACTTCTCAATTTTCCATAAATCCTTATTTTCAACTTCGATCACACGATTCTCCTTAATCCGTATATTTCATGTCCAATTCTTATCCAAACCGCGTTCTAAATTTTTATCATTCCACGTCCATTTGCCAAGAAGGTTCTCCAAATCCTCTTAATAACCATGAAACTACTTCCTTAATGACACAATTCTTCCTTTCACACTAGTCCTCATGCTTATGCCAAATTCCAACACAATCTCTAATCTCTCAATTCACCGCTTCACGCTCATCTTTCATCATAGTTTCAACAATACTACTTATAACAAGAATAACTAACCAACTTCGTTCCGGAAAATACATCCTTTTTTAAAACATCATGTCTCCTCGGTTTCCCATAAGTCTGTAATCCTCTTTTAAATCCTCTTAGCTTTGTCGAATCGCATACTCGTATATGAACCTCATTCTAATTACTCACTTGATGACACACTCTCAACATTCGATACCCAAAATTCTTTGCATCACTTTTCCGACATAACTATGTTCTTTCCAAATTGTCCCTTACCTAACTTTTGTATTCCTAAACACAACAATTCCAATTTCACTTCTTTCTTTGAGATACTCTCATCCAAATATATCTTTAGTTACTCATCGAATCACTATTGTCCCACCGTCCACGATGAAAATATCCAAAACCCTTTACTTCTTTACACTAAGCACAATCTTTAATCATTTCTATTCCTCATCATCTTTTCCCATAGACAATCGCTTAATTATGTTTCAACGCATCCCTCCAATGGTCAACTTGCTTATTCCATATCTCCCATTAATACTCACTTCGCACTTAACTTTCCCTCAACTCCCAAGATCTCATGGAAACATTTCCATCATACCCTTATACTTGACGATCTCATCGCTTTGATTCCAATGACAACCTTATCTTAAATTTCCTTGAACTCGATAAATCCAACTCACAAATTCTACCCTAGAATTTCATTCAACGTTGACACTAATTGTCCGGTCATTATCCAAATTGAACCGCTCTATCCTTGACATGCCTCTTACAAAACACTCTGAATTATCATTTCACTCACAGATTCTATCCTAGAATCTCATAATCTCATTCTTATCTATTTGAGGTTCACTTCCTTTACTTTGACTAATTCCACATCAGTCAGCCCATTAAATCCAAATCCATCTTTTGACTTTCCCAACTTCTTCGAGATTACGGCTTGTTAACTTCATCACACTCAACTTACACTTCAAAATCATACAAGTAACGCTTCCAAAATCATCAACACACTCCACAACTGCTAACTCCAAGTTCAACTGATCACATCGACTAACTTAAGATTCTCTCACTAAACATGGCGTCCACTTCCGATAGATCAACAATCATTTCTCCTTGCGGCCAAGACTCACATTCTGTAGACTTGTTCCTTCCGTTCGATCAACCCCGAAACAAACATCACCAACGCGTAAACGCTCTTCTCCAGGTATCTCTATCTATCTTATTCTCCTAAACTTAAACATCTCAAAGGAGTATAACCTTCTCCCCCACTTATCTCAAACTTACCTACAATCATCTATTGAAAAATCCCAATTCTCACATCTAACTGTAGGCTTCTTACGGTTCTAACTTATTTTCCTAATAAGGATCTAGTATCGACAATGTTTACACACATGTCGCATACGAGGGGTAACTACAACATCTACCTAAGATTGCACAAAAGCAAATGTAAGGCATTTCACATAGACATTTAAGTAACATACATCTATAAATCTTAAAATTAAGAATCAAATCAAGACAAGAAAAGATAAATATTACATAACAACCAATTCTAATCAGTCCAACAGTTCACATACATCAAATCATATCACGCAAGAAATAATTAACTTAGCATGATAATTAACAGGGTAAAATAAAACAATTAACATGTGCATCATATTTACTAAATTCATCTTAGACAAAATAACATGGTCATATAATATAACTCATAAACAATAAAAGACCAAATCAACTTTCATAACGATGATTTAGCACATGTCATATAAAACAAATATATATCAGACACGTTTTAAAACCTACTCACAATCAAATATAAAGAAGGCAAGAAGTCTCATATTCAAGCAACTAGAGCAAAACATCATTCATCCAAGTTCAATAAAACTCAAGGTCATAATTTTAAGCATATAAAGTAATAACAAACATAGAAGCATAATAATCAACATAAATTAATTTCCAAACATGTGAAATTACATAATCAATTCATAGCAACTCAAGTATTAACAAATCATGCATAATCAAGAAGCTATCACAATACATGTAATTCACCAATACATGTTCATCTTAATAGATCACAAAGATTTCATGAATATTCACCAATGATCATCATGTTAAAGCATTCAAGTAATCTCGCTATTTCATTCATATTCATAATTCTCAAATAATTCCATGAATATATGCATGTCATAAATAAATTATCACAACATTCATTCACGGCATATGCATAAACAAGCACACTTTATTTCATATAACATAGATTTTCACCTAACAAAGAAATCTATACTCATATACAAATATAATCATTTTGAATAGAGCAATAACGAGAAAACATCACCATTTAAATCATCATCTCGAAATAAAAACAACAATCATGAATGCATACTCATCATCAATTAGGCACAATTATATCATGTTATAATCACCCAATCAACATTAAAGAACATATACTCATTACTTGACTTGATAATTTATAACTAAGATAATTATCAATCTCATTAAGTACATGCCAAAAGAATAGATAACATAATCTAATTCATACCACTCATAGTTCATGAATAAACAATCACCAAATAAATTCATAAAATAAACACATCACAACTTATCAACATTTATGACACAATAGATTCATAAGTCAACACCAATTAAAACACGAGTCTCAAGAATTAGGTAACACAACATGTCAACAAAATTCATGAAACTAATCATACATTTGCAAAATAGTTTAATAGTGACTAAGGTGCAAGTGTAACTACACTACAACAATTAAATCACAAAAGATATAACAATCGCATAAACACACGAGTGACTCTATGCCCACTTAGTCTGAATGTACAGATCTGCTCTGATAGACACATAGCTCATACGGTCCGAAGATAACAGGAGCTCTGATACCAAATTGTAACACCCAAACCCATAATTATATAAAATATGCCTTTATAAAATATTACCCGAGAGTACGCAACGGAAATAAAATTTGATTTACAAAAGGTTTGGTTCGAGTATTACATCGTACACATAAAAGCTTACTAATAACTTAATTAGTAACACAATTATTGTACAAGATATGTTTCTAGGAAAATACATCTTTATATACATTAGAAATAAGAAGCAAGACTCCAAATACACATTATAGAAATGATCTCATCCCCGTGTCATGATCAGAGCAGAGCTTCACCAACGACTGGAACACAAACATAACCTAAGGATCTGGATCCCAAATCCAGCACATACATAAAACAGAGGGTTAGATAATATAACCACAAAAAGAATTTAAGTGCAAGAACATACTTAACAATTAAGACATAATATAAACAACTCAATTCATAAACATATATTGGTTCCAAGTTATTCATATCTCATAACCACAAAAGGGTACATCATGTCACAATAATATCACATTCTCAATCAATTGACAAAGTATACATGTCATCAATTATCAATCATTTAGTACACATCTTATAACACACTTAATCACTTAATCATATTATTAAGAGATATCAATCAATGTCATATACCAATTAATACATTTAATCACATATCCCTAATGCAACTAATGTCAATTACTCATGTCATGTCACCCTAGACACGACTAATGCATGTGGTACCATTTCATCAAGTTATTGGAAAACTTATTCCAATTATATTTTAGTCAACCGCAGCTACTAAAATATCTGCTATACTTTAGGGCTCATCTAAAGTATCTGCTAAGCATACAAAATGAATGCATGAATGTACAATTACCAAACATATGGTTTACATATTTTAGTCAACCGCAACTACTAAAATATCTGCTATACTTTAGGGCTCATCTAAAGTATCTGCTCAACATACAAGGATAACATAATCCATATATTCAACATCATAGTTAAAGAATATATCTTCTCTATTAATTAAAGCACATTTAATTAATCTTCTCAAGTGATCACACATTCAAGATTAACATCATCATTAATCATTCACAAATAAGATATACATACATGATTCAATCACACATACGTAAGCATATCACTATCACAATCCAATCATAACTCAACAATATACTTGTCATTATATATCCAAACCATCATTTAAATGCTCATATTCAATCAATCATGTTATCATATAATCAAAAGATCATAATTAGAACATGTTATAAGCATATAATTCATATTGTTACACAAATAATAAAATTGAATCAGACATCACTCGCTGAGCGAGATCTAGCGAGACTAGGCGAGGAGTTACAGGGAGTTCCTCGCCCCTGGCGAGGCCTGGCGAGGGACGCTCGCCACACACTTCGCCATTGCTCGCTAAGCGAGCTATCAACTTTCTGGAAAACAAACAAGAACAACAATGCTCGCCCAGCGAGTATAATGCTCGCTCCAGCGAGCTAGCACAGAAACAGACTCTGTTGCGAGTTTCACTTACAAATTGATAAAAATATCATTTTCCCACTTTTAAATGCATAAAGGTTGCGACTTTAAGTATCTAACATCATTAATAACATAAAAGTACAACTATAAACATGAATCAACAACCAAAAGGCAAGAATCATGAGATTATTCATGTATTTATTCAAAACTCCATAACAACACAAATTTATAACAAACATCTACAAATTCCCATTTTAAAACCCCAAGATTCATAATTTCATATTGCAATAACTCAATAATCATTAAATCATGCAAATGTACCATTTTTATTCAATGAAAACACCCACCCAAAAGAAAAGAGTGTAGAGAGTTTGGGAATGGAGAAATAGACATTCTCCCCTCTCTATGCTCACTCTAATTATATTATCTAAACCTCATACCTCAATTAAGTTGGATTCTCTACTCCACCAATCTCCTTAGCTTTCAATCCTCAAGCTTAAGCTCCTCTTTGTTCTTCCATTTCCTCACTTTTTCTCCATTATTTCCAATTCCGAACTGCTACCTTCACTGCACGATTTCTCCCACCTCAGACCTTATTTCGACGATCCCCACGGTCAAAAGTTGCGTTTGGGTGTTGTGAACCTACCCTCAAAATCTCGTCAAGATCCGACGGTTAACGAATCGGGAAATGAAGTTTTAGTCAGGCTGTTGTAAGGAAAACGAGAATTGTTTCTCTACTCTCATTTTTTCTCTATCTCAAAACCCTCTCTCATTTCTCTTTCTTCCTTCACCAAAATTTGTGACAAATGAGTTTCTCTCTCTAATTTTCCCCTTTTATAACTAGGTTACCACTCATCAATTACCAAAACACTCTTACTAACTTAACCTAGGCCCAATGTCAAAGTCCAATAATTCTATTTCAACCAATTAACTCCTATGACTAGATAACATGCATAATTATATCTAGTAACTTAACTAAATAATAATACAATTCAGCACAAGTTAATAAACACACATAAATAAATATAATAATCACGCATAAATAAACAATTAATAAAATCGGGTCGTTACACACTGCCTATTTCACTTTTTGTAGTAGTGAATTCATAGAATAACTTAGTAATGATGCATACGTCTAAAATTTTCTGGAATACTTTAGTAGTGCATAGAATAAATCAATATCACACATGTATTAGAAAATATATATCATGAAAATTCTAAAATGTAGTATCGAGAATACACCTTTCAGTCTCTCACCGTCGTCACTGGCGATAACGGGTCGCCTGTCATTGTATCGAAGAAGAAGATAGTTCCCGTTTTGGTGACGGGCGTCATCCTAGCTGACGGTCTGGTTGTCATGACCTCACGATGAACGCCATGACCAGACTGTCAACCAGCGTTGACAAAGTCAACACGTTATTTTCAATTCCAAACTTTATTTCTCGATTCCATAATATTTTGGGGTTCCATATATCGTTTGTTTCAGTCATGTTTTAAAATTGACTAAATTCCTAATGGGTTCATTAATCGATTAAGATAAATATGTTGGTTTTGTAGACACTGTGTAGGGGTGTTAACTTGTTTGAAGAAGAGATGTTTTATTAATTTAATTGTGTAGAAATTAATAATGTACTTCCGTTGAATGTCGTTGTTTATTCTATCATTAAGTTGTTGTTGTGTTAATGATAAACTTATCGTTGTTGTCGTTGTCTGCCGTTATTTTATTGATGTTTTGTTTATGAGTATATGTTGTTGATTTTAAAATGAGCATGCATTCATTCATGAGTTAAAGTTCCCGCCTTGAAGAAGAAAAAAACTCACCGTTGATAAATTTCTGTTGATAAATTTCCGTTGAGAAATATTTTTAGGAAAATAATTATGACTTCCGATTTTGGTACCACATACATCTAGGGAGTCTAGTATTGCATTTCATTCATTGTGTGTTTTGAATTATGATTTTGATGCTTATATTTGAGCTGTTTCGTTGTTTGTACTTATTATATTTGAGTTGCCTTATTTTGTTAATTGTTGAACTTACCTAGTTATGTTTGATCTTCTGCAACGACGATAGATTTTCTTTATGTTTTACTATATCTTATGTTATTATTACTATTATTTAGTATTCTTAAGTATATTTCGTTATTCACTCATTGTTGTATTTTCTTTCTGGCTTAGCCCTACGATGTGCAATCGTAAGCTTTCAGGTAGAGGATCAATTAGGGATGTAAATGGAAATCCATGGTGGCAAATAGTATGATATTTGTATATGCTCTGTTGGATAAATATTATATCCATACATGCCCATATTCATGTGCGTATCCACTAAGCGGGTAATCCACAAATTTTGAGATATCCACAAATATTTACAGATATCCATGGATAATGATTTTTCTAAAGATTTTTTTATTGAAGCATAAATAATTTTTATTTTAATTACCTGAAATTTGTTCATCTTTTGTAAAAGAAATAAAAACAAAACATATTAACACATATTAATATTCAGACATTTCACTCTTGATTTAACAACAAAAGTCAACACATTTATTTTTCTTCTTTTTACCATAATATATTAATATTCATATATTTCACTTAAGCAAAAAAAAATTCATTCATTTCATTTCTAATCAACACAAAGTTCTAATGAATTTAAAAGACTCTTTTTTATATTTAATAACTAATGATATTTATGTAATTTGCTTATTATTTTATTAACGGGTACATATATCCACAGATACGAATATCATTCCATCTGCATCCGTATCATCTGTATCCATTAACTAACACGTAGTTAAAATATCAAATTACTTTATCCGTGGATATCCATTAAAAAAATTGATTTGTAACTGTGGCGGATTTTATCCGCAAATATCCGCAGAGACCGACATTTGTGCCATATCTAGGATCAACCTTAGCTGCCGAGTATCGAAGATGACATTAGGAAGCTATTTTCATTTTATCGCTTTCACTTGCCTTTTATTTTTGAGTCGCTCTGATAGTGTAATATCGGGGGGAAACTCTTATTTGTTTCAGTATTTGTTTTCATTTGAGACTTCGAAACTATGTTAATTTTCTTTGAGTTATTATCGATTCAGACTTTGAATATGTCATTGAAGTTTTAATTTTAATTTTGTTGCATGAATTTAAATGTTTGATATTTAGTTTCGTCGAGTATGTGTGATATCCTTTTTAAAATAAATTAATCAACTTTTATAAATACAACCAACAAGAAATTAGGGTGTTATATGCACAATAAGAAGAACTCGTACATTAATTCTAAGGTGTGTTATTCGAACAACAATTTTAAGACAATTTTCTCTTTCCATTCTTACCGGAGAAAAACAATAGAAAGTGAAAAATGGAGAGAAAATAAAAATATAATGTAAGGATAAAAAAGAAAATTGTTAAAAAGTTATCCAAAATTAGATCTTCAAATTGCATTTCTCTTCTTGATTCTACATGTGTTTCACTGTTTCCGAAACAGGCTACTGCTATTGTTTTCAAGTTATGGTGTTGAATTTAACTTTAATCAATGTACTAGTAATGTACTACGTACTTTGGCTTTCTATTTTTGTGAGATTTGCTGATTCGGTACGAGTTTACTAGCAATCTTTGAATGCTAGTTGATGAAATTTAGAAAAATGATGATATAATTGATGTCTGTTAAATAGTACTACTACAAATAATTTTTCTTCTAATGTTATTTTAATAAAATAGTACTATCAATTAAATTAGTAATATTTTAATTGCAAAATAAAAATAACTATTAAAATTTTAAACAATATATCGTAGCGTAGGTGAAATTTTAAATTGATGAATATTAAAATTTTATCACATAAGATAAGAATGGTAGCTGGAGTATTATCTAGCAGCTACCGTACGAAATCACTTCTACCTACGTAAATGTATATGTTAGACATGCAGGTACCCCTCTCAATAATGGTGTGGCACCTTATTTTTTTGTGAATTAATACACCTCATTGTATTTGTCAATTAAAAATAGGAAAGAAAAAACATTGTCTCAAAATTGTCCCAAAATTGGTGTTCAAATAATGATTTGCATCATTGTATTACATCATTAATGTATTAATACACCTCATTGTATTACACTATTACATCAAAATTAATGGTTTGCGTTTTTTTTCAAATGTCGTTAATATTTATGTATTTTAATAGCATATCAAATAATTTTGAATTTGTCTAAAATTTTACACAAATAATTTATATGATATATAAACTTTCAATCTAAGAATAGATTTTACAAAATTTATATCCAAAATCATCTCAAAATATTGTTGTTCAAATAACAAACCTCATTCCATATGCTACCCCACTTTCCAAACTCAACTTTATTTTATTAAATGAAAAATCACGTTTTTATGATTAAAAATGTGATTAATAAAAGTCTTATTTAAAATTATTTTTGAGATTTCTAAGTGTACCATAAAATTACGAGTTTGGTGTTTTTTTAATTAAAAATTTTTGTTGAAAGAAATCAATCTCTTAAATAAATTTAAATTACTTTTGGAAAATTGACTTCTACGGTTGTGCATGGATGATACATTTGATTTAGAAATAAAAGATAAAAATATTATGAGTTTGTTTTTTTTTCACTAAAAACTAGTTTTGAGACTCGTGCACTCGCACGGGTCTATTGACTTTTATTTATAAATTATTGTTAAATTATAAATGACGTTATTCTGTTATTTTTTGTAAAATATATTAAATTAAGTCATTTTTTTTATTAAAGTAATTGTTCCGTCTCTATGAAAAATAAAAGTAATTGTCACGTAAATGATTTTTGTATAATAAATTATAATTAATAATAAAAAATATTTACTATTCAATTTCTTTTTTTATTAAAGCAATTGTTCCATGTATTATTAATTTTTTTTATTAAAGCAATTGTCTCGTGTATGATTAAATTTTTTTTATTAAAGCAATTGTCCCGTGTATGATTAAATTTTTTTTATTAAAGCAATTGTCCTGTGTATGATTAATTTTTTTTATTAAAGCAATTGTCCCGTGTATGATTAATTTTTTTTATTAAAATAATTGTCCCGTGTATGATTAAATTTTTTTTTATTAAAGCAATTGTCTCGTGTATCATTAATTTTTTTTTATTAAAGCAATTGTCCTGTGTATGATTAAATTTGTTTTATTAGAACAATTGTCCCGTGTTTGATTTTTTATACATTAGTGATCAACACTTTCTTTTTTTTATGACAAAATTATTGATCAACATTTGTCCTGTGATGTTTTAAGTATAATGACAAATATTTACCCTGTAATTATTATAATATATATTCATCAATAATGCACTTCTATATTTTTTATATAAGAGTAAAAAAAATAGAGTAGATTTTTTATAATAAAAATAGAGTAGAATTTAACTATTATATAATAATATATTAAATTAACAAAAAAATATAATTTTTTTTTAAGAAATAGAAAATTTGAAATATTTTTAAGAATTAATGAGGACAAATTAGAATTTTTAGTAGTAATATTTTTTAATATATTAGGCCTGTTTGAATTTGGCTTATTTTTCAGCTTTTGAAAATAGTTTATGGTTATAATTTATAAATAAACTTTTATGTTAATTCATAAGTTTTTTTACGCATGTTAATTCATAAGTTTTCACTAACAAAAATTATATCTTTATAAATTGTTTTCATGAACTACCTTAAGAAACTTTTTTTTGAACAAGCCAAAATGGAATATATATATATATATATATATATATATATATATATATATATATATATATATATATATATATATATATAATCACACAAAATTAGTCTCTTCAGTACAAGGTGTGCCAAAAAGAACTACAACAGTATTGCAATAGCATCAATACACAAGATCGAAAGCGAAATACAAAAATAACATTAGTCGATGCCCAAACAAAGCAATGGGTTCGACCACCAAGAATGACAATTAGCCGCAAGAGTGGCATTTGTAGTCTTCAACCACCTAAGAGAGAACAACTTGACTTTCTCCAACAGATGAGGAACGGAAGTTGCCGCGTTTCTGTACACACGATGATTTCGTTCATTCCATAGTACCCAAACGCAGGCTAGCCAAATGAGCTGCAAGAAAGACCGGCGAGCACGAAGACCTCCGACGGAGTAGGTGAACTGAACAAAGTGAGCAGGAACAGTGTGAGCATCGGCCGCCGAAAAACCAATTCAAGAACGAACTAGTGCCCACAGATGACCAAAGGTGCCGCAGGAGAGAAAAAGATGCTGAGCCGATTCGATGCCGCCACAACCGGACACGCAGTACTGATCCTCTGGAGAGATTATACCGCGGGCTACCAAGTTTGACTTCGTTGGTAGCCTATCTCGCAGGAGACGCCAAGCAAAGATAGAGATCTTCAAAGGAACCTGTTTGTGCCACACAAGATCTTCAGCCTCACCCAGTGTAAATGGATCATGGAAAGTCAAAAGCTGATAAGCGCCCCGAGCAGAATATCCTGCATCAGGGTCAGGCTGCCACCGCCATACATCAGGGGATTGCGCCTGCATAGTAAAAGGAGCAAGTAAAGACTGACACTCCCCCAACATCTCCTCCTCCCACACCCACAACTGTCGCCGCCACACCCACGCCTCCCCGCCAACCTCCCACCCAGCAGAGAACATCTCAGCTACAGTGCACGATTTGTTCTCAGCCAGGTCGAACAACTGCCTAAACCGCTCGCACAAGGGAACCCCTCCCAACCAAGGATCAGTCCAGAACAAAGTGTCTGAACCATCCCCCACCTTTCTCGAAACACACTCTCTGGACCACCCTCCTCCTATGCCTCCTACTCCGTCCCTAATACTCACAATCTCCCTCCACCACGAAGATCCTCTCCGCCCTCCATCTCTCAGCCCGCCCCTATCCACCCCATAACAAGCTGCCAACACTCTAAACCATATTCCCCCTCGATCCACCAGTAACCGCCAACACCACTTTCCTAGCAGAGCCAAGTTAAACTCCCTCAACTGCCTCACCCCCAGCCCACCATACTCCCTACGTAAACAAATGTGTTTCCATGATATCCAAGATGTTTTCCTAAGATCCTCACTCCCCCCCCAGAAAAAATTAATCAAATGAGATTCAATAGAGGAGATAGTACATGCAGGAGCTTTGAAGAAGGAGAGAGCGTAGACAGGCAAAGAGGTTAAGACAGATTTAATCAGAACCAAACGACCACCGAAAGACAGAGAGCGACTATTCCACCCAGATAATCTGTTCCTTATACGAGTCAAAACTGGTTCCCAAAAACCCAGGCGCCGCGAGTCACCCCCAATAGGCAGACCCAAATAGAGAAATGGCACATTTCCCACTCTACACCGCAGAGCAGTCGCAGCCTCATGTAACCAAGAATCTGTGATGTTAACTCCAACCAACATGCTTTTATGAAAATTAACCTTCAGACCCGACATTAACTCAAACAACACAAGAACACCCCGTAGAGCCCGCACATTAGCCCAACTCTTAGCCCCCAGAAGCAATGTATCATCGGCAAACTGCAGATGCGACACAGTAAGCGCTCCCTGGTCACCAACATTGTACCCTGTGAACTCATTCCTCTCGACCATTGCTGACATCAGTACATTCAGGCCCTCAGCATCCAGTAGGAACAGAAACGGAGACAGCGGATCCCCTTGTCTCAGGCCCCGTTGAAGAGGGAACTCCTCCGTTGGGCTTCCGTTTACCAGTACAGAAGCAGTGGCCGTACAAACGCATTCTCTAATCCACTTCCGCCAGAGAGGTGGGAAAGCCATTTTCCCCATAACCGCATCCAGATAACCCCAATCCACTGAATCATAGGCCTTCTCAAAATCGACTTTAAAAAGCAGAAGCTCTTTTTTAAACTTACGTGCCTCGTCCACCACCTCATTAGCAATAAGAATACCATCAAGAATCTGTCGGTCCTTCACAAAAGCCGTCCGAGCCTCAGATATCACACTACCAACAACCATATGCAACCTATTGGCCAAGACTTTAGCCAAGATCCTGTAAAGACTTCCCACCAGAGAAATAGGCCTAAAGTCATTCAGACGTTGGGGGCTGTCGACTTTAGGGATTAGAGAAATAAAGGTGGAGTTAATGCCCTTAGTTAGCTTACCATTGCGGTGAAACTCAGATATGAAACGCATTACGTCACCCTTCAACTCCACCCAGAAGTCCTTGAAGAAACCAAAGTTGACCCCGTCCGGGCCTGGGCTTTTAAAGCTGTCACAATCCCAGACTGCCTCCTTAACCTCTGCTTCCAGAAAAGGTCTCGTTAGACTTCTGTACTCAACCTGATTCAGCTGTTTGAAGCAAAGATTATCCACCCTCGGTCGATCGACGCTTCCGGCCTTAAAATGGGACTCGAAATAAGAAAACACAGCCTGCCTGATGGGGTGCACCCCCTCAATGGTGACCCCATCCACCTGAATCGATGAAATAGCGTTACCCCGCCGCCGGTTAGCGAGGACAGAGTGGAAATACTTAGTGTTCGCATCCCCTTCCTTGAGCCATGTCGAGCGCGACTGCTGCCAACAGATACTGGCATTCAACTGAGAGAGCGAATGAATATCCGACGAGATACCATGAAAATCCTCTAGGTCAGCCTTCGATAGGGCCTCCGCCTCGCCCTTAGCGTCAAGAACAGAAAGCAGAGCTTTTAAAGAGTCAATCCTGCCCGGTAGGTTTTGGGAGTGAGCCACATGCCACTCTTTGAGAGCTCCTTTGATCAATTTTAGTTTTTCTTTTAGGACATGCCCCCCCAACCAACGATCTGCAGGGTCTGCCACTTGTCCCTCACAAAGTTCTTATACCCAGGAATGTCCCTCCAACACTTCAGCATCCTCAAAGGACGGGGCCCCCAATTTTCCTCATTAGTTGATAAGATTAGGGGGCAGTGGTCTGAAATCCCCCGCAACTGAGCCGCCTGCGTGCAGTTGGGCCAAGTCAGGCACCACTCCTCAGAGAGCAGGAACCTGTCTAACCGGCTCATCGTAATGTCATCCCCTTTATACCAGGTAAACTTACGCCCACTCAACGGCAAATCAATCAAGAAAGTATCATCTAGAAAGCGATTAAATGGAATATGATCCAGAGAGTTTGGCCCAATCCTCGAGGATCGCCTCTCGTCTAAAGATCTAACAGCATTGAAGTCCCCACACACACACACCCGCTTTTCACCCAGCGACTGTAGCCGTAACGACAGAGAATCCCACAGCCCTAGCTTCACATTGTCATCACACGGCCCATAAACATTTGCCATGTGGAATTCCTCTCCTGAAGATAAAAAACGACCATGACACTAAAGGACATGGTCTCGGCTTACCGACGACCAAACCTCCACCTCCGTTGTGTCCGAGATGGTCAGTAAGCCCCCCGACGCCCCTACCGAAGAGCGAAAAGAGAAGGCATGAGGCGCGTTGCCCCACAAGGCCGAACAAAGAAAATCATCACATAGGGGTAACTTAGTTTCCTGCAGGCACACAATACTGGGATTCTTTTCCCCAACCAGCTTCCGAACCTCTTTCCTCTTTACCAAACCCCCTAACCCCCTAACATTCCACGATATTATCCTCATCAGACACACACAACACCTGAAAGCGAACACGACACTCTACCTAAACCCCGGGGCCGCCTGCTTGCCTTTCCCCGTCTTAGAGAGCACGCTGAACCTATTCACCTGATCAGTTGTGACAAAAACCCCAAGAGACTTCCCCATCATCCCCCTGCAAGGCCACCCAATGTTTCCAGTCATTGGTAGCAGAGCCTGACGAAGAGTCTGCAGCATCGGAGGCCGTGGGGGCCTCATCGCGACACGGACGGGCACCCCCCCGGTCCCTTTCTTTGCGAGCATTTTTGTGTAATATGTGAAGCACCTCCCGACGATCACTCCGAGGGAGTCTAGCTATTCGTTTAAGACTAAAGAGCGCATGGCACAGGGGACCACCACCTTTCCTTTTCTTGGATCCTTGTTTCTCTTGTTTTTGTCGGCGCCCCCCCGGGCATTCTGGTTTCTGAGCCCTCTTCCTAGACTTAAAAACTTATTTATTTGCATAAGTTATTTTGCATATAAACTCATAAATAAGTCAATCCAAATTCCAAACGGGTCGATTGTGTTTTTGTTTCTATTTTTCTGTTCTTTTATTTTTAATCTCATAAATAAGTATCTTCTTTTATTAGGTTATTCTATTTTTATTTTTTATATATAAGTTTTTATATGTTAGATTGAGTTACTATTTTTTCATTGAAAAAAAAGTTACTATTTTTGAAGCGTATCTTTTATAGCGATTTTTGTTCATATTTTTATGTGTAAAAATTTATTTTAATTAAATTTTTATGGGAAGATTTGTTTGATGTTTATCTTCTTTTTTTTCTATTTTTGTTTTGTGTTTTTCTTAAGTATTAACATGTAAATTTCTTTTATAGTGACTAATATCATTATTCGCTAAATTAATTTACAGCGATAAAAAAACATATTTTATTCTATTTAATATTAATATTTTATAACAATTCTCATGAACTTAACCCACTTGATTAAGACATTATATAAAATAAAATACGCAGATATCGATGTTTAAATTCTAATGCATCTATTTATTTATCTTAAATAGTGAATTACCAAACTATATTTAACAAAAAAAGAAATTCATAACATAATCTGCTTCATCATTAGGAACTTCGCGGTAGATGTATCCAATTTTCTTTTTGACTGTCCGGTGGATGTAAGCATACCTACCATATATATGTAACAAAAAGTGACAAAAGTAGTATAGAATCGATAGTGATTTTCTTAAAAAAATTACTCTAATAATTTAGAGTATTTATCCAATAGAAATTAAAACAAAAAGTCATATACATATATAAAATAAAAGTTGGTAGCAAATTACTTGTGGATATCACATAACATGTGTTTTGTTTTCATTGGATTTTTGATAAATATCTCCAAATTATGGGAGGATAAAGTAGACATATAATTAACAATAAACTGATTCAAATAATAAAATTACTAGCCCTCTAAATAGTCGGTGTTCAATTTTTGATTATGCATGTTAATAAAACAATATTCATGGACCGAATTTTACTTAAATCATGTTTTTTTAATGACACTTAAATCATATGTAGTTCTCTACCAAAAAAAAAAAAAAAAATCATATGTAGTTAAGTTTTAGATTTACAGCACTAAAATTCATTTCAGTTCAAAATAGGAGGAATTTTGACCACAAAAAGTTAGGTACAAATATTTTGCAAAAACTACATACGCACAACAAAAGACAAATGATAAATTTTTTTGAGTGATTAGTTAAAAAAAAAAAAGTGATGTAACTTCAACCAACCAGCCAACCGAATTGAATTATAAATTGTAGCACCCTGAGAGTGAACAATCACAATCTCTTGAATTAATCACCAATTTCTTTACAAAGAGCTTAACCATGGTGATGATCACTCAATACCAAACCTTCCTTTACAAAGAACTTTCTATATCCTTTTTCATTTTCTTGATAACCCATTTCATCATTAGTTTTCTCTTCAAAAAAAATCTCAAAAAACTTCCACCAGGCCCAAAAGGTTTTCCAGTTGTTGGTGCACTCCCACTAATGGGATCCATGCCTCATGTTACCCTATTCAAAATGTCACAAAAATATGGTCCTATAATGTACCTAAAAATGGGATCAAATAACATGGTTGTAGCATCAACTCCTTCTTCAGCCAAAGCATTTCTCAAAACACTTGACCTAAATTTCTCCAATAGGCCGGCGAATGCTGGCGCGACTCACCTAGCTTATGATTCACAAGACTTGGTTTTCGCCGACTATGGTTCTAGGTGGAAATTACTTAGGAAACTAAGTAACTTGCACATGCTCGGCGGAAAAGCCCTTGAAAATTGGTCGAAAGTTCGCGAGATTGAAATGGGTCACATGATTCGTACAATGTACGAATGTAGCAAAAAAGACGAATCCGTTGTTGTGGCCGAAATGTTGACATATGCTATGGCCAATATGATAGGTCAAGTTATATTGAGCCGTCGCGTGTTCGAGACAAAAGGTAGTGACTCAAATGAATTTAAGGATATGGTTGTTGAGCTCATGACAACTGCTGGATATTTTAACATTGGTGATTTTATACCACTTCTTGCTTGGTTGGATCTTCAAGGAATTGAAAGAGGAATGAAGAGTTTACACAAAAAGTTTGATGCTTTGTTGACAAAGATGATTGAGGAGCATGTGGCTTCTGGTCAAAAAAGTCCTCGGGTTAAACCTGATCTCTTAGACACTCTCATTGCTCAAAGTAAGGAAGATTGTGATGGGGAGAAATTAACACTCACTAACATCAAGGCATTACTCTTGGTATGTATAATTAATCCTTTATTCTTACTTCTAATTATTTTTCCCTTGTTAATTGAGAGAAGATTCTTACTTTTCCTTGTTATTTGAAATATATATAAATAAATAATTGCTAGATTATATTTAAATGAATTATCAAATAAAATTGGAGAATAATTATAGTGTATGTTTGATTCTATGGTGAGAATAATTGATTTTGAGTGAATTGATTATGTAAAATTGATTTCACTAAAATTGAGTTAGAAGTAAAGTGATTTATGTTTGAATATATTTATTCATATAAAAATGAGTTTTTCTTTTTTAATAAAAATGTCAAAAGGATACAAAGATGACAACGGAGACATCCAACTAGGTTGACACCCCCAAAAAGACACCTAAAAAGTACCCTAGTGAAATATATATTAAATAAAAGTAAAATAAAAATGATACAAAAGAACTTTGGGGGAATTAAACCAAATTCAATGCGTAAAACTATAAATTTGAGTGTAAAAATTAATTTTAAAATCAAAAGCTACAATTTTTAGTTTCAAACAAAATCAATTATGCAGGGAAAATGAATTCTACAATGTCTACAAAATAAGAAATAATATATTTTTTTTATTAGAGATAAATTTTATTTTTTATCATGTGATAATGGAATCTATCTATTTTTGGCCACAAATCTAATATATACAACTAACTCCTATAATAGGTTAGCTTTATTTATCAGTAACGTCCGAATATTGGAGGTTGAGAAACCCACTGCAATTTGCAAATGCAACCTTTTGTATTTTAATGGCACAAATGCAACTTAAAATGGGATCTTAATTGAAACTTTGAAAGTGATGTATCACAGATTTTCTACTTGTAAAGTACAAATCAAAACAAATACATGTCGTCGTCAAAATATAGGAGACGTACATGTCACATTAAATAACCATATGTATGAATCCAGCTCTCATTAGTCATTGATTATTTGCTAATGATGGATATATATGTACCTTTTTTTCAAACTAAAAACGACATTATTTATTCAAATTAGTAATTCATTTAAAAATTTTGACAAAAAAAAATACATTTAAAAATACAAATTCAAATTCGATAAAAATTTAAAAAAATGAATCTGCAAATAAGTTCGCAGTACATATAATAACAAAATGTCTATCTATAAATATGAGGAAATAGAAGTGATGGAAATACAACGAATGACATTTTATGTTGCTGCGTCAACCGTTATATTCAACGAGTTTACATACTCTCCATTTCTCAAAATGAAAGGCAGAGGTCAATATGAGAAAAATAAAAGACACAAAAAGTAGGTATCAGGCTCCAACGCCAAATAGATTACACTATAATTAAGTGAGATACGTTACTTTTTATGTTTATCTATCTCTTGATAAAATTCTCCATTTCTTTTGAGAAATAGAGATGATCCTATTCCGAATTCAACCTTATTCATTTTACGTTTAAATGCAGTTTTGGTTCCTCTATTTTTAAAATATTAAAGTTTTGGTCCCCTACTATAAAAATCAAATTTTTGATCCCCCAATTTCACTTTTTCTTATGTTTTGGCCCCCAACCCATTTTGAAGTCAATTTTGTTGATGTGGCATAATCAATAATGATGTGGTGGATCAAAACTCAAAAAAATTAAAATTGGGAGACCAAAATACTAATTTTTAAAATATGAGGACCAAAACTTCAATTTTTTTTAAAAATAGAGAGACCAAAACTTCATTTTAAGCCTTCATTTTATTGTGAAAAAAACCCTCACTCATTTTAGATGTTAAGTAAATGAAATAAAGAAGTTTAAATTCAGAAAAGATAATTAATTTTATTATACTTGATTAGAAATTTATAATTTCATTTTCTTAGGAAAAATAAAGTATTCTTTATTATTTAATTTATACTATTTTGAGAAAAAATTATAATTACTTGAAAATAAGTATAAATAAATGGGGACACGTAGACCTTACTATATTTAGTAAAATTTAATAAAAATATCATACATGTTATCTATTGTTTGTTATTGTAATATTTTTTACTAAAAATGGTTAGGATTCAACCTTGGACCATTTCTTAGGGGTCCATATTAGACACATTTTACTCTCTAAACATAATTTTAATTGTTTTAATTAGAATCACCAATAGGCAATACTAATGTTATACTCTTGTGTATATAGAACCTATTTACTGCAGGAACAGATACATCTTCAAGTATCATAGAATGGTCCCTAGCAGAAATGTTGAAGAATCCCAAAATAATGGAAAGAGCTCATGAAGAAATGGACAGAGTAATAGGCAAAGATCGTCGCCTACAAGAATCAGACATTCAAAAACTTCCTTATTTACAAGCAATTTGCAAAGAAACATATAGAAAACATCCTTCAACACCATTAAACTTGCCAAGAGTTTCGTCGCAACCATGCGAAGTAAATGGATATTACATACCCAAAAATACTAGGCTAAGCGTGAACATTTGGGCCATAGGAAGAGACCCAAATGTGTGGGAGAATCCTTTGGAATTTAATCCTGAAAGGTTTCTGAGTGGTAAAAATGCTAAAATTGAGCCGCGCGGAAATGATTTTGAGTTGATTCCATTTGGTGCGGGGAGAAGAATTTGTGCCGGGACAAGAATGGGGATTGTGCTTGTTCAATACATTTTGGGAACTTTGGTGCATTCATTTGATTGGAAATTACCAAAAGGTGTTGTGGATTTGAACATGGATGAGTCATTTGGGCTTGCTTTGCAGAAAAAAGTTCCTCTTGCTGCTTTTGTTAGCCCAAGATTGTCTCGATCTGCTTATATTCCTTAGGATGTTTATTGATTCAAGCTTTGGCTATTATGTATGTGTGTGTTTTTATTCTAAATAACTCTTTTATTAGGGGGTGTTTTATTTGAATAATATATTGTATGTGTTTTTATTAGTAATATTTGGAGTATGCTGTTTTTTTTTACAAAAGTCTATCTTATTTTTTGTTCATTAAAAAAATTCTTAGTTGTCTTTAAAATGTAAGATAAGTGTTTGCATGATATATTTAATAAGATATTTTGTCAAAAAAGAAATTAATACAAGTATCAAGTGTTTGCATGATATATTCTAAATAACTCTTCTCATTTTCTTTGATCTGAAAACCCCATAAAAAATCTTCTTTACAACATACAATTTTTGAAAAAACAAACTTATAGTATTATCTTACAAAACAAATAAATATTCTCTTTTTTGACAAAAGAAAAACAAATATCCTTTTATTAAATTAATTCACGCACACACCATCACCGATTCACCATGTGTGTGTGATCTATGCAATTGTGATTTACGATGAACCCTAAATTCCAAATCTACAATAATCTCTCCAATTGTACCATAATCGGCGATATTGTCTTCCAATTGAACCACACTCATTCTCTTCAATTGCTTCCAGATAAAAAAAAACATAAAATATTTTTAGAAAATAAACAGCCCTTTATCTTTACACTAATAATTTGTATACCCTTATCTCGTTCGAGTTGGAAAAAATAAATCTAGAAGAAGGAATGTGAATGGTCTTCTTCACATGTTTTTTTTCCATCTCTTTCAAACACATATCAAAAGCAATTTGCTGCAAAGAATAAAAAAAGAAAAGTGTATTTTTTTACTATTTTTAATATGTTTTTCGTCTGCGTGAAAAAAAAAAACAGACTAAATTAACCGTTTATTAATCCAGTTTTAAAAATAACCAGTTTAAAACTGGATTTAAAAATTAACCGCTTTTAAACCAATTTTATAAAAATATCCGGTGATGTATCCGTATCCAAATTTATAACTAGTTATATAACCGGTTTATAAAAAATAATGGTTATGATCATGTATCCAAATCCATATATCTGGTTTTGGTTTGGATATGCTTTGGTTTGGCAAAATAACCGACCATGCACACCCCTACCTTGGTTTCTTAAGAGAATCAAAGTTTTGGGACAAATTGATAAGTGCCAAAAAGTAATAGATTTTGATGTATAATTAAGGCACTTGTTAACTTGTTTTGCAAGATATTTAGTTAAATTTCTCCAATATCATGTAAATAGAAGTTACTGACTTAGTTTGCTCCTAACTCGCTGTCTGTTTGCTTGAAGCAAACTCTTGCCACCAGTTCGCCACCATTTTGTTTGAAGCAAACACCTGGGATTTTCTAACTTTGTCTTCTTGGCTAAAATTCTCTTTTTCAACAAATATCTACACAAAAACTTAGGATTAGGCAAAATAAGCATGATTTGATTCAAAACATATATTTACATGATATTGGAGAAATTTAACTAAATATCTTGCAAAACAAGTTAACAAGTGCCTTAATTATACATCAAAATCTATTACTTTTTGGCACTTATCAACTCTCCCCAACTTAAAACTTTGTTTGTCCTCAAACAAAAGTCCAAAATAAACTTTGAAAACATGGCTTAAACATCAGTAATGCATAATTCATTCAAGCTTTGCAATCAATCAACACTTAGGATGTAAATTGTTTCAAGTTTGCATGGTTCAATATGTTGCAAGTTCAAAATCACTTATTCATAATCATCAAAGAATCAAAGTATGAATTTGAAATAGTTTCAAAACTCAGTAAGATTTCAAACTTTCCAAACCAACAAGATAATCAACTAGAATCACAATTCTCACAAGTGTTTCAACTCAAGGGTGAAGTGTTTCTCTCAATCCAAACAATGTGTTCACAACAAATCAATTCAAACATACATCTCAGCATAATCACAAAACATATTATCAATCATAGATCACTAAGGACTTTCTTAAGCTTGTAATGGGGCTAGGCTACAAGAAATCATTGTTTTTCTTTGGATTCAAAGAGCCTTAAGGATAAGAGAGCAAAAGCTTTGAGTATCTTCATTACTTTCCCCATTCTTTACTTTTGGTGATTCTTTTGTTTTGACACAATTTTTATTCATTTATTTTTCTTTTGTAACACATTTTCTTTGATTTTCAATTGTGTGTCAAATGACTTTCAATATTTTTCTTTTTCTTTTTCAATCACCATTTTCAACTACTTGTTACTTTTCTCAATTTGATCAAATAACCTCTTTCTCCCCAACTTGTTTTCAACCCTACATAAACTCAATACTCAATCATCTTAAGACAAGGGTCAAGTCATTGTTTTTTTCTTTATTGTGGTTCAAGGGTTCAAACAAACAAATTTTCAAAATTTTGGCTCAAGGGGGGTAACAAAGGATCACACTATCTCACAAGGTAGGTTATTTTAGGCTTAAGTAGTTGCACTCAAATAAAAACATGGCCTTGATCATTTCCATGACTTCAAACATATAAAGTAATAGCAAGATTCAGTTAAAATCAACAGAGTTAAACACAATTGCCGGCTCTCAAATATATAAACAGTGGAAGGTTCACACAATCTCACCCGGCTAGGTCTATGTGATTCATAATTAATCAATCATGTTAAGAAGGAATGAATGAAATCAAATTGAATCAAGCTACTTAGTTCAAATTCATCCTATCATTCAAAGATAATCACAAAAGGTTGATCTCAAACTATAGCAATTGAAAGAAAATCATTCTAATCATGCATTTGCTTTTGATTGATCACAAACCTAGACATTTCATGCACTTATCACAAATCACAAAACTAAAAAGCTAAAAGGACCAAAGATTTTTGGACGGAGGGAATAAGTAATTTAAAATTACAGAGGCAAAATGGAATCATTTTTTTTACAGGGACTAAAATCCAAATTCGCTAACTTTACAGGGACCAAAAACAAAAACTAGCCCAATATTTTATAAAAAAAAGGTTGAAATATATCATTACATTTTTTTATTTATGTTAAATTATACAATAAAGGGTAAAAGTGAAGTTTAGATAAAACAATAAGGGTAAAAATGGAAGAAAAGATGATAAGTTATAATCTTATAAGCTACTTGAAATATTGTCTGGAAAATAAGTTATAAGCTCGTGTTGAAAAATTGTTGTCAAACAAGTCTTTTAACTTATAAGCTAAGAAACAAAAGTTATAAGTCAATTTGATGGTCTTGCAAAACAGACTCATAAGCTCATTAGCCATAAGTTAACTTATCAGTCATCCGCTATTTTTATTAAAGAGAGCCATAGTATAGGTTTTTGTTCCTAAAATATAGTCTCAAATGTGTACATTTTATGATTTGATTGGATGCATGTATAAAATAGTTTTAAACTATCGGTGTATACAAATCAAATCTAAATGTTTTTTGTTTGTTTTTTTTTTACAGTTTAATGGATATATTCTGTCAGTGTAAAATATTTTTACAATGTCATTCAATAGAAATCAAACATTTTACCATGTCATACAATTAAAGTGAATGTAGTGGACTGATTTGACAGAATAAACAGTTATTATTAAATGACAATGGCTCTGTTTGGTAAAAAATAGCGGATAGCTGATAAACTAGTTTATATCGGATGAACTTATAGCGGATAACTTATAAGCTAGCTTTTAACTTATATCGAATAAGCTAGCTGATTGAATTTGTAGTGTTTGGTAAAATTAGCGGTTAAACTAGCTTATAAGTATGAAATAACATAAAAAAAATATTTAATTAATATTTAATTTTTTTCAAGTAAGATGATAGGGGTAAAATTAAAATAACGTTTGAAAAAAAACTTATAAGCTAGTAAAATAAGTTATAAGCTATTTTTTAAAAACCTTTACCAAACTAAACTTTTAACTTATAAACTAAAAGCTACCTTATTTGTCTTACCAAACAGAGCCAATGTAAAAATCGGTGCATATCTCATTATATTTTTTTTTTTTTGAAAGGAAACTCACTTGAAAGTTGAAAAGCTTGTACTAGTAGTAGTATGTGACCACATTCATTTCTCTTTTTATTTACTGACTTATTTTTGGTAACAATAAATCGCAGAATTAAGGAAGTTAAGCAGTTTTTTACATTTTCCCACAAAAATAGGAGTAAAGGCAAAGAAGTTATAATTATACTACTACTCCTATATATTTAGACCTTGGAAGTTCTCAAGACTTATTGCAATTTGCCAAGAATATTGTAGGAATCTCCAAAACTTTTCATATTCTACCAGCTTTTCACTCCTTCTATCACCTTTTTTTCTCTCTCCTCAATATCACGTTCATTTCTAGTGATCATCATTGCAGTTATATATAAGAATCTCCATCTCAAGGGATTTTTTATTGCACATTTATTTGCCATTATATATATGCATGCATTTTTTTAGTCTGTTTTGAAACTAATTGGTAATAGGAGAACAATGGAAGGTGAAAGTTCAAGCAAGAAGAGAGCCACTTTCAATGACTATGGCTTCATGGATTTGATTTTTTCTTGGTCTATTAAAGATATTTTAGATGAAGAATTCTACAAGAAAAAGGTTTGTACTATATTCCTTTATTTTATCTACATAAATGGTTTTCTTTCTACTCACACTTGAACTTAATTAAATTTTGACTCTATCTATTTGTTTTCATTTAGGTTGAGAAGATTGGACTGTCATTTCAGTCCATTAATCATTATCTTGGATCGTATAAATATCCGATACTAGAAGAAACTCGAGCGAGTCTATGCTCAAGTATGGAGCTAATATACCAAGCACCTTATGGAAGAGTAGTTGGTCTTAAATTAGCCAAACCATTTAAAATGAAAAATGAGAATGAAATGGAAAAACCAATCAGAAACAAACTGTATAACTTGAAAATCGACCGCTGGGAAAACAGGTTTGTTCATCGCGGAGAGCCATACAAAACATTACCAGGAGATGTTTTGGTTTTGGCTGATTGTAAACCGGAATCAGCGAATGATCTGCAAAGATTCGGAAGAATGTGGTGTTTTTTGTCAATTGTGAAGACAGAAGAGAATGATGGTGAGAATATGGATTCTGTTTGTTTTAAAGTGATTGCTTCGAAAGATCTTGACCTTGATGTGTTAAGATACAAATCTCTATACATTGTTTTCTTGACAAATGTTGGCTCTAATAGAAAAATCTGGAGTGCTCTCCACATGACTAGTGGTAATGTGAAGCTATTCAAACAAATCTTATGCAACAGTGATGATTTGGTAAGTAACTTCATTTAGGATTTAAGCATTTATATTCCATTCATATAACATCGACATTTCATATTGAAGTCATGTCCGAGTATCCAACACTGACACAACATTGACATTTGACACTGTAATGTTTTATTGGTGTCAATGTATCATGTCAGTGTCGGTGCTGTGTTAGGTGTCCGTTCATGTGTGCCTCGCGTCAGGGCTTCAAGATTGATGTATACTAAATTAACTGATTTTTTTTCCAATTGTAGAAACTTTAATGTTTTGAAATAATTGATATTAAATTGGTGCTGCAAAACAGGTTAAGGGAAGTTGCGAGTGCATTTCACTAGCTGATACTATATCGGATGATTGTTCGTATCAAAGATTAACATCAGGATTGAATGATTCGCAAAACGATGCGATTAATGATTGTCTTTCTGGCATTCATTGCAATCATAACTCTACTCTGAAGCTAGTTTGGGGTCCTCCTGGGACTGGAAAGACGAAAACATTAGGAACATTGCTTTATGTTCTAATGAAAATGAGATATAGAATCCTGGTGTGTGCACCGACGAATGTTGCAATCAAGGAAGTGGCTTCACGTGTGTTGCACGTAGTAAGAGAGGAACTTTGCAGCCAATCTGGCGATTTGTTCTATTCTCCAGGTGACATGCTGTTGTTAGGGAATAATGATAGACTTGATGTTGGCAGTGACGATGTGGAAGATATATTTTTGGATAATCGTGTCCAACAGCTCTGGACATGTTTATCGTCTTGTACTGGATGGAGACATTGTTTTCAATCAATGGTTAATTTTCTCAAATATTGTGTTTCTGAGTATCAAGACTATGTGAATGAGGTAATAAGGTTTAATAATTCAGGAGCTATGCCGAAGCTAAAGTTGAAGTCATTTCTTGAGTTTCTGAGAGATACCTTCCGTTCTAAGGCATTGCAACTGAAAGATTGTATTTCTATGTTTTGCAATCATTTACCAATGTGTCTCCTTTTAGAACATAACTATAGGAACTTAGTGTGTTTAAGTGAGACACTTGAATCATTTCAAGAAATGTTGTTTCAAGAGAATTTGTCTTCTGAAGAGCTGAAGAAACTTTTCTCTAATCTCAAAATGCCAGAGGATTCTTCATGGTATTTTAAGAATGATGCTGCACAGGAAATGTTCAAGAAGAGAAATGAATGTTTATCAGCTTTAGGAACTGCAAAGGATTCACTCGAAAGACTCAAGTTGAAAATATTTAAAGATGACGATTCAGTTAGAGATTTTTGTTTTGCAAATGCATCAATAATATTTTGCACAACTTCTACTTCCTTTAGGCTACACCAGGTTTCTATGAAGCCGGTAAACCTTTTGGTGATTGATGAAGCCGCACAACTCAAAGAGTGCGAATCGGTCATACCTTTACAACTTCCGGGAATCAGCCACGCCATTCTTGTCGGTGACGAATGTCAACTTCATGCCATGGTCAGAAGCAATGTAAGCATAAACTAAAACTTAATCTCCTATTAACGAATTCTTCATTTTCAATCCAATTTAATTGCTCATTTGTGATTATTATTTTTGTTAGGTTTGCAATGAAGCTGGTTTTGGGAGAAGCTTATTTGAGAGGTTGAGTTTATTAGGTAGCCATAAAAATCTTCTCAACATGCAGCATAGGATGCATCCGGAAATAAGTTTATTTCCAAATTCATATTTTTATCGTAACAAAATCCGTGATGCACCAAATCTTGAAAGAAATTATGGTAAACAATATCTTCCCGGAGCAATGTTCGGCCCATATTCTTTTATAAATGTAGCTGGGGGAAGAGAAGAGTTTGATGATAATGGAATAAGTTATAAGAATATGGCCGAAGTTGCAGTTGTAATGACGATACTCAAGAATCTGCACAAAGGTTTGTCCATTTATGCAATTTCTCATGTAACATTTTCTAGCGTATAATTTACGAAGTATATGCAATACATATCTTGGTTTTGATATATAGCTACATTTTTTTGGTTGCAGCATGGATTGGCACAAAGGAGAAACTCTCCATTGGTGTAGTTTCTCCCTATGCTGGACAAGTACTCATGATTCAAGAGAAACTGCAAAAAATGAGTGGTATTTTCCATGACGATCGATTCAAAGTTAATGTGAAATCGATTGATGGTTTCCAAGGGGGTGAACAAGACATTGTTATATTATCAACTGTAAGAACCAATTACAGGACTTCTCTTCAGTTTGTTTCATCTCCTCAAAGAACTAATGTAGCTCTTACAAGGGCTAGGTAGATTTTCACACTTCAACTTTTTGAAACTTATTACTCCCTCCGTTCCTTTTTATAAGAAACACTTTGAAAAAATTACACATACCAAGGAAACACATTGTAAATAGTTTTTTTCATTTAATACTCTTATAAATTTAAACTTATTCCATCTATACCCTTATTTAATTACTCTAAATTCAATTAACTTACTTATTTTTAATATTCTCTTTCATAATAAATAAGGGCATAAGTGAAACTCAACATTTAAAACATTTGAAAATTAGTCAAAGTTTCTTATAAAAAGGAACAAAAAAAAATTTCACTTTTGTTTCTTATAAAAAGGAACGGAGGGAGTATATAATAAGACCATTATCCTAACCGAAAATTTTCCGTTGTTAGGCATTGTTTATGGATTTTGGGGAATGAAAGGGCATTATCAAACAATGATAATGTTTGGAAGAGTTTGGTTCTTGATTCCAAAAATCGCGGATTTTTCTTTGAAGCTGATCAAGATACTGAAATGGCTAAGGCTATATCTGATTCGATGAAAGAGTTAGATCAATCGTTTGATTTGCTTCAGACAAATAGTATTCTTTTCAGAAATACGATGTGGAAGGTATATATATTGATGCTGCTTTAAGCTTCATACTGAATGTGATTATAAATGTTTAAAGTTTACTAAGAATTTTCTTGCATAAACCTCTCCATTTCTGCAGGTGCATTTCAGTAATAAATTCCATAGATCATTTGAAAAGGTGTGGAAAAAGAAGAGCAAAAGGTCAGTTGGAGATGACAGTTTCAGAAAGAAAGTTATCGATGTTTTGGTAAGACTTGCGAATGGATGGAGACCAAGAGGGTGTAGTATAGAACTCACTTGTGAAATTTCATCGCATATTCTGAAACAGTTTAAGGTTGAAAGGCACTATATTATTTGTTCAGTAGAGATTGTGAAGGATTTCAGGGGCCACATTCAGGTTCTCAAAATATGGGACTTAGTGCCAGTAGAAGATATTCCACAATTGGTTAAGCATCGCGATTGTGAATTCAAAAGATACACTGATGAGTATATTGCGTGCTGCAAAGAGAAAGGTTCTGACGGGTAGGTTCCTTATTTTCAGTTGAAATAATTTCAAAAGAACTCAGATCAAGATTTTAAATTGCAGTTGCGTTATGATTCTTAAACTTGGATACATTTGTTGCCAATGCAGATTCGATAGTGTCCATGATTCGGTTGTTAAGGCCTTCAAAACCTTTATATTGCAACTGCATTTCAAAACTATAAATATATTTTTAACCTTAATTCTTCTTTTTTTTTTGGTGAACAGGAAAATAGAGTTTCCTTTGAGGTGGCCAACAAGTGCAAATATCCAAAAATTAAAGAGTGTTGGTACTAATAATACAAAGGAGGGTGATTTAGTTCCTTCCAAAGATGAAAGTGATGCTGCAAAATCCTCAATGATTGAGGAGAGTACTTTGCTGATGAAATTCTGCAGCATTTCACCAGATTACATGCGTGCCAGCTGTGACTCTATTGAAGTGGATCTTCCGTTTGAGTTAACTGAAGAACAGCGTAACATAATTGTCTTCCCAAGGAGTACATTTTTACTTGGTCGATCAGGCACTGGAAAGACTACAGTTCTTACGACTAAGATGATTCGCAATGAGAAGTTGCACCATGTGGCTGTAGAAAGAGTATATGGTCCCTATTCCACTGCAAGTGAGTCTAGTGAGAATGCCGTTGAGATTAAGAGACCGGTATTACGACAATTATTTGTGACGTTGAGTCCTGGACTGTGCCAAGAGATCAAACACCATGTTTCTTGTTTTAAAAGGTATGCGTCTTTTTCTACGATACTCCTTATTTGTTTGTAGCAATTTAAAATTTTGTCCTCTCACAATTTAATTTATTCTCTTACAGGTCCCTAGGGGAGATTGATTCGATCCATGAAGATACTGACGATGAACCAGACTCTTTTTCTGATCTTCCATCCCATTTATATCCGCTCGTTATAACATTTCGCAAATTTTTGCTGATGCTTGATTGTACTTTGGGTAATTCTTATGTGAAGAGGTTTTCTGATCTCAAGAAGGAAGTGAACTATGAAAGGTTTGATTCGATCTACTGGCCTCACTTTAACTCCCAAGTGATCAAAAAGTTGGATTCTTATCTTGTGTTCACCGAAATTATGTCACATATAAAAGGCGGCATTAAAGAAGCAGACACCGGTAAGTTGAGTCGCGAGGACTATTGTACTTTATCAGAAAGCCGAGCATCAAGTAGTTTGAGCATGAAGACAAGAGAAACAATATATGATATCTTTCAAGACTACGAAAAAATGAAGATGAAAAAGGGAGAATATGACATGGCTGATATTGTAATCGATCTCCACCAAAGACTGAGGACTGAAAAATACAAGGGTGATTTAATGAACTTTGTGTTTATTGATGAAGTGCAAGATCTCACTGTTGCACAAATTGCTCTATTTAAACACATTTGTAGAAATGTTGAAGATGGTTTTGTTTTCTGTGGAGATACTGCACAAACCATTGGAAGAGGTATTGATTTTAGATTCCAAGATGTAAGATCACTCTTCTACAAGAAGTTTGTGTTGGAATCTAAAACTCGGTGTGCGGATAAAAGGAATGAGAAAATGAAAGGATGTGTTTCTGAAATTTTCATGTTGAGTCAGAACTTCAGTACACATGCTGAGGTGTTGAAGTTATCACAAAGTATTATTGAACTTTTGTTTCACTTCTTTCCGAATTGGATTGACATGTTGAAGGTAGAGACTAGTTTGGTCTATGGAGAACCTCCTATTGTTCTCCAATCTAGAAATGGAGAAAATCCAATTCTAACAATATTTGGAGGAAATGGATACAATGGTGGCAACATTGGAAGGTTTAGTGAAAGTCAAGTAATCTTGGTAAGAGATGATTCTACCAAGGAAGAAATCATTCGGCTTATCGGAAAACAAGCTCAAGTTTTGACGATTTTAGAGTGCAAGTGTAACAGCCCGGCGACCAGCCACACAGATGCTGAAGCCCCGCTGCTCGTTACCAGCTTAATCACTACCCCCTTGTAGTGTTTAGCTCAATTGGTAGTAGTGATTGCATTGAACATGTATTTATCCCCAGGGTGCATGGTTCGAATCACTACGGAGGCAAAAACACTACAAGGGGGGTAGTGATTAAGCTGGTAACGAGCAGCGGGGCTTCAGCATCTGTGTGGCTGGTCGCCGGGCTGTTACAGCAAGGGCCTTGAATTTAAGGTTGTCACAACCATTAATTTTTTTTTTTATTATTTCATTTTGTTTCTGTAATATTTTTTCTCTAACAAGTTTTTTATGGTCTTTTTTTCTTTTTGGAATTTTTGTAGGATGTCTTACTGTATAACTTTTTTGCTTCTTCTCCGTTGAAAAGACGATGGGGGATAATATACGAGTACATGAAGGAAAAAAATATGTTGGACTCACGAATGCGTATGAACTGTCAAAGTTTTGTTGAATCAAAGCATAATGTTTTGTGCTCGGAACTTAAGCAACTATATGTTGCTTTAACTAGAGCAAGAAAGAGGTTATGGATTTGTGAAGAGGATGAAGAAGAATTTTCTAAGCCAATGTTTTCTTATTGGGAAAAGAAGAAACTCTTGCAATTCAAGATACTAGATAGTTCTTTTGTTGAGACAATGAAGGTTGAAGGATGAAAGAAGTGGGAAATAATGGAGATCAAGGTTCTGAAAAGGTAATCATTTACACTTTCTGTCCTTGTATAAATATAAAATAAAATTGTGAACAAATTTGATGAATTTATTTGAAATTTTAATTTTTGGAATCCAATATAAAACACCGATAATTCGATCGAATGTATAGTAGCATATCACTTTCATTGGTGTTTTGTACCTGAAAATTTATTTTTTCAATATTTGTGAAATATTTTCAGATATACTCAGAACATATTAATCAGAATGACACTATTTTTTTAAAAAATATTTGTGCAAATGTCTAAATTTTGATATAATTTTATCATATTTTTTGTCCAAACTCCAAATAATATATGCAATGTATCTGTTTTGTTTGCAGAGGAATCATATCATCAAGGCAAAGTTTATTACTAATGATGCAGCTTTTGGATCTTGAGGCACAAGGAAGCTATTTAAATATTTCAGAGATTTTCTGATGTTTTGCTGATTTTAATTAGGTGTTATCTCGATGTATTTTATCATCAAGGATTCTCGAAAGAGCATGTATATATATTTTGTTTATATGCAATTGATTTTGAAACACAAGATTCCAATATCTCTAACATTTTTAGATTGCTAAAGTGTTTGCAAATGCAGAAAGGTATATTAGTTAGTTGGTTGGTTTGTTTATTAGGTAAGCATCATAATAATGGATCTATTGATATCCGAATCAATCCAAAAGTAAAACCGCAAATTGAATCAATTCAAACCGAAAACCGCAAAAAATCGTATTTAGTTTGAATCACACGAATTATTTTTCTTCTAAATTGCGAAGTTTGGTCTGATTTGCGGTTTTCATTTCAGAAGCCGGACCAAACTAAATCAAACCGCAATACTTAACTTAACTCTATCAACTAGTTACAATCAACCTATTATCTAGTCCAACTTAGCAAACCCAACCCAAATTGAATCCATAAAATAGTAGGCTATCATTTCACGCAATCCATAATTATACCGTTGGTATTAAAAATAAGTTTATACAATTTGTGTATATGCATATTATATCATATAAATATTAAAATAAATTAAAATTTCCTATTTTTATTTTGTAACAAGTTGATAATATTGTCATATATTTTATATCGCGATAAACTGCAGAAATTGAACCAACCCTAACCACATTGATTTGGTTTGGATGACTTTTTAAAAATCAATCGAACTGCATATATTTTTGTCTCGCACTGTTTGAATGACGTTTTGAATGACGTTTATGCTCAAAATATAATATAAAACACCCCTACTATTGCTACGGTAGAGCTTTCTTCTGTATTTGCAACATTATTGAAACAAAATATAATAAAAAAAATTATGTGTATAATTGATGTATGTGGTTTGAGTAAAAAATGAAAAGTGCAAGCTGGATTACCAAAATTGAGTACATGTCACTTGTTAAATTAAGATTACCAGGTTAAGAAAACAAAGAGCCTCTAAGATTGTTTTACTTAGATATTGCATTTTGCTTCCATCAACAAGTCATGCACGTGGGACTAACCTATATATCCACCTAACACTCTTACCCTTTAAATCAAAATGTTATCTCTAATTTCCTCATAACTTGTCACATATCCAAAACTTTCTCTCTTCATATATATAAATCATATTAATTGCATTTAGTTAGCTATCTTCAATTTCACAACACAACATGACTTTTGATTTGTTTCTTCTTAGAGATATTGGTATTTCACTTTTCATTTTCTTAATCTCACACTTCTCCATAAGCTTAATTCTCAAAAACACTTCTAAAAATCTCCCACCAGGTCCTAAAGGATGGCCAATTCTTGGTGTTCTACCACATTTAGGAACCATGCCACATGTCACACTAGCAAACATGGCCAAGAAATTTGGACCCATCATGTACCTCAAAATGGGCACTTGTGACACTATTATTGCCTCAAGTCCAAAGGCAGCTAGAGCATTTCTCAAGACTTTGGACCATAATTTCCTAAATAGGCCCACTATTATAGGTGCAACCCATTTGGGCTATAATTCACAAGACCTTGTTTTTGCCAAATATGGACCTAAATGGAAACTACTTAGGAAACTAACAACCTTACACATGCTTGGTGGAAAAGCACTTCAAAATTGGGGTAATGTGAGAGAAAATGAGGTAAAAAATATGGTGAGATCCATTCATGAGATTGGAATAAAAGGTGAACCAATTGAGATTGGTGATTTGTTGAGTTGTGCAATAACAAATATGGTGAGTCAAGTTGTACTAAGCAAACGTATATTTGAAAATAAAGGACAAGAGTCAAAGGAATTTAAGGAAATGGTTGTTGAATTCATGACAATTTCTGGTGTCAACATTGGTGATTTTGTACCTTTCATTGGTTGGATGGATTTAGAAGGTGTGGTTAGTAAAATGAAAATTTTGCATAAGAAGTTTGATGTGTTTTTGACTAAAATGATTGAAGATCATGTGAAGTGTGCTCATGAACGTAAAGATAAACCAATTTTTTTGGATATTTTGATGGAAAATGGCAATGATCATTTTGGTGAGAGATTGAGTTTGTCCAACATCAAAGCTCTCTTATTGGTACCTATCTCTTTCCCAACTACATCAATTTCTTGTCTCTTTTCAATTGTACAAGTCTTATTATTTGCTTCTTCACAAACTATGTCTTTTTTTTTTGTCACGATTTTTATTTTATTTTGTTAAACTTAATAAGCATTTCATGGTTCTAACACAAATATCTTTTCCAAGAATTTGTTCACTGCAGGGACAGATACATCATCTAGCATCATAGAATGGGCACTTGCTGAAATGCTAAGAAACCCAAACATCTTGTTAAGGGCCCAAAAAGAAATTGATCAAGTGGTAGGCAGGGGAAGAATGCTAGTTGAATCTGACCTACAAAATTTACCATACCTTCAAGCAATATGCAAAGAGACACATCGTTTACATCCATCTACACCCCTTAGTGTTCCTAGAGTGTCAAATAAAGCATGCCAAATTAATGGTTACTACATCCCTAAGAATACAAGGTTCAATGTGAACATATGGGCCATTGGGCGCGACCCGAATATTTGGGCTAATCCATTAGAGTTCAATCCAGAAAGATTTTTAAGTGAAAAAAATGCAAAAATTAATCCAAACGGTGTTGATTTCGAGTTGATTCCTTTTGGAGCTGGAAGGAGGATTTGTGTTGGGTATAGAATGGCTATTGTGGTGATAGAGTACATTTTAGGCACATTGGTGCACTCTTTTGATTGGAAATTACCAATTGGTGTTGAGCTAAACATGGATGAGTCCTTTGGACTTACTTTGCAAAAGGCAGTGCCTTTGTCAGCTATGGTTATTCCACGGTTGGTGGCGAATGTTTATGTTTGAGAAAGTTAATTATTCTTACCCTCTCAATAGTTTTCTAAAATTAAGAACTCTTTTAGATTTATCCATCGAAACGCAATGAAAAATGTGATCATATTTTGTCATATGGGTGTATAAAATCGAAAGGGGTGTAGTTTATAAGAAATGATTGAGGACTAAAAGTAACTCTCTTAGACACATTAATTTATTACTATCTTATTTGTGATGATTGACATCGGGCTTGGTAGGGAGGATCACGGTTCGATCCCCTATAACTGCAATCGGAAGGAGGTTGGAAGTACTTATGCAAGAACTGACCCTCCAAATCAAATTAGGCGGTCCAATAAGCCGAATACTGTAGTGAAAAGCATTAATTACTATCTTATTTGTAATAGTTACCTAATATGAAATACTATTATGTGAGAAATTTAGGTCATTAAAATAAAATTTCAATAGGATATATCACGACTTATAAAAAAAAAAGGGATATATCATGACTGTGTAATAACTTTTGCTCACATTACCCTTTAGATTGCCTTCAAAGCATCTAAAAATCCTCTCTTGTAATGGTTGAAGTACCCACAGTACTTCCTTTTAGATAAATAAATTATTATTATTGCTTATAAAAAAAAATAAATCATTATGATATTGTTTGATTAATTTCACCTTTTTCTTTAGTTCAAGATTAAATCTCTAATTAGTAAAAAAAGATTTAATCTAGGAATATAACTCTAATATTTAAAATTAAAATTAGCCACAAAGTTATTTTATCTTCTTTTGATTTATTTATTCATGAATTACATTTAACATTTATTTTTTTGATAAAGTACATTTCATATTTATTAGACATTGAAAAACAAATTTAACATAATTGGAGATATAATTATAGTAAAAATATCAACGAAAGTGTGTGGATTAGGGTCCTAAGAAAAGATAAAGAAAAATTACAAAAAATTGAATTCCTATAAAACCACTACTTCCGACATTCACGAAATTATTAGCTATTCAGATTTTAAACTCCAAATTTGTAATTTTTTTAAAAGTAAAATAAAATCTACTTCAATTTTCATTGTTTATTTTCAATTCAACGATTTGGAATATGATGAATTTGATTCCTTTAAAGTGGCTACCTTATAAAATGAAAAAAAAATCAAATATTATTATTTTAACATACTCATACTCCCTTACACTATCTAAGTATGTGTGTGAGTGGCCAAAACTGATGTGAATAGTCAAGTCAAATATGTATGACTATAGATATCATTGAACTAATTAAGCCACCACCACTCACAAACCTTAGTAGTGGTATTACTCAATCATTATAACTACAAAACATAACCCACCTACCTACCCTCTAAGAAACAACACATAAAATTCAAATTTGGCTGCCTCAAATAATGCACGTATTCATGCATGTATGTACCATCTTTTTAAGCTATAAAAACGTTCCAAACAGAATCATTCAACACAACTCAAAGTGTAGTAACATAAACACTCTTAACTTGTTGAACCTTCCCAATCCAAAATAAACAACTACAATTACAACAACAGCAACATGGGTAGTGTTGAAATCCCAACAAAGGTACTTACCAACACCTCTAATCAACTGAAAATGCCTGTGATTGGAATGGGATCAGCCCCTGATTTCACTTGTAAGAATGACACAAAAGAAGCTATCATTGAAGCTATTAAGCAAGGTTACAGACACTTTGATACTGCAGCTGCATATGGCTCAGAACAAGCTCTTGGTGAAGCTTTGAAAGAGGCTATTCAACTTGGACTTGTCACTAGAGAAGAACTTTTTGTCACTTCTAAACTTTGGGTCACCGAAAATCATCCTCATCTTGTTGTTCCTGCTCTTCAAAAGTCTCTCAAGTAAGCAAATTCTAATTCATATGATCTGCTAAAATATAAGGATTAGACATGACAACTTCAGTTATACTGTCTTTGATTTGAAACTTGTTTCTGGGGCCGGGCAAATTGGGCACCACCAGGGACTCACTAATACCAAAATAACAGTTTGTCCACCAAAACATCATCTTATAAAAAAAATTGTACAATATCTTAAAAATGTGTCTTGTAGTGTTGTTCTGTTATGTGTTGTTCTATCCGGTACTTATTGAGATGAAGCTAAACTTGCTTAATTAATTTGTGCAGGACTCTACAATTGGACTACTTGGACTTGTACCTGATTCACTGGCCCCTCAGTTCTCAGCCTGGAAAGTTTTCATTTCCAATTGATGTTGCAGATCTCTTGCCATTTGATGTAAAGGGTGTATGGCAATCCATGGAAGAATGCTTGAAACTTGGTCTCACTAAAGCTATTGGTGTTAGCAACTTCTCTGTCAAGAAACTTCAAAATCTTCTCTCTGTTGCCACCATTCTCCCAGCAGTTAATCAAGTAAGTCGTTGATTAACAACTTAACCAACCTCCATGTTTTTCTAAAATGGCAAATATTAGTAACTAGTTGTTAGGTTAATAGTTTCTCTTTCAAAGTTCTTGTTGATTTCTTACTAAATTAACTAAGATAAACTAATGTATGTATAGGTGGAGATGAACCTTGCATGGCAACAAAAGAAGCTAAGAGACTTCTGTAGCGCAAACGGAATAGTCTTAACTGCGTTTTCGCCGTTGCGGAAAGGTTCAAGCAGGGGACCAAATGAGGTTATGGAGAATGACATGCTTAAAGAGATTGCAGATGCTCATGGAAAATCTATTGCACAAGTGTCTCTTAGATGGTTATATGAACAAGGAATCACTTTTGTTCCCAAGAGCTATGATAAGCAGAGAATGAATCAAAATTTGAATATCTTTGATTGGGCATTGACTAAGGAAGATCATCAAAAAATTGATCAAATTAAGCAGAGTCGTTTGATTCCTGGACCAACCAAGCCAAGTCTCAATGATCTTTGGGATGATGAAATATAAAAGAATACAAAGTCTTTATGTTTGCATCATAATCTATCTTTTCTTTTCTAAACTTTATCATTTTTATTTGTCTTTTATTTATTCATGAGGTGTGGTTGTAAGAGTTCGACCTTGTTTGGGCCGAGCTTAAATATACTCGTATTTATAAAATGGCTATTAGTTTTATTTATCTATTCATGAGGTGTTAGTTGTCAGAGTTTGGCCATGTTTGGGCCAAGCTTACTCTATATTTTGAATGTGAAGAAATGTAGAATATAAAGTTTAAATTGAACTATTGTAAATCAATGTCTCTACATCTACCAATTGAATAATACTTATGCAACATTCTATTTTATTTTTATTAAAAACTTGAAAAAATGTAGTTTCGCATCACTTGCACACAAAATACAAATAAAAATTAATTCAGCACAAACCAACATATAGTATTGAAAAGAAATTATTAATGATTAAGAAAAAATGGAATTATTGGTACACAAACACCTTTTTTTTTTCTTTCTCATTCCTAATATTAATACATGACTGGTTACAATTTTCACAAGAAAAGGAAGGAAAAAAAATGTTAACCAACCAAAATACCTATGACATTTAAACAATTCTTAAAGGTTAATTTGTCTTCTTTTCACACCCCCTCCACCATTTTTTAACTTTTTGTTTTCACCTTTGACCCATTTACCTATATCCCCTCCCAACCCCATGATACAATTTACTATGTGCAATACATGACCATTCACCCATCAATAATTCACCACCAAAGAAAATCATAGGACTAAAATAATACAACCTTTTTTTTTGTTTTTTTGCTAATAACACCCACCACAACTATTGTGAGACAAATGAATCACGTCTCTTCTTAGTATGAGCTTCTGGATTTCCTTTTCTCATCATTGCTGCAAATTCATCATAGTTAATACGTCCATCCTGCACATATATCATAATTTCATCAATATTATTATATTTTTACCAACCATATGTACACATATTCTTGATGAAATTAAGGATTCTAAACAACGACTACATATAATTAACAACAGATACCGAACATGACATTGAAATAGATACAAACATTATATATTGACACTAGTAAAAATTTGAGAAAATAAATATTTAAATGTAGATGCCAGTGTGAGTGTCTTGTCGATGTCAAATACACCTCTAATGTGATGTGTCAATATTACATAGTATATTGGTGAATTTAACTATAAAAGTACTAAATTATACTAATAATGTTTGGAGGCAAAATGGAGAAATTTAAGTTTCAAGTTTGAATCAATTTTAAAGATATAAACAATTTAAAGAAAATCCAAATATTACTATTCAAAATTAATTTTATGTGTCTATCAAAATCACTTTTGTCTTTCTCAAAATTGAATAGTATAACACTTACATTATCTCCATCAACTTCTTGAAGGATATCTTTGATGTCTCTGCCATCATGCATGTTGTATTCACGCAGAGCTTGATCTAGTTCTTCTGTGGTAATGAACCTGCAGGTTTATATGGTACAAAAATTAGATTAAAATTTCAAATCCTAACACCAAATAATTCAATGAATATTATACTATAATATAGATCAAATACATCAGTTATTTAATGAATCTAAAAAGTGAACTGTCTCTTATAAAAAAAACGAAGGTAGTATTATTTATATCGAGTTGTTTATTTACCCGCTGTTATCTTTATCAAAGAATTGGAAGGCAGTGTAAAGATGTTCTTCTCTATTCATTCTGTTCATGTGCATTGTTGCTGTGATGAACTCGTCGTAATCTATTATTCCATTTCCATCGGCATCAGCCTGTAATTTGTACAATAATCAGAAAAATTTATGTATAAAATAATCACGGTACTATCACGTTTATCATCATAGTTCTAAATTGCAGTCTGCAACCACAATATAAATTTTCTAGAGGTCTTTTCAAGACATCGCGATTACAAAATAGTGTCCGCAATCCGCATTGATTGCATTTGTCTTCATTTTTGCTGCAATATCAAGATTCACATTGTACTCGGACTACAATTATGATTTTAGAACCGTGTCGACAAAACCACGTCGTAATTCTATTATTTTGATGATAAAAAGAAATGGAGAGGAAAACTTACAGCTTCCATTAGTTGCTTAACTTCTTGTTCTGAAAGCTTGGTTCCTTGCTTTGCAAGGCCTTGTTTAAGTTCTTCAATTGTAATGGTTCCACTGTTGTCAGTGTCCATTCCCTTGAACATTTCCTTCAATCCCATGATTTCTTCTTCTGATAAACATCCAGCAATTACCTATAATTCATTTGTAAATTTATTGTCATGTTAGATGAATTAAGCATGGTTTTAAATTTTAGTCCGCAACCACAGAAGCAATATAAAGGAATTTGAGGTCTCTGTAAAAGTATTGCAACTACAATTTCGATTGTGTCGGCCACTGGCGCAGCCAAGGCCCGGCAAGCCTGGGCAGTTGCCTGGGCTCTGCTAAACTTTTTGGCATTTTTAAGAATTAATTTAAGGCAAAACTGAGATTTTGTCCAGGTTCTATTTCTGGCTCTGCCGCTAATGTCGGCTACATTATTTTTACAATATAAAGGTTCGTAGTATAATTGCAACCGTGACGGTAACCACAATTTAACACTATGGTAGTAACTAGTAAGATAAAAAAAAAAATTATAAAATTAAGCAAAAGTAACATTACCTTTAGAGCAACTTTCTTAAATTGGTTAAGTGCTTTGAACTGCTTGAGCCTATTAAGTACAGCATTGTCAATAGGTACATCTGGTGCTTCTCCATCCTCCTTGATCCAAGGGTGATCTGTATTTTTTTTTAAAAAAATTCATTAATTTTTTTAATATTTTATTTAATTAGTAATTAAAATAATGAAGTTGTAAATGAATATTGAAACATTTTTATCCTTTAATAAATAAAAACAGAGAGAAAAGATACTAACTCAAAACTTCATATGCTGTAAGTCTTTGTTTGGGATCTGAATTTAACATTTTCCTAACAAGATCTTTTGCTGATGGTGAAATTGAAGGCCATGGATCGCTTGTAAAGTCAATGTGACCTCTTAAGATGGCATTGAATATACCATGTTCAGATTCTGTCAAATCAATTTTTATTTTTTAGTTACAACCAATGCATACATATACCATAAATAAATTTTAAAATATTATTACTATTATTTTGTATTAATCGTCTGATTCCAAAAGATAAAGGACCTGATCATCCGAAGTTCAATTAGAAGGTAATTAAAATCTAGTTAAGAATTGTTCCACTTAAAAATCAAACTTGGGTCTTCTTGAACAACTCGTTCTTAAGAATAATTATGTTTTTTATTTTAAAAACTCTAGCAGTAAAACTTGTATGTCGACGCAATAAATATTTTTGCGGCTAGAAATTCCACATTAAAGGTGAATAATTGGATTGTCCGATGTTCGAACGCCGACTCCTACATATATAATGTGATGTCTCTACCAACTGAATAAAACTCACACGGGCAAATATTAATTTATTTTAAGTTAATCATAAATTGGAATAAGATGAAATAAATATAAATTAACCTGCCCAAAAAGGAGGGACACCAGAAAGAAGAATGTATAGCATAACACCAATACTCCATATGTCAACTTCTTGGCCATATCTCCTCTTCAACACCTCTGGTGCTATGTAATATGCACTACCAACAATGTCTTTGAACATTTCTCCTGTTTAAAAGGTTAAAATTGGTATTAAAATGTGCTTATGTTGCACATGGATAACAAAGATTCTAACCTTATTTTCCAATGTTTATTAATCTGTTTTCTCATCTTTAAGCTTCAAACTAAAGAGGTATATCTATTGATCACTAAGACTCTAATTTGGTCTAAGAAAATATATTTTATTTTTATCAGTAATTATAAAAACATCACTTATAGTAAAAATATGTATTAAATTATTCTTCTGTTTATCTCTTACAAATTAAATATTTTCTAGCTACATCCTAAATATAAAAAGTGCAATCTCTAAAATGCATTTGCATTTATGTGGAAAATAATGACTAAGCAAAAACAACGCTACATACATACATACATACATACATAGAGGAATTTGTGAAGAAAAAATAACTATGTATTATAGAATTAACATAAAAATAAAATGAACCTTCTTTGAAAAAGACGGATAGACCAAAATCGGTGACCTTAAGGGGTGCATTTTCATCCTTATTCAACAAGAGGAAATTTTCAGGCTTAAGATCTCTATGAATAACACCCATTGAATGCAAAGTATGAATAATTTGCACAATCGTCCTCAACAATGAAGCCGCGGCACGTTCAGTATAAAGTCCCTTCGCAATAATTCGATCAAATAGTTCGCCTCCGCCACACAATTCCATGACCAAATGAACAGATTGTTTATCTTCATATGCACCTTTTAGTTCCACAATGTTTGCTTGGCCCGTTAGGTGATGCATTATTTGCACCTCCCTCCTAACATCTTCTATATCTTCTTTATTCACTAGTTTTCTCTTGGCAATTGTTTTGCATGCAAATTGTTCTTTTGTTGCCTTATGTGTGCATAAATGTGTTACACCAAATTGTCCTCTCCCTAGCTCTTTTCCTATGGTATATGTCGCTCTTACGTCCTCCATTGGTCGTTGTAAGACGGGCCCCATGGCAGCCGGTTTCGTGGGTTTTGATGGAGCAGGTGCAGTTGTTGATGCCGGTGGTTTTGATGTTGGTGGTGGCGTGGTTATAGGGTTTGTCGATGGCTCATTATTGTTATTGTTGTTTTCTTGTTGATTGTTTTCTCCCTTGTCTGCTGCAACGACCGTGTTGTCGGTCGAGGGATCTCCGCCTTGGGAGCAACAATTTCCCATGGTGGAAGGGAGAGAGGTAAAATAAAAATGTTCAAAGGTAAAACAAAAATGTTCAAATGATGAAGGATTGGAGAAAGAGAAAAGAGAAAAATGAATGAAAGAGAGAGATATAGGATGCGAATATGTCAAAGATGGTGATTGGTGAATAATAATGGGTTTAGGGGGTTGAATGAAAAATTATTTGGAAAAAAGAGTACATAGGGAAAATTTTAAAAAAAATATTAAAAAAAAGGTAAAAATTAAATGGTGTGAAAATGGTTGTTAGTTTAGTTTAGTCACAGCTAGGAATGTTGGTGAAATTGGAGCTAGGAAGGTATTGATAGTGAGAAATTGTAGGAGGGTGCAATTGAAAGAGTCTTTTTAATTTGGCGTGTATATTGCGTGGGAAGAGTAAGATAATGAGACAAAGGGTGAAGAGAATTTTTCGGATGAAAAATTAAATGGCCATTTGTATGTTAAGATAAAAAGGCTTATAAAGGATCAAATTTTTAACGTTGTCTGTTACAAAGAGATATTGTTGTTACTAATAAAACTTATTATTATACAACTATACTACTAAGTTATGGAAGTTTTTAGTGTAAAAGAAAAGGTTATGGAAAGTTTAATTTTTTTTATATTTTGTTATAGAGAAGATTAATTATTTTCTTTAGACCAAAAGAGTTTAATTTTATAACTAAAATAAATATAGCTGCACAAAAATAATAGACTGTTTTATCCTAGATTAAGACATTTATTAATCCACTAATAATAACTAATTTTAAAGCTTATTAGATAAATTCTACACAACCTTTATGAAATATTTTAAAAACTCCGATGAATTTTAGGATTTTACATTTCTCCCTTTATAAGAATGATTGTGCTGACGAAGGTTGTCATGTTAAGATTAAGTTGGGATGATGCATGTTTACGACTATTTTTGGTCTAGAGAAAATCAACTAAATATGAAACATAAATAAACGTAATAAGTTCGATTGCGCGGGTCCGAACAAGTTACTAGGTCGATTCATGAATTGGTAGAATAGTTTTGAAAATATCTCCGAAATGTATTCCGGTTTTATGGTTAGAAATTGGCTAAAGAAGTTTAAAGTTAAGCTGCTTAGAAAATCACTTGAATTGAAATGACGGTCGAATTAAAAGAAATTGAAAATTAGTAGACTTTAAATTAAAGATAGAAATGTAAAAGACTTTAGATTAGCATTACTTCTCGCGCCCCCTGATTCTCACACACTTCCCCCGGCCTTCCAATACTACCCACATCTCGCAACGCAGAATGCAATTGTATAAATAGCAAAAATTGGAGGAATAAATAGTTCGCATTCTAGAATAGGGCGAAAAAGTGGTCAGTGTTGGAGCAAAGTGCATTAATATATTTTGCACACTTTGATGACTTACCCAATTGATTGGTTTTTCATTGTCTGTACATAATCATTGACAATTCAATCATATAATTCGAATTATGGAATAATAATATAACAAGTAATAAGAATTTGAAAGAATTGAAATGCCATTGAATTTCAAAATTACAGAATTCTAAACAACAATAAAAGGATACTGAAAAGATGGATGAGAAAAAAAATGGAGAATGGTCCAATCTAGAACCAAAAAGATGCATAATCTCACAAACACACAATGTAATTTTAAACCAAAATATTCTTATTTTTATTGCTTTGTGGTATGACCTATTTATAAGAAAAGAATGATCAGCATTGATGACTTACTAAAAATGAAAAGACAGTAGGAATGTTCCTTTCTTGCATAGTACGAATTATTCTTTGTTCATCAAGCTCTGCATAAGAATACACAAATGTTTACCTACCATCTCTAACAGTCTAATGAAGGATGGATTTAGATGGATCATTTGGTGAATGAATATATCCACCACCAACTATACTGGGACTTGATGAATTGTAATAACTTGAATCCAACCCCGTCGTTGAAATATCAGTCATGATGCTGCTAACATCGTTAAATTTCCAGTCAGTCAAGTATCCGGGCCTTGCTGTTACAACACTCACTTCCATATCTCCTGAAAGCATTGCCACTACACGTGACATCGATGGCCGTAAGTTTGGTGATGTCTGAGTGCACAAAAGTCCTATTTTCACAAGGCGTTGGACTTCTTCCGTGTTAAATTCTGATAGTCTAGAATCTACCAGATCATTTATACAGTTCTTTTCATGAAGCTGCCAAGCCTAAACAAAACAACAATAACATTGAGCTCAGTCTGAAAGCAATAAAAAAATTGAAGTAGTTTGAATATTCAATGTAATTAAAGGTATTGTTATACATAATCATGGGCTATATAAGACCATCAAAAGCACATTAATAAAAAAATGACATGTCATTCACTTTTTGTTGTGTTGTGTTCTATTGTCAAATCAGGATGCCAAAAAATTTAGTTGGTTTTTCAAAACATAGTGATAATGTATGCATGAATTATGAATGTGAAAAATGAAATACTGTTTTAGCATAAGCTCGCCATAAATGGTGATTGTGCCATTTAATAAAAAAGGTTCTTGACAAGTTGGGTAACACCTTTGTAATGAGTCTATCGAAACACTTTTGCATAGTATTGTATCAAAAGTTATTTCATGGAGACACATTTTGGATTGGAGTGTCAGCTACAGAATAAAGTGAAAGTCCGAACTCATTTTTTGTGGGATGTAAAGCAAAGACATCATTAAAACAATTTGTTGAGTAATATGGCAATGGATTGAGATAGGTAAGCACGTCTGAATCAGGAATATTCTCTCGTTTATATAACAGTAAATGAAACAAAGCAGCATCATGCATACCCATTCTAGAAGATACATCTTTTCTCCTTCCAAACTTGAATCGGAATTTGGCCTCCCACTAACTAACTCAAGAGCCACAACACCAAAGGAAAAAACATCCGCTTTCTCTGTGAGGTGTCCACGCATAGCATACTCCGGTGCAAGATATCCACTTCATCATGAGATTTAGAGTACATTGAAAATTTAGTAAAATTTGAAACAGAATAAACACAAATCAAATATAATATTGATAATTAACATCATAAACAAATACAAGAGGATCAAGTGTTATTAATGGCTTACATCGTCCCAGCAACACGTGTGCTTATATGCGTTTTTGTATCATCATATAATTTGGCCAATCCAAAATCAGATATTTTTGGGACAAGCTTAGAGTCGAGTAGAATATTACTAGCTTTCACATCGCGGTGCACAATCCGGAGCCGTGACTCCTCATGTAAATATGTCAAACCTCTTGCAACACCCATACAAACATCATAGCGGGTTGACCAATTGAGTAATAAAACATTTCCTGTCCAAACAAGCCAACAATGTCCTTAATTATAAACAAGAGAAACAATCAAGCAAATAAGCATTCATACATACAAGCAACATAAACATGGAAGAAAATTATTGCATCTCATACCAAACAATGCTTGATCAAGACTCTTATTTTCTAAATACTCGTAGACAAGAAGTCTTTTACTTCCTTCAATACAACATCCATATAATTTGACGAGATTACGGTGTTGCACAGCAGATATAGTTGCAATCTCAGCTACAAACTGGCTCTTTCCTTGATGGGATCCTATAGATAATTGTTTTACAGCCACAAGTCTTCCATCATTAAGTGTCCCCTGCAAGGACAAAACGGAAAAAAAAATATATATATATCCTCATAACGGGCGGATTTAATTCTAATATTAGACTAAAATGTTGCATACCAATCAAAAATAAAAAATATAACTTCGTCAACAAAATTGAACTATTATCAATGGCAGATGCAATTCTTGGAGGTAGGGAAAAGCTCAAGAGAGTATATCCTTACTAATTAAGAACAATATTATAAATAAAAGATAAACAAATATTAATTTTCTAAAAAATCTACAATTAACTTATGTGAGCTACAAAAATTGGGTTTTTATAAAAATAACCCGGTCCAAGCTCAGAAAGCCCAAACAGGCGGAACCAGCATATATAATGGATTTACGATCCTGCTACAAAGAACATGATCTTTACCACAAAGCACCTTTCGACGATCTTCACAGGAATGCAACATGTTTTCAGGGCCGGGTATCATAAGATCGTATGATCGTACGACCCAGCACAATGTTATCATAATTTCTTATCCAGAGTCAACAAAATATTCACCTTATACACAGGTCCAAAACCCCCCTCTCCAAGTTTATTGTCACGATTGAAGTCGCCTGTAGCATTTTTTAACTCATAATAGCTGAAAGTGTTTGGCATCGTATCAATGCCTACAAGCTCTGTAAAAAACGAACACAAACATAGTTTATAATGCAATGGACTAAGATAAGAAATCAAACAGCATAAAAGCACATACATATTATTCATAATGTAGAGTACAATCATTTCTTTCCGGTACAAACACCTAAATATAAAGAATATTTTCTGCTAAAAGTGAATATTTGACTTGCCATTATACAAAAAAATATATAAGACATCTCCCCAAGATTTAAAAATTTATCATGCAAATATATACTATACTACTCATAATCTAAATAAAATCTAAAAAACTGCAAGAAGGCAATTAAATTAACCAAGCAACAAATTTATAAATGTATTGATAAAATTTTGTTACCATCATCGTCTTCATACTGTTTTCTTCTTCGAATGATATAGATAATGGCCAAAACTGCTAGAAAGCAAATAACTCCAACACCCACAACAATTCCAATGATTAGACCCACGCTATTCTTTTTACTGCTGGGCCCGGGAGGTTTATTGCTCACAGTAGGTATGAAATCTATACAGGTACAAATTGAATTACAAATTTAAATATTTTCCAAAGAAAAGATTATATGTTGTGATAAGTCACATTTGAAATGCATAATTTCTTTTGCACTTTTACCTGGGGTAGCACTGATGGCTTGAATCAAGGGACCATAAGTAACTTCGCCAGGTCCAGGTATGGACAAAGTCCCTTTTCCGGCCCAAAAAAGATGGACCTCAAGATAGTTTTCTTTCACTTCAGACCTAAATTGCTTTTGAACAGCTCTGTAAGACACACCTCTAGCTTCTCTTTGTATGTCAAAATCCTTCAAAACACGAGATCCCTGAAATTTAAAACAGAAAATATGAAAACTAGACGATGTGAAGATTCTCTTAACCGCATAAGAACTACAATGAATATATCTCTAGTCATTGTGATATTTCAACAACTTAAATACCTGGATATAAATATCAAAGACTCGTCTCCCGAGGCTTTTCCATGTGGTAGAATCTAGAATAACTGTTTCTGCAAATTGTAGGGTAATGTTGTAAAAACCATTTTCTAGCCCCAGACCGTAATATCTTAATGATGATGCAGAGAGCCGAGCAGTTTGAAAAAGCTCTGGATTCGCAGTATGAGTGAACTGATTTGAAACAGAGAGTTTGAACACAAGAGGATCGTTGCTCCCGGTAAACTTTCCAACATTACTAACAGCCCATCTATTTGTATCAGTAACAAAGTATGTAGCAGGACCAAGTGTCTCATTGTCCGTTTGATACACAATTCCATCTGTAGTTGTAATTTGTGGACCACCGCACTTGATTGCAAAGTCAGAATCTGCACCATAGATTATAGATTCATCAATGGTCGAAAATGGGATTTAATTCACATAACTAACTCCAGTCTCAATTAAACCATACAAGTATATTTAGAAAAGTCAAACGAATGTTACAGCCATAGATTGAAAAGATTTGTGGCACAAATTGTAATGCTCTTTGTATTTGTATCAGTTTATGCATTTTCTGTATTTCTACTACTATCTAGAGTTGTATTTATGTTTGTTGAGCAGTAATTTTTCCTATTTCCTCCTCAAAATCAATCTTATGTTTCGTATAAAAACAGTTGCTAACATAATTCTAGTATACATGACTCAATAAAGTTATGTACATATAGACAAAAGAAGTACAATAAAATAATACAGGCACATGAATTACTAAGGAATAATATAACACCAACAATTATGTCTCTACATAGTCATAAACACAGTATTAGTATAATTGAGGGAAAAAGGGCACATCAAATTTTTCTTCATTGAGCAGTAATCTAATTTACGGCAGTAGTAAATAATAATAATAATAATAATAATAATTTATTTGAGATTATTCTTTCTTCTCCATTTCATTGTCTAACAAGAAAACTAGCTTATAATCACTCTTACATCTTGCAGCACCACGATTGCATGGAAAATTTTTCTGGAGACAGTTGAGCCCAGTAGGCAAACCACTACAAAACAAAAGTTATGTTTCATCACTTTGATTGTCTAGTAACAGTGACCAGCTTGTAATATGAATTTTGAAAAGTAATAGTGCATAAAGTAATTATAGAACAACGACACAACATCCAATGAAGCAATCGATAAACATATTTATAAAATAAGAGACAAGTTAAGTGACATATTGTATAATGATGCAATGACATATGTTAATATAATAAACAAATATATGTAACAAAGGGCCAGGGGATGAGAAATAATTGGGGCAGTCTAGGAATATCTTGTTCAAGGTATTGCAATTCAAAATGTATGAAAATGTAATTACAGAGAATGGCTCAAACAAATCACAATACCAAATTAATATCATCTCTCCTTCCCTTGTCCATCCATATAACTACATTGCCATTCTCTCTCTAGAACTAGAATCAGTCTCATCTAAATTTTGCAACTCACTTTAAAGGGTCCAACCGGTATTTCAATTTTGACTGGAAGTTCAAAAAATTTCAAAAAGTTATGGAAACAATCAACATTGAAGCATCTGGATAAAAATTACCTGGTATTTGAATTTACTATTGTCAAGTTGTTGGCAACTACATTCCTGCATATTATATCCAACATATATTAACTTGTTTCACACACATAAAAAGAAACAGAGCAACCATAAATAGATTTTTTTTTAGGAAGGTCGAAATCATAAATAGATTTATTGCAAATAATAGTTTATAAAATTTAAAGCAGACAGAGACATGCATGGTTTTATTATTTGAATTTGAACTTAGCATTTAACTGCTTCGAATGTAGAAGGACATTAAGCGGATTAATTTATTTTTGGGTCAACAAAGGTATCAAAAAAATAAATTTAATGAAAATTGATATTAATTGTAAAATCTGAGAAATCGTGATGTATAAGAATTGAAGGATTAATGCATTGAACAGATAGGATGCAAACTAGTTGAACCTTTGGAAATTAATATGTAAATGAAGGAAGAAAAGTACCATGAAACTTACAGTTGTAAATTTGGCTCGTTTGTCCAAGAAGGGAGGATTCCTGATAGATCATTGTATGACAAGTCTCTGCAAAGCACAGATAATGAAGATTGGAGATTTGAAATTTAAATCAATATGTTGATGATTTTTAAAACACCAACATATATGATCCATAGTTTGGAGGTAGTTCCTTGCATGAAAGTTCACTTATACTAAAACTAAGTATTGATTTCAGTCTTACAATAAAAATATGAATGGTTCAACAGGCAAATAGAAATTCTGTACTAAATAAAGTAAAAGCTGAAATTATTTATGGAAGAGTTGAGTATATATATCATTATTTAGATAATTCCTAACTGATGTGGAACTAACCCCTCACACGTGAATTCTATCAATATTCATCTCAAGTGTGAGTCTCTAACATCACTATACTTGCACAACCGTTACTATCACTCCCCCATCAAGCCGAACAAGTTTTGATATCACTTGTTGGGGAGTCCAGTGGAGCATCAAGAGCAACAACAAACTAATTATTAGGGCCACCAAGAGATCTTGACACTGTATCTCTATTCAAAACCTAAAGGAATTGAAATATATGATATGGTCCATTTAGCACATTTCTAGTCGATGAAGGACAAACCACCTACACATGAATTCTAACAAATGCATGTATGGTTAAAATAAAAAAATCAATGGTAATAAAAGGACATTTGAAAAGGTCGCATGACAGTTCCATTCATGGCTAGATCTAAGGGATTGAAGTACTTCTCTGACTGCCACATAAATCAAGCAACTTAAGTCTACTCACATGTTGTTAAGAAATGAACTTTTCTGCTGAGGGAGAGTGCCACTAAGTGTGTTATTTCCAAGAAACCTGAAATTTGATAAAACCAAAGCATCATTTATACTACATATGATAGCATATCACCAAATTGATATATAATTACTTAGGAAATGGAATATTACAAGGAAGATAGTGAACTCAAATTGAAAATTGATCCCGGTATTTGTCCTGAGATTTTATTGAAGCTTAAGTCCCTGCAAGAACGAGCATGAGTATATGATCATCCCACTTTGTGATACAACACAAATATAACACTAGATGACTGTTTTCATTTTTGCAAACAAAAAACAAATGATAAGTATCGGCATGACAGCAAGCTTAAAAGGAATATTTATATCTTACAAGTGTATAATAAAAGGAAAATAGTGATACTGGAAAAGATAAGTGGATGTAAAAAGTGAAGTTTATGGCAAACCAGTAATGAACATGTTAAGCTCGGATCAGAAATAATTTAGCTTATAAATATCCCATATTCGTTTGAAAAACATTGATGCTTTAATTTAAGAATTAAGATATCCCTTGAACATGTTCTGATGTGAAACAACTTTTACCTAATTGGTTCATATTCGTCTAAATTGAAACACAAGCAAGTGATACTCACAGCAAGGTCAAATTTTCAAATTCTCCGATGGTGGAAGGAATTGAACCAGAAATGTTGTTATTTCTCAAATCTCTGCAACAATCAAAACCAAATTATTAGATTAAATTTACAACTAAAAAGCACGATTAAAGATTTCTTTCAACATGGGAGACTACTAGACATAATAATTAGCAGAGTTGCATCCTTACAAGATTGTCATAGACTTCAAGTTCTTTATTACATTCAATGAGGAACTACCATTAGATAAACCACTTATTCTCCTGCATTTATGTCACATATGATATATTAGCTTTCATAAATCAACAGCAACCATACAAGAAATTAGTAACAAAACTCACAATTCTGTCAAAGAAGTCAAATTGGAAAATGATGAGGGTATTGGACCTTCAAAAGAATTACCCTGAAACCTCCTATGAAACCATACACCAATTCACAGAAACAGTAAGTGAACATTTGAAGAACAAAATATGAAATTAACCGTAAAAAATAATTTACATTTGAAATACTATATGATTGTTTATTCCCAAAACGTATCCGCCTTAAAAATTTAATTTAAAAAGGAAAATAAGTTAATTGGTAAGATTGTCTTACAAATTTTGAAGCTTGGACCAACTTCCTATGAAGTCAGGTATTCTACCAGTGAGATTATTGTCTGAAGCATATCTGAAATTAGCAGAAAAACAATTTTTACCATTAGAGTTCTAGTTTTTTAATTCCATCATCATATGAGGTAGAAGGGATTAGCAATATCTTACAATAACATCATATTCTTAAGGCTTGCAAATGTGGGTGGAATTGGACCACTGATTCCAGAACTATCCATGTAGCTGCAAGGAAATATTATTTTGAAATTTAAACCTCTTGTATTCACATAAAGATACATACATTTGCAACAAACTGTAATTTTGAATTAAAAAACTCGATACTTTACATTACCCAGATCTAACCCATGTTTCACAACAGTGTGTACTTAATAGTTGTATACCTGACATTACTCCATAAACAAATCTTTCAAACTGATTTCAATTTCCATTACTCTTACTAAAAGCATTTTAAATCCTAGTCTAAAACAACTTACACACTTCACACTCTTATTTATCAAAACAAAATCATGGGCTATACATTTGTCTTCAAAGAGAGATGCCATAACATCCAACTTGTAACATAATAAGTCTACAATATAAAATGTACATATAAAACTCATAAAACTTGACTGAACCATATGTATCAGTTTCAGCATTTTGTATATCCTAGTCTAAAACAATGTTGTCTAAATTGTATTTATTTTTGTATATCCCCATAAAACTTGACTGAACCATATGTATCACTTAGTTGTTTCAATTGGTTTATTTTAATGTTCATAAGAATTGGGAAAATATCTACTTCACTTCTGAAAAAATGGAACATGACAATACTTTTGTACTGTCATAAATATATCTATCTCGGCCCACTACCTCGGTTCACAATCTCAGCCCACTCTAGCACAATTTCGGCACATAACCTACCAATAGCCCATGATTTGAGGAGAACTCTCCACTTAGCAATACTCTAGTAACCTCTCCTTTAATCTCTACAAAAATCACTATTATTCTAATACCTGAGCTCGGTACATCACTAGCCTGGTATTGAAACAACTTCAGCAAGAACAACTTTAAAAGTACTTACAAATTTGCTAGATTTACCAGCTTCCCAAGTTCAGATGGCAAAGACCCTGATAACTTGTTACCCCCAAAAGCCCTGGAAATTTAGAGAATTACAAATCTGACTTTCATCAACAAAAAAATTTGCATGCACATTGAGTAGTAAAGCATCTTAGAATAAGGTCAAGTTAATTTGGATTGTTTTCTAACATCTGGAAGCTTCTCAGATAAGTATTGTTTATCATTCAAGACTTACCTCCTTATAAAAATTTTATGGAAAAGCTAAATAATAGAGCCTCTGAAAAAACTAAGGCATATACTCTAATTTAAACTCATACAATAAGCTAGTATTACTTAAAGACTCATAGTTATAGAGAGACACTTTTAATATTTCTTCTTTCATAAAAATTAAATTCAAAGTTTATCAAAATTGACTCTCTTAAGTTATATTGTTATATATGGTCCCGACAGTTATCTATTCAAACACATATCAATTGTCCTAAGACTTAAAAAACAACATCATCTCCTAAGACATCATCTACAAGAGTAACAACATCATTATAAAAACAAATAACTTTTAAATAGCATAACATACAATAAAATCAACTGAGTAAGATTTCCCAATTCCTTTGGAAGCTCTCCTGACAAAGCATTGATGCCAAAGCTCCTAAATAGATTAAAGATAACATTAGAAAGTTATATTTCCTAACATTAAATTAAATATACGCATTTTCATAAACATGAGTAAATGGCTTTACATGTATTGCATACGAGTCAAATTTCCAATCGCGGGAGGTAGAGACCCCGTCAAGTAATTCTGGGCAAGGTTCCTGCACTCAATTTAAGGAAAGTTAGCAAGTTAGCATAGCTAAAAGATATTTGGTACTTGGTTCATATATTACTATTAATAGCGACGAGAGTAATGACCATTTTACAACTGCCTCAGATAAGATTTAAATTTTGTCTCATGGACAATTGTATATAAAAAAGGATTCTCTAGAGTCATCTCGACGGCTGCATGAAGATCAGACTACCCATATTTTGAGTTGCATTTAAAGTTGATTTAATCAGTTCAAAATGTAATTTATCTATTCTAAACTTCACTCATCGGCTGCGATTTTGAATTAATTGATATTGTAAAATTGATTGTACTTATATGGGAGATGAATTTAAAGTGGTTGTTCTGCGATAATAAACAACTATGTTGAATGAATTGATTTTGTAAATTTGATTTTGCATATAAGATTAAAAGTGAGTTGAATGTAAAGTGGTTTATGTTTGGATACTTATGAATTATGATGCATAGGTAAGGGCAAGGAACCCTTACTCGGTACAGGTACGAAATAAGGCAAATTTCAAAAAATAAAGGTACAGGTACATTAATGCAAAATATAAAAAATTAAAAATATTTAGTGAATTACTACTGTTATGCATCAAAGATTTACTTTTTTCTCTACCGTTGGTACTATTTTCATCAAAAATCAAGAGAGAGAATTGAAATGCAATAAAAAGTAAAAATATTTTCCGCTATTTTTCACCGCTGGCATGTTTTAGTTTTAGCCATATTTACCACCGCAAATCAACCGAGAAAAAAGGGTACGGTATGAGTACCATACGTGTAACAGTACCCGTAACAGGTACTTCATCATTTTAGGAGTACTTAAGTTGGATACATTGCTTGGACAATAAATTTCATGGTAAAAATCACATTTTTAAGTTAAAATCAATTCTACTCTATAACAAGTAACAACCAAACATGTCAAAATCAATTATACATTTCCAAAATCAATTTTCAGTGGTTCAATCCAAACATGGAATCAAATACAGTATGAGTATGTATAATTAATTGAAGTAAAAAGTGGAAGAAAACATACAAAACGGTGAGATGAGTTAGAGTCCATAACTCTGGTGGAATTTCACCAATCACATCCAATACGGTAACTTTCCTGTTACATTTCATTTCAGAGAGATAGTATTAAACATAGAAAGTAAACAAAGTAATTGAGAGAGAGAGAGAGAGAGAGAGAGAATACAGTGCGGTGATGCGGCAAGTAGTTTTTTTGTTGAAGGAACAATCACATTTGATGAAAGGGTTATGAGTTACATCACCAATGGAAGTGGTGCTATCAATGGCTTTTCCGCTACATATCTCACCGCTTATGTTCCATGAAGTTTTGTCAGCTGATATTCTCCATTTTCTAAATATTGAATTTATAACTCCAGCTACATCATTCAATATATTGGTGAGGAGAATTTTTTAAATAAAAAATTGACTTGAGTCATTAATCAATTTTACAACTCTTGTACTAAATATATTTTTCGGTATTTATCATCCTAAATCAACCAAATAAAAATTAATACGGGATCGATGCATATCATACGAGTACTATAGCGTATCCGATACTTAGGGTTGGGAATAGGCCAGGCGGCCTCCAGGGGCCTTCGGCCTGGCTTGGCCTGTTTATTAAAAATGTCAGGCTCAGGCCTTGAAAAAAGCCTGTTTATCTAAATATGTCAGGCTTAGGCTTTTAAAAAAGCCTGCGAAGCCTGATAGGCCGGCCTGGTTATATTTAATAATTATTATTTATATAATATTATTATTTATATCTTGTATAAAAAAATAAATATTATTTATATAAATACAAAATATTTATTAGACAATATATATATATATTTTGACAAAGACAAATTATATTTTTTAGACAAATTAGAAATTATTTGTTTATTTTTTTGACAAATTATATTTTTTGACAAAGACAAATTATATGCTTTTATAGTACAAATTATAGACTTTGTCGTAATCATTTTTTTATTTTATTAGCTTTTAATTTTTGTGCTAATCATTTTATTAGTTTTTTCTTAATGTTGTAGGAATTATAAAAAATTAAATATGAAATAGGCTTTAAGGCCTATTTAATTAGTATATTTAAAAAGACTATATATAAGCCTTTATGTAACACATGCTTTTAAATAGGCTACAAGGCCAGGCCAGGCTTTAAACAGGCCCAGGCCAGGCCAAAAAAAATTGCATTTAATAGGCCTAGGCCAGGCTTAGGCTTGAAGAAAAATCATAGGCCAGGCTCAGGCCTGTTCCCAACCCTATTTAACTCTTTTATGAATACCCATGCTTCATTTGATTTGGAATAAAGTAATAATAAATTAATGGTCACTGTTACATTGGTCCAAGTGGAACCAATCTCCAATCTTTTGAAAACAAACCCCATACTTATCATTTTCTTCTTTTCACTTCTTCTGCTAGCTAACATGCTACTTACACCATAACAAATTATTTTTATTTTTCTTTTGTATTTTATTTTTTCTTGTTATCTCAAAACTTAAAGATGATTTTAGTACTAGAAATTATTCCAAACTATCCATTTGAGTATATAACTGAATAAAGTTTTCTTTTTGAAAGTCTATTTTTAAATTAAGAACTTGACTCATACTAAAAAATATATATTAAGAATAAAAAATAGATCGAGAGTTGTTATGTAAAAGTATGGGAGAAATTAAAAAAAATAAAGATTTTGGGAAATCACCAACCTTCATAAGGATCTGTAGTAGCTATTGCAGTTTGAGTTTGTGCTTGTGTAAAGTTAAACAAACTATTGAAGACACAAAGAGCAATAACAACAAGTGGTGAACCAAAAATACATTGTCTCATTATGAACCCTCTCACACAACAATAATCTTATCTATTTTGTAGTAAGCAATACCAATGTAAAGGACCATGAGGTTTTATAGATTAAATACTAAATTGCAGAGTCAAAGTTAGCGGCTCTAACTTCATTCATTATGTAGTAAACTAGTAATATTATAAGCAAATTGCATTATTAATTATAAGCCAAAATAAAAAGCACACAAAAGACCAAATCATTTTTTCTTGTCCCAATTTATAAGAAAAAATATTATCTTTTTTTTATCGATGGGAAACTAAAAAAAAGAGAAAACGACAAAAACAAAAAAACTATTTTCATGAAATTAAATATAAATTAGATTTAATTTATTCTCTCTTCTTTTTTCCATAATCAATAACTAATAAACTACTATTTTTTACATATTCCCATAAAATTATTTCTAAAAAAACAGAAAAAGTTATATTTCAAATTATTATATTTTATTTTTCTAAATAAGTATAAAATTATTTCAATTTGCTTATAGTTTGCAATAGAGTACTAACTAGTTGGCATGACCCTATTTTTAATATATAAAAATGATACAAATTTTTGGGATGGCTTTTTCATTATACATATTTTACCCTTAAAAAAAACTACCAAAAAAAAACTAAATATTTGTATATGTTGAAAAATAACTTCCACATAAAAATAGATTTTCAGTTTTTTTTAGTAAATAATTTTTTTTCTCTTAATAACTAAGCACAACTTCCACATAAAAGTATGTTTTCAGTTTTTTTATAGTAAAAAAAATATATATATCAATTAATAACTAGCCACAACAAAAAAGAATGTTAAGTAGTTATCAATTAACTAAGTCCAATAAAAAAGGAGATTAAGTAGTTATTTATATTTGCACAATAGAAAATTTCGATCACAGCAAATAAAATAAAAGAGAATATTAATCACACAAACGGGCACGGTGGCGACTAGTAATAATAATAATAATAACAATAATAATAAAGTAAAATTACACTAAAAGTCCTTATTATTAATTTGTAACAAATTGATTCTTTATTTTCTTTCTCTGTTCACATAAGACTTTTATCACACGACTTAATCTTTTTTTCAAAAAAAAATTTAATATAAAAATAATGAAGTGGCAAGGCACGTGGAATAATGTGTTTTTAAACAATTTTTATATTAAAAAATTTAAAAACTCATAAACCATATATGAACGTTCATATCATTGTATTTTGTTTAATTGCAAGAAAATGTCTTTGTCAATCGGATTTAATTGCGATTTTTCAGAAAATTGCGCTATTATAAGTACTAGTTTTACGACTAATGAAGAAAAAGAGAAAAAGAAATATGCACCGATAGTGTAAAAAAAATTTACACTGTCGATCAATCACAACCATATTTTCTGCTACATCATTCCATTTAACCTAACATTTTTTATATGATATGGTATATTAAATTATTCTTATTGGTTGCCAGTGTAAAATTAATTTACACTGACATTGTATATCATTTAAACTTGGAAAAAAACTCAAATTCTTAACTTTTATTGTATACCTTTGAAAAAGAAAGTAAAGAATGATTCTCCCCAATGAGAAGAAATTATTTTGAACAGAAAAAAAGAAAAGAAAAGAAGAACAGCAATTACTCTATTAAATACTATAAGCATCGAAAGTGGATCTTCTCTATTGTAAACTGTAACCAGATAAATCTCAACCACATTTTTTTTTTTGTTGCATGCTGATTATGTTATTAAAAGAAATTAAAAGTCTACAATGCACACTTTAATCCTTCCTGTAAAAATCACACTTGTGTATTTTTTTTTTATGATAATCTCATATCTCACTCTCAATTACAAGGCACCCAAGTAGTTATTTATACTCAACAATTAGAATGGAAAAGGTGTACGGTTAAGGAGACATATAATATAGACCTTATTATTTTGTAGTAAATTTAAATAAAATATTACACTTGTTCTCTATATTTTATTATATAAATTACTAGTATTTTCTTTAAAGAAAATGGTAAGAGTTTATCCTTAGACCACTGTATAGCTGTTCATATTACACGCCCCATATATACAAAGCAGTGAAAAGTATAAGCAAAAAAAAGAACACAATGTTGGAGCAGAGTGGATTAATATATTTTACAAACTTTGATGACTGCCCAATTGATTGGTTTGTCATTGTCTGTACATATCATTGATAATTCAATCATATAATTCGAATTATGGAATAATATAAAATTTGCAAGAATTGAAATGACAATGAATTTCAAAAGTACAGAATTCTAAACAACAATTAAAAGGATACTAAAAAGAGCTGTAGTTGTAAGTTGTAACAATTTCAAATGGTCATATTTTTTTTGTCATTTCTTATTCAGCCCAAGTCTTTAGAGAATTAGGGTAGCATACCCTTGATTATAGCATGATACAAGTAATTACCATGATTGTTTGGACTTGAGTGTGATTATGATTATCACGTTGCTAAGCCGAATTCGTTACTAAACTAGATTAGTATGAGTGTGATATTCTTTAATATCTGATTTACTATACAAATACAACTTCAAATTTGGCTGTTAGTAAAAATTTAGGCGAAAGAACAACCAATTTTAGTTGTATTTTATTAGTTGTTTTCTAGGTTTATTATAGTTAATTATAGCTAATTGCAGATGAATCCATTTGCTTATTCAAAGACTGATATAAACTTAGCCTTGCAAAACATACACAACAACATTGACTAATCTTTGAAGCACACAAAGATTAGCAAAACATAGACTTCATTGTTACACAAGAACTGGAATCCAACGGCAAAATACACCAAAAAAGCATAATAACACCCAACGTTATAGTCTTTCTACACCACAAAAACAGACACTTGCACAAAAGAGGATATAATTCTCTGGCCAACAACGTAAGCTGAGCATAGCACAACCCACTAATAATCCATTGGAAACCTCATCATAGAAAGCTGATCATCTGTGAACATCTGACAAAGCCCATCAATTGTGAACATCCCAATAAGCTCATGACCTGTGAACGTCTGACAAAGCTGTTCAGGTGTGAATATCTGACGAAGCTGTTCAGGTGTGAACATCTGACGAAGCTCTTCAGCTGTGAAAATCTGATAAAGCTCTTCAGGAGTGAGAATCCGACAAAGATCTTCTGATGTGTACGATTTCTTCCCATGAGGAAGCTTTTCCTCTGTGATACGTATTTTTTCCTCCTTAGCAATTTCTGTGTATTGTGTTGATCATCAAATAAGAAACAAACAACGTGTGAGGTTATTTGACCAAATAACTAAATACATGAAACAGCAACAACAGAACGAAATAGAAGACAGAAAAAAGCAAAAAAAAATTGTTTAACCACATGAGTTAGCTGCAACAGAAACTAGGATTAGTTGAGTTACCCTTAAATCGCTTTAGCACTTTCCGTGGATACATCTGAGAATACTTTTCGGGTGTGAACAACAGACAAAGCCCTTCAGGACTGAGAAGTCCAGCAAGCTGTTCAGGTGTGTATTTTTCCCTCCATTCTGTGTATTGTGTTGATCATCAAACAAGAAACCAACAGCGGGTGAGGTTATTTGACCAAATAACTAAATACATGAAACAGCAACAACAAAACTTAATAAAAGAAAGAAGAAGAAAAAGACTTGTTTAACCACATGAGTTAGCAGCAACAGAAAATAGGATTAGTTGAGTTACCCTTATATTTCTCTGGCTCCTTCCAATCAGAAGGCTCTCCCAGTGTGATTTCATGCAGCCCTTGTGAGATGTCGTCCATTAGAGAGACTCAGTTGCTGGCTGGCAAGGTTCCTTTAAAATTCAAAAAGCAGAACACAACTAACTAAAAGTGGCAAACCGATGGAAAGACAAATTTAATTTAATGATGGCAACATACATACATCACGAAACATTCAATTTCACAAAATCCAGTTAACTCATAATTGGAAAATTAAAACCAACCTAGGAAGCCCCAATTCAAAGGTTTTAAACCCTAATCCAGCAATTACATCACAAAACATTCAATTTCACAAAATCCAGTTAACTCGTAATTGGAAAATTAAAACCCAACCTAGGAAGCCCCGATTCAAAGGTTTTAAACCCTAATCTAGCAATTACATCACAAAACATTCAATTTCACAAAATCCAGTTAACTCATAATTGGAAAACCAACCTACCAAGGAAGCCCCGATTCAAAGGTTTTAAACCCTAATCCAGCAATTACATCACAAAACATTCAATTTCACAAAATCCAGTTAACTCATAATTGGAAAATTAAAACAAACCTACCAAGGAAGCCCCGATTCAAAGGTTTTAAACCCTAATCCAGCAATTACATCACGAAGCATTCAATTTCATAAAATTTATAAAAAAAAATAAAAAACAAAATCACAAGCCAAAGGTTTTAAACCCTAATCCCCAGAAATTGGAGAAGATTCGAATACCTCCAACCAACATACAGAACAGAAGATTAGAATTATGAAGTAGAATATGAAAATAATACCTTGAGCAAGGAAAGGGATAAAGAAAACCAATGAAGAAGGAGCGATACAAACAAACCCTGAAAACGCGCGCACGCGATCGGTGAGTAACGAACTAAAATTTGAACGAGTAGACATTTATATGGCAACATGGGGTTGGTTACCGGGCCCAATTTTGTGCTTAAAAGTTGAGAAAATTGCTCTTTTTCCCTCCTATGTTGCCATCAAGCCACCTAAACTTACGAAATTATCCCTCAAGTGATTTCGAAATGTAAGTTCCTAACACGAATAATTTTGGAATGTAGAATCCGAAAATAGTTTTATGCATGCGAGAATTTCTGTGAAGAAAAAGTCATCAATGAACTTCCTAACTGACCCACAAGAAACGAGATCGACACTTCGTCTGACAGATGTTCTGGAGTTTGGATGGGTAGGGGGAAACATGCATGTGTAGATTTGATTGAAGTTTCCGCGCTTGTGGGATTGGGGGTCGGAGATTTTACTGTGGGACAAGCAGCTCTCAAAGTTGTTTCATGTAAATGGTCAAACATGAAAAAACATGTTATGACAATCAACACATTTTTATACTGTTTGCATTCGGCACTTTTGGATTCCTAGCACCAAAGGTTGTAAACCTTTTGAAAACAATTCAAAAGGTCATGCATTGTAATGCCTAGGTTCATGAATGTAGTTTTTCAAAAATTGAGTTTTGCTATACAGTAAGTTTAGCAGCGCGGGTTGTTGCATATATACCTTTTGTTCATGTGTAAATATTATATATATGGGGTTTTGCTAACTTAAACCCACCTAAAAATATGAAGGTCTAACTTCTAATTTTTATAATGTCTGCTATTTAAGTAGCGGATTCTTAAGTAGTTGACGGTATAAATGGGAAATTTTTATGTTAGAGGTGTTTTTTACTCAAATTTTATATTTTATAACGTCCGCTAAAAAGTACGTAGCGGACATAATCCAATACTTAAGTAGCTGACGTTTAAAATCTTGAATTTTTATGAAGGATGTTTTTCCTAAAAAATTACTCATTTTCACAATATCCCTTACTTAAATGACTTGGTATAGAGAGGGGAGAGAGTTCGGTGAACAATATTGAAAAAATTAAAAATAAATAAACGTAATAATAATGAGAGAGTGTTGTAACTTATGAGATATTAGAGTTTTTTTAATCTATTTGGACCTTGCTTGGATGTGGATTTTTTTTTAATCTATTTGGGCCATTTTTTGATACAGATAGTAATATAAATAAAAAACAAATAAAACGATAATTCAAATAAGACTAAATATTACAAATAGTTTCAAATATGTCTTCATATTACAACGACTAACATAAATTAAACAATAATTCAAATATGATTAAATATTACAAATAGTTTTAAATATGTCTTAATATTACAACGACTAACATAAAAATGTATGTATATATATATATTACATTTTTGTTTCTTTTTTTTTATTTTTAATCTTTTATTGTAGACATGATCTTTTTTTTTTGGATAAAACTTAGTGCATTTCTTTAGATTTTTTTTGCATGATTCTTAACATAAAAACTATGAATTCTTCAAATTCATGATTTTCTCAAAGTTTGTTATATCAATAAAATATGAATTTTATGTTAAGAAGCATATGAAAAACACCTAAAAAAATACACCTAAATTTTGTTCATATTTTTTTTTATATAAGTTGCCTAATTTTTTTCCTTTTTTCCCACACAACTTCTTTTATTAGGTTTCTTATATTTTTTTAAGTTGTTGTTTATAACTTCCTTTTTTATTTTTGATAAGTTGTTATATGTTAGATTGAGTTACAATTTTTATGTCTATATGTTTGTTACAGATTAAAAAATTAGTGATTTTGATGTTAAATAATCTACAGATTACTTTTTAGAGATTTTATAGAAAAAATAGAATTTACTATGTGTTTGTTTATTGTAATAAAAATCACTTTTTTTAATAAAATAATCTTTAACTTGTTTGGATACAATATGTAAAAGTGGTTTTTTTAGTTACAAAATAAACACACTTGTTTTCTCTCTCCTCTAAAAAAAATCTATTATTTGAGAAGCAAGTCTTAACAACTTCTTATTTTGAGCTGTTTTCTGATTATTTTAAACAGCCGTAACAAACAGATACAATATTTTTAAAAGTGATTATTTTTATAAAAAAAAATGATTATTTTTATAAAAAAAGTGATAATAATCTATAACAAACAGCCTATCATGGTTTCTATTTCTATTTTTATGCGTATATTTTCTTTAACATATGTACTGTTTGGCCCTGCTTATTTAAGATTTTTTTGCTCAATGAAAGGAGAAGCTAGCCCAAACAAATTTTCAAGAAACTTTTGATAAAAAAAAGTTGCTTAATTTTTATGAGTATAATACATAGATAAAAAGAAATAGAATAACTTTCCTCAACCATGATTCCAAGTGCCACCGAAATATTTTCCTCAACCAATTTCCTTACATGCTCTCTGAACAACTTCTCCGCAAGCTACAAAATGGAAATTCCTTTTCAATAAATAGAATAGATTATACTACACCCAAGAATTATTTGATGACAAGAGAAAGGGTTTATCGTAGAGAAGAAATAGAAAATTACATAGGAGACAAGGAAGATGTACCTCCTAAAAAATGACATAAACGTTGTGTTTCTCTAAGTGTGACAAGTATTCCGAGAGCAATGCTTGGATCGGTTAGACCTAAGGAAGCAAACCCCATTAACAAGTAAAATTCCTTGAATCTGTGTTTTATCTTTTTAGTTTTAAAAATTGATAAACAAAAACTAAGAAAATGTTTATTACATACTAAACAAAGGCGTTGTATTACTGATTATACAATTACCTCTATCAATGGATTTCAACTTGGAAACATATGGTCGCTCATCAATCAAGAGAAATGTCTCTTTGCAATCGGCCTCAACGCAAAACAGTGATGCGCACTGTGCATTGATCTTCTCTCCTTTTTTTATCGCGCGCCATTTTCGATAGACAAATTCACCTCAATTAATTCTACCAAATCAATGTTGGTGATCACTCTGCCTTGAGTCGTGTCGAGAGCACTGATCAGAGAAAAAGTGAAATTTGTAAATTGATAAACTTTATAAAACAGTTGTTGAAGCATTATCTGACTAATTTATGTCACAATATAACTTGAGTTGTCTTTCAAAAATCTTATACTTTATGCAACCAAGTGACATAAATACTTACAGTCATTTCTTGAGTTAAGATGTCCATTGTATGCAGACATCCAAAAGGATCGGAGTTGAACATACCGATGATCTCCAAATTATTAGATTTCCGATATGTGACCACAAATTATTTTTGTTCTCTATAACAATTCTTATGGTTGCTTCATTTCAACAATTCAAATTTCGAATTGCTCAAGTATCTGCCAAATGATCTTATTATATACGCTATTTTCGGATGCGTATAATTAACATCATACTTAAGTTTCTCAAAGCTGGAGCATTTAAGACAATACTTTATTTTCTAAATTTCTAGATTTTCTTTTGGGCAATTATTGGGACTTTTAAACAGTCTCCCTTTATGGTGAAAACAATCTCTTAGTTTATTGACTTTCATGTCGAATCTACTTTCAACATTATTGATATAACTCTTTTGTGATAACCGAAGGATACAATGAGAATAATCTCTAAGTATCAAATTTCCTAATACAAAAGAGATGTGCCCAAGATCTTTTGTCACTAAATTTTGTTAGTGATTTCTTGGTTCCGCACAAAGATCATATATCACAGTTGACTTAATAAAATAAAATCGACAAATTAAACTAAAATATAAACATACTCCCACTGAACCAATATAACCCACAACTCTCCATAATATACATCTCAAAACTAAATGAGACAATCACCTGATGAGACTTTTGTGATATCATTAATGAGACAACTTCCTTAATTCATGTGTCATGACCGTCCTAATAGAGTTTTTAAATCAAACTAAATATAATTACTCTTTTCAGTCAATCTTTTATGACACCTGATACTTTAGTTCTTGAAGGTATTGAGTTTGATCCTCATGAGTTTCTTAACTTAATTGAGAGGAAGAACAATAATGTCCTTATGAAGATCCAAATTTACTATATAAATAGTAATAGTAGCTATATGAATTGATTTAGAACCAATTATTTCTCACTCAATTTTGTTCTTTTATCATATCTCTCCCCCAAACTCAATATCTTCAAAAGATTTTACACTTCATGTCTCAAAATGTTCATTATCTTGGGACCAAAATTTATATTTCTCAAAATTTTCAACAATTCAATATTGTCACAAGTCATAGCTGAATTGACTATACTGATATCAAAATTTAAAAGACAAATTGAATCATTCGTTTTAAAATAACAATAACATTAAACAAAAATTAAATTCAAATAATGATTCACCGAATTGTCTTTTAAATACAAATTCACCTCAATTAATTCACCTCAATTAATTCTACCAAATCAATGTTGGTGATCACCCTGCCTTGAGTCGTGTCGAGAGCACTGATCAGAGAAAAAATGAAATTTGTACACGAAGAGTGCCACTGAGAAACCCAACTACCCCATGCACTCGTATACTCACTATATGTCGCATTAAAGGCGATTTGGCGAGCACCCTTGCCACAGCTGGGGGTGGAAAAATATCTTTAGGATGCTGTTTTGGAATAAATTTTGGGTATTCCAGCCGACCTACAACAATCATAAAAAGGATGGAAACTAGCCCCTTAAACAATATCACAAATAGCTCTATCAATGTCATAACCTGAAACATTAAAGAAAAACAAATATATTTGAAGAACAATCATATGTCGTGTGTCTGTGGTTTCTCCACGATATTAGAGTCGCTGACCATTTTCAAATCTGGTGAGATTTGCAGGACTCTTTGAGTCGTTGAGGGGTGTTCAAATCTGTTGAGATTTGCAGGTCTCTGGTATCTGGTCGAATCCTACTGCATCGATGTTGACTGTCGGTTCTCTTTCTACCGGTGTCCCCCAACCTTCGACCTTAGGTGCTGCTTGCTAGATCCTGATGGGCCGAGTAATTTTAATTCGAGTTCGGAAGTTAGTGTCTAGCGGTGTCTCCTAGGGTTGGGTAGGGGTTTTCTCTGGTGGGCTTAGTGAATCTCGTTTGGGGTATGTGTAGGGGTGGTTTGGGGTGCTGCTTTGGTGTACTGTTGTTTGGTTAAAGTGTTTTATCACTTTAACTTTCATTGTATGTTTTCAACAATTCCTTATACTTCTTGTTGAGGAATTGTTTAATAAAATTTAGCTGATTCAAAAAAAATAATATATATTTGAAGAAAAGCCTTAAAGAAATAATAGCGTTAAAGAAAAAAAAAATCACAAACTACTAGCAATTAATCTTTAGTTCATATTCATAATAGCCTTAAAGAAAAGCAAATATATTTAAAAAGTTATTAAGATTAAAAACAGTTAATTTACCAGTTATCGTTGGATTCATGGGGCCAAAATCTATACCACCGCCATTTTCGTGTCCCCAAAAGAAATAAAGCAAACGTTCTCCTTGTTTGGAGCTTGCGGCCATTGCTTCTAGATTCTTGATCACTTGTTGAGGACCCTCAAGCTGTTCAACGACAGCTTTTGATGAACGTGGCATTTGAACTTTATCAAGTTTATCGACTAGAATCTTGATTTCAGATGAATCAAAACTCAAGTATCCAACCATCTTCTTGTAGAATAGTCCAAGACTCGGAATGGTCGTCGTTAGAGGCTTGCTTCTCGAATTAGCTAACGCAATTAATAAAATGTGAATTGCCATTGAGGAAGACCTGTATTAAATTTTGAACAGCTTATATAAGAAAGAATTTTTGAAAAGAAAAAGCACTTATATGAGAAAACATTTTATTAAAATAAGCACTTAATAAAAAAACAAAAACAAAACTCACTTGGGGTGCAGCAACGAATAGGGAAGTAAAATAGTAAAAACTATTATAGGCTCAAGGCCCATTCTGCAACAACAGTCCAGAATAAAACAAACAAAAAAAGAAAACAAAAGGAGAGGGGGCGTTCTGAGTAACCGGGAGGTGCGCCGAGCAATTACATGGGCAATCAGATCGTGCCACGTGGCAAGTGATAACATATATTAATAAATAAAGAGCACTGCTATATAGTGCGAAAAGTTTCTCACGAAATTTCACGATACGCACCTTGCATTTATACACTGGTTCCCATTTTTTTAGGCAGATAAACTTTGCATTCATAGTAAACTCACTATAAGTAGAGCTGTCAAATGGGCCGGCCAGGCCCAGCCCGACCCCGGTCCAGAGGGCCAAGACATATAAATGGGCTTAAGTGGCCCGGCCCAATAAGACCCAAATAAATTTTGTTAAGTCCGGCCCGACCCAGCCCGTATAAACTATAGTCGGCTCGATAGTCCAGTCCATTTTTCAACTCTAACTATAAGTTTATAATATGTCAATTTTTTAAAAATACTCCGTAGATCAAATCAAGTGGGTTGCACATGCTTGTTGCTATTGTGGAAGCGGTGATGATACATATTAATTTATCATATGTAGCAAATGAATGAAAAAAAATTAAAATTCATTTTATTTATTTATTGTCAAATGGTCTGATAATTAGAATTTCAAGTAAATGAGGGTCTTCAGTTCGAACGTTTGTCCTAGGACTAAGCATCAGTTGGGTTCGGACGAAAAATTATCAAACTAATAAACACCCGTAATCTCTTAACTTCGACATAATTCCGACCATTTACATATTTAATTTTTTCGGTGTTGGGTCATGCAGATGACTGTTTGTACTCAATTAATTTAAAGGGGTTAAATATATATTTTCTCTCTATAAAATTAACGAATTTTAATTTTTGTTCATATAAAAAAAATTAAATATTGTCATCCCAAAAGAATTTATGTTTGTTTTTAGTCCTTAATGAACAAAATTTTGACACTTTCTTAACATAATATATAGACACATCTTGAACATAAAATGGTCATAACATTAACAATGAAATAAACATAAATTAGTCACTAGAAACATAATAAAAACATATGATTTTTTTATAACAATAAAAACTAAAATTCACTAAATTTATAGGTACGACAGACAATAAAATTAACTTAATTTTATATATTTAACCTTAATTTGAATAAATAATAAATAAATAGTATTCGTTTTATAAAAAAAGAAAAAAGATAGCATGTAATGTAATTAACGGTTTGCCTTCATTATACAGTATATATACAACTATAATAATGGGTTTAGTATAGTCGAGAAATAATACTTGTATTGCAATTGCATAGTACACCGCCTACTAAAACAAAATTCGCTGTTCTATTCGTTCGTGAGCTTATCGTGAAATATTTTTCGCGACATGAAACATTTCCCTTTTTTTATGATAATGTCATATCTCACTCTCATTTACAAGGCACCCAAGTAGTTATTTATATTCAACAATTTAAATGGAAAAGAAGGTGTACGGTTAAGGAGACATCTAAAATAGACCTTATTATTTTTTGGTAAATTTAAATAAAATATTACACTTGTTCTCTATATTATATTATATAAATTATTTTCTTTAAACAAAATTATAAGAGTTTATCCTTAGACCATCTTATTGCTGTCCATATACTAGACGCCCCATACGTACTACATTACAAAGAAGCATATACAATACAATGTTGATATGACACAATGTAGTAATTTTTAACCAAAATATTCTTATTTTTATTGCTTGTGGTATGACCTATATATATAGGAAAAGAATGATCAACATTGATGACTTACCAGAAATGAAAAGACAGTAGGAATGTTTTCCTTTCTTGCATAAGAATTATTCTTTTTTCATCAAGCTCTTTAAGGTTCACATCACACTTGGTCAAGACCACAGAAGGATGGATTTTTACCTACCACCTCTAACAGTCTCCTCAAGGATGGATTTAGATGGATCAATTGGTGAATGAATATATGCACCACCAACTCTGCTGGGACTTGCTGATGAATTGTAATAACTTGAATCCAATCCCTTCGTTGAAATATCAGTCATGATGCTGCTAACATCGTCAAATTTCCAGTCAGTCAAGTATCCGGGCCTTGATGTTACAGCACTCACTTCAATATCTCCTGAAAGCATTGCCACTACACGTGACATTGATGGCCGTAAATTTGGTGATGTCTGAGTGCACAAAAGTGCTATTTTCACAAGGCATTGAACTTCTTCCGTGTTGAATTCTGATAGTCTAGAATCTATCAGATCGTTTATACAGTTCTTTTCATGAACTTGCCAAGCCTAAACAAAACAACAATAACATTGAGATATGTCTGAAAGCAATAAAAGATGAAATAGTTTCAATGTTCAATCAAACTAAAAGCATCATCATGCATACCCATTCTAGAAGATACATTTTTTCTCCCTCTAAACTTGAATCAGAATTTGGCCTCCCACTAACTAACTCGAGAGCCACAACACCAAAGGAAAAAACATCCGCCTTCTCTGTGAGGTGTCCACGCATGGCATACTCCGGTGCAAGATATCCACTTCATCATGAGATTTAGAGTACATTGAAAATTTAGTAAAATTTGAAACATAATAACTCAAATCAAATATTGATAACAACATAAACTAATACACCATAATCAATTGTTATTAATAGCTTACATCGTCCCAGCAACACGAGTGCTTATATGTGTTTTTTTATCATCATATAATTTGGCCAATCCAAAGTCAGATATTTTTGGGACAAGCTCAGAGTCGAGTAGAATATTGCTAGCTTTCACATCGCGGTGCACAATCCGGAGCCGTGACTCCTCGTGTAAATATGTCAAACCTCTCGCAACACCCATACAAATATCATAGCGGGTTGACCAATTGAGGCATAAAACATTTCCTGCCCAAACAAGCCAACAATGTCCTTAATTATAAACAAGAGAAATGGTCGAGCAAATAAGCATTCATACATACAAGCAAACACAGACACGTAAGAAAATTATTGCATCTCATACCAAACAATGCTTGATCAAGACTCTTATTTTCTAAATACTCGTAGACAAGAAGTCTTTTACTCCCTTCAATACAACATCCATATAATTTGACAAGATTACGGTGTTGCACAGCAGATATAGTTGCAATCTCAGCTACAAACTGGCTCTTTCCTTGATGGGATCCTATAGATAATTGTTTTACAGCCACAATTCTTCCGTCATTAAGTGTCCCCTGCAAGGACAAAAAGGAAGAAAAAAAAATAACGGATAGATTTAGTTCAAATATTAGGCTAAAATGTTGCATGCATATTAAAAATAAAAAATATAACTTCATCAACAAAATCAAACTATTGTCAAAAAAAAATAACAAACTATTATCAATGGCAGTTCTTGGAGGTTGGGAGAAGCTCTAGAAAGTATATCCTTATTAATTAAGAATAATTTTATAAATAAATAATAAACAATAAGTAATTGTCTAAAGCAATCTACAATAAACTTATGTGAGCTAGAAATTAATTATAATCATCCATATAATTACAAGTAAACCTAAATATGCTAATTGTCATGTGCATTATTTAAATAAGAATTGACCATGGTAGCATGTATGCATGTTATCATAATTTCTTATACAGACAAAAACATCAAAATATTCATTCACCTTATAAACAGGTCCAAAACCTCCCTCTCCAAGTTTATTGTCGCGATTGAAGTCACTTGTAGCATTTTTTAATTCATAATAGGTGAAAGTGTTCGGCATCGTATCAATGCCTAAAAGCTCTGCAAAAATTCAACAGACATAATTAGAATGCAATGGATCAAGATAAGAAATCAAACAACACAAAAGCAAATATATATTATTCATAATGTAGAATACAATCATTTCTTTCCACTTACAAAGAGCTAAATATACAGAACATTGTGTGCTCATAGTAAAGATTTGACTTGATATTATACAAAAACATATATAAGACAAATATATACTATACTTCTTATAATCTAAATAAAATCTAAAAATATGCATGAAGGCAAATAAATTAACCAAGCAACAAAACTATACAATGTATTGATAAAATTTCGTTACCATCATCGTCATCATATTGTTTTCTTCGCACGATATAGAAAATGGCAAAAACTGCTAGAAAGAAAACAGCTCCAACACCCACAACTACTCCAATGATTAGACCCGCTCTATTCTTTTTAGTGCTGGGAGGTTTATTGCTGACAGTAGGTATGAAATCTATACAAGTATAAATTGAATTACAAAATTAAGATTTTTTCCAAAGAAAATATTATATGTTGTGACAAGTCAACATTTGAACTTTTACCTGGGATAGCATTGATGGCTTGAATCAAGGGTCCATAAGTACCTTGGCTAGGTATACAACAAGTCCCTTTTCCGGCCCAAAAAAGATGTACCTCAAGATAGTTTTCTTTCACTTCAGACCTAAATTGCTTTTGAACAGCTCTGTAAGACACACCTCCAGCTTCTCTTTGTATGTCAAAATCCTTCAAAACACGAGTCCCCTGAAATTTAAAACAGAAAATATTAACACTAGACAATGTGAAGATTCCCTTAGCCACATAAGGACTACATTGAATATAGCTCTAGTCATTGTGATATTTCAATAACATAAATACCTGGATATAAATATCAAAGACTCGTCTCCCGAGGCTTTTCCATGTGGTAATAGAATCCAGAATAGCTGTTTCCGCAAATTGGAGGGTGATGTTGTAAAAACCATTTTCTAGCCCCAGACCGTAATATCTTAATGATGATGGAGAGAGCCGAGCAGTTTGAAAAATCTCTGAGTTCACAGTATGAGTGAACTGATTTGAAACAAAACTTTTGTATAGAGGATTGTTGTTCCCAGTAAATAATCCAACATTACTAACAGCCCATCTACTTGTATCAGTAACAAAGTATGTAGCAGGACCAAGTGTCTCATTGTCCGCCTGATACACAATTCCATCTGTAGTTCTAATTTGCGGACCACCGCACTTGATTCCAAAGTCAAAATCTGCACCATAGATTATAGATAGATTCATCAATGATTGAAAATGTGTTTTAATTCACATAATTAACTTCAGTTGAAGCCTTAAAAAAATTCCAATCTCAATTAAACCATACTAAGTATACCTTTGTATTTGTATCAGTTTATGCATTTTCTATATTTCTACTACTCTAGAGTTGTATTTCTGTTTGTCGAACTAATTTTTTTTTTATTTCCTCCTTAAAATCTATCTTATGTTAGGTATAAAAAAAGTTGCTAACATAATTATAGCATACATGACTCAGCAAAGTTATGTACATATAGACAAAAGAAGTATAGTAAAATAATATAGGCACATGAATTACTATAAGGAATAGAATAATTTAACACTAAGGCTCTGTTTGGGAAGGCAAATAAGCTAAGCTTATATAGCTTATAGATTTTAGCTTATAAGCTAAAAGTTCTATTTGGTAACAGTTTTTAAAAAAGAGCTTATAGCTTATTTTTCAAACGCTATTTCAAGTAGCTTATGAGTTTATAGCTTATAGTTTATCATCTTTTCTTCCAATTTTACCCCTATCATCTTACTTGAAAAAAATTAAATATTAATTGAAAATATCATTTTTATGTCACTTCATACTTATAAGCTAGTTCAACCACTAATTTTACCAAACACTACAAATTCAATCAGCTAGCTTATTCGGTATAAGCTAAAAGCTAGCTTATAAGTTATCCGCTATAAACTCATCCGCTATAAGCTAGCTTATCAGCTATCCGCTATTTTTTACCAAACAGAGCCTAACAATTGTATGTCTCTACAGGTCATAAACACAGTATTAGTACAATTGAAGGACATAGAGTACGTCAAATTTTCCTTCTTTGAGCAGTAATCTAATTTATAATAATAAAAAATAAATAATAATAATAATAGTAATAATGATAATAATAATAATAATAATAATTTATTTGAGATTATCCTTTCTTCACCATTTCATTGTCTAACGAGAAAACCTAGTTTATATCAAACTTACATCTTGCCGCACCACGGTTGCATGGAAAATTTTTCTGGAGACAATTGAACCCAGTAGGCAAACCACTATTCAAAAAAAAAGTTATGTTTCAGACCATGAAATTCAGATGACTTTCACAAAATTGATAATTAATATCATCAACATAAAATACGTTAACTATTTGAATACAATTTTTAGTCAAAATGAAGAATAGTAGTTAGTGCTATAATTAGAATTGTACACCCCAAGTAAAAGATGGTGTACGATTCGAATTTTCCAAGCAGAAAAAAAAACTCCAATTTAATATATAAGCATTTCACTGCAAAGAAATTTTCATAGGCCCCAAGTTATCACATTCAATCCCAGAAAGTATACATAATCGGTTAATCACATGAGAAAATGATGACATGCCAATTTGTTGACCACTACGTCCTTGTTTGGACAACTATTGTAACCATAGTTCTTCACCTTGATTATCTAGTAACAATAACTAACTTGTAATATGAATTATGAAAAGTAATTGTGCATAAAGTAATTATAGAACTCATGCACAACATCCAATGAAGCAATCAATGAACATACCTATAAAATAAGACACAAGTGGAATCTAATGATGCAATGAATTAACATATTGTATAATCATGACAAGGGACCATAATGGGGATGATAAGTAATTGGGACAATGTTGAATATCTATTTCAAGGTACTTCAGTTCAAATTGTATTTGTCGGAAATACAATTACGGAGAATGAGCTATGGCTCCCAAGCAATGTAATAACTCTAGGCTCCGATAAATACAGTACAAATTTTGCAGCTCACTTTAAAGGGTACAACCAGTCTTTCAACTTTTAGAAGAAGTTTAAACAATTTTTAAAAAATTATTGAAACAATCAGCATTGGAGCATCTATATAAAAATTACCTGATATTTGAACTTACTATTGTAAAGTTGTTGGCAACTATGTTCCTGCATGTCATACCCAAAAAATACCATATTACTAGTTTCACACACATAAAAAGAAATTGAGAATAATAAATAGATTATAAAATTTAGTTGACAATTAAAAGCAAAGAGAAACAGATGATTTTATTATTTTAGTGAAAATAACTAAAGAGATAATTGAAGTTATACTTTGACCATGATATTAATGCACAAAAATGTTTAAGAAATGAAAATAACTAACTGAAATTGAATTTAAACTTAGCATTTAGCTCCTTCAAATGCAGGAGGACATTAAGCTATTAATTTAAATTTGGGTCAATGAAGGTATCAAAAAAATAAATTTAATGAAAATTGGTAGGTATCCAAAAAATACTATCCTCGATGCATATAAAGAATTGGAGAATTCATGCATTGAACAGCTAGCATCCAAACTAGTTAAATCTTTGGAAAATTAATATGCAAATGGTGGAAGAAAAGGACTGTCAAACTTACAGTTGTAACTTTGGTTCGTTTATCCAAGAGGGGAGACTTCCTGATAGATCATTGTATGACAAGTCTCTGCAAGCATGTTACATCAAACTAATTGAAGGACAGATAATGAAAATTTAAAATTTAAATCAATTTGTTGCTGATTTTCAAAACACCAAATGTTTTTCTACATATATGGTCCATAGTTTGGAGGGAGTTCCTTACATCAAAGTTTGCTTATACTAAAAAAAAGTATTGATCTCAGTTATACTACATTTAATGAACTTCCATAAAAATTTGAATGGATTAACAGTCAAATACAAATTTTGTATTAAATAAACCAAAACAGAAAAAATTGAAAGTATTTATTAAAGAATCGAGAGTGTGTGTGTCATAGTTCCTAATTTATTTGGAACTAACCACTCACACTTGAATTCTATCAATAGTCATCTCAAGTGTGAGTCTCACGCGTCACGATACTTGCACAACTGTTACTATCACTCCCCCATCAAGCCGAACAAGCTTTGATATCACTTGTTGGGGAATGGGGAGTCCGGTGGAGCATCAAGCGCAACGACAAACTAATTATTAGGGCCACCAAGAGATCTCGACACTACATCTCTATTCAAAACCTAAAGGCATTGAAATATATGGTTCACGTCACTTATATATCTTTCATTTAGCTCATTTATAATCGAGGTAGGACAAACCACCTACACATGAATACCAACACATTCATGGTTAGATCTAAGGGGTTAAAGATTTACTTCTCTCACTCCCAAGTAAATCAAGTAATTGAAGCCTACTCACATGTTCTTTAGAATTGAACTTTTCTGCCGAGGGAGAGTACCACTAAGTGTGTTATTTCCAAGAAACCTGAAATTGGATAAAACCAAAACATCATTTCTACTACATATGATAGCATATCACCAAATTGATATATAATTACTTAGGAAATGGAATATTACAAGGAAACCAGTGATCTCAAATTAAAAATTGATCCTGGTATTTTTCCTGAGATTTTATTGAAGCTTAAGTCCCTGCAAGAACAAGCATGAGCATAATTGTTTTCATATTTGCAAACAAAAATCAAAAGATAATATTCTACATGACAATAAGCTTAAAAGTTGAATATATATATATATATATATAAGTGTATAACAAAAGGAAAATAGTGATACTGACTAAGATAAGTGGAGGTTAAATGAAGTTTTATGGTGTAGTAATGAACATGTTAAGCTCGGATAAGAGAAATAACATTGATGCTTTAATTTAAGAATTAAGATATCTCCTGAACATGTTCATATGTGAAACAACTTTTACCTAATCAGTTCTAAATTGAAACACAAACAAGTGATACTTACAGCTGGGTCAAATTTTGAAGTTCTCCTATGGTGGAAGGAATGGAACCAGAAATATTGTTATTTCTCAATTCTCTGCAACATTCATAACCAATTTATTAGATTAAATTTACAACTAAAAAGAACAATTAAAGATTTCTTTCTACTTGGGAGATGATAATTAGCATAGTTACGTCCTTACAAGATTGTCAAAGACTTCATGTTCCTTATTACATTCAATGAGGAACTATCATTAGATAAACCACTTACTCTCCTGCATTTAAGTCACATATGATATATTAGCTTTCATAAATCAACATCAACCAGACAAGAAATGAGTAACAAAACTCACAATTCTGTCAAAGAAGTCAAATTGGAAAATGATGAGGGTATTGGACCTTCAAAAGAATTACCCTGAAACCTCCTACGAAACCATACACAATTAAGAGAAATTGTTAGCCAACATTTGACGAACAAAATATGAAATTAACCTTAAAAAATCATTTATATTTCAATAAACATATCATTGTTTATTCCCAAAACGAATCCACCTTATAAATTTAAATTAAAAAGTAAAATAAGTTAATTGGTAAGATTTTCTTACAAGACTTGAAGCTTAGACCAATTTCCTATGAAGTCGGGTATTCTACCTGTGAATTTATTGTCTGAAGCCCATCTGAATTTAGCAGAAAAACCATTTTAACCATAAGAGTTATAGTTTTTTAATCTATTATCATATGAGGTAGAAGGGATTAGCAATATCTTACACTATCCCCAAATTCTTAAGGCTTGCAATTGTGCGTGGCATTGGACCACTGAGTCCAGAACTATCCATGTAGCTGCAGGGAAATATTCTTTGAAATTTAAACCTCTTGTAGTCACAAAGATATATACATTTACTGTCATTTTGAATTAAAAAAAAAAAAACTCGAAACTGTGCATTAACCAGATCTAACCCATGATTCACAACAATGTATGCTTGTATACCTGACATTACTCCATAAACAAATCTTTCAAATTGATTTCAATTTCCAATACTATTACTAAAAGCATTTTAAATCCTAGTCCAAAACAACTTCCACGATTCACAATAAAATTATGGGCTATACATTTGTCTTTAAAGAGAGATACCATAACATCCAATTTGTGACATAATAGGTCTACAATCTAAAAAGTACAGATAAAACTCATAAAACTTGACTGAACCGTATGCATAGTTTCAGCAAAAATTATTTTGTATATCCTCATAATTAAATAACAATGTTGTCCAGTTTTTGTGTTTGTTCTGCCGCTTAGTTGTTTCAATTGGTTTATATTATTGTTCATAAGAATTGGGAAAATATCCACTTCACTTCAAAAAATGGAGCAAGACAATACATTAAACTCCAATTAATTTAATTTTTGAAAAAATGTAAATTAAGACTGAAGAAGTGCTCACAGTTGTTCTAGCTTTACCAGCTTCCCAAGTTCAGATGGCAAAGACCCTGATAACTTGTTATTCCCAAAAGACCTGGAAATTTAGAGAATTACAAGTCTGAATTGTCGCCAACAAATTTTTTTTGCATGCACATTGTGTATGAAAAATAAAAACATATCTTAGAATAAGGTCAAATTAATTTTGGTTAGATTCTAACATATGGAAGCTTCTCAAATAAGTGTTGTTTATCATTCTTTACTTACAAAAAATTCCTTATATGATTTTTATGAAAAAGTTAAATAATGGAGCCTCTGAAAAATTAAGGCATATAATTTAATTTAAACTTATACAATAAAGCTAGTATTACTTAAAAGACTCATAGAGACACTTTAATATTTCTTCTTTCATAAGTACTGTAGTAGATTAGAAGTTTATCAAAATTGACTTTAAATTATATTATATATATGATCTCATCAGTTATCTAGTCAAACACATATCGATTGTCATAAGACTTAGAAAACAACATCATCACCTAAGACATCCTCTACAAGAGTAACACCACTATTATAAAAACAAATAAAACAAATAACTTTTAAATAGCATAACATACAATGAAATCAACTGAGTAAGATTTCCCAATTCCTTTGGAAGCTCTCCTGACAATGCATTGATGCCAAAGGTCCTATATAGATTAAAGATAACATTAGAAAATTATATTTCCCAACATTAAATTAAATATTCACATTTTCATGAACATGAGTAAATGGCTTTACATGTATTGCATACGAGTCAGATTTCCAATCGCAGGAGGTAGAGACCCCGTCAAGTAATTTTGGGCAAGGTTCCTGCTCGCAATTTAATGAAACTTAGCAAGTTAGCATAGCTAAAATCGGTCGGTACTCTGTTCATATAGTACTATTAATAGCAACGAGAGTAATGACCATTTTACAACTACCTCATATGTCACTTGAATTTTGTACTATAAAGTTACAAAATTAAGCTCTTACCATTGAGCTATGGACAATTGTAAAAAAAAAAAGATTCTCTAGATTCATTTCGACCGTTGCATGAAGATCAAACTACCCATATTTTAAGTTGTATTTAAAGTTGATTCAATTAGGTCAAAATGTGAGTCATCTGAACTTCACCCATCAGCTGAGATTTTGAATGATTGTAATATTAATTTTATTTAAAAGTGAGTTCAATGTAAAGTGATTTATGTTTGCATACATTTAATAAATTTCAGTATGAATTTCAGTTCTGAAGGCAAAATAAATTCTACTAGTGAGCAACCAAACATGCCAAAATCAATTATACACCTCTAGCATTAATTCAAACATGTCAAAATCAATTATACACCCCTAGAATTAAATTCGACTGTTCCAAACGTGGAACCAAACATAGATCATAAAACAACGACTATGTTTAGAACCTCTAGAATTGATTCTAGAGGTGTAAAATTGATTTTGACATGTTTGGTTGCTCTCCACTAGAGTTGATTCTACCTTTAGGATTTTGATTCTAGCTTGAAGTTTGGATTTGTAGCTTTTGAGTCTAAATGTGATTCTTACATTAAAATTGATTTTAACATAAATGTATCCAAATATAAATCACTTTATATTCAACTTGCTTTTTAACTAAACTTAATTTTACAAAATCAATTGATTCAAAATCAGTTTTTTTCACCACGAAACCAAACATGCACGTTAATTGAAGAAAAAAGTGGAAGAAAACATACAAATTGGTGAGATGAGTTAGAGTCCATAACTCAGGTGGAATTTCACCAATCACATCTATTGCATACACTTTCCTGTTACATTTCAGAGAAATAGTAAACAAAATAATTTAGATAGAGAGAGAGAGAGAGAGAGAGATTACAGTGCGGTGATGCGACAAATAGTTTTATTGTTAAAGGAACAATCGCATTTGATGAATGGGTTATAAGTTAGATCATCAATGGTAGTTGTGCTATCAATGGCATTTCCGCTACATATTTCACCGCTGATGTTCCATTGAGTTGTATCTGCTGATTTATTCCATTTGCTAAATATTGAATTTATAACTCCAGCTACATCATTCATTCAAATAAAAATTACTAGTGGGATGGATCGAGAAGGTGTCTTGTCTTACGGCAATTTTTAAGGTAATTTATGAAAAATACCTTCAAATTTTATTAGCAAAACTTATAAATTAACATAAAATTTTATTTATTTCCATAAACTAATTTTATAAGTTCAAAAATAAGTCTAATTCAAACGGAACTCTGAGTATATGTTTTGGTATTATGGTAAGTATATCAAAAGGAAAATGTTATTTAGTAAGAAAATCTATGGAGAAGAATTGCAAGAATAAATCTCCACCCTTGTTTACATCAACTACCCCCATGATTTCCATTAAAAGATGAGATTAAAATTATATCATCCTATAAGATAATGTCATGTGTTATTCTTGCATTTCTTCTCTAAAATAATTCTTACTAAATAGCAATGCTCGTATCAAAATTACCATAATGTGATTTTATAGAAACTACGAAGTATAACTTACACTTTTAAAAAATCACAATAGATCACTGTAATTTTGTCATATCCAACATAATTCGAAATATAGACTTAGAAGTTCAAATTAATTACTTGAAATAATCTATTTCTATAATATAATAATCTATTGTTAGTAGTTTATTATTTGTCCTTGTTTTTAATAATGTTATATATTTTATATCATTTATCTATTATTCTAATTTTAGTTTATTAAAAGTATCTATCTACTAATTCTAGATTACTACATACCTGTTTTTCTTTTTTGCAACGGATACACGCATAGTATTTCCGTGGTACGCGCATGATACACGAATCTAAAAATAAAAACTTTTTTTTCCTTTTCTTTTATTCATATAGGTCATTGGCTCATTATATTTTTCTACAAATAGATCATATGAAACATTGTAAAGTGATATATAATCCTAGTGGCGTATAACAACTATATTTTTTCTCACTTCTTTCTCTTCTTCATCTATAATATTACTCTTGTTTATATTAGCTTCATAACATCCATCAAATAATTTACTCTCGATTAGGTTCTTACAAAAAAAAAATGACATATTGCTTACCAAAAAAAACTTACAGATCTAATTGTTACAAATGTGAAACTTGAAAGACTCTCTTGGTCTCTTGAATACATATTTGGCCCAGGGTGCGTTTGTTTAAGTTTAAAAATAACAATGTATATTAAAGCTATAGTCCCAGGGTGCGTTTGTTTAAGCTTTAAAAAATGTGATTTTATTTTTAAAACAGATTTCGAAGAAAATCTAGAGCTACTTTGTGTTTGTTTACAGAGAAATTCTTAGGCGAGTCCACATCTAAGCATTAATGGTTAGGCACAACCAATCACATAATTACAAATCATTAATATATTAAAAAATTATAAATAATTAATAGAGTAGTAATTAAACAAAATCTCTATAAATAAGGAAAGAAAAAAGTGAGTTATAAAAAAAACTATTATGAATTTACTTTATTTTTATTCGTTATTATGTCTCTATTTTTTAAAAACTTAGGGACCGTCCAAACTATTATGAATTTGTTTGATAAATAAATAGTAGATAGTTGATAAATAAATTTATATCGTATAATTTATTAGATAACTTATAACCGATAAGCGCTAATTCGATCAATTTGTATTATTTAGTAAAATTAGCGGTTAAATTAGCTCATTAAATATAAAGTGATATAAAAAATGTTTAATTACTATTTAATTATTTTCAAGTAAGATGACAAGAATAAAATAAAAGAAAAATAATAAAATATAAACTAAATGAATTATTTTATTAATATAAATACAAGGTCTCAATTAATAAAAAAAAAGTTTCGAAAAATAGAGAAATAATAATATATATAAATAATTGGAAGAAAGAAATTAAAAAAATAGAAAGATAGCGAAATAATTATAGAGAAATAAAAAAAAATAAAAAAAGTTCGAAAAATAGAGAAATAAAAATAATTGAGGAGATATTTATTTTATTTGTTTATTATATATTATGTATGTATAAAATTAAGAAGCTAGATCTCCCAATAATAGATTGAGCTCTTTTCAATTTCTAAAAGATCTCCCAATAATAGATTGAGCCGGCCCTAATTTACAAAAAAAATCTTGTCTCCAAGCTCTCTTTGTTCATTATAGAGGGGTGATTTTGGGTCACTTTTGGCCTAGAATCACCCCCTCTACACATTTTTTTTCTTTTCTTTAATTTAAATAAGTGATTTTCATATAAATTAAGTTTTTCTTTTGTGTTTTTTTGTGATTTCGTCGTCTAAGTGCGGCGTTGTGTTGGTCGTCGTCTTGTGCGGCGTTATTTGATTTCCCGTTTTGTTGCGGTGTTCTTTGATTCTTCTCGAAAGATTATCTTCGGTCAATTACAGATTCAATCAATGATTTGGGCATCAACGTTGCAGATCCGGAAGCATTAATTTTATCATATTATTTGTTGTAGGCATTATGCCGTTGTATGCTATTAACTCGGATGCTGTGAGTTTGTTCGCAGATTCATCCTTTACGTTTTTAGCGAAGTTAAATATGTGGTTGTATTTGATGTATCTGTCGATTTGAATGAATGAATATCATTTTGTTTGTGTCAAAAAAAAAAAAATTTGGGCGGTCCCTAATTAAGTTTCTAAAAAATAGAGAAATATAATGAATAAAAATAACGTAAATTCATAATAGTTTTCTTTTTTATAATTTTTTTTTTCTTTCCTTATTTATAGAGATTTTGTTTTAATTACTACTCTATTAATTACTTATAATTTTTTAATATATTAATGATTTGTAATTATGTGATTGGTTATGTTTAACCATTAATGTTTAGGTCTGGACTCACCTAAGAAATTCTCTTGTTTACAATCATAAAAATCTACTTATTTGTTGTAGGCATTATGCCGTTGTATGCTATTAACTCGGATGCTGTGAGTTTGTTCGCAGATTCATCCTTTACGTTTTTAGCGAAGTTGAATATGTGGTTGTATTTGATGTATCTGTCGATTTGAATGAATGAATATCATTTTGTTTGTGTCAAAAAAAATAAAAATTGGGCGGTCCATAATTAAGTTTCTAAAAAATAGAGAAATATAATGAATAAAAATAAAGTAAATTCATAATAGTTTTCTTTTTTATAATTCTTTTTTTTTCTTTCCTTATTTATAGAGATTTTGTTTTAATTACTACTCTATTAATTACTTATAATTTTTTAATATATTAATGATTTGTAATTATGTGATTGGTTGTGTCTAACCATTAATGTTTAGGTCTGGACTCACCTAAGAAATTCTCTTGTTTACAATCATAAAAATCTATTTTTTTTTAAATAAGAAATTCCTACACTTGGTTCCTTAGTTTTAAAAAAAATAGATTCTTGAAAAGCTATTAGAAATAGTTTTCCATTTTAAAGATAAAAATAATTTTCTTAAAAAAAATAATTTTTAAAAATTTATAACAAACACTATCAAAATTATAAAATGAATTTTTTTTAAAAAAAATCTAAAACAAAGTCACCCACTATTACCTTTCCCTTAGCACCAACTTGGTTTAGTTTTTCACGCAAGAAGACATTAACCTCTGTTAACGTTGTGTTGGTATTTTAATTGAATTTTTTTAATTATCTTGTAGAAATATACTTTCATCATATTTTTCACCAAAATAAAAATAATTATTAAAACAACACTATCATGCATAGATTTGTTTGTAAAAAAATACATATATTTGTATATTATAGTTCAAAATAGATCTGTGTTTTTATGAGCGAAAGAAAGTTAACTGCACATTCCAATCTTCAATTCACTACTTATAAAACATTCATTAATTTTTTTTAAAAAAATAATATATAAATGATACAACATTTAATTATTACGACCTTGTCTCGTACTCAAAAACAAGAATAAAAGACAGATTAAGAATTGTTATGTAAGAGTATGGGAAACCACTAACCTTCATAAGGATCTGTAGTTGCGTTTAAAATTTGAGGTTGTACTTGTGCTTGTGCGAAGTTAAACAAATTGCTGAAGACACAAAGAGCAATAACAAGTGCTGAACCCAAAATACATGGTCTCATCATGAACCCTCTTACACCAATACCAATGTAAAGGACCATGAGGTTTTATAGATTAAATACTTCCTTCAATTTCGAATATAAACAACGAAATAAAAAAATTAAAATATAAGCAAAAATTATTCCATTTATTATATTTATTATCAATATTGTAATATTACCTTTAAATTTATGTTTTCAACTTTTTATAAATTTATAATAATTACACTATTTTTTGCGGTTTTCAACATAGTTTTATTGTACTCCACCAATCTATGCAACTATTAATGTCATAAATAAGCTCAAAGACAAGTGTAAAATTGAAAATAGAATAATTTTTCTCATCATTTAGTGCACTTTATCTATTTTCTTAAATGGTGCGTTTGTTTTGTTTTTTTTTTACACAAAAATGGTGTGTTTGTTTATACTTTGAAAAAGGTGATTTTATTTTGAAATTTTTTTGAGATTCTTTATTAAAGGTTAAAAAAATAATTTAAAGCTAATTTTCGTTTGTTTTCTATAAAAAAATAGGAAGTTCTTACACTTAAGTTTCTTAGTTTTAAAAAAAAAAAAAATTCTTTAAAAGTTTTAAATTTTGGGATTAAAAATAACTTTTTTTGAAAAATAATTTATTTATAATAAATACTATCAAAATTATAAATGAATTTTTTTAATAAAAAAAATAAATTTTCTCTTAAAAGAATCCAAAGCAAATGGCCCCTAGATAGAGACATGGGGTACTAAATTTCAGAGAGCCAAAGTTGGCGGCCGTAACCAGTAAATTCATTCATTACTTAGAAGACTTTTTCTTATGTAGTACTTCCTCTGTTACAATATATAATCAAAAATCAACTTTTTAGATTTATTGTATAATTAATATATCTGGACAATTTATTGATATTTGAGAATGAACTATAAAGTAAAATAGAATAGTAACAACAAAAGTATGCAAATACTTTTTTTTTTTGGTTATGCAAATACTAGAATGAAGTAAAGTAAAATTAACAATAAAGGTATGCTCATATTGATATTTGAGAGAGAGAAAAGCAGTGATTATCAACTAGTTTTCCTAGGGGTGAGCATCGGTCGGGTTCGGTCGGATTCGGGCCGAAAATCGTAAAACCGATAAAAACCGCGGCCTATTAATTTGGACCCAATTTCGACCGTCTACATCTTCGGTTTGTTCGGGTTCGGGTCATACGGGTGACGGGTATAGCGGGTCGGTTTTAACGGGTTGCATTGAAACTTTGTTGTTACATCTAAAATTTCATTGATCAAAAAAATATTATTCTTCAAATAGTTTAATATTCCGTACACACTGCAACAAATGATACAATAAAAATGATGAGATGCAATTATTTTGTTTCAAATTTGTTAATCCAACGACAATAATAGATAGTAGATGAGAAGTAAAAATTAATATAAATCTAGAATATTATCTTTCACATCTATTTTATCAACCTATTACAAGCATAAACTTGTAAAATATAACATTTTTCTTCTCTATCAAAGATAGAAAAATTAACAAAGCGAAGAGTATAAGAGATTAAGAGGTGCTCAAAACTGAAGAAAAAAAATTAATTTATATTTTAGTAATTGTTCGGTCGGTTTCGGTTATGAAGAGATAAATTTTAGAGACCCGCACCTGCCCGTATACAACCGTTCATGACCGATTTTTCACAATTGTTGACCCGATACCCGACCCGCACCCGACCGAGTGCTTCCATATGTTGGCGGTTATGTCGGTTTCGAGTCGGGTTGCGGGTTCATGCTCACCCCTAAGTTTTCCTATTTCCACTTTTCAAAGAAAAAACTATAATAAGTTTTGACATGGTGTGTTTTAAAATATGCTCAGTCATTTCATCAAATTTTATATATTGAATAAAACAAAAGCTTATGGTTTATTTAACTCGAGCATATTTAATTACCGTCGAATTTATTTTAGAAAATCAAACTCATCTATTTTAATCCATCTAAAATTGAAAATTATGTGGCTGACAATGCAATGACTCGTAACAATCCATTCGCTTGACAATTTTTCAATTAAGATTGCTGGGTTTGGGTTTTTTGTCCACCATTAATGGGTAGGGCAAATTGCAAACTTGAAATGTGAGCGTGAGTCAAGGTCAACGTGTAAAATTTTATAGTCATATCCACAAAATTTTCAAATTTAATAATGTCCTCCCAATAGTGGGACCGTCCTTTGTTTTTTATTTACAAGTTGATCGACAATGTCTTTTGAAAATATCTAAATTGTACTCCTTTTGATTTTATATATAAGAAAATTTTTACTTTTTAAATTTATCGTAAAATGGATGTATTTAGACAATAATATTGCCAGTCTAGATACATCCACTTTTTTTTGGTACAAGTCTCAATACATCCACTTTACAATAGAATTAGAGGAATTAGTGTATTTTCTGTCAAATTTAGTTTAGTTCATTTCCTAAATGATCCTACATGTAGGACTTTCCTAGGTCAAGTTTTAATTTGGCACACAGAACTTGTACATAGGACATTAGTTGTGGTAAGTCGTAACTAGTACTACTATAGTATATAATCCATAACACTTAATTTGGTAGATTATTTTTATTTTATTTTCACCATTAGTTTAATTTGGTAGTTTAAATTAAACAAACTCTCCTTAATTTTGTATATTGTTATACACTCTCTAATTATTTAAAGGGTCGTATCAATTAATAATTTTGGAACATTAGTTAATGAAACAAAAATTATATATTTTGCAATGACAACAATATTATTTATATGTTTTAAAATTATTGACTACTAAAGTTTCAAGATAACTTTTATTTTAGATTTTTTTAATTAATGTCTCAAAAATATTAATTAGCATTTTCTTATTTAAATAACTCTATTATATTTTTTAAACATTCATACAACTCATAAAAAATTGTAATATAATTCTCTATAAACTCATAATATATACTCCAAAGTCCACGTTACTTGGCAAAATAAGAATAGCCAAGGAATACCATACTACTTTAAGCCAATTATATCCATGTGTTTCCTTTCCTCACCCAATATCTTGGGTAACTGTTTTTTTTTACAATATATTTGATAGGTGTTACTGTATTTTCTATAAGTCATTTTGATCATATCATATAAATTCAAAAATGTAATTAATATTATATAAAAAGAAAAATTATTATTTAGTTTATAAAATTATTTTTCATTAATAATATGAGAAAAATATAAATTGAAAAATGAAAAGAGAAAAAAATAATAAATAGTTAAAGATATTATAAGAGAAATAAAACTAAAAACTTAATTTGTATTGTAAAATGACTCACAATTTGATACAAAAAATTTTCTCAAAAAAATTTATAATTTGATATAGAGGAAGAAAACCACTACCAAAAAATGCCGATAATTGCTCAATAAGTGATCCACTAGACTTTGCACTAAAGTTGCCCTAATAAATGATCCAGTAGACCTTTGATGTAAAGTTTAGTACGATCTAATAAATGGTCCACTAGACCTTGACCTTTGACGTAAAGTTTTATGGTCTTCTTCTTTATGGTCATCTTCTTTAAATATTTATTGGGTCATGTTAACTTGTACACCAAAGGCACATGATAAGCTATTTAAAAGTAGAAAATTAGCATTTAATGATGTAAAATATTTAATGTTTTGAAAGTTAAATGCACAAATTTCAAGAAAATATTTCTATTTTAGAATCCTTAACATGTGCCCTTGATGCACAAGTTAACATTTTCCATATTTCTTTTAGGGTTTGTTTGGTTCAACCGAGGGGGAGGGGAGGGGAGGGGAGGTGAGGGGAGGGATTTTTAAGGAGGGGAGGCGAGGTAAAACATAATTTATTATGTTGACAAAATTACCCTCATTTATTTATTAAAATTCAAAATTATCCTTGTTGGAATATTAAAATTCTAGGTTTTATTTTTTTTTACAACAAAAAAAAAAAAATTAGATTTTCTACTCATTAGATTTTTTTTTGTTATATATCCATTAGATTTTTTTTTTACGTAATATATTCATTATAATTTAATCCTTATTTTGAGTTTATAAGATTAAGAGTAAAAAAGTAAATTACTTCTCCCCTTCCCTCCCCTCCCCTCGTTAAAAAGTTGAACCAAACATAAAAATTTAAAATATTCCCTCACCTCCCCTCCCCTCCCCTCCAAAAACTTCGAACCAAACGGACCCTTAGAAAATACTAATTAGTACTCCCTCCGTTTCTTTTTAATTGTCTTTTATTATCATATTTAATGTTTCTATTTAATTGTCTTTTTTGTATTTTATGAGTATGATTTGTCAATTATAACATTTGTCAATTGCTCTTATCTTTTTCCATAAACCAATTAATGCTATATATTTGGAAAACTAAATCTTTATTTTTTTAAAATTTTTTGTTGGTACATAACATATTAAATTTTGTTTTTTTTTTTGTACATAATATGTTAAATTTATTGGAAAGAAAAAGTGTGGGCAAAAAAATAGAAATTTATTGTTGGATTAAAATGAGGGTATAATAGGAAGATAACGTGCAAAAATATACTTCCTTAATTTAGTGTTATCATTCTAAAAAGACAATTAAAAAGAAACGGGGGGAGTATTTTCCAATTATTAGTTGAAAATATTAAATATAATAAAATTATTTTAAAATTTGTATAATCAATATTTTAAATTATAAAAAACAATATCTTTAATGAAAAATTTATCTTTTATTTTTTTTAATTAGTGCTTTGAAAGTACTAGTTAAAATGAACCTCAATTGAGACATTTTCATATTGCAATTTGATAAGGTGGTGCGTGAACAAACTGTACATAAATGTGTCATATTCTACCAACTAGATAGGCTAATAATCATCTTTCTATTTGTTTGATTTAGGATGTTGTTAATTTGTGTCTCATTAATTAAAATAAATTTTACATTAAAAATATCACTTATATTTTAAAAATAGTGGCCGCACAAGTTTTAAAATACTATATTATTATATTTGATTTTCTTAACTATTGTTTTGGATGTATCGGTTAGCATTTTTTTATTTACTATTTTCAGTTAAATGTTTTTTTTATCCACTCAAATAAAATAAATAACTAATTTTCACTTTCAGTTAAATGGTTTATTAAGTGAGACTTTATATGCCATATTATATTTAGGGAGAATTCTTTCATGAATTTTTTCTGTTTCTTTTGATTTTTTTTGTCAAGTTGTTGTTTATATTGCACTCTTCTTTTCTTTCTTCATAGTTTATTTAATTGAATGTTTCAGATAAAAATGTTAATGGGATAGTTGCTTTTTTTTAATCAAGTAGTTTAATGGCTAGAAACTTTACTCATAAGATGATAAGTTGAGTGTTTGAAGTTTGAATCCTAACCCTTATACATATAATATGATGTCCACATGAACTGAGTATATATAATTCGGCTCCCCTAGTTGAAGGTCAACTTAGTCCTAAATGAACATATAATTTATTAGTGATCGCCTCCGGACTTAGGACCTAGATGATAGATTGGTAATGAGTCGTTAGGTAAGAACTGTTGGTGGTTGTTGACGGTGGTACCATGTTGTGAACGAGGAGGTGATACATGCACACATTTTGATAATCAAGTCAGTAGGTGTTGAAGGTTAGAAGTATTTAGGATTAGATAAGACATACCTGACCAACCCTATAAGGCGGATTTATATAGGAGAATAATTAGGTTTGTAAGGACATAGAACATTCTCTTGCATACTTTTGATTGGAATATGTATTGTCAGATGGCAGGGCGACGTGATCAGATGATCCATGTATCTCTGTTAAGCAATAATTGTCTGCTTTCAGAGTGTGTCTATCGTATGATCTGTCATGCTTCATGCTAAGCGTGATTCAAATAAATCAGTCCAACTCGCGAATGAGCCTTATCCCTCACTGCTCAAAATCATGCGTGACACATTTTCAATGACCAAAAACTTATGTGTCACGTTAAATTGAAACCTTTCGGATTCTCTTCAATAGAAATTATGTGTGTTTATCATGTAAGGAATTATTTTATTTTTATTTTTTATAATGAAGGCCTAAGTCCTATAAGGAATGATTTTAACCTACTTCTTATATAAGGAATAATTTTAATGATCAATATATGAAGCAACGTGTTATATTTTATGATTTTTTTTAACATTTACTAATATACGGAAACAAAAACGAAACAAAAAATAAAGAGTAAAGATTTAATCACTTTTAGAAAAATATATTGATTCTTTTTTTTTGTTACAAAAAGAGGGCATAGCCCATGAATTTTCTTTTTTTATTGAACCAAAACAAAATCAAAGATGGCAAAAGTTTGTTACCTTTTTAATAATAAATTTCATAGTTAAATACTCCTTCCGTTTCTTTTTAATTGTCCTTTTAGAATGATAACACCAAATTAAGGAAGTGTATTTTTGCACGTTATCTTCCTGTTATACCCTCGTTTTAATCCTCAATAAATTCCTATTTTTTTGCCCACAATTTCTCTTTCCAATAAATTTAATATATTATATACAAAAAAAAACAAAATTTAATATGTTATGTACCAACAAAAAAATATTTAAAAAAAAGATTTAGTTTTCCAAATATATAGCATTAATTGGTTTTATGAAAAAAGATAAGAGCAATTAACAAGGGGTATAATTGACAAATCATACCCATAAAATACAAAAAGGACAATTAAATAGAAACACTAAATATGATAATAAAAGACAATTAAAAAGAAACGGAGGGAGTATGTTTTTAGTCCCTACATTTTACGAAATTATAAAAAAATGATCTCTATATTTTAAAAATGGTAAAAAACAATTCCATAAATTTTTTCGTTATCGAGAATGGTCAATTCCGTCACAGAATGCTTATTAGTGGACCCCGCCATTTCTAGCAAGTATAAAAAAGGAACTAACTTTATGAGGATATTCTAGCAAGTATAAGGAATGATCTATCATTTAATTATTTCAATTAATTTTTGGTCTAATAATTTATGATTTAATAATTATAATATTTTTGCACTATATTTTCGGTGTGATTAGAATTATATTTATACGGATGTTTTAATATGGGGAGGAGAGTTTGTTTTTTTTTATCAGAACTTATATTTATACTCATATTAATATGGGGACTTTTTTTTCATGTGAAAATCTATATTTAATTATTTATACTCATATTCATACAAGTGTCTTTTTTTGAAATTTACATGGAGCGAATATTTATACTCATATATTAATATAAGGGATTTTAAAGAGACACTATTTTTTAAAAATAATTTCTACGGGGACAGAAAATAAAATATCATATGTATCATTCAGAACAGGGAGTGGGGGATATCACTCTCATATGTCTCTTTAAAATCCCTAAATTTTTATTATTTTTTATATTTAAACAAGATAAATATATATACTTCTTCAAAGAAAAATATAAAATAAATTTCACAAGTAATTGAAATATAAAAACCATATACTACTACGAAGATCTATTTTTTTTGTAATTTTTACGAGGACATATATTTCTATGAGGATCTATATTTCTACACATATACTAATACGAGGATCAATTTTTTTGAAATTTGTACGAGACCTATATTTATACTCATGTAAGAAGCATAGTATTTTGTGAATTTTACGGAGTTATATTTCTACGGATGTTTTAATACAAGGTTTATTAGTATGGTGCGGAGGGCCTTTTTTTTCTTCTTTCAATGAGAACCTATATTTATACACATATTAATACGGGATACATTTTTTTTTGTAGTTTTTTTTTTTTATATAGATGAGGGCTAAAGCCCAAAAAAAAAAAAAACTAAGTAACAATCAATCTAGGGAAACTATGTCCCAATTCATCATCTAGCAAAATATGCCTAATTTCAAGAGGACATTCCACAAAATAAGCAACATCTCGATCAAGCGAGCATCCTATATTTGCCAACGCATCGGCACACTTGTTTGCTTCCCTATATTCATGGGAGATCTCCACATTCCAATCCAGAGCCAACATGTCACGAATCTTTTTTAAGATAGCCATTCCATGTTTGCTATACACTTTCCCAACCTTCAGCACCTGCACAACAGCTTGTGAGTCAACGCTGAGTTCCACATTAGGGAATCCCATCCTATGAGCAAGGCACAACCCTTCCAAAACTCCCCACAACTCCGCAATGAAAGCACTACAATTTCCTACATTCTTTGCAAAGCCTCGCAACCATTCTCCTTGGTTTCCACGAATAACACCTCCACATCCCGCTCTTTTTATTTCTTTACAAGCATCATCGGTGTTTAGTTTCACAAAATTCTCCCTCGGAGGCTTCCAATTTATATATGACAGCACCCGTTCTTTCTGCATAACAGTATTGTTCGCGTACACTGCTTTTCTATAATCTTCGCTCATTCTCATAACATGCTGTACCGTGTTCACAGGACGCAAGAAGTTTGTTTCATGAGCTTCCTTGTTCCTCCAATTCCAAAGACAAAAGCAAGCCAATGCCCAAAAATCACACCACTTAATTCCCATCCTGCTTTTCTCTTTATTATTAATATTATATCTCATCCAATCATCTAAGCTACTCATGAAGAAATCAATACGTCTTGCATGTGGAACTACATGTCTCCAAAATTGTAAAGTTATATCTCATCCAATCATCTAAGCTACTCATGAAGAAATCAATACGTCTTGCATAGTATTTTGTGAATTTTACGGAGTTATATTTCTACGGATGTTTTAATACGAGGTTTATTAGTATGGTGCGGAGGGCCTTTTTTTTCTTCTTTCAATGGGAACCTATATCAATAACCTTGACACATAGATACCGGATTTCGACCACTGTAGATTACAATTACTAGTGCCACATCATATACGTTTAGATTTAATTTTAAATTAACTTTTTAATTGCTTTTATTGTTTTTATTTTGGGTTGGCTTTGATTATTGTTTTGGTTGTTGTATTGTTCGTTTTTTATCTTCTTCCATAGCCATTGCCCATTCCCCTATGCCGTTTTCCTCTACCTAGGTTAGGAGGCAGCTGTTCTTTGTATCTGGTCTGGTTCTCGATTTCTTAATACGCCTTCACCATATAACACCTCCTGTTGATTGTCGTTCCCAGATAAACCTTCCGAAGAGGTGCTTTTCTGGTGGAGGCTTAACTGGCCCGGTAAGTATTTTCCCTCCCATTTCAATTTACCCTAATTTGAATTTTGAATTGGGGCCGAGATCTATAAATTGGGGATGATGGTTCAATTTCTCCCAGTTTCTTCTCGTGTATGATATGGTGCGACAATTGAGTTTGGAACAAATAAGAAAATTAGGAAAGGATTTCTATTGTTTGGCTAGCTTGTGTTTGTCTCACACATTTGGTTGTCCCTTGAATCCTCAATTCACATACTCTCTTAGTCCCAAAATATAAGCAAAAATTGCTCATTAACTTTATTTGACTAAATTTTTCTTATTTTTGCGGACCGAGCAAGCATGTGTTCAAGAAAATGGATAACAGTATAGTTGATGGTGTTAATGAAATTGAAATTGAAAGTATTGCGGAGACCGAGACTGGGATTGAGAGCAAAAATTGTAGCTGTAGTAGAGAAACTGAAGATGAGAATGAATTGGAAGAAGGTGAAATAGTATATTCTGATGTGAGTGTTAATGATGACAGTGAAGATGATTCAGAGGATATTACTAATTGGGCCATTCATGATGATGAATCTCGACGAAGATCTGATAGGTCAAGAAACGACTTTGAGGTATTGCTTTTTTTTATTGATTGTAAATTAAAATGTTTGTGTATTTGACAATACCATGTTGGAAATTTGCATGATTGAATTCTTCTGAATTGTAATGCAGATGACATGAAAATCTTTGTGATTTGTGTTGAGTAGATTAATCTGAGGGTTTTTTTCTTTCTTCCTATTTTTGAGACATGAACTGGTTGTTTTAAATGCTAATGATGTTTTGCATATATTCAGTTAATAAAAGCATGCGCTTGGTGGGTTTGAAACCCGTGGTTCCAATCCCACTATGATAGACTCAAAGAGGTGAAGCATCAATTGGGATTTTGGACCATCAACATGATTTCGGATTGGAAGAGTGATTAAGTGGTTGGATGAAGATTATGGTGTCTTGCTGTTGGTGAAGAATAATGGATATTGTTCTCTGTGTTTGAGTTGGTATTGGTTAACTATCACCAGGTGTTATGTTTGGTAAGTTCATTGTGTCAATGTGTGTATCTCTATTTGATGTATTAGTTGTATTAGATCCAATGTGATCTTGGCCATGTATTAAGATGTTAGTACTTTGTTCATTTTGTAAGGAGAATGTTTATTTCTACCCTCATAAGTGAAATTGAAACTCTACTCCAAAACTAATAATCAGTGTCCTCTCCAAACGATGTTGTGTGCTAATCTAATATTTAGTGTTTCTAAAATATTCATTGATTTGTTTGAATTCACTGTGTGTGTGTGTTTGTAAAATGATTGATTGTTTTGTGGTATGTGTAGATACGAGAGTATCATATGAAGCACCCAGTTGCACGTGTTGTTGATGCTAATGACGATTTTGAAGCCCTGCTTAAAGAGGAACCTCAAATTGAGTATGTCAATTCTAAATTGGAGAGCCCATCGAGTACTCTGCATACCTTGATAGATGTTCTGAAACAGATAAGCTCCCAATCCAAACTTCTTTGATTTGAATTTTGAATTTTATAGTTATATTTTGATTGGTGAAGGATCTATAAATTTAAGTTGATGATGTATAGTTTCCTATCAACCCTCTTCTTTACTCATCTTATTTTCCATTTCCATGTTTCCCAAAACCTTCAAATGCGATATTGTTGAATAGTATGGCTTATCAGTCATACTTCTTCTTACCCTACTGTGCGTGAAATTTAAATACTTTATTTTGTTGGCTAGAAATGCTGGGCCGCATCCAATTGAATTTGATAGTTTGGTTGGAGAGAAATTCATGTGCAAAGCATTTGATGTTGCCTACTATCTATGTTCTATTATTAGTTCTAAGTAATGGTGATTTGAACAACTTCATGTTGTATTGTTGTTCACCAGTGCTGTGCTGAATAAGGCAACCTGAATATAAATGTATAACATGATGAACATCATTGTATTCCTTGCTTGCATATACTAAAATTGCCAATGAGAAATAAGGCAACCTGATGCCAATTTTTAGTTTGTTTCCTTCCATGATGATGTTTATAAATGTATAACATGATGAATATCATTTTGGTCTCTATCTTTTTTCCATACAGATGTCCCCCAGGAATACAAATCTGGTTTTTAGAATGTGAAATTGTTAAGAAAAGAAAACTATTAGACATATATCATGCGTGTTCCTAACATGGCTATTTCTATGTATGCATATCACATGGCCTTTTATTTTCACTCTACTGTCTCAGTTTATCTTCACTCTATTTATAAGTATTTGTGGCAAACAGTTGGTCTGGAACAAATTATACAGTCACAACTGCATCAACATAATGATATTAAGAACATTATTTTTGCGATCTGCTCCGGAACTGATAAGGAGCTGGTTGGTCTTTTAGCTACAGTGGTTTAGATCATTTGGAACAATAGAAACAATGGTATTTGGAATGATGTTGTAGAGTCGGGTCGCTGTCTCGGCTTTAATGCTTTACAGGTTTGGGAGGATTGGTTCACAGTGCAGTCCATGATGCAACCAAGAAGACAACACACGCTTCAGCCGCACCAAAATATAGTGTGGCAGAAACCATTATATGGTTGGTTCAAATGCAACGTAGACGCGGGATTTTACAAAAGAGTTGAATAAGACAAGTGCGGGTTGGTGTTTACGTGTTCATTTGGGTCGGTTTATAATGGCTGAAACAACGTGGATAAATGGTAATTGAAGGAGAATCCATAGCCTTGATTGAAGCTTTGCATGCAATTGAAACCTTACTTGGAGAGTGGAAAAATGAAGCCAATATTGGACCCTAAGAGTCCCTTTCCATTTTCTCAGGCTGTGGAAGCATATTCATATCTTAATACTAATAGAGCTGTTAGGAAAATAGTTGTACATCCCATTCCATGAACTTGATTAATTAATTTCCATGGCTTTGGTTTTATACTATTTTGGCTACTTGAATTGAAAAAGTGTTTGTGTGATTATGTAGTAATAAATCTCTTCAGAGATGTTTGTTCCACATGTTATAAATAAGCTTTGTATTATTACATTGTATAATATTTCTATCTGCATCCAAACTAGTGACTAATACAGAGAGCTTATAATATGGTCTCTAACTTATTGACAAGATAAATTTTATCTTAACCAACACAAATTTAAAACCAAGTCTTGAAAGGAACAATGACGAGGTTCTTATCGAGACATGACTGGAATCATTAAAAAGGGCATTGTACATGATAACAAAGATTTAAAATAGACTAATTTAGATTTTCTGATGTACTTTAGTTACTTTATTTCTCATATTAATGAAATGATATAAGCTTTTGTTTGTAAAAAAAAATCAAATTCCCAATCTGTAGTAATTTTCATTGAATTTATATGTTTTGTTTCTTGAGGAAAAATCATTGTAGTTTATACCTTATTTACATATTCATTTTTTTTGTTAACTTATTACTTAACTTAGTCTAATTGAACAAATAGTTGTCATCCGTGCGTAGGCACGGGTTTAAAAACTAGTTTATACACATATTAATACGGGATACATTTTTTTTTGTAGTTTTTATTATAACTTATATTTACACCCTAATTAATACGAGCGCCTTTTTAGTTATAATTTCATGAGGGCCCGTATTTATACTCATATACTAATTAATAAAGATGCCTAATTTTTTTTTGTAATTTACATTGACCTATATAAATACAAGGACCCTACTTTTTTTTTGTAATTTCTACGGCGACGAGAAAGAAAACACTCTATTGTTGGGAATGGGGAGTGACATATCACTCACCACCCCGTTTAGTCCCTTTAAAATCTCTAAATTGAATACATTTACTAATTTAAAAAATTTAAATTTAATACAAAAACTAAAAATACAAGTGTCAAAGTTCAACTCTATGATACACTTACTTATTCATCTTAAAAAAGTTAAAGTTTTAGTCATTAAATTACTTGACAAAAAATACATTAATTAAAAATAAGAATAAAAGAGCTAAAATTAAATCCAAAAAGTTAATATCTCAACTAATGACTTTAACTTTAATCACAGATAATAATCTAATTTTGTACAATAGAATAAAAAAATCAATAATTCATATTTTTCATCGAATATTAACCCGTGCACTGCACGGGTAAGTTATACTAGTTGTGTTTTAAATTGATCAATGTTATAAGAAGTATTTTAAGCAAATAGTTGCTTCTTTTTTTTTCTGGAAAAAAGCAAACAATTGATAAAAATATACCGAATGTATTTGTTACACATTACACATTTATTACATTTGGGGAAGAAAAGTTAAAGTAAATATGGGAGGCAAGAGGTAGTAAAGGTATGTAAGCCGGACATTGTTTACTACTTCCTCTAATTCTAATTATAAAAAAAAAATTATTTTTTAAATACATCAAATTTTCAATGTATTTAAAAAATGAAACCTTTCTTTTTATAATTAGGACCGAAAGGAGTATTATATGTCGATTATTATTTTAGTGGCATATGGAGTAGTTACCACTTAGCATCCTTAGGAGTTCCTACAAGATAAAATAAACAATTAAGTTATATGCGGAGACACTTTTATTTCAGTCTTGCAATCATTGATGTTGTATAAAATATGTTAGTTATGTTAGATTTATGGATAAATGCTTTCAGGGTCTTTAAATTTTGCATTTGTATCAATTAGATTCTTTGAATATTTTAGATAACAGTTAAGTCTTTTAAGTTTTTCAGATAATAAATAAGTCCTTTAAATTTCTAACTTGTTGCATTGATACTCTTTCGGTCATCCTTAGTTGTGTTCTGTTTTTTGAATTTAAAAGGAACCTTGCCAGCCAGCAACTGAGTCTCTCTAAGGGACATCTCACAAGCGCTGCATGAAATCACACTGGGAGAGCTTCCTCATTGGAAGGAGCCAGAGGAATTTAAGGGTAACTCAACTAATCCTAGTTTCTGTTGCAGCTAACTCATGTGGTTAAACAAGTCTTTTTTGCTTTTTTTTTTTTCTGTCTTCTATTTCGTTCTGTTGTTGCTGTTTCATGTATTTAGTTATTTGGTCAAATAACCTCACACGTTGTTGGTTTCTTATTTGATGATCAACACAATACACAGAAATTGCTAAGGAGGAAAAAGTACGTATCACAGAGGAAAAGCTTCCTCGTGGGAAGAAATCGTACACATCAGAAGATCTTTGTCGAATTCTCACTCCCGAAGAGCTTTATCAGATTTTCACAGCTGAAGAGCTTTGTCAGATGTTCACACCTGAACAGCTTCGTCAGATATTCACACCTGAACAGCTTTCTCAGACGTTCACAGGTCATGAGCTTTGTCGGATGTTCACAGATGATCAGCTTTCTCTGATGAGGTTTCCAATGGATTAGTGGGTTGTGCTATGCTCAGCTTATGTTGTTGGCCAGAGAATTATATCCTATTTTGTGCAAGTGTCTGTCTTTGTGGTATAGAAAGACTATAACTTTGGGTGTTTTTATGTTTTTTTGGTGTATTTTGCCCGCTCTATTCAATGATTATACCCGCTCTATTCTTTTTACTGTTGGCAGATTTATTGCTGACAGTAGGTACAAAATCTATACAAGTATAAATTGAATTACAAATTTTAAATATTTTCCAAAGAAAAGATTATAAGTTTTTTTTTTTTTTGACATATGAACAATATTCATTTGAAACACATAACTTTTTTTTGAACTTTTACCTGGGATTAGCACTGATGGTTTGAATCAAGGGCCCATAAGTACCTTGCCTAGGTATGCAACATGTCCCTTTTCCAGCCCAAAAAAGATGGACCTCGAGATAGTTTTCTTTCACTTCAGACCTAAAATGCTTTTGAACAGCTCTGTAAGACACACCACCAGCTTCTCTTTGTATGTCAAAATCCTTCAAAACAAGAATACCCTGAAATTTAAAACAAAAAATATGAAAACTAGACAATGTGAAGATTCCTTTAGCCACATAAGAACTACATTGAATATATCTCTAGTCATTGTGATATTTCGACAACATAAATACCTGGATATAAATATCAAAGACTCGTCTCCCGAGGCTTTTCCATGTGGTAGAATCCAAAATAGCTGTTTCCGCAAATTGGAGAGTAATGTTGTAGAAACCATTTTCTAGCCCCAGACCATAATATCTTAATGATGATGCAGAGAGCCGAGCAGTTTGAAAAAGCTCCGAGTTTAGAGTATTAGTGAACTGATTTGAAACAAAACTTTTGTATAGAGGATTGTTGTTGCCATTAAATAATCCAACATTACTAACAGCCCATCTACTTGTATCGGTAACAAAGTATGTAGCAGGACCAAGTGTCTCATTGTCCGTTTGATACACAATTCCATCTGTACTTATAATTTGCGGACCACCGCACTTGATTGCAAAGTCAGAATCTGCACCATAGATTATAGATTCATCAACGGTTAAAAATATGTTTTAATTCACATAATTAACTTCATTTGAGATTATCCATTTTTATCCAATTCATTGTCTAACAAGAAAACTAGCTTATAACACCAATCGTTAGTTGGTTCAGTGGTGATTGGTGCTGAACTTGGTAGGGAGGACCACGGTTCGATCCCCGCAACTGCGATTGGGAGGGGACTGGAACCACTTGATACCAGAACTGACCCCCGAGCCAGATTAAACTGGTGGTGCAAGCCAAAAAAAGAAAAGAAAACTAGCTTATAATCAAACTTACATCTTGCAGCACCACGATTGCATGGAAAAGTTTTTTGGAGACAGTTGAGCCCAGTAGGCAAACCACTGCAAAATAAAAGTTATGTTTCAGACCATGAAATTTAGATGCCTTTACAAAGAATGAGCTATGGCTTCCAAGCTATGCATAAATTACAGTACAAAATTTTGATATCATCTCTCCTTCCCTAGGATCAATCTCATCTAAATTTTTCATTCAGCAGTCTTTCAATTTTGAGTGGAAGTTCAAAAGGTTTTAAAAAAATTATTGAAACAATGAAAATTGAAGCATTTGTAAAAAAATTACCTCGTATTTGAATTTACTATTGTCAAGTTGTTGGCAACTATGTTCCTGCATATCATACCCAAAAAAATATTACAACACTAGTTTCACACACAAAAAAAATATGTAGAAACCATAAATAGATTTATTACAAATAATAAATTATACTACTAAAATTTAGTTGACAGTTAAAAGCAAAGAGAGACATGCATACTTTTATTATTTTAGGGAAAAGAACTAAAGAGAAAATTAAAATAAGAAAAAAAAATTAAAGTTATACTTTGACCATGATATTCATGCATGAAAATATTTAAGAAATGAAAATAACTAATTGAATGCAGGAGGACATTAGGCTATTAATTTATTTTTGGGGTCATTGAAGGTATCCAAAAAATAAATTTAATGAAAATTGATATTGATTATAGAATCTATGAAACCATAATGTATATAAATAATTGGAGGATTAATGCATTTAATAGCTGGCATGCAAACTAGTTATATCTTTGGAAAATTAATATGCAAATGGGGGAAGAAAAGGACCGTGAAACCTACAATTGTAAACTTGGTTCGTTTATCCAAGAGGGAAGGCTTCCTGATAGATCATTGTATGATAAGTCTCTGCAAGCATGTTAAATCAAACTAATTGAAGGACAGATAATGAAGATTTGATATTTAAAATTTAAATCAATTTCTTGATGATTTCAAAACAACAAAAATGGTTTTCTACATATATGATCCATAGTTTGGAGGATGTCAATTCCTTGCATGAAAGTTCGCTTATACTAAAACTAAGTATTGATCACAGTTTGACTACGTTTAGTGAATCAAAAGTGACAAAATTGAAATTATTTATTGAAGAATTGAGAATGTATCGGTATTTAGATAGTTTCTAATTGATGTGGAACTAACCACTCACTTGAATTCTATCAATATTCATCTCAAGTGTGAATCTCTCATGTCACGATACTTGCACAACAGTTACTATAATCCCCATCAAGTTGAACAAGCTTTGATATCACTTGTTAGGGAGTCCAATGGAGCATCAAGAGCAACAACAACTAATTATTAGGGCCAACAAGAGATCTTGACACCACATCTCTATTCAAAACCTAAGGGAATTGAAATATATGATTCACTTCACTTATATATCTTTCATTTAGCTCATTTCTCATTGATGTAGGACAAACCACCTACACATGAATTTTAACACATAAATCAAGTAATTGAAGTCCGCTCACATGTTCTTAAGAATTGAACTTTTCTGCCGAGGGAGAGTACCACTAAGTGTGTTATTTCCAAGAAACCTGAAATTTGATAAAACCAAAACATTATTTATATTACATATGATTCTATATCACCAAATGGAAATATAATTACTTAGGAAATGGAATATTACAAGTAAGAGAGTGAATTCAAATTGAAAATTGATCCAAGTATTTTTCCAGAGATTTTATTGAAGCTTAAGTCCCTACAAGAACAAGCATGAGTATATGATCATCCCACTTTGTAATACAACACAAAGCACTGATACTGAAAAAAAAGAAGATAATTATCTGCATGACAATAAGCCTAAAAGTTCAATATTTATATCATATAAGTGTATAACAAAAGGAAAGTAGTGATACTGAAAAAAGATGAGTGCGTGCTAAAAATGAAGTTTATGGCGAATAAAGATATCCCCTATGTTCTTATGTGAAACTAGTTTTACCTAATTGGTTCAAATGCGTCTAAATTGAAACACAAACAAGTGATACTCACAGCAGGATCAATTGTTGAAATTCTCCTATGCTGGGAGGAATTGTACCAGAAATATTGTTATTTCTCAACTCTCTGCAACAATCATAACCAGGGTTTTAAATTAAATTTACAGCTAAAAAGGACAATTAAAGATTTCTTTCTACATGGGAGACTAGACATAATAATTAGCAGAGTTGCATCCTTACAAGATTGTCATAGACTTCAAGTTCTTTATTACATTCAATGAGGAACTACCATTAGATAAACCACTTATTCTCCTGCATTTATGTCATATATGATATATTAGCTTTCATAAATCAACATCAACCAGACAAGAAATTAGTAACAAAACTCACAATTCTGTCAAAGAAGTCAAATTAGAAAATGATGAGGGTATTGGACCTTCAAAAGAATTACCCTGAAACCTCCTATGAAACCACACAACCATTCACGGAAACCGTTAGTGAACATTTGAAGAACAAAATATGAAATTAACCATATGATTGTTTATTTCTAAAAAGTATGCACCTTATAAATTTAAGTTCAAAAGGAAAATAAGTTAATTGGTAAGATTGTCTTACAAGACTTGAAGCTTAGACCAATTTCCTATGAAGTCAGGTATTCTACCTGTGAGTTTATTGTCAGAAGCCCATCTGAAATTAGCAGAAAAACCATTTTTACCATAAGAGTTCTAGTTTCGTAATCTATTGTCTTACGAGGTAGAAGGGATTAGCAACATCTTACACTATCGCCAAATTCTTAAGGCTTGCAAATGTGGGTGGAATTTGACCACTGATTCCAGAACTATCCATGTAGCTGCAAGGAAACAATCACTGAAATTTAAACCTCTTGTAGTCACATAAAGATATATAAAAAACTCGATACTTTGTATTATCCAGATCTAACCCATAATTCACAACAGTGTATGCTTAAGAGTTGTATACCTGACATTATTCCATAAACAAGTCTTTCAAATTGGTTTCAATTTCCAACACTCTTATTAAAAGCATTTAAAATCCTACTCTAGAACAACTTCCACAGTTCACACTCTTATTTGTCAAAATAAAATTTTGGGCTATATATATTTGTCTTCAAAGAGAAATGCGATAACATCCAATTTATGACATCATAAGATTGAAGAAGTACTTACAGTTGTTCTAGCTTTACCAGCTTCCCAAGTTCATAAGGCAAAGACCCTGATAACTTGTTAGACCCAAAAGACCTGGCAAATTAGAGGATTAGAAATCTGAATTGTCATCAACAAAAAATTTGCATGCACATTGTACATGTTTTAAAAACAAAAACAAATAAAAGCAACATATGGAAGCTTCTCAAATTAGTGTTCTTTATCATTCTTGACTTGTAAAACAACATCCTCTACAAGAGTAACACCATCATTATAAAAATAAATAAAACGGAATAACTTTTAAATAGCATAACATACAATGAAATCAATTGAGTAAGATTTCCCAATTCCTTTGGAAGCTCTCCTGACAAAGCATTGATGCCAAAGGTCCTAAATAGATTAAAGATAACATTAGAAAGTTATATTTTTCTAACATTAAATTAAATATATACATTTTCATGAACATGAGTAAATGGCATTACATGTATTGCATACGAGTCAGATTTCCAATTGCGGGAGGTAGAGACCCTGTCAAGTAATTTTGGCCTAGGTTCCTGCTCACAACGTAAGAAAACTTAGCAAGTTAGCATAGCTCACAATGTTAAGATCATATATATATATATATATATATATATATATATATATATATATATATATACTACTATTAATAGCGACGAAAGTAATGGCCATTTTACAACTGCCTCATATAGGATTTGAATTTTGTCCAATAAAGTCACAAAATCAAGCTCTTACCGTTGAGCTAAAACCTAATGAACAGTTGTAAATATTTGCACGAAGATCAAACTACCTATATTTCTCTAGTTGTATTTAAAGTTGATTTAATTAGGTCAACATGTGTGTCATGTAAACTTCACCCATCAATTGAGATTTTGATTGGATTAATTTTGTAAAATTGATTTTACTTAAAAGTGAGTTCAATGTAAAGTGGTTTAAGTTTGAATACATCTCCTTAAAAGTAAGTTGAGCAATAAACTTTAATATAAAATCACATTTAGACACAAAAGTTCTCAATTCTAACTTCAAGTTAAAATCAAGGCTTAAATATCATTTTCGTCCCTGTAAGTTCGTGTTTTTTTGGTTTTAGTCCCTGTATCTTTTTTTGTTGCAAATTAATCTCTGTATGTTCAAATCTTTTGATTTTAGTCCCTTAAAACAAAAATCCGCAGGAAAATTTGCAAGAAACCAGCGATTTTTCCTGCGGATTTTAGCTTTAGGGACTAAAATCAAAATGATTTGCACATGCAGGGACTAGTTTGCAACAAAAAAATATACAGGGACTAAAACCAAAACATTATGAACTCGCATGGACGAAAATGATGTTTAGCCTAAAATCAATTCTAAAAACAAAATAAATCCTACCGTAGAGCAACTAAACATGTCAAAATCAATTAGACAACTCCATAATCAATTTTGAGTAGTCCAAACATGGAATGAATTACAGAATGAGTATAGTTAATTGAAGAAAAAAGTGGAAGAAAACATACAAATTGGTGAGATGAGTTAGAGTCCATAACTCTGGTGGAATTTCACCAATCACATCCAATGCATACACTTTCCTGTTACATTTCAGAGAAATAGTATTAAACATAGAAAGTAAACAAAGTAATTGAGAGAGAGAGAGAGAGAGAGAGAGAGAGAGAGAGATTACAGTGCGGTGATGCGGCAAGTAGTTTTTCTGTTAAAGGAACAATCGCATTTGATGAAAGGGTTATAAGTTCCATCATCAATGGTAGTTGTTGTATCAATGGCGCTTCCGCTACATATTTCACCGCTGATGTTCCATTGAGTTTTATCAGCTGATATTCTCCATTTGCTAAATATTGAATTTACAACCCCAGCTACATCATTCATTCATATGTCACATCAAAATTCATATTCGGATCTTCTAAAAAAAAGTTCCCATAGCTTGCGCTTATTATTTATTTATTTATTTATTTATTTGTATGGTAAAATATTATGTTAATTGTTATGTTAATTATTTTTTTTTATATCTTAAATTTAATAGTATTCAATAAAATCTTATAAATTTGTTATCTTAAATATGACTAAAATAATGACTTAATTGATGTCATTTTGATTAAAACAATAAAAAATAAAAATATAATTCATATGGAATTGACATCAATCATATCATTATTTTAGTTATAAAATTAGAAAAGTCGTAATTTTTTATTTTTCAAAAATATTGTCGAAAGTCCACTATAGCATGTGATATATACATTGTTAACAACAACTTTTTGAAAGTTGACTATATGTGTTCTTTTCTCAAATTTTTTTAAATAGTCATGTGATTAGAAATTCTCCTTTGTTTTTTTATTATTATTATTTTTATTTGAATACTTTTATTGTATTTAGACTATCTGTTTGAGTTGATTATATAGTTGACCGCGTCAAGTTGATTGATATCTTCTAATATTTTATATAATTTTTTATTTTAATCTATTTTTGATGTTGCAGGTATGTAATCCAATTGCTCAAAAAATGTTAACATCAACTTTTTGAAATTGTATTTTATTTTTTTTTATAATTGAAATTGTATCTTTAAATTTAGAACTTGATTCTTACCCAAAAAAAATTAAGAATAAAAAACAGATCAAGAGTTGTTGTGTAAAAGTATGGGAAAGAAATAAACAAAATTAAATTTTTGGGAAATCACTAACCTTCATAAGGATCTGTAGTAGCTTTTGCAGTTTGAGGTTGTGCTTGTACAAAGTTAAACAAACTGGTGAAGACACAAAGAGCAATAACAAGTACTGCTGAACCCATAATACATTGTCTCATCATGAACACACTATAGTCTCACACAACAATAATCTTTCTACTAGTAGTACGTAGTATTTTGTAAGCAATAGCAAGGTAAGGACCATGGGGTTTTATACATTAAATACGCAATTGAAGAGCCAAAGTTGGCGGCTCCAACTCCAACCAGAAAATTCATTCATTATGTGGGGGGCATGAGTATGATTTGTCCACCATTGTCTACTTTAGATAATGGTTAGACTTTGCACTTTTATTGAATATCTAATTGGTTAGATTTTGCACTTTTATTCAATCTTATTATACCTCTTACACACCATATCAACTTTTTTTAGAAAAAAGTCAAAAGTTAATTATTATGAAATTAACTTACTCAATCTTATTATACCTCTTACACACCATATAATAAAGGAAAATGCTAACTAGTACCCCCGGGGCACTAGTTAAGGAAACTAAATTTAGAAAAATTATTTTGGTATTTGTGTGGTCAATAGTCTTAAAGTATAAGAAATGTTGTTTTCAATACAAAATTTTCCTCTTTTGCTTCCTTAACTAGTGTCTCGGGGGCACTAGTTAGCATAATCCATAATAAATACTCAAAAAATACATTAACTTATTCTCTCTTAAAGAATAATATCAACTTTCTTAATCTCCGTAATTTTCTCAAAATGATCTTATATTTAGAGACGGGGGTAGTACAAAGTATATTTATGACAAAATTGGTTCCAATAACAAATTTTGGACTTCTGAGATTAAAATAAGGTTTTAGATTTTCCCAAAGAAAGGAAAAGGTTTTTGAAAAGCCTATAAAAGACTTCACATCTGGAACCTTAACAATTCACAGCACCAGTATTTCGGCTTTCAATCAATAGGAGATTATTTGTGTCAAAAAAATCAATAGAAGATTAAAGTTCTGTTTAGTAAAAATAATGGATAGCTGATAAACTAGCTTATAGCGGATAAGCTTATAGTGGATAGCTTATAAGCTAGCTTTTAGCGTATAGTGAATAAGTTAGTTAATTGAATTTGTAGTGTTTGATAAAATTAGCGGTTGAACTAGCTTATAAGTATGAAATGACATAAAAAAAATATTAATTTGTTTTAAGTAAGATGATAGGGGTAAAATTGGAAGAAAAGATGATAAGCTATAAGTTCATAAGCTATTTGAAATAACATTTGAAAAATAAGCTATAAGCTCTTTTTTAAACATTCTCTTCCCAAACAGAGCCTACATGCATGACATCAACAATTTTAACATTCTCTTCATATTTTCTTCAAAAAGAATATCTCTTCATATTCTTTAATCCATGAAATACTTTTCCCCTCTATTTCATTATTTTTCCACACAAAATTGAACTAGACCTATCCATACTTTCTTTATCACTTGAGAAATCTCAAGAGGATTTATTTTCCTGTTCTCTTTTCTTCATCAAATCAAATGCTATTGAAACAAAAATTACATCATTTTCATTTTGCTACATCTTGTCTTGAGAAAGAATAGACCTGAACCATTTCTTCATCATTTTCATTTTTTGTTTGCTGTCATGAATTGCAACCTATACTCTGTGCTTGGAGAAATTGTGCAGCTATTTAGGTTCAAATTCTCAAACCTGGCTTCATTAGGTGGGAGCAGTCAAGGAAGCATTGGAGGAAACATTCGAAGGAATCCATGTATAGATGATCAATCCCATGATGAGAATGATGGCTCCAGCAAGAAAGCCTGCTGGAAGGGACGAGGCAACACCAAGGTATGGCAGTGGCAGCGTGAACACGTAGATTGATATTGGGACTGCCAGATTATAACAAGATTATAATTTATTTAAATGGAAGAGAAGGAAAACACTACAAGTCTACAATCACATTTCAGAAAATTTCCCCCTCAAACTTCCGATTCAAATATCATTTCATAAATTTTATAAATAAACAAGGACAAACAATAGGTTGTCCGCCCCGGACCCTTTACACCTGTTTGTTCATTTTCTCCACTCGTTCATTTTGCGCAAAATAATTTCAATGGCTCATTGCCCAAAAATTTGTTTTAACAAAAGTACTCCTAAATCTAATGCTAATCTCAAAACCCAAGAAAGAAAAAGGAATCAATTAGTATCATGATTTCTGTCCCATTAAAACAATACCAGTAATCCTGGATGTCACAAATCTAACATAAATCTTCAAACTTTTGATTATGCATGAGCAACTACTTGATGTTTTATGAATAATTTCCCAATCAAATATTGTTATCCTTTGAGAGAAACAAATTTAATACCTGCTAATGTGGTCGCTAGACAAGAGACAACAGCTGAAGAGATCTTGAGGAGATGAAGCAATGAGATATTGAAGCCCATGTTTACAATAATAAACAGCAAGGGCAGCAGGGGAGCTCCATCACATCCTAGGAAACAAAAACAAATGCAAAGTTAATCTCTGCAGTTTTTTATCACAAGAATTAACACAAAAGAAAATTAGGATTTGAACCGATTTTTTTTTTTAGTAAATAATTGGAAATTGCTAAGAATGGATGGTTAAAAGTTTATGGGTAATTTTATTTTATTAATTTCTAATAACAAATTCTAGTATTTAAAGATTGCTAGTATGATTTGAAAGTTATGCACCAGTTTTCATTTCATAGTCTTGTTAGAAAATATTTTCCTAATTCCAACAAGTGGTAATCTGAGCTTTATTGTTCTTGAGAGATGGAAGGTTGAGAATGCACTCTGAATTCGGCAAAATGAGTTTGGGAAATGAAAAAATCAATGGGATGCAGGTGCTGAATTTGATCACTCTGAATGCAGGTGTCAAAAACAATCAAAGAAGATATGTGCCATGTTTCACTACTGGAAGATAAAAAGCATAGTTTTGTAGAAGCATGGTGTGGCCATAAACATTTTGTCCAAAACATTCAAAGTTTTTGGATGTATTTGTTTTATTATAGATATGTGCCAAAGAAGAAAAGAGATAAGTTAGATAAAAAAGGTAGAGGCCGGAATCTATATTGGCTATAGCACAACTAAAAAGGTTTATATAGACTTTCCACCACAAACTAACATGATTTACGAAGTAGATATGTCAATTTTGCAGAAGATAAACAATGGAGTTATGAGAAAGATGAATGGAAGCAAGTTTCTAATTTTATTTTATAAGAGATGAAAATGTTGATGATCCTGTCGAGACATTTGAAATTATACTATGACTTAGGATATAATGTGAATATTTTGTTGTAAATAGGAAAGTTAAATTTGATTATGGTTTTGTCCTTAATCAAGGGATTCAGTTGTACTCCTTCATTAGTTTAAATAAACACATTAGAGGTAGATCTAGGTCTAGGTCATTTCCTTTAGGTTTGGTTAACCACCTCAAGCACATCCGTGGGTAGATCTAGGTCAAAAATAATTCTTGATGAACTTGATACAAAGCTAAACAACACATTTGATAACCTGAGATATTTTGGTTATCACCTATAAAAAAATTACAATACGGAAAAGAAAATAAAGCTTACCACTAGACAGCGAGCCAACATTCAGAAAGCAGGCTGCACCATCTTTGAGGTAGTTTGGCAGTTGACTGAAAGGGATTCCCCATAATTTTGATAAGAAGGGGAGGAGGAGGCATATAAACAGTGCCTACACTAAACATTTATTCATTTAGGTGTGGATTAGTATTTATGTTGTAATTCAAAAGATACAAATTTCACGACAGATTGCTGGATACCTACTTGAAAAGCAGATCCGAAGGAATTGACAACAAATAAATCCAAAGAACCTCCCTGTTTAAGATGTTATTGAATATTGATGATTAATATATTACATAATGAAAGTAAAAGCTACACTATTTCGCAAGTTTAAATAGAAATACTTTAGCAGCATCCATTAGAAAAGCATGTTTAACTGACAACATAAATGAGTCTATAAGGTATTACTTGTTTGAAGTTTTTATAAATGGGTCGTGTTAACTTGTGCCCTAAGCATATGTTAAGTTATCTAAAAATAAATAAATTATGTGTTGGAAAAAAACAATTTTTAAACTTATGAGGAATTGAATGCACGAATTCGAAGAGAACATTTCTATATTTAGTTTATTAACTTGTGCCTTAGGCCGCATGTTAGCATTTCCATTCAAAATTATGACAAAACATTTGCTCTCTTTTGTGCCAGTTATACTAAATTTTGTAACATCATTATCAATAGTTAAGTTAGAGGCAGATGTGTTACCATCATACCATGTGCACAGGCAGTAGGATTACTTCAGTAATATCAAACCTATGAAGTTGTAATTTAGTAATTTACACACGCTTATGGATAAAATAAAAATCATTAACATACCTTCAGTTTCCGGGTTGCATCCAAAAATATTATCTCCTACATAGTATGGAAAGGCCATGTGTCAGCAACTTAGCATTGAGAAATATTTCAAACCTAGGAAAATAAAATAGGGTCATGCTAAACAGTGCACCTGGTACACTTGTTACGCATACCAAAAATAGAAATAAAATATAAAATTAAAGTTGATAAAGACAACTTTTTACACTTTCAATGCATTGAATGCACGAATTTCAAGACAGAATTTCCTTATTTATGTGCTTAACTATGCACTATTTAGCATTTTCCAATAAAATATCATAAAATAGCTACTACCTTGAGCACAGTATCAGCTGCTTGGAATAAAAATGAACCCGTCATTAAAAGACTCCAAAATATACCAGCTTCCTGGAATGATTTCCCGGCACCAGATCCACTACATTAAGTAAACATAGGTAACATAATCAGATATACTCATACAGAATAAACACAAAGTTACACTTTAGATTTAGGTAAAGAAACTTGAGAAAGTACAGAGAGTGATGTGAATTGTTTGTGTGAAATGCACTCATCAGGTTAGAATTACTCCCACTGCTTCTAACAAATGAACGAATGTGCAATAATTTTACAAAATGATCCTGGTTTGTGACTTTTTGGCTCATACAACTTCACTTTTGCACCCACCTCTCCGTCAGCCAATTCGTTCATGCCTTTCAACATTCTGTCATATTTCTCAAATTGTCACAAACTCGTTAACAGGCAGAGTCTGTTTCAGAGTGAGCAACGACAATGACTCAAAGAGGCTTCTCAGTGTGGCTGGTTGAAATCTTTCAATAAGGTTCAACTTGAGCCCTCCACATCCTGGTTTCAGATTGCAAGTCTCCCACCATTGGAACTAAATGAGTGCTTCCTCTTCCAACACCACCATCACAACTTGCATTTTCTCCTCCTTTTATACTCCCTGTAATAAGAAATAACATTCCAGTTTATTCACCAGGTCATACGCACCATACCCATCAAATATGGACATTTGCAAATTCCTACATTTATCGCTCATGGGAATGATCCACCTTGAACTTCACCCTTTCACTTGACCCATTCTCCCACAACATCTGGCTCCCTTGGTTGTTTCTCCTTAAACGTTCTGACACATCATCAATGCCAGGCATTCTGCTATCTGCTTCAACTTTGCAAGATGTCACTCTTGTTGCACAAAATGTGCTTCATTTCCTTCTTGATTTTGATTTCAGAATATGATTGTTTTCTTCACTGAAACCAATATAGCCTCCATTCTAGTCAAAACCATGTAAGTTTGAAATGTTTCAATTAACCAATGCTTCAGAACAGAGCTCTAATTATACTGGTTTCATACGAACTAGACTAGAAATTATGGAAACCAAGAATAGGTATCTTTGTATTGAAATTGAGTGGAAGAATGAAGAATAGTCAGCCATTCGAGAGATCTGAACTCTCCACTTTTCAAATTTTCAAATCAAGTGCCTCCTAATGCCCTCTCCCCCTCTTTATATTATCCTTAACTCTTCTAACTAAATAACTGCAGTCAGTTAATTGTTGACGCTGTTACAAGGGTCTAATTCCCTGTTTCCTTTTGATTCCTCTGACTATATATCCCTTCCTAGTGGGGGGTCCTAACATATATCAGTTCTATTTCTCCTACAATAGACCCCCTATTACAAATGTATTGGCAATAAAAGACCGCGCGGAGATTAGATAAGAGGTGATTGAATTGCTGACCCCTGAATTGAACAGTATTGGAGTCAAAAAATTGTTTGGGGATGGTAGCAAGCAAAGTTCAGCAGGGAGGGTGGCGTGTAACATTTATTGGCAGTTAAGGGTGCGTGAAAATACATGACTGTGAGATTGACACGGCTGAAGGGATGACAGATGAACTACTTTAAACCTAGTGCAGACAACCCAGGTTCAATGATTGGCGGACGACCAGATAGCAAGGATAGCAGTTGGAGACGGAGTAACACTTACACTCCCTCTTTTATAGTCTTAAAAAATAGATAGCAAGGGCATCGGTTATGATTTTTGTTTTGAAGAGTTTACTTAGGACCACTGAATGTGTTTTTAATACCTAGAATTATGTAGAGAAACTTGAGAAAATACCCATAAAGTGATATGAATCGCTTGGAATGAACTCGGCCATTTAGGATTATATATATAGTATTAAAAAATAGAGTTCCTAGAAAGCTAATGGTAAATGGTTCCAATCACAATGATATTTGGAACAGTTACAAAGTCTGTACCAGCCAGAACTACATTACAAATAACATGTATGTGGAATAAGATGTTAAGTATTTTAAAATAACCTAAAAGCACCCAAGGGAAATGTAACTAGTTACTAGTCTAAGTCAAAACAAAACTGTTTTCAAACTTTATTTAAAAATTTATACAATTGCAGCAAGTGTATCAGCAAAATTTTAACTTGGCTCTTCAGCACGAAATGCCAATAGAATTAGAAAGCATTAACTAGATTTTACTATATTAACCCACATCCTCTTAAAGTCGCAAGTTAAAGCAAGATATCCAATGTCAATCTGACCAAAAAGATCCATAGAGAAACTAATGATTTTGTATGTGGGTGTAAATGTTTATGATCCTTCAGATCCATAGAGGAACATAATTGTAGATGATGCTCTTTTGCCTACATTCACATAACACAAAATACAAGCCAATATAATCTAACATCCATGAAATTAACATGTCTAACCTTGCTACAGTGGTAATTACACCAATTGCCACAAGAAAACATCCAAGTAGTTGGTTGACTTTATATCTCCTCCCAAGAAAAATAGATGACAGAAGAATTTGCCACACAAGAAAAGTCTGCAATAAAATTGTAGGACTTATTTACTTTTCACGTGAAATGTAGCAAGTTGCTTACGGATGAGCTAAATAATGTATAGAAACTAACCTAAGTTGGTTTAAGTCGCAATCTTTGAACCAAAATTTAAATTTTAACCAATTTTGACTGTTAAGATCAGGATGGTTGGGTTATTTCATCATGTTTCAAGGAAATTGTTTTATACCTAGGACAACTTGACCAGTCATCAGGCAAAACATACATCCAAAGGCATTGGTCTTGTTTCTTTGGGTAGAAAGTACAAATGGCCAACTTATCAGAGCATGTCAAGTGGATCAACACTAGTAGTATTTTTGGAATTTTATGAAACAATAGACCTTACACAATGTAGTAACTAAATGTGGAGATTACACCAGTTTAAGCCAGGCCTATCTAATCCTCCTAAGGCTTTGTTTGCGAGTTTGGAGGGGAGGGGAGGGAATGGTTTTGAAAAAAAGGAAGAAACAAGTGGAAGGAATAGAGAAGTTTGGGAGGGAATGAGGTAGTAGACAGAAGGAGCTTTTCGCAAAATAATGTAGCTCCAGGGGATGTTCAAATTCATCTTTTGAACAATTATTGGACATAGGGTGTTAGGACTTGTTTTGTACCAAATCAAAACTTGTGTAACACGCACATACACAAGGTGATGCATGTTTTCTATATGTTAATTTGTTTGACTATGATGTGTGATTAATGTAACTAACCACGCCTATTTTTTTATTTATGAACAATATACACACATCTATGACCTATGTTAAAGAACACCTACTCAATTACCTAACTGACCATTATTAATAGCGACAAAACATTACTTAGAATAAGGACATCACAATATTTGGCAGAGAGAAATCGAATGCTGATGACTGTTACCTGAGACAAGATTGGAATTGATGCGCCCGATAGCATTGCTGATAGAACATAAAGAGAAACAAACAATTAAATGAAATTCAGACATTTACATATTTATAAACAAGTTTTACAATCCAATGATAGTACTATTGACTAATTATCTGCTACAATATCTACGAGATAGGATAGAGGCGGTCACTGGTCCGTCCAAGATGCTTCACAAATTAGAGTTGAAGGCAAACACCACACAATGTTTAAAATGAAAATAAGAATCTTAAAAAAACCAATCAATTCTAATATTTAAAATATATGCTCAACTTATCCAAAAAAGCTAACTAAAACCGCATAAAGCAATAATTTTGGAATAAAAAAGTGTTGATATTATATAAACATTTAATGCTATACATTGCCAATACAGTACTGTGAAAGCATAAATTGCTAATGATATATTCTACCAACCACAGCTGTTTTTTTATTATAGTTAACTATGTCTTTTGTGCTTACATTTCTGCCATTCAGGAAGAATTAAATGATTAAAGGGGGATTGGTAAATAAAGGAGCATTTTAATCATTGGAGATGCCACAAATTAGGACAGGCTCACCTCCTGCGGCCATTCCTGTAGCAGCACCCAGAGCTTCCAAGAGACCAACAATTAGAAATGGAGCTTTTGGCACTGATAACATCTCATCGGTGACAATGCCAGCACGGTATCGGATATATAAAATAGAAAAGTATACAATTACATATCTGAAAAAGAAAAAAATAATATCAGTATAGTTAGTTATATAACCCCAAAAAGGGGGAGGGGGAACTCTCCTCCTTTCTGCATTTTATGCTATTCAACAACAGATTAAAAATATTATTATAAAAAGGTTCAAAATTGCATGTAACTTATTAAGGATTTGTTTGTTTTAAGGTTATTTCTAAATAAAAAAAATAAAATCAAACATATATTATTATTGTACAACAGCCAGACAGCCATCGACGGCATTCAGTATTTTTCTGAAGACTGAAGTCCTGTTATACTTTTTCAATTATTCTTGTTTTTCATTTTTATTTTTTTGAATAAACTCAATTATTCTAGTATATTAGGATCTAAAACTTAGTCAACAAAAAAGGATCTAAAAATTATAGTAGAGTAAATAAATAAAAAATACAACAAAAATAAATAAATGTTTAAAATAATTTCCCTTAGTTTGATTGGAATTTTTGAAATAGGATTGAGGAGACATGGAAAATAAATGTTAACGTATATAATAAGATTTTTGTAAAAAAAAAAACGTATATAATAAGAGATTAATGGCTATGCAATGATAGTGTAAAATATTTGTACACATGCATCCAATAAAATCACATCATAGTGCCACTTTGATAGGTTTATTCCTAAAACATCTCAACAAATGCTTACATGTCGTGATTTGATTGGATGCATGTGCAAAAAAATGTTATACTATCGATGCACACAAATGAAATCCATATAATAAAAAAAATATGAAAAAATATATATCATGCAATGTTTCTTTTACAACATCATTTTAAATTTTGCATATCGAAAAGATAGGCTAGTAAATAAGCAAAGCTTATGTAACCAAAAAAAACAAGGCTGAAAAACGAGTTACAACTTACATTAATAATTAAACAAGATTTATTTGACAAAATCGTAGTACTTATTTGACAAAATCTTATTAAATAATAAATATATAATAATTAATTATATGCAACCTCTCATCGCAAAGAATACATGCAAAGTACAAACAAAAGAAAATCAATAAACTAAATACGGGATGAATCTACGGACTACGCATTACGCAAGAAAATCAAACATCGCAGTCATCAATATCATTAACAAAAGTTAAATCAATGCTTAATAAATCCAAAAAATTAATCAATCAATTTTACTATGCGACATTTTATCACATTCATCGAAATTTCATATTCCACTCAAAATCGAACAAAAAAAAAGTAGCAAAAGTAGTGAAATGCAAAGCATTACCCAAAAGTTGCAAGCTGAGCCAAGAAAAATGGATACTGCTTCAAAGGAACCAACGCCAATTTATACAGCACCCGATTTCCGACGCCCATCACAACCACCGCCGCCGCAGCAATCACCACCTTAGCCTTCTGATTCACACCTTTTCCACCGTTATCCTCCGCCAACGAGTGTGGCAACTCCTTCTCATCCTTCTCGCTGAAATCCGATCTCTCCGTTGCGCCACTGTGTCCAGTCGCATCCACCACCGGATTCCACGACCGTCGCCGTAGCTGTAGAGAAACTCCCCCGTGCACAGGTGAATAACCGTAGTGGATTCCGTTAATCGCGGCGGAATTCGTCGGTTGGAGTAAGCGGAGCTGACCGGAGAGTGAGGCGGTGCCGGCGGAAGGTAACCGCCGGCAGAATGACGTCATAGGAAACAGGAATGTTGTTAGTGCGGAAATTTAAAATTCGAATATATAGAGAAATGGGAGATGTGAATCATGTGATGAGTGCTTCTCACATGGTGAAAGCGAATAGACTTGTATAAAAACAGAAAAAAGTTGAAGTTCCAAAGAAAAAATAAATAAATAAATTATATAAATAGTGTCACAATTTTCAATTTTTACAAAAATAATGTCAATTGACAAATGAAAAACAGGGTTATGTGCCTTTTTTCTTTGTGCTATGATGACAAAAAAAATCCCATTGATTACTTTAAAACCCAAGCATGATAAAAAAAATTTGGTACTACATAAGCTAAGGCCAAACAAAAAGAACGAAGAACTAGATTATCTAAGCTTTAGAGTACACTTTTTTCTTTTAACGGCAAAGAAATCATATATATATATATATATATATATATATATATATATATATATATAAAGAGGTGAAACGAAGTACAATGAATATTATACACATGAAGTGGAGAGAAGTATAAGTGGTACTCTATCCAAGCCACGAAAATAAGAAACTTGAGTACACCAAGGCAAAACAAAAAATTATCTAAGGTGGTAGCACAAAAAATGGGGACCTAAATATCAACCTCTCTCAAAAGTTTCATACATATTCACTACATACAAACGCGGAACCTTGAGCAAGGAACCACCTAAAAGACACATGTTTGATTGTTTCAAACAATTCTTCTACGGACATCACCTTTTCTTCAAAAATGTGAGCATTTCGCGCTTTCCATAACGCCCACACCACCGTGTGCCATATCATAAATCGCGCTTTCCTAAGATTTTTGCCAATATTGAAAGGGAAGCCAAATGATTTGAATGAAGAACACAAATCTGACGGTTGTGCCGATTGCAAACCAAGCCAATTTGTGATTTTGGACCATACCGCAAGTGCCACTCTACATGTCCCAAATATGTGCACCTCTGTCTCCCTCTCCTCCAGACACCACACTCAACAAGGATTCACGACATTCCCTAACACACCCCTTTGGGATAAGTTCACCCTGGTTGGTAGCCGTTGCGAAAGTAATTGCCATGAGAACACAATGACCTTTAATGGAGTCATACTAAGCCATTGACTTTTCAACACTCTTGAAACATTATCACTAATTATCATCGTCGGGAGAAAATTAGAGCTAAGGAAACTATAACCCGCCTTAACCGTGAAGTCACCCTCCTCCCCCATAGTTTTAGAGTATACTATTCTTAGAACATCAATCCAGATTAACTCTTTCAAATTATTAATTGGAGATTTTCAAACTGAAAGTTTTTCCTCATTTGTCGAGTCCAACTTAGTACAGAAGTCAGCACAAACATTCTCTTCTCTTAAAGTGTGACATGTGATAGAGATACATTTCAATCTAGCTTTAAAAAATCTTGGATGTTAGCTCTATTATATATAGAGGCATAGCGGCGGTAGTTATTCCCTCAAAAGAGATGGACAAATAAGAAAATAAAAAAAGGAGATTGACAACTAAAAGAAGAAAAATGTTTATCTTATAAAAAAAAATAAGAAGAAACATGTTTAATAGTGACCGAGTAATGATTAACAATGTATAGTGTTCAAGAAGGAAAAAAATCATATCTTATTTTGTAGAGTGAAGATAATATATTGATATAAAATAACTACTGAAGAAAAAAATTAAGCGGAGGATAAAATATATTTTTTTTTTTTTCATTTTATAAGAGGAACCAATATAAAAATCTTATGTGTAATTCTCTTTGTGTGTTTTATCTATCCGCCGCTAAACTCTTTTGAAAACCAAACACTTAGAGATTTTTAAAACCAAAAAAAGTCAACATAATTCAACTATCTTTCTCGTGTTTTCTAACCATCAATCATATTTAAACCTTGAAAATCTACATTCCATACGGACCATCTAAAACTCTCAAATTCACTCACCATTATCATCGTAATAAAAAAATCAAGTAGGAGAACAAAAAACTTATTTATTTAGTAAAAATGAATAAAAGAAAAAAGAAAAATAGATTGTGTATTTAGGGTTTTCTGGGTTGAGATTTGGGGAGAAAGCGTCATCACCCATCATTCCCTCTATTATTTGTGCTTTATTTTGAAGAAGAAAAAATCATTCATTTCAATGTCATCTCTCTCTTTGAGGACAAACTCACCTCTATGTATGAATTATAAAGTAAATGCAAATTGAAGTTGAAATTCATCCGTAGAGCATGCATGTTGATTCCGGCTTAAGGTTGACAAAGGAAATTGTCTTTTTATATGAAAAAATCAATTAATTTAATCTCTCGTCTTGAAACCTTCATATATGAGACACATTTTTTGGATGAATGTTTGGGTTTGTGGATGAGTTTTTAATTGTGGTTAGGTATGATTTTTATTTTTTTTTAAAAAATTATTATGTGTTTTCCTTCGCTTTCATTTTAGTCCTTGCCTTTGTGGTCTTAATTTGAATGAGAATCAGCATGTCATAGTCTAACACTCTAACTGGTCAACTATAAGTACACATCATAAAAACAAACAATTTCAACTTTTGAGTTAATATCAGATATCACTTTGACTAACGCAACTTCGATTAAAAATCTGTAAAATATTTTTTACTGATTCAGAAACGACTATGATATCGAATATCACTTCCAAGAACAAAAATGGTCGTTTACTCAAAAAAAATAACAATGCGCAATTAAGAGTCTTGCCACATTTCATTCTTCTCATCTTCCTTGGACGTTAAGTTCAAGTTTTGTTTTTGGTCTATTAATTTTCGAGTAAACCACCAAATTAATCCATTACTCTATAAAACATTCTCAAATAGGTCTTTGACTTCGACAAATATTTCAGAAAGATCCATGACTTTATTAAACTGTCAAATTTCTCCTTATGTTTAACCAATTACTATCAATTAAATCCTTATATTTTAGAACTTACTATCAATTTGGTCATCAAATTTATCTGTTTGTTCTCAATTTAGTCCATAACATATTTTTTGAAGGGTTAATATGAGTGAAATTTAACAAAGTCAGAGACCATTTTGAAATATTTAAAAAATCAGAAACCTATTTAAGAGTGTCGTAAAAAGTTAGAGACTGATTGGTGGTTTACTTGTTAATTTTCTTTTTCCTAAAAAAAACTACTCCTAGATTAAAAAAGGAGTACACTCAAACCTAATTTATGCTTTTAAACATTGGATGGCGCGTAACTTTGGATAAAACGAACGGTCTAGATTAAGTTACCACACATTGCGTAGGAAATACGTAGGGTATACAAATATATATACCACACAACACAACACCCAAAATTCACATTATCTCATCCAAACTTTATAAAACCATTGTTACCCTAAATATTCCCACAACTTCTTCAACGCGCGCTTCGATTCCCCCTAACAATCTGGCAATAAACAGAATCTCTTATTTGAAAATCGATTCTCATTTTACGCCGCCGCAAGAAAGAAGAGGAAGAGATTACCGTTTCAAGCATCCATCGTCATCGATCAAAGAGGTTTTCGAGATTCTCAGATATCTTTGTTTTTTTCCTGAAGATCCGATTTCATCGCTAAACCCTAATTGTTGCTGTGGCGTCTTTTGGATTATCGCTTTGCTGAATTTGGATTTGATCGTTCCGACGACGAAGATGATGTTGTTGCTCTCAAGATATTTGGAAGGAATCTGAATTCGCTGGTTCAAGACTCCTTGCGAAGAATTCTAGAATTATTCTCATTGTTGTGTTGGTTCGATTTGTTCGATCTTTACCTTAGCAATTTGCAAGTGATAGGAAAAGAAAAAAAAAGAGAAAAAAAATACTGTACTGTTTGATTTATTTTGAATTTTCAATAGCAAGGGTTTTCATTATTGTTAATTTTTTGTTCATTTCAAAGGCAATTTGATTATATTGTTTTTGTGTTAATTGAAAGAGTAATTTACCATGGCGGTGTATTATAAATTTAAGAGTGCAAAAGATTATGATTCAATTCCCATGGACGGTCCTTTCATCTCTGTTGGTACATTGAAACAAAATATTTTTGTATCCAAGCATTTAGGAAGGGGTACTGATTTTGACCTACTGGTCACCAACGCCCAGACCAACGAAGGTCGGTTCTCGTTTTGATTTAACTATTTTATAGATTAGGGTCATTAATGTTTGTGAGGGTTTTATGATTTTATTATAAACTATATTGATTTAGGTTTCTAGAATTTATTCATTTTGTTGATTAGGGTCAACAATCTTGATCAGGGTTTCAATTCGGTGCTTACTTGTACACTGAGTTCTAAATGTTGTGTTGTTGAAGGGGTGTATCAGTGTTCTTTGATTTATCCATTTTCTTGATTAGGGTGTTCAATTTGGTGCTTAATTGTAAACCCAGTTCTAAGTGTTCTCTTGTTGAAAAGGTTATCAGTGTTATTCTTTTGTAATATCACTTTAATCTGTAGGTATTTAGTTTGATTTTTCAAATAATATGGTGATGGAAGAGAGTTCACTGGTATTCCCTTTTTCACTAAGAACACTTAGCAGTAATTTCTTGTTCCTCTCAAAGTATAAGTTTTTACTAGTCCTATCTCTGTCAAAAAAATAAAATAAAACGAAACAGGTTTACTTTGTTTTCACTGATGAAAGAAATAAAAAGAAAACACTTAGATATTAAAGGCATAGAAACTTGATGCGGGAAAATGTAGTTAGGCTGCAATCTAGTTGTGTCAACTTTACTGCGAAATTTGTATTATGATAGTACTTATAATAGGCTTCATGAAATTGCACATTTATAGTGTTTTATAATTCACCTGTCTCTTCAAATTTCAGAATACATCGATGAAGAAATGTTGATTCCTAAAAATACATCAGTGTTAATTCGACGGGTTCCAGGACGGCCACATTTACCAATTGTTACTGAACTACAGTACTATCTCAAACCTTTAATCTAATTATTGTTGTTTGATTTTCTACCATTGATCATGCATTGTGTATGTAACTTTGTCAAAGTGGGCAGTCATCAATTTATCATTCTTGTTGTGTGTGTTCTCCATATTATATATAGTGGCAAAATTAGAAACTACATTGTTCATTTGTGAAATAAATTTTATTGTGTTATTGAGTTACATCTACATTTTGCTATTTGTAGACAAGAGGTAGAAAATAAGGTGGTGGAAACTGAACCTGAGAACAGTAGCTTACCGGCAGATGATACATCTGCCATGAAATATGTAAGTCTTCTTGCTTCTTTTTTTTAATTTTTTTTTATAAACAATTCAGATTCATTCCCTAGGAAATTGAGAATTTTGTACCATTGAACAGCCTGAAAATTTGGATTGGGATGAATTTGGCAATGATTTATATTCAATACCTGATCAACTGCCTGTTCAATCAAGCAACATGATTCCAGAGGCTACTCCTACTAACAAAGCTGATGAAGACAGTAAGATTAAGGCCTTGATTGATACTCCAGCTTTGGATTGGCAACAGTGAGTAGATTATCCCCTTTTTCTGGTGTTTTGTTTGGTGCATAGAATGAAATATACAAGTATAATCAATGTTATAAAAAAAAGATTCAAATTCTTTTGTTCTTACAATCTTACTAAACCAATGCTATGTTTGGATATATAGTGATGGGTGAAATGGATAGAGTCAAAACAAGATTTGAATATTTCACAACAGATTCATTCAGCCCCATACCCCCTCCTCTCCCTGACTCATTCTGTTTTGCCCATCAAAAGGAATTACAAACCATAAATTAGTTCTACCACATGCCTCCAAAATTTATTTTACATTAGATGCAACAACCTATGTTCCATCCATATGTCAAATATGATTTTTTTTCCATGTCAACGCTTATGTTCTGGGCTTTATAATGTTTTATGTTCACCCTTTTTTTCGGCATGCAGACAAGGTTCTGACTTTGGCGCTGGTAGAGGTTTTCGAAGGGGCATGGGTGGACGGATGGGAGGTGGACGTGGTTTTGGTGATTCTCTCTCTCTCTCTCTCTCTCTCTCTCCCCATCTATCTATATATATCTCTATACACACACACACTTACATTTATCGGTTATTTGCTTCTTTTCAAATATTAACATATTCACGGACTAATGCTTATGTACTTGCTGGGGTCTGGCAGGGTTGGAGCGGAAAACACCTCCAGAAGGCTATGTATGCCATAGATGCAAGGTGCCTGGTATGTTCATATCTTTGAACTTTGTATAACCCCTTCTGTTTACATAACGCTGGATACCAGTGTCAGTTTATTTGGCTTACTGGTCTCTTATTACATTTGTTTAGGACATTTCATTCAACATTGCCCTACAAATGGTGATTCAACTTTTGACATAAAAAAAGTCAGGCAACCTACTGGTATTCCTAGATCTATGCTGATGGTAAATCCACAAGGTTCCTATGCTTTACAAAATGGTTCAGTAGCTGTTTTGAAACCAAATGAGTGAGTACATCTTGATTCTTAATATGTCTCAGTTCTGTTATATGTTGACATGAAATTGAAATTCATGTTTTCCTTGCAAACAGGGCTGCTTTTGATAAAGAAATGGAAGGGTTGTCATCTACACGTTCAGTTGGTGATCTACCACCCGAGCTCCACTGCCCCTTGTGCAATAATGTCATGAAAGATGCTGTATTGACAAGCAAATGTTGTTTTAAAAGCTTCTGTGATAAATGTAAGTTTTTTATGCTTCTGTAATATATATGGTTTTCAGAATTCGAGTATTATACTATTGTGTCTTTAGAGCTCCTCTTTTTCATCAAGATTTTTTATGTTTTGATTCTCAGCAACTTGTATATAATTTTTATATTTATTTAATATTGAATTGTTCTGAAAAATCTTTTCAGGTATCAGGGACTATATTATGTCCAAGTCTGCTTGTGTATGTCTTGCAACAAATGTTCTTGCAGATGATCTTTTACCAAATAAGACGCTTAGAGATGCCATCAATCGCATATTGGAGACGGGCAATAGCAGTACTGAAAATGCTGGGAGCACTTATCAAGTTCAAGGTGATTGAAACGATCATGACTTGGATCTTGCACTATATTATTTGCTATTAATTTGTCAAGATATACATTTTATATTTGACTTTATTTTACAGATATGGAGTCTTCTCGCTGTCCACAGACCAAGATACCATCTCCAACTTCATCTGCAACCTCCAAGGGAGAACCAAAGGTTTCAACTGTTAATGAAAGAGTGGCGAATATACAGGAAATAGCTGATGAGAGAAAGGCTGTCTCTGCTACACAGCAGGTAATAGAGCAAGTAAAGATCCCTAGAGCTGCTGATGTATCTGAAGCTACTCATGAGTCTATGAGTGTGAAAGAACCAGTCTCGCAAGGGAGTGCTAAACTGGTTGAGGAAGAAGTGCAGCAAAAGTTGGTCCCTACCGACGCAGGTAATGTGGAATGTGCTATATAATTGTGTTCTTTTTTTATTCTCCCGTTAAGGGCATTGTCATTTTACTTCTTAATTTTGCAGGAAAGAAAAAGAAAAAGAAGAAAGTCCGCATGCCACCTGCAAATGGTAAGTCTGCTGTTTTTTTACACTTATCTCAGTATTAGTAATTTTTTTTGTTCTAGAACTTGTTTTACACACTGCTGGAACATTTAGTGTACCTAGGCAATACATAGGTTTTTAGTCCAGCAATAACAGCAAATAATTTTTCTTTATCATGCAGATTTACAATGGAAAATCCCACACGACTTTGGTGGTGAGAACTATATGATGCCAATGGGCCCACCTCCTCCTAGCTATAATAATTCATACTGGAATGGCATGCAACCTTGTATGGATGGATTTATGCCACCATATGGTGCTCCAATGCAAATGATGGGTTATGGTTTTGGCCCCTTTGATATGCCATTTGCAGGTGGTCTGCCTCAAGACCCATTTGGCATGCAAGGTTACATGATGCCTGTTGTTCCACCTCCTCATAGGTATGACTTCAGCCTTTCCTCTGCTATCATATCCCCCTCTCCCTGCTCTCTCTCTCTCTCTCTCTCTCTCTCTCTCTCTCTCTCTCTCTCTCTCTATCTGACACACACACACACACAATATCTGGGGAATTATGCCTTGTTGAATGCTGAGGGAGGGATTTTAGAGTTAACACCAATAGTAAATGTGGTTACATGTTTGTCTGTATAGATGGATACACTGTTCTCTAAAATGCCATTTTGTAATATTTAATAAATATCACCATGTTCAGGGATTTTGCTGACTTCAGTATGGGGATGAATGTTCCACCTCCTGTTATGAATATGAATAGAGAGGAGTTTGAAGCTCGGAAAGCTAATATGAGGAGGAAGCAAGAAAATGAGAGATTGGGTGAAAGGTACTACTAATGGAACTTTTCTTGGGTGGCTTTGTTTTATTCTTATATTCATGTTTAAGAAGTTTGATAGAGTTTTAGCTTGCAAATCAAATATTTGTACCATTGTAAAATAGCAACATTTAAGACATTATCATATCATCTGGCATTTGGTGAAATAATTGCAAAACACTGCTTTACACAGGACATTTTTACTTATCATTACCTAGTGGATCTAGTTTCCAAGTTTTGTGCTCAACAGAGTAACATATTGTAAATGGATGATCATTGTTATCATGATTCTTTTTGCATGTAATAATTATGTAGTGCTTGAGACTCATCTGTGTGTTTTCTTGCTGCTTTTAATGAGTTTATTTCCTACATGGAACAGGGACTTCTCAAAAGATCGAGAATTTGGTAGGGATGTGAGCAGTGTTGGGGATGTATCTTCGATGAAATCAAAAACAGTATGTACTTTCTATTGTCTTAATTTTCAGCTCTCTATGTGGAATTTTATGTGCTTTTTAATTTTTGCGGGTTTTCTACCAAAAGTTTGGTCAGAAACCTCAAGCATGCAAAAGGACATCATTACATTAAATAATCCCAATTATCATTTTTATGTCTTTAATTATAGTAATCTTTGGAAGTTATTTATTTTGGCTTCATTTATTGATAAAAAAATAGTATTTCTCTATCATCTAGTTATGATGTGGTTGTTTATAAAATGGCATGTCTCACATATTTTATGAAATGTTGAAAGAAAACATTGATGAAATATTGGACAGCTGCATTGCTGCATATGATCATGGTGCAGTGCTGTTATTAAATCTTAATTGTTTCGGTTTCACAATCTCGGGATCATTTATTCAAACCATGGTTTATGGACATGATTTGAAGCATTCTGAAATTGTGTAAACTAAGTTTTAAATTGATTCATCGAAGATAAATGGTTTTTTTCTCCCCCTTTATGCAAATGTTTCATTAATTAATAATGCTAGATGAATATCATTTTTTTTTAAAGAAAAATATCTCAAATTAATTATGATTACTATTGATTGGAGAAAAGGTATTGAACTGGTGATTCTTTAGCTCTTGGTAAATCAATCTGCTTTGGGTCACTTTCGGTGTTCTAAAAAATCTATTCAATGGGATTTGTTTACAAGCATACATTATTGTTAATCTAATCTTTCATCCTTTTCAAATTCCAAACCTTTTCAAACCTCTTGTTTTTCGGTGTCTTGATTTTTTCTATAGATTTCCTATGTCAACCTACATTCCTTCATTTCATCCGAATTTCTTTTGCCATCCAACCAAATCAGATTTCTCGCGTGTTCTACAAAATTATCAAAATACCCTTTGTTTGCTACTTAAGTAGCGAATATTGTAAAAAGGAAAAATTTGAGGGGAAAAAACACCCTTCTTTACACGTCCGCTACTTAAGTAGCGCAAGAGTAAAATAGGGAACTAGTAGGGCGTGGAAGAAGGTGGCAAAAAAACTCTCATTCCATAGTTCAAGCATTTGGGCCCAACCACTTCTATGAGAAAGATTCTCTTCTCCCCCCCCCCCCCCCCCCCCGACTCTTTTTAACCCCCCAATATTTCGATTTTACCTCTGTACAAAAATTTCGAAACGTGTTTTTCGAATTTTTTCTAGTTCAAATTCATCCGAAAACTTCGGAAAATACATTCTGAAGTTCGTATTCAATGCAAAAAAACTTTGGAAAACACGTTCCAAATTTTCAAATTCCATTCAACATGCCTTCATTCAAAGGTTCACCTCCATCCAATGCCTTTGCTGAAGTGATCGCCAGAGAACAAAATGAATGATCATTCATTCGATTTGTGTTCTTGAAATGTCTTGTTGCAATTAGTCCATTTAATGCGATTCCTATTTTCTATGGCACACCAACAACATCTTATGTTATATCGATCACATCCAATTACTAGGGTTTTACTTTCTCGCATACCAATGTAGTGTTGTTGTCTAGTTATATAGTTTTAAATGCGAGTAGCCTAAATTGATATGTTGCGATGATATCTACATCTAATCGATCTTTTATTAGTAGGATAATTTTGCCTCTTATTAAAAAAACACACCTTGTGAAAATCTTTTTTAAAGAAACCAAGACATAAATCTTTAGTTCTTTTAGCTTTTTAGTTTTGTGCCAAAATGTTTGTCCCTTTAAGAAAGCTAAGACACAATTAATCACACCTTACCATTTACACTTTTACAAAAAATAAAATATTTATTAAATGGAATTTCTCTTTTTTAATAAAGGGTAAAAATGACTTTAACTTGTCAATCTTTGTTATTTCTTAATCCAAATGCAAAACTCTAAAAAATCCAAAATTTTGGAACCAAGGGAGTATGACAAAAATCAAACAAATTTATAGTACAAAATATAAAATTACACGGGGCAAAAATTATGTTGTATTTGTAAAAATTTACAACAAACTTTTTGAATTGTGTACTTGTTCTCAATTTTTTATAGTATACAATAATAGTCCACTTGGTGTTTTAAAAGTTGATTTTTGAATAATGTTTTTTTGGTACATAAATATATTAAATTGTACATTTGATAATGCGATACGTGGGCCCAATGTTACTATGATTGGGTTTTCTAATAGATTATATTTCAAGATATATTTTTGCACAAAATGTTATATTATTGTTTTTAATTTAATTTAGTAATTGCTGTAAAAAAATTTAATTTAGTAAATGGGTAAAAAAACTAACGGCCGAATATTTTTTCCTTCCATTTGCAGAAGTCAAATCCACCGTCATCAGGCGGCAATTCCACTTCCCATCATAATCATCATCCCCGTCAGCGACAATCACCAGATCGATCTATGCAAGAGGCGGAGCCACCGCGTCCTCGCAAACTAAAATCCGATCGCGACTACGATCACGAGCGTCACAATCACAACCACCACAGATCAGAATCATCCTCATACAGAAAATCATCTGAACCAGTGCCGAAAACAACATCTAATGCAACATCAGCAATGGATCGCAAGCAGAAGAGCAGCATCTTCTCCCGCATTAGCTTCCCAGCCGAGGAGGAAGCAGCAGCCATTACTAAAAAGAGAAGGAACGCTTCTTCTTCTTCCGCAACAATGGAATCAGCAGCAGCTACTGTGTCAAACGGTGGTTATTACGAAGTGAGAAAAAACAACGATGATTATGAAGGTAGCGACGATGAACGGCATTTCAAAAGAAGACGGTCGAGGTATGAGTCGGTGGATTCCAAAGAGAGGAAACAGCATAGGTGAAGAACAACAAGTTGGAGAATAGATTATTAATTACTCTTGCTTCTTTAAACTTATCTCTTTTGATTAATAAAATTGGAAGAATTTTGCAGTGAAATTTGATGTCAAATTTCAATTATTACGCCACTGTAATTTTATGTTTGTTTAATTCCAATTTACGTTGATCATGTTTGCTTCTTTTTTTCTTCAAATTCATCTCTCCCTTTTTGGTTTTGTCCGATATGTTTTTTTTCTTCCACGTATATTCGTTGTTTTTTTAAATAAAAAATAACTCATTTTATAAATAATAATAGAGATTAAAGAGAATAAAACTTAGGGGAAGATTAAAGAGGGTCATTCTATTAGGTTTTAAATGACATTATATAAAGGGTTAATAGGTCTTTACCCCCTGCTAAGTGAGCGTGTTTTGCGTTACCCCCTGCTAAAAATTTCTTGAAGATTGCCCCCTTACAAAGTTTTTTTTGTTGGTTTCCCTCCTTGAGTGCACTTTTTACATCGGTTATTTTGTTCAACCGATTTAAAAAGTTATGTTTTTTAAATCGGTTATTTTGTTCAACCGATTTAAAAAGTTAAAATTTCTTGCATCCAAGAGAGGAAAAGGGGGGAAACCAAAAAAAAAACTTTGCAAGGGGGCAATCTTCAAGAAATTTTTAGCAGGGGGTAATGCGAAACACGTCCACTTAGCAGGGGGTAAAGACCTATTAACCCTTATATAAATGACCGACAAATAAATACAATTATTAAGTGCATATACAATTGTTTGACAATCACTTTTAAACTTGACATGATTGAAACTATTAGATATAATCATCAAGAGAGCATGCTATAATGCGGTGTCCACACATTCAATTGTTAAAACTATGAAATGAATTACCATAATGTGATTTTGAACAATAGAATTTGAACTGTTGCAGAAATAAATACTAATACCAAACTTCTCTTGGGCGTTAGCCCTCTTTTAACAAAAAAATAATACCAAACTTCTCTTCAACAAAGAAAATTGCACAATTAACATTACATTTTAGCCAATTATATTTTTCTTCCCAAACAACCATGGGGATGGTTGTATGCGTTGTACTTTTACCTACCAAGTTGCAGCACCAATTCTACTCCATGATCATGTCAATTGCAAGTTTGCAAATAGTAGTTGGAACAACCGGTTTGCGCTTCCAAAGATACTCACTTCGTGTGTGCCAAATGCTCCATAAAATAGCAACAAAGCGAGCACAAGAGGCTTCTTCAAGGCTAATGAAAATGGAGAAGATGATATTTGAGAAAGTTCCACTCTGTCTTTGATGTTGCTCCACTTCATGCCATAAATTATATTTCTTCCAACATTTGATAACTTGTTGAGCACAATCTAAAACCAAGTGCATTTCATCTTCAACCTCGCTGCCACACAATACACAGTCAACTTGGCATGGTACTCCTCGGCTACGAAGATTGAACCTTGTTGGAAGACAATTAGAAAGCATTCTCTAGTACAAGTGTTTCAATTTTGGGGCTACTTTCAAAGACCATATTAGTTTCCAATCTCCACATACATGAGTAGAAGTATCTTGAGAACTAAGATTCATGCATAACAACATGTAGGCGGATTTAATGGTGTAATTACCTTTGTCAAATAACCAATTATCCCAAAAGCTTAAGCTGTTAGGATTAGTTATATCAATGGTTTTATATTATTTCTAACACGCTCCCTCACACAAGAGCCCATTGGGCTTGAAGTGTGGATAGTGTATAGGCCCGACCACCATATACTTTTTAATTAGAAAGTGTGGGGAGGAGGGATCGAACCCGTGACCGTTGGGTCATAGAGGCTCTGATACCATGTCAAATAACCAATTGTCCCAAAAGCTTAAGCTGTTAGGATTAGTTATATCAATGGTTTTATATTATTTCTAACAACCTTGAGGTGAGGGTTTCCAAACAATAGTACAATGATAAGCTTTTGAGTGTAGTGGAATCTTGCATTGTCATAAGCATCTAGAGGATTTAGAGTTGTAGCAATCAGTAATGGATTCCATGAATTAGTGACCGAATCAAAGAGTTGGTAAAACGATAATGATTGATGAAGAGAGATGGGAAAGCAATGGATAGAGAGAAGGTTGGATGGAAAGAGAGAGTTAGATGGAGGGAGGTGGATCAAGAGAGATTGATGAAGAAAGAAATGGATGAAGAGTTGCTCTGATAGCGTAATATCGGGAGGAATTATTCATTGTTTAAATTCAATATTTCTTTTTATTCGCATAATTGAGACAATGTTTCTTTCATAAAAAGAATGTGTTTTTTTTTTTTTTGTTGAAATTGTTATTCCTTTTGGATAATTTCGGAATTAATTATTTTTTAAATTTAGACAAATTCCACTGTGTGTATATAATTACTTTGATGGTTATTTTTAGAAATAGATGTGTGACACCCTAAGTGGCACCATTTGATTATAATATTTTATTTAAAAATATTTGTTCGGATTTAGTGTTACAGAATAAAATAAATATATATGTGTCAAAAATAAAATAAAATAAAAATATAAAATTATTACATTAATTAATATTTTAAAAATACCAATGAAATTTTAAAACTTTATCATAATTTATCAATTAAAAATTTTAAAAAGGAAATTCCAAAAAAAATATTCGCAAAAGAATGAAATCTGGGAAGTGAACAATACGTGGACTCTAGAAGGATCATTATTCTTACCGTGCCAAACTCCTCTCTTATTTTGGCGGGTGGGTCCCACTCACACACACCGCAATTCAGCAGTCATTCATTCCATCTCCTCTTCTCTTCTCTTCTCTTCTCTCCACCACAACAAACAAAGTAAGTTCGTCTAATTCTCCTTCTTCAAATCCCTAATTTTTTTCATAATTATCTTCATTATTATCGCTAATCATCATTATCATTATCATTTTTAGTTTTAGGTTTGTGAGTTATATGTATTCAAATAACTGACGAATATTATTGGAATTTCATCGATTGGTTATGAAATTATTCGTTTTCAGTTGTCATGTGTTTCAACCTAGATGTAGTTTCTATCAGATTTCACTGTACAAAAAAGTTTTTTTAAAAAAAAATTGAAATTACTTTACTGTTTTTTTAAATATGAACAAAATTTTACGGTGAAATCTCATTTTAGTTTCTGAAATTGTATGGTTCTGTTAGGTTAGTGACTATGAATTTAAGAAATCAACTAAAATTTCTCTGAAATTGTAAATTATATTAGTGACGGATTATGCTTGTAGTACCATTTTGAGGTTTAGCTAACAAATAAGGAGATTAATTTGATTCCACAAGTAAATTTTCAAGGATCAATTTAATTTAATTAGTGTTTGGTCAATTTAAGGTAGTGTTTGGACTAAAATGATTAACAATTTACAAATTTAGATATATATATTTTTGTTAATATCTTCACCTTGTCAGTGCCTAAAAAATTAATTTATTGATTTGGAATAAGTAACTCTATAATTTGGGATAACCCTTTTTTCTTTCTTTGGATTAGAACAAGATTTTGTGTTGTGGTGGCTATCTGTGTAATTTGGTGGCACAATTTTTGTACGCGATGAACTTCAAGTTTCTTGGTGACATCCCTTGGGTTAAACCTCAGAGTAACCAAGACTCGGTGACTCATTCAGTTCAAACCAAAGCTATTGCTTCACAAGCCAAACAAGAATCGTCTGATATTGATCCCAAGTTGTCGGGGTGGCCGTTGTCCTTCTTTTCATTGTTTCCATGGGCAAATAATGTTGGAGAAAAATTCCAAAGACCAACTACTATCAACAAAGAGCTGAAGAGACATGCACAAAATCGCGAAAATGTTGTTGGAAAAGATAACATGGTTACCCCTTTGCGTTTTAGGCCATATGTTTGTAAGGTTCCATGGCATACTGGGGCTAGAGCATTTTTTTCTCAGTTGTTCCCAAGATATGGACATTACTGTGGACCCAATTGGTCAAGCGGGAAAGATGGAGGATCTCTTGTTTGGGACAAGCGACCGATTGATTGGTTAGATTACTGCTGTTATTGCCATGATATAGGGTATGATACTCATGATCAAGCTAAGTTGTTGAAGGCTGATTTGGCCTTTCTCGAGTGCCTAGAGAATCGACATATTATGCGGACTAAAGGAGACCCTCATGTTGCTCATCTTTACAAGACAATGTGCATTAACGGTATGCCTTGCTATTCATTAGGGGGTTAATAGTTTCATGCATTTCTGTTATAGGGATGAGTTAAATTTGAGCATGTTTACACCTGACTTTTTTCTCTCTTTGAAATGGCAGGTCTTAAGAGTTTTCTAATACCTTATAGAACAAATCTCGTAAGTCTACAGCAGTCTGGTCGAACTTTGATTCAGTTTGGATGGTTAAGCAATTTGAGATGGAGGAGTTGGAACTATCAAAAAGAATGAAAATTTAGTAAATTCCCAGGTTCCTTTATCAAGAGTATGCTTCTTATAATCTTTTTGTATATAATAATATATCCTATCCCTAGGTTGTTTGTAAATTGTGACCGGTGGTTGTGCTCGACACATTTTCACTTAACAAGATTGCCTGTGGTGGTATAATGATCTTCATGCCATGCCACAAAGTAACTTTGTTATTATGAAAATAATTAGCTTGTCTCATTGCTTTATACACATAATTTTGCAGCTCAATGCTTATATGTGTAACTTAGTGTTCTATATAGAAAAATGAAGATAGATAGTTAGGGCCTTAGTTGTAGTAGATCAAAAATTCAGAGATGTCTATGATATAAACATCAAAAAAATTTCATGGTTAGGCTAAAATTAACCAACCAATTAATAATAATAGTTGCCTTCGTGTCAAAAATGTTTTACCTGAACATACTAATTCAAGTTTAGATGTTCCACACGAAAATATCACAACAATTTCCGGGGCATATATACAAGTAAAGTCTGGATGAAAATATAGTAATTTATGGATAAATTGGGCTGCTGCAAATAAGAGTTTTTTACATTATTATTATTATTATTATTATTAGTAGTAGTAGTTTTTGTAAACTAAGAGTGTGTTGGATATTTCAATTAGGTTGACACCAAACACCTATCCTATTAAGAGTACATACAAATTTAAATTTAATATATTTAAAGTATATTGCTCTTGTAATTCAACATAGTTGTACCGTGGTTCAACAATATATGAAATCTTTGAGAGACTCTTGGACTAACATGATTGAAGTTGATTAAACAATTTTAGCCGATGGGTTTAAAGAAAAAGAACTAGCAAAAACATCAGGTTGATGCTAGCAAAGAGAATTACCCTACCAAATTTAGGGTATGTACTTTCAAAGATTTTCATTTAAAGAGTTGATTTTTTTTTTCTTTCGCTTTTTGCTTTCTTTGAGGGTTTTTCCTTATGTCCCCCTTTTATGTACTTTTTTTCGCCTTTTATGCCAAATAAAAAACATTGTTATGGAATATCATTTTATATACAATACAATTTGTTTAGGTAAAAAAAATATACAACAATTTTCTTTTTGTTTAACTAGAAAAAATATACTACATTGTTATTCTATAACAATGGAGAGAGCGATGGATGGAGCGAGGGAGAGAAATGGATGGAGAGAGCAATGTAGAGATGGATGGAGAGAGCGAGGAGAGAAATGGATGGAGAGAGATTGAGAGAGATGAATTGAGAAAGGTTGGAGAGAGTGATGGATAGAGAAATAGATCGATGGAGAGAAATGGATGTATAGATGTGGATGAATAGAGCAATGGAGATAGTTGGAGAGAGGTTGATGAAGAGAGATGAATGATGATAGTTGGATAGAGAAATGGATGGAGAGCGATGTAGAAAGATGGATCGAGAGAGTGATGTAGAGAGCTGGATGAGAGAGAGGTGGATGAAGAGAGTTGGAAAAAGCTATGAATAGAGGGAGATAGAGAGAACAATGGACCGATAGATGAAAAAAATAAAGAGATGTGGATGTAAAGAGATGGAGAAAAATGGATGGAGAAAGGTGGATGGGCAATGGGGGAAAATGAATGGAGATGACAATGTAGAGGATTTGGATCCACTCCTTATCTTTTCTCTTCTCTCCTCTCCTCTCGAACACTCCATCTCTCTCTCTCTTAATCTCACTCTCTTCAATAAAAAGTTATAATATTATCAAGAAAGAGAGTTGAAATAAGAGAGAGATAGAGAGTTCTCTCATGCCAATTAAGGGTAGACTAATTTAACTTCTTAAAAAAAAAAAAAGAGATAGTTTTTTTTTTTTTTTGAACAACAAAAATATTATTAAAAGATAGAATGGGAGAACAAAGAAACAGAGGATCCAATCTTCAATGTAGAGATGTAGATGAAGAGAGCGATGAAGAGAAATGAATGGATGAAGCGAATACTAAATCTATGTTAAAATTAACTACAGAGTATGTTTTATTTTTTAGTTTTTATTTTAATTTTTATAATAACTCATTGGTATTATAAAACTATTTATCGTAAATTTTATTTTCTAATTTCTATAACTTTTACAATAATTCATTGGCAAGGTTTGTATGTAATCCTCCTATAAATTTGATACTTCAACGAAATTTCAAATAAGGTCATAAGTGCACATGTTAAATTATCAAATATCAAAAATTTAATTTCAAAAAAGTTAATTACACAAAAGAGAATGTTAATATTTTTCTTAAATAAAAATGTTCTAAATTTAAATTTTAGTATTTTACAATATATTTTTCTTGTATATTTGTCGGTTACAAAAAAATAAAATTATAATAATTTTTTTATGGAAAACAAAATTATAATAATTAAGTAATAACATAAACGTTTTGATGTATAGCATCGCACATTTTGTCCATCAATCCATCATGAGTAACGTTTTCTTCTCCATTTATTAACATTTTTCATATCATGCCCATGCCCATGCCCATGCCCATGCCCATGCCCATGCCCATGCCCATGCCCATGCCCATGCCCATGCCCATGCCCATGCCCATGCCCATGCCCATGCCCATGCCCATGCCCATGCCCATGCCCATGCCTTGCTGAACATTAGTAACAACCATCACTCACACATGATAGTAACGTTCCATTTCCTTTATTTTTCAATCCTCATCAACATGTGCATATAGGATTGATCATGAGCTGATCAGGTTCAGACATAGAAAGAGCTATTTTCCTCTTCTCATTAAATCGTGTTCTTGAGTAAAACCCTACTATTGTTTAGCTCATAGCTCTCTTCATTGGAGATTATTTGGACTTGAAATTTATTCAATTGGAAACTACACTAATTTTCATTCAAACTGGATTCTAGAATGATTGAATTTCATTGAGAATTGATTGAAAGAATTGAATTGAGTTTCGGTTGGAAACTCGCACCCTAATTGACATCGCCAAACTAACAACGTGTACACCACAAAAAAAAAAAAAAAACTATCATTTTAAGCAACAAATGTGGAATCCCAAACCAACTTCTAATCAAAACATACATACCTCAATTGCAAACGAGTGATCACAGTTTCTAAAATAATACTGGACAACAAAATGGTAACTCAAGGGCTAAGAAACTGATAGGCCACGAGAATCAATGGGGAAATATGTTTCAAAGAATTTAATGTCACGGCCGATTCCAACTAACACCCGAAGAGTACATTACAAAAGAATCAAAAAATAAAGTCCCATATTGTTGGAAGAACTCCATTTTCTATATATTACATTGACTGAGTAGTAAATAAATGCCACCATGACCATGATACTCCCCGAGTACAATCATTTTCAAAGGTGTTACTCCAATTAGAATAGTAATGTAGGAGCGAACTTGCATGACAGGCAACTCAATATTCGATCAAGAATGAGAGTTGAAAAGGGACTAAGCAAGAAGTTGTAAAATGAAAACCAAAACCTTTTTTCTTTTCCATCTTTTGATTAAAATGACTATCATTCATGACAATTTTCTAACATTAAACTGAGAACGCAATTCAGAGCTTGATCTCTGTATCAAGTAGTTTCTTTACATTGACTTACATATGCATTTGCTAGCGGCTACATAATGTTTCCACAGATCCAGATGTTACACAGGCACCCGTCTGCCTCTATAGCGGTCAAACAACTGCAAGTTGACAGAAAATGCCCAGATTGATTACTTCAGTATGTTACACAAATGAAAGCATAGAGAAATCAGCATCTATCAAAGAACTGAAAAACTTCTACATCATATTGATGGATACTGGTCCTGTCATTCAATGATTCCGTAGCTTGACAAGCAAACTGAACTAACAATTTTTTAAGACATTTATCAATGAAAAATAAGATCCCCAAAATCTATCACAGTTGCTATAGATTCTTACATCCATGAACATCCACTAATAACTAATTATACAGCAACATGCATACTGGCATAAATGTAAAATACTATATAAATAGCAATATTAAAATGCATATACAAATATTTAAATGAAAGGTAAGAAGACAATTTAACAGAATTGCTTACCGATCGAATATATGGCTGTTGAACAATCCAACCAAGAACAGGAATCTTCTGCAAGAAAATAGACAGTGTAGGCCAGAAGCCACTGCAAAATATAATCCCACCATATTAGTCTTTAGGTATGGAAGTACTTAATAAAATAATTTTGTTCATTGTTTAAAAAAAATAGTTTTGTTCATTTCAACTAAACCTGAAGAGTACGAGGAACCCATAAGATTCCACAATCATGCCCAAAATAGGCCATCCCATTATAAGAATCAAGAATCCTATACCAAATGAAACTGTCCCCTACACAACCACAAAATGATAAGTTGAAGCGGAAAATTTAACATGAAAGAAGAGCAGAGCAAATGGAACACAAACTAAAAGAGGCGGTAAATGCATAAGTCAAGTACCTTGAAATTACTACGTTTCATGAAGAATTGCATTGTGGATTTCAGTCCAATGGTCAGGGATACTCCGGAAACAAAGAGGATCTGATTTGAGGGACAAAACAAAGGACGTTGTAGAAGTTCTTATTAAGTGAGAAATCACACGAGCAAAATGAATAGAATTTAAGTAAGAAACTTATCAAATGTCATAACACAAAACTTACATTTCCCATTGCTAGCAAACCCTTGTCGAAGAAGAATATAACGCCAAGGAAGGAGAAAAATATACCAAAGCCCGTTAATCCCAATCCAATCTCTGTTTCATGTTCCAATTGCAAACACATATATTAGAATTGTAAATACAATTACAGATAGGAGTAGTAGATGTAAACTGTGAATGTTAAAAAATAACACTGCCTCGACCGAATTGAATTAACAAATAATTTATCTTAAGGAGCAACTGTAAGCTCTCTAATAAAATATTCTACTCTTACATATGAGTACATAATTTAAGATAGAAAAACAAACCAAATGATACCATCATTGCCAGTATAAACAAAAATAAAAATAAATCAGATTTCACTTACTCTTGCGATCATTCATTTCAAAGGAAACCATTTTATACCAATAACTCAAATGTTCAAGTGCTTGCTTTCACTGAAACAAATGATCAAAGAAACAAAGTCAGATAATATATTTATGAGAATAAATACTTGGCTCAGAAATTTTTACTCAAGAAGATCAAACTGCAACATCATAACCACAGTAAATGGGGTAAAATATCCTAGAAAAACCAACTCTGAGATATGGAAAATCTATTCAGATGCCAATGGTTAAAACATGACAGGATTTTTAGTATGAGAGATATATGTTGTTCAAAATATAGAGTAAACTACCATTTTGGTTATTGGAAGAAAGTTTGACATAAATTTTCCAAGATGTCGCCTTCATCTCCGAAATCACTTTCTCTCTCTGCCTAATTGAATCAGTTTTCTCTCTCTGCCTAATTGAATCAGATATTCTAAGCACTCTCTATTCAAAATAACCTATATAGAGAAGCCATAATCATAGCCATTTCCAATCGGCATTTTGTACAGAAAGACACACGGTTTCATTTTTAAGGACTCATACAGATGGAATACCAGACACACACACAGGGGTCCGAAAGAATGCAAGCAACCAGGAATTCAGTCTGTTCAAGCTTCTACAGTAGGGTGTAATAGCACAACCACGAAAATTTACCAAAAGAGACAGCAAAGCATTTGTCCAAACCCATAGAACCATACTTCCAGCAACCAGAGCAAAATCACTTAACCATTCCAAAACAGATCAACTACAAAACTAAAAATCCACAGCCTGTATTAAACCAAAAATACCTGGTTCTCCACTAATGATAACCCAGACCTTCACTCCTAAACCTAACCCAGATATCTTGTAATTATTAATAACATGCAGCAACCATTTATAAACACTAAACTCATCCAACCAAATCTTCATAAAAAACATAAATACATAAAATCGATTCTGGACTCACCACCACAGATTGCATGATGCAAAATAAATCATAAAGTATCCTGTATATATAGGCAGAGCAAATCACACAGAACAAACTACAACAAACAGCAATAAATGATAGACCCGATGTTCAACAAATTTTGAAACAGAACCACACTAATCTAAACAAAGTCATCATCGCTCACAAGTAACTTGGTAATCTTTGTATTCCTCAGACTAGAAACCCAACCAACCATAGGACAATTAATTTTTTCTCTACCCATAGACCTCTACTGAAAATCTTATTTTTACACCAAAGAAAATCCCTGAACCACAATTAATCTTAAAACAGCAATAGATCAGAATTTAATCTCTGCCTTATTGATCTTTAAAGATGTCCCCGAACGCAACACAAGAGCACATATATGCCATGTAAGACTCTAAAAGAACAGAACATTGCACTAACACCAGCCCTGGAAGCCGTGCAATTTCCATGCACTGAAACTGGAAATAGGGCTGGTTTCTTATTTTGGGACCAAAACCTTACGGTTGAGGTCCAGCAGTACTTGTTGATCTATAAAGGAATCCACGTGAACGCCAAGGTGGTAATAAGTAATAACGTGCCACAAGAGCATTTAACATGCAATTTAAGACTCTATACAAACAGTAGAGGATAGACCAATCTGATCTTAATTTCTTATTTATATAAAGTAAATTGATTCCAGACTGAATAATCGCGCCAGTGTTGTTAAATGGCAGCAGCAATCACAGAGTAATGTCGCAGATTTTTTGACAAACACCATAGCCAATTTGAGAAGTAATGCCTACCATGGCGGCGACATAGGCTGCAATGACATGTTAATATGGCGTATTTTTGGCCTTCTGCCATCAACAACACTAAATTACACTGTTATAGTACTCTACAATCTACGCACAAGAGTTTGAGTAAGATTTTTTTCATCAAAATTTCCTATAATTCAATCACTAATTCCCTATTAAGTGCTAAGGACCTCAGCATTTCCATTAATTAAATTAAACTTCATCAATCAGTATCTATTTAACCTCGGTCAAAACAAAATGCAATAGATCAAACCCAAGAGCACTTAGATGAGATGGCGTGAGTCTCTTCTAACTTAACCAAGGTCCTAGGTTTGATCTCTAGCTTGGGCATGCAGCAACGTTAAAGCTCTTAGGGAGAATTTGCCACCCATTTTGGTCCCACATAGCTTGAGGGATTAGTCATCGCAGTTGCGCACTAGGGATACCCGGTTTACACCCAAAAAATGCAATAAATCAAATGAAATATGGAAAGCCGAAAACAATTAATTGAAATTCAAAACTGACATTTATTCCCTACAATTAATTGAAATTCGAAAACTGACATTTATTTCCTAAAAAAAAATTCTCAAGCCACCCTAAAACACACCTTTACATCCCAAAGCCAAACCCCCCCCAAAAAAAAAAACAGAGCTTCAGTACAGAAGCAATTAGTATAAAATCATTTCAATTAGAGCAAAGAAACTAGTAACAATAATCTTCAAGAAACTAGAAAGTTAATGAAAAACCAGTCAAATATCGCATAACTAGTTACACTGAATCTTATTGCTTCCGAATGAAGACTTTATTTTCTTTCTATTGACTCATTCAGATTAACCAATTTCCAGCACATACAAGCAACCGCACGCAACAGATTCATCTATCAATATCTTCTCCGCTGATCCGTTCGTCGAAAACGGAAAACTCGTTCGTGCAAAAAATGCTAGCTATACAAATAATAATGACGACGAATTTCAAATCCTTCAAAATCGAAGGTCAAATTGATCCGAACAATTCAAGCGAAGATGATTGAAGAGTTTTTCGGATCTCATATTGTATCGTAGTTTCCACAATTGAAGAAAAAGGATCCAAAAACAGAAACAGTAAAAAAATAAAGATTCACAGAAAATTTTGTGCGCGAGAGAGAGAGATTACCGGTTGCCGGAGAGTGGAGACGGTGTACGGTGGTGGCGGGAGTGGTGGCGGAAGTTGGTTACAAAGAGGCGCGTGAGCTACAGTGTGTGTGATTGTTATTTTCACTGTTTTTCAGTTTCTTTGCTTAGCTTTGGTTCGTTTTGTTGGTTCGATTTGATGGTGTTTTAATAATAAGTTGCATAATACGAATAGTAATAATCGATGATGTTGTTTGGCCAATAGAAAACGAGAGTTTGTGCGTCTTCTCAACGAAGAAAATGAAGATGGTCCATATTTTAATTTAATTTTTGTGGAACCACGCAAATTAGCTTATTAGTTAAGATAAGAAATTAGGAGTATTACAATAGCACATTAATATATATGATCGGAAATTCAAACTCTAGACTCTAGTAGTGTTGTGTTATTTGACAAAAAAAAAAAAAAAATTTAATATTTTTAAAAGCAAAATGGCTCGTAAGAGTTTTGTGTCGAATTTCAAGTAAATTGGTTTTTACTTACCAAAAATGAATAAATTTAGAAAATTACTTTTGTCATCCTATAGGTTACCTGCGCGTCTTACGAAATTATCAAAATATCTTTCTGTGGCTTAAATTACGGATGTAGAAAAAATGAAAAATTTTAAAAAATATCGTCCGCTATTTAAGTAACAGACGTTATATTTTGTGGGGTGTTTTTGAGGATGTCCGCTATTTAAGTAACATATAGAGATATTTTGGTAATTTTGAAGGGTGCGCCCCATAATTCATAAGGTGGCAAAAGTTAAGTGATAACAATTTTGGGCCTTTTAACCAAAAGAAAAGAAAAGATTTGTTTCTTGAGTAGTATAAATAAATTTAGCTCTCAAATTTTTAAAGTAGCTAATTTGTCTTTCAATTTGTGTAACTTATGTTAAATAAATCCTTCTATCAAGTTTTGTAATTTCGAGCACTGACGTGTGACATTATTTGGTGATAGATCAGCTTCGCCTTCCATGTTTGCATGGATGATTTTGATCGATTTTCAAATAGTAGCCAATTTTTTTTTATTGTTCGTTGATTGTTGATTGTTGATTCAACGGATTTACTCCCTTCTTCCCCAAATGATATATATTTGAACCTCTAATTTCTGAATTCCCATTACAATATCAAATTCCTAATTTTCTATTCTTCAAAACTTCTTCAAGTTCAAATAGAGATGATGAATGGCGATTCCGTATATTTACTAATTTCAAAGAAAGAACTCAGACACGAAGTTTATCTTCAACCTTCATGGTTAATGGCGGCGACAACAACAGTAGGAATTGTAAAGTGTTGATGTCCGACAAAATGTGTTATATGAAAGACCAACACTTTGAAAATTTAAAGAAGACTGTTTTATAGTTGCCCTCTTTCAAGGTATGTGAAATGAGTTTGTCACTTGTGCTCATATTCGTTGACACCATGATTATTATATTTTGCCCCTTAGTTTATATAATTTGCTAGATGAAAAGTCAATTGCATTTTTTTTTTTGTATGAGGTGATGAAGCTGATCGAACTAGGATGTTTTAAAAATAATGGAACTGAAGAGGTATGAAGTGCAAGAATATTGATGGACAAGATTGATTCTTTGGTTAATTAAGGACAATGACAATAAAGATGTTTGGAAGGCTCAACCATGGGATAAAGTTGAATCTTTAGGAAGTGAGTTGAGAGTGATAAGGAATTTAATCAACATAATTTATTAGTTTGAATTCTTCAACTAACTACAATAGGTGTTTTTAAATGTTATGTTCTAATTGCCATATTTTTAAATGCGAGTTGAGTTTCACGTTAGATAGAAAAATGAATGTTGAATGTGAAATGACCCATGAATTTAATGCCTTAAGATAAAATATGGTGTCAAACTCGCTTATGTAGTTATTGAATGTCCAATGTGATGATCCTCAGACTTCTCATAACCCAACATTTTTACCTATTTGGGATCTATCTTTTCTATTTTTTTATTTATTTATTTATTTTTGTCAACTAGTCTATTAGCTAGAAATTCCACTTTAAAAGTAAATAAGTGGAGTGTTCGAATTCAATTCCGACTCCTGCATATATAATACAATGTTCTTACCAATTGAACTAAACTCTCCTGACATTAAAATATAAGCTATTTTCACTATTTGTGCTCTTGTTCATGCCTTTTCTTTTTTATTTTTTATGGCGAGAATGAGAGAGTCTGATATATGATCCTTGCAATTCCATCATAATTCTGCTTGTGTGACGTGATCCAAAAACTTCCCTATCACTATAAGCATATAAGCCACAATCTTCTACGATGTTGTGCCACCAAACTAAACCAACAGAAAATCCCAATCAAACAAGTAATAATATACTAATACATATCAATTACTCATTAATAAAACTTTGCATAACTTTCCACTTTTGTTTCTTTATAAAAGTAGCTCGGATTTGATAGAAAATTTCCATGTTGACGTGAGTTTGGAATTCTAGCTAGGAAGTTGGTTACTTATAAATTATGGGAGATACTAATCAGTTCTTTTGATACTTGTTAAGAATATTAATAATTTTTTTTAAAAAAATTTGCATATTTAATACCCTAAAAATAAGACATTAATATTAACATCTTTTTAATATTAATTTTGTCTTTAAATTTCTTTTTTATATGGTTAACAAGTATTAGTGAAATAAAAGTAAGGAAAATATTATGTGCATATAACACACTAAAAAGATATATGCAGATATATTTTCTTAGATTTTTTATATTCAATTTTTCAAACATTAATTTTTTTTATTATTTAATAAATATTTTTTATATTTAACTATCTAACACGTGTCTTTAGAGCACATGTTAACATGACTCTAAAAGTAAATCAACTTTAAATATTTTTGTCTTTAATTTAGTCCAGTAATGTAAGTTGAGATGCCGAAGAAATATTAAAAATTTAGTAATCTACTCTACTTTTAACAAAATTTCTTTCTCTCTAATAAATTAACTATATATAATACTTATTACAAAAGAAATCCAACCAACACAACATGACATAAGGGATAGATGCTTAAATTTTTTAACCAATAGTTACAGGGTTTAATCTCCGATTAGTGTGTATGAAAAAACATACTGTACTATATTAAAAAAAATCAATCTTTCAAATAAATCTGAGTTAGTTAATGATTTAGTCTTTAAAAATTGCGCGAAAGTTTGGATTACCTAAAAAAGAAAACTCAAAAACCTCAACAAGTATCTAAGATAAACTACCTCTACCAAACATGTCATGCAACTACAATTGTCAACATGGTTGTTTCAACTTCCATTTCTCAATTTGAACATTCTTCCTTCTTAACCTCACTCATTCATCACCCAAAGAACAATCAAATCCACACAATGGCATCCTGCTTGAAGCCACAAAGCAGCAATGAAGATGACTCTGTCATACTCTTTTCAACTTCTAATTCTTCCATTAGTCCTTCTTCCTCTTCTTTCCACCATTCACCACCACATAGTTCATACAAACTTTCCATCAAAAACCTCACCTATACTTTGCACCCTTATAAAACCATTATCCCATTTTCATTCTCATTTTCTCATTTAACTCAAAAACCACATCCTATAAATATACTCAAATCTGTCTCTTTTGTTGCTCGAACGTCCGAGATTGTTGCGGTTGTCGGTCCTAGTGGCACCGGAAAATCAACCCTTCTAAAAATAATCGCGGGGCGAGTCAAAGATAAAGACTTCAACCCAAAAACTATATCAATCAATGATCAACCTATGAGTACTCCATCTCATTTAAGAAAAATATGTGGCTTTGTTTCACAAGAAGATAACTTGCTTCCACTTCTAACAGTGAAAGAAACATTGCTTTTTAGTGCAAAGTTTAGATTAAAAGAAATGACACCAAAAGAAAGAGAATTGAGAGTAGAAAATTTAATGCAAGAGTTAGGACTTTTTCATGTTCAAGATAGTTTTGTTGGTGATGAAGAAAATAGAGGAGTTTCTGGTGGTGAAAGAAAAAGAGTATCCATTGGTGTTGATATGATTCATAATCCACCAATTTTAGTCTTAGATGAACCAACTTCAGGACTTGATAGTACTTCAGCTCTTCATGTAATTGAGCTTTTGTCATCAATGGTTAAATCAAAACAAAGGATAGTGATCCTTTCAATTCATCAACCTAGCTATAGAATATTGCAATATATTTCTAAGTTCTTAATCCTTTCTCATGGATCAGTTGTTCATAATGGTAGTTTGGAATCATTAGAGAAAACCATATCCAATTTGGGATTTCACATTCCATTACAACTTAATGCTCTTGAATTTTCAATGGAAATTATACAAAGTTTAGAAGATTCTAGTACTAGTAGTTCGGTCGTTGTTGCAGACGAAAATGAAACTTGTTTTCCAAGTTACATGTGGCAAGAAGAAGAAAAGGGTTATGAAAAGGAAAGTTTTGGAAATGATTGTTATGTAAACATGATGGAGATACTATTTCTATGTTCAAGATTTTGGAAGATTATTTATAGAACAAAACAACTTTTCTTAGCAAGAACAATGCAAGCATTAGTTGGTGGATTTGGTTTAGCAAGTGTTTATATAAAAGTAAGAAAAGATGAAGATGGAATTGCAGAAAGATTAGGTCTATTTGCATTTAGTCTAAGTTTTCTTTTATCTTCAACAGTTGAAGCACTTCCAATATATCTTCAAGAAAGAACTGTTCTTATGAAAGAAGCATCAAGAGGAGCTTATAAAATCTCTTCTTACATGATAGCCAACACTTTTGTTTTTCTTCCTTTTTTGTTTGTTGTTTCAACACTTTTTGCAGTTCCTGTTTATTGGATTGTAGGACTCAATCCTTCAATCAGTTCCTTCATTTTTTTCACTTTTGTGGTTTGGCTTATTGTGCTCATGGCAAGTTCTTTAGTACTCTTCTTAAGTTCTGTGTCTCCTGATTTCATTTCAGGAAATTCTCTAATCTGCACTGTTCTTGGAGCTTTCTTTTTGTTCTCTGGTTACTTTATACCAAAAGAGAGTATTCCAAAATACTGGCTTTTTATGTATTATGTGTCACTTTATAGGTACCCTTTGGATGCATTACTGACAAATGAGTATTGGAATGTTGGAAATGAGTGTTTCTCACAAGGGTCTTCATCAAAGTGTTTGATTACTGGTTTTGATGTGTTGAAGAGTAGAGGGATTGATAAGGATAATAGGTGGATGAATGTGGGAATAATGGTTGGATTCTTTGTGTTCTATCGTTTGCTTTGTTGGGTTATACTTGCTAGAAAAGCCTCCAAGACAACAATATAATAAACAAGAATCCCAAAATAGGCCTTTTATACACATAAAACATCCAATTTCAAGTTTCTTTAGGCTATTTGTTTGTATGATATGATATGATATTCTAAAGATATATAGTATTTTATTTTGAAATATATATATATATATGTCTTGTCACTATCTCCTTATGATTGTTCCCTTTCTTTGATATTTTGAAATATGATTATATTTTTATTTGAGCTTAGTTTTTTTTTCTTTCTTTTCACCATAAATATCCGGTCCACTGGACCACCTAATTTGGTTTGGGGATCAGTTCTATCATCAAGTGGTTCCAGTCCCCTCCTGATCGCAATTGCGGGGATTAAATTGTGGTCCTCTCTACCAAATCCAGCGTCAATCACCACTAAACCAACTACCGATTGATTATTTGAACTTAGCTTTACTTTCACTTGAAATATTGATTCATTTGGTAAACACTTTTAAAAGCTATCACAAACAACTCCTATTGGTTGGAGTTCTCTAACCACTAGAATAACTTATTTGAATGAAAGACAATTCAATAAGAAGTTTGGTATGCAAGGATTATGTGGAAATGTTATGTTGTGCAGATGTCTAAACAGATTTAGTCTATTTTTTTTTGTCAAGCTATGTATGCTATAAGCTGGATTTGTAAATTAAGAATTGTGAAAATAAGGCTAATACTCAGTTCTTTTAATCTGCCGGGGCCCTTTCACCAATAATCGATTGGCGGATGGCGATAGACCCGTCAGACTCGCTTGGGGGCAACCTCTTCCTGACAAGGAATTTTATGACGGGTTTACCTTTTCCTAGCCTTTACCAAATGATTAGCGAAATTAAATCAAGGAATCAAGAAAAATTGTCATAAACGATTTTTATAAGTCCTCTCAAATATTTTTACAAAATTTGTAATAATAGATAAGCTCCAATAAGTCGACTCAAACAGATCCCGAATATTAAACAAGAGTGGGATTATACTTATTCTAGTTTTGTATAAGGAAAAACTTAGGACAAGTTGCTTGGGTCTTATTCATGATGTTTTTCATTAAAAAAAAAGAAGCAAAAATACTAAAAAAATTGTTATAAAGTAAGTGGAAATATTTCACGAACTTCACCAAGAATCAAACTATGACAAAAAGTTCATAAACCGAGTTGAAATGAACTAGTTCAACTAAGCTCATCAACAATCAATCATTGTTCGACTTTTTTTTATATGAGTAGTTCGGTTCAATTAATTTAACGGATTAAAATTTTTTGTTTTTTTTTTTTCTTTCTAAAACTCATTTACCTATTTATATTCTCTAGTATTTTCCTTTTCTCCTTCTCTAATGTTCATAATTATCTTCTGATAAAAGTACAAAAAGAATTCAAATGTTTTAACTTATTAATTATAAACGTTTACAACTAATGTACTCCAAATTCAAATTCTTTAGATATTGGTTAATAGGAATCACTAGCATTGCACCACGGAAACATAGAGAAAAAGAATAAACAAACTCTAAGGATCACATATAATTTCCCATTATTAATTATAGAAATTAGCACATTGCTTTTTCCTATTTTGTACAACTTTTTCTTTATTAGAAATAATTGCTTTCAATTATTACACTATTTCATTTTGGTCCTATGGATTTATGTTTGAAGATTTGGATGATCTTGTAGTCAAAGAAGGTTTCATCTTCACAATATGTTCATCACTAACTCCCATTTTCTTTGCATAATGACCTGCTTCAAAGAATCTTTTAACTGCTTCATCCATGTAATCTTTTCCTTGCTTAACACTCATGTCTTTCCCTATTCTATTTGGATAACTAGTGAATATATTGTCTCCTTTAAGCACTGCTGCTAGTTGGATCAATTCTTGCTGAAATTCACTGAGTTTTGCATCTTCATTTGCCTCTCCTTTTCTTAACTTTGTAGGAGTTGGAAGTTGCTCTGCATCAAAATAACACAAGCAATAATCAAACAAAGTGTAAAACATGCTACAAAAATATTGTTAGACCTGAGTAAATTCTAAGATGTACTAGTCTAATTGAGAGTAAATTCTAAGATGGTATCAGAGTCTTTCCAAAATCCGTTGGACCACTTGCTATCGGGCCACCCACCATTTATATCCACGCACCAAGCCCAATAGTGCTGGGCGTGAGGGGGTGCGTTAAAGAAGTCTCGCATCTTTTGCGAGATGGCCTGGATATGCGTTTATAAAGTAGAGGCAATTCTCACCTTAGAAGTTGGTTTTGGAAGGATGAGTTAGGCCCCATACCCGATTCTAGGTTTTTTTTTTTTTGTGTGTGTAAAATAGGCTAGTGGCGAGAATTACACACAAATTAAGTGTGGAGAAGTGTAGGGAATTGCAAGTTTGAACCTGTATCCTAACACATTAGATGTCTCTGCAACTACCAATTGAATTGTATTTATGAGACTAAATCATGATTATTTTGTTTTCATAAAATTAAAATCTGCATTTATTTGGATTGTCTCATTAAGATACGATGGCCTAATGTTCTAAACACATGAATGCAGGATCTTCTGACCGCACGAAATCCAAATTTAAGATAGCTAGGTCTATCATGGATTGTCTCATTAAGATAGGACGGCTTAATGTTCTAATTCTAAACAGGCGAATGCAAGATGTTCTGACCGCACGAAATCCAAATTTAAGATAGATAGGTCTATCAAATGGGATTTTGATGTTTATTGAAAGCAAGAGTAAGAAACTAACCTGGGCAATCAGTCCTAGGCTCTGTCCTGGTTTGTACAATACCTTCAAAGGTTCCAGCCCATTCATCTCTCTTGGTTAGAAATTTTGGCAAATTGAAGATTTTTTTAACCGTTGCTGAAATGGATGAGTGTTCATATTCTGAGGTAGGAGTTGGTGACCCGTTTGGCCCATGGACAACTGCATCAACATAACAAAGAGTTATGTTAGAATAAAAACACTAAAATCAAAGAAAATGGCATGAAATCAGACTGTGTTTCGAACAAGATTACCTCGTGTGGAGGAAAAGTGTATCAATTGAAATTAATATTCAAAATGTTCTATTTAATACACTTTGAATATACTAAAATTGTTGAATTACATTAGTTTCAATGTATATTATAATTTTTTTTAGACTATTCTCTATTACGTGTGAATTAACTAATAAAAACATAATTAATAATATAAATTACAATTGTAGTTATTAACCAATTAAACTATTGACCAACAACCAATAAACATAATAGTCTCTCACAACATGACAAATCAGGTTCTGTTGCTAAATTTTATTAGAGGAGTTTATATTCCTCGATTAATTCCGGAATAATTTTTTTTGTTTGAGCTTAGGTCATTTTTTGTAATAAAAAAATACACACATTTAATACGAAAATATGTATACATAGTTATGAAACCAAAAAGATTATTAACCAACAGAGGAATTTTCTCATTAAACTTATCTTTCCCCATACATCTTGTACTCATAATAGAGCCCAGAAGTTTCCTCCCTACTGTACAAATTGTACAAAAGTTGGAGTTTGGACAAAACCAATTAAAGGGTTATATTTTTTACTATTAAGAAACCAACACAAACAAATGTGTACCACCTAAAAAATATACCTCTGTTTTCCCCTTACATGCCTAACTACCTTATTTTAGTTTTATCATTTAATTATGTTGTTATCCTTTCTAACATTAGACTAGAGAACAAATTTCAATACCAACGGTTGTTGGTTTGTATCTCCCTACAAAGTGAAGAACCATAGTTGTAACCTATAGGAGTTCATTTTTTTTTCCAACAACTCTACAAAATTGTCTCCCCTAAAATGAGATGAATGAATTGTCAAATTACTTGGATTTCACTTTAAAAATCTAGCTCATAACATGAGGGTGTCCAACTACATGTATACATCTAACAGTCGAGAAACCTCGACAATGTAAGACTCAATACAACTTCAATATAAAAAAATAATTGAAATTGTTTTGATCCAAAGCCTAAATCGGAAGGAGCTCACAACCCACAACCACCAAAAAGGATCAACGGCGTCTTGTGATTCACATTGTATCCCAAAGCGGATGAGGCTAATAGATTTTTCACCTAATTCCCCTCCAAGAATCTCTATAAATATATAAAAACTCAAATCTCTCAAATATACATCATTCTAACTACAAACTCTATTTCAGTTCACCACTCGCCTTGACATCGGAGTTCTTATAGGTACAAATCCACTAAGGGCCGGCTCAACATATGTTGAGGCCTAAAACAAAAATTTAAATGAGGCTTTTTTTAAAAAAAGCATTTGTATAAAAAAAAAATTAAAATATTAGTCTTTTTATACAAAGATTACCTATGCTAAAAAATTTGTTTTCTTAATATTATTTTAATTATTTTTTCTTCTAATTGTAATATATATATATATTTTTTTTATCCTAATTGTAATATATATATATATATATATATATATATATAGAGAGAGAGAGAGAGAGAGAGAGAGAGAGAGAGAGAGGCATTGTATCATTTAAATAAAATTATGTGTATCATTCTTATGTTATTATTTTGCACTTTACATTTATGATAGTAAAAATACACTAATAGTTAATAATGGTAAATTAGAAAACCACGATCCTATATTTTTTCAAAAGGATAATTCAATTTCTCTCATCTATTATATTTTATTAATTTATATAAATTATTTAATTGTGCCGGTTATTGTGAAATAAAAGGTGTATATTTTATCTTTATTATAAACTTTTATACTTTAAAAAAATACTGTAATTGGTATATTCAATGTATATTTTTTTATCTTAAACCATAATGGAGTTTTATAAATATTTTTAAGGGGCAAAAACATTTCTATTAAAGTTATATCTTTTTCTTTCAATAAAAAATATTAAAGTTATAGATAATTTTGTAAATAAAATAGTTAAATATAATTAACAAAATTATGAATAATTATAATAGTTATAATGAATCAGGTAAAAAAAAATAAACTCTGTTAGTGAATATAGTGGAGTGGTGCTCACTACAATGCAATTAAGGTGGTGTGCTTGTTTTATTTCTAGGAGAATGAGGCCTATTGAAAGAAAAAATATTGAGAAAAAGTAGAAAATGCAAAACGGAAGATTTGATCCTGTGACCAGGAAGAAGAAACAACAATATGAGCCTTTAACCACTGCACCACTTATCATGTTTTGTTCAAAATCCGGAACAATTTTAGTTATTATTAAATTTGAGGCCTATTTTTTTTTTATGTTGAGGCCTATTTTTTAGCCCAAATGTTGGAGGCCTATTTTTTAGTACCAATCACTTGATCTCCATTGTCTATGCATTATCCACAAAAATTATATTAATTAAAATGACACTAGCAATCACTTGGAATTTAAATTTTATCCTTTGAAATTATTAGGTCAAACTCTTACTATTGCGTCGACATGTCATAACAAGACCTAAGGTACTATAGAGGTTCAAAATCCACTTCATGCAAAAGATAAAACCTTTGTGTAGCTTAACCTATAAGTCAACAAATTCATAATTCACCTGCATTATTGCTACCCCACAACTTATCTTGCTTAAGACATTGATAAACTAATTTGCTTGTACATTATGGAGATATGCCTAAGAAAATTGGCAAGATATCAAAGGTCAGAAATTTCTTGCACTTGGACAACATTTTCACACTATGCACTTTGACAACCGGAGATTTTGAACCCCAAAAAGCATATGGTCCCACTCCACCACTACAAACATTATATAAATTTGTCCATTTTTTCTATAGTAGTGTGAAAATTAGATGGCTATGTATGAATCCACGAGAAGTGAAATCAAATTAGGTGGAATGGTGAGTTAAAAAAAAAGAAAATTAGTTGGGTTTGCAATTAATCAGATGTGGGGAACTTGCCAAGATGTTTGTTTTTAAAGAGAAAAATATAAAATATTCATAGTGAAATGCAATGAACATGTCTTGAATAAATGGCTCAACCAATTTTGTGATGTGATAAGATAAAGATAAGATATGAGAAAAAATAAAATTGAATCTAAAATGTGTCAAAATATATAATGAACCCAATACAAACCAAATTAATTTGAGTATATGATATTTTATTTTTCTCTATTTATTTTTTACTATACCCTTTTCTAAACTCTTGATCTAATAAACAACAACATCAACAACAACAAAATTACATAAAATAAATTAATTTAAGATTGAATGCAAAAAGAAAAAACTTACCAGTGCCTTTTTCAATCCAAGGTGAGATAGCAATAGTGGGAACCCTTACTCCCAACCTATTAAAAGTGAAGTTAAATGGTTCTGGCCCCATAATCCCATCGGGGCTTGGCACCCCGCGCACCGGCGTAGCCACATGATCATAAAACCCACCATGCTCGTCATATGTAATCAAGAAGAGGGTTTCGTTCCACTGCGGGCTTGCCCTCAGTGTCTCGTAAACCTCCTTCACGAACATTTGTCCTTGGTATACATCATGAGACGGATGATCGTCATTGGCTGGGAACAACTTAGTGTCCGTGTACCGCTGCTCCACAACAACGTAATTCGGTAATTTTCCATCCTTAGCATGACGCTTAAACGTTAAGTCGTATAGATGAAATTTGGGCACATACTTTAGCTTCCTTAAGTTCCTATAGAACAATGTTGCTGGAATATTTTGATAGTATATTCCAAAGTCAAATCCATTATCGTGGAGATTGTCGAAAATGGTTTGTTGTGGGTAGCCCATTGTGAGTAATTTTGCCACGTTGCTGGTGGCGCCACCGGATGTTGCCGAGTGCACGTAGAGTCGATTAGGCTGAGTGGAAGCTGGCACGGAGGCAAACCACCTACGAACATATGAAAGTTATGCTACAACTAGTATAATGGGTGGATTTTTATTTGTTTTTTTTAGAAAGAAAGAATACGATGATTTTTTCATGATATTGCGCCTATATAACTTGAGATAAGTGTTGCACCATGCACAAGAATACTTTCACTATTGATTGGATCAAATGAAATGTGATAAGAAATATATATTAACTCAACGGTGAAAAAGTAAACTTATGCATTGTGCAAGACTTATTTACTTGTGCATATTAGTCTGATAACTTTCATATAAAAATAGTTGGTGATGTCAAAAATTATTCTAATAGAAAAATAACAATCAACTTTATGGACCCGTTTAATGGTCTAAAATAACAAGAGAGATAATAAAATAGAACTAGCATATCTTATTTTAATCAAATGTTTGATGGCCTATAAACAAGAGTTTGATCAGTTAGCATGGTAAGCTAATTATGTTGTCACTTTATCATATATATTGTCTTCCTAGTTAAAATGTTCTCCTAAAATAGGAACTAGTTAAAAAAATGAGCTGCATATGATATTGATCTTTCCACAAATACTCCGATTAATTGAAGAAAATTAAAAGCATAAATATTTATCGTTTAATAATTTAAGGATAATTTTAGAAAACGAATAAATATTTTTTTTCTAATATATATATAGTAGTTTTTTACCAAGAAACTCCATAAGGAGTACTTTTTTATTAAAGCAAGATATGCAAAAATATTGTAGGAAAATTATGCCATTGTTTTCATTTCTCAAATCGATTTTATTTTTTATTCGATGCATTAGTTCCTATGGTTTAAAACAAAACAATAAAGCAAGATATGCCATTTGTACCAAAAAGAAGAGAGAAAATAATATGCGATTTTGATACCTTCAAGCTAAAGTAACCATCGAGATATTTTAGTAAAGAAATGTAATTTTGTTTGAGATTTAATAAAGCAGAAAAATTAGACAACTTCACAAAAAATGCAAAAAAAGTTAAGGAAGCGTTTCGTTAGCTTGTTTATAATTATTAATTAACTCGTCTTACAAGCAAGCACATATTCAATTTATTTTGGAAAATCATAAAAAATACTCCTATGTACTTCTACTTTTTATTTATTTATTGAATTTGGTTAAATTCATTAAAAATATCTAAATATAAAAGACACGACTAACATCTAACGTGGACGTGTATTATGGCTAACGTGGCAAACTGGCAGTAGTATTTTTGGTTTTTTTGTAGTCACGAGGCCACTAGTGTAAATGCACTATGTCACTTTTATTTTTAAAGACTCAAATTAAAATTTGTTATATTTTTTTCCTATTTTTTTATTTTTTATAATAGAGCTGGGGATCAACCTTACGACTTTTAACATACTATTTAAATTTTTCATCACTAAACCAAATTTAATTTAGTAGCTTTTATCCTAGTTTCTCTTATACTCCCTCTAACAAAATAATATTTTTTTATCCTTTTTTTTTCTTTTTTGACTAACAAATATGATAAATATACATCAATTTTATTTTTAATCATCAAGGTAGTAAAAGGAAACAGTTATTATAAATTTAAATATACTAAATTTTGTCCCGTAAACTTAGTTCGGTTGGTAGGACATTTGCATTATATATACAGGGGGTTAGGGTTCGAACCCCGATCATTCCACTTATCCACCTTAAGAGTGAAATTTTTAGCCACTATGCTACTAAACCAAAAAAAATAAATATATACTAAATTTTTGTTTAATCATATATATTTTATAAAATAAATCCGAAAATAGTATAAGATTAGAAGTAGTATAATTAAATTTATATTAGAAAATTCAAGCCAAAGAGCTTTTTTAATATAATTTTTTTTGACAAAAATTAATAACCCAAAGTAACCAAAGATTTATAATTGAAACATTGCCACTAAAATAATAATAATATTAGTAGGAATTAAAAAGTAAAATTTGATGATACATACCTATCAAAAACAGCAAATTGAGAAACAAGTGTCTTATAAACAGCAACATGATCAGGTTCAAATCCATTCATCACATCTTGAGACATTTTCGTTGTATTATCCATTGAATAAGCTTGTTGTGCGAAACCATTCATCGGAGCTGGATCACCTGACGTGTCTTCTGACCCGAATATCTGTTCCCTAATTGCTTGAAACGAGTGACCCGGATCAGGGTCCACATACTGTGCTTCGTTTTTGAAATATATTCGTTTTGAATTTGGGTCGGTTATTGATAATGGTGTTGATTCTGACCCGTTTACACCGTTTATGTTTGGGTTTAGTTTCTTCATCCAACCAAGCATGTGGTCGAATGAACGATTTTCCATTACTAAAATTACAACGGTTTTGATAGGGTTTTGGTTTGCATTGGAATTGTTGAGAACTAAAAATATGAAGAAAAATGCAAAAGTAATTCGGGTTTGAATTCGGGTACCCATTTTGTAGTGTGTGTTTTTAAGAAAACTATTACAACGTTGATTGAAGAATGGGTGAGTGTGAAAGAAAGAAATATATATATAGAGATAGAGTCATAGAGATAGAAAGATAGAGATAGATCAGAGAGAGAGAGAGAGAGTGTGTGTGTGATTGCGTGGGGTTTATTACCCTTTTATGTGAGTGAGGTGTTGATTACGTAACATGTAATAAATGGGTTTCATGGATTTTGTCTGTGTGCAACTGTTTTGTTACTTGATCTGAATCAGAATGAGTGCATTTTGCCGATGGATTTTCCTCCCTCTTTCACTTTAGGGAATTTCATTTCTTACTAATTATGAGCCATTTTCAATAAATTTTATAACTTTTTATTTGTGAATACTTGGAAAAAGAAATACTACCAATACATAGTTTTCGTGAGCTTACTTCAATTGATAAAAACATAATATTATATATATAAGAGTTGTTAAAGGTTATAGATGTTAAATTGTAAAAGATTTGGAGTTCAAATCCTCATTAAAAGAGAAAAATCTAACTTTTAACAGCTATATAATAATTTTGACCGTCTAAAAAAAATATACTTTAAGCTTATTGATTTTTTTTTTACAAAACTTTAAGCTTATTAGTTTTTTCTTTTTACTCAATCTTTTAGCTTATAAGCTTATTAGTTATTCCTATTCTTTTGTGTATATCCAAAACAAAAGTCGGAAACATATTCAAAACTCAACTTTATTGAAGTTTTTCTCTCTCAAAATAATACTGTATATGCTAGAGTGCCTTTATAACATTGATTAAGGAAATAAATATAAAAATAATGTATTAAAAGGTGTTGAATTCAAATTTTTAGAGATTTTTAAAATGTTATTTTTATTTTTGTTTTCAATAAAAAAATATTACTTTTGGTTTTCTTAATTAATGCTCTCACAACACTTGTTTAGCATGATAAATTTTTATTGTCTGAAATATAATAGAGACAAAAGTGTAATATATAGTTGGATAAAAATAAGATAGAGATTTACATAAAAAAAAAAAAAATAGAGGCAGTCACATGAACTTAATTTAATTGGCTGGGACATTACAATAGATATGCAATGGGTCGGATTTAAACTTCAGTCATCTCACTTATCAACTTTAAAGGTGAATCATATCTGACATTTTAATCTCTCAACGCAATTTCCTCCACGCTTAAAAAATCCACATTTTCAAAAATCTAATGACCTAAACAAAAATCTCATGTGAAAGTCATTGTAGAAGAGTTTATTGACCTAAACAAAAACAAGTTTAATAAGGAAATAATGAACCAAGCTATTAAAGAACAAGCTAAGAAATTTGAATGAACCCTTGATGCACTTTTCACACAATGTGACTTTGGCATGAAGCAAGTTGAATACACCAACATGACTTTATTAAACTCTAACGAAAACAATGTGCAAAAACTTGTGAAGTGCTCAATTGTGAGCAAAGTGTTGAAGAAAAAGAAAATTATCTTGCTTAATTTAATCTATTTAGTTGATATTTAATACTTTAATTAAACATTAGTATAAAACAAAGAATATGTACAAGTACTCATTATAAAATGACCCACAACCCATCAACTCGGCTCAAGGAAACGCCCCAAGACGGTCTTTAACTCCAAAAATACGAAAAATCAATACAGTTAGATAAAAATCACTTCATCTTGAAAAATTTCCAACAATGGCAAGGTGTAAATAAAAAGAGAACCATTTCATCTTCTTTTTCTCTCATTCACCCCAATCCAAACATTGAAAGCTTCAATAATATAATATGAAAACCATTAGCAATAATCTTCAAAATACAACAAAATTACATAAAATGTCTAATACGGCAAGAAACAGATGCTAAATCCAAATTATAGATACATATATTGCAGTATATTCATACACACCAAGATGTATAAGTATCCACCAATTTATTTGCAAGTTCGAGCTAACCACTCGACTTATAGAAACATGAAAATGAACCATAAACCACCCATCACACACAACATACTATTATGATCCTTATCGAAGACGCAACAACTAAAACACATGTACTCACTCTTCAACTCAAGTGAGTCCCCACAATACTTATATATCACATATTATATCACACATTCCATTATCCCAACTTGACAACCACTTCTTAGCTAGCAACTTTCCTAACTATATAGTCTGAAGCACTATGTAGTATCACTTGTAACCAGATGATGTTGTTAACAACGATTCTTACAGGTGCATCAACATGACATTTCCACTAGAGATTTGAATGAGCCATTGTAACACCACCAATCCCAGAAGACACAAGCTCCAATACGACTGAATGAATAGTCTTTTATCTATCACCACTTATCGGGCCATATGGAACCAGACAAGGCATTTACTTCTTAAGAACTTTGAACAGTAAAGATGCTCATTTATCTCCCTTCATCCGGGCTGAAGATCTCAGCATAATCTGTAATAATTGGCAAGAAAAGAAGTTGAGATTATTCAGAAATAAGAAGCAGCTGATATACTGAAAAGGTAGTTGCAGAGGCAGCACAGACAGAAAATATTAGATATTTACACCATGATCAAATCAGCCTCTTGAAAATACAAGATAACGATGTCTACAAAATGTATCCAAACAGAGGGTTTGATACTCCCGGATTGTATCATAGTGGATCTCTAAAGCGACGAAGTTGCCCGTTTAGCAAAAGACAAATTCAGTGCAAGATGTGGTGTTACTAGCACAATCGAAACTTTAACGAAGACAAAGATACCAATGAAATGAAGCATAGAGTGGCACTCACCTTTTGTAGTAGCAATATCCTGCAACAAGTCAAAGGCCAAAGGAACTCCAACAACATCCAATAATAAGGCAGCAAAGCTGGAGTTTGAACGAGTAGCAAAAGGATGCAGCACATTTGCAATAAACCTGAAAGGACCTCAAATACATGATTAGTTAGCTATCTGAAAAATTGAAATGAAAAGTAGACATAAAGCAAGTAGCAATAAATTGATGCCACAAACATACCATCTATACTCTCATACTGACATCACACAAAGTAACGACCGGTCCAAATTGATTGTCCTTGAAATTGCTCAGGCAGAGGAGAAAACTGCTGATTTCCATTTGTGAGCTGCTGTTGAGGTTGCAGCTGCTGATTAGAGTGTGATTTTAAATGCTCGTACGTTTGATACTCATGCCAACCATTCTGTTTCTCCACCTGAAGAGGTACAGATGGAAATTGTTTTCCAGGGAAAGGAAAGCTGACTGTCCCACTAAAGCCATTGTTACTGACTTGATGAGAATTTGATTGAGAGTAAGCCAGAGGACCATTGGTGCCTAAACCATTAGTTGATGAATCCAAATGATATCCATCTAACCAACCATAATCATCCATAATTGGATTCCCGCTTATTGAATCTGAAACAGAGTATTCACTACCTTGTTTAGAAGGAAAGGGACTAAAGCCAGGAGGAGGTCCAAGGTGCCTAGCAGGTCGACTGACTGGGGATTTTCTCAAACTGGCTTGCAAGGCTGATGTTGTCATCCCAGATAAATGATCGGTAATTACTGCAGGAGATGCAATAGCATCAACTTTGGATGGTATGGCAGATTCTGAAGGTTTTGGGAGATCATAAAAAACACCATTAGTATTAGCAGCAACAGATTGTTGAATAGGAATAGGAAGTGCTACATGGCTTGAGATGCCTACAGCTTCTTGTAGGCTAGGTTTCATTGCATGCCCATTCTCACATAAGCTAAGACCTTTGAAATGGTTACCAAGAGAAATTTCCTCCTCAATCCACCTTGATGTTTGCACTGGTTGCAGGTTTTGAGGCATCATACCACTAACAGAAAGAGGCAAAGTTTGATGATTTAGATTATTGAGAGGGTTGGAAGTAGAATTGGCATGAAATTTTATATCCCCTTCAAATGCTTTTAGAGCAGGCTCCAAACCCTCATGGGGAGCCCATGATGAGACAACCACATCAGCTCGCGTCTCTGACACTACAGGCTTGAAAACAATAACTTCATCATCCTCATCTCCCTCCATATACTGGTCTTGGTTTGATTGAACAACTTCCACCAATGATTTATCTCCTGGTTTTTCTTGCAGCAAGTCTTCTGCATTGACCATGTCTGCATAGGAAGTTGGAAGAACAAAATCATCTGAGGTTTGAGGCTCAACACCAATTGTAAATTTCTTCGCCTTTGAATCAAAATATATCACTTTCTGATCAACCCTAACAACATTTGCTAAAGCCTTCCCTGCAGCTAAAATCCTTTTGACCCGAGCATTGCTTTCCTTATCGCCATCATTTCCAAAGGAATGCTTCCTAGAAAAATCCAAGATAGTTTGTGCAGGAAGCAGTGGAACAAAACCCCTTAACTCAAAGTCCTCCGGCAAAGCAAGTCGGTTTTCAGTTTCCCCTTCTTCATACCTGCTCATGTTATTAAAGCAAGTCTCCTCCTCATCAAGAATTGACGCAGGTCCAACTAAAAGCAGTCTATTCAAAAGGGATATACAGTGATTCCAAAATTTTGATCTGAGAGTTGCCTGATTCTCATCCACATCATTACCTTTAGCTAGATCTGGATAACAAGCCAACCACTCAACAAAGACCAAGATGCCAGGTAAAAGATAACTAGAAGATGGATCACGCAGCTCAGCACATCTCTCTATTATGTAACCCATCAATTCAAAAGCTGCAGCAAATGCATTCTGAAGAAGAACAGCACGCTGTACAATTTCTGCATAAGTTTGACCTTCAGATTCCTTATTTGAATTATAAATTGTAAATACTATGATGCAGACAATTCTGACAATGACAAGCCCATTCTCAGCAGCATCTGTGCCAAAATTCAGCTCCTCAACTTGCCCGGAAGAGAGAAGTTTCCGAAGGCCAGTGCTAACAGCAGCAAGAACTTCAGTGAAGGTCTCGAGGCTATCAACAAGGTATAAGAAAACCAAAAAAAAGTAACGGTCAGAACAGATTAGTCACTAGCAATGATGCACCTAATAACATAGAACTGAAAATGTTCATAATATATACCTTGTACGAGTAAACAAGATTCCATTTAAACGGACAAATCGAGTGCAAAAGTATTTATAAGTTTCTTGTATACTGGATGCTCCTTCCATTCTAGGACTAGGATCAACACTAGCTGCCTTTGTTGCAAGTTTTGCTTCAATTTTTCCTCTTCCTTTGCCAGTTGGTCTTCCTGAAGATTCCTTGACCGCAAGAACTTTAGCATCACCAGGTAGCTGAGAGAAACTTTGACGATTCTGTCATTGAATTGCAAAAGTGGCTAGTCAGAATAATAAAATGCCAAACATCAGTCAGAGACAAAAACCTGAAAATATCAGTCAGAATAATAAAAGGGTGAAAAGTGAAAACGGTAAAAAAAGTCAAGATGGCAGACACCAAAACCTGAAAATAATCATAAAATCAAGCTCAAGGCCATATTAATTACGCTCCAATATGATCCATGCCAAATAAACAGACTAGCTATCAAAGGATTTCTCTTCTCATCCATTCAAGACAGGTATACATAACATTTAAATAAGGGCTTTAAAACAAGCAACATAATGTGAAATGTAAAGCCTTCACATTTATTAGGCAGTAGCATTAAAATTGAATGAATCTCATACTCAAAATAATATTAAATTGTGCATGGTAATTGAGATATAAAGATCACTTAGATGAAGAAATAACCAAAGAATGGAATAAAAACTACTCAAATACCAACAGTTTCAAACATTCTGGTTAAATAAGTGGATTATCACAAGCAAACCCATGGTGGCATTACCTTCTCAAATGCAACTATCAAGTTTTCTCTTGCAGTTGTAAATGGATTATCCACCGCCAGACTACGAAAATACCGGTAAATAACCACCAGCTCATCTCCAGAATATGAAGCCAGTAGAGCAAGCTGATAAGAACAAAAACATTAAAAATAAAAATAAAAATAAAAAAAAGGATTATGACAACTATGCACCACAATTCAGAAATATTAAGCCAGTGTTGTCAAACCCAGATAGCGAAAAATTGTGGTTTGTACAAATTACGCTATGCTACAATGCTATAGTGCTGCTATAGCCGCTATTTGACTATACTTTGTACTAGATTGCATATCGCTGAACAATAGTGGTTTGTTAAAATTCCGCTATGCTGTAGCGCTATAGCAATGCTATAGCCATTATTTGACAACACTATATTAAGAAACAATACAAATATCACAATTGTTGGAACAATGAAAAAACCTGATGATGGGGATTCCCACTTGAAGGCAAAAGAGATGAAGCTTGTAAGTAGTAGCTAGAAGCTGCGGTGAACTCTCGGTTTATTGAGTCACCTTCACCATACATTCCTTTATAACGAGCAAGATCACCCAAGTATATCAGACAACGATGACAAGATACTAAACCTATCTTCATATCAGCATATTTCTTTCCATCTTTCTCCATCACAATTCGATTGTCTGAATCCTCCAAGTAACCAAGTGGAAGCCCATATTTTGCTCTGATTTTCACGATAAGATCATGGTAAAATCCAGTTGCCTCTGAAAGGAAAGTCTTAAACTGCAGCCTTATTTTAGTTATCCGATCAGGCCGCACAGGGCCTTTCCCTCCCTGCGATGGGTTTGAGCTTGTAGAATTAAGGGCAGCATTGAAGTATGCCCTAAACTCCTCAATCCGCTTATAATGCAGCAGCCAAAGAGCATATTCAATATTGTGCTTCTCGGAGAAAGCATGATCCTCCAGAATTATCGCTTCATAATTCTCACGCATTTGATGCCATGCATTTGGATCTGATGGGACCCGCACTTGAGCAGACCTTCGGCGCTTACTCTCCAATTCGAGGTTCTAAGTACCAAATAATTGAAATGTTACAAACCGGATAATAATCTCACCATGCAAATAAATTTCATAAAAAAGAAATCAAGAAAACTGTGAAAAAGAACAGCATCTTATAAGGTGGCAATCTAAATTTTAAAGTGACAATCCAGGCTAATTAAGATTTCTTAGTAACCATCTTGTTCATTTAAAATCTTGGAAAATAATTTATAGATGAGCAGTTTAAGTATTATCATTTTCTTAGTTAAAACTAATTTATAGCTAGTGTAAGCTTTTGTGCTTAGATATTTAAAGACTCAGCGACTCAATTTCAACAGCATAAAATCATAAATTCAAAATACACTACAAAATTCTAAAAGAGAAGGAAGAGTATTCAACATGGTAGTCAAAATTGGGATTCTAATCCTATAATCGTACGATTTTATGATTCAGATGAACCTTAGCGATTACGTTCATACCCAGAATCATATATTTGTAAAATCGAGCATAATCCTCCCTATTAATCGTGAAATCGTGGAATCTACGATTGTCGACTATTTTTTCTATCGATTCAGTAGTGGTGGAACTCACAGCGCCGCGCTAGGGTTCCTTCTTCATTGTTTCATCGTTGCACTCGCGGGTCAGAGAAAACCCATTTCAGTGGTCCGGGTTAGAAGATGACCCGTTTCAGGGACTTTTGGGTTAGAATATGACCCGTTTCAGTGGGTTGGGTCAGAAGAAACTCATCTAGAAATTAGGTTTATTTTCATGGGAAACAGTCAAACAGGGTTTCTAAAGTGGCAGTAATTACACCTTTAATTCCAATACGTTACCACATTAACACTGCAGTAAATCACGCATAATTCCAAGGCAGCAGTAAATACGCGACCAACAAGCCACTTAAACTAATGGCTCATAAAATAATATAAAGTAATAGTTCTGGGCAATAAAGACTTATATCAGAATGTGCTGATAACAAACCCTAGCACTGTTTCCAAAATGAGATGATATGAAATTGAGCAAACTCCACATGGCAATGCAGAGTCATTAGCCCAAGAACACGGACTAATATTACTCATTTCTCAATTGTGCCAACCAGATTCCTACCATATTTTACCAAGCAGTCTGTAACAAATTTAGCCTATGTCTGGAAAATTAAAAAAACACGATGGTACCGCATGGTTACTTGAAGCTCGAATTCATAGCTTTAAAAAAGTCGCGTTTGAATTGGATTGGACCGTGAGAGAAAAGGACACGACATGTATCCAATAAACTATTACACCAATAAGCCATTGATTGTTTATCTACTTTCTAAATTTTTATGTTTCCAGCCCATTGAATGACCAAAAGAGAGAAAAAAGAATACCTTTTCAAAAAGGCGTTGCGCACGCTCCCGTGATGAGGGAGCAGACTTGTTATCCATCTTTACTATCATCATCCATCAATTATTTCTTGATTAACCAAACACGAGTTACATAAAGCCAAGCCTGCAAACAAAAATGTACACAAATTTCTCCGTTCAATGATTTCATAGAAAATACTTCGCGAGTAACTGAAATAACGAGTAATACAGCTGGCACACAAAATCTATCAACGCTAATATATAATATACCCTTAGAAAGTAAAACTGAAAACTAACTTCCATAAAACACGCAGATAAATTCAACTAAAAAATGAAGACCGACAAAGAACAAAATCAGGCATCAATATCGGAACCCGCATAAAGTACAAGATCATAATTAAACAACACAAAGCATAAAGCTCTTTTAAAAACACAGCAATACTAACATAAATTCAAATAAAAACACATGGACTAATTTGACTTGAGTAGTAAGATTGTATCACAGGGAACAAAACTCAAGCATCGAAAACCGAAAGTCAACAAACCAAGACATATCAAGCAATACACATGCATGAAACCCTTATAATAAATCATTATCCAAAAACCCATATTTTAACAATAGATGATCTTGCATGCCTGAAATGTTCAAATATCAAAACAAAGCTTGTCCTTTTAGACACACTTACACATGAATTAGTAAAACCCCATGATTAGATTATTGAAAAGGGAACAAAAAAAAATTACATTAATGATCATTCTAACCCACCCATTACATAAAAACTTTGGCTCAATTTAATTAAACAATACTAATGCAAATTGGAAACCCAAAACCTTTCCTTTATTCACAAATGGATAAAATCAAAGAAACAAATACGTAAAATGCAATATTAAGACAACACTCCTCAAAATTAATACAAGATCTACAAAACCCATAAACAATGGAACATTTTCGAACCAATCACGCCCGAGTTTACAACAAAAAGAGGCGAAATTGAAAGGCGGAAAAAAACTGAAGCGTGTAAAAGGAGAAAAATAATTTTGAAATTTCAAAGAAATTGAAACAGACCTGATTAATTGAGATGAAGAATGAGAAAAGGGATCAAGGCATGGGGATTGAAATCGAGGGGAGAATGAAGAAGGGTCTTCGCTAGGGTTTCGTTTCGTTGTTTGCGAGAGAGAAAGATATTGATTTTTTTTTTTCTTTTTCTGTTTGGGTCCAAAAAGGATGAGATTGGGAAATTCAACGTGTTTCTTTCTCTCTCTCTCTCTCTAGGCGGTGAAGCAAAGCAAACGACGGCGTTTAAAGAAATTGGTTTCCAAGTCTACTTTGACCACTCCTTGTTGGCTTTAAATACTTTTGGCAAAAATAACAAACAAATATAATTATTGAACTCATAACCTTAGGAAAATTTGATAGATTATGGAAGAAATCTTTTATGAAAGTAACGAGGTAATTGATGATTTGTACGATAATTTGGTGAATTATTCTGAATTCTGAAGTGTACGTGATTTGTTATATGCGAGTGACTATATTATTGATTTTTTAGGTTTGAAGAATCGAGAGAGTTTGAGAAATTTTGTAAAAACCGAATAAGAGTCTGATTTTAGCCATAAATAATTTCAGTATGAGATTTGTTTTCTCTATCGTCAATGTTGTACCGATGAGTTTTGCAGAAAGGGATGAATTAATGCCTACATAAGCAAGGGGAAAAGGAGTCACGAAAGCCTGTGAAAATGCGAGCATGGGTAGCAAAGAACCGAAATAATGATTCGAGTTTGCTTGTAATTGGTGGGGAAAAAATGCATCCAAAATGAGAGTATATGTCCCAATTGCTAGAACAAAATAAGTGCAAATCAATATCGCATCCTATAGGCAATAGAGATAATAACCCCAAGTTAAAGTCAATATTTTGTCAATCATATATACAACAACTAAAGACTCCAAGAATGACATTTTCACCGTCCTCTAAACATCACAGATGGTTAAGTAAAGTCAAAGACAATGTCTCACTCTATTATCCGGACATTTGTCGAAGAATTCATCATTCATCTATACCACCATCTATCTATTTGGTAAAGAGTGATCATCTTCAGCAAATTATTCAAATACAAGTGCGTCTCCAAACAATAGCCAAAAAGTGTTAGTTCAAATCGTACAAACTGTGAATGCCAAAATCGTACAAATCTGTAGATTTGTACTCAGCCACAATAGACATATCTCCATCTCTCAACGACGATTGCAACATTTTATTTCTCACAAGATATATAGAAGATTCACTCAAATTTATGAGTGTGCGTGAAAAAGTGATCATGTGCTAATGTAAGAGCATTGCATACTAGTGTGCATATGCTAGAGCACAAAAATTGTGCATTGTGCATATTATTTTTTATTCCATAATTGAAATAATTTTTCTAGTCATGAGATAGCATCTTAGGATGTCATTATTTTCTATGTTCTTTTTTTTCTTTTCCATTTTTTAAAAATGCAGAGCTCCTACACTTATGTTTCTTAATTTTGGAAAAAAAAATCTGAAAAAGCTTTTAGGAATAACTTTTCATTTTCTAAAACATCTCTAACAAATGGATCATATATCGAGTTTTGTTCACCACAACAACTTTAGTCTTTTGGGTGTACGGGAGCTTGAGTAGTTGTGTGTCTTGAGAAAGTTAGGAAAGTCTGACCAATAAATGTTCCTATCATAAATCGAATTCGAATTCTCCCAAACAATCAATCATAGAAAAAATTCATTAACCCACCTAAATCTAACGTTTTAATTAGAGTTGATTTTGTTTAGTTTTACTTATGTAAAGATTCTAATTATTTTTTACTTATTATGTGAAGATTCTAATTAAAATGATCCTAGCTGCATGATAGTCTCCATCTCCATGTGAAGTCTTTGGCTACTAATTCCAAATTCCTATCAACATTTGCACGGCCATTATGAGTTCATCAATATCTATTTCCACTCATAGATTTGAGTTTTGGGCCTAATTCATCATCATAAAACTGACTTGTAAAGTGAGAATTGCCTCTTATTTATAAACATTTATTCAGACCATATCTCAACCAATGTGAGACTTCTTAACACACAACCTCACGCCTATCACTATTGGACCTGGTGCGTGGATATAAACGGTGGGTGGCCTGATAGCGGAAACCTGATAACAGGTGGCCCAACGGATCGTGGAGAGAGGCTCTGATACCATCTTATATTTGAGTTTTGGACTCAACTCATTCTCACAAAACCAATTTGTAAAATGAGGATTGCCTCTTACTTATAAATACTTATTCAGGTCATCTCACAATCGATATGGGACTTCTTAATATCCACCTTAATTTTGTAGGTGACCTTCTCACACAATTCATATTAGAGGACATTACTTAAGCACGAAAAGTCTAATGTGCCAACCTCCAAGTTGGATCCTCTCAATTGAATATTTAACTGCAGAGGGAGCAGTTTAGATCTACACCTTTAAAACTCAATATCTCCATTTTTTTTAATTCATTATTTTTCAATCCAAAGGCTCAAATTTGACTGCAGAATAAAGTTATTGGAGAGAATCCACTCTCGCCAACCTCAGACCCAAAATATCTTGTTTGATATATTCTTCATTAAAAATGATAAGACCCTTCACTAAAAGCTAGAAACCAAAGTCCATATATAATAAAGTCAAATTAATTATTAAAATATAATATACCAATAATAATAATAATTATCATTATTATTTCATTCCTATTTTTATTAGTCCCTTTACAGTAAAAAAAACAAGGGAAATTAAAAAGCAAATATGTAATTCCTATTTATTATTATTAGGCAAAATTACACTAAAGGTCCTTTATCTTATTTTTCTGTAACATTTTGGTCATTTATCTTTCTTTTGTAACATTTAAGTCCTTTATATTATTTATTTGTAACACTTTAGTCCTTTTTCTTTTTGTTTTTTCATTTACATCCTTTATCTTTTATAATATGCACGTATAAACCCTTTTTTCTTATTTTTTATTTAAAATATGCTGAATTTTTATTTTTTTAGATACTTTTTTATTAAAATTCAAGAAATCCAAATTTTAATGATCATTGTTCATCATCTTCATCAATATCTTCATCTTCTTCCTTAAAAAAGAAAAAAAAAATCAACCTAAAAATTCTAAAAAAAAAGGGATTGAATTAAACTACAATACAACTTATTCCTTGTTGGCCTACCCAATCCAATCTTAACTCTAACAACTAGTAATTTCAATTGAATTGGGATTAAAGCTAAATTAACCCCCAGATGTAACTTATTCCTAGCTAGCCTACCCAATACAATTTATTCCCCTTGATGCACCTAAATTAACCCCTTTCTCGTTTAATTGAATTTGGGATATTTTTTAGGTTTAATAAATTTAGGGTTCATTAAAATTTAGGGATTTTAAATAACAAAATATGAAATTATCTATGTTTTTGTTACTTTTAGATCTTGTTTTTCATAAATTTGGTTTGAAATTTTTTCAGTTGAGGTATTTTTCCAGATTTTGTTTGTGGTTTTTCTATATGCCAGTTTTGGATTGAAGCTTGTTGTCTTCAAGAATTTTTTTACTGTTGCAAATTTTTTTTCTTTCCAACCAAGTGTTTAATTACAATGTTCATGCCAAATCTTGAGATTTCCCTTCCATTGCAGAAATGTTCTCATTACGTTGGATGATGAACATTGTTCAACAAATTCTGGGTTTGTTTAGTTTTAATAAAAAATATTTTAAAAAAATTAAATTATGTATTTTTTAATAAAAAAATAAGAAAAGGGGTTTATATGTACATATTATAAAAGATAAATGACTTAAATGGGAAAAAAGAAAGATAAAGGATTAAAGTGTTACAAACCAATAAGATAAAGGACTTAAATGTTACAAAAGAAAGATAAAGGACCAAAGTGTTACAAAAAAATAAGATAAAGGACCTTTAGTGTAATTTTGCCTTATTATTATTATTAAAATATTATTATTATTTAATATTGGTACTTACTAATTCCTAATTCCTCCAACTCAATACCTCTTAAAAAGTTCTAAAAAGTCATAATAACTCTACATCTCATCAATAACTTTACATCATTATAAATGAATCTCACATAAATATATAGGTACTGATGTTTATTTAAGAAGCCGGATCAATTGTATTTTGCTACAATGGAATACAAAAAATTTCAACAATGTTAATTTAAAACGATACATATAATTTATTATTGTTCACAAAATGTTATAAAATAGACTAAACTAAGAAAGACATTATTTCAAACTAATTATTGCATTCTTTCAAATATATTTTAGAAATTCTCCATAAAGCCAACAAATAATAAATCATTTTTTTTTCTTTTCTCCATAAATAAAATGTAACTTTTGTCAAATAAATAAATAAATAAAATGTAACCCACGCTAAACACGAAAGCCTGTATTGAAGTGCAATAACTTTTCTCCATTATTGCATGTGCAACCGAACGTTGGCCACAGTTGACTGAACAAATTTACAACTAGGCAATGACTTTTATATTTTCTCAGTGTAGAGTATGTCATAAATGCAGCCTTTGAAGATCATAACATCAGAATGATTGTATTCTTGAACTACATGAAATCCATATCCCTTTCTAACTCCAATATGGCTATCCTTCCTTTCATACTCGTTATTACTAAGCTACTTTTATTATTCTTCTTCAAAATTTCCTTTGCAACAGATACCATTACACAATCACAGTCACTTCCAGATGGAAGCACCTTGGTTTCTAAGGGTGGAATATTTGAGTTGGGTTTCTTCAATCTTGGTGATTCCACAAACCGCTATGTTGGAATCTGGTACAAAAATATCCCTATTAGAAGAGTTGTTTGGGTCGCTAACCGTGACAACCCGATTAAAGATAATTCTAGCAAGTTAGTCATAAGTCATGATGGAAACCTTGTGCTTCTCAATGAGAATCATTCTCTTCTATGGTCAACAAACTCATCAACAACAAAAGTTTCAAATTCCATTCCATTTGTGCAACTCTTGGACGATGGAAATTTCGTACTAAAAAATGAGAAGCAGACCGGCGACGAACATTTTCTATGGCAGAGTTTTGATCATCCATGTGACACAATATTGCCAGGAATGAAGATTGGATGGGATAAAAAAAGGGGTTTTGATAGGCGTCTCACGGCATGGAAAAATTGGAATGACCCATCTTCTGGTGAGCTTACTTTATTTATGGTATTAACTCCTAATCCTGAAGCCTTTATTTCAAAAGGCTCGACAAAACTCTATAGGACAGGACCATGGACTGGTCGTCGATCAAGTGGAATAATTGGATTGAAAGAAAATCCACTTTATAATTATGAATTTCTCAGTAATGAAGATGAAATATATTATATGTTTACACTCAAAAATAGCACCGTGGTTTCTATAATTGTTTTTAACGAAACCCTTTCTGTTCGTCAACGCCTTGTTTGGATTCAAGAATCCAAAACATGGAATGTTTACCAAACCTTACCCCAAGATAATTGTGATAAATACAATGTTTGTGGAGCAAATGGACTATGTGTGCTTGATGCATCACCTATGTGTCAATGTTTCAAGGGATTTAAGCCAAAATCACCACAACAGTGGAGTGCAACAGATTGGACACAAGGATGTGTGCGCATTGGTAATTGGAGTTGTGAGGCCAAAGTCAATGATGGATTCGAAAGAATTCCTGGAATGAAATTGCCAGATACTGCACATTCTTGGATCGATGAGAAAATGACATTAGAAAATTGCAAGGCTAAATGTTTGGAAAATTGTTCATGCAGTGCTTACTCAAGTTTAGACGCGACTGGAGTAGGTAATGGTTGTTCTATCTGGTTTGGTGATCTATTTGACCTTCGAGTCTCACCTACTGGACAAGACCTGTATATTCGAAGGGAAGCTTCAAATATCGGTAAAAATGGGCATACTAAAACGGTAGTATTAGCAGTTTCAATTACAGTTCCAACAATCCTTGTGATGTTATTGGCATTCACCTACATGTATGTAACAAAGGCAAAGTATAAAAGTAAGTTTTCCATAGGGCCATTTATATTTCTAAAAAGATTATGAAATTAATGATTTAGACATATGCAATATCTTATAACACTACTTATATGTGAATTTTATTATAAAAAACCACCAATGTTAGGAGAGAAAGATGAAGACACACATGAAGATTTTGAACTACCTTTCTTTGATCGAGCTACAATATTGAAGGCAACAAAAAATTTCTCTCTTGATAATAAGCTCGGTGAAGGTGGTTTTGGATTGGTATACAAGGTAAACTTACAAATTTCTAGATATATAGATAAAATAGAAATTATGAAACTCATTATTTATCAAATTATTTCAACTATGATTAATATATAGGGTACATTGCTTAATGGACAAGAAATTGCTGTCAAAAGACTTTTAATGAGTTCAAGTCAAGGATTAAAGGAGTTTAAAAATGAAGTTATGTTATGTGCTAAACTTCAACACCGGAATCTTGTTAAAGTTGTCGGTTTTTGTATTGAAAGAGAGGAGAAAATGTTGATTTATGAATACATGTCCAACAAAAGTCTTGATTCATTTCTTTTTGGTGAGTAATTTTTTTAGAAAGTTTAATGTTCGTTATAATATAAGTTTTAACTTTTTCGAAAAGAATTAAGTAATGAACTATTGTACAATTTTTACAGATCCTCTTCAAAGTAAATTGTTAAGTTGGTCTGCACGCTTTAACATTCTGTGTGGAATTGCTCGCGGACTTCTTTATCTTCACCAAGATTCAAGATTAAGAATCATACACAGAGATCTAAAAGTGAGTAATATTTTACTAGACAATGATATGAATCCAAAAATTTCAGATTTTGGGATAGCTAGAATATGTGGAAATGATCAAATTGAAGGGAACACAAACAAAATAGTTGGCACATAGTAAGTATATTACATGATAACAACATTTTTATATTATTAATTGAAAAATTTGAGTAATTATTAGTTGTTTCCTTTCAGCGGTTACATGGCACCTGAATATGCTATTGATGAATTATTCTCTATAAAATCAGATGTATTTAGCTTTGGTGTATTATTATTAGAAATTATCAACGGAAGGAAAAATAGAGCACATAACTACCAAGAACACGATCAAAATCTTATTGGATATGTAAGTACCCTTGAATACAATGATTGTCTAATATTATAGTAGTAGTACTATATGACAAATCTAATTTAAATTTTATAGGCTTGGAGATTGTGGAAAGAAGGCACTCCTCTCAAATTGATTGATGATTATATAAAGGAATCATGTATTGAATCTGAAGCATTACGTTGCATTCAAATTGGTCTATTATGCCTACAACATCATCCTGATGATCGGCCAAGCATGACATCCGTTATTTTGATGTTGAGTAGCGAAAGTACTTTATCTTATAATCTAAAGGAACCCAGTTTCTTAATTAAAAAGTTAACAGCTGAAGGAGAATCTTCTTCTTCACAATGTTAGAGAAAAATAGAATACATAGCTATCATGAACATGGTCATAATGTGGTTGGATATGTAAGTCCCATATATATAAGATAGATTGCAATTTATTCTTTTTTGTTTCTCTCAATCTCTTAATATATTAAAGCTCATTACCACCATAGTGAGATGTTTGGCTTGAGATATCTAAATGTTCCATTTCATTAGTTACTTTGATCATCTCATTTGGAAGTTGATTTGGACATTACAGGTATGAAACAGAAACAGCTTATAAAAAGGGATAGAACTGTGTCGAAATGAATTAATTTGATTATGCTTAATAATGAGTGTTGATGACTCCTGTCATTTCTACATTCTAAGATCATTTCAATGGTGTTTTAGAGGTGTTTTGAAGTGGTTTTGATCATATTTGAGGTGCAAAAGACTTAGAATGAAAGGTAGCTTGGAAAAGAAGAAAAGTTGAAAATGCTATTTTTTCGTCTTTTAGTGGGCTGTCTGGAAAGTTCGCGCAAGCGAACCAGTATCTCTCGCAAGCGAACTGTGCTGTCTGGAAAGTTCGCGCAAGCGAACCAGATCTCGCGCAAGCGAACTGTGCTGTCAGAAAAGTTCGCGTAGGCGAACCAGATCTCGCGGGAGGCGAACTGGAAGCTGTTTTGGCCCATTTTTGACCCTTTTCTTGCACTATAAAAGGAGGCTTGTTCAAATGGCAAAGGGTTACGAATTTTGGATGAAGAAAAGGTTCTTGGAGCTCAATTGAAGTGGAGTCAAGCAAGAAACAAAGGGTGGAAACATTCCAAAACCTCTTGTGTTGATGAAATCTTCTCTTCTTTTCCATGTAATTTCTCTTTTCACCATGATTTGCTAGATCTTTAGATTGAATCTTTAGGGAATTCTCAATGTAATTTGTTTGAACCATGTGAACTTGATTCTATATGAAGGATTATGATATAGTTTTTATTAATTATTCTTTGCACTTAGTGCTTCATGTAATTTGACGAAATTGTGTGATGAATTTGATAGTTGATTTATCATGAGAATGAAAATTAGCTATAAACCTAGGAATGATTGAACAATTGATAATCACTTTAGAGATTTAGGTTTGTTAATTGTGATTAAGGAATCAATGTTTGTGAAAACCTCACTTAAACACACATTCATCCAAGAGATTGGAGAATTGTGATTAAGTGAGAGGATTAGTATCCAAGAGATTGGGAATAATCATTCTATTGATTCAATCTATGAAACTAGTTGAGTAATTCATGAGTATATGATATGATTCACCAAACACATTACTATGAGATGAACCAAATAGATTTAATCGCCCGCCAACCGTTCGATAAAAGTTCAATATTAGTTTTCAATAACAATTATGCAAACTCCCCCTTTTATGTCTTTAATTTTACAATTTCAAACCAAGCCAATTCGCCATTGTTGAATAATCTCAATCCTTGTGGGATCGATTTTATTATTACTTGCGATACTTCGTGCACTTGCGAAAATATCCATCAAGTGTACACTTTCACATTCTTTAGTTTAGTTTAGCACTCAATGAAAATGTTTTAAAAATAAGCACTCAAAAAGAAAAACAAAGAAACAACATAGATACAGTATTATGTTATGTCAGTGAAGAACTAATTTGACTTTTTCCTTCAAACATTAAACAACTTTGGCAACAAAAAACCATTCTGAAGAATTCCCTGAAGGTCAAAATCATACTAATGCAATATCTTTTCCACCATTGAAATTCTGAACCAAATATTATTATATCTGCGTACAAAATTTACTGTTAACTGAGAAGCTGTGTTAGATCCGTGACAAATCTGGTGTGTATGCAAGATGTGAAAGTCGTACTTTGATGCAAACTTAATACAATAATTTTGTACAAACTAAGTTTCTATTGTAAATCTTACCCTATAATCTTTCTTTCTGTTTTCCAGTTTCAAAGAATTGGATTTTTTCAGACACGATTTCAGTGGTGGTCCTATTAGTTTGCTTTCTGATGGCTTCGTGGGATATAGATGTTTGAGTTCTCTTCGTTTGTGCTCAAAAGGATCAAGCCAAAACCGGATATTAGCCTCACCAAACCTGATCTTCCTTTTTGCATATTGATATGCAGCAACTGCATCACTTTCATCAAAAAAAGCCACCTGAGCTGAGCCACAATACCAAGAGACTCTTGTGTTTGAAGAATCTACTGCGCCAAATACACTAAACTTCTTTATTAGCTGTTCCTTCGATGGTAGGTTGAAATTCTTCGGGAACTCCATGTGCACAGATTTAGAACAAAACCGAATATGTGTTTTAGATTGCTGTCTAACTTTTGATTTGAATATTGAACCAGAAGCAACATATTGGTTTCTATTTCAGGCAATCGAGCAAAGCATTGGTACATTGTCTGTTCTTTTACTGATATAATTGATCCAATGAGTCTTAAAATTAGGAGAAATAGAAAAGTGAGCTTCACTCATTCTTGAACAGTTCCCAAAGCAGATATCGACTAAGCCATGGTGTAATATATTTTTAAATCTCTGAAGGTTCTGCCTTTCCAACTTTAGGTTCTTTCCCCGAATGTGGAACGAGCTAAAGGCAGGAGAATGCGAGAAAGTTAGGAAAGTCTAACCAATAATTATTTCTATCAGAAATCAAATTCGAATTCTTCCGAACAATCAGTCTTAAGAAAAATTCATTAACCACTTAAATCTAATATTTTAATTAGAGTTAATTTTGTTTACTTTTACTTATTATGTAAAAATTTTAATCATATTTTTCACCAAAAAAAGAGAAAGGATTCTAATTATTTTTAGTTATTATGTGAAGATTTTCTCCGATTATTCTTCCCACACTCTCTTATTGGTAGTATCACATCAATCTCCATGTTTTGGCCAATAATTCCAAATTACTATCAACATTTGCACCAGCCATTATGAGTTTATCAATATCTATTTCCACCTTAATTTTGTGGATGACCTTCTTCTCACACAGTTCATATTGAAGGACAGTACTTAAGCACGAATTAATCTTGGACCCATCATAACCATTTGAAGAGTTCATTGGCACCTAAATTTGGACCCATAGACTTCTAGAAAAGTCTAATGTGCTAACCTCAAACCCAAAATGTCTTCTTTGATATCTTCTTCATTAATTTTTCTCTTCCCCCTTTGATATTCCAATTTTGTCCTTGAACAAAAATTACGGAACACGTTTTTCGAAGTTTTCCTAGTTCAAATATGGCAAAATTTTGGGAAACACATTCCAAAGTTCGTATTTAAGGTAAAAATAAATTTAAAAAACGCATTCTGAAATTTTTGTTGAAAAACAAAATAGGAATTTTGGGGGCAAAATAGAAATTTCAAGGGAGGGAAAGAGAAAAATTCCCTTCACTAAAGCTAGGAAACCAAAGTCCATATATAATAAAGTCAAATATAAATATTGCAAATGTTATAAAGCAACCAAAAGTTGCAACTTTTATTAAAAAACAATAATTAGTATTTATTAAAAATTTATACATTTAATATTAAATGTACAAATTTCAATAATTAGTATTTTGAACTTATTAACATCTGCAAATTTGCACACGATAGAAAAACCTTAATAATAATAATAATAATAATAATAATAATAATAATAATAGTAATAATAATAATAAAATCCACTTGAATTAGTTTGATGGTATTGATTTTGGAACTTGGGAGTATCCTAATTTAACTTCTAAAATAAATAAAAAAGTATTATTTCATTCCTATTTTTATTAGTCCCTTTTAAGGTAAAAAAAACAAGGGAAATTAAAAAGCAAATATGCAATTCCTATTTATATTTAATATTGATATTTAATAATTCTTCAATCCCTCAAATTCAGTGTCTTTTAGAGCATCCACATCTATGATACTCACTTTGATTGCATAAATGGACCCCACATATTTTTTTATATTATTTTATATTTTTCCATTCTTTAAACCAGTGTTTTAAAAACCGGACCGAACCGACCGGTCGGACCGGTCAGACCGCGAACCGGAGGGGTAACCGGTCTGGTTCGAATGTTGGATCGGCCATGCAGTTAGACCGGTGTGAACCGCTCAAAACCGGAAAAACCGGTGAACCGGCGGTTTTTCCAAACCGCCGGTTTGATTGCACGCGCTTTTTTTTTCTTTTTTTTTCAACTAAAAGTCTCAAAACGACGTCATTTTGTATTTTTATTTAAAAAAAAATAGAAGAAACAAAAGAAATAAAATAGAGTCCAACATTGAAACAACTATGTCTCATTGGATTTAAATTTATTAGAAACTTTGTTATTCTGTTTATGTTGCAATTAAATTTTGTACTGTACTATTTTATTTTGTGTGACAACAAAATTTAAGATTTGAATTTAAGAACTTATGTCATGATTTTTTTAGAGACCGACTCATCCAATTCTCCCTGTTTAATACCTATATAGTTGTATTATAGACATCGGTTCGTTCTACCGGTTTATCCGGTTATACCCGATTTAGTCATGCGGTTCGACCAGTGACCCGGTGGTTCGACCAATGAACCAGTGACCCAGTACCCTCACCGGTTCGATGTCCGATCCGGTTTTTAAAACATTGCTTTAAACAACTCAACTAATTTATCTAAATATCAATATCACTCTTCAAAAAATCTAAACTGGGTCCCACTGACCCCACTATATATCAAAATTATGCATCTATTAACATATAAAATAAAATTAAAAAAATGCAAAAGTAAAAAAATGCAGCAAAACACCGTGGTTATACAGAACCACAGTTCCAAGTTTGGCCACACTAACTCTTGTCAATTATTCAATACACCCTGATACAAATTTATTGGTTTATGTGAAACCATACCAATAGTCAACCGATATTGGTGCTCTTAAAAAGTTCTAAAAAGTCATACGTAATAACTCTTAATCTCTGCGATAATTCTATATCATTATAAATGAGTTTCACATAAATATATATACCAATCAATATTTATTTAAGAAGTAGTACCTATTAGATACTCAATTGTGTTTTACTCCAATAGTGTAAAAAAATTCAACAATATTAATTTAAAACAATACATATAATTTACTATTGTTCATAAAATGTTATAAAATATTTCAAGACTAAATCAAGGGACACATTATTTCAAACTAATTATATCGTTTTTTTCAAGACTAAACACGAAAGCTTGAATTGGAGTGCTAATAGAGTAATCAGTAGCATAATGAATGTGCAACCGAACGTTGGCCGCATATAAGGAATTTGTGTTGTGCAGCCTCAGTTGACTGAACAAATTAACAACTTAATTGGCAATGACTTTTTATAATTTTCTCAGTGAAGAGCTTGTCATAAGCGCAGCCTTTGAAGATCATATCATGAAAATGATATTCTGGAAGTACATGAAATCCATATCCCTTTATTAACCAAACTCCAATATCTCCTAATCAACACAAAATATGGCTATTCTTCCTTTCATACTCGTTATTACTAAGCTACTTTTATTCTTCTTCTTCAAATTTTCCTTTGCAACAGATACCATTACACAATCACAGTCACTTCCAGATGGAAGCACCTTGGTTTCTAAGGGTGGAATATTTGAGTTGGGTTTCTTCAATCTTGGTGATTCCACAAACCGCTATGTTGGAATCTGGTACAAAAATATTCCTATTAGAAGAGTTGTTTGGGTTGCTAACCGTGACAACCCGATTAAAGATAATTCTAGCAAGTTAGTCATAAGTCATGATGGAAACCTTGTGCTACTCAATGAGAATCATTCTCTTCTTTGGTCAACAAACACATCAACAACAAAGGTTTCAAATTCCATTCCATTTGTGCAACTCTTGGACGATGGAAATTTCGTACTAAAAAATGAGAAGCAGACCGGTGATGAAAATTTTCTATGGCAGAGTTTTGATCATCCTAGTGACACAATATTGCCAGGAATGAAGATTGGATGGGACAAAAAAAGGGGTCTTGATAGGCGTCTCACGGCATGGAAAAATTGGAATGATCCATCTTCAGGTGAGCTTACTTCAGTTATGGTATTAACACCTAATCCTGAAACCTTTATTTCAAAAGGCTTGACAAAACTCTACAGGACAGGACCATGGACTGGTCGTCGATCGAGTGGAATAATTGGATTGAGAGAAAATCCACTTTATAATTATGAATTTCTCAATAATAAAGATGAAGTATATTATATGTTTACGCTCAAGAATAACTCTGTGGTTTCTATAGTTGTTATTAACGAAACCCTTTTAGTTCGTCAACGCCTCGTTTGGATTCAAGAATCCAAAACATGGAATATTTACCAAACCTTACCGCAAGATAATTGCGATATGTACAATATTTGTGGAGCGAATGGAATATGTGTTCTTGATGCATCGCCTATGTGTCAATGTTTCAAGGGATTTAAGCCAAAATCACCACAACAGTGGAGTGCAACAGATTGGACACAAGGATGTGTGCGTATTGGTAATTGGAGTTGTGAGGCAAAAGTCAATGATGGATTCGAAAAAATTTCTGGAATGAAATTGCCGGATACTGCACATTCTTGGATCGATGAGAAAATGACACTAGAAAATTGCAAGGCTAAATGTTTGGAAAATTGTTCATGCAGTGCTTACTCAAGTTTAGACGCGAGTGGAGTAGGTAATGGTTGTTCTATCTGGTTTGGTGATCTAATTGACCTTAGAGTTTCACCTACTGGACAAGACCTGTATATTCGAAGGGAAGCTTCAAATATAGGTAAAGGCTTTGATATATAGACTTGTTTTTCTTGTAAATGTAAATATGTTAGGCAATATGAGAATCATTGATTTAATTTGGACCTATATAACTGCAGGTGATAAAAATAGCCATACCAAAAAGGTAGTATTGGCAGTTTCAATTACAGTTCCAACAATCCTTGTGATGTTATTGGCAATCACCTACATATATATAACAAAGGCAAAGTATAAAAGTAAGTTTTCCATATAGGGCCATTTATATTTCTAAAAAGATTATGAAATTAATGATTTGGACATATGCAATATCTTATAACACAATACTTATATAACTGAATATTACGTGAATTTTATTATCAAAAACTACTATGTTAGGAGAGAAAGAAGAAGACACACATAAAGATTTTGAGCTTCCTTTCTTTGATCGAGCTACAATATTGAAGGCAACAAAAAACTTCTCTCTTGATAACAAGCTCGGTGAAGGTGGTTTTGGATCTGTATACAAGGTAAACTTACAAAATTTCTAGAAATATAGATAAAATAGAAATTACGAAACTCATTATTTATCAAATTATTTCAACTATGATTAATATATAGGGTACATTGCTTAATGGACAAGAAATTGCTGTCAAAAGACTTTTAATTAGTTCGGGTCAAGGATTAAAGGAGTTTAAAAATGAAGTTATGTTATGTGCTAAACTTCAACACCGGAATCTTGTTAAGGTTGTCGGTTTTTGTATTGAAGGAGAGGAGAAAATGTTGATTTATGAATACATGTCCAACAAAAGTCTTGATTCATTTCTTTTTGGTAATTTTTTTACAAAGTTTAATGTTTGTTATGATATAAGTTTAACTTTTTTGAAAAGAGTTGAGTAATGAACTTGTCGTACAATTTTTACAGATCCACTTCAAAGTAAATTGTTAAGTTGGTCTGCACGCTTTAACATTCTGTGTGGAATTGCTCGCGGACTTCTTTATCTTCACCAAGATTCAAGATTAAGAATCATACACAGAGATCTGAAAGTGAGTAATATTTTATTAGACAATGATATGAATCCAAAAATTTCAGATTTTGGGATAGCTAGAATATGTGGAAATGATCAAATTGAAGGGAACACAAACAAAATAGTTGGCACATAGTAAGTATATTACATGATAACAACATTTCTATATTATTGATTGAAAAATTTGAATAATTATTAGTTGTTTCCTTTCAGCGGTTACATGGCACCTGAATATGCTTTTGATGGATTATTCTCGATAAAATCAGATGTATTTAGCTTCGGTGTATTATTATTAGAAATTATCAGCGGAAAGAAAAATAGAGCACATAACTACCAAGAACGCGATCAAAATCTTATTGGATATGTAAGTACCCTTGAATACAATGATTGTCTAATATTATAGTAGTAGTACTATATGACAAATCTAATTTAAATTTTATAGGCTTGGAGATTGTGGAAAGAAGGCACTCCTCTCAAATTGATTGATGATTATATAAAGGAATCATGTATTGAATCTGAAGCATTACGTTGCATTCAAATTGGTCTATTATGCCTACAACATCATCCTGATGATAGGCCAAGCATGACATCCGTTATTTTGATGTTGAGTAGCGAAAGTACTTTATCTTATAATCTAAAGGAACCCGGTTTCTTAATTAAAAAGTTAGCAGCTGAAGGAGAACCTTCTTCTTCATAATGATAGAGAAAAATAGAGTACTAGCTACCATGAACATGATCATAATATTGTTGGATATGTAAGTCCCATATATATAAGTTTAAATATGACATTAGTCTATATATATATAAGATAGCCAAACATCTCATTATGGTGGTAAGCTTTAATATTTTAACAGATTTAGAGAAACAAAAATAATACATTGCAAGCTAGTTCCATTTCATTAGTTACTTTGATCATCTCATTTGGAAGTTGATTTGGACATTCCAGGTATGAAACATGACCTAATATTACATTGGCAAATTACAATGTGGGGGCAATTTTGAATAAAATTGGACTATGAAAACAAAATACAATTTTACATTGGCAAATTAAAAAGAAGTTAAGAATAACTTTTAGCTTCTGGTTCAATTCAAAAACTTTACATAATAGAAGCTAAGAAAACTTTTAATTTCCAAGTGAAATGATGATTATTATAAGTTTGAATTCCCTGCTAAAACATGAAACAGCTTATAAAAAGGGATAGAACTGTGTGCTAAATGAATTAATTTGATTATGCTTAATAATGACTAATGAGTGTACTATTTCACATTCTTTGGTTTAGCACTCAATGAAAATGTTTCAAAAATAAGCACTCAAAAAGAAAAACAAAGAAACAACATAGATACAGTATTATGTTATGTCAGTGAAGAACTAATTTGACTTTTTCTTCAAACATTAAACAACTTTGGCAACAAAAACCATTCTGAAGAATTCCCTGAAGGTCAAAATCATACTAATGCAATATCTTTTCCACCATTGAAATTCTGAACCAAATATTATTATATCTGCCTACAAAATTTACTGTTAACTGAGAAGCGGTGTTAGATCCGTGACAGATCTGGTGTGTATGCAAGATGTGAAATTCGTACTTTGATGCAAACTTAATACAATAATTTTGTACAAACTAAGTTTCTATTGTAAATCTTACCCTATAATCTTTCTTTCTGTTTTCCTGTTTCAAAGAATTGGATTTTTTCAGACACGATTTCAGTGGTGGTCCTATTAGTTTGCTTTCTGATGGCTGCGTGGGATATAGATGTTTGAGTTCTCTTCGTTTGTGCTCAAAAGGATCAAGCCAAAACCGGATATTAGCCTCACCAAACCAGATCTTCCTTTTTGCATATTGATATGCCGCAACTGCATCACTTTCTTCAAAAAAAGCCACCTGAGCTGAGCCACAATACCAAGAGACTCTTGTGTTTGAAGAATCTACTGAGCCAAATACACCAAACTTCTTTATTATCTGTTCCTTCGATGGTAGGTTGAAATTCTTCGGGAACTTCATGTGCAAAGATTTAGAACAAAACGGAATATGTGTTTTAGATTGCTGTCTAACTTTTGATTTGAATATTGAACAAGAAGCAACATAGCGATAGGAATCTTTACTCTCCACCAAACAATCCCCGGAAAATGATTTTATTGTTACAGACTCTTTTGACTTGAGAGGTGTTATATCACCATGGCAAATTCTTAGCAGCCTCTTCTGGTAAACAGAAGAGTTAGATCCTAAAATAAATTTAACTTTCGCTGCACTAACATCAACCTCGTCGTTATTAGACTGATGTAAAGTCAAATTTTGACTTCTTTTCAAATGCAGTTTCTGGACCTCATCAGTGAAGTTTATGCCAGTTTCAGAGAAGTGTATGCAGGCCTGATCGTCTTTTCGGATACTTTCTTCTGATTCAAGCATCTTGACGTGTGAGATCCTAGGTCTAGTATTTTTTGAGATGTATGCATTCCCTTCACTTTCTTTATCTCTACCAGTTAGCAGAAAACGATGACATAAATCATGTTTATCTAGTCGCTTTCTTTTCCTGTTGAGGCATATAGTGGTTTCTATTTCAGGCAATCTAGAGCAAAGCTTTGGTACGATGTATTTACTTTTACTGATATAATTGATCCAATGAGTCTTAAAATCGGAAGAAATACAAAAGTGAGCTTCACTCATTCTAGAACAGTTGCTAAAGCAGATATCGAGTAAGCCACTCTGAAGGTTCTTCGTTTCCAACTTTAGATTCTTTCCCTGAATGTGAAACGGGCTAAAGGCAGGAGAATGCATACAGAGTTCAACCTTACCAGTGGTAGTTGGAGCCTCTGGAATAATCAAAAGTTTATTCTGAAACAACTGTACAGAGAATCCTTCCAAATCAAAAACTGTTGAATTCAATCTTCTTATAGCACCAATGGTCATGCTTTCCTCCCCTTGCTCGGATATGACCTGATGTTTTTCTTTGGGCTTCAAAGCCGTAGATTCTCGTTTTACCGAGAGTACCTTCTGCCTCAACGAGGAACATCGGTGCTGCTTCACATTATAATCGCCTAATGATACAAATTACACAATAAATAAGAAAAATTAATACATACTTTGTGCATATCAGTAAACTTAATACTCGATAATTATACAACAATAAAAGCATGTTTCAACAAGAACAGACAGCACACAAACAGGACAAGTTATTATAAGAAAAGTTTCTAAACATCAAAATACAAACAGACAGCACACAAACAGGACAAGTTATTATATGGGTATGGGACTAGAAGCTTAGTTATGTCAATAAAATGGTAAATACTGACTAATCAAAATCATATACCAAAATACTTTTCCATTTCACTGTCTTATAAAAAAATATACTTTTCAATTTCAAATAATCGATGATCATCACAAGTATGGTTATCAAACTCGCAATTGGATCTGTGTTATCAAATTCCATGTAGATGCTTCCCTGCCAACCAAAGCTTCCCCTGCAATCACTCCGGTGAAGACAGCCTGTTCATTCTCTTTCAGTGAAGGCCCTGTGGTCTGTGGACTCTGGTGAACACTCACTCTCTATTGTTCATTCTTTTTATAAAATGAACTCTGGTTTCCACGGGAAGGAGACCCTAGTAATTCAGATTTCGGCCACGAGGTAAGTAAAGTGTGACAAAAAATTGTTCCCTCCAAGAATCAAACTTGAGTTCTCCGAATGATTCGTCCTAGAAGGAGCTTATTAACCACCTGAGCCTAATGTCATGGTTCATTTTATTGTTCATGTCTACATACAAATTCTACCATCTTTTCCATAAATGTCTACAAACAAATTCTACCATGTTTCCACACTAATTACCCAATTTCCCCTTTCATAATTACAATCAAAATATTTCTAATCTATGTAACATTACAATTCCCAATCCAAAAACAAAATGGGATAATATTTATCAAAATTATAAACTCAATAATGTAGGTTAATACTTTGATCAGAAGTGTCGGTGTTACATAGCTCAAAACTCAATCTAAGAAAAAAGATTAACAAAAAATACCTAATTTCCGGGTTTCTTTGTAGACTTTCTTCTGCTGAATAGAAGAGTACTGACGAAAAGCATGAACCTCAGCAACAAATTTAACCGCATCAACAACACATGAAGCTTCAACTTCAACCCAAGGCAAAACAGCAGCATCCAATACAAAACCCAAAACCCTAGTCGGGTCAAATCCATAACCCGACCCATTTAAAATCTTCTTCTCTTCATGATACCCTTTTATACAGCGACATTGTAAACTGGAAATGATTCTTTGACCGAATAACCTAACCGCAGATTGGAAGGCGTCGTTAATAAAAGGAAATGGTGGTTGATCAAAGGGGAGGAGTTCGGATTCGAGGAAGAATGTTCTAGGTGGTGGTGGGGTCTGGTCTAACTCAACTCTACAAAACCGACTTATCAGATTAAAATTGCCCCCACTTATAAACATATCTTCGGACCATTTCTTATTCGATGCGAGACTCTTAACATTGTCGAAGAAGGAAATGGAGATGGCAAGGTCGTTGGAAAAGGTGACGATTGCTGGAGACCAATTGTTTTTGTGAGTTATTGGCTTTGCCCATACTATGTCACCTCTTCTTATTCTTCTAACCTTTCCACCACCACTCATGGTGGTGCTTTTTCCCTTTGTTTCTCGTGGGTTCTCAAGTTTACAAGAATTGGAACTGAGCTTTTCTTTTTCGCTATAAAAAAACAAAGAAAAGTTTACAAGAATTGGGAAAGTTTCTATATCTGATTGTCTTATTTTCCCGCTCTACTCAATTTTTTTAGCGCGTTTTAAATATTAGATTTTTTTCTTGGTAGGGGTTTTAAATATTAGAGTAGAGCCATTAGATATATCTCGGATAAAAATAAAGGATTAAATATCCATAAATTTTAGTTTAATACTTTAATCAATAGAAATGTAAAAAAATAATTAGATTGTATATTATGATTGGAGTTTGAACTTATCTTCTATTTCATGTGTGATATTTTATTTTGTCTATTTATAAAAAAAATTGGGTTAAATAATTTTAAGTTTTTTTGGTCATAATTTTTATTCTTAATTTAAAACAATTTATGTACATCCTTTGCATTTTAGCTCTAAAAAAAAATTTACATTCTTTTCATTTTAGAATGAATGTTTGTATTTTTATTTATAATATTAGCAATTTACATTCTATTTTTTAAAGCAATTTACATTCTTTGCATTCTACAATAATTTTTTGGCAAAATTACATCAGATGTCCTTTACCTTATTTATGTGTAATATTTTGATCTTTTATCTTTTTTTATTGTCATATTTAAATCTTTTATCTTATGAAATTTGTAACACTTTAGTCATTTATCTTGTTTTATTCCTATTTTGGTCATTTATCTTTTGGAAGACACATATATAAACCCTTTTTTTCTTATTTTTTATTAAAAAAAATGTTGAAATTTTATTTTTTAAAACACTTTGTACCTTCATTTTTCAAAGATTTCAATTTTCTAAAAAAAAATCAATAATTTTCTGATAAATAAAAAGAGTTTATATGTGCATATTACAAAAGATAAAGGATTAAAACGGAAATAAAAATTGCAACTGATCCTACGTATTGTAACGCTCATCATCAGAATGATGAACATTGACTGTTCATCATGGCTCTCCAATCAATTTCCAATAGCTACTTAATAACATTGATGCTTCATTAAGGGTTTTAGCCCAACGCCAGAAGCTATATAAACTTCTCATTCAGAGGAATGAGGTATATTATTCTTCACTCTTAAAACCCTTACTTCATACTCTCATTAACTTAAATGTTAGAGCACATGTATGTACAAAATCTCCCTCCCAGCCATTGAAAGAAGGAGGAGCACCATCACAAACCACCAGATAAAGGTTATATCTGATCATATAAGATCAACTATGAATCTGAATTTTATATGCTGAATTTCCAACTTGACACCAAAGTCATTGGATTCTTAACATTCATAGCTGCATTTTTACGGAGACATAGAAATTTGAATATGTCATTTTATTAAGCATTTTTGTTTGTTGATTGAGACACTTTCTCAAAGAAACGTGAATTAATTTAATATAATTGTAACCCAAATTAATATTATGTGCACTTTTGCCTATGTGCCCCCAAAAAACAATAGGGTTAATAGGCTTTTACCCCCTGCAAAGTAGGCGATTTTTGCGTTATCCCCCTATAATATATTTTTTTGAGATTACCCCCCTGCAAAATTTATTTTTTTGATTTACCCCCCTTTTGCTGACGTGGCAGGCAAAAAAAAACAGAATAACCGATTTAAAAAACAACACTTTTTAAATCGGTTGAACACAATAACCGATTTAAAAAGTGCATCCAAGAGAGTAAATCAAAAAAATAAATTTTGCAGGGGGGTAATCTAAAAAAAAAATATTATAGGGGGGTAACGCTAAAAGTCGTCTACTTTACAGGGGTAAAAGCCTATTAACCCAAAATAATATTATATGCACAACTTTCAAATTATTATAAATTTGGTTTGTTGATTGAAACACTAACAATTAGTAGAAACAATTTTGTAGACAAAACTTATTTTAAAACAGAGTAATGAAATTCTAAACAAGTTTATACTTCCTCCGTCCCTTTTTATAAGAGCTAGTTTGATAAAACACGGATATTAAGAAAGTGAGTTTTAGTATTAAATTGATTGACAAATTATATTAATTTTACATGTTTACCCTTATATTAGTATTATCTTGGTTTGAACAAATTCCAAACTTAATACGGAACCTCAAGTCTAAAGTCAAAACAAACCTATTCTAACTTCTAAGGTCTTTGTAGAAACGTGGCATAACTTTCCGTCGTAAAGGTCTTTCTAGAATTGAAAATTAATCCAACGAAGACTAATCTCATTTTTTTAGAAGACCTACATTGTTACAAATATTTAGAGTGTATTTGAAAGAGAAAATATTTGAAATGATGTATTTTTAAAAAAAATCTAAATAATGATGGTTTTGTTTTTTGTACAATGTTTTTGTGTTTATCAATATTAAAATTATGTTGTCTTCAATCATATAAAATTGTTTGTAAAGGAAAAATTGTTTCTATTTTTAAATTTATGTTCATGTTATCTCACTCGAATACTATTGACTATTGAGTTTGATGTTTGAATAGAAATGAAGTGTGACTTGATAGCGAAAATTTAACAATGAATGATCTAATAACGAAAATCTAAAAGTAGATGATTTAATAGCGAAAATTAAACGGTAGGTGATCCGAGAGAATTTGGATTCTCTACATTTAAAAATTATGCATTCACTTACATTTACTTTATTTTTAAGGTCAATTTTGTATACTATCTTAGAATTTTAATTTGAGCTTCAACACCCCTTTAGATTAACTTAATGGTCATGTTAACTAGTGCCTCCGGGGCACTAGTTAATGATATAAAAAAAGTAATTAAGTTTTGTATTGAAAACAACAATTTTCATACTTTATAAATATTGACTACACAAATTCCAATGTATTTTTACTTTATACAGCTTCCTTAACTAGTGCCCCAGGGGCACCATTTAACATTTTCCTAACTTATTTTTGAATTTAAACAAAATGTTTATGCAAATAAATAAGTTTTTTTTAAGGTAGTTTATGAGAAAATAACTTATAAAAATACAATTTATGTCAGTAAAAACTTATGAATTAACATAAAATTAATTTATTTGTTTAAGCTATTTTCATAAGCTCAAATTAATCTAAATGGGTCCTAACTCAATCATAGAAAAAGACAAAAATCATTTTTATTTATAATTAATGTTCAAACCATAGCACAATTAATATGAAAACCTCATCGCTTAATAAATGAGAATATCTTTTTTTCTCATAATTTGAGCTGAAGAGTATTAAAGCTCTGCCACTAAAATAATTTTTATTTTTTTGCAAAACTGCCCCGCCGTGATAAATATTTCATCAAATACTTGGGGGCTATGAAGCCCCGATACGGGACACGATACGGATACGATACGATACCGATACGTGAAAATTTTTAAAATTTCAAATCCGATACTGCCGCGATACGTTATTTAAAAATTAAAGTTAAAATTAAATATATAAATACACAATATATAAACATACATAAAATCAATAATATTAATAATTAAAAGCATAAAACATCTATTCTTATACTAAAATTTTGGGACAAGTTCAAACGCTTAACTACCTATTACAGTATATAGTAGGATACCATAGTTTTTTTTTTTTTTTTTGAAAAGTAAAAAATTATATTGACAAAGGAAAAACACAAGAAGTGCTAAAGATACAAACAAACATGTCTGATACAGGAGCATCATAATAACCCAAAGTCAATTAATACTGGAAACTCCCAAGGTCTGATACATGAGAACATCTTAAGTTAGTCCTGAGAACATAATGATTACTGATACATCTTAAGTTATACGTCTTATTGTAGTGTATTATACAAAAAGAACACCATTAAAACTATCCAAACAAAATCACAAATACTATCCAAAAAATAATCTTTGTATCGGACACATATCAGATATTATTTGTTTATTTAAAAATAATGATATAACCGATACTTTTCTGATACGTGTATCGGGACGTATCAGACACGTGTATCGGGTATTATTTTTTATTTAAAAATAATGATTTAATCGATACTCTTCCGATACGAGTATCGGGACGTATCGGAAGAGTATCGGTATCGAGGACGTATCGGACACGATTCGTCACCATTTTTTGAGTATCGGGGCTTCATAGCTTGGGGGAGGGGGAGTTTAAGTCTTCACATAAGTCACATCCGGGCAATATTTTCTACGTTGACTGACCAAATCAGCAACTACGCAACCAACTTCTATATTCTATATTTCATCATCAATAGAGAAATTGACAAGTGCGTCATTGTTGACCACAACGTTGACCGACATAAATTTTTCTATTAACTAAGTTCCAAAATCTCCATTTATATATGAATGAATATTTCTTCAATTCATTATAACTGCTTATTAGTCCATGCAAAATGAATATTCTTCCTACCATACTAGTTATTGGTAACATACTATTTTTCTTCTCCAAAATTTCTTGTGCAACTGATACCATTACACAATCACAACCACTTCTCGATGGAAGCACCTTGATTTCTAAGGGTGAAGTATTCGAACTGGGTTTCTTTAATCCTGGAAATTCCAACAACCGTTATGTTGGAATTTGGTACAAAAATATCCCTGATAGAAGAGTTGTTTGGGTTGCCAACCGTGACAATCCAATAAAAGACAATTCTGGTAAGTTGATCATAAGTCAAGGTCGATTTCTTGCGCTTGTCGATAAGAATCAATCTCTTTTATGGTCAACAAACACAACAACAAAGGTTTCAAATCCAATTGTGCAACTCTTGGATAATGGAAATTTAGTACTTAAAAATGATGGTGAAGAAAATTTTCTATGGCAAAGTTTTGATCATCCTTGTGATACAATATTATCCGAGATGAAGGTTGGATGGGACAAAAAAAGAGGTCTTGCTAGGAATCTCACTGCATGGAAAAATTGGGATGATCCATCTTCAGGTGAATTTATTTCAGCTATGATTCTAACTCCTAATCCTGAAAGCTTTATATTTGAAGGCTCAACAAAAATCTTTAGGACAGGACCATGGACCGGTTCACGGTCTAGTGGAGTAACTAGTGGAATAATTGGATTTCAAGAAAATCCACTTTTTGATTATGAATTTGTCAACAATGAAAATGAGGTATATTATAAGTTTACACTCAAAAATAGTTCTGTTGTTTCTATAATTGTTATGAATCAATCACTTTCTCTTCGTCAACGACTTGTTTGGATTCCAGAATCCAAAACATGGGGTGTTTATTCAAAATTACCACAAGATAGTTGTGATGCTTACAATGTTTGCGGGGCAAATGGGCAATGTGTACTTGATGCATCGCCCATGTGCCAATGTTTAGATGGATTTAAGCCGAAATCACCACAACAATGGAATGGAATGGACTGGAGAGGAGGATGTGTGCGTAATGGTAATTGGAGTTGTGGAGTTAAAAAGAGAGACGGGTTTAAAAAAATTGTTGGGATGAAATTGCCGGATACTACACATTCTTGGATTGGTGAAAAAATGACACTCGAAGATTGTAAGGCTAAATGCTTGAAAAATTGTTCGTGTAGTGCTTACTCAAGTTTAGACTCAACTAGAATAGATGGTGGTTGTTCTCTTTGGTTTGGTGATCTTATTGATTTGAGAGTTTTACAAAGAGGAAACGAAGTATATGTTCGAGTAGATGCTTCGGATATCGGTAAGGCTTTATTAGTCCATTTATTATTTCTTTAACATTGTAGATCATTGTACATTCTTGAAATCAGATCACATTTGCTCTGTTTCTCTCTCAACTGATAATTGTAGGCAGGGGCGAAGCCTCTCACATAGATGGGGTAGCCTTGGCCACCCCAAGAAAAATAAAAAATGTGTATTTTTTTTAATAAGTAGGTATATTTTTATGTTTAATTAGTCTAATAATATATCTTAGCTACCTCATATAAAAATGAGTAGAAACGTTATAGTAAAAAGAAATTATTACTTGATTGATATTCATTTTATTTTGACAGTTTCGGTCTCTATAATAAGTACATTAAACTTTATTAGTAACAAAAATTGTTAAAAAAGACTTAAAAATGAAATAAATTGAGTTTTCTTCCAAATAGCTTAGTTGTTTACATCGAAAAAGACGTTATTAAATTTAATATAGATTCAATTATGGATGATTTTAACTATTTAATACGTATCAAAATTTAAATTTTCTAAATAAATATCATTAATTTTATATTAATTTTAAAATTTTATTTGTACTTTATATTTGGCCCCCTCGTGAAAAAATTGCTAGCTTCGCCGCTGATTGTAGGAGATGGAAATGGGCACAAAAAAATGGTAGAATTGGTGGTATCAACTACAGTTCCAGTAGTCTTTGTGATTTTAATGGCATTCACCTACATTTATATCAAAAAGGCAAAATATAAAGGTAAGTTTCTTAACCATACAAACAACCTTTTATATTTCTCAAGATTATGAAATTAATGAATTCGACACTCTAATATCTAAAAAGTTTTTTATCACCTAATATGATTTTTTTTATTCAGAGAAAATAGAGAAAATCACAAGGTTGGAAGAGAAAGATGAAGACACGCATGAAGATTTTGAGCTTCCTATTTATGATCAAGCTACCATACTCAAGGCAACAAATAACTTCTCTTTCAACAATAAGCTGGGTGAAGGTGGTTTTGGACCGGTATACAAGGTAAACTTATGACATTTCAAGTAAGATGGACAAAATATAAATCATGAAACTCATTATTTTATTAAAATATTTCTATTGTTACAAATTTATAGGGTATATTGCTTGATGGACAAGAAATTGCTGTCAAAAGGCTATCAAAGAGTTCTGGACAAGGATCAAAAGAGTTTAAAAATGAAGTTATATTATGTGCTAAACTTCAACATCGAAATCTTGTTAAGGTTGTTGGTTGTTGTATTGAAGGAGATGAGAAAATGTTGATCTATGAATACATGTCGAATAAAAGCCTCGATTCATTTCTTTTTGGTGAGTAGTTTTTTGCAAAGTACAATATTTGGTATAGTATAAGTTTAATATTATTTGCATAGATACAACTAATGAACTTATTGAACACTCTCTATAGATCCATTACAAAGTAAATTGTTGGATTGGTCTGCACGTTTTAACATTGTATTTGGAATAGCTCGAGGGCTTCTTTATCTTCATCAAGATTCAAGATTAAGGATCATACACAGGGATCTAAAAGTGAGTAATATTTTATTAGACAGTGATATGAATCCAAAAATTTCAGATTTTGGCTTGGCTAGAATGTGTGGAGGTGATCAAATTGAAGGGAGAACAAACAAAATAGTTGGCACATAGTAAGTATGTTAAACGATTACAACTTGTTGTATAACTAATTGAACATTTGATTAATAATTGGTTTTTTTTTCCTTCCTTTTTTCAGCGGTTATATGGCTCCAGAATATGCCATTGATGGACTATTCTCTATAAAATCAGATGTCTTTAGCTTTGGTGTACTATTATTGGAAATAATTAGCGGAAAGAAAAATAGAGCACGGAGCTACCGAGAACACGATCATAATCTTATTGGATATGTAAGTACCTCTAAATACGATTATTCTCTAATATCATAGTAATATATGACAAATCTATTGAACTTTTGTAGGCATGGAGATTATGGAAAGAGGGAATTCCACTCAAATTGGTTGATGATAATATAAGGGACTCATGCATTGAATTTGAAGCAATACGTTGTATTCAAATTGCTCTACTATGCGTACAACATCATCCAGATGATAGACCAAACATGACATCTGTAGTTGTGATGTTAAATAGCGAAAGTAGTCTACCTATACCAAAGGAACCCGGTTTCTTGATTAAAATGTTCTCAACTGAAGGAGAACCTTCTTCTGGAAAAGAAACATCTTCAACAAATGAAGTAACTATATCACTATTAGAGGCTAGATAGATAGATAGATAAATTTGTGTATGTCTAATATTATATGTTGAACTATGTAGTTTTTACATGAATTCATTAATTGTTACTTATCATAGTCACAAGAAACCCTTAACTAAAAGTCAATTTATTGTATGTATTGCTTCCAAAAAATTACAACACTTACAACTTTGGTGGGCTTACCTACATTTTTTTATCCGTAGTTTATGTAAAATAATAGTGGATCACTATGATTGTGGTATACTTACTGTGTTTTATCCTTACTCGCTCACTTTAGGAAAACTTTTAAGAAGGGTAGTCATCCAAAGAGTACTTAAAGTAAAATACACTTAACATTGGAGTTTTTTTTGGAATGTACCAAAAAAGAACATGCATATAGTTGATTATGTAGTGCAAATTAATTCTTATAAGGTTTCCTTCAATCGTATCTCATATTTGCATAGTCTCATAGTCCATCTCATTCCGATGGAAATTCGGTTCGTTCATGTACCCTGTTTTGACTAGAAGTTGCTAGAAGCGGCTCATTTTCTATACATGCCTTGTGCACTAGTGATCACCCATCACCCTCATCAGTCGTAGGCGCGTGTCACATGGTCATCAGCTTTGGCCTGGATCATCCCCAAACTACATCGTACTTGGAGAGGTATGCTCTAATACCATTTGTAATATCTCAGTCTGCTTTTAAGAATTACTGACTATCCCCACAAACTAACGTGTCTTTTCAGTGTGTTTTGTTCTCACTCACACATTTTTTGGGAAATCCCAAAAGGTCAGCTATCCAAAAAATGTTACTCTAGCTCGCCCAATCACATTTAACTGTGGAGTGCTTTTGGAATGTGCCAAAAGAAAGATACATCTTGTTGATATAAGTAGTGTAAATTAAGTCATCCTTCAACCATGCAGTCCCATATTACACAACCTCAAGATTTGTCTCATTCGAATAGTAAATTCAGTTCGTTTATGTGTTCTCTTTTAAGTGGAAGCTGCCAGGAGCCGCTCATTATCTTTACATATTTTGCGCACTGCCGATCACTCTCCATCTTCATCAATCATAGGCATCACAATTACACCCGCAACTATTATTTATTTGGTATAAGTTTTAATAGAAAATATTTCCTTAAAGGAAAATATTCTATTAAAAAGGAGAATATTGGCATAGAGAATGACTTATATCGTCATTAGATGCAAAAATCAAATTTTTAATGGGCGTTAAGAGTTTGTAGTGCAATTAAACTGTTTTGAAACTCTCTCAAGTCAGGTTTACAAACAAAAATACAAACAACTTACCCTTCACTCATTGCCATCTAGGCCACTACTTGTACACTGTTGTGAATTCGTTGAAAATCACACCAATGAAATTTGATGTGTGGAGCAAATTAACCAAGTAACCAAATTAAAGTTGATAGAGATGATGAAAGTAAATAATCCAAACAAAAGAAGAGAAGAACACAATAATATTGTTTACCCAGTTCGGTGTTAATGAACCTAATTTGGGGGAGAGAGCAGCTCTCCGTTCCACTATGATCAAATAAGAATCTTTACATAAGAAATTCCCAAATTGGGTTACAAGAATTAATCCTAATTCTACCCAAATCCCGAATCCATTCTTCCGTGATGAAGAGACTCAATTTGACCTAGCTACCCAAGGTGAACCAAGGATGATTCGCCCAAACCCCTAGAATTATACCAAGAATGAATTCTCTAAAACTCTAGTGTGGCAAACCCTAATCCTAATTGCTTTCAACCTTATTTTTCTATGAATAAAGAGTTCCCTATTTATAGAAAAATATATGCCTAAATATCAGTAACAAATCTATCTTATAAAATAAAACAGAATCCAAGTCAGATATTCTCCGAAACAAATTTTTCCACAAAATCTGCACAAAAACGGATATGCCCGGTTGGCCTGCGCCCCGGCGCAGGAAGTCAGTAGCCACTGCTTCCTGCTGCGTAATTGCGCCCCGGCGCCACCAATGCCTGCGCCCCGGCGCCAGATGCTTCAGAATTTTCCGACTTCTTGTAACTGAGATTTCAAGGCATATCCAACAATTCTCCACCTTGCCTTTAAATCGATGGTGATCCACTCAACCACCGTGCTGCTCTCTCCATCTTGAACTACTATTCAAGATCATTGGCCAAGTCCAAGTCCCACTTGAACCTTGACCTCTTCCACTTGCTTCCAACAACTCTTGCTAGAATCACAAGCTGTACCTATACCTCTTCATCCCTCGGAATGTCTTCCGCCCTCATGAAGGTCTTGTCTCCCACTACCATAGGATTTTTGGTAGCACCCACAAGATTCACCGCAACCTCTTCAGCCCCCGGAGTGATCAAACCCGTCCTCCTGAAGATACGCTTGCATCCAACTATCATCGGCCTTTTGGATAGTCCTACAAGCTTCACCACCCCCTCTTCGAACCCCGGAATGCCTTCCGTACTCTCGAAGACTTTCTTGTCCTCAACCAACCTTAGAATTTTAGGTGGTTGTTCAAGCTCCAACAATGAACTCTCCTTGTGCCCCACTACCTCAAGTAGCCCTACAAGTTCCCAAGTCCTACTGTCGGTGTTCCCAATTGCTTCCCTGGAGTTCTTTAATAGGTTTTGCACTTCTTCAGCCTCAATTGGAACATACCCCACAAGGTCTTCACAGTTGTACCACTTCGGTCCAACACTACCATTCTCCTCCTTATCTCTTTCTAGATAGCCAATAGTTAGTGTTGTTTCTCCTCATCTAGTCTCACTATCGGAAGCCTCCACCTCAAGCTGAAAATCCTCCACCTTAAGATGAAACTCCTCCACCAAGGTCTCGAACTCGGTACTTCCCCTATGAACCCCACCTTGCAATTTGCAAAACCACTCAACCTGTGTTTCTCCCTTCAAGGCTTCAACACACTTGTTTTGGACTAACACCGCCCTCATCTTTACCTTCCACAACCCGAAGTCGTTACTACTGGTAAACTTCTCAATATCAAACTTAGAACCCATGGTACCTGATTATCGATTTGATCCTTGCCCCACGGTGGGTGCCAATTGTTGTGAATTCGTTGAAAATCACACCAATGAAATTTGATGTGTGGAGCAAATTAACCAAGTAACCAAATTAAAGTTGATAGAGATGATGAAAGTAAATAATCCAAACAAAAGAAGAGAAGAACACAATAATATTGTTTACCCAGTTCGGTGTTAATGAACCTAATCTGGGGGAGAGAGCAGCTCTCCGTTCCACTATGATCAAATAAGAATCTTTACACAAGAAATTCCCAAATTGGATTACAAGAATTAATCATAATTCTACCCAAATCCCGAATCCCTTCTTCCGTGATGAAGAGACTCAATTTGACCTAGCTACCCAAGGTGAACCAAGGATGATTCGCTCAAACCCCTAGAATTATACCAAGAATGAATTCTCTAAAACTCTAGTGTGGCAAACCCTAATCCTAATTGCTTTCAACCTTATTTTTCTATGAATAAAGAGTTCCCTATTTATAGAAAAATATATGCCTAAATATCAGTAACAAATCTATCTTATAAAATAAAACAGAATCCAAGTCAGATATTCTCCGAAACAAATTTTTCCACAAAATCTGCACAAAAACGGATATGCCCGGTTGGTCTGCGCCCCGGCGCAGGAAGTCAGTAGCCACTGCTTCCTGCTGCGTAATTGCGCCCCGACGCCACCAATGCCTGCGCCCCGGCGCCAGATGCTTCAGAATTTTCCGACTTCTTGTAACTGAGATTTCAAGGCATATCCAACAATTCTCCACCTTGCCTTTAAATCGATGGTGATCCACTCAACCACCGTGCTGCTCTCTCCATCTTGAACTACTATTCAAGATCATTGGCCAAGTCCAAGTCCCACTTGAACCCTGACCTCTTCCACTTGCTTCCAACAACTCTTGCTAGAATCACAAGCTGTACCTATACCTCTTCATCCCTCGGAATGTCTTCCGCCCTCATGAAGGTCTTGTCTCCCACTACCATAGGATTTTTGGTAGCACCCACAAGATTCACCGCAACCTCTTCAGCCCCCGGAGTGATCAAACCCGTCCTCCTGAAGATACGCTTGCATCCAACTATCATCGGCCTTTTGGATAGTCCTACAAGCTTCACCACCCCCTCTTCGAACCCCGGAATGCCTTCCGTACTCTCGAAGACTTGCTTGTTGTTGTTGTACAAAAGTAAGTATAGATTTATCGTCTCCACAGGGACTGATGCGATATCGATGCCGTTCAACAATCAATATAATTCTAAGTAAAGTGATTTGAAAATATTTGTTATGAAAACTTGTGAAAATAAAGTAGTAAGTGCAATAAAAGGAATTGTTATCAGAGAGAAAAGTTTGGTGGGATTAGATTTCACCGACCCAATCGCATGTATCATTCGAATCAGTTACACAGGTTCTAGCTATCAGTCAATTCTATCACATATCACTCACGTACGTGTCCGTTTCCAGAGCACGATGAGAATCCCGCTATATTCATTAACCCTCGATGTCTCGAGTGATCGATCAATATACCGGCTATATCGTATTGCTCAAACTCCGATGTCTCGGACAATTTAATCAACACAATAGTTTTACGTTTTGATAATCTGAGTGAATATTAAACCTAAATCTATGTCTAGAGTTTAGAGTTTAATAGATGATTGTTCTAGGTCTCGGATTCAAAAAGCATACGTCTATACCATTTCAAAACCTAGAATTAAAACATACAGTTCAAGAACAACATCAAAATTGATAACTAAACTAAAACCATATATAATACCATGATCAAAAGAAATACATACACATAGAGTCAATTACACCTAATCCCAACAAAGAGAGATTAGCTACTCATTTTCATGGTAGCTTTACAAAGATTAAGGATAAAAGAGATGAACAAACTTATCAATGATGATTTCTCAACTATTGTAGTGAATCCACCTTCAAATCCCCTTGAATCTGGCTCCTAGGGTTTCCCTCTGCTTCTGCTACTCTATTACAAGTTATCTCACAAGTCCTCTCTATCAGAAAAATGACAGCAAGCTCTATTTATACTATTTCTGAAAATTAGAACTCGCTGAGCGAGCTCCAGCTCGCTCTGGCGAGTTGATCTTTCTTCACCAGAGGGTTACTGCCACGTCATAAGTGAGTTTGAACCGCCTTCACTCGCCCTGGCGAGTTGTTACTCGCCCTGGCGAGTTGCTGCTCGCTCTGGCGAGTGTATCAGATATCAAATTTGATGCTCTCTGCCTCTACTCGCCCTGCACTCGCTCTGAACTCGCCCTGGCGAGTTAACTTGCAATTTTTCTTCAAATTTCTGCACAAATGTTGAGATTTAGGGAGACTTAATTGAAATAAATGACTTAAACAAATATGTACATTTAAGTGAGGAAAAACTAAAGAATATCTTACAAAATAGTTAATAAGTGCTTAAAATATATATGTGATTTTAGCGACTTTTTGGCACTTATCAACTCTCCCCAACTTAAAACCTTGTTTGTCCTCAAACAAAAGTCCAAAATAAACTTTGAAAACATGGCTCAATCATCATTAGTGCACATTCAAGCTTTGTAATCAATCAAAAACTTTATATGTAAATCACTTCAAGTTTGCATGATTCAATGTGTTGCAAGTTCAAAATCAATCATTCATAATCATCAAAGAATCAAAGTATGAATTTGAAATAGTTTCAAAACTCAAGTAAGATTTCAAACTTTCCAAACCAACAAGATAATCAACTAGAATCACAATTCTCATAAGTGTTTCAACTCAAGGGTGAAGTGTTTCTCTCAATCCAAACAATGTGTTCACAACAAATCAATTCAAACATACATCTCAACATAATCACAAAACATGTTATCAATCATGGATCACTAAGGACTTTCTTAAGCTTGTAATGGGGCTAGGCTACAAGAAATCATTGTTTTTCTTTGGATTCAAAGAGCCTTAAGGATAAGAGAGCATAAACTTTGAGTCTCTTCATTACTTTCCCCATTCTTTACTCTTGGTGATTCTTTTGTTTTGACACAATTTCTTTTCATTTATTTTTCTTTGATTTTCAATTGTGTGTCAAATGACTTTCAATATTTTTCTTTTTCTTTTTCAATCACCATTTTCAACTACTTGTTACTTTTCTCAATTTGATCAAATAACCTCTTTCTCCCCAACTTGTTTTCAACCCTACATAAACTCAATGCTCAATCATCCTAAGACAAGGGTTAAGTCATTGTTTTTCTTTATTTGTGGTTCAAGGGTTCAAACAAACAAATTTTCAAAATTTTGGCTCAAGGGGGGTAACAAAGGATCACACTCTCACAAGGTAGGTTATTTTAGGCTTAAGTAGTTGCACTCAAATAGAAACATGGCCTTGATCATTTCCATGACTTCAAACACATCAAGTAATAGCAAGATTCAGTTAAAATCAACAGAGTTAAACACAATTGTCGGCTCTCAAATATATAAACAATTGAAGGTTCACACAATCTCACCCGGCTAGGTCTACGTGATTCATAATTAATCAATCATGTTAAGAAGGAATAAATGAAATCAAATTGAACCAAGCTACTTAGTTCAAATTCATCCTATCATTCAAAGATAATCACAAAAGGTTGATCTCAAACTATAGCAATTGAAAGAAAATCATTCTAATCATGCATTTGCTTTTGATTGATCACAAACCTAGACATTTCATTTCATATGCACATTACCAGTTCAAGGACTTTGTTTGCATAAGAGGCTAAACATGTTCAAAAACTATTATAACATATGCGAAATTAAAAGTGCACTAAATAAAAGCTAAGGAAAGAAAATTGGGTTGCCTCCCAACAAGCGCTTGGTTAATGTCGGTAGCTCGACGCCTTTTTGGTTAGGGTGGCCAAAATGAGACCGAAAGCACATCATCCGTCTTTTTCCTTTGATTTGGGAGGAACTCCATGAACTTTAGATATAGATGTTGCGGAGTCCAAATCCTCCCCAATTCATTCTTGTGGAACAAGGCACATATTTCATCTATGACCCGATCAATCTCCGCCTTGTTCTCTATCTCCTTCTTTAGCTCATATGATTCTTCCTTGTCAAATAATCCATCATTCTCCTTTGTATCCATCACCTCTTTTTCACTATCAACAGTGTTAACCTTTTCAATACATGGAATTTCTTGAGGAAGTTCAACTTCATGTGGTGTGTCCATTTCTTTCACTTTTTTCACTACACCACTTCTTTCAACTTTTCTTTCTTCCTCACCTTTTTCAACAACTTCTTCCACACTCTCTCCACATTCCTCATTCTTTTTTAGAATATTATCATTCTCATGAGTGGTTTGAGGGTTGGTTTGAACTTTCATGCTCTGCTTATTAGCCATTTGCTTGATCATCTGGTCAAACTGCACATCAGTCATCGGAGGACAATGGCCAGTGGGATGGTCTCCATTGCAAAGCTCACAGTATGCGACTTGTTTAGCTTTAATTGACTCTTCCTGCAGACTAATCAGTTCAGAAATTTGTTTTGAAAGTTCTTCCAATTGTTGAGTCAAAGAAATCTCTTCATGTGTTGGAGTTCTATGAAACTGTTGATACGATTCATACTCATCCGGAGTATAGAAGTTGTTATAACCACGATCAGTCATGGTTTTGTTTGTGATGGGTAACCTGAAATAGGATTGAACTAAACAAGAAAAATTCTCTGACTAGCAAAGAAGGATTAGTGCAAATACTTAAAAGAATACAAATTGTTGCAATGCTCCAATATCTAAACGCCAGTCCCCGGCAACGGCGCCATTTTGTTGTTGTACAAAAGTAAGTATAGATTTATCGTCTCCACAGGGACTGATGCGATATCGATGCCGTTCAACAATCAATATAATTCTAAGTAAAGTGATTTGAAAATATTTGTTATGAAAACTTGTGAAAATAAAGTAGTAAGTGCAATAAAAGGAATTGTTATCAGAGAGAAAAGTTTGGTGGGATTAGATTTCACCGACCCAATCGCATGTATCATTCGAATCAGTTACACAGGTTCTAGCTATCAGTCAATTCTATCACATATCACTCACGTACGTGTCCGTTTCCAGAGCACGATGAGAATCCCGCTATATTCATTAACCCTCGATGTCTCGAGTGATCGATCAATATACCGGCTATATCGTATTGCTCAAACTCCGATGTCTCGGACAATTTAATCAACACAATAGTTTTACGTTTTGATAATCTGAGTGAATATTAAACCTAAATCTATGTCTAGAGTTTAGAGTTTAATAGATGATTGTTCTAGGTCTCGGATTCAAAAAGCATACGTCTATACCATTTCAAAACCTAGAATTAAAACATACAGTTCAAGAACAACATCAAAATTGATAACTAAACTAAAACCATATATAATACCATGATCAAAAGAAATACATACACATAGAGTCAATTACACCTAATCCCAACAAAGAGAGATTAGCTACTCATTTTCATGGTAGCTTTACAAAGATTAAGGATAAAAGAGATGAACAAACTTATCAATGATGATTTCTCAACTATTGTAGTGAATCCACCTTCAAATCCCCTTGAATCTGGCTCCTAGGGTTTCCCTCTGCTTCTGCTACTCTATTACAAGTTATCTCACAAGTCCTCTCTATCAGAAAAATGACAGCAAGCTCTATTTATACTATTTCTGAAAATTAGAACTCGCTGAGCGAGCTCCAGCTCGCTCTGGCGAGTTGATCTTTCTTCACCAGAGGGTTACTGCCACGTCATAAGTGAGTTTGAACCGCCTTCACTCGCCCTGGCGAGTTGTTACTCGCCCTGGCGAGTTGCTGCTCGCTCTGGCGAGTGTATCAGATATCAAATTTGATGCTCTCTGCCTCTACTCGCCCTGCACTCGCTCTGAACTCGCCCTGGCGAGTTAACTTGCAATTTTTCTTCAAATTTCTGCACAAATGTTGAGATTTAGGGAGACTTAATTGAAATAAATGACTTAAACAAATATGTACATTTAAGTGAGGAAAAACTAAAGAATATCTTACAAAATAGTTAATAAGTGCTTAAAATATATATGTGATTTTAGCGACTTTTTGGCACTTATCACTTGTCCTCAACCAACCTTAGAATTTTAGGTGGTTGTTCAAGCTCCAACAATGAACTCTCCTTGTGCCCCACTACCTCAAGTAGCCCTACAAGTTCCCAAGTCCTACTGTCGGTGTTCCCAATTGCTTCCCTGAAGTTCTTTAATAGGTTTTGCACTTCTTCAGCCTCAATTGGAACATACCCCACAAGGTCTTCACAGTTGTACCACTTCGGTCCAACACTACCACTCTCCTCCCTATCTCTTTCTAGATAGCCAATAGTTAGTGTTGTTTCTCCTCATCTAGTCTCACTATCGGAAGCCTCCACCTCAAGCTGAAAATCCTCCACCTTAAGATGAAACTCCTCCACCAAGGTCTCGAACTCGGTACTTCCCCTATGAACCCCACCTTGCAATTTGCAAAACCACTCAACCTGTGTTTCTCCCTTCAAGGCTTCAACACACTTGTTTTGGACTAACACCGCCCTCATCTTTACCTTCCACAACCCGAAGTCGTTACTACTGGTAAACTTCTCAATATCAAACTTAGAACCCATGGTACCTGATTATCGATTTGATCCTTGCCCCACGGTGGGTGCCAATTGTTGTGAATTCGTTGAAAATCACACCAATGAAATTTGATGTGTGGAGCAAATTAACCAAGTAACCAAATTAAAGTTGATAGAGATGATGAAAGTAAATAATCCAAACAAAAGAAGAGAAGAACACAATAATATTGTTTACCCAATTCGGTGTTAATGAACCTAATCTGGGGGAGAGAGCAGCTCTCCGTTCCACTATGATCAAATAAGAATCTTTACACAAGAAATTCCCAAATTGGGTTACAAGAATTAATCATAATTCTACCCAAATCCCGAATCCCTTCTTCCGTGATGAAGAGACTCAATTTGACCTAGCTACCCAAGGTGAACCAAGGATGATTCGCTCAAACCCCTAGAATTATACCAAGAATGAATTCTCTAAAACTCTAGTGTGGCAAACCCTAATCCTAATTGCTTTCAATCTTATTTTTCTATGAATAAAGAGTTCCCTATTTATAGAAAAATATATGCCTAAATATCAGTAACAAATCTATCTTATAAAATAAAACAGAATCCAAGTCAGATATTCTCCGAAACAAATTTTTCCACAAAATCTGCACAAAAACGGATCTGCCCGGTTGGCCTGCGCCCGGCGCCACCCATGCCTGCGCCCCGGCGCAGGAAGTCAGTAGTCATTGCTTCCTGCTGCGTAATTGCGCCCCGGCGCCAGATGCTTCAGAATTTTTTAACTTCTTGTAACTGAAATTTCAAGGCATATCCAACATACACGATGTAGCAAAACTATAAAAAAAAAATGTGGCTAATTCTTAGCATCATAAAAGAAGTTGATGTTAAAAATCATCTAAATCTGTTTTGCGTATTGTTGAATTAGGATGTCTAGTTGAAGTGAAGCGAGTGGACAACACTTGAATGATTATAAAAGTTGAAATCTCTTAAAATAAATAGCGACAAAACGAAAAATCAAGACAAGGAACAAATAGAAGATCAACATGTAATACATATCTTGATATTGACTCTTGAAGTGATACAGTGATAGAGAAGGACTATAATCGAGAGAAGTTTTTTTTTTCTTTTTGCCTATTATCCATATTGAGTTAGTTTTATGTTCTCCAAATTTTTATTTTTATTTTTTATTAAATGAATCTATAGCTTATAAAAAACAATAGTCACATATATAATATTAAGTTGAATGATAAACTAAAAAAAATTAAATACTGCACAAATAAAAACTAAAAATTAAATAGTAAATCTACAACTTTAAATTAAGTATTCCAAATAATTTTGCCAAAATTATAATTGTTGACAACTAAAGCTACAAAATAAGAAAGGTCATCTCGTAGTCATCAACTTCTTTTAATTGAACACACTATTATCAAGAGTTTTTGTTGAATAATTATACTATTAGTGTTATAGAGGATGTATCACATAAGAATGACAAAGATATATGAGAATATGAGAATGAATAATAGCCATTAGATTAAAATGAAAGGCTAATATTAAAATACTTAAAGTGTATCATGTCACACTCTAGTCCCTCAACTTCTCTCTCTTCCTTCTTATGCTTTTCATCTTCCTGCATTCTTCTTTGTCACCTCGCCAGCCTCATTAATACCCTTATCTATCTCTATTTCTTCTTTTGTAGATGTTTATGTGTCATACTGAAATTGATTTGGTATTTGTCTTTTGGATTGAACCCAATTTCATAAATTGGGGATGATTTTAAATCTTTGCAGGTTTTGATTAAGATTTGGGGATTTCACTTTTACATTTGATTTCAATGGTCTGTTAATAGTTTGTTTTGCATCCTTAAAGACACATTCAATTATTGATCTAATGGTTGTAACATGTTCTGGTTATCAGCATCCTATTTTCAATCTAAACAATTTAAATTGAAGGAAGTTCAAAAATTCGATTTTCTCAAAAAATAAAGAAATGAAAGAATAGTATAATTCAATCCAACAACTTGCAATACTGAAGCAAAGAGACCTAAGAGGTGAGAAACAGAGAGAAGATTGAATGCAGGTTTAGGGGAACCAAAAAAACCTCCACGAACACATAGCATCGGTGGCCATGGCAGACATCAGAGAACAAACAACCAACAACACAAAAAGGTGAAAATCCCAGAATAACGATCGCAAACGTCGTCGCAGTGGCAGAATATGACGGCGACGCAACAAGGTTTTAGGCACAACCTCCGCCTTCCTTGATTTTATCCGGAAAACGTGTGACAAGAAAGAAAAAAAATGCTATAAAAAACGATAGAAAAATATTGCAGATTTTTTGTCAAGATGAACAGTAGCAGAGATGGCGTGAATCAGAGAAGATGAAAGGATGAATGAGTTCACGTGATAGGATAGGGAGACACACATATAACATTAAATATGGGTCTTTAAATCTAAACCATCTATTTTAATCCAAAAGTTGTTATTCATTCTTATCATTCTCATATAAGATAGTCATTCTCATAAGATATGTCCTCTAGTGTCAGTGATAATCTACTGAAATTAAAATTTTAGATTAAACATAAATCTTAAAGTAATTTTGGTTATAAGTACAGATGGCAACTCTAAGATATAAAACATATGTTAAAAAACAAGTTTTCCTTTTCTAATGTTCTTTTATTTGAATTTTGGTTGAATCGCATCTTTTGACGGAAGGCAAGTGTTCTCATTATGCCTTCTTGATTAATCAAACCAATTGAGTGATTGACCACGTATCTTCTATTTTTTGACAAAATTTGATCACGTATCTTATTTTCGATAAATAAATAAATTTAAGAATAATAGCATAGTAACATGGATGGAGAATGTTCTAATTATATTAGGTTAGCAGGAAACCAATCATACAAAAATGCTAAATTTGGGGTGTATTTGGTAACACAAATAAGCTAGCTTATAAACTTGTTTCATAAAATTGGAGGTGTTTGGTAATAAGATTTTTTTATTAACTTATAGTTTTTTTTCAGATACTATTTCAAGTAATGTTTGAGCTTATATTTTATAGTTTTTTACCTTTTATTCTAATTGTAACCATATTATTTTTATTTTTTATTTTTTTATAATAAAACAATTACCCGCTCAAAAAAATAATTACCCACTCACATAATATTTTTATGTCATTTTATAAATAAAACAACTAAATTTACCACTACTTTAATTTATTCTACTATCTTTTCAGCTATCAACTAACTTATAGCTTAATTTTACCAAACGGAGCCTTGTTGGTAATAAAATAAAAATATAACTTTCCACTGGATAAAATAATTAAAGCATAACTAATAATAACAAACTAAAATTATCTATGATTAACTTTATGAATGTGCTTAATTTGCTAAAAAAATAAAAAATTGGACAAGACAATTTTAGATGAACTCTGTTTGATTTTAAAGTTATTTTTTGGAGTGGACAAATTAAGTCCAAGGGATGGGTCACTAAACCAAGACAAAATTTGAATAAATCATTTAAAATACCAAAATAATTTTTGTCCATTTTTTTTTTTGATAAATTGGAGAGCAATGTATCATGGTAGCGTATAAACATCCCAAAAAATTTGTTACCCAGCGGGACTTGAACCCATGACTTTCAAGGCTTTTGGGCATAGACATCAACCACTTGGCAAAACAGAAATTCTTATTTCATATTGTTCCATCTCATACTACTCTTTTCAGTATTTATATTTTTCATACCAAACGGATCTTATATATAAAATAGACAAACTTTTGTCAATTGATATTAAATTTATTACCAACAATCACAACTTGCTGATCTAAAATGAATTTTTTAATCATAAATTTAAAATGGTACTTTCACACTTAAATATGAGAAGTCAATGGCCTTAAAGAAAACTTGGTATTTCTTTAAATTTAATAAATGAAATTATTTTTCCTTTAACAATACAAACAAGCAATGAATCAGTAGAAAATTTGCATATAATATGTGCAACAGAGAATAAGTCACATCAACAAAATGTGCAATATTTTCAACATTGAGTAAACAAATTAACAACTATGCAATGACTTTTATATTAATTTTCTCAAATGCAGCCGTATAAACCAGAATGCTCTGTTTTGTAAGCACATGAAATCCATGTCACATTGTCACCTACCTCTCATAATATTCCAATCACAAAATTCAAAATTCTCCATTCTATTTATATATGAAACTTCTTCTTCCACTAATTTTAACTCCTAAACCAATGCAAAATGAACACTTTTCCTACCATACTCATTATTGCTAACTTACTATTATTCTTCTTCTCCAAAATTTCTTCTGCAACAGATACCATTACACAATCACAATCACTTACCGATGGAAGCACCTTGGTTTCTAAGGGTGAAGTATTCGAGCTGGGTTTCTTTAATCCTGGTAATTCCAACAACCGCTATGTTGGAATTTGGTACAAAAATATTCCTGTTAGAAGAGTTGTTTGGGTTGCCAACCGTGACAACCCAATAAAAGACAATTCTAGCAAGTTGATCATAAGTCAAGATCGATTTCTTGCACTTGTCGATAAGAATCAATCTCTTTTATGGTCAACAAACACAACAACAAAAGTTTCAAATCCGATTGTGCAACTCTTGGATAACGGAAATTTAGTACTTAAAAATGATGGCGAAGAAAATTTTCTATGGCAGAGTTTTGATTATCCTTGTGATACAATATTACCCGAGATGAAGGTTGGATGGGACAAAAAAAGAGGTATTGATTGGCGTCTTACTGCGTGGAAAAATTGGGATGATCCATCTCCAGGTGAGTTTACTTCGGCTATGATTCTAACTCCTAATCCCGAAAGCTTTATTTGGAAAGGTTTAACAAAACTCTATAGGACAGGACCATGGACAGGTCCTCGAACTAGCGGAATAATTGGATTGACACAAAATCCACTTTATAATTATGATTTTCTCAATAATGAAAATGAAGTGTATTATATGTTCACTCTTAAGAATAGTTCTGCGATTTCAATAATTGTTTTTAACCAAACAATTTCTCTTCGTCAACGCCTCGTTTGGATTCCAGAATCCAAAATATGGAGTGTTTACCAAACCTTACCACAAGATAGTTGTGATGTATACAATGTTTGTGGGGCAAATGGGCATTGTGTGCTTGATGCATCACCTATGTGTCAGTGTTTAGATGGGTTTAAACCAAAATCACCGCAACAGTGGAATGCAACAGATTGGAGACAAGGATGTGTGCGTAATGGTAATTGGAGCTGTGGAGTCAAAAATAGAGATGGATTTAAGAGAATTACTCAGATGAAATTGCCGGATACTACACATTCTTGGATTGACGAGAAAATGACACTTGAAGATTGCAAGGCTAAATGTTTCGAAAATTGTTCGTGTAGTGCTTACTCAAGTTTAGACTCAACTGGAGCAGGTAGTGGTTGTTCTATTTGGTTTGGTGATCTTGTTGATCTGAGAGTTTTACAAAGCGGAAATGATCTATATATTCGAGTTGACGCCTCAAACACTGGTAATGCATTTAAAATTCATTTTTATTGGTTAATGTTGTATGATTCAATTAAAACATTATTGATTTTCACAACTTATAATTGCAGGTGATAAAAATGGACATACCAAAACTATAATATTGGCAATATCTATCACAATTTCACTAGTCCTTGTGATGATATTGTTGGCATTTACCTCCATTTATATAACAAAGGCAAAGCGTAAAGGTACATTTCTTAACCATACGACCTTTTATATTTCTCAAGATTATGAAATTAATAAATTAAACCTATCCAATATCTTAGAAACACAACACCTATATAATTGAATATTCCGTGCAATATTATTAGAATCGAGGTAATAAAAAAGTATTGAACCGTTTCCGTGAATATACTCCAACTAGTATAGACATTATCATATATATATATATATATATATATATATATATATATATATATATATATATATATATATATATATATATATATATATAGAGTCAGGATCCGTTGACACCAAATAGTTTGACACCAAATCTTACACCTCTTAATAACGTCTTAACCGATATAAATTTTATAAAATCCACCGTTAGATTGAAAGTTTATATCATATAGATCATTTATGTAAAGTTTCAGAAAAATCCAAAATCATTTGATATGCTATTGAGACATATAAAAATCAATGACATTTAAAAAATGACGCAAACCGTTAACTTTGATGTACCTCAATAACATATCAAATGATTTTGAATTTTTCTGAAACTTTACGTAAATGATCTATATGATATAAACTTTCAATCCAACGGTGGATTTGATAAAATTTATATCGGTTAAGACGTTATTAAGAGGTGTAAGATTTGGTGTCAAACTATTTGGTGTCAACGGATCCTGACTCATATATATATGTAGAAAATCGGTCCAACTAATTATCTATTTTTCGGTGGAGTTTAATTTCTGATAGAAATAATTCCTATTCATTTTACTTAAAGCCGGATGAACTTAATATTACAAATCATAGTTTATACAAAACTCTTTATCATAGACTAGGGTATCAACAGGTTGTAGTGATGTTTCATGTGATAACTTTGGAATCAATGTTAAATTTTGTTTTAAATGATATTGACTAACAGAGAAAATAGAGAAAATCATAAGGTTGGAAGAGAAAGATGAAGACACAAATGAAGATTTTGAGCTTCCTATCTTTGATCAAGTTACAATACTTAAGGCAACAAATAACTTCTCTTTTGACAATAAGCTCGGTGAAGGTGGTTTCGGACCTGTATATAAGGTATAAAGTTATGATATTTCTAGTAATTAATATGGACAAAATATAAATCATGAAACTCATAATTTATCAAATTATTTCTATTGTTACAATTTTATAGGGTATATTGCTTGATGGACAGGAAATTGCTGTCAAAAGACTTTCAAAGAGTTCCGGACAAGGATCAAAAGAGTTTAAAAATGAAGTTATATTATGTGCTAAGCTTCAACATCGAAATCTTGTTAAAGTTGTTGGTTGTTGTATTGAAGGAGATGAGAAAATGTTGATCTATGAATACATGTCGAATAATAGTCTCGACTCAATTCTTTTTGGTGAGTAATTTTGCAAAGTTTAATTAATTTTTGGTATAATATAATTTAAACACTTTTTGCAAAGAACCGACTAATGAATTTATTGGACACTCTCTGCAGATCCATTACAAAGTAAATTGTTAGATTGGTCTGCACGCTTTAACATTATATTTGGAATAGCTCGAGGGCTTCTTTATCTTCATCAAGATTCAAGATTAAGAATCATACACAGAGATCTAAAAGTGAGTAATATTTTATTAGACAATGATATGAATCCAAAAATTTCAGATTTTGGCTTGGCCAGAATGTGTGGAGGTGATCAAATTGAAGGGAGAACAAACAGAATAGTTGGCACATAGTAAGTATATATCTTAGAATATAACAATTTTTTGTATGATTAATTAAACATCTGAATGATTACTGGTTGTTTCCTTTCAGTGGTTATATGGCTCCAGAATATGCTATTGATGGATTATTCTCTATAAAATCAGATGTATTTAGCTTTGGAGTATTATTATTAGAAATTATCAGCGGAAAGAAAAATAGAGAAATTAGCCATCAAGAACATGATCATAATCTTATTGGATATGTAAGTACCCCTAAATACTATTATTCTCTAATATTATAGTGGTATATGACAAACCTATTTTGAATTTTGTAGGCATGGAGATTGTGGAAAGAGGGAATGCCAATCAAATTGATTGATGATAATATAAGGGACTCATGCATTGAGTCTGAAGCATTACGTTGCATTCAAACTGGTCTACTATGCCTACAACATCATCCTGATGATAGACCAAACATGCCATCTGTGGTTGTGATGTTAAGTAGTGAAAATACTCTACCTGAACCAAAGGAACCTGGTTTCTTAATTAACAAGTGTAGACCTGAAGGAGAATCTTCTTCTGCAAGACAAACATCTTCGACAAATGAAATAACTATTTCGTTATTAGACGCTAGATAGATAAATTTGTCAATTATACTACAAGAAAAACTTTACTTTCTAGTTACAACAAATGCCGTATGTAACAATTTATTTTTTATATATATATCATAGTTAATTATTTCCCCGCGTAGCGTAGAACCTATATCGACATCAACTAACTGCTAACCAATTCTTCTAATTACCAACTAATTATATCTTTAACATATATTTTGTAAAAGAGACAAACTAAATGATGATGTTAGAACACTACTAAGAACATCTACTACTACTCCCCAAAAGACTTTCGGCCAATTAGCCTTTGTAATGTGATTATGAAGATTGTTACTAAGACTATAGCTAATCGCCTCAAGTCTATCCTCCCTGATATCATTGATGAGGAACAAAGTGCTTTCGTAAGTGGCAGACTTATAACAGACAATGCTCTCATAGCAATGGAGTGCTTCCATTGGCTAAAGAAAAAGAAGAAAGGGAAGAAAGGGATGATGGCTCTCAAGCTCGACATGGCAAAGGCGTATGATCGAATTGAATGGCCTTTCGTCAAGGCTGTTTTGAGGGCAATGGGTTTTCCTATTGAGATGACTGAGCTCATTTTAAAATGTTTATCCACAGTCTCTTACAGAATCCTTATTAATGGCCAGCCAAGTAAACAATTTGTTCCAGAAAGGGGGTTGCGGCAAGGTGACCCACTTTCTCCATATTTATTTATTTTATGTGCTGACGTTTTATCTGGCCTTTTGCGGAAAAGTGTAGTTGATAATCAGATCCATGGAATCAAAATTGCTAGGAGAGCACCAGAAATTTCACACTTGTTTTTTGCAGACGATAGTCTTATCTTTGCTAGAGCAAATGGGACAGAGGCTGCGGCTATCCTCAATATTCTATCCACCTACCAACAAGCTTCTGGACAGTTAGTAAATCTGGACAAGTCAGAAGCCTCATTCAGTCAAAATGTGCTTTTAGAAGAGAAAAACTTGATCTGTGATAAGATGGGTGTAAAGACTGTGGATTCCCATGCAAAATATCTCGGTTTACCGGTGGTATTCGGGAGATCCAAGAAGGCGATTTTCTCTCTTGTGACTGACAGGGTCTGGAAGAAGTTGAAAGGATGGAAGGAGAAGTCTTTATCCCAAGCGGGGAAGGAAGTCTTGATAAAACCTGTGGTCCAAGCCATTCCAAACTATGTTATGAGCTGCTATAAACTGCCAGATGGTTGTTGTGATGAAATTGAAAACATGATAGCTAGATTTTGGTGGGGATCTCAAGAGGGGAATAGAAAGATTCATTGGTTGAGTTGGGAGCGAATGTCTAAGTCAAAGAAATCTGGTGGCATGGGTTTTAGAGGTTTTAGAAACTTTAATAAAGCGTTGTTGGGAAAACAATGTTGGAGGCTGCTCACAAATGAAAACTCTCTGATGGCTCGCCTTTTTAAAAGTAGATATTACCCGCGGAGTAACTTTTTGGATGCAAACTCAGGCTTCCAACCAAGTTATGCCTGGAGGAGTATAATGCAGGCGAAGGATGTGGTGAGAATGGGATCTAGATGGAGAATTGGAAATGGTAACAAAGTCAGAATTTGGAAGGATGGTTGGATCCCAAACAAGTCAGTTTCTGTTGTTCAAGGGCCGCGAGTTCAACTAGATGATAATGCTTTATTTAGTGAGCTGATTGATACAAACTCTAAGATGTGGAGGAGGGAGGTTGTGCGGTCCTGTTTTAATTCTTATGAGGCAAAACAAATTCTAAGCATACCATTGTCTCATAGACTACCGGAGGATAAGATCATTTGGTGCTGGGAAAAGAACGGCGAGTTTTCAGTAAGGTCAGCATACCATCTATTGGATGACAAGAAGAACTGCAATCAGCCTGGCCCATCCTCAATTTTTCAAGAATCTCTATGGGGAAAAATCTGGAAAGCCCCAATTCCTAATGTGATCCGAAATTTTCTATGGAGATTGGTCAAGCATATCCTCCCCTCGAGAGCTAGATTGATTAAAAAAGGATTGAATGTGGATCCTTGTTGTCCTCTTTGTTACCAACAAATTGAAGATTATGAACATCTTTTTATGGCGTGCCCTCTTGCGAAGTTAACGTGGTTTGCTTCCCCGCTCGGTTTACACGCTCCGGCTGATGTCGATATTAATTCTTGGGTACTGCAGGGACTGTCAAATCCAATTGAAGAGGGTGTTCAAATTTTCTGCACTACATTGTGGAAAATATGGTGTTATAGAAATAAATTGATTTTTGAAAAACAAGCTTTTATTCCCCTTGAAGTAGCCTCTAGTGCTATTAGTTTTGTTGCTGAATTTTGTCCAACTTTCTTAAAAGAAATAGATACTAACATACCTGATGTGCATGTAGCTTCTCAAGCTAATTATCATGTGTGTAATAGAATATATGTTGATGCAGGTTGTTTCTCTAATGGATCCACTGGTTGGGGTTTAGTTGTTAAAGATCATGTTGGTTCTGTCATTCTCTCTGCTTGTAAGAAGGAAGAGATTCAAATTAGTCCTAATCTGGCTGAAGCTCTTGGAATTAGATGGGCCATCCAAACTGCCATCGCTCTAAATTATAGTCAAGTTACCATTGTTTCAAATGCTCTCACAATTGTCAAAGGCATTGAAGGAAAGTCATGCCCTGCTGAAGTAGAATTAGTTGTTCAAGATTGTATTTCTCTTTGTAATCATTTTATGCATATTGATGTTGTGTATGTTAAGAGAACTCTAAATATAGAGGCTCATAGTTTAGTTCAATATTCTAAGTTTGTTGGCTGTAAAACTTGGTCTGGGATCATTCCTAACTTTGTTGTTGATTGTAATGCCCATTTGGGTGTCTCTTTCTAATATATGAGGTATTTCCAGTCAAAAAAAAAAAAGAACATCTACTACTATTGGGCTCGCGAACTTAAAATTTAGTGACAGACACGTTTTATAACTATTTGTGCAACTTTTATCATGTTTTTTATCATATTTTTTTGTTTAAGTATTTGCATTAGACCTCCAACATAAAATCTAACATTTAACACAAATAAAAAAATGACAAAATTTGATGTAGACATTGTCATTTTTGAGTGATATAGTCTATATGCTTATAGTTATAGTAGATGATAGAAGAATCATAATATAGCGGTGCAGCTTGTTGTCCGTCTACTTTTTATTCATATGTAATTATTTAACAATATATTTATATATATAGATAATTTTACTGCCAAAAAAATATCTATAATATTTTATACTCGGTACAAATTAGCCTAAGTAACTATAATGTTTTAATCTTATAGCCTAAGTAACTACAAGAAATATGATTTTTGGCAACGACTTTTTTTGTTATAAGTCGCTGGCAAAACTATCCAATGTAGTTTTGCCAGCGACTTGTAACAACTTTTAACAAAAAAAGTTGTTGCAAAAAATCATATTTCTTGTAGTGTATATATGATGACTAACCTTATACATATATGTAAAGTAGGCAACTAGTTTTGTCATTTGATTGAAAGTATATTTTATAAAAGAGACAAACTAAATGATCTGATGTTAACCTGACTCAGTATAGCTTCTAAACGTTTTTTTCTTGGATCCCTTTAATTTATAATAAATTTTTAAAAAAGTCTCACATCCAAAACAATTTTATATCATTGTTTGACTCAAACAATTCTTTATCATAGGAATAAATTATTTTGATTGCTTGTGAAGTGTGCTATTACAATTATCCGAAATGTCAATGGCTTTAAGACAACTTGCTCTATATCTTTATTACATTATCCTTAAAAAATAAAATTGATGAATTAGATATTCTTCACGCGTAACTGTAATGACTAATCTCTTGAATCAAATAGGATCGCAACGAGTGACAAAACTCTCCCTCAAAAGAATTTAAACATTCTTAGAGTTAAATTCAAACCCAATATTATGGTTAAACTAGAAGAGATTCTTTACTATTTTAGAGAAGCAAAGTCGCATGCATACTCGCATCAACAAAATGGACAGTCTTTTCAACGTTGAATAAATAAATTAATAATTTTGCAACGAAATTGATAACTGAAGCCTTGTAGACCAAGAAACATTGTGTTCACCCCTCAAAACTTTATAATCACAAAATTCCAAAATCTCCATCTATAAATGAAATTTCCTCAGTTAATTAAGCCACCTATCAACACAAAATGGCTATTATTCTTCATACACTGCTTTTAATTACCAAGTTATTATAAGTGTTATTACTCTTCTCCAAAATTTCCTCTGCAATAGATACCATTACACAAACACAGTCACTTTCAGATGGAAGCACCTTGGTTTCTAAGGGTGACATATTTGAGTTGGGTTTCTTCAATCTTGGTAATTCCTCAAACCGCTATGTCGGAATTTGGTATAAAAATATCCCTGTTAGAAGAGTTGTTTGGGTTGCCAACCGCGACAACCCAATCAAAGACAATTCTAGCAAGTTGATCATAAATTCAGATGGAAACCTTGTGCTTCTAAATCAAAATCAAACTCTTCTATGGTCAACAAACATAACAACAAAGGTTGCAATTTCAAGTCCAATTGTGCAACTTTTGGACGACGGAAATTTAGTACTTAAGAACGAGAAGCAGAACAACGATTATGAAAATTTTCTATGGCAGAGTTTTGATATTCCTTGTGATACAATATTATCAGGAACGAAGGTGGGATGGGACAAAAACAAGGGTCTTGATAGGAAACTCGTTGCATGGAAAAATTGGGACGATCCGTCTTCAAGTGACTATACTTTAGCTATGGTACTAACTCCTAATCCTGAAAGCTTTATTTGGAAAGGCTCAACAAAACTCTACAGAACAGGACCATGGACTGGTCGTCGATCTAGTGGAGTAGTTGGATTGACAGAAAATCCACTTTATGATTATGATTTTGTCAACAATGAAGACGAAGTGTATTATATGTTCACACTCAAGAATAGTTCTGTTGTTTCTATAGTTGTTTTGAACCAAACAACTTCTGTTCGTCAACGTCTCATATGGATTTCAGAATCCAAAACATGGAATGTATACCAAATTTTACCACAAGATAGCTGTGATGTATATAATGTTTGTGTGGGAAATGGGCTTTGTGCGCTGAATGAATCTCCTATGTGTCAGTGTTTAGATGGATTTAAGCCTAAGTCGCCCCAACAGTGGAATGCAATGGACTGGAGAAAAGGATGTGTGCGTAATGGCAATTGGAGTTGTGGAGTCAAAGATAGAGACAAGTTTCAAAAGAATTGTTGGGGTGAAATTGCCAGATACTACACATTCTTGGATTGATGAGAAAATGACACTCGAAGATTGCAAAGCTAAATGCTTAGAAAATTGTTCGTGCAGTGCTTACTCAAATTTAGACTCAACCGGAATAGGTAGTGGTTGACTGGTTGTTCTATATGGTTTGGTGATCTTGTTGATCTGAGAATTTCACAAAGTGGACAAGACCTATATGTTCGAATAGACTCATCAGATATTGGTAAATACTTTGATAATTTTTGTTATTAACGTTGATATGTTACTAACCCACTTGGGTTGGTCTGGTTGTATTGGCTTGAGACCTATGAGTGTGCTCCTCCTTAAGGTCTCAAGTTCGATTCTCTCTGGTACCAATTTGGGTGGGCTAATTTAGCTTCTTCAGAAAAACGATGATATGTTACTTACATACGAGTATTGTTTATTCTTTTTGGAAATCACATCACACATACTTTGTTTGTCTCTCTACCCCAGGTAATAAAAATGGACGAAGAAAAAAAGTTGTATTGGTAGTTTCAATTACAGTTTCACTAGTCCTTGTGATGTTATTGGCATTCACCTACATATCCTTAAACTACACAACCATGACTAAGCTAATAGCAAAAAATTACACATGTCAATCTTTGAATCATACCATTCAAAATATCTATGTGTCAATACTTCCAAATTTTTATCTTCTTATAGCATTCATTTTGAAAACAGCCAATCATATTCATTCCTTTCATGAAATAGCCAATGAAATTCATTTGTTTGGTGATTGGTGACTGAGTGTTGACGGACCAAGTTGTATTCGGCCCAACCCGTTTTATTATCAGCTCTGAAGAGAGAAGGAAGAAGGCTGGTGTTATGTCGCTATCGTTGCTGCTATACTCTTTCCTTTTTCCGGTTAAGAAATTTGAAAAACTATTTTCAAATTCTGCTACAAACCACCAATCTATGCAAGTTCTCTCTTTTCCTCAGACTCACGGGTAAGAGAAATAAACTTAACCCTTCCACCTCTTCCAATATTTTCTCTATTGTTTGATAAATTTTGCTTTGTCTTTCATGAACCATTCTCCAATTTTCAAAACTTACCATTTTAATGATATATATTGGGAGAGTCATATTTATGAGGATTTTTCACCAGGCTTCAAGTATTCCCTCCAACAAATTGGAATTTCAATTCAAAACCCTTAGGTCAAATTGTATTTCGTGTTCTCACTCCATTTTTCTTTTATATTCTCTCTTCAACTATTTTCCATCTTTCGGTTGCCTTCAATCTTTCTCACCTTTGCAGAGGCACTGATTTGTTTATAGGTGTAATGTTCTTTACACACAAATTTTTGGATTCCCTTATTTCTCCCTCTCTTTTCACAACCCAGCGACGGGAAAGAACAAAGAAGCAGAGCACACGACTGCAGCGACGGTAAACACTTCAGGTCCATTTTTGTTTTTGGATTCTAGATTCATTTTCGGATTCCATATATGTTCTGTTTTTGTTCCTTCAATTTATGGTGATGTTTGCTTCTTGCTCTACTCACAAGTTTTTTTTTTTTTTTCATGTGTAATCAGAGATTGTTGATCATGTATTTGAGGAAAAACAGGTATGTCTTTCTTCTTTGAAATCCCTAATTTTCTTCATTCCTCATGTTACGATTAAAATTAATTTGTTGTTGTTTCTATCTTTTAGCTAATAATCCCTACTTTTTAGGAGTTGTTAGTGGGATTTAGATGGTTTTCTCAACTGCAATATGATTTGTTTTTGTTAAATCTTCTCGCGAATGTTCAAAATCAGTATGAATCTCCACCCAATTCCTAATTAATTTTAACTTCCTTATTTATTCTTTTTAAATTGAAATTAATCCTTCGAATGAAGAATTTAATTCTTAGAAAACTAATCATGATATATTCTAAAAAAAAAATTGCTAGATAATTGCAGTAATGTTGTGTTGAAGCAAGTCAGCAACACATTGGAGATGTCTTTTGGTGAAGCACATGCTACTGCTAGAAGAGTCAAATTGTCTATTTCTTTTGTTTCTCAACCAACTTTGAAACTTTAATTCACTTCATTCAGCAGCATGTATCCCTTTGTTGTAATGGATTAGTAATTAGTAATATAAATATTGTTTCTCACCATTGTAGAAATCTTCCTAATTTCTTTTGTGTCTTGCCTTTGTTGGTAGTAGTTAATCAATTATGATTGTTTTTTTATTCATGATATACTCTTATGCATTATGATGTTGCAAGTTGTGGCATTTGACCAAATTATTATATTATAAGTCAAGCTCTTGAGCTCACAATAATATAGAGCTCAAATTTGTATGATTAAGAGTTAACTAAACTTTTTCTTATGTTCTTTTTATTTAATTGGGTTATAATTGTGTGTGTTATATCAATTTTTCATGTCTTTGAAACATACATTGTTATTTGACCTCTTAATTATGTGTCTTGAAGGTGTATTTGAAGGCATTAAAGTGCAAAATCAATATGGTTTATTTTACTGAAGAAGATTTTTAACTATTATGGGTTCATGTTGATCTGAAGTAGTGAGTTGCAAGAAAAGGTAAGGAGTCTACTGTTTTTCCTCTTTGAAAGTTAAAGTTTAGAATACATTTTATTTTTAAGATAGAAAAAGTTTAGTATAAAATTTCTAAACCATCATTTGAAGTACTCACATCGTTGCTTTTTTTCTTATGCATGTACAATCAGAGATTGTTGCTGCTCACGAATTTGAGGAAAAAGGTATGCTTGATTTTTAAAAGCCTTTCAATTCCTTAAGATTCATGAAAACTCTTTATTTTGGATATGCATACTGACTTGAACCTTTATTTGTTTTCTTAGGAGCATTCTATGCCTTGGAATTTCTTTTGAGTAGATCACTTTACTTCCTTTGGTTTTTATTTTATTTTGATAAATTTGATTAAACGTAGTCATATCTTTTGAATGTTTAACAAGTGCTCAACAAGTTGTAACTTTTAATTAAGGAAGCCTATATTTTCTTTGGTGGCAGGTGGTTTATGGTTTATGGTCGCTAGGGAAAAAAGGGGTGGAAATTTGAAGAACGTATCAGTGGGATATAGAGAAGAACTAACTTGCATATGGTAGACTATAGTCCTTTGAGAAAACATTTGGAAGGTGAGGCTTCCCTTTTTTCAATGTTCATTTTCATATTTCACTTTTCTCTTCAATTTTTGTTGTTGTGGATAGTGTTTTTGTGATGCCTCTATCACAATATAAGTGGATAACTTACAGTTTGATGCTTTTAATTAATTACTTTTATTTTGATTCCTTGAATTATTGTCATTCCTTTAATTCCTTACTTTAGTGAGAGTTGGTTAGGTACATAGCTTGATTGTATTTTAAAACTCTTCGTTAGATGTTAGATGGATTTAATTTTTCTTATTGTGAAAGTGAGCACTCAAAGTATTTGAAGAAATGTTTCAATATGAAAAATTGATGGCTTTGTGGTCTTATTATTTGTGCTTTCATATGAAATTATATCTGCAAATTTCATGATATATACCTCAATTTAACAATCTTTACTTTATACTAACTGATTACATTAATAAACAATTGGTTGGAACTCTAAAACTTTTGATTATGCAGACTATTGAGTTGATACTTGGACTATTGTTTTTTCTATTAGTATTGTTTACATAGTGATGATTAAGCTTTCTTAATTTGTAAATGAGGATTTGTTAATGATTTTGGTGGTGAGGATATTCACTTTATTTTCATTGAGGAGATTCTCCTCTTCTTTTATTATTGTCATTGATATCAATATTCACTTTATTCTCTACTGGTTTTTTGAAGGTCTATATCCTTCCTCCACATTGGGTAATAATAGCTATGGAGATGCATGCATAAGCAAAGAAGGTTTACAGAAGTACAAGCTCTAAAGGTTAGTAATTACCAACATTCAATCTCTTTTCTATATCCATTCAACCCTTCCTCATGTGTTTTGGAATTAGAGTTTGATTAAAAAATGTAATTGGACATGTTTTAGTGAAATTGAATAATAAGGTTTGACTCCAAATTTTTAAAAGTTCAAATTTACGATTCCATTACCATGAGTTAGAATTCCCTTCAAAAATGATATTTCGAATTTTATTCTCTTTTTTTAAAGAGTTTAAAAATGAAGTTATATTATGTGCTAAACTTCAACACCGAAATCTTGTTAAAGTTGTTGGTTGTTGTATTGAAGGTGAGGAGAAAATGTTGATCTATGAATACATGCCCAACAAAAGTCTCGATTCATTTCTTTTTGGTGAGTGATTTTTTTCAAAATGTAATATTTTGTATGATACAGGTTCAATTTTTATGAAAAAAATGACTAATGAATCTACTGGAAATTCTTTATAGATCCATTTCAAAGTAAATTGTTAGACTGGTCTGCACGTTTTAACATTCTATTTGGAATTGCTCGGGGTCTTCTTTATCTTCATCAAGATTCAAGGTTACGAATCATACACAGAGATTTGAAAGTAAGTAATATTTTATTAGACGATGATATGAATCCAAAGATTTCCGACTTTGGCATGGCTAGAATGTGTGGAGGTGATCAAATTGAGGGGAGAACAAACAGAATAGTCGGCACATAGTAAGTATCTTAAAGATAACAACATCTTTTATATGATTAATGGAGAATTTGAAATAATTATTACTTGACTTCCTTTCAGCGGCTATATGGCACCAGAATATGCTTTTGATGGATTATTCTCTATAAAATCAGATGTATTTAGCTTTGGCGTATTATTGTTGGAAATTATCAGTGGAAAGAAAAATAGAGCACATAGTTACCAGGACCACGATCACAATCTTATTGGATATGTAAGTACACCTAATTAAATGCAATGATTCTCTTTTATTATAGTAGTAGATGACAAATCCATTAATCTTTTGCAGGCATGGAGGTTGTGGAAAGAGGGCATACCACTCACATTGATGGACGATTATTTAAGGAATTTATCTATTGAATCTGAAGTATTACGTTGCATTCAAATTGGTCTACTATGCCTACAACATCATCCTGATGATAGACCAAACATGACAACCGTAGTTGTGATGATGAGTAGTGAAAATATTTTGCCAAAACCAAAGGAACCTGGTTTGTTAATTAAAAGATTCTCAGTTGATGGAGAACCTTCTTCTGAGAAACAAACATCTTCCTCAACAAATGAAATAACTATCTCACTAGTAGACGCTAGATAGAGAAATTTGACCATTTGTTAATTTATATGGGAACCTATGCAGTTTTTTTCCTCGAAGTCATTTAACTTTTCTTTGCATAGTTACAACAATATTAATAAAAGTGAGAGATTAATTCTCCAATCTTTCCCTACCTTACCTTTCCTCCAGACTTATCTCATCCTTTTACTACTAACTCTCAACCAAGTCTAAAGGAATTCATTCATTCTTTTTGTGATAAATAAGGATTCCGATTCAGTCAATTCAAAAAGTGATGTTGTCATGTATTTATAGGTTTTAGACCGTACAATTTTGATAAAACGATTCAGATGTCAATTCAGAATTTTGTGTTAAACAAAAATTAAATATTGTCTTAAAATTTAAATATTTTGATTTTGTTCAAACGGTTCTGAGTCGATAACTACATGTAATCACGACTACACTTAATCTAATTCTGATAAATAACTAATACAATCATTAAAGATACTTGCCTACTTTCTTATATGATGCAATAACAATAATTATATTTCTTCTATATCAATAGAAAAATTAACAGCAATGCTATTTATCGCGAGAGCTACTTTCACAAATACCTCACGAATCAGCCCTATAACCAATTAATAAAATTCATTGTTGACCGAAAATCATGGGCGTTGAATAAAAATATAATAGGCTTTGTTGACTACTTCAATCCAATGCTGCTCTCTAGTTTTTTCTTGCCATATATAGTCATGGCCCTTTTCAAGGTTGTGGGGCTAGCTCTTGTTAGTCTTCTGTGTTCAATTTCTAGATCATGTCCTTTTGACTTTGTGGGAATTAGATTGAAAGGATCTTTTGTGTCTTAAGCTGTTATGATTCCATAATTTGTGTTTCCTGTTCTTGCTTAAAGGAGTTTGTTGTTGATAAAGATGTTAGTTTTATTTTTCTAGTGCTTTGTTTATTTTACTTCTATGTAAACTTGATTTTCTCTTTGGCCGTTTGTGTTTGTTGGTGTTTATTTGTTCATTCTCAACTTGCCGAGTTAGTTGCAATTTCTTAGATGTGCAAGTCAGGAGCAAATCTTGTACTTAAAGTTGTATCCGTTTGATTTTGCATTAATTATGTACTTTACCGCATTAGTGGGTACCCAATTAACGGATTGTGATCTAAATGAATGAAGTTTGTTGACCAAAAAAGAAAAAGACAAAACTGCTATACATGAATCTTCTATTTTTGTCCCATTTTAAAAAATAAAATTCAACTAACTGAATCTACAATTTAGGGTTTAATTAAAATAATGCAAATATATGAAAATAAAGTATTTTATGTATATACCCACGACAAAGACTATAGATAACTAACTGTTTTTTACCAACGGTTGAAAATCCGTAACTACAGGTTATAGTGATGGCAAAATTTCGTAGATACAACAAATTATAGGATACGGAAACAAGTGCGTTGAAATAGCTATTTTGACCTATACCTACAAAATTCCGTAGGTACAACAAATTATAGGGTACAGAAAAATCTTTTACCCACGCTCTCATGTTAACATTAAAAGTCAAATTTCTTGTAGTGTATTACACGTCATTTGCAACATTATTCGTGATGAAATTCTTCGCGAGAATAAGCATTATCCTTGGATATAAATTGAATACTTTATTTGATTTTATAATTAAATCGTGGATGTTTGAAGTTTTGAATGATGGTTTTAATTTTTGGTTACCTTGTTGATTTATATTTTCATTTTCTTGAATGATTTTTAATTTTATTTCTTTTACAAATTTGTATGATATTTTTGAGAATTTATCATAAGCAAAAATATAAGCAAAAATGAATCAGAGAAATTTCATGTATTTAGTTAAAAATTTGGACCAAATACATTCATTTTTGTTGACCATCTTTTATCATATTTTTTGTCTTTACAAAAAAAATTTGTACATATTTTTTTTTTTTTAAGAGACTAAAATGGAATATATATAAACGTGACGAGGACAAGCAGTCTCCTCAGCACAAGGCGTACCAAGGAGCACTACAAGAGTTTACAAGAGAGTCCCAAAATGTAACACAATAAAAGACAATAAAGTACAACTAGTCGATGCCCAAACAAAGGAAAGGGTCCGACCACCAATAATGAGAATTAGTAGCTAAACTCTTACATAATTTTAGTATCTGCTAAAACAAAATTTGCTAATTATCATTAAACTCTTACATTTTTTTAATGATTTTTTTTATAGATTTGTTTAAAATATCGTATAGAGTAATTAATGTTTTCTTAGGGAAGAATTTCAGTCACGTCTTTGTTGCATTACTATGTTAGTTCTTTAACCGTGTGAAAATCGAAACAGGATGGTCGATGCTCTTCTAACAAAAATATTTTATTAAATAAAATAGTTTCACATACATATTTTTTTTTTGACAAAAGTTTCACATACATATCTAAAATATGGTATAGTCAAATTTTCTTTAGACTCGGCTTGCTATTAAAATTTATTAAGCCGGTTGGGTGATGTAACATGTCAATTCATCAATTTAATTGGAGCAGAAGATGTGGGAGGTGATTCTGGAGATTTTCTACGGATTTTTTTTAAAAGATTATGGTTCCCAAACAATATTTTGTGAATAATTGTTTTCTGCGATTTTTGAATTTCCTTTAGAAACATTACTTCAGATTTTTCAGCAAAATATTCCGTGTGTAAATTTCAACGAAAAACTAGTTAGTACTTTCGCCGCAACTTTTGAAAAAAATCCTCATGAAATAGTTGTTGCAGATAAATCCACAGGAAATGTTTACAGTTCATTATAAAAAAAAAAAAAAGAAGGAAATGTTAACAGTTAATTGGAAAATCCATTGGTAAATCCACAACTAACTATTTTTTTTTTAACATTGCCAAATAATTATATTAAAAAGAAGTTAAGCATAAGGTGTGCCTAACCACAAATAAATACAAGAAGTTAACATACAAGGTGTGCATAACTATTATTTTATGATTACCAAAAAGCCGTAGAAAAAATTATTTGGCATCGGAGAAGGATTGAGTTTTGCGGTGAGATCGAGGTCGTTCTAGGGTTTGCGATTGTGATTTTATGGTTAAGATCAATGAATTTCACATTGAATCTATGAGTTTCACATTGAGATTGATAAGCTTTGCGGTTGCACTAGGGTTCTGCATGCGTTGATGAGCTTTAGGTTTTTTTTTTCTGTTGATGAAAAAAAGGATTTAATTACATTGATCTAAATTTAATTAACAAATATTTTAGTTTATTCAACAAAGATAAAACGGGTAAATAAAATGTAATTAGTTTTTTTATTTCTAATTTTGTTTTCTAACGGTATTTTATAATTTGATGTTGTTAAATTTTTTACTTTAGTCAAATAAAAAAGTATAGATTTTCTAAGGATTTTGCCAAGGATATAATAAAGTACTACATTTTCTTGTAAATTTTTCCAATGATTAGTAACACACTAAGGTTTCCTATGATCTTATTAATAATTTTTTTCATATTTTAACTGATCTAATTTGTTATGAAGGACTTGATAAAATTCAAAATACAAATGACATTTAAAAATGATAATTAAGGAACGTAACTAATACTATCATCAAGTTATAACAAAAAAAGGAACAAAGGAAGGTTGACATTTGAAGATGGAATAGAAAAGAGAAAGAAAAAAAAAATCAATATTGGTATTTAAATTGCAACGTCGTTACATCTGTCTGATGTTGACATAATATTATGATACGAAAGAGATTTGACCAAGAAATAGCATTTGGTCTCATCCACTTATAGTTTGACAACACAACACATAAATATTTTTCAACACAGCACAAGTCACAAGATGTGAAAAAACATAAACACATGGAGATGGGTAAGTTGGTAGAGAAAGCACTAGAAATATTGTTCTGTTGCACCTGGGAATCAAAGGGTGGTCTGCGGCATTTTTGTGAGAGGAGAGAGGAAGGTTGAAGATGAAAACTCAATCTTTTTATTACTTTTAAATACTTTAATGATTTAATGATGTGTAATTTGTTTATTGGCTTCGACTAAATATGATATGTTATCCCGTTAATTTAACTCAGTTGGGAGGACATTACATTATATATGTAGGGGTTTGGAGTTCGTACCCCGGTCATCCCACTTATCCATCTTATGAGCGAAATTTCTAGCCACTCGGCAATATGACTAAAAAAAATTATATGTTGGACACGGGACCATAAAAGAATACCACTAAAATATAATACTCTCTTGCACCTTTTTATAATAGACATTTCATCTTTCTAAATTTTTTGAATAATTAATGCATTTGAGTTATAATATAAACTAAATACATCAAATATTTAATATATCTAGAAAGGTGAAGTGTATCTTATAAAGAAGATCGGAAGGAGTATTATGATATGAAGCGATTACATTATGACGTCAATATCAAATGTCTATTAGCTTTTTCAAGAAAACAAATAAAATGTCTATTTATTGTAGAGTTCATAATGAGCCGAAATGAGTAAAACTTTATTCAATTAATTAGCTTGACTCGGTAAAAATTTAATTGGCTCGAAATTTAAATTTTAAGTTTGTTATAAATGTTTATTTCAATTTAAATTTGACTCCATTTAAACTCACAAGCAACTTAATTCAGCTCGATAACTTGAATCAAATTAATCAAATTCAAGCTCACGAGCAACTCAATTCAGTTCATTTGAATATTAAATGAACCAACTACAGCTATGGTAAATGAGCGCAAAAAATAACTCAAAAATGGGTAGCACCATTAATTAATTAACTAATTAACTACTAGAACTACAATTGATTTTTTCTTGTGAATTTGGATGTTCTCCAATTTATTCTCTCATGTTGACCATATTGTATTTTTTTTCTCTTCATAATTTATCAATCATTATTGGATTAAAAAAATAAAAGATAACGCGAGAAAAAATATGGAGAGAATTAAAATTCTTGTTTGACTCAACAATTCATTATCATACGAAAGAATTACTCCGAATTTCGGATTGCTTGTGCAATGTGCTATTACAATTATCCGAGATGTCATAGGCTTTAGGAAAAGTTGCTATATCTTTAATACAATACACTACATTTAAAAGAATAAAATTTATTAGTACTACGTATAATTGTAGAGACTAATTTTTTTTAATTGAGTACGATAATAAAGAGTGACAAAACTCTACCTCAAAAGAATTTAAACATTCCCAAAGTTGTATTCAAATCCAAAATTATGGTTAAGCTAAAAAATCTAAGGGTCTGTTTGGCAAACCCAAAATACTGACTTATAGCTTATGTCTTATAGCTTATAAGCTAAAAGACCCGTTTGGTAACAGTTTTTCAGAAAGAGCTTATAGCTTATTTTACTGACTTATAGCTTATTTTTCATAAGCTAATTCAAGTAGCTTATAAGCTTATAGCTTATCATTTTTTCTTCCCATTTTACCCTTATGATTTTATCTTAAATCCATTTTTATTCTTTACTATAATTTTTTATATAGTATAATTTAAAACAAAATAGGTATGTTGTGCCTACTTTTTTTACGTTGTTGCACTTGCACCTATCTATTTATCTTTTACTGTGTTGTATACCAATTTTTTTTTTACGTTCTTGATTTTTTTTTTTAAATGTTGATGTACCAAGTTTTTTGTACAACGTTACTATAGCATGTTGATGTACCAAGTTTTTTGTACAACGTTACTATAGCATGTACCTATTATCACCTCTTTAATATGTTTAATCTTTTTTTTTTCTTTTGGTACATTATGTTTAATCTTTTTAGTAAAGTATAAAAATTGAAATGAAGATATATTTGAAATGAAATTTCAAAGAATAAAATTTAATTTAATATTGTAATAATAATAATAATAATATTAAAGATCAATTAAATTATAAATTTAAATCACTAAATTTTAAGTATTTTAAATATTAAGTAATTACCACTTGAATTAATTTATTATTGTTTCGTTCAATTTTTTTTATAAAATATAAAAATTGAAATGAAAATAATTTTAAAGTAAAATTTTAGTGGATAAATTTCATTCTATATTAAAATATAAAAGATATATTAAATTAAAAAATTAAATTACTAAATTATAAATATCTTAAATAAAAAATTAATTATTAATTATGAATGCCCTTTTATGTCATTTCACATTTATCTATGATTGAACCGCTAATTTTACCAAACACTTTAATTAGCTTATCAGCTATAAGTCATCAGCCATAAGCTATCAGCTATAAGCTATCAGCCATCAGCCATAAGTTAACTTATCAGCCATCCGCTATTTTTGCCAAATAGAGCCTAAACAAAAGCAGCCACTCTTTACTAGTATGTCATGGAATCGGACTTCTATAATTCTTTGTTCTTACAGAAACAAAGTCGTATACTTATGTCACATCAACAAAATGGACAGTAACGTTGACTAAATAAAATAACAATTTTGCAACAAAATTGATAACTTAAGCCTTATATAGACCAAGTTGCTTTGTGTTCACCCCTCAAAACTTTATAATCACGAAATTCCAAAATGTCTCGTATCCATAAATGATATTTCCTCAGTTAATTATACACCCTATCAACACAAAATGGCCATTATTCTTCATACCCTTCCTTTAATTACAAAGTTACTACTAGTATTATTATTATTACTCTTCTCCAAAATTTCCTCAGCAATAGATACCATTACACAATCACAGCCACTTTCAGATGGAAGCACCTTGGTTTCTAAGGGTGACATATTTGAGTTGGGTTTCTTCAATCTTGGTAATTCCACAAACCGCTATGTTGGAATTTGGTACAAAAATATCCCTGTTAGAAGAGTTGTTTGGGTTGCCAATCATGACAACCCAATCAAAGACAAATTTAGCAAGTTGATCATAAGTTCCAATGGAAACCTTGTGCTTCTAAATCAAAATCAAACTCTTCTATGGTCAACAAACATAACTACAAAGGTCGCAATTTCAAGTCCAATTGTTCAACTTTTGGACGATGGAAATTTAGTACTTAAAAACAAGACGCGGAACAACATTGACGAAAATTTTCTATGGCAGAGTTTTGATTATCCTAGTGATACAATATTACCGGGAATGAAGGCCGGATGGGACAAAAAAAAGGGCCTCGATAGGAATATCGTTGCATGGAAAAATTGGGATGATCCGTCTTCAAGTGACTATACTTCAGCTATGGTATTAACACCTAATCCTGAAAGCTTTATTTGGAAAGGCTCAACAAAAGTCTATAGAACAGGACCATGGACTGGTCCTCGATCTAGTGGAATAGTTGGATTGACAGAAAATCCAATTTATAATTACGAGTTTGTCAACAATGAAGATGAAGTGTATTATCTATTCACACTCAAGAATAGTTCAGTTGTTTCGATAGTTGTTTTGAACCAAACGACTTCTGTTCGTCAACGTCTCATTTGGATTTCAGAATCCAAAACATGGAATGCTTACCTAACATTGCCACAAGATAATTGTGATGTATATAATATTTGTGGAAAAAATGGGCTTTGTACGCTTAATGAATCACCTATATGTCAATGTTTAGATGGATATAAGCCGAAGTCGCCACAACAATGGAATGCAACAGATTGGAGACAAGGATGTGTGCGCAATGGTAATTGGAGTTGTGGCGTCAAAAATAGAGATGGGTTTAAGAGAATTGCTGGGATGAAATTGCCGGATACTACATATTCTTGGATTGATGAGAAAATGACACTTGAAAAATGCAAGGCTAAATGCTTGGAAAATTGTTCATGTAGTGCTTACTCAAATTTAGACTCAACTGGAACAGGTCTTGGTTGTTCTATTTGGTTTGGTGATCTTATTGATCTTAGAGTTTCACAAAGTGGACAAGACCTATATATTCGAATAGACTCATCGGATATCGGTAAATACTCTAATAATCTTTCATTTTTTATTATTAATGTACTTTTCTACCCTTTCATAATTTGAGAGTATTTATCCTTTATCTAATGAAAACAAACAACATAAGTAGATTTGTGTGTGGTCCCCACAACTAACTTGTAATAAACTTATGAGGACCACGTACAAATATACTTTTATGGTTTATTCTCATTGGTTGAATGGTAAATACAATCAAATTATGAAAGGGTAAATTAGAAAAGAAAAAAAAAACAATGTTAATATATTACTATCAAATATGATAATAGTGTATTTTGTTTGAAAATCACATCACACGTGCTTTTTTTCTCTCTCGACCCATAATTGCAGATGATAAAAATGGACAAATTAAAATAGTATTGGCGGTTTCAATTCCAGTTTCCGTAGTCCTTGTGATGGTTTTGGTCTTCACCTACATATATGTGACAAAGGCAAAGTATAAAAGTAAGTTTCTTAACAACTAGGTGTTTTATACTTTTTCTTTTTTTACTCTTATTGTGTGTTTCAAGTGTTTGGTTTGACTGATAAAAATAGAGAAGAGAGAAATTTGCAAAAACCGATGATTGAATTTGGACTAAAGTTATATCATATCGTATGTCAATATCTAGAATAAAGCTAATATAATAAAAGAAAAATTATATGAAATATACAAAGACCAGGAATCAAACCATAGTACAATCTCGTATTCACTTTACAAGTGAAATTATAATCACTAAACTAGTTAATAAGAAAAAAAAGTAAATAAGGAATAAAAAGGAAGTATTAGAGAATCTACAATAGAATTTTATGTTGAGTGCTTCGGTTTCTTTTTGTGTACACATCATTCATTTTATATGTGCATCATTCATTTTGTAATACTTTAATGTTAGTACTTATAAGCAACAATTCAACAATGTAAAAAATAATATTAAATGCGAGTCATCAATAATTTTATATTAGAGTCATGCTAACTAATGTTCCGAGGCATTAGTTAACTATATAAAAGAAAAATTAAAGATAAAATTAATGTTAGAAAAATAATATTTTACATTTTAACTAAAATATTAAATGTAGAAGTTTCAAAATATATTTTTTTAATAATATATTTAACAAGTGCTCCAAAGACGTGTTAGCATTTTCCTTTATTTTATTACTTTTCTTAAAAATTAATTTTATTTTAAATTATTAAGTGGGATCTTAAAAAACTGAAGAGAGAATTTACCCAAAATAAAACGGTGTAGAGAGAAAAGATGTTTTAAATTTAATTGCCACCATTCTTTATAAACACTTACGGTGTCAACTTTACTTATTTGGACATAATTAGGGTGTCAATCTTTATTTTATTTTTTTATAATAAATAGGGTATCAATTTAATTTGATGCTATAGGTAATTAGAGCATGAATATCGCAAGTGTCATTTGCCAAGTAATGCCCCTATTGTCAGAGATGTTTGAATATTTGATTTAATTTGGTGTGGCAATTGATGGATACGGTTCAAAGTTTAACCACCGTATCTTTCAATTGGTGTATAAAGTAATATAATATATTATATGAGGTTTATTATACCACTTACATGATTGACATGAATATGGATACTCTTAAAATATCTTGATGAGTGAGTAATTATTGATTTCATTAAAAAAAGGATTAATTATGGTTTATTTTAAGCGAAGAAGCTAACTTTTCCAAATCTATATATATCATGTCCTTCCAGCGGTTTTCGGTGCCCTGTCAAAATTATGAATTTGGTGCATCAGTTATTTTATAAGCCATGATTTTATTGTTTTGATGGATTTATAAGTCATTAATTATAAATATAGATAATTGTAAAGTTCGCACAAAATCAAACTACAATAGAAATATGACAAAAATAGTTATATATGTATTAATTAATTCAAACATATATCAGTAGCATCCCACAATAGCACTCAATATAATATCCCTAATTTCTTTTTTATGCCCCTAAAAATTTAGTACCCTAAGTCATCGCTCCTCCCGAACATTCTCTTAAACCCCTACTATATCATTTACTAAGGTATTTCAGTTGTAGTGATGCTTGTGGTTTATAATTTTGTTTTCATTGATGATGATTAAAAGGAAAAATAGAGATAGCAACAACATCAGAAGCGAAAGAAGATAAATATGATGATTTTGAGCTTCCTATCTTTGATCAAGCTACAATACTCAAGGCAACAAATAACTTCTCTATTGACAACAAGCTCGGTGAAGGTGGTTTTGGACCAGTATATAAGGTAAACTTACATTTCTAGTCATTTGGATGAAAAAATAATCATAAAACTCGTTATTAATCATCAAATTACTTCAATTATGATTGTATATAGGGTACATTGCTCGATGGACAAGAAATTGCTGTCAAAAGACTTTCACAGAGTTCTGGTCAAGGACTTAAAGAATTCAAAAATGAAGTTATATTATGTGCTAAACTTCAACACCGAAATCTTGTTAAAGTTGTTGGTTGTTGTATTGAAGGAGAGGAGAAAATGTTGATCTACGAATACATGTCCAACAAAAGTCTCGATTCATTTCTTTATGGTGAGTGATTTTTTCAAAGTGTAATATTTATACGAGATACGTTTAATTTTTATATAAAAAAAATTACTAATGAATCTAGTGGACATTCTTTGCAGATCCATTTCAAAGTAAATTGCTAGATTGGTCCACACGCTTTAACATTCTATTTGGAATTGCTCGGGGCCTTCTTTATCTTCATGAAGATTCAAGATTAAGAATTATACACAGAGATATGAAAGCGAGTAATATTTTATTGGACGATGATATGAATCCCAAAATTTCTGATTTTGGCATGGCTAGAATGTGCGGAGGTGATCAAATTGAGGGGAGAACAAACAGAATAGTAGGCACATAGTAAGTATATTAAAAGATAATTAACAAAATTTTTATATCATTAATAGAACATTTCAATAATTATTAGTTGACTTCCTTTCAGCGGCTATATGGCACCAGAATATGTGATTGATGGATTATTCTCTATAAAATCAGATGTATTTAGCTTTGGCGTATTATTATTAGAAATTATCAGTGGCAAGAAAAATAGAGCAGATAGCTATCAAGAGCACGATCAGAATCTTATTGGATATGTAAGTACACTTATATACAATGATTCCCTTATATTATAGTAGTATATGACAAATTTATTGAACTTATGTAGGCGTGGAGGTTGTGGAAAGAAGGCAAACCACTCAATTTGGTTGATGATTATTTGAGGAATTCATGTATTGAATCTGAAGCATTACGTTGCATTCAAATTGGTCTACTATGCCTACAACATCATCCTGATGATAGACCAAACATGACATTTGTAGTTGTGATGCTAAGTAGCGAAAGTACTTTACCGAAACCAAAGGAGCCTGGTTTATTAGTTACAAGGTTCTCAGTTGATGGAGAACCTTCTGCTGAAAGGCATACATCTTCTTCCTTTAATGAAATAACTATTTCAAGAATAGATGCTAGATAGAGAAATTTGTTCATTTATAACATTTTATGGAAAATTATGTAGTTATTTTTCTCTTCAATTAAATAATTTTTTTTTTTGAACTGCAAACTTTATTAAGGGCACTAATTTGTATGATATTGTATTACATATGTAGGAGATAGGAGTTCGAATTTCGGTCATCCTATTTATTTATCTTAAGAGTGAAATTTCTAGCCACTAAACTACTTAACAAAAAATTATTACTTATCATGAAAACTAGATCGAACAGCCGGTACCAGCAGGGGCGGAGGGAGAGGGGGGACAGGGGGTGGCTATGGTCCCCCCCCACCTCTTTGATATTTTTTTTTATAATACTACTAATAATTAATATAATATCTTCGGTTCTTTTTATAAGTGACATTAATTGAGTTAATAAAAGTTGATGATATATATGTGTGTGTGTGTGTGTATATATATATATATATTGAGTTTTTATCTTTTATTGTAAAAAAATGTGCAAGCATGAGGTATGTTTGGAGTCAACTTTGTCATAGACATTTTTTGGAAATGAGGCTCTTGGGTTAATGTGTTTATGTTTGGTTAGTAAGTGTGGTTCCTTGTTTTTGTTAACCATTTTGGTGTGTGAAGCTTGCGTATTGTTTTATTCATAGTACTAGAACTAGTTCATAGTGTTAAAATGGACTTTGTATTGGTTTTAATTTTAACTTGTAACATAAAAAATTAAAAATGTGGTGTAATTTGCCTTACCTTTTGTGTAAAATGGACTAAATTATAGTTTTTTAGACTTAGCCCCCCCTATGTTTAATTCCTGGCTCCGCCCCTGGGTACCAGTTAATCTGGAAATCAGAGTCTCAGAGATGCCACCGATTTAGTTAGCCTTTAGAGCATCTTCAATAAGGGTATCATAGAGAGGTTCATAGACGGTGTAGGGTTGCCTCTTAATATAGGCTCTAGATACCATGTTGTAATTGAAAATCACATAGAACACAAAAGGCATATGGCGGAAACCGTGTGTCTTAGAGCATCACGAACATTTCATTATATAATATTAAGAGCATTAATTACAAAGGAATATTTACTATGGAATATGTTATGCTAAGAATACTCTAGAATATATTTACAATAATATTAAATATCAACAATAGTCAACAAAATTACAGTAAAAAAAAAACAATAGTCAACAATTTTTTTTAGACAATATCGTATACAAAATTTAAATGAAAAACATTTGAAATATTATTGATACACATCAAAATTAACCGTGTTCAATAAAAACTCTTAAATCGTTAATTTTAATAGGTCTTAATAACATATCAAATGCTTTTTAATTTGTTTAACAAAAATTACAAATAATTTATATGATATAAACTTTCAATCAAACGCTGAATTTTATAAAATTTGTATTCGATATAATAATATTCAATATTTATACACTATGCCCCACTTAAGAAGATTCTTGTGCATTATAGACAAAGTTCCAGACATAACTATATTGGAGATCTACTTTTCGCACCCTCTGAAACGCTCACGACCCCCTAGCGTTCTCAATTTGCACCCTTGCTACTTAGTACACGGGTGTGTAAATTGCAAAAACAGGGACACTGCAGTTTCCTTTCTACGTAGCAAATAATATGATGATGGCGTTCGCATTCTACATAGCGAACTTGTCGGCAGTGAAAAAATTCAGTACCGCATGCAGTCAAAAGTTGTTGCCACATGGGCAAATGTGATTGGTCACATTGGAGGCAGTAAATAGTGCTCAGCCAATCACATTTCACCAATATTTCTATATAAGGAGGGGACCATAGCGGACACAAATGAGCATGTCTCATGGTGCTGACAAGGCCTGTGGTGGTCATTGGAAAACAAGTGGTTTTGTTTCTGCTGCGATAGCTGCCCTTTTTATATCTTGGTTTCCGGCACAAGTGCAAACAAGTTCAAGGTTTCAGCTGAAGATGATACAAAATTTCATAAGAAGAGCTTGTTTACTTTATTTAATTGGAAATGAGAATGCTGGATGTAATTTTAAAATTGATGTAGTTTTTTTGTCTAATCTTTAATGAAAAATTTCACATTCAATTATTTGTCTACCAATTAAGTTTTTCTTCACTGTCGTTTTAGTCTTGGTGTTAATCCAAGCCTGTCACAGAGACGTTCGTCATATAGGCATCGAACATCATCGTAGTTCGTTATGCACACAACGAACAACTGCACAGTTCGCTTCTTGCTTCCCGTAAGGCAAACGGTGTGGTGTTTCGCTTATTAGAATGTGAACGGTCCAGTGGTTCGCCAACTAGAATGTGAACCGTATCAGACGCCAGAACATAATGTGTTATTATGTAGAAATTTTTATGTAATTGAACTAGAGTGTTATCGAAAATGTTTTGAAATGTTGAAATTATGCAGAAACTAAATACGTAGTTAAACCGAAAAACATTAACCATAAAAATAGGGCTGGGCATCGGTCGGTTTCGGCCGGGTTCGGGCTAAAAATGGCAAAACCGAAAATAACCAATAAAGGCAAAATACCACCCATCTCCGACCGATTACAAGCTCGGTTTAGTTGGGTGACGGATAAATCGGGTGGCGGACATATCGGGCGGTTTTGTCGGTTAAAACTCGATAAGTTGGTGCTTGAGAAAGATCTATGCAAGGAAGAAAAGAAGAAAAAAATGGTCAATCACTATTCCGGTATCAACTATACTGTGCAAAAATGGCAACGGGAGAAAAACTAGCTACTTTAGGAATCAGAAGAAATGAAAAAATGCAGGAGAGGAGTAAAACATATGTTGGAAATATGGAATCATTGATCACAAGAAGAGTATGAAGGAGAAGGATACTGTGTGTGGAGGGAAGTCTGTACATAAATCTAGAAGAAGAAGGCCAATGAATTACTATACCTTTTAATTTTCCGAAATGAATCACTTTTTTAAGTACAAAGTCTTACTACTTTTTTAATATTATAAGTACCCCTAGTAGTGTAGGCATACAACTCTTCTGCAAAAGTATAGCCTCAACCATTGGTCCGATTTTATGGATCACTATTGTCTAACTTTTTGGTAGTAAAGGTATGGTAACTTTCAAACAATATCAACCATTTGATTAATTAAATGCACCAGATTTTGCCACATGTTCAACATTATAATTTTTAATTAAAACGTGCAATCCCTTGTTCTTTCTCCTTCGCGTGAAAGGTTCACCGCCCACCGCCATCGACTGTTGAACCGTCGTACGCCCACCGCCAACCACTGTTGCTCCGTTATACGCTGTCCACAGGCGGTCCACCATCCAAGTCTACTGACTCCCGTCGCTGCTGCCGAAGTTGAACAAAAAATTAAAACAAGCTTTTCAATCCACACTTCTGAAGCCGCCGTAGAGCTATGTAACTTGACCCTCTTTCTATCTCTAATGTCATCCTACTTTTTTCCATCTCTGGATGCTGTTTTTGTCTTGCGCATAGAGAAAAATCAAACAAGCAAGGATGCAACAATTTATTTTTTTTACCAAACCAAAAGTAAACTTGTATATATATTTTTTTTCACAGCAACAATTGGGTGGGAAATTTGCCCATAACTTAAATTTGTTCTGAATTGTTATTAGAATGTTATTATTGTGTAGTCATATGCTGATTTGGTTCATGGTTGCTGTGAAGGATGATTTTTGTTCTTTTGGAGACACTGATTTAGCAAATTGAATGAATTTTTAGAGCTACTAGAGAAGATGATTTTTCTTCATAAACCAATTCCGGTAGCGGTCTGAACACCGATGACGAGAGGGACAGCACCGGCGAGCAGATCAGGACAGAGAAGATGATGAAAGCCGGTTGCCGGTTGCAAGAAGTGGGTCTTCTATTTGGACTTTTATGTTTTTTTTTTTTAAGAAATAGATATGTGGCATGTTCATCAGCGTGAGATTGATCCTATGGGCAAGATTAACACAAAGTCACCGTGACTTTCCCGCTAAAAAGTTAGAGAATATCGGTCCTTGATTTTATGAGTTCCAATGTGTACTTTTGAGTATTTCAAGAAGTAAGTAGCTGTGTTGCAGGCAACTTTCAACGTGATTGGTTATTGCAACATGTAACTATAAAAATTATATTGAGCTATTCGGTCGGTTCTGGGTTTTCACGGATCAAATATTTCAAAACCGTGCTCGACCGCTTAAACTCATGTGAAACTGAGAAACAAAAACTGTTAACCCGTGACCCGTTTTAATCTGCCCGTTCGCTTTACTTTGCTGTCGGGTTTTCGGGTTTCGGGCGGGTCGGTGGTTTTTGCCCAGCCCTACATAAAAAGAAGACATTATACATACAAACTTACGTTAATTATCGGGAAAAAACATAATCGAAATACAAACACAAAACATCATCACTGAGTAGACGGACCCCTTCTGCCACTCTGTCTCCGATATTGGTGAAAGAAATATGTGTTTCTCTCGATCTGCTGCAGAGCACGGTAAGGAGTAAGGACGAAGTCATGTGGTGTATCTTTATATATGTGCACGAACTAAAGTTTTATCTTAATTATTTGTAACAAAATAAAGGATTCGAAACAAAAGTGGAGAGTTTCAAACATTTCATTAAACCATAAATAATGATGAACATTCATCTTTTTCATCTCCAGTCATGTTCATCATGTTCATCATCTTCTTCGCTATTATACAACAAAATACAATCAAATACATATCAAAATTATATAAATATATGTGTTTTTTTTACATAACGCTAATAAATTTAATTATAAATAAAATAACTAAGTACAAAAGATATCTTAGTGGACTAGGAAATCTAAGTGGAATAAAATTGGGTGAAGAGAAAACGAGTGTACTAACACGGTAGCTAGAAACAAGATCTAACTTTTAAAAAAAAAAAGATTAATAGGCTTTTACCCCATATAAAGTAGGCGAGTTTTGCGTTATCACCTGTAATTTTTTTTTTGAGATTATCCTCTTGTAATGTTGTAAAATTTTTTTCTAGTTCATTTTTTCCCCTTGGGGGTAAAACAAAACAACATTACAGGAGAGTCAAATGAACTAGAAAAAAAAATTCTACAACATTACAAAGGGATAATCTCAAAAAAAGAAATTACAGTGCAGTAACACAAAACTCACTTACTCTGCAGGGGTAAAAGCCTATTAACAAAAAAAAAAATAAGCCATCATCTAAATCTGTATAAACCCCCACGAGAAATAGTATTGCTTAGTAAGGTAACACATGTGCAGCTAAACTAACTTTTTTTTTTTTAAACTAGGATTGGTAGCAAGAAGCTAACCAAACCAAAATAGATATATAAAAAGAGAAGAAACTACAAAACAAATGGAGGGAACATAAGACCAAAACTCCATTAACCAACTCTAAAACTAGGAAAACCAAGCTTGTTTTTCTCTAAACCAACACTAAGAAAATCAGGAGCATTAAACCAACAAACAGGAGATGAAAGAGTGCAACCAAAATTAGCCAAGGAATCTGCAACTTGATTACCTTCTCGAAAAATATGGGAAACCATTCCATTCAATTGTTTAAACTTCATTAAGGCATTTCTCCATCTATTCCTTAAATTCCAAGTTACTGCATTACTAGAGTTTTGGAAAGCTCTAACCACAAAAGAAGAAATATCAGTTTCAATCCATAAGTTATTCCAGTGCATTCTAAAAGCTACTTCAATTGCTATGATGACAGCAAACAGCTCAGCTTGAGTAGAAGAAGTAAAGCCTAAAGGTTCAGCAAAGCCATATACAAATTCAGCCCTATGATTCCTAAACACACCACCACAACCTGCAAGACCGGGATTGCCTTTTGCAGCACCATCAACATTGCATTTTAACCAATGAACAATAGGGGGGGGACCAAAGCACTTCTTTAATGATTGGAATGGAAGGATTATGAATGCAGACATTAAATTTCTTCAACATAATGAAGTCTCTAATTGAACTAGAAGAAGCTTTTTTAGTATTGTTACCTGAGAGAGAAACATTAGCCTTAATCATAGAAATGATTGACTGCCAATTGACATCAATATTATTGAATCTGACTTGATTCCGCGCAAACCAAATACCATTCAACAAATTAATCAAGGCTGAGGCTACAACCACCTTGCTTTGAGGAGCCCAATTCAAGTCCCATAACTTCCACATATCCTCCATACAGTAGAACTGCAACACCGTGTCGAAGCATCTAGCTAACCATGACCAAATATTAACGGCAAACTCACATTCAAAGAAAAGGTGAAATGAAGATTCTTCTTTTTTACAACAAAGACTACACATAGAAGGCAATGCACAACCTCTTATCTGTAGATTTTCATCAGTGGGGATTTTGTTGTGCATAAGCCTCCAAGCAAGCAAAGATTTAGAGGGATATCAGGACACCATAAAACTTTTGACCAAGTCCCATAACTTCCACATATCCTCCATACAGTAGAACTGTAACACCGTGTCCAAGCATCTAGCTAACCATGACCAAATATTAACGGCAAACTCACATTCAAAGAAAAGGTGAAATGAAGATTCTTCTTTTTTACAACCAAGACTACACATAGAAGGCAATGCACAACCTCTTATCTGTAGATTTTCTAAACTAACTAATTAGCAATACTCTTCTCAAATTTACAAGGAAGGTAACACATGTTAGATAAACTAACTAATTATAAATTTTAAATGAGTATAGCTATTTTTATTTTTTTTGGTACAAATAAGTATAACTATTTAATAAGAAATATTTATATAAAAAAAATAAAAAATGAGTCACTACATACTTACTGCCAAAATATTTTTTTTCTTCTTCCCTCTATCTTTTTTTCTAACCCTAATTGTCACCATTTTTTCTCTTCTTCTTGATCTATAGGAGAGGGGTGATTTAGGGTCAATTTAGGCCTAAAATCACCCCTCCAAATTGTTTTGCTTTCTATTTTAATTAAATAAGTGTGATTTCCACATATATTTAATATTATTTTCATTTGTTTTTGTGATTTCATCACGTTATTTGTTTTAATTTTCTCGTCTTAGTGCGAAGTTTTGTTGTCCCGTCATAGTGCGGAGTATTGTTGTCCCGTCTTAGTGCGGTGTTCATTCATTGCAAGTTGAAGGATTAAGTTTGGTCCAGTGCAGATCCAATCAATGACTTTTGTGTCTTCAACGCTACATATCCGGAGGCATGGATATTCCGGACACTTCAATATAGTAAAATATGTAGGCTTATGTAATATGCTGTTTTATGCTATCAACAGTGAGTTTATTCGTAGATTCATCCTTTTTGTTTTTTGAGATTTTAAATTTGTATTGGATCAATGCACTTTTTTTCAATTTGAATGAATGAATATATTTTATTTAATCAAAAAACATACTTGACGTATGAAGACTATCAGAAGACAATTTATCATGAAAAGGTTATAATAATGGAAACTTAATAAATAAAAAAGGAAAATTCTTTTGTGTCCTCTTTACCAATATTTTAAGAGGAATAAACACTACATATTGATTTTCTCAAGAGACACTTAACAATCATTCTTATTTTAGAAAGTGTTTTTTACCACTCCACAAGAGATAAAAATTAATTTGCTTAATGTACGGAAAAGATGAGATTTATAAATTATAAAGTGATAAAACATTGGTTACAAGTAAAGAAGGAATTATGGCTGAAATTGTCAAGTTTATTCGTGTGATGATGATATTTCTTTTCGTATTTCTTGTTGCAACAAAAATTGATGGTAGACTTTATTTTTTGGACGCGAATGGCAGACCTTTTTTTATCCTTTCAATTTTTGTTCCTTACTTCATAAACAATTTTATATTTCCATTTTAGTTAAAAAAATCTCTTTTTACATTACAGGAGGATCAGGATTTATGAGATGTTTTAGAGATTCTGATTGTGTAACAAAAGGTTTGTGGTGCCCTCCTAAGATGGAACCAAAGTGCATGCACAAAGCCATATGTAAATGTGTTAGAAAGAAGCAAATAATAGGCTGAAGAGAGCATGATTTTGTTTTTGTTTTAGACTGAAGAGAGCATGCAAACATCCTATTTCAAGAATTTCGCAATAATTATTATGACTTTGTACTCTAAGATGATGTTAATGAAATGAAATAAAGAAGCAAATAATAGTTATACTAGATATTATACTTCTCTCTTAAATTCAAAGATATGTCCACAACCTTCATTATATATCACATTTTCTTTCCAACCATAAATTTTCTATATTGTACTTCATGGGCTAGGGGTGTCAAAATGGATGGATTGAACGGATTTGGATTTGATTGTTAATGGATGAATCAAAGTAATCTATTTATCCATTATTAATTCATTAAAATTCAATCAACGAATTCAATCCAATACATCCATTTAGAGATAAAATCCATCCAATCTAACCATTATCATCATTTTAATGGATGGATATCCATCTGATCCATCTACTAAACTATTTTTATTTTTTTAAAATCAATTTTTTTTATTGATTAATAATTTTTTAAAAAAATATTTATTAATTGATAATTAAACAAATTTAGTTATTATTTTAAAAACATAATTTTTATTTTTATGGATTGATGTGTAATCCAATCAAAACCAAATTTCTATTCTTACTGAGCCCAAAACTATTTTGGTGAGCCCATTATATTCTTTTTACACCTCCCAAACATTTATCTACTTAAAAATCATTTTTTTTAATTCCAAAATATAATAATAATATTTTAATAAATAAATTAATGATAAAATAAGGTGGTGGTGGGTGGCCGGACCACCGCCAACCACGGCGGAGCTCCGGCGGAGGACGGCGGCGGGACCCGGAATTTCCGGCTACCGGCGGCGGAGCTCTGGCGTTGACCTCCACCATTTTATTTTAATATTTTTAATTAAATTATATTATATATTAATTTAAAACTGGATTTTATTATTGTCAAAAAAAAAACTGGACTTTTTTTTAAAAAAAATTCTTTTCTTTTATGCTAAGTTTTTTTTTTTTCAGTTTTTATTATGTTATTAATTTAAGAAAAATAATTTTTATTAAGTTTTTTATTGGTTTGTTTCCAATTTTTTCATACTTTACGCCGATAAATTATTTATGTTTTATTTTTATATAAATTTATTGTACTATAAAAAAATTAAAAAATATAAACAAATAAATAAATAAATAAAATCGATGTAATGACTAATTGGCTTAAAAAAATTGTTAATGATCCATCTCTAAATATTATTAACAAATTTAACTTTTTATTTATTAATTTTTTTATTCTTTTATTTGATTTTTAAAAAAAGTGGTTATCCATTGGATTTTAAAATTATAGCGCGTTGGGGTGGAGAACGGTCGGTTTCAGTCGAATTCGGACCGAAAATTGTCCATTTGGAATAACCCACGGTTTGAATATCTCAGTCCACTTCCGTCCACTTAGAGTTTCGGTTTGGTCGGGTAACGGTTTGGATTGGGTTGGTTTTTCGGATGTAAATTTAGGCCAATAAGTTAAGAGTAGCTTAACCCTCTGTGCGTCACGACTTCCTCCCCAAACTCAAAAATCAACAATACACCACTGACTTTAAAGAAAGAAGGCATGAAAAAAAGTGTAGATGTGACAAGAAAAAAATTGAAAATAAGCATAAAAATAATAATAAAAAAAAAAAAAAGATGAGAATAATATAAAAAGATCCAAAACAACACAAAAATAATAGTAGTAACACCCCAAATTTTAGCATAATTATTTTATTATAATATATTTGATGTTTAATATATTTTGTGCCGATATAAGTAAGTAGTGGGTAGAGGAAGAAACCATAAGTTAGAATTTATTTAATTTAGTGAGAACGGGAGAATTATTTGAAATATAGAATTAATTAAGATATATTTTAGAATCATATTTTGGAGATTTAATTTTGAAATATATTTTAGGGATATATTTATGAAAATAAAAGATTAGATTTTTATGAAAATAAGATGACAATTTTTAGGGAATTAAGATAGAGACAAATCTATTGGGAATCTTATTTGTTTTTAGGAAACTATATTATGGAAACAAATCCGATAAGGATATCTTTTAGGAAAAGAACCTAATTAGTTGCTTATAAATAGACTAAAGTGAACAAAAATTAGGAGAGCAAAATAGAAACATGGGAAGACCTTGGAGAGCTAGGGCATAGCACGAGGGATCACCAACAATAAATCATTAAAGAATTTCTGCATAATCGAGGTAAGGGGGGAGATTGTTCACGTATAGGGGTAGTGTTAACCATAAGAGTAGTCGAGGGGACCTTGTCCTCCTTCTCTTTTCCCTTTTGTTTTTTCTTTTCTTTTCTTTTGATGATCATGATTTTCTATAAATTTCTTTTAATTGTTGTTGTTGTTTATATTATTTTTTTTATTTAATTTGAAATTCTGAAAACAATAAGCAAGTGTGTTAAAAGAATTTATGTTAAGGGCTGGATTTTTAATGTTCATGAGTATAATTTCCCTCTCTTTAAACCTTTTTGATCATTATGCAAATTCTTTTGGGATTTATGGTTTTATAATTCATTTTTAATTGTCGATGATGTGCTGATTTTTAAGTATAATTTATATGAAAAAAATTGGATTTGGAACTTAAATTATTAGAGAGTGTTGCTATTGATTTTAATTTTTCGGACTATTAGCAACTGAATATGGTTTGTTTAATTAACAAGGTCCTAAGTACTAAATTTTAAATCTAATTTCTTAACAAGAGTTGTTATTTGGGAGATTGAATTTGTGTTTGTGACCTGGTAGTTTGTTCCCAAATTTCTTGTAATATTTAATTGGTCTTTGGTGTTTAATTAAATTAGTGTTTGACTTAATTGATGTTGCTTTAATTGGTATCGAATTTATTTGGTGTTGAGTTTAATTGGTGTCGTATTTATTTGGTGTTCAGTTTCTTTAAGAAATAAATATGATAGTTGCGTTGAATAATGATGTTGATATATAATATAATATAGCCAGTTATGGCGACGATGAAGTAATAATATAGCTAGTTATGACGACGATGAAGTAATGATATAACGAGTTATGGCGACGATGAAGTATTAATATAGCCAGTTATGGCGACGATGAAGTAATAATATAGCCAGTTATGACGACGATGAAATAATAATATAGCCATTTATGGCGACAATGAAATAATAATATAGTCAGTTATAGCGACGATGAAGTAATAATATAGCCATAATGGCGACGATGTAGCAATGGTGTAGTTAACTACGATGTAGCGATGAAGTAGTAATATTAAATTGTAATAAGTTGTTAATGATGTTGTGATAGTGGTTACATTTATGAGTTGTGTTTGTTAAGTGTTTGATCGTCCCAAAGGATGATATTTTTGTGTTTATGTTTTCCTCATTCTTGTGTGTTAATACACCGATGTCTTGTGTGAATGTATTCTCACCCCCTTGCTTTCTGTCTTGTCTGGTTTGGCCATGCGATTGTAAAATCGCAGTATCTACAGGTTGTCGAGTTTCAAGTTCGAGTCAAGGGAAGCCCGCTCTGATTGTGACACTTGGGAAGAAGTCTTAGAGTTTAGGATGTTTTGCTACTTTATATTTAAAACCATTTTGTTAGGAAAGAAGTTACCATGTTTATCTTTATAATAAATTTTTTAAAATAAATTTGATATTGAGCCCAATTTTATTGTTCTTTTATCCGCTGCGAGATGTCTCTTAAAAGGAATTTTCGAAAAAGCATATTGAAAATTAAATTATTATTAGTCTAGGGTTCGGGGCGTTATAGTAGTGATTGAGGGACACATGTGATCTACTAGAATAGTTATACTATGCCGTCATAAAAGTTACTTCGTCGGTCGGATTCGGATTTCGTTGGGCCTGAAAATCCAATCTGAGCTCCGTCCGTCGCAATTCATTTAAACCGTGACCTGACCCACTACCACCCAATATTCAATTTCATTTATCGGTTATGACGGATTCGGATCGGTTCGGAAAATCTTGTCCACTCCTAGTAGCAGGTGGATAGAATCCATCCATTTAATTAAATGGACGGATCCAATCCGTTAACTAATTATTTTTCTTGTGGATGGATTGGATGGATAAATTAATGAATGGATTGGATGGATAACGGATTAACGGATAATTTTGACACCCCTAATTTATATCACTGAATGACATGAATGTGAATGCTCTTAGAGGTGTCTCAATGAGTGAGTAATCATTTATTTCATTAAAAAAAAGGATTAATTATGGTTTATTTTAAGCGAAGAGGCTAACTTTTCCAAATCTATATATTATGTCCTTCTAGCGATTTTCAGTGCCCTGTCAAAATTTTGAATTTGATGCATCATCTGCATATTAGAAAATAATTGTTTTTAGTCCTTCAAACTTTATTGGGCTATGTGCATGACACCACATATCATCATTATATTGGCCACATTTAGAATCAAAGAATAAAATTATCAATTTCTAAATTTGCATTGACTAAAACCAAACAAAAAACTTACACAGAGTAAAACAAAAAATATTATATTTACAGAAACTAAATTATATTTAAACCTCAAAATATTATTTATCCTTAATGAATTTCCCTTTCCTATCATGAGAGATAAGTAAAAAATGATGATTTCTTATTATTTGTAAGTTTTTAATAACACCTCTTTATTAAGTTTTCCAAAGGGCAAAATAAAACACTCACAGAGACATTTAATAATAATTCTAGTATATTAGAAGGGGATTTTTTACAACTATATAATTAATGTAAGAACAGAACATGAGCTAAATATGTAGATAAAACCATAGACATACCACTGGGAGATTTATGGCTGAAATTGTAAACTTAGTTTATGTTATGATCATTTTTCTTTTCCTATTTTTTGTTGTAACAAATATTGAAGGTATGTCATTAATTTTTATCTTTTTAAATACCCTTCTTTAGGGGGGTGTATTGGATTGAGATTTCAAGAGATTATTTTGACAAAAAAAATCTTGAAGATTTTAAATGACTTTGTGAGATTATATTGATTTTATGAGATTTTAAGGGATTTTTTTAAAAAAATCTTTTTACAATCAAAATTTTTGACACATGATTTGAATGGATTTTGAGGGATTTTTCTTTACAATCAAGATTTCATAATACTTTTTATATTAGGAAAGTTTCAAAAGACTCAATATATATTAGGAAAATTTCAAAAGACTCAATAAATTTTAATAAAAGGAATTATAACAGTAATAAATAAAAATTTATTTTTTTGGGAATCCAAACAACAACAAAAAAAACCATACATGAAAAGCTATGTGTTTTTTTAACGTATACGTTTCTTTTTTATGTTTCTAATCACCAATAAAAGCTCTATGTTATTAATCGATGTTGGAAACAAAAGAAGATGAAACAACAGATGGAGCAAGTGAATCACTGATTACCGTTCTTTTGAGTAATACATTGTTGTTGTATGTATAAAAAACTGTAATCTTTGATTGTTAAACCAACGGCCGGAATAACACAAGGAATAGCGAAAGTGTTGAATCCAATAAAAAAAGTTGCAGAATTTGTTCAAAAAGAAAACTTGCAAAAATCATATTTGATATGCAAGTGAAGAAAGAAAAGAAGAAAAACTCTGGTACAGTGATGATGAACTACGAAAGCAAAATAAAAAGTCTTGGAGAGTTTGAAAAAGTCTCAAAGTTTTTGGTGAGATTGTTGGAAGAGTCTCTCAAGTGTATTTTTAACTAAAAAGTCTCACGAAATCCACTGCACAAAAGAATCCACTAAAATCTGTTGATTTTTGAATACCAGGTGACATTTTATAAATCCTGTGAAATCTCAATCGAATAACAACGGATTTCATTGCCTTGAAAAAAAAATCTTAATTGTCTTGATTGAATACCAAAAGATTTGATTTGATTCTATAAAAGTCTTGATTGAATACCAATGGAATTTTTTAACATAAAAAAATCTTTTAAAATCCACTAAAATCTTAATCCAATACATCCCCCTTAATTTGTACACATTTATAACATTTTAATTATATCATTTTATTATCTTTTTTCATTACAGCGATAAGAGAAAGATGTTTTAAAGATTCAGATTGTCCCAAAAATTTCTGCCGAAGACCTTGATTTCCAAACTGTGTAAATTTAGTGTGTAAATGTGTTGAATTGAGAGTTCGTACATGATTCTGTATATGATGTCTTATATAAGAGGGCACGCAAATACCCAATTTTTCATTAATTGTCATTTTGTTATTGTGTTGGCTTCCAATAAAGAGGAGTTTGAATTGTGACTCTTTTAAAATGTTTCTCAACTTCTAAAAAGATTAGAATCAATAATATCTATGCAAAATCAAGAGAAGAGATGATCTTGAAGTATGGGTATGTATGGTATTGTGTATATCTATGCAAAATAAAAAGAAGAGATAAAAAATTCAAACACAACATTTATATTGGTTTACCTAATGTGTATTAGTTCAGTCCTCACAACTTGTAATATTTCGCTATGGTACTTGAGATCATCTCTCAAACTAGGTATATACCCGTGCATATATACGCACGGGACGGCGCCTTCGGCGCCTTATTGCCTTTGCGTCTACGGTGCCTTATTGTATTCGCGCCTTCGGCACGTTATTTTGTTCGGCGCATATTATGATTCCGTCAAAAAAATTAGTCTACTTGAGATAAGAATTCTTGCTTAAATACACCAGATTTGAAGTGATACACGCATTGAAAAAACTTCTTTATTTTCCAATTAATATTTCCATCACAAGTCATTGTTATATATGCATTTGAAAATATAAATAAACTATACCAAGTTTAAAGTGATACACTATGTTGAGGATGATGCCATGCCAATCCATTCACTGCTACTATTGTTTTTATTTTTTCTTTAACTTTTCAACCACTCACCTATTATTAAAATAACATTATTTTAAAATGAAAAGAATATTTTAAGAAGTAAAATATGTAGTACAACAGTCTGATGTTTATCAGTATTACACTTCACACCACAACAAACTTTTACTGAGTTTTACATCTCTTTATTTTCTGTCTCCTTTTGTTCTCTCCCATTTATTCGATTATTTTATTTATTTTGTCTTTCATCTATTTTATTTTTTTTCTAAATCTAAAGATATTGTTTGGAAAAATATCTATCTATTTTATGTGTATGTGTAACTTTTTTTATCTATTTATTTTGATTCTTTTTAATTATATTTTTTTTTTATTCTTTTTGCAATCTATAGTTAGAAAACACATATTATATGTTGTTTATAATAGTTGGTAAAGTAATCGCAAAAAAAAAAAAAAAATTGGTAAAGATCATAGTTTGATATAGAAACTGTTCAATTAGAATACCATGAGTAAAAAATGGTCTTTAGTTAAAGATAACAAATGAAGAAGACAAATTTGACATTGAAAAAATAATAATATTATGTTCTATACAGAGGCGGACCCAAGGGGGTGGCTGAGGGCGGCCACGGCCACCCCCGGAAAATAAAAAATTACTAGTATGCCCTTGATAGTTTTAGAAAATTACAAATGTATATATTATATATATTTATTTCAGCGAAAAACTAACAGTATTGATGGCTGGCTTGATGGTTCAAAGTTGTGCCATCTAACAAGAGGACATGGGTTCAACTTTTGGAGGGGGCATTTTCTGGTTATTTTTTGTTTTTTAAAAACAAAATCAATACTTGGTGATAAAACATTGTTTCAAACAATTAGCAATGATATTTTTCTAAATAAAGTTAATTTTTATATATATATATATATGTATCAATGCAAAATATGAACAATTTCTATTTATTTTATTTTAAAAAACACAACTATATATTTTAAATTATAGACACCATTTTTTTTTACTATATGTGTAATATAATAATAACACATGATTTTCTAATGATCAACTTTGTGCGAGTATTAGTTCAAAGTCAACTATTGATTATTTTAAGTCACTTGTCACACATATGTATTTTAATTTATTGTTAATCAAATTTTTATATTTAATTTATATACTATAATTTTTTTAGTGGTCCCCCGGAAAAAAAATTCCTGGGTCCGCCACTGGTTCTATATTTCACTTCACCTACCATGCTTAACTTGTTTATAATCTCAACCTTTTTCATTATATTTTGTGATTTCAATTTCAAATCTTTCTTATAGATTTTTTATTCATCCATCTTTTTAACATGCAAAAGAGTTGTCTTGTGTAGGTGATGAAATCGAAGATAAAATACTAACATACCTACCTGAAGAAGTTTCACATACCTTGATGCAGAATGTGTAGGTGGTGGACCTGAAATATGTTAACATATTCAAAATAGAGTTTATTATTGAGTTTACATAATGAGTTTGTAAAATAAAAATTCCAATGTAAAAGAAGGAACTTATTATATTTATGTTGAGTAATGTGCTATATCATAAATGCTAGTATTGGAAACATGTACCTAGAGTATTGTAGAAGCATGTACCTAGGCTATAATGTGAGCTGATGTACTAATTAATTAATGCTTTCTAGAGAACTCTATGATTCACTATAAATGTGAGAGTTCTCCACCATTTGATATGTAAGCAAAAAAAAAAAAAACCAGAAACAAAGAAATAGAAGAATCACTATTCAGCTCCATTCTTCCTCTTGTTATTATTATTTGCTGCATAACACAGCAGCCCCTCTAGAATACCACCAACAGAGTGGTACCAGAGCTTCAGATCCTTGAAAGAAAAAAAAAGGAGTGAGAGAAGATTGAAGGTGAAGAGTCATGACTTCCTCAAGTAATGTCTCAACAAGTATTAGCTCTACCTATAGCAATGTCCATGTCCCTTTATTTGAAGGAGAAAATTATGATTTTTGGGCAGTAAAAATGGAGACTTTGTTCACATCTTTGGATGTCTTGGAGTTCGTCAAACAAGGGTATGATGCAGAACCAGCAACTTCAGAAAAGAAAACAGAAACACAAAGTGAAGAATTAAAGAAGAAAAAAATCACAGATGCTGGAGTTCTTGGGATGATTCAAAGAGGAGTCTCAAATACCATTTTTCCAAGAATTATGAGAGCAAAAACAGCCAAGGAAGCATGGGAAACTCTACAACAAGAGTTTGAAGGAGATTCAAAGGTGAGAACAGTCAAACTTATGTCTCTTAAAAGAGATTTTGAGAATGAAAAAATGAAAGAAAATGAAAGCTTGAATGAGTACTTTAATAGACTCACTGATTTGGTGAATCAAATGAAGTCTCATGGAGATACAATTGAAGATCGCAGAATTGTGGATAAAATTTTAATTAGCTTAACTGAAAAATTTGATCCTATGGTGGCTGTTATTGAAGAAACTAAAGATTTATCAACCATGACTATCCAAGGGTTGATGGGGTCACTTAGATCCTATGAGCAAAGGTTATCACGGCGCAATGAAAAGTCAGTTGAAAGTGCATTTCAATCTAAGCTCACCATTCAACCAAATGGTGATAAAATGTTATCCCAAAATAATGGTGAGTCTTCTAGAGGTGGCAGATTTGCTAGAGGCCGAGGAAGAGGCGGAAACTACCGTGGAAGAGGAAGAGGTGCCTATGGAGGACGAGGGAATTTTGGAGGCTCAAATAAATGGTGTGGCATCTGTAAAAAGAACACTCATGAAGAGGAAATTTGTTGGAACAAAGGCAAGCCACAATGTCATAATTGCAAAAGGTTCGGGCACGTGCAGAAAGATTGCCGCTCGCAAAAACAGCAGCATGTATCATTTGCAGAAACAGAAAACAGTGAAGCCAACTTGTTCTTTGCTTGTCAAAAGGCAACTCAAGAGTATAAAAATGTGTGGTACTTGGACAGCGGGTGTAGCAATCATATGACAGGAGATAAAGATGCTTTCATTGACATAGTTCCCTCATTTGGCTCAAAAGTTAAATTGGGCAATGGTGAATACGTTGAAGTTGAAGGCAAGGGTAGCATCGGAGTTGCAACAAAGCAAGGAGGTAAGGTAATTCATGATACTCTTTATGTTCCTAACTTAGATGAGAATTTATTGAGCATTGGGCAACTTTTGGAGCATGGTTACTCTCTTCAATTTGAGAATCAAGAGTGCAGAATTTTTGACTCAAGAAGAAAAGTTGTTGCTGTTGTAAAAATGACCAAAAGTATAAGCTTTCCACTTTCTCTTAATTATGAGAAAAATATCAGCTTGATGGCTATAGAAGAAGGTGACTCTTGTCTATGGCATAAGAGACTTGGACACTTAAATTACAATAGTCTCACTTTGCTTTCTCAAAAGAATATGGTGTTTGGGTTGCCAACAATTGAAAAGAAACATGGAGTGTGTGAAGGATGTTTACTTGGCAAACACCATCGACAACCATTTCCAAAGGAAGGAGCGAAGAGAGCTAAAGAAGTGTTGGAATTGGTTCACACAGATGTGTGTGGTCCTATGAACACCTTATCTCATGCACAAAATAGGTACTTTATTCTATTCATTGATGATTTGACTCGTATGACATGGGTTTATTTTATGAGACAAAAATCTGACGTATTTGTGATATTTAAAAAGTTTAAAGCTTTTATTGAGAAACAAAGTGGCAGGTCCATAAAAGTTTTGAGAAGTGACAGGGGAAAAGAGTACACGTCGAATGAATTCGATAAATTTTGTGAAGAAGAAGGTGTGGAGAGACAGTTGACTGTTGGCTATACACCTCAGCAAAATGGTGTATCCGAAAGAAAAAATCAAACTGTGATGGAGATGGCCAAGTCCATGTTGTTCGAGAAAGGAATGCCCAAGGAGTTTTGGCCCGAAGCTGTTAATACAGCTGTGTACTTGCTGAACAGGTGCCCAACAAAAGCTGTATGGAACATGACACCATTTGAAGCTTGGAGTGGAAGAAAGCCTTCGGTAAACCACCTTAAAATTTTTGGGTGTGTTTGCTATGCTCAAGTTCCCAAAGTAAAGAGAACAAAGCTTGAAGAATCAAGTGAAAGATGCATCTTTATTGGCTATAGCTCTATGTCAAAGGGCTATAGACTTTACAACTTGAAGACCAAGAAAGTGATCATTAGCCGAGATGTTGTATTTGATGAAAATGCTTTTTGGAATTGGCAAAAGGAGAATGTTGAGGCAAAAACAGTTCCAGCAGTAATTTTGGAGCAAAAATCAACGTCTTTCGAAAGTGAAGAAAATGTCCAATCTGTACCTAACACTCCATCTAGCACACCATCTTCACCAAGTTCCAGCTCATCATCTCCAAGCTCAACTCCAATAAAAATTAGGAGTTTGGATAATGTTTATGCTAGGTGCAATTATTGTTCAATTGAACCGGAAAATTTTGAAGAAGCATTTAAAGAAGATGCTTGGAGGAAAGCAATGCAAGAAGAAATAGATTCGATTGAAAAGAACAAGACTTGGGAGCTGGTGGAGAAGCCAAATAACAAAGAAGCTATTGGTGTAAAATGGGTCTACAAGGTGAAGCATAATCCAGACGGTTCAGTTCAAAAGAACAAAGCAAGACTTGTTGCAAAGGGCTATGCACAACAGCCCGGTATTGACTATGAGGAGACATTTTCCCCCGTGGCACGTCACGACACCATTAGAGCTTTAATCTCCCTTGCAGCCCAAAAAATGTGGAAGTTGTATCAACTAGATGTGAAGTCCGCATTTTTGAATGGAGAATTGAAAGAAGAAGTTTATGTGGAGCAGCCTCAAGGATTTGAAATTGAAGGACAAGAAGAAAAGGTTTATAGATTGAAGAAGGCTCTTTATGGGCTGAAACAAGCACCAAGAGCATGGTATAGCAATATTGACAATTACTTCATGAAGAAAGGCTTTGAGAAGAGCAAGAATGAGCCTACTTTGTATGTCAAACGACAAGGTATGGTTGATATTCTAATTGTTGCACTTTATGTGGATGATTTAATTTTTACCGGAAATAATTTAAAGATGATTGAAGATTTTAGAAAAGAAATGATGATGAGATATGAGATGAATGATTTAGGCCTGCTGCATCATTTTCTTGGAATTGAAATTTACCAAGAGGTTGATGGAGTTTTCATTTGTCAAAAGAAATATGCTGAGAAAATATTGAAGAAATTTGGAATGTTTGGCTGCAATCCAACTGATACACCATTAGTTGTGAATGAAAAATTGAAGAAGGAAGATGGAGGAAAGAAAGTTGATGCCAGCAGCTACAGAAGTCTTGTTGGTAATTTATTTTACCTCACTAGTACAAGACCTGATATCATGTTTGCTGCAAGTTTACTCTCACGATTCATGAATGATCCAAGCCATATCCATCTAGGAGCAGCAAAAAGGGTGCTGAGATATATTCAAGGCACTTTGGGCTATGGAATCAAATATGACAGCAAGGTTGAAACTAAGTTAATTGGATTTTGCGACAGTGATTGGGCAGGCTGTATGGATGACATGAAAAGCACCTCTGGATATGTTTTTTCACTAGGTTCAGGAGCATTTTCATGGTGCTCAAAGAAACAACAAACTGTTGCTCAGTCTTCTGCAGAAGCTGAATATGTTTCAGCTGGCGTAGCTACTCAACAAGCAATATGGTTGAAGAGAATACTTGAAGACTTTGGTGAGAAACAAGAAGCTGTCACTATCCATTGTGATAATAAATCAGCCATTGCTATGGCTAAGAATCCAGTCTTTCATGGCCGAACAAAGCATATAGCCATCAAACATCATTTCATTCGAGAAGCAATTGAAGATGAGGAGGTGCAGCTGAGTTTTTGCAAGACAAATGATCAAGTTGCCGACATTTTCACAAAGGCTCTTCCTAGAGAAAAATTTCAGAAACTAAGAGATGCTCTTGGAGTTCAAGAACAGCACATTAAGGGGGAGAATGTTGAGTAATGTGCTATATCATAAATGCTAGTATTGGAAACATGTACCTAGAGTATTGTAGAAGCATGTACCTAGGCTATAATGTGAGCTGATGTACTAATTAATTAATGCTTTCTAGAGAACTCTATGATTCACTATAAATGTGAGAGTTCTCCACCATTTGATATGTAAGCAAAAAAAAAAAAACCAGAAACAAAGAAATAGAAGAATCACTATTCAGCTCCATTCTTCCTCTTGTTATTATTATTTGCTGCATAACACAGCAGCCCCTCTAGAATACCACCAACAATTTACTTGTGTTTTCTTCTCCTCAATTGCTTTGTTATGAACAACCATTTGTTAACTTTCCTGAAAAGAAAAAAAAAAGAGAAATCAGAAAAAATAGAAGTAAAGAAGAGAGAAAGTAAGAATAGAATGAGCCAATGAGGTGAGAAGAAAAGAGGAGAGAAAATAAGAATGAATAAATAAAATGAGGTTAATATGTAAGAAAGAAGTTATTTTAAATTTGAATTTTGAAATGAGTATGCAGAGAGGGAAAACAATTGTGTGTAATATATGAAAGAAGATAAAATGAAGAAGTAAGGACTAAGGAGTTGTCTGTTGGATTTTGCAGAAGCTTTGAAACCAATAGTCCCATCATAGGTAGTAGCTAGAAGTCTCTCCCTTCCAATGTTGAGTTGTTGGGCAGTGTAAATAAGTTAATGGGAAATCCCACAAGTATCCTTGTAATTAGCTTTTTTAAATTGTAATCTCAGTTGAATAGAGGCAGTGTAAAATTGACGAACGGTGAAAAATAAGTGTGAGGATGAATTTGGGACTTTTCATTCAAATATGACAGTTCTGTCCTTAATTTTATGCAGTAAAAAAGAAGAGGCAAAAATTAGTAGAGAGGGTAATCAACATATTTACTCAGTATATTATTATCTTTGATTAGTAGTTGATTAGTAGTTGATTCTACATCTTCACAATATCTTGTTCAATTGACCTTTATTAAGAGATAACAATTACATACATATACTTGTTCAAAAAAACAATTACATACATATAAATATATGTGCAAATACTTTTTTTCTAAGAAGTGAAAGAAAACCACTAAAGTATAAGGGAAAAGTTTTTTGTTAAAAAATTTTAAGGAGAAGAATTGCAAAAATAAATCTTCATCATTATTTATATCCACTATCCTCATAATTTCCATAAAAAAAAAAGAGATTAAAGGACATCATATTTTAAGATTTTATCATGTGTTGATTAAAACTTTTCTTATTTTAAATCCTTCGTAACAAATAGCATCTCTCAAACTATAATAAGGAGTGCCTACAGAGACAAGAGCCTGCAAATAGCCATAAACACGATTGCAGATAAAAATCATCACCCACAAAACATCAAAGGTTTGCATAAATACTATGAAAGTAGGTCTTCAAATGACAACAATTGTTGATCATGCCACCATAAGCTTAAACTCCAGGATGTTTTGGCTTTTTGAAAAAATCATTTTTATTGTATTTTCGAAGAAAACAAATTAATAAAGATTCTTTTATAAAATCTTTAGCTTAAAGTCTCGTTTGTTTTGTCTTTTTTTTGAAAAAATAATAAATATTTTCATATAAAAACTTTATATGAATAATTTGAAAAACTTATTTTGAAATGTTGTTTTTGGATGTTTAAAATTTCAAAAAAATAAAAAAAATATGATTTTTTTTTTAATCAAACAAACTTAATGCATTTCATTAACTAATAATTGTTCAATACATAAGGGAATAATCGCAAATCTATGCAAGCTAGTCTAAGAATTGGCCGCCATAGAAAGAGTATGAGCAACCAAAGTCATTTGCCTCCTAACAAATTTAATCTCAAAGTTTAGAAAAGACGACATAAAACTAACAATATCATGGACAATTGAGAGAAACTCAGAATTGCCTCTATGCTTCATGTGAATGACATCAACCAACACCTTTGAATCACTTTTAAATTGAACTCAATCCAATCTTCTATGTCTAGCTTCTTTCATAGCTAAAAGTAACGCCCATGCTTCTCCCTCTACAGTTGAAATCACAGTCTGCCGCCATTATGTCATATCAGGCATGAACTGGCCATTACTATCACGAAAACACAATCCCACAGAGGTCTTCTCGGAGCCAGTAACGAAAGAACATCAACGTTGGATTTTACCCAACCTGGATCTGGTCTTTTGCACCGTAACAGGCTTGGTTCTGTAGTCATACTCACACTATTACGTTGTAGTTTATGAACTTAGTATCAATCATTCCAAGCATCAAGTGCATGTCTTCCGATTTGGCTTGGCATCTGGACATTGTCATTCCAAATTTTATTATTACAATTGTGCTAAATGCACCAAAGTAACATAGCCACTCTGTATCACTATTTTCGTTGTTACACAAAGCGATACGATCCATAGTAGTACTTTTCCGGTACACATTGATATTTAAGACTGAAGAAAGACCAGCTGCACACCAATTGTTACGCGCTACTGTACAGATAAAGAATATGTGAAGTGATAAGTGTTAAAAAGTAGTAAATTTACGTATATATTTTAAACACTTATTGACTTGTTTTGTAAGTTATTTGAAATAAAAACCTCAACTATTTGTAAATATTAGTCTTTACTGGTAAATTAGTATTTTAACTATTTTCACTTATTTCACTTTATTTTTTGTAGGTTTTTATAAGATTAATGATAAGTGTCAATTTTACATATAAATGATTTAAATTAAAGACACTTATTAACTTAATTTTTGTTGAAAATATATTGGTATATCTTATAATTATATAATAGATACTATGGATATTATATACTAGTTATATATATCTTATTGGATTTATATATTTAAATATAGCAGGTTATAGAAGAAAAAGAAAAAGTGAAAAGAAAACAAATGAAAGAGAAAACAATTGGCTGATAAGAAAGATTAGAGGCGGTAATTAAAAGTGCAGAGAGCTAGTCAAGTGGCTATACATTCTTAATGCCAAAGAAAAGGAAGGCGGCATCTTCAAATTATAAAAGGATGCATAACCCACTTCTTGAATTAACTCCTCTCACACGCCTAACAACACACATAACAACAGAGGAGCTGAACGCAAGAGAGCTTAAGGAACAGAGCAAGAAAAAGGTGGATGCACACCAACTGTTCGAGAAATCAACCGGTGTTGTTTTTCATCTCTTTTCTTCTCATTTGTGTAAAGCTACCATGATAATGAGTAGCTAAAGACACTTTGTTGGGATTAGATTTAATTAATTTTATTAGTATGTATTTGTTTTGATCATGGTATTATATATGATTTTAGATTATTTATCAATTTTGATGTTGTTCTTGAATTGCATGTTTTAATTTTAGGGTTTGAAATGTATAGACATATACCCTTTTGAATCCAAGAACTAGAACAATCATCTATTAAACTCTAAACTCTAGACATAGATTTAGATTTAATATTCACTCAGATTATCAAAACTTAATGCTATTGTGTTGGTTAAATTGTCCGAGACATCGGAGGCAATACAATATAGCCGTTGTATTGATTGATCCATCGAGACATCGAGGGTTAATAGGTATAACGGGATTCTCGTCGTACTCTGGACACGGATACGTATGTGAGTGATAAGTGATAAAATTGATTAATAGCTAAAACCTATATAGTTAGGAGAATACATACGAATAGGTTAATAAAGTCTAATCTCAGCAAACTCATCTCTCTGATATTTTATTATCTTTTTCCGCACTTTTGTTATATTATTTTCACAAGTTTTCATAACAAATATCTTCAAAACACTTTACTTAGAATTATATTAATTGTTGAACGGCATCGATATCGCACTAGTCCCTGTGGATACGATAATATAAAACTATACTTACTTTTGTACTTCAACATGAAGTTCATCCTCAATCTCCTCATCACACACAGGACAGTTGAGACTATATATACTTCACTCGCCTTTGTAACAATCGATAATGAGTCGGGAGACATCCTCTACATAAAAGCCAAAGTAAATGGCGTGCTTTGTGCGGTGCTTGAGCTTTCCATATACCATTCCAGTTATCCGCTACATGATACTTGTCGCTGCGTATAATGTAACACATAGCTAACTTATAACCGGATTTCACTGAATAATACCTATTTCTCTCGTCCTCCCAAACCACTTTATCCTCTCTGACCAAGCCAACAAGTGGTGTTGCAAGAATCCTCTCCACTACATCCCCTGAAAACAAGTTTCAAACCTTAGCTATATCTCACGCTTTATAATTTCGTGTAGCAAATCTTTAACAAATAACTGATATACACCTGCTGGTTGAGGCGAGGACACCCATCTATTATCACATCCGCGCAGCCAAGGGTCATACATAACACGAATATGTTCACCACTCCCAATCCTCCTGTTGAGACAAAATCCTTATTTTATGTTTTAAAGATAACAAACATAGTAATTAATTTCAAGGCTTAAATAGTGTTTTAGCCCCTGTTATTTTGGGCCACAACCCAAGCCTGGTGCACCAGGGACAATATCAGACAGAGTCAGCAACTGCCACGTCATTAAAATGGTGACATGGCATCAAAGATTCCTGTTCAGGGGCTGTTTTCAAAACTTTTAAATTTTGCAGGGACTAAAATCAAATTTTTTTTAACAGGAGCTCTTTTCAAAATGAGTGACAATTGCAGGGATTAAAACACTTTTTAAGCCTTAATTTCAATTACCATAAATAACTTGTTATCTACTAATGTGTTTTGTGAGAATTTATTTCATATTATAACATTATGGTTGATCAACAATAACGCGCTATACAAGTATCACAAACAACACACATAACCATGAAGTCATAAAAGATACAAGATTCAATTATGAAATTATGGAAGCAAGTCTGATCTTGGCATAACTGTTTAAAGGCTCATTAAAAGGAATATTCAATATGCCTTACCAAAAGTGGTTACAATTTAAGGTAACATAAATAATTGGAATAATGCCAAACATGGCATAAAGGTGTTAAGTAGAATTTACTTTAAATGAACTTAAGTTTGTCAAAGTCATCATATTGATAAATCAAAGATACATCCACGTACACACAAGATTGGAAGAGAAGAAGACAACCCTTGAGGACACACACTAAGCCATGTCTTAGTTAATCTTTCTCTCCAAAGCATGAGTCATCAAAACATATCACATGGGTTGGTCACTTGTTGGTCTCCTTAAAGCAAAATTCTATTTCCTACATGGAGCAAAATATCTATCAAATGATTTAAAAAAGATTCATTCTTATAGACAAACTAATGGCCACGTAAATGCCTTAGTATCCATGCAAAGAAGTTAAAGTGCAAATGAACAACGATAACTTTTTGTGCAAGCAACGATAACGCATTGTTCATGGAAAAGAAAAATATTGATGGATTAATTCGCAAGTGCACGAAGTATCGCAAGTAGTAATAAAATCGATCCCACGAGGATTGAGATTATTCAACAATGGCTAATTGGCTTATCTAATAAATGTAAAATTAAAGACATTAAAAAGGGGGGAGTTTGCATACAAATTGTTGTTTAAAACTAATATTGTAATTTTAACAAACGGTTGGCGGACGATTGAATCTCTTTGGTTCATTTCAACGCAATAGGGTTGGTGAAACATATTATATACTCATGCACTACTCAACTAGTTTCATAGATTGAATCAATAAAATGACTAATCTCAATCTCTTGGATACTAATCCTCTCAATTAATCACAATTCTCCAATCTCTTGAATGAATTTGTGTTTAAGTGAGGTTTTCACAAACATTGATTCCTTAATCACAAGTAATAATCCTAAATCTCTAAAGTGATTATCAATTGTTCAATCATTCCTAGGTCTATAGCTAATTTCCATTCTCATGATAAATCAACTATCAAATTCATCACACAATTTCATCAAATCATATGAAGCATTAAGAGCAAAGAACAATTGATAGAAAACTAGATCATAATGCATTAATATAAAATCAAGTCCACATGGTTCAACCCAAATTACATAGAAAATCCCCTAAAGATTCAATCTAAGGATCTAGCAAATCATGATTAAAAGAGAAATTACATGGAATAGAAGAGAAGATTTCATCATCACAAGAGGTTTTGGAATGTTTCCACCCTTTGTTCCTTGCTTGAATCCACTTCTTTGAGCTCCAATGATCTTTTCTTCCCCCCAAAATTCGTAACCTTGGCAAAGGGCTGAAGTTTTGCTTTTATAGATTTCCCTTGTTTTCGCGCACGCTAAACCAATCCTCGCGCAAGCGAAACAATTCTTCGCCTCCTTCGCGCACGCTAAGTCTTGTTCCTCGCGCACGCGAACTTGGTGTAGCACAAATCTCGCGCACGCGAACATGACTCTCGCGCAAGCTAATTCAACAGAACGGTTGCAACTTTCTCAGACACCTTCTCGCGCACGCGAAGCATGATCTCGCGCAAGCGAATGAGCTTCAACCTCTTTCACCCATTTTTATGATATTTTTCCCTCCTTGTTTTGCCTATGACTTGTATTTCAAGTAACCTCCTAAACACCTCTAATGTCAACACTTATAGCTACTTTATTTGCAAAAACCACTAAAAACCTTTGAAATGAACCTTGATTTAGAGGAATGATGAGATATCATCACAACCCCAAACTTATCTCGTTCCTTGTCCTCAAGGAACACTTTTATCAAACGAAAAATCACAAAATTTTGACAACCTTCTTAAATCACTTCAACACACAATTCATTTGATCTTTTCATCAAGCACTTCAATTGATCAACCTTCCATGCAACATTTCCCTACAATGACTTCAATTCACACAACCATGGACACATTCACAATATTTGATAAACAATGATCACTTCACACCACTCACATTCACTCAAATTTTATAGTAGGCTAGTCACTCAATCAACACATACCTAACTCTTCTACCATAAGCTTGCAAGCATTCTAAAGATAAATCAAATAGCATATGAAACACACACATTAGAGGACTTTCAAGGTTATAATGGGGCTTAAGGTAAGGTGGATGTTTTTGGGAAGTGAGTTAAAAACTTGGAGTTAAGGACAAACTTTTCACACAACTTTCAACACAAAACTTCCATTTTTCAAGGCTATACTAGAGAGCATTTTATTTCCACAATCATAAACATTCTTTTTCAAACTTTTTAAAGATTTTCTTTTCACAATCTTTTTGAAGAAGTCATATATTTTTTTTCTTTTCAACTTTTGGACTTCTTATTTCTCACAACTTTTCACAATATTTTTTTTTTTCACTTTCAACATTTTCTTTTTCATGTTTTTTCAACAATTTTCATAACATTGCTTGCTCTAGTATACCCACCCCAAACTTAATTTGTTGCTAGTTCCAAAAGCAACCCCAAACTTATGCATTTGCCATATGAACAAACAAAAACAATCAACTTAACTCCAAGAAAACAATTTTTTTAGAAAAAACAAGGGTTAAGAAGACAATCAACCAATAAAATTTGTTTTTAGGCTCAAAAGTGGGTTAGCAAAGGATATAACATGATAAGATAGGCTACAAAGGCTCTAGGTACCAACAAACTTGCCTCGTGTGCTAATCAATGCTACTCAATAAATCAAGAGAATAAAAGCAAGTTCTAGAGTCGAGAGAGATAGTGGACTCACATATTCAAGCAAATAGAGTGTATAGGCTCAAATCCTCACGGTTTAAAGGCTCGGATCATTAGATCATCAAATACGTGAATGTCCCCTAGCTTGTGCTTCAATCCATGCATTGCAAAAATCCATTGCACTTCAAGCATCACAAATCCATGCCTAAGGTCAAAACCAAACAAACCATATATCAAAGAAATTCAAAAATGATATCAAAAGTTTGAGATATTCCAAAAGATAAATTTGTGCCTAGACAACAATTAGCAAGACAAAATTAAGAGTCATGGTTCACCAACACCATTCAACTTATTTCCACAAGAGAGATAGAGATACCAAACCATGGGTTGCCTCCCATGAAGCGCTTGTTGTTGACGTCTCAAGCTTGACGTAGCATCACCGTGTTAGGGAGGATACTTCATCTTTGATTCCACCCGGCTCCTCTTGAGCTTCTCCACAAGGATCACCTCTTGAGCAACACATAAAACTTTTTCAAGAACCGGAGGACTCATGAATTCTTCCCACTTGTTCTCCCCTTTGTTTCTATTTGTCTTCCTAGCTTTGGGAAGAACCTTCTTGGACTTTTTCACAACATTTTTCTTCTTTTGGACAACTTGAGCCGAATCAAGCATTCCGGACTCAACAAGCTTCATTACCTCTTTCCGCACTAATTCCTCCAAAGATGGGTTAGGAGGCTCAAGTGGCACATTACCCGGTTTGGGCTCTTCTTCATTCTTGACCGGGGTCACACAAAGGACCGGGATAACACCATTTAAATCAAAACCGAGGCCACCTTGACCTTCCTTGAATTTCTTCAACAAAACCTCTTCTTCCAAGGGAGTGAGAGAGCTACTAACGATAACCGGATCCTTGGAATCTTCATTCAAGAACACATACTTCCAATTGGGTGGAAGTTCTTTCAATTCCGGAACGGTAGGCATAGGTGCCTCATCACTAGAGCTATCCTTCACAACTTCTTCATTTGCCTCCACTTGGAAACATTTAGGCTTCTCTCTTTTGTAGGGCTCCATTCCTTCAAAAACTTTGAAGCTCACACTTTCCTCTTCCAACCTTAACATCAATTCACCCATGGCAACATCAATCAGTGCACGACCGGTTGCTAAAAATGGCCTTCCCAACAAAACCGGTGTATCCACGCACTCATCCATATCAAGAATCACAAAGTCGGCCGGAAATACGAATTCGGCACATCTCACCAATACATCTTGAAGTATTCCATAAGGGTGTGTGATGGATCGATCGGCAAGGGTGATTTGCATCTTAATTGGCTTGACCACGGCACCGGGAATGCGCTTCATCAAACTAAGAGGCATCAAATTTATGCTAGCTCCCAAATCACAAAGGGCTCTTCCTACATGCAAATTCCCAATTGAAATAGGAATTGTGAAGCTACCGGGATCCTTTTTCTTTTGAGGTAGTTTGGATTGGATAGTAGCACTACACTCTTCATTCAACAACACCGGCTCATCTTCTTTGAGCTTTCTCTTCTTCGTCAACACTTCCTTCATGAATTTGGCAAACAACGGCATTTGCTCCAATACGTCGGCAAAAGGAATATCAACTTGAAGGCTATGGTACATTTTCATGAATTTCCCGAAAGCTTCCTCTTGGTTCTTCTCTTTTTTCGGTGCACGAGGATAAGGTAGCTTATCATATGGAGACACTTCTTGAGGACCGAAATCGTTCATGAGATCACTCTTCTTTTGCTTTCTCCGTTTATCAATCTCCTTCCTCAAGGCTTTTCTCTCATTTTCAACTTCGCCCTCATTCTCTTCATCACTCTCATTTTCAACTTCTACCTCAAGCTCACTTTTTTTCTCCTTTTCTACTTCTCCCTCTTTTTCTTTACCTTTCTCATTTTTTTCAACTTCTCCCTCAACCTTTCTTTTCACTCTTGGCTCTCTTACCGGTGGTGGAGGAAGCACTCTAGATCTCAACTCAACCACATTGCAACTCTCCTTTTTAGGGTTTTCACAAGTGTTCCCTACAAAACCTCCACTAGATGACGAAGCCATTTGCTTTGACAATTGACCAATTTGGACTTCCAAGTTCTTGATTGATGCTTTGTGATTCTCATTAGACGTCTCTTGGTTAATCCTCATGGTTTCAAAATTGCTTTGTGTCATCTTAATGAATTGAGTGAGTGTGTCTTCCAATGGTGAAGCACGACTTTGTTGAGGTAGATTCGGGGGTTGATTTTGGTTTTCACCCCACCCTTGATTGTAGGGGTTACTTCTCCTAAAATTTGCCATATACTTTGCTTCTTCGGACCCCTTAGGCATGCATTCCCCATTCTCATGGGCTTGTTTACAAAAATCACATCGGAGTCCTTGCGCTTGACTAACTTGTGCCTTTGATTGGTGTTGAGCGGACGAAGCTTTGGTGAAATGTTGGACTAATGCTTCCATTTTGTTATTCATCAACTTTTGCTCGGCCAACATTGCGGAGTTTGCTTCAAGTTCAAGCATGCCCGGCCTCTTCTTTGCTCCTCGGTCATTGTTGGCCCTATACTCATTTTGAGCCATCGATTCAATTAATTCCATTGCTTCTTGCTCATTCTTATTTTTCAATGAACCACCCGCCGAAGCATCCAACAACATCCTTGTTTGAGCCCTTAAACCTTGCGTGAAGTGTTGCATTTGAGCATGAGTGTCTATGCCATGTTTGGGACATTTTTTTAAGCACAACTTGAACCTTTCCCAAGCATCATAGAGTGATTCGGCATCCCCTTGCTCAAAGTTAACGATCTCGGCTCGTTTTTCAAGAAACTTGTGAATCGGAAAATACCGCTCAAGGAACTTTCTCTCTAGTTCTTGCCATGTGTTGATGGCACCACTTGGCAAGGTATCCAACCAATCCTTGGCTCTTCCGGTGAGTGAGAACTTGAATAACCTCAACCTCTTTTGAGACTCGGTAACTCCCGGTGGGTCCGTATAATCACACGCTTCATAGAACCGTCCTAGGTGGAGATTCGGACATTGACTTTCCGCCCCCGAGTATTGGTCTTCCTTCAAAGCATTGATAACGGAGTTCTTGATGTCAAAGTTAACCGGGTTTGCCGGTTGGAACCCCAAATTTGCTAGTTGTCCGTCATCCCATTGACCATAGTCGCCTAGAGTCCTCCTAGGTGGAGGTGGTGGTGGTGGATTCGGCTCTCCCATCTCAAGGACTTCCACTTCTATCTCTCCTTGAGCTAAGTGTGCCAAACGAATTGCTCTCTTTGTTGCTATCAAGGACCTATTACCTTGCATACACAATTCAAACAAAGAAAGGGTAATTCCGAACAAGCAACAAGTAAAATAGAAAATTAAACACTATCCTAAATTTTTCTCTTGGTTTTTGGTTTAAATGAAAATTACAACTAAAAACAACAAATTAAAACTAAACACGGTTCCAATTGCCTTGTCGATTAACGACAATCCCCGGCAACGGCGCCAAAAACTTGATGGATTAATTCGCAAGTGCACGAAGTATCGCAAGTAGTAATAAAATCGATCCCACGAGGATTGAGATTATTCAACAATGGCTAATTGGCTTATCTAATAAATGTAAAATTAAAGACATTAAAAAGGGGGGAGTTTGCATACAAATTGTTGTTTAAAACTAATATTGTAATTTTAACAAACGGTTGGCGGACGATTGAATCTCTTTGGTTCATTTCAACGCAATAGGGTTGGTGAAACATATTATATACTCATGCACTACTCAACTAGTTTCATAGATTGAATCAATAAAATGACTAATCCCAATCTCTTGGATACTAATCCTCTCAATTAATCACAATTCTCCAATCTCTTGAATGAATTTGTGTTTAAGTGAGGTTTTCACAAACATTGATTCCTTAATCACAAGTAATAATCCTAAATCTCTAAAGTGATTATCAATTGTTCAATCATTCCTAGGTCTATAGCTAATTTCCATTCTCATGATAAATCAACTATCAAATTCATCACACAATTTCATCAAATCATATGAAGCATTAAGAGCAAAGAACAATTGATAGAAAACTAGATCATAATGCATTAATATAAAATCAAGTCCACATGGTTCAACCCAAATTACATAGAAAATCCCCTAAAGATTCAATCTAAGGATCTAGCAAATCATGATTAAAAGAGAAATTACATGGAATAGAAGAGAAGATTTCATCATCACAAGAGGTTTTGGAATGTTTCCACCCTTTGTTCCTTGCTTGAATCCACTTCTTTGAGCTCCAATGATCTTTTCTTCCCCCCAAAATTCGTAACCTTGGCAAAGGGCTGAAGTTTTGCTTTTATAGATTTCCCTTGTTTTCGCGCACGCTAAACCAATCCTCGCGCAAGCGAAACAATTCTTCGCCTCCTTCGCGCACGCTAAGTCTTGTTCCTCGCGCACGCGAACTTGGTGTAGCACAAATCTCGCGCACGCGAACATAACTCTCGCGCAAGCTAATTCAACAGAACGGTTGCAACTTTCTCAGACACCTTCTCGCGCACGCGAAGCATGATCTCGCGCAAGCGAATGAGCTTCAACCTCTTTCACCCATTTTTATGATATTTTTCCCTCCTTGTTTTGCCTATGACTTGTATTTCAAGTAACCTCCTAAACACCTCTAATGTCAACACTTATAGCTACTTTATTTGCAAAAACCACTAAAAACCTTTGAAATGAACCTTGATTTAGAGGAATGATGAGATATCATCAAATATCACAAGCTGATGAGTCACCGATGGATATATTTTCTTCTCCTCTCTCATACGCTCCTCTTGTTCTCTCAAGGCTTATAAATAGATGGAGCTACATGAAGAAAAAGGCCAAGAGTTTTATTCACAAAATTGATCATCCAAATTGTTGAAAGCAAAATCCGACAAGTCAAAACTCTTCAAAAGCAACTCACTTAGAAAGTTCGTATCTTTACATTTGTTATTCACAAACAAATGAAAGTTTGTTAATCCATCATACACATTCAAAGTTTCTTAGAACACAAACCAAATCCATCGTACACATTGTAATTGCTCAAATCTATCTGTTGAGGTAGATTGAGTGTGTTGTAAAAGTCATTTTGAGTGAAGAAATGCAAGAAGTCCTTTTGAGTGAAGAAAGGTAGAAAAGTCATTTTGACTTAAGAAAGACAAGAAGTCTCTTTGAGTGAATAAAAGAATTGTATAATTGATCTAGTTGTGATCAAAGATTTTTAGTGGACAATCTCACAAGGTTGTCAGGACTAAATTTGGATGAACCAGAATAACTCTCTCTGTGTTCTTTATTTAGTAAACACACTCACACACAATTTAAATCAACCAATCAACTAAAATCAACTAAATAATTCTAGAGTGTTATGGTCCTATACATTTATCATTTTAGTTGTCATATTCAAAGTTCTTCAAGCTTGTTTATCTAACCCATAATAAGAAATGTTGTCTTGAGTTTATTAGTCTTAATAGATTAATTAATTAAATTTAAAAAGGGTCATAATTCAAACCCCCTTTCTTGTGACATTATTGCTACTTCACCTCCACCTACATCTAAGAAAGAAAATTTGTCGAGGCTGCCAAACACTATGCCAAACAAAGCTAGGATTGTATCCCAAAGGAGCTTGTGTTTTAGAAAACTGTTTTTAAGATGAGAAAAACAAAAACTTCTTGAATCTGTTTTACTTTTTTAGTTTTAAAAGTTGATAAACACAAAATAGTTTTTTAAACCACTTTTGTAAAATTAAATTACCAATCAATTTTTTGTAAAAAAAAACAAAAAAAAAACTGTTTTTGAGAGGGAATCAAACAAGTTTTTCATAAAAGTTATTTTTGAGAGATATCTTTTAAGAAAAATAATATGTTTCTTATTAAATTAAAATCTCTTACATAAAGAATCACAAATTTGATGTTGAAAACACTTCTTGGTGCTCCAAGAACCCTCTTCATCTTGTTCCTCCCTCCTCTTGCTTCTCTGAAACCACCCCTTTATTTTTCTAGTTTCATCTCTATTGCTGTTTCCTTTGGACCAGCTTGGTAGTTTTCTCCCACTTGTGGATGTTTGCTGGTGTCTTTGTTCATCTTGTTCACCCTTTCTGTTACCCATTTCTCTCAACCCTTTGTTCTTACTCTCTGGTTTTTCATCAATGGAAACCCAAACACCCCATAGAATTAACTACACTGCTCCTTGCAGCCCCAGAATTATCATACCTGAAACCACATCCTTTGAATCTCACCAGCAGAACACCCATCAGAACACCTCTAATGCCAATTCCTCACAACCCAACCCCCCTAGAAGACCTGGTTTCTTTGTCTACTCAGAAAATATCGTTGATGAAGGTGTCTCGGCCTGCAAAAAAAGTATCTTGGGTAAAATAATCACAGAAAAAACAATCCATATCAGTTCTATTCAAAATGGATTGGAAAAGATTTGGGGTTCCCCACAAGGTTTGACAATTCAAGAAATTGATGGAGGAATCCTCCAATTTTTCATGAACCGTTCCATTGATCAAGAAAGAATCTTGATGAGAAATCCATGGATTTTCCGAAATTCTTGGTTAATTATCAAGGCTTGGGATAGGCAAACAGATCCAAACCTGGTGGATTTCAATCATGCCCCAATCTGGGTTCAACTATGGGGCTTACCCCCTCACTGTAAGACAAAGAAAATGGGTGAAAGCATTGGGAATTTTCTTGGGAAGGTGGAAGCTGCTGAATTCTATGAATACCCGGGGAAGAAGATGATAATAAAAGTGAAGGTTAGTATAAATGTCTATCAGCCAATTCAAACAGGGATACTAATTGGAAGCCATAAAGATGGTACAACTTGGATTGATTTTCGTTATGAGAATCTACCACAGGTGTGTTTCAAATGTGGTATTCTGGGCCATGATGAAAAACTATGCCAGAATGAACCTCAACAGATAGAAGGAAATGCACCTCTAGGTCCATGGATCCGCTCAAACCAGTTTGGGAGAAGAGTTATGGAAGAAAAAGATAAAAAATACTATAGCAACCCTTCAAAATCCAAAACTTTTGGTCAATTCAGCCCTCCAATTCCTGCCAGCATGCTAGCTCAAATGCAGGCTATGAAAATTGCAGAGGAAGGTGGAGTTTCTCAATCCTCAAATGTTGAACAGCAAACAAGCCCTCAACATGAACAACAAGAGACAAGTGATGGCAAAAGTGTATGGCACAGAACCAGAAGAATCAATAACGCAACAGGCAAGGAAGCTATGGAGATAAGCAGCAGTACAGCACTACAGAACATGGCAAAGAGGCCCAGAACAAATGAAAAGGGGGCAGAAACTGAAGGCAATCAAATGGCAGGACCTGCAGGACAGGCCAGCCAACAAGCATGAGGCTCATATCCTGGAACTGTCAAGGGTGTGGCAACCCTAAGACAGTAAGAGCTTTGAGGAAGCTCATTGCCAAGTACCAGCCAGATGTTGTTTTCCTTATGGAAACTAGACAGCTAAGTTCAAATTCTAGTTTTTTACAGTGTTTTAAGAATGACTATAACCTGAATATTGTTAATTGCATCACTACTGGTGGGGGTAAAGCTGGTGGCCTAGCTTTGCTCTGGAAAAAGTGTATTGTTGATCTTACTATAATGAATTGTGATTCTAACTATATTGACTGCAACATTAACTCTGATAATTTGCTTTGGCGTGCTACTGGCATCTATGGTTATCCTAATAATCACAATAAATTACTTACTTGTAATTTGATTTCTGATTTGGAGAACAATAACAATAATGATAATTGGCTTGTCTTTGGTGATTTTAATCTTGTTTTAAGTTCTGAGGAAAAAATGGGAGGTAATCCCATTGATTACAACCTCACTACTGCCTTCAGGAACACTCTTTATGACTGTAATCTCACGGATCTGGGGTACAAGGGAAACATTTTTACTTGGCATAACAGACAGCAGGAGTCTCATTATATTCAAGCTAGGCTTGATAGATTCTGTGCCACTAATGCTTGGCTGTACAGTTTCTCTAATTATGAAAATAATCACCTGCTTAGATATGGCTCCGACCATTGTCCTATTATGCTAGATTTTTCTACTAACCCCATTAGCAGGTATCCTAATCTCAAAAAGATCAAGCGTTATGAGCACATGTGGACTAGAGATGAGGAGCACATGCAAATTGTCCAACAGGCTTGGCATAGCAACAATGTAAATTTGCAGGATAAATTACAAAACACTCTGGATTGCCTCTCTCACTGGGGAAAACAGAAGTTTGGAAACCTCCCAAATAGAATCAAAAGGTCTCAAGATGAGCTCCAACACCTAAACGAGCAGATGACACACAACAATCAGATAATACAGATCAGGGAGAAGGAGAAAGAGATAGATGAACTTCTCCAATGTGAAGAAATGTGGTGGCAACAAAGATCAAGGACCATGTGGCTGAAACATGGGGATAAAAATACAGCTTATTTCCATCAAAAGGCAGCCCAGAGAAAGAGGAAAAATAAAATTGATTCTATAACTGATAAGCAGGGCAACATCCAAACTAGCCATGACAAAATTGAAGAGACTCTTGTTACCCATTTCAAAGACCTATTCCAATCCCAGGAGACACACCACATCAATGACACTGTGGAAGTGGTTAAAAATACCATAACTGAGGATATGTACAACCACCTTAATGCTGACTTTACTTGTGAGGAAGTCCTTCGTGCTATCAGGGATATGAAGGGGTTGGCAGCCCCGGGGCCTGATGGTCTACCTGGCCTCTTTTACCAAACTTATTGGGATATCATTGGGCAAGATGTGACCAATGCTGCTCTCAATGTCCTAAATCACAGAGGGGATTCTAAACCTTACAATCACACTCACCTCTGCCTCATTCCAAAAAACAATAGTCCAACTCACCCTAGTGAATACAGACCTATAGCTCTTTGTAATGTCACCCAAAAAATCATCACCAAAACTATAGCCAACAGACTGAAGACTATCCTCCCTGACATTATCAGCCCAAATCAAAGTGTGTTTGTTCCAGGAAGGCTCATAACAGACAACACTCTAGTAGCCTATGAGATATTTCACTATTTCAACCACAGCACTAGTAAAAAAGGCTTCATGGGGGTTAAAACTGACATGGCAAAGGCATATGACAGGGTTGAATGGAATTTTTTACAAACAACTTTGGAAGTCATGGGGTTCCCGCATCAGCTCACAGATACTATTATAAATTGTGTCACAAGTGTTTCTTTTTCTATTTTGATAAATGGACAACCTTCTCAATCTTTCACTCCCAAGAGGGGCCTCAGACAGGGAGACCCCCTTTCCCCTTACTTATTCATTATTTGTGCTAATGTGCTTTCTAATCTCATTACTAAAGCCCAACAGTCTAAAGCTATCCATGGCATTAAAATAGCCCATGGAGCCCCTGAGATCAGTCATTTACTCTTTGCTGATGACAGCCTCTTTTTTTGTAGGGCAAACAAAGATGAAGCAAAGACAATACACAACATTCTTAGTACCTACCAGGAAGCTTCTGGACAGCTTGTAAACATGGAAAAATCAGAGATTGTGTTCAGCAAACATACCCCTAATAACACTCAGCAGGAGCTCCAAAACATTCTCCCTATGAAGAAAGTCACTCATTTTTCTAAATACCTTGGTATGCCAACACAAATGGGCAGATCTAAAAGACAAACTTTTGACTACATTCAAGACAAAATTTGGAAAAAGCTAAATGGGTGGAAAGAAAAGCATCTCTCCTTTGCTGGAAGAAGTACCCTTATTAAGGCTGTAGCCCAGGCTATACCCACCTATATCATGAGTTGTTTTTTGCTCCCTAAGAATCTATGTAGCCATATTGAGAAAATGGTGTGTAATTTCTGGTGGGGCAACAATCCCGACAAGAGGAAAATACACTGGGTAAAATGGAGCCAGATTTGCAAGAATAAAAGCAAAGGTGGTCTAGGGTATCGTGGGATAAGGGCTTTTAATGAAGCCCTCCTTGCTAAGCAAGGGTGGAAGTGCATCACCCAACCGGAGGCTCTCTTATCAAAAATGTACAAAGCAAAATATCATCCAAAAGATAACTTCCTGAATGCTAAACAAAGTCAAAACATGAGCTACACTTGGAGGAGCATTCTCAAAGCTAGTTGGGTTCTAAAGAAAGGAGGGCTATGGACAGTTGGCAATGGGGCGGACATTAACATATGGACTGATAACTGGCTTCCTGAGCAAGAAGGGTACAAAATCTGGTCTATAAAGAAGCCAACTTCCTCTCATGAGATGGTAAAAGATCTGATCCTTCCTATATCTAAATCTTGGGATAGCAGAATCATAACCCAACTCTTCTATCCGTTCGAGTCTCAACAGATTCTCAACATTCCTATTGTTGAACCTAACTCCCATGATGAATTCTGTTGGCCCAAGACAGATAATGGGGTTTATATGGTAAAATCTGGCTACCAAGCTATTCAAGAGTGGCATAAGACAACTAATGAGCCCTCAACTAGCAACAATAATGATAGCAACCCCGTTTGGAAAACCCTTTGGGCCCTGAAAATCCCCCCTAAATTTATCCATCACATGTGGAGAATTCTCCACAATGCTCTCCCTGTCTGCAACAACCTCGCAAACAGAGGCATAAATTGTTGCCCTATTTGCCCCAGATGCAATCAGAAGTTTGAAGACACTAATCATGTTTTTAAGGAGTGTATGTGGTCCCAACAGGTGTGGTTCGCATCTCAGCAGAACATCAAAATGGAAAATCTGCCTCATACCTCTTTTAGTGATTGGATTATTAACATCATTCCTAAGTCTACCAAAACTTGTCTAGAACAAATATGTGCTATATCCTATCATTTGTGGAAAGCTAGAAACACGCTGATTTTTAATCAAAAGGACATACCCGTTTGGAAGATCCTGGAGCAAGCAAGTCAAAGCGTCTCGGAGTACCAATTCAACCTTGAGAAGAACCCCAGCCACGAAAGCGCAAGCATCACTAGGATCAGTAACGAACCTAACTGGAAACCTCCTCCCGCGGGTGCCTTAAAAACCAACGTGGATGCTCACCAGCTTGGTGATGGCCGTTGGGGACTTGGGTGGCTCGTGAGGAACGAGGATGGACGGTGCCTCGGAGCTGAAACTAGGGTTGTTTGTGCGAGCAAGGCTGTCGACGCTGAAGTCATGGGTTTAGAAGCAGTGATCCAGAACCTCTCTCTGACTCCAAATCAAAGTATCATCATCGAAACAGATGCTAAAGTTGTTGTTGATGCGATCCAGAATGAGGTATACCCTAGATCGTATTGGGGAAGAAGAGCAAAGAAGATTGGGATTTTCCTGAAACAAAACCCTTTGTTGTCTGTTACCTGGATTAGGCGTAGTGGGAATAGAGTAGCCCATCAGTTAGCAAATTGGGCTGCAAAAGAGCCCAATAAAAAGTGGTCTACTATTCTACCTAGTCACATTGTAAATCATATCCAAAACGATATGATGCCTCCTTGAGTTTTCTATGATATTTTTGTTGCAAAAAAAAAAAAAAAAATCTCTTACATAAATATTTAAGTTATTAAATGTCAAAAACATTTTTAAATTTATAAATAATAACTTTCACTATTTTTATTTAAGTTATCATTAAAAAAAATTAAACATAAAAATAAAATAAAAAATTAAGCTAAAACCCCAAATATATCATAAAAAAAAATATTTAAGCTAAAACCCCAAATATATCATATAAATGTTTTTATGGAAATATATAATATAAAATTGAAATATTATTTGTAGTACTTCTGTTATCAGATAATTATATATCAATAATAATATATTAATAATTTCACAATATTGATAGTAAATTTTCATTTAAACGATCAACCTGTTTAGTTGAACAAATAAAATAAAATAAAAGTTACATAATATGTCTTGTTAAAGAAGAAATTGAAAGCACAAGCACATAATTGATTCAATAATTTTAAAGTGACAAATTTAAAATGACTATAAATTAAATATTAAATTTAATAAAAATAAACTAAAACTTAATTAAAAAGACTTTAAAATCTACGTTTGATGAGAAGTCATTATTTAGAAATCTATTCTTGCGATAGCATCTATAATTTTAATTAGTAGGAACAATACATTTTATATGCAGGAACCGCGCAAAATTTTATGATATGCTTTATTTTATTATAACCTTTACAAAAACTAAATTAAAATCTAATATCTTCACTATTTTTCTTTGCAAGTCTCTGTATTTTTATTATGATGATAGAATCGTGCACTTACGGACTATTAGATCTCACAGCCAAGAGATGGCAATGAAGACGATAAGGTTCTCATTTCGTCTATCGATCTGATGATTTTCGACGACCATGTGCACTTGTTAATCTAGGACGTGCTCCAGCTCCTATATGTAGCATTTGCTTACCGATTAATGTGATGTGTGTTGGTTGTTCTGTGATGGGTATTAGCCACCAATACCCACCAGATCTGACATAGACCATAATCTAATATGATCCGTTTGGTTCTATGAGAGAAAGTGAGAGGAAAAAAATTACGCAAACCAATAAATAAATTTGATTACTTTATCATTCAAATTCATTCATCGATTTTTGTAATTTTCTTTCCTCTCACTTTCTTTCCATCATACCAAACGGATCCTTATGGACAAAGAATTAGGATTTGAGGATGAAGAAACTTCTTTTGGACATTTTTTCTCGAGATAGATATAGTTGGATCGGAAAGGGGAAAAAAAATAAATCAAACTCCATTCTCCAATAATTACTTATAGTATCCACAAAGGAGAAATTGAATTTTGGATATTTAGATGGGTCATATGTGTACACACCATTCATTTATAATTTTTTAATAATAGTTCCCAATAAACATTCAATCTATCGATAACTCTATATCATTATATTTCATTATTTTTAATAGGATAAATAAATTTTTAACCCCTGCAAAGTGAACGTGTTTTATTTTACCCTTTGCAAAAATATGTGGGTTTAAGATTCTATTATTTTGTCCCCTGTAATACTAGTGAATTTAAGTTTATCCATCTCATTGTGCATATCACGTTATCATTGACACGAAAAAAAAATTCAAGGGGGTAATAAAAAAAATTAAAATTTGAGAGCAAAAAATATTACAGGGGATAAAAAAAAATGCAAGTGGATAAAACAAAATATACCCATTTTGCCGGGGATAAAGATCCTTTTATCATTTTTAATATTTAAAAGTGCAGGTTCCGAAAAAAGAAGGGGGTGCTTATTTGAGCATATTTTCTCAATAATACCAATTTTCTTTTTACTTCAACTAGACTACTACCCGTGCAATGCACGGATTATGTAGAATATAATGTGTATAATTTAATTTCTTATAGTAAAAAATTGCAAATAAAAAAATTAAGTAAATATAGATAAATTGAAACTAATTAAGAAGTAAAAAAAATTAATATTGAAGTTTTAAGCAACATCTTATAGTACATTCTTTTTTTTGACAAATCATCTTATAATACGTGAACATAGATAGTCATAACAAAAACTCTAGAACATAAATAAATTAAGAAAACTTGTTGTATACATGAGAAACAACACCGGATAAAAATAAATAGAATACATATCAAAGAATGGAATTTAATGCAAACCTGTGAATATAATTTCCAAAATACCTGTATTGACATTTGTAAAAACACAAATATCAGTCCACAAAAGTCTAGGGAAATAATTAGGAAGTAGTAGAAAAACAATATTGAAGCTTTAAGCGACATCTTATAGTACCTGAACATCGGTAGGAAATGCATACGATGTTAAACTTGACATTAAATTAATCTTTATAGAAATTCCATGCAAAACTATGCTAAATTCAGAGAAAAAGGTTGAGAGAAAAAATAAAGAGAAAGAAAAAATAAATTCAGAATCGAGAAAGTGAGATATGAAACAGAGCAACAAAATTTAGGGAAAAACAAATCATAAATAAAACAAACCGTAAATTTAGATAAAAACAAACCATACGATGTTAAACTTGACATTAAATCAATTTTCGTAGAACTTCCCTGCAAAACCATGCTAAATTCAGAGATAAAGGTTGAGAGAAAAAATAAATTCAGAACCGAGAGAGTGAAAGATGAAAGAGAGCAACAAAATTTAGGTAAAAACAAATCATAAATCCTATTAAAACAAACCATAAATTTAGATAAAAACAAACCATACGATGTTAAACTTGATATTAAATCAATCTTCATAGAAATTCCCTGCAAAATCATGTTAGATTCAGAGAAAAAGGTTGAGAGAAAAAATAAAGAGAAAGAAAAAATAAATTCAGAATCGAGAGAGTGAAAGATGAAAGAGAGCAACAAAATTTAGATAAAAACAAATCATAAATCCTATTAAAACAAACCATAAATTTAGATAAAAACAAACCATACGATGTTAAACTTGATATTAAATCAATCTTCATAGAAATTCCCTGCAAAATCATGTTAGATTCAGAGAAAAAGGTTGAGAGAAAAAATAAAGAGAAAGAAAAAATAAATTCAGAACCGAGAGAGTGAAAGATGAAAGAGAGCAACAAAATTTAGATAAAAACAAATCATAAATCCTATTAAAACAAACCATAAATTTAGATAAAAACAAACCATACGATGTTAAACTTGATATTAAATCAATCTTCATAGAAATTCCCTACAAAATCATGTTAGATTCAGAGAAAAAGGTTGAGAGAAAAAATAAAGAGAAAGAAAAAATAAATTCAGAACCGAGAGAGTGAAAGATGAAAGAGAGCAACAAAATTTAGATAAAAACAAATCATAAATCCTATTAAAACAAACCATAAATTTAGATAAAAACAAACCATACGATGTTAAACTTGATATTAAATCAATCTTCATAGAAATTCCCTGCAAAATCATGTTAGATTCAGAGAAAAAGGTTGAGAGAAAAAATAAAGAGAAAGAAAAAATAAATTCAGAACCGAGAGAGTGAAAGATGAAAGAGAGCAACAAAATTTAGATAAAAACAAATCATAAATCCTATTAAAACAAACCATAAATTTAGATAAAAACAAACCATAAGTGGGATAATTAAGAGGTTTTATAGGGAATTTAGAAAAATAATTAATTAGGGATTTGTAGTTATAAAGATAAAGATTTAATTATTCAAGTTTTTATTGCAGCAGTTGATATAATATATTTTTTCCACGTGTTAAAATCTAGACCATTCATATTAGGGTTAAGGTTTAGGGTGTCTCTAGTTATTCTCGTTTTATTATAATAAAGATGATAGCATTCCCTCGGGTCGCATACATACATTAATGATTGAATGAAGTCATAAACCTTAAATTTGAAAATTTGATTATATATGAAAAATGATATATTAGGTTTTTTTTTTATAAATCAGATATATTAGTTATTTAATAAATCTACAAAGTAAATTTGTTTATATATAAGACACTAAATGAAGTTCTTAATAGGTTCGTATAACTAATTCTTATTAAAATACTACCTCCGTCCCAAAATAAAAGACTTTTTTCATATTTTTACTTGTCCCATTTTATAAGAGTTATTTCCAATTTTCAAATACATTTATTATTTCTTTTCCTCCATATATCTAATCATGATACATCATTTTTTACAATTGGTAATAAATACTTTGTAAAATTATCAACTAATTCTCTCTCATAAAGGGCAAACTTATAAAACTAATACTAATAATCAATGTATTTAATATCATAATCAACTTTCTTAATTCTCGTGATTATCAAAATGTTTTTTTTTATTTTGGGACGGAGGTAGTAGGTACTCCCTTCGGTCTCATATATAATCAATGAAACAAAAAAATTGAAAGTCTCAAATATAAGCAAAAGTAACCTCTAATCATTACAACAAATATCACTTTTCTAAATATATCCATACTTTTTTCACACTCTCATGTTTTTAACGGTTTTCAAGTCAAAAGATAAGAGTAAAATTAGAAAAATGTATGACTTAAATGTATTTAGACTTTTTTTTTAAAGGAATAGATTTTTTTAAAATTTGCTTATATATACAGGAGAGAATATTACCGTTTTGAGATGGTCGGTTACGATAGGCCCCACAGGTTTTATGATGGGGATAAACACCGTTGGACACAAGAGACAGAACACAAAAGGAACCCCTGGATCATTACCGTTGTTTCACATACATTGTCTATCACCTAGGTGATGGTGTTTGTTCTGTTGTTCATTTCTCCCAAGTGTCTGTTTGGTACTCCTAAATCCTAATAACCTAAGCGTTGGAGAATGTTATCCTAAAGTCTAACCTATAAAAGAGGCTTCTGTTGTGTTGCTTTAACAGTGTGTACGAATTAGTTCAGTTGTTTGTTGTTACTTGTTACTGCTAAGGAAGAAAAGAGAAGAGAACAACCAAGACCAACCAAACAGGCCCCTATATCTTTAACCACTGACCCCTACTCAAAAAAAAAATCCCTAGGTCTCTAGTCACAAACATTTTTGGAGTATAGAGTAGACCATCTATGACTCAGCAAGACACTTTCAAACAGATTTCTTATTTTATGAATATTTCTAACTCTAATAAATTTTATTTAAATTAATCCTTCAAAAAATAAGTTAGGGAATTAAATTGAGGATAAGTGGATAAATTTAAAGATCAAATTGATAATAAGTTGTAAAATATAAAAACTTAATTGATAATAATTGGTTAAACGTATGAACCAATTTGATAATTTAATTTAACTAACTCAAGGATCTTTTTGAAATATTTGTAAAGCCATATACCTATTTGAGATTGTTTTACATAGTCGATGACTATTTTGGCGGTTTACTCAAAAATATTTGTTCTTAGATATTTTTTTTTGATATAAACTCTTATTCAATTTAATACTCCGTCCAATTCTTTTTTTTTTTCGACATTGTCCAATTCTTAATATAAGATAGTTTTTATTTATTTATTCATTGAGTTTCTAATATATTTTGTCTATATTATAAATCAGATATATTAAAAATTCAATGAATCTAAAAATATGATAAATCAACACATTAAAAATTAAAATTTTCAACTTTTTAAAATCAAATGCTTAAAAAGTACTCCATCTAATCCTATATATAAGAAATTTTTTGTTTTTTAGATTCATTGAGAAATTATTGTATCTAGACTATACATCAATTCCTCAATGTATCTAAAAATAAAATAAAAAAATTATATATTTCAAAAACACTGTTAGCAAAACTCTAAAATACTACTGTACTACATAAAAGGCATGAAAGAGTGTAGCTATAGTCCAAGATGGAGTCAAAATGTGCAGTAATTGAGTTCAGACATCTGCATACATACTTTGTCTTTAGATGTGACAAACAATCAGAGGATTCCAAATCCATTCCTCCCATACTTATGATCTGAATTTTTTTTTAAACTACACTTGTCAAAAAAAAATAATTCCAAACTACACTAACTTTTAAAAAAAAATTCGAAAATACACTACTTTTTGTTGTGAGGGGGACGCGCCATCCCCGATGTAGCGTCCACATGAAGGACGCGCCACCCAGAATGTAGCGTCCATAGGAAGGACGCGTCATCCCCATGGTAGCGTCCACTTCTAGTTTTTTTTTTTTGTTTTTTCATTTTTTAGAATAGGCAACAGTTTTTAACCGTTGTCATAGAGCTTAAAAGCGTTGCCTTTGATATAACGCAACGGTTTTAAACTGTTGTCTAAAACGTTCTTCAAAATTTGTATTAATTAATCTCACAAAAATGTGCCAAAATAAAAAGTTAAGTTCTAACGTTTTAATCCTCACTTTATTGTCTTTTATATATTTTGAATTGATGAAAATCTCAAAACAGAAAAAAAAAAAAAAAAAGAAAAAAAAAAAGAGAGATGAGTGATTGAATAGAGAGATGTCAGTTGTCACAGTGAGTAGAGAAATCATGTGTAGAGTGTTTATAGTATTATTGTGGACTACATATTAATCCAAAGGTAAACATTCCTTGTCCATCATGGACCATTTGTAACCCATGTCCATATTAGAATTTGTCTACCTCTTATACTAATCACATTACTAATCTTTGTTTATGTAAGAAATAATAGTGCTTAGAAATGTGACGATGTTGCGCTAGCTACTTAAATTTATTATGCACTGTTTGTACTAAAAAACATATTTTCCCTGTTTGTAAATTAAATATTTAATTTTAATTTAACGAATAAATGTGCGTTTAATTTGTAAAAAAATTGAGAACTGAACAATTTTTTTTGTACATTATTTGATTTAAAAATTAATTATAAGATTAGACAAAATAGGTATTAAAAGAATAAACAAACAAATATTTTTTATCTCTAAATCATGTGACAAATTTTTGTTCAGTCTATCAAATGTCTATATTTATAGTGTGACTCAAACCACTAAAATACGAAAATTGCAAGCTTTAAATTGTTTTGCAAAGTTCTTTATATTAATGATTTTTTTATATCAAAATGATTTTTTTTTACATAAGCATTGTCACCATTTTCTTTAATTTTGCAAAAGTAAAGAAAACTTTAATTGTATAAAAAAAAAAGAGAACTTTAATAAATAATAGTCAAAAGCTAGCTTCTGTAAAAAAATAATAGTATAAGGCATGCCTAAATCAGTAGATACAAGGATTGAACCACCAAATCTCGGAAAACAAATTAAAAATGCTTCTTTCTCCCCTACATACAAGGATCTTTTTCACGTTTTTTATTTTGTTTGTGTTAAAAATATAAGATTAAATAATTTTTTACTGACTATAAATTATTTTTTCATCCCTATAATTTTCGGGGCTTGCATGCCTAGGAATATTTATGTAACTGACTAGGTCTTCTTCTTTTTGGGCGTTAATCCTCTTTTAACACAAAAAAAAAACCCATAATTTAATCTTTAAATCGATGTTTTCTTTACTTTTATTTTTATTTTTTGAAATTTCAAAAAATTTATCAATTTAAAAAAAATTATTCAAAAATTTAATAATAATAAAACAACTTTTAAAATTTTTAAAAATAGTGAGGATTAAAACGATTTGCATAAAAATTTATAAACCAAAATATGTCACTTTTTTATAGACTAAAATATAATAGCGTAAGTCATGGGAGTTCTAGAATAATTTTCAATTGTGTAGAGAACAAAAATATAAATTGGGTAAAACTGGTGGAACAGGCTATAACAAGTTAGAGCTTATTTTCCCACCATGGGAAAATTAACCATCATTCCCACCTTAACCTGCACCTCGAATGAATAGTTTGCTATTCATAAGCTGTAAAGTCATCATGATTATGATGTTCCAATTTTAAGTAAAGATTGATGGGAAAAACCTCGCTGGTTAAAATGTAATGTCGATGCGATGGAGTATTTTTTGTCGGTTTGGGAAGGGAAACAATGGGTGCATGTTTATAGGGAATTTTGATTTTGGTCCCTATACTTTAAAATCACTCTTTTTAGTTTTTAATTAATTTTGTATTTTGGTTTTAGTCTCAAACGTTAGACCAACTGTTAATTTACTAACGAATGTTCATGTGGCAGTGACACAGTAGACTTTATTGACACGTGACATCCTATACGGACTGTCAGGTCATTTTTTTTTTAAAAAAAAAAGAGTTTTGCTGATTATTTTTATATTAAAAAAAAAGCTATTTATTTATTTTTAAAAATATTATTTAAAAAAAAAACTGACGTGTCAGTCCATGTAGGATGTCACGTGTCAAAAAAATTCATTGTGTCACTACCACATGTACATCCGTTAGTAAACTAACAATTAACCTAACATCTGAGACTAAAACAAAAATACAAAATTAATTAGAAACTAAAAAATTAATTTTAAAATATAGGAACTAAAACAAAAATTTCTTATAAAACTGGAAAACAAAAAGAGTATAAGAAAAAAAAACTGTGTTGGACCCATGGAAATATTAGATTTAGAAGTATCTTCCTAAATTGAAACGTGTGGGTCGTGGGATATATGAGGCATTTACTATGGAACAATGAACTATTTTTCCACCATGGACAAGTTAGTTTTTTACTTTTAGATCAAATAAGGATCACAACTTTATGGTAGACTCTCAACACTAGATTTTTTCCACCATCGTTTTGATAATGAGGCAACACTAGCTCTTCTCAACCACCACCCCTCTCACCTCATAAAACATCCGCAAAATTCTCCAACCCTTCACTCAAGACCAACTACTAACTCTTCATCCGTGGTCTCTCAGGCGAAACCACCACCGACACACTCATCAACCTCTTCAAAGATAACGAGTCACCGATTGAGTCAACTCGATCCGAGTCAAATTCGTTAGCCACGAGTTATCGTTGTTGTTAGTGTGTTCTTCAATTCCGTTTTTAATTTTTATAACAACTTGGTAAAATAATAATAAGTAAGTTGTTGGCTCTTTAAGGTGAATTTGAAAAGCGAAAAATAGTAAAAAATGTTGTGATATTGTTTTCTGCAAGAAAGTTTTTAATGAGTTGGGTTGAATTTTTTCAATAAGCACTGGATTTGAGAGAGAGAGAGAATGAAGGTGGTGGTTTATAAGAAAGATGGAGTTAGATCTTTAATTTTGGGTTGAATATTTTTCAACAAACTTTGGATTTGAGAGAGATATCTAGAGAATGAATGGTGGTGGTTTGAAAGAGATTTCTCAGAAAAATGACACAGGTGGAAATGGAAGAGAATAGTGGTGGAAGACGCTGAAAAAAAAAAAGTAAACCAAAAAAATATTCTAGTGTTGAGAGACTATGCTTAATCTGTGTTCCTTATTTGATCTACGGGTAGAAAACTAACTTGTCCATGGTGGGAAAATAGTTCATTGTCCCATACTAAATGCCACCGATATATGAGTCTGCTTCTGCAGAGTGAGCCAGCATATTATACTGCTCATTCACCGTAAGCGCGGCAAGATAGTGTTAGATTTGCTCTGATTGCTCACCTATGAAGCTCCGATACGGGACACGATACCGATACGTTAATACGTGAAATTTTTTAAAATTCTCAATTTGATACTGCCGCGATACGTTATTTAAAAATTAAAGTTAAAATTAAATATATAAATACACAATATATAAACATACCTAAAATCAATAATATTAATAATTAAAGCATCTATTCTTATACTAAAATTTTGGGACAAACTCAAACGCTTAACAACCTATTATAGTATATAGTAGGACACCATAGTTTTTTCTTTTTTTTAAAAAAGTAAAAAATTATATTGACAGAAGAAAAACACAAGTGCTAAAGATACAAACAAGCATGTCTGATACAGGAGCATCATGATAACCCAAAGTCAATCAATACTGAAAACTCCCAAGGTTTGATACATGAGAACATCTTAAGTTAATACTATCCCAGAACATAATGACTACTGATACATCTTAAGCTATACGTCTTATTGTAGTGTATTATACAAAAAGAACATCATTAATACTATCCAAACAAAATCACAAATACTATCCAAAAAATAATCTTCGTATCAGACACATATCGGGTATTATTTGTTTATTTAAAAATAATGATATAACCAATACTTTTCTGATACGTGTATCGGGACGTATCAGACACGTGTATCAGGTTTATTTCTTATTTAAAAATAATGATTTAATCGATACTCTTTCGATATAAGTATCGGGACGTATCGAAAGAGTATCAGTATCGAGTACGTATCGGACATGATTCGTCACCATTTTTTGAGTATCGAGACTTCATAGTTGCTCACGCTAGCATGAGCCATACATGAAACTTGAAAGCTTTTTGAAAGTAAAATATAAAGTTGATTTTTAAATTGAAATTTTCTATTGTATTTTTATGTAATAAAATAATTGCGTAAAACAAATGTAGTAAAATAATTAAAGGTTATTATTTATTAAATTTATAATTTATTGTGACACGTGTACTATATATTTTTAGATTTTTTTAAAAAATAAAAAATTATTTGATATGTATATGAAATCCATCAAAATTAACGGTTTATGAGTTTTTATTGAATATTGTTAATTTTGATGGTCTCAATAACATATTAAATAATTTTCAATTTCTTTTTAAAAATAATTATGGATAATCTATATGATATAAATTTTGAATCAAACAGTAAATTTTGTAAAATTTGTATTTGTTATAATAGTATCCATGACTTATGCACCATGGAAGACTTAATGAAATCTTTCATATCAGACAAAGCCTCTATTTGTTCTAATAACATTTGTTAACCAAAATTTATTCTGTCTGGTATTAAGTTTCAGGTTTTTCAATAGTACAATAGAGTTTTGATAATTCATAGTTTGATACTCTGATTGCATGATAAGTAATGTTTGACCAAAAATTATTTTTATCAATAATTGCGCTAACCACAATTTTAGTTAAAAAATAAATTTGAAAATTTAGTTAATCATATTTAAAATCATTATTACCATGTGTGTAGTTTTTTGGTACATTAACAAAAAAAGTGCAAATGAAAAAACTAGCCTCTAGGGCGAACCATCCTCAAGAAGAATATATTCCAAGTACAAATGGCCGGAGGGGACTAGACCAAAACTTCATTAAGAAGGACATATTCTAAAACTAAGAATACCAAGCCTGTTTCTATCAAAACATCCACTAATGAACAAAGGAGGGACATTCCAAAATACAATAAAAGCAATGGATAGACCATGATTAGCCATGAGGTCTGCTACCTGATTTCCTTCCCTAATTTCCATCTGTTTCTTAGAGACCAAGTAACCGGTTTGATAGGATTTTTGAATGCTGCAACCATAGATGATGAATCAGTTTCCAACTAAAGGTGTGACCAATTCCTCTCATAAGCAATTTCAATTGCTCTCATTGCTCCACAAAGCTCAGCAACATAAGAAGAAGTAATGCCAAGAGGCTCAACAAACCCATGTATGAACCCAACATCATGATTTCTAAATATACGAGGAGAAGAGATTTATAAAATTACAATAACCGGTTTGGTAGAGTTAAATTTAGTAAAGTATACAATTTCAATAAATTGAAGCTATATCTTGAGATTTATAAAATCAAACTTATTGATAGACATGTTACTCTTCAAAAAATAATAGGTACTCTTAAAGAATTGTAGGCAATTTACCCAACAAACAATAAAATTAGCTAGGGTTAAATATATTTTTAGTCCCCATATTTTATGAAATTGTCTAGAATGATCCCTACATTTTAAAAATGGTCAAAAAAAAATCTCATAAATTTTTTCGTTATCAACCACTACTAGAAAACAGGTTTTTAGCGTCCAATTTTAGCGTCGGCCACCGACACGGACGCTACTAGTGTCGGATTAGCGTCGGCTAGCCCACGCTAGGTCACTAATTCTAGTTTCCAACTGAAGCTGTGCATTTTAAATTGTATTTCCATATGTAGCATCGGCCACTCCGACTCTAATTCTAAAATCTTTATTGTTTATTTATTGTTTATTGGCTAAAAAAAACTTTTCATATTACTAAAATCTAACTTCTCAAATGTTTCCACTTCTAAAAAACAAAAACCCTTGCGTAAAAAAAATAAGCCCTCACTCTCCATTGGTTCCTCTTCGCCGTCAATCTCCCCCTCACCCTTGTTCGTCGTCGATTTGGTTCTTACTTCACCACCACAGCGATTCAATCCGTGGTTCTCCGGCGCGGCCAATCTCTCTCATCCCATCCCACAATCATCTCCCTAACACTCTCGTCTCTCATTATCACACAGTGCCGCAAATCATGCTTCTTCCCCACAATTCAATGTCATTCTACGACCATACCTCTACTGAATTTCTGGTTAGTAAACTATTGATCTCTATTTATGGTTTTTGTCAAAGGGAATTTAGGGTTTTGTTTTCTATTTGGTAAAATGATGAATACGGTCAGATTTTTCCTTTATTTATCAGCATTTTCTAAATTTTGGAGGTATAATACAGTTGATTTAAATCTGAGAGAGGGGAAGGGGCGGAAAAAGAAAAGAAAAAAAAAAATCAAATTTTGGAACGAAGTAAGTATTTAGGAAGCTAAGGTCTTATTTTTTTTGTGAAAATTATGGTCATGACTTCATTCCCCTTGTTGTAATTTAGGTTTTCATATTCTTGGTAGTTTTGCAAAGTTAACTACCATGACACTTATGTACATCGTCTTAATTTAATTTGGAAAGAGGCGGAAAGAAAATAAACTATAACTACAACACAAATTAGATTTTTGATTCTTGTTGATGGATATGCTGAATACTTGATTGAAATGACTAGGAATTGAAACTGAAGATTTAGATGAAAGGGGTGATTTGTTACCAAAATTCTAAGAGACAAGGCAGTGGAAAGACTTCTTGATCTTGTAAAGGTATCTAACCTCGTTGACTCATTTTTATTTTGATTATTTTACACTATATTTCTACTCTATAGTTAAATTGGCATTTGTTATTAGATAGATAGCAGTTGAAACTCAAAGAATGATGAGTTTTGTGTTGGTAACATGGAAACTTCCGCTAACCTCTTGTTTTGTGCTTTTGTTGCATGTTTTTTTTGGCTTCGCAGGGATAGTGATTTTTGTCTTCTATATGGTGGTGGTTTTGTGCAACTGCTCTGGCTCGCATTGATGCTATTGGTGAGTTTTTCTTGAGTTTTGTTTATGGTGCTGTGATTCAGCTTGAAAATTTGGTGTTTTGGTTACCACTGCAAGAAAAGTGTGTTGATTCTTTATGTTTTATGTTGCTTGCTTGTTCTGCAATTTCACTATGTATGGATGACTTATTGACAACTCTAGCACCATAATTGATATAGACAAATGAACAATTTTAACTTTACATGACGGTCCTTTATAGTTCATAATGTATATTTTGGACACGAAACAAAGTTGTGGTGAAATATGTTAATTAACATGTCTTTAATCTACATGTCTACTTCAATATACTATCCTCTAATTTGTAATCAGATTTATGACATTGATGGTGGATACAAGCATGTACTCCAAGTGTATAATGGATTATATAATGTTGAATGCTCCTGCCAAAGTTTATAACAGGATGAATTAACACGTAAGTGCCTCTAGATAGTCAATATAATAGATATTTTTTAATGAAATCAAATTATATGTAGGGACCATTCTTTAATTTTGTAAGTTCACTTCCATTGGCATGTGAAATATACATGATAAAGTGTGAAACTACCAAGTTGTATGCCTTCTGATTTTACTTGATTGTTTCCATTTTTAGCTCCGCCCGTGTGAACATGAGGGTTTGGACATTGGATTTATACTTGGTAGGATTTATATAAATGGTGTATTGTTGGTTTTTAGATCTCAATTTCATACTGATCATATTCGAAAGTTCAAGGTAGAATGTCATGATGGTGATGACTAGAGTGGATGGGGTAAGATGCTCTCATAACTCATTTAAAGTCTAGTTTTTCATTTTGGTAGTTGTACTTGAATGACACTCTTTGCTAATTATTACTACCACATTTTTCCCTCTCCACCGGTTTCTATTTTTTTCTTTTGTAAATGCCACTCTCTGTCATTTGAATATTGATAGTTACCGACTTATGTTATAATTTTTTAGATGTCAAAGTTGGTTCAGCAGAAAATAAAAATTGTAAAGATGAAACATCCTCCAAAGCAACTTTTGGACTTGGTACTACTAGTTTTCCAGCCAATATATCCTTATAATTTATCAGCAATTATTATTATATTTGTGGTGTCCACCGGTGTTGTCTCATACTTATCTTTACTTATATGTCCTTGTAGTTTTTAATCCATCTTTTATTTCAAGACCTTTAGGTTGAAGATTGAATAAGAATCAGAGGTAAAACATGCTATTTATGCTAAATCAATCTTTTTTCTTTCTTGTAAAGTCTAGTCATTTTTGAAAAAATTAAAGGAATAGTTTTGGTAATAGTTTTTCCATCTTTGATCACAGCAGGTTGTTTATTTTACACCAGAAAATTTGAATTTAACTTAGAAATTTGATTCCAGGAGGTTGTTTAGTTTGGAGTATGGCTATGCAAACTATTTATCTCAAATAACATGAAGGGATTGCACAGTTTTGGTATACTTTCTTCTAGTCACTCTATGTTGTTTGAATTGTTTGTTTTTTCTTGATATAATATTTTCTTTAAATGATTATGCTGATTACAATTACTTTATTAGTTATATATGGTTATGTTAATGAGGTCCAGATTGTAGCCATCCTCATTTTGTAGTTTGATTAATTTGTATGTTATTTGTGCTTTCAAACTTTTTGGGATATGATTGATTATGTCATGGTTATTTATAGTTTCAAACTAATTTGGAGATAACAACATTGTTACTTTGAATGTGTTTATGTTAATGCATTATGACTTTATGGCAAATTTGATGTGTAAATGTTTCTTTGGTTGGGCTTTGGTCTTTTTACTTGTATTCTTCGGTTTTGTGTGTCCTTATAAACTAACTTGATTACGTATGTGTAACTTTATAGTCATCAATAAACCATGGCGGGGCAAATTCAGATAAGGCTAATATAATATAACCATCTTTGATGTTTATAAACATTGAGTTTGTCGTACATATTTGCCTCATTCTAACGCTGACGAGTTTATCTACTCTTAGTTTATGTGTAAATGTTTTTTCTCTAGCACTTCTCCTGTGTATTTGGTTCTGGTTTTCTGGTTTTTTAGGTGCAGACTTGTGGCTCTTTTCCTTTAAAGGGGGCCTTAGTGTTTCCATATGTTTGGGATTGTTACTGCTATTGGGGCTAGTTTTTTCCTTTGACACTTTATTGGTGTTTTGTTGTAGCTAGCTGGTTGTTTTTAAATTCTATCTTCTAGTGTTTTGTAGTCCTTTGAGTTTAATGATTCTTTTGTTGGGCTTTGGTCCTTTTACTCGTATTCTTTGGTTTTGTGTGTCCCTATAAACTAACTTGGTTACGAATGTCTAACTGTATAGTCATCAATAAACCTTGGCGGGGAAAAGTCATCTCTTGCGCCATGTTACGAAGGAATCAAGGTAAAACATTCTTGCGGTCAAGACTTTTGTTTCTCAATTATTTCTTTGTGGTTACTATCTTTGCGATGTCATGCATGTGATATTATCCCGTAATCGTAACAAATGTGTTAATTAATTTATGTGGAGTATGATCTTTTAGTTGTATTATGACTTTTTTGTGGAAGATTTGTTGCTTTATTATTGTTTCCTAACTTTTTTGTGGAAGATTTGTGGGTGATCCCTAAATTTTTTTTAATAAAAAATTCACAATTTAGCGTCGGACAGACCGACTCTAGTGTAAATGTTGACTTTCCATAAGTTGACTTTAGAGTCGGACAGGCCGAAGCTATACAATTTTGTTGACTTTTCCAGGTTGGACAAAATTAGAGTCGGATGCAAAGTAGAGTCGGTAATTGACTCGGCTAAGCCGACTCTAATATAGCGTCGGAGTCCATTTAGCGGACGCTACCGTTTAGCTTCGAATGTTTTAGCCTCAACCCCGACCCCGACGCTAAACCGACGCTAAATTGGTTTTAGCGTCCGCTTTTGCCCCTTTAGCGTCCATTTTTGGCCGACTCTAAAAGCTGTTTTTCTAGTAGTGAACAATGGTCCATTCCGTCTATTTTTTTTCCACATCAGCTAACATAATGATTATTAGTGATTCCACTATTTAAATTTTAGTCCATACATTTTGCGAAATAAGCAAAAATAGTCCCTATATTTTAAGAAGGGTAAAAAAATCCCATAATTTTTTAAAATATAGGAATCATTTTTGCCTATTTTGCAAAATGTAGGGACTAATATTAAAATGGTGAGGTCCACAAATAAGCATTGCGTTAGCTGACCTTAAAAAAAGACGGAATGGACCATTCTGGACAATTTCGTAAAATGTAGGGACTAAGAACATATTTAACTCAATTAACCATATAATCAAATTTGTAATTGAAGTAAAATTTAATTTGTTGATACTCTATGCAAATTTATTCATGTGGAATATTCTTGTTGTGTTGGATAAATTACTCAAAATTCTTTATAGGGTCACATCTTAACCATTTACCAACTTTTCTTTATTTTTTTTCTTCTAACTAAAATATTATCATATGCTTTTGATCAAATGGTTTAGATGCAAACATTATTTCTTAAAAAAAAAATTCAATGGAGAGAATCTATTCTCTTTATAATATATGCATTCACAAAAAAAATAAAAATAAAAGCCTTACAAATTTAATATACATTGATTAATAAGGTTCCATTAATAACTTTTGTTCCATAAATTTTATATACAAAAATTTAATATAGATTGATTAATGAGTCTCCATAAATTGAAATATTAGTATTTTGTTTCTTTCTTACAACATTCCATTAATATGTAGTAAAATTTCTCTAAATTACATTTTTGATCTTGTATGTTTAGATTTTAATTTGGTTTTATTTTTTTTTGTTTTATTTTGTTTTGATCTTTTAAATTATAAACTTTAAACACAATTTTTCGTTCTATTTTAATCCTTTTTGACAATTTGTTGTTTGAACCTGTCAAATATTTTCAATGTTTCCTTTGTATTAATTCTTCTTTTCTTAGCCCGGCTAAACACAAATGTGATGTCACATAGGAAATATTTGACCAAGCAAATGAAAATATATAGAAAATAGTTGGAAACTTGGAATATCTAACATTTATAATTTTAAAGACCGAAAATATAAGTTTGTCAAAAAAAGACCAAAAATATAAAATTAATAATATAATAATAGACTAAACTGTCTAACATTTATAATTTAGTGGACGAAAATTAAATACTATTTTTTTTTAAAAGAATAAAATGAAACCTTAAAATAAATTTAAAGACAACAAATAGTTTGAAACTATCATCGTTGATAGTCAAACCTTTTCACATATTTGGGCATTAGTTAATTTTCTTGTTGTTTTTTTTCTTTCATTCTTGACACTTTATAATTTTTGGTAATCTTTTCAACACACCTTATGCTAAAAAGATTATCCAGTTAATATATATATATATTTGCCTCTTAAAAAAAAACTTTAGAAACTTCAAAAATGTAATTTAGCATACAATTTAATATTTCTTTGACCAAACTTTTTTGCCATATACAGGATATTAATTGAGTCCAAATGGATTTTAAAAAAACAAATACAAACAGTAGTCAAAGTTCTTATCTATTTATCAATTATAAAGTGTTTGACACATAATTTAACATTATTGCAACTTTTGCCTTCAAACAATTTATGGCGAATCTTGCATCCAAAAAGTGCTAAAAAATAGTATATTAAATGTCAATAGATTTTTTTAAATTAATATAAACAAAAATTAATCAATAAAAATTAAAGTATCCGTTCTTTTAAATTGTCATTTTTAAAGGAAAAATCATCTCTTGTTATGTGTCTTTTCGAATTTGTTTTTATAAAATTAATCAAATAGACCGATAAAATATAAGATAGATAAAATTTGGTCAAATGTATTTTGTGGCCATTTGGTCAAATATAAGTTTAACATTTGTAATAAATTGGTCCTTTTAGTTTTTAAAATATCAAGTTAGTTCTTTTATTTTTTTCTAAGTACCATATTGATCATTTGGACCGCTATCAACAATTGCAAGTATCGTACCGCTATAATACCCCGTTAAAAAGCTTCTATCAAGCTCAATAAATAATATACATTTTAGGAAACTTTAATTTCTCAAGTCTTCATGACGCGTATATATTCTGCCAGCAAATGGTCATGTAATCATTTTTATAACAACAACGTAAACAAACAATGTCATGTCCCTTAATAAAAGGCCATGTATAATTTGAAACTTAAAACACTAAAAGAATCATTCACAATCGTTAATTTAAAAGAGTCCTAAATACATTTGTCATAAAATTATAAGAAAATTGGAGATTGATTTTAATGGTGGAAGTACCAACTAAAAAAATTGAGAATTTCAATAAAAAGAATCCATTTCCATTTTAAATATGCAGCTTAACTGCTTTACTGATTGCTTGAGTAGCAAGTTTTTTGTCATTAGCTAATTATTGTATGATTATTGAATTTTTTTTTATTTTTTTTTGGCTTTCGCACCGGTTCCGACCCACCAAAGGTGGACGACTAATCCGGCTCGTGCGTAGAGGCATGCGCACTAGCCAAGCGTTGTTCCCCCTGGGAATCGAACCCGGTATTCCCCGGATACGTCCTTGGAAGGAGCTCCTTGCCACTTGAGCCCAATCAACTTGGTTATGATTATTGAAATTTTAGAACATCCAATATGTATGTGATCTAGGGTTTGTTTGAATTTGGACCATTAATTAATGATAAGACTTGTGATCCAGATCATCATTTGATAATGATTCAGAAGGTGCACTCAAGTTAGATTCAATTGTTGCTTGCTAAAAGAGGAATTTTAAGTTGGACTATATTTTCTTATCTAAGGGATGATATCACTTTATAACCAAAATGATGTAACTACAAGGAAAAGAAAAGGAGGAACTGAAAAAGAAAAGGATAATTTGATTTCCATCCAAGTGAATGATAAAAGCAAAATTTCATTTGGGCAAAGTTGTGTATTCCAGTCGCTCTTTCTGTTCATTCAAAGCATCATGAACTTTGTGACCTTTTTTTTTTCTTTTTTTCCTTTGATCATTTTAATAAATTTGTCTCACTTACTCAAGCATTGGAGATAGTAAAATTTAAGGTTAATAGGTCGTTACCCTCCTGCTAAGTGGGTGTGTTTTGCATTATCCCCCTACTAAAAATTCTTTTAATTAAGATTCCCCCTTGCAAAGTAAATTGTTTTGGTTTCCCTCCTTGGGTGCAAGAAATTTGCACTTTTTAAATCGGTTGAACAGAATAACCGATTTAAAAAACAACACTTTTTAAATTGGTTGAACAAAATAACCGATTTAAAAAGTGCACCCAAGGGGGAATCCAGACAAAAAAAAATTGCAAGGGAGAATCTCAAAGGAATTTTTAGCAGGAGGTAATGCAAAATACGCCCACTTAGCAAGGGGGTAACGACCTATTAACCCTAAAATTTATATAGGCCTCTTCCCAAGAAATTACTAGTATGTACTATAGACCTTAGCTACTCACAGTAGATTGTAAATATGGTACTATATGAAATACCAACAAACTCACATTGCCATCGACTACAAGAAAGTGTGTTTTGGGGGGAAAATACTTATATAGACATAAATATAAATAAAAGGTGTTAGTCAAACTTATAAGAAGTAAAAAAAATTAAAGAAAAAAGAGTTGAAGTGATATAAATTGATGTGACAATTTTATTTTTCTTTTAATTTTATTAATTTATATGAATGTGCCTAAATTTTGTGCCTAATTAGTAGTGCTTATATAAGACTTTCTTGGGTATTGGATAACTCTATTGAGGAGAGAGGATTTTCTTTCTTAGATAAAAATTGAGCAAATAATATATACTTTTAAACTATTGGACCATAAATATGCTTTTAAACATCAACTGAAATACTACTATTTATCTAATGAACATGTAATTTTTATTTTCTGCCAAAGACAGAGACATACATAAAAAAGGAAAAACTAAACCAACATGCTTAGACATAATTAACTTCTCTATGAAACACTTTAATAAATTAACAGTTCTCTTTCCCCAATACAATAAATAACTCAATTATGGTAAATGATCACACATTTATAGATCAATTTCATCACATTTCTAAATTGCAGTCTACAATCGCAATTGCACCCGCAACATAACAATTGCACCCACATTTATCCGCATTTTACTATTTGTAGTATAACTGCAATAATGACCGCAACCACAATTTAAAACGTTAATCTTTATCTTTCAAGGGTGGTTCCACGGCACGAAGTTTTGATCAGAATGTGCTAGATTCGATGGCATTGGATTATGCTCATTGAAACCAGACACATTCTGATCACTTCCACCACGACCACCACCACCACTACCACTAGCACCTTGATCACCACCACCATTTCCATTACCATTATTATCACCACCACCACCAGCATCATCAGCATCATCATCATCATCAGCTCCAAGAATAACACCACCAGCCCTATGAAATTCAGGATTCTTAAACAAAGAAACAGTAACCTTAACACCTTCACCACCAGCAATAACTTTTCCACCAATAATCCCACCAAAAACTTGTCCTTGTAAACCAGCAAGAGTAATACCAAAACTCAAAGCCCCCGGCATCGACTCGACCGGATTAACATTTGTTGAAGGACCAATAGGAAGTGAAAGAGAAACAGGAGGAGGTGGTGGTGGTGGTGGTGGAGGTGGAGGATACAAAAAAGTACCAGTCAAATTCATCAATGAAAAAGGACCATGAAGAGTAAAAGCAGGTGAACGACAAAGAGGGTAATGAAGAGTAGCAACAGCAATGGTACCAGAACCACTAAGAACAGTAAGACATGAAGTAGAACGAACAGCAAATTGTATAATAGCTTCAAGAACATCAGTACCAGCAGCTACTTCAATAACTACTGGTTTCATAGCTTGTTCATTGTCTTGTGTTATTACTAATGGTGGTTTTGGTTTGTTTTTTGAACCTGGTGGTCTGCCACGTGGCTTTTTGTATGGTGGTGAAAAGGGCTGTTGGTTTGGTGAATTGACTGAGGTTGGTGTTTGTTGTTGGTAAGCTGAAGAACCACCGACCATGGTGGTTGGTTGTTGGTTTGTTGTGGTGGTGAAAGGTGTTTCATTTTCATGGTCAGATGAGTCACTTGAAGAACTTGATAGTGTCATTTGCATGTTTGGTTCAGCCATTGTTAAATTTTTTGTTTTTTTTGTTGTTTTAGGTTTTTGTTTGTTTTTGTAGTGAGTAAATAAAGAAGGATTCAATTGTAATTGAAGGAAGAAGGTAAAGGAGGAATGAGAGAGAGTGAGAGTGAAGTAGTGAGTGACAATGTGACATGACAAGAAATGAAAATAGAAACATGAAATATTGATTATGTTTGATAGGTATTTATATTGGTGGTGACATGTGAGAGTGACATATATGAGATGTCAGAAATGAAGAAATGTGTATAGGTGGAATTATGGGGTTATTCCACACAACTACACAAGGTTTGATTTCAAAGGACTTTTGAAAGAGGAAATAAGCTTTGAAAAAGTGGGGTCTCTTTTTTATTTATTTATTTACTATGAAACAAAAAATATTTGAGCTAATAGTACTTGTCTTTTTATTCTTTCAACCATTCAAATTCTGTTGGCTGGTCAACTGTTTTTGAATTTCACATGTGACTTTTTATTTCATGACTTGCTTTTTGAATGGATATTTATGAAAAGTTTTTCAAAGGTTCATTTAAATAATTTAAAATTTGGTTTATATGACTTATTGCATTTATTGATAATAAAATTATTATTACCACTGTTAATTTTTTTTTTTTGGTTTCAACCACTGTTAGTTTTATTATTAAAAAATATTGTTGGAAAAATATAATCTGGTCAAATTTGGTCAAATGCAATTGGCAATAAATTTTGACAAAAAAGTATTATTTACAAAAATTAATTTGGTCAAATGTAATCGGCAATTAATTAATTTTGATGTCTTTAATTAACACATTTAGAGATTTGGTCAAAAAAATAAATAATAAGTAAGTTATTAATTCTACCAAAATAAAAAAAAAAAAGAAAAAAGAAGTGAGTTATTAAAATGAAGAAGAAAATAAAATAAAATCAAGTGATTGAAAGGAATCGAATCCCAGGTTCTCCTGAACAATCTGCCATTTGGTGAAGATTATTAACCACTTGAATCCAATGTCTTGATTAATCTAAATTCGATTTCAGAATATAAAACTTCTTGCACGATTTTGTTTACATCTTTTTCGATGACAAAATCAATCATGTTAAACACTACATCTAGAGACCTATGCATCAAGATGACTCTTTTCAAAATATCCACAACCTTTGGTGTTAAAAAACCAAAAGTTTCTTTGTCAAAAAAAATAAAACCGTAAGTATCAAATGCATGTTAATTGTCAAAACAAACTCTTTTATATTTGCTCACTTTACTTGAATCAGCTTTGAAGGTTGTCTGTCATATAGTAAAATTCCCAGTCGTCATTCCCACAGGTGAGGAATCTCCAGTCACAAGTCCACCGAAACATATTTTCCGCCTACCCACCCGCACACTAGAACATTGACTAACCTTAATGTAGATTGCCCCTCCAATGAATCTGTCAAGAGATTCACAGGCGCCTCTTTCTTCTTAAATACTTTTGTACGTTTAAAAATATCAAAAAGAACATCAAAAAACAAAATCATATCTATATGTAAAACCTAAAAACTCTCCAATTTGGGTGGACTAATTTAGCTTCTTCAAAAAAAACCTAAAAAACCTCAATAATGAACCGCATGCTGATTAGAATTTGAATCCAGTTATCTCCAACCTTTGAATTATATAATCTTTATCTTGTCAGATATGTTTAAATGCAAACTGCGCTTGATGAGATACTTTAAGAGTGGATTGTCTCCAATGGAGACCTCTCAATTGTCCTTCCAATGTGATCTCAGCCACACATCAAGAGAGAGAGTGTGTAATAAATAATATAAAAAAAAATAAATGAAACAAAAGTGATAGGATCTAAAGGTCATATCTGCCACCACTCACCCTCCGGTGACAATTCACACTAGAGGGAATCCACTCTCCAATATGTGGCAATAAAATAAAATAAAACAGGGTTAAAATTTGCATATTAGAGGCTCCATTATTACCTACGATTCAATTGGCCATCCCGACATTCATTAAAGAAGGGTAATAGTAAGTATAAAGATTAAAGAGATATAGAGCATTGGCGATCTAATGTTTTTGGATTGGTGTAGTAATCCTTTAACTTACTTTCAAAGCACATAACTTGTGTTTTTCTCCAGATGAATTGTAAGGGTTAAATACCCCTTATACTCCTTATAATTTAAAATATTTGCTTATAAAAAAAAAAGATGTTGATTAATTTGATATGAAAAATAAGCTTGAAGATTTATTTTTGGTGGTGAAAAAAAAATGAATACATGAGGAACTCTATGCATAAAACTTTAACTAATTTATACTAACTACTAAGTAATTATATATTACTGTGATATTTTTATTATAATAGCTTGCACAAACCCAGTAAGAAAAATCTTAATGAAATTTGAAGTACAAAACCAAACAAGTAAAAAATAGCGTAGTTAAGAACCCACGCAGTGGATAAATATTAAATAATGTTGAGAGTACTACTTCTCTTCCTTGTAAATGCTTGAATTATTAAGTTGGTCCAAAAGAAATTCGAAAAATACCATATTCTCCGGTATCGGGTGCTTATCTGTTTCATTCTTCGCGACACGACAATTCTTGGACTATTATGTTCGAAAGAGCTTTAATACTTGCTGATTTGTTCAGGGAGTTGTTGGTATGCGGTTTTGAATTCCGTGTTGGTAGTTGTTACATTCGCCGTTTTGAATTTTGATTGCTCTATGTAGATTCCCACTCTTCTATCTTTTTTAACTTGGTTTTGTGTCTATACGCAGATTCGCTGAGTTAAGCTCTAGAAAAATGCTTGTAATGTGCCATAATAACTAGTGTACACGAGAAGCAAGGTCATTATGTCAAATCTTAACATTTGATTTATCAATAATTTTTTTTCTTTTTGACTCAATTCATCAAGAATTATTATCAATCCATAAACCATTTATTAACCCTTTTTTTTTCGCATTTCTAATTCTTTAAAATTATAAATACTCATCATACGGTCTAAATTTGTAAATGAGAAATGCTGGATGTCGCGAAATAAATTTCACGAGGAATTCACGAACACGCATGATCTAATTTACTACAGCACTTATGCCAAAAATAAAATAAAATACCATCGCTAGGTGCCTTTCTATATGTTCTCTTTTGTTTTCTTTCAAGTATTTATTCTCATCTTTATCTCTTCAAACAACACCAATATTTTTTTAGCTGGCAGATACCCGAGCAAACTCGTGAATAATTTGAAGTTCGATTCAATAATTGACTCGTGAATTTAATTCGTGAACCAAATGAACTGAACTTGAGTCAAAAATTCAGATCGTTAAATAACCGAGCTGAACATAAACTATATATAGTTTAACTCGTTTGACTCATGAACTAGCCCGATTATAAACATATATAAACTTTCCCGATCTTTTTAACTTGGCACATCAATGAACTTTTCAGCTCCTCATATGTACCGATATTACTCACCCTGCCTTTACAACAATTTTTTTACTCCTTTAAGCTCTCTCTTTCTCAAAACTCAAGATTTTTAATTTTCCATTACCTTTTCTGTCTTTTATTTTAATTTACTATTTTCGTTTTTCCTTTGAAATTTTGACAAAAAATAACTTTAAAATAATGTGTTTTGACTTAACGAGTTTAACCTAACAAGCCGAATCGAACTGTTTATGAACTTTAAACGAGCCAAACTCGAACTGAAAAAAGAGATCGTGTTGAATTTGAGCCGAATTTCAAACTGAATCAATTCCTATCGAGTCGAGCTCAGACGAGTTCGACTCAGCTCGACTCATTTTCAGTCTTAATTGTAATTCTCCTTTATTAGGTTATTTTCTGGTATGAATTAAAATATTTATACCCTTGCATGAATTCAAATATGCAGATCTGCATAGCAAGTTTTGGGTTGGGTAGGGGAGTGGGAAATAAAATTGAAGTGAAGAAAAGTAAATGAGAAATGAAAAACAAATAAAAAAGTCATTATAAGAAAAAGAGTGCAACAAGCAGTTTCTATAAAAAAAACAAAGAAAGACAAAAAATAGAAGGAAAAAAAATAACAAACGGTTCGTGGAAATTCGTGAGGCGGTCATTCGCTACATATAGCATTGCTGTTTGTAAATTTATCCATTTCATCCTAAGATATAACACAAATCTTTTCCACTATCAACTCTCACAATATTTCTACTCTAGTACAATATTTCTACTAAGGCTCTATTTGGTAAAAAATAGCGGATAGTTGATAAGCTAGCTTGTAGCAGATGAGCTTATAGCGGATAGCTTATAAGCTAGCTTTTAGCTTTTAGCAAATAAGCTAGCTGATTGAATTTGTAATGTTTGGTAAAATTAGCGGTTGGACTAGCTTATAAGTATGAAATGACATAAAAATGATATGTTTAATTAATATTTAATTTTTTTCAAGTAAGATGATAGGGGTAAAATTGGAAGAAAAGATAATAAGCTATAAGCTATAAGCTCATAAGCTACTTGAAATAGCATTTGGAAAATAAGCTATAAGCTAGTAAAATAAGCTATAAGCTCTTTTTTAAAAACTGTTACCAAACAGAGCTTTTAGCTTATAAGCTAAAAGCTAAAAGCTATAAACTAGCTTATTTGGTTTACCAAACATAGCCTAAATCTCCAAACACACTAGTCCATAACTTTCATCATTTTATATAGGTGTCACTTGTTCATTCGTCCGATCTAATTGGTCAAAATTGTTGACTTAAATGTCAACCATCTTAGGGTTTCATATCCTACCACAACGTAACACACTAATTTTTAACGAGAGTGTATCTTTTTATGAAACACAACTAATTAACACTTATAAACAAAACTTTCATAATTGTCCTTTAATTAAAAATTAGAGTAAAGCAAGTATCTTTTAAAAGTCTTTTTCAAAATGGACGTTTAGAAATAATTTGATTAAATGATTTTCCAAACCATGAGTAACAACTCAAACCAACAACTTGTTGGCAACAAGGTAACGAAGATCCACGGATAACACCAAGACTCTCAAGGACCAGTGGCAGCTTCGCGCAGTCTGTCACGGTCCAACACAAGAGTAAATGCACTCTCTCACGGTCACGGACCAACAAGTTAATTTAGACAACTCGTACAATAATTATAGACACAGTTGTACTACTCTAATAATTGCACGAGTTGTCTAAACTTGTTATTCCAACCGACAAATAATTTTTCAAATCATGATTTTGGAATGAAAAAAAATTAGTCACAATTTAAAATGACTCTAACTCGATGAACTTTTGTCCGAAGGTCGCAAATCTGTCGAAAAGCAGGCTGGCAGTCTCATACAGGAAGCAAATTCTGGTCTGATGGCAAAAGTAGTAAATATGCTGGCAGACTGGCAGTCTCACGGATCTGGGTTCCGTGCAGTCACAAATCAGTGACTGCACGCAGTCATAACATTACAGCCGCACGATTGAAAATAAACGGTTCTGATTTGATGATTAAAATTTAATATTAAATAAATATTAAAAACTGTTTTAAACAGGAACCGTCCGATTAAGATCGGACGGTCCTGATGAGATGACTGCAGTCGACTGCATGAAGCAGTGACTGCTTGTAATCCAAATCCCAGTCTCACACAGGCAGCAAATTCTGATCTGATATTCTGATTGCACTGCAATGAAAAACTTTAATAAGGAGTTCTCTGCTGTGAAGCATGAAAAAGAGCAGAAGAAACTCATCACTGTTGCCATCTCCAACTTCCACCCAAATGCGGTGATCTTTGTTTTATCAATCTATAAGATAAGATATACTTGTGGTATAATAGATAGTTATGTATGTATATACATTCAAATCACATTATCAGAAGAAATGTGATTCTCAGAAGTCAGAATGTTATATTAGCCTTCAGGAAGTTTTGGTTTACTAAATTATTATTTTACCGTGATTTTAGAGAATCTACCTAGTGTGTTTAGTTTTACGGTGGGTATGTCAGAATCACGGTGATTTTACAGAAGCTACAGAGTCACCGTGATACCAAACATATCCATCGTAAATCATGGTTGATCGATGTGATTCTGACATATCTCCTGTGATACCAAACATACACCGTATATTAAAAAGTGTGTTGCTAGCATGGTCCCCAAAAAACGTAAGTTGTTTTATTTAAATTTAAAAATTGATCAATAGGACCTTCAAGGTCCTTGATTAGAGTTGGGCATTGCACATATATTGTATATTTGAAATAATCTGGCAAATAATTATACATATTTTCCGTACATATACTCATATCTTGTTAGATCTCATTTTAACCAAACTTTACTTAACTTTAGTCTAAACTCTTAAATATAAGGCTGATTTTTGAGAACCAAAAAGTAAACAGTCAATACCCAATAATTCGATCTCGCCCGAAGATCAATCGACATTTTTCACAAATTTTACAAATAGAGGCTCTTATTTCCATATTTTGCATTGCTTAACCTTAACTTAAACTTAATGCCGAATCTATATATTTTTGAAAAATATTGTCCATATTGAGCTAAATCAAAAACATTAATATTAACCACATTAGGAATCAGTAATAAGAAAATAGCATGAGTAATAAAAGCATGCGAACCATATGCAAATGCATGAGTTCAAGGTTCATAAAAATTAAACATACAACATAAAACAAACATTCCCTTCAAACCATCCAAAATTTCCAACACAAATGCCAAGAATATGATAATAATATGCCTCCCCTAATCACTTAAAACTGGAATATCAAATTTCAGAATCAGATGAAACTGAATCAGATGAATGATAAGATGAATCAGAATCAGATGAATGATAAGATGAATCTTCACTTTCGCTACTCATTCCATACTTTTCACAAAAGCACATCTTTGACCAAAAATCAGAGAGTCGTAAATCTTTGATTTGATCATAACACCTATCCTCTAAACTTTCACTAATATTAAAACATCCTTCAAGATCAAGAGATTCAAGAAGAGGGCATCCATCGAGAATCGCAAGCAACCCAACATCATTCAACGCATTTCCACTAATATTAAGACGGCGTAGCTTCGGCATTGTTTTTGCAATAGCAAACGCATCATCATTACAGTCGGCTGCGAATTCGAATTGTAGCACATGAAATAGCTGCAATTTATGAGGAAGACACAATCCAGGGTAAAAATCCATGGAAATGTCAAGCTCCTCTAACAGTGGAAGCTTTGTACCAAGTTCAATCAATCCTTCTTTTGAAATTTCATTGCAGTGGTCCAGTCGTATACATCGTAATTGACTTGCCCTGGAAAACATGACTCATAAATAGGATAAAAAGAGAAATATATTGTTGAAAGATAAATGATTGACATGCCTAAATTTTTCTAGAATACTTGAGTAAATGAATTGATAAATCAAATGATAGTCTACAAGGATGATATCCTCAACAAAATTATGAAAAAGAAAATTCTAATTTGTATTCCTCGAGAGCATGATGCAATTGTGACCACAACTAACCAAACTAAATATTTATCTACTCTATCAGTGACATAATTGATTGGATATTCAAAAGCTTATCAGCAAAAATGAGTAGGCATAGGCACAGTGGAAATGCGTTTTAATCAAAACTTAAATTATGTCCTCAAAATAAAGAAAATTCTAGAAATAAAATTAGAAATTTCTCAAAAATTAATTAAGATGATTATCCTCTATGTGACATATGAAAAAGGATAAAATCACCTTAAAAAAGATTGTCAGTATAATGGAAAACGACAATGTGACACTACAAGAAATTTCGAAAAAACAAGGAGAAAATGGCTATAACAAAAATATGCATTAAGAAGCTGTTTAGCTTATATTTGGTATCACAGTGGATATGTCAGAATCACGGTGACTCACCGTGATTTTACAGAAGCTACACTCTCTATAGTTTCTGTAAAATCATGATGAGTCATTCTGGCATACCAACCGTGATACCAAACACAAAGACATTAAGCATTAAGAAACTTTTGTTGAAGAGCACAAGTGTGAGCAAAATCAACATGACTATGTGCATCACCTTTTCTACCCTACCTAAGATTCCAGTATTAAAGGAGACACAAGACTCTTATTGATGTCTACATACTCAAAAGATATCCAACTATCAAGACTAGACTCTTTTTTATGCTTGCAGTAGCAAAAATTCATGAGCTAGCAGCTACATGTATTTTCCTGACCAAAAGAGATACACAAGCTAGAAGACAAGACTATATATGTAGAATATTTTCCGGGTAAAGCACACAATTAAAAGTTATAGTTATACAATCTATAACTTGCATACAATTAAGTTCACCGTTAGTATGCTTATCAAAAAAAAAAAAAAATGTTCACCGTTAGTAACTCAAGATGTTGAGGTTGAGTAAATGCTAGTTAGAATTGGGTTAAGTTAAAATTGAGAGAAATAATCGGGCTTATGCCCTCCTTATTATCAAAAAATAAAAATAAAAATTGAGAGAAATAACACTTCCATTTCAACTAGTTGGAGACTCGTGCGTGACACATGGGGTCGCGTGTTGCCATTCCTTATTAGTTCGAAACTGTTACTTCAAGAAACTCCGATACATGAATCTACTTCAAGATGAGTAAAATTATTGGATATATTGTTGATATTTCAAATGAGTTGAGTTTCAAATTAGATGAAAAAGTGGACGTTAAACACTTTATATGTGAGAACCAATAAATCTAATGCCTTAAGATTTTGAAATTAAGATATAAATTCAAATATAAATCACTTTCTAAAAAGCATGAATATATTCAAATATAAATCACTTGAATCTAAAATCAATTTTGACCAAAATCAATTTTAAAAAATCAATTCTGTCAAAATCAATTTTTTTCACCGCAAAACAAAACATACACTTATATCATTAATCATAATAAATTACTTGAATGGAAACTGAACAAGAAAACAATAGATATTACATACCTATCAGCAATGTATTTGAGGAGTTCATCCGTAGCAAATCCGAAAATAAAAATGTCCTTTAAATGACCACAACTTAAATCAACAGCATAGCGACAAATCTTGACCAAATAATCACAAACTTGATCATCATTATCAGGTAAATTGACAAGATCAAAATTTTCCATACGAATGGTTTTCCACATGAGAGGATTCTTGCAAATATTCCACCAAAGAGGACACACATTACGTACACTCTTAAGTATTTCAATGGTATCAAGCCTGAAGAGTATGTTAGCAGTGATATCTATTGGAAGTTGAAGCCAGTTTGGATTTATTCTTCTTCTCTTAGCTTCCATAGAACTTGAATAACTAGGGAGAACAAATTCCAATTTGTATTGAGATGTGTGTTTTATTTAATCGAAAATACCTTTATATTTGAAGACAAAAAACAAGTTTACCGGCTTAACTAAGTTATCATCCCACCTAAATCCTACTCCTAGCTAATAGTCTGCCGCTAAACCCCCCTAACCCTTCGGTTTCCACTTTCCTTTTTTTTTTTTTTGTGTAATTCTAAAATAAAGACCCTTCACTATTTTATACTTCTTCGATGTTAAATATAAACAAAAATTATTTTTTTAGGTTTATTGGATGTTAATGTATTTAGATTATACTTTAAATCAAATACATAAATCATTTAATGAACTTAAAAGTACTGTAAATTTTTGTTTATACTTCTTTGGTTTCTTTTTAAATGTTCATTAACATTTGATTTATAGTTTCTATTTAACTATCTTTTTAGTATTTTAAGTGTACGATTTGTTAATTATACTCTTAGTCAATTACTTTTATCTTTTTCAATAAATATTTTTTATATATATATTTGAAAAACTAGAGTTTGTTTTTTTTAAACATTTTTTTTTTAAAATGTTTGTTTTTTGTTTTGATAATGATAAGTGATAAAGTAAACATACATAAAAAAGATAAATATTATATCAGTAGCATTGTTACTCTCTTATGTCTCCTCTTCTTTGTTATCTTCATCTGATTCCTCTAAATTAACTATAGATTGGTTTGTTAATGATGGTTCAATATCAATATTTAAATCTGGTAAATGAGTAGTATCAACATTCAAATCTATGTGTGTGAATGTATCATTGGTTGAAGTCATAGTTGAAACCTTAATTTTGATTAGGAGTTGGAGAAAATTATTTTTTTTTCTTAACTTCTAATTAACGTGAAGTTGGAATAGTTGTTATAATTGACTTACAATAATTAAATAAATGTACAATATTTAGAAAATTAACAATAGTTTGTTATTTTTTTGTTAACAAAAAGTAAATAATTAATACCGATATACTCCAAAAAGGGAGTATTTTTCAACAAAAATTATTATATTAAGATATAGATGCCTTTTTTTATAAAGATAGACAGACTCATTATATGTTTTTGAAAAATCTTGTTTATATATAGCTAAATCAAAAACCATTAAACCACAATAGGAATCATTAGTTAAAAAATATAACATTGTGTAAAAAAAAAAAACATGAGTGGGTTGGGTGAGACAAAAAATTTGGAACGAATGGGCCCAAATATTTATTGACACTTTTTTTTTTTTGCTTTCGCACCGGTTCCGACCCACCAAAGGTGGGCGACTAATCCGGCTCGTGCGTAGAAGCATGCGCACTGGCCAAGCGTTGTTCCCCCTGGAAATCGAATCCGGTATTCCCCGGATACGTCCTTGGAAGGAGCTTCTTGCCACTTGAGCCCAATCAACTTGGTTAAATATTTATTAACACTTTAGTAGTGCATTATGTCACAAATCTTATTTGATGAGTTAAGGATTCGATCACGCCCGTAGGCAAGCAAAACCGGAAGAGAAATGAGAAGCAAATAAAATGCTTGTTCTATTTGGTTCGACTTATTTTTTATTTCAGCTTAAATAAAATAGAGAAGTATAAAATTATATTTGACATTATTTCTCCTTAAAAGTATTATAGAGAAATAAAGTAAAGAAGTAAAAAATAAAAAAAAGTGAAGTCAAACACAATTTTTTCCTTCTTTACTATTTTTAAGGAGAAGAAAAAAAAAGTAGAAAATAATACGGGTAAAACGGGTCTAAATTGGGCTAATTAAACCGCTCCTTCGCGCACTACTCCCTACTTTCTCTCCAACATTCGCCCACTCTCGCTACTTTCTATGCAACACTCAATCAACTACTCCTATTCCATGACATTGCCATATATAAAATATCATAAACATAAAAATAGTTTAATGGATATGCACAGTCGTTGTAAATTAATTTTACACGAACAACCAATGAAAATGATGTAATCTTCCATATCACATCAAAAAGATGGGGTAAAATGGGATGACGTGACGGAAATCATGATGGTGATTAGTTGAGTGTGTAATGTTTTTCTACTCTGTCCGCTTATATTCATTAAACTCAAATAAAAAAGACTAACGTTCTCTTTTCACAGGAAAAAAAAAGAAGAAACACAAAATTAAACCATTATATATTTTTTTGAAAAATCTTGTCCATATATAGCTAAATAAAAAACCATTAAACCGCATTAGGAATCATTAAAAGCATGCCAAGCATGCATATGCATGCGTTCAAGGTTCATAAAAAATTAAGCATACAACATAAAACAACAGTCCCTTCAAACCATCCAAAATTTTCACTTTGAAATGCACAAATACCAATAATAAGATAATAATACAGAAATGTTATTCCTACTAATTTTTTTACAACTCTATTACAACTTACACAACTGTTACTTTATACACCTATTTTCATTTAATTTTTACTTTTTAAAAAAAACCCACACGTGACAATTCTTTTTGTTCCTTTTCTTTTTTTCTTGTTACAGTATAACATTTTCTCTTTCTATTCCTTGCTCATCTTCTTCCACTCTCACCAAAATCACTCCCTCCGATCTCCCTCCACCACCAATCACTTTCTAGTTGTTAATTCGTCGTCGGTGGCTCTCTCTCACTCTGAATCGTATTTTATGCTCGTGAGTTATTCTCTCATTTTCCTCTTCTACTATGTCGTTTTCAATATCCTTTATCCTTCATAATTTACTTTCAATTTATAAACTTTTGCAATCTAAATTGAAAAATTAGTGCCCATTTTGGTATTGGATTTGAAATTGCAAGGGTTGCTTTCAATTGTAGAAAATCAAATTGGGGAAAAACTCTCAAGCTAGGTTTAAGAAATTGAATTGCTCTGCATTTTTTGGGTGGGTGTAAATATTTATTCTTTGTGGAAAAACTATTGTAGAATAAGTAAGCATGTGATTATAGTTTGATGGTTTTATTCAACTTATTTTTTTGTGTGTTTTGAATTTCAATATTTGGAAAATGAAATAAACATTAAGATTTATTGTACAAGTTGTTTGAAAATCACTAGTTAATGTTGAAAAGAACAATGCTTGCTGATAGCTTCTGATTGTAGTATCGACATGTATCAAGTGTTTGTAGCTAGGAACGAGAACCCACGATGTTGCGAACTGACCCCATGATGTTCTTATTCATTCTTTTCAAGTTTTTCTTCCATTAATTGAAAACAATTGTGTAATGGGTTTGTAATCCAAAGTAAATTGAACTCTTTTTTTTTCTTTCTCACTATGAATTTATTATAAAAATTGATTGGGTAGAAGGCAAATTTGTGAGTTGAATTGTAATTTAAAGTGTGCTTTTAATTGTTTTTGAGTGATCTGATTTGTACATGTTTTTGATTAATCTCATCAACCCTCAATTTTGTTTCATTGTTTTAGGGGGGAAAGGAAGAACAAAAATAAATAATTAATACCGATATACTCCAAAAAGGGAGTATTTTTCAACAAAAATTATTAAATTAAGAATAGATGCCTTTTTTTATAAAGATAGACAGACTCATTATATTATATGTTTTTGAAAAATCTTTTTTATATATAGCTAAATCAAAAACCATTAAACCACAATAGGAATCGTTAGTAAAAAAATTTAACATTGTATAAAAAAAAACATGAGTGGGTTGGGTGAGACAAAAAATTTGGAACGAATGGGCCCAAATATTTATTGACACTTAAGTAGTGCATTATGTCGCAAATCTTATTTGATGAGTTAAGGATTCGATCACGCCTTAGGCAAGCAAAACCGGAAGAGAAATGAGAAGCATATAAAACGGATATGGATTCCAAGCAGTCACTTTTTGATTGCAAGTTAATCTCAGTCATTAATTTTTAAAATTGGATCGCCAAAATTTGAATCTAAATGCTTGCAAGTAGTAACTGTATGATTATTTGAATGCATGCAATCCAAGTCCGTATAAAACACCTGTTGAATCTAAATTGGGCTAATTAAACCGCTCCTTCGCTCACTACTCCCTACTTTCTCTCCAACCTTCGCCCACTCTAGCTACTTTCTATGCAACACTCTCTCAACTACTCCTATTTCATGACATTGACATATTTAAAACATCATAAACATAAAAAAGACTAACGTTCTCTTTTCACAGCAAAAAATAATAAAGAAACGCACAAAATTAAACCATTATATATTTTTTTTGAAAAATCTTGTCCATATATAGCTAAATAAAAATCCATTAAACCGCATTAGGAATCATTAAGTTAAAAATATAACATGAGTAATAAAAGCATGCCAAGCATGCGTTCAAGGTTCATAAAAAATTAAGCATGCAACATAGAAAAACAGGATCCCTTCAAACTAAATGACACAACTGCCAATAATAAGATAATAATATGCCTCCCCTAATCACTTAAAACCAGAATATTAAGATGAATCAGATGAATTATAATCAGAATCAGATGAATGATAAGATGAATCTTCAATGTACTCGGTACTCATTTCATAATTTTCACGGAAGCACAACTTTGACCAAAAATCGGAGAGTTGTAAATCTTTGATCTGATCACAACACCTATCCTCTAAACTTTCACTAATATTAAAACATCCTTCAAGATTAAGAGATTCAAGAAGAGGACATCCATCAAGAATTGCAAGCAACCCAACATCATTCAACGCATTTCCACTAATATTAAGACGACGTAGCCCTGGCATTGTTTTTGCAATAGCAAATGCTTCATTGTTACAGTCGGCTTTAAATTCGGATGGTAGCACATGAATAAATAGTTGCAATTTATGAGGAAGGCACAATCCAGGAAAAGGATCCATAGAAATGTCAAGCTCCTCTAGCAGTGGAAGCTTCGTACCAAGTTCAATCAATCCTTCTTTTGAAATTCGATTGCATTCGTCAAGCCGTATGCATCGTAGTTGAGTTGCCCTGTAAAATATGACTCATGAATAGGATAAAATGAGAAATTGTTGAATATATATGATGCACATTTTTAACTTTTATGTATTTCTATAAATACCTATTAGTAATTTATAGAAAATATACATATTCTATAGTTGTTAAGTGATCATTCATATGTGATTAGATATTTTCAGAATAATTGAGTAAAAAAATTAGTAAATCAAATGATAGCCTAGGAGGATGATATTCTCAACAAAATAATTACTGAAAAAAAAAAAATTAATTTCTATTCTTCGAAAACATGATGCAATTGTGATTGTGACTTTAGGCTCCGTTTGGATTGATGGAATGTATGAAATGGAGCGGAGCGAAATAGAGTGGAGTGGAATGAGATGGAGCGGAATAGAATAAATATTTCGTTCCATTGTTTGAATATTTTAAAAAGGAGATGAACAAAATTGATGGTAAGTGGTGGTATTATATTAAATTCATTCCATCTTATTTCATTCCGCTCCATTATTATTTTTCAAATCCAAACAATGGAACATTATTATATTCCATTCTGTTCCGCTTCATTCCATTATATTTCATCAATCCAAACGGAGCCTAAAGTGAGCAAATCAAATATCTATCTACTCTATCGGTGACATAATTTATTGGATCTTTGAAAGCTTGTTAGCAAAAATTGAGTATACATGCATAGTGGAAATACTTTTTAATCAAAGCCTAAATTACGGTCTCAAAATAAAGAAAATTTTAGAAATAAAATTGTTGGACAAAAATCTAGATATTTCTCAACAATTAATTAAGATGATTATCTTCTATGTATGTTTTATTCAATGAATCGAAAAAGTTATTCTTATACTTATATTTAAAATCGGAAGGAGAAACATTTTTTTCTCATTAGCTAATAGCTAATTATTTTCTTCTCCCTTACATCTTATTTGAAATAAAATAAATATTAACTAAACATATTTTTTATGTAATTTTTTATTTATAAACTAATTCAACAGTTGATTTTGTCAAACAGTACAAAATCCTATCAACTAATTTATTCGCTATAAATTAACTTATCGTGTCATTTTCTATTTTTTACCAAGCAATAGCAATATCACTACTAATCATAAAAAATTACTTCAATGGAAACAAAGAAAAAGAACATGATATTACATACCTCTCAGCAATGTATTTGAGGAGATCATCCGTAGCAAATCCGAAAATAGAAATGTCTTTTAAATTACCACAACTTAAATCAACTGCATAGCGACAAATCTTGACCAAATAATCACAAACTTGAACATCATTATCAGGTAAATTGACAAGATCAAAATTTTCCATACGAATGGTTTTCCACATGAGAGAAATCTTGCAAATATTCCACCAAAGAGGACACACATTACGTACACTCTTAATGAGAAGAGAGAAAATGAGAAGAGAGAGAAAATGAGAAGAGAGAAAATAAAACACGGAAACCAATGCATGTATTTAGACTAACATTAGTCCAAATACATGCATTGGTTTCCGTGTTTTATTTTCTCTCTTCTCATTTTCTCTCCTACCAAGCACACCCTAAAGTATTTCAATGGTATCAAGCCTGAAGAGTATGTTAGCAGTGATATCTATTGGAAGTTGAAGCCAGTTTGGGTTTGTTCTTCTTCTCTTAGCTTCCATAGAACTTGAATAACTAGGGAGAACAAATTCCAATTTGTATTGAGATATGTGTTTTACTTAATTGAAAATACCTTTATATGTGAAGACAAAAAACAAGTTTACTGCCTAAACTAAGTTATCTTCCCGCCTACACTAATAATCTGCCGCTCAACTCCCCTAACCTAACCCTTCGGTTTCCATTTTTTTTTTGTAATTCTAAAAGAAAAACCCTTCCCTTTTTGTCTCAAATATAAACAAAAATTATCTTTTTAGCCTTTATTGAAAAGCCACTCAAGGGCATAGGGATCTTGCTCGTCAACGTCCGTTGCCGATCCGGTCATCAATCTTGGAGTTATCAACGTATTTGGACTATATTTTAGATCAAATATATAAATTTTTCAATAACTTAAAAAGTTAATTTTTGTTTACATTCCATCCGTTTCTTTTTAAGTGTCCATCAACGTTGGATTTAACGTTTTTATTTAACTGTCCTTTTAGTATTTTAAAGGTATGATTTATTAATTATACTCGTTGTTAATTACTTTTATCATTTTCAATAAAACTTTTTTTTTATATATTTGAAAAACTAAAGTTTTTTTTTTTTAATATAAAAAAATGTGTTTCTTGTTATGATTATGATAACCGATAAAGTAAACAAACATAAAGAGATAAATATTGTATCACTTCATTGTTACTCTCTTTTGTCTTCTCTTTTAAGTTATCTTCATCTGACTCATCTAAATCAACTATAGAATAGTTTGCTAATTGAGTATTCTCGACATTCAAATCTGGTAAATGAGTAGTTTCAACATTCAAATACTACATGTGTGTGTCAGTGTGAATGTAGCATTGGTTGAAGTCATAGTTGAAACCTTAATTTTAATTAAAGAAGATGGGGGAAAGTTAATATTTTTCTTAGCTTTTGATTAATGTAAAGTTGGAAGAGTTGTTATATTGAATTAAATAATAAAATAGATGTCTACTGTATGTAATACTTAGAAAAATATAGTAACTAACAATAGTTTGTTATAAGAGAAAAATAACATTTTTTTTTTGTATAACAATAAATTTATTGAAAAAAGTATAAAAGAAATAGAAATTTATTTGTAAATTAAAATGAGAGTATAATATAAAAATAAAATTTAAAAATACACTATTTTAATTTGGTGAAAGAACACTTAAAATAAAATAGAAAGAATATCTGAGACAGTATTTTCTAATTTCAATAAGAAATAAATAAAGGCATTCTTTCCTCATCATTACGTGCAGTATTAAGTATTTCAATTTTCAAATGTATTAAGCGTGAAGAGTATGTTAGCAGTGATATCTATTGGAAGTTGATATCCATAGAAAAGAAAATGCTAATGAATGGCTTTGAAGTTGAATAACTAGGGAGAACAAGGGTCACATTCATGAAGGTTCCAATTGACCAATTTGTATTGAGATATGTGTTTTATTTAATTAAAAAATAAAATTAAAAGATAACATTACTGCCGCAATATTTATCGGCTCTCTTTTTTAGCGCCACATTTTTTTAATGGATGGAAAAAGAAGTTGAAGGGATCCTCTTTTTCAAAATATGGAGTAAATTGTTTCCTTTGTCATTTTCTATAATTTTATTGTCCATTTTCTAATAAAACTCTTTTCGGTTTACAGAATATTTTCACTTTTTTAAGTGTTGCTTTAATTTTACCTCTACATATACGTCAATTTACAATTTTAATCATTAATATTTTGGATTACTTATTATTAAAAAATTAATATTTGTTGAGAACAATATTTCATATGTTAATATTTGTTTTTATATATTAATAAAAAATTATAACTAAAATAGATTATATGAATAATACACGAGTAAAAATTGACACTTAAAAAATTAACATTTGTGTTACTTCCTCTAATTTTAAATGTAAGGAAAATTTGACTTTTTTTTTTTAATTTATTAAAAAAGTGATAAACCCTACAGTTGAGTTCAACGCTATATTTAATTTGGACCACGAATTTTATATCAAACAGTTTAGATTATATATAATCTAAAATAATCCTGACCATTCAGTCGATAGAAGTGTTTATTATAAAAATACTCGTGATTAAATAAAGAGAATAAAAAATAAATTATATTTGTCTAGTGTTATATATGTCTTTGTCATCCACATCTTAGTTTAAGTATTAGTGCAAATATTAATTTATAGTCTATTATTAGAATAAAAATTAATAAGTTATAAGCTAATTGAATTAACTTATTAAAATAAACTAGTTTTGAGACCCGTGCATCGCACAGGTCTATTGATTTTTATTATTAAAATATTGTTAAAATATAAGTTAAGTAATTGTGTTCTTTTTTGTAAAATTTATTAAATTAATTTTTTTTATTAAAGTAATTGTCCCGTGTATGATTTTTGTGTAATAAATTATAATTATAATTAATAATAACAAATATTTATTATTCAATTCCTTTTTTATTAAAGCAACTATCCCGTGTATGATTAAATTTTTGTCGATGTCATTGTGCTCATGCTTGTAAAATTTATTAAGTTAATCTTTCTTGATTAAAACAATTGTCCCGTGCATTTTTTTTTTTTAAGCAAAAGGGAGAAAGCTAAGTTGAAGAAGTAAGGACATCCCAACTATGTTGGCACCCCCCTAAGACTTCAACAGGCTAGCTAACCCAAAATATTATTAAAAAGAAAAAGAGAAATACATCATCAAAGAACTTGGGGGGACTAGACCAAAACCCAAGTGGGAGCATGATAACAACTGCCTCGTTAAAAACCTTACCTGTAAAACCCAATGGGTAAAACCAGGTGAAGGGAAAAAGAGTGCAGTGCTCCAATAAAGTACACAGAAAAGACATCAGAACTTACAAATACGAAAGTTAGGCATACCTAACTTGTTGGATTCTAAACTATCCCTTAGGAGCAAAGGCTCTTCATCCCAAGTAGTAAGGACAGTAGAAGTTAAACCATAGTTAGCCAAAAGATCTGCAACTTGATTTCCTTCTCGATATATATGCGTAACCATGAAGTTCATTTGACGAACCATTAACAAAGTGTTTTTCCATCTGTTCCGTAGATTCCAAGCAACCAAATTATGAGGATTGTTAAAAGCAGCAACAACAAGAGAAGAATCAGTTTCCAACCAAAGACTGTGCCATTGATGTTGAAAAGCAATTTCAATTGCTCGCATCGCACCACTAATCTCTGCGACAAAGGAAGAAACAATACCAAGAGGCTCGGCAAACGCATAAATAAAATCCGATGCATGATCTCTGAAAACACCACCACAAGCAGCGTTGCCTGGGTTACCTGTAGAAGCACCGTCAATGTTACATTTGTACCAGTTCAAAAGAGGAGGTTGCCATAGAACTTCTTTGAGAACGGGAGCTCTGCTATGATGGATAGAAATTCGAAACAACTTTAAGAAAGAAAAATCTCTGATGGAATTAGAAGATATTTTCTTAGTATTATTGCCAGTCAAGGAAGTGTTGGTAATGATCAACGATATAGCAGCCCTCCAAGTGATCAAAGTGTCAGTGAACCTTGCTTGATTCCTGGCCAACCATATAGTATTTAAGAGGTTGATGATAGCAGCTGTTACGGTGATTTTAGCTTGTGGAGACCAGTTCAAATCGCATAACTTCCACATATCCTCCATGGTTGTAAATTGAATGGTGAGATTCAAACAGCCTGCAAACCATGACCAAAGAATTCGGGCAAAATCACATTGAAAAAAGAGATGAAAAGTAGTTTCTACCTGTTTGCGACACAAATTGCACATGGAAGGAATAGCGCAACCTCTAGTCATCAAGTTCTCATCAGTTGGCATTTTCTCATGCATTAATCTCCAGACCATGAGAGATTTTGAAGGAGGAATATCAGAACTCCAAATATATTTGGTCCAAAAAAGGTCCTGAAGCTGCGGCATTTTGAAGTTATAAGCATCCTTTAACTCCAAGCTGCCAGAGTCCGTATGTTGCCAAATGAGAGAATCTGGACAAGTCTCCAAAGGAATGATAGCCTGATTCACTAGAGAAGAAAGATTGAGAAACTCCAGCTCCATTTGAGGTGGAATGGCCCAATGACCATTAGCAATATAGTCACTGACAGTAGAAGTAAGCCGTTGTTTAATGTGAGAGGGGATGTTGTAGTGCTCAGAAAGAATAGTTCCACACCAGTTGTCATTCCAGAAATTAATATTATCCCCGTTGCCTAACAACCAAATAGAATTTTCAGCAATTACCTCAAATTCTTCTTTGATGCTACTCCATATGGAGGAAAAAATGTGATATTGTATAGGCTTTCTGCGGCGGATCACTCTATCACGTAACAACTTGGCCCAGGAGGATTGAGAATGAAGAAGAGTCCAGCATAACTTCAAGTTAGATGCTTTGTTCAAGGTATTCAGAGATCTAAGATTCAAACCCCCTTGTGAGAAAGGTCGACAGACTTTTTTCCAGGCTGTAGTAACTAATTTGCGCTTGTCAATCTCACCACTCCAGATAAAGTTGCGAATGCACTTCTCTATATTTTTTATTAGAGAAACAGGCCAAGAATAAATAGAGATGCTATAAGTGAGCATACTTTGAATAACCGACCGGACCAATTGAACTCTACCTGCAATGGATAATAGAGAAGCCTTCCAAGATGCTAATTTTAATTGAATTTTATCAGCAATAGGTTGAAAATGACAAGCCTTTGGTTTTCCTTTAAAAATCGGTACACCCAAATAAGAGAAAGGAAGTGTACCAATATTAAAGTGCAACAACTGAACAATCAACTCTAATCTACGTGGAGAGATAGAACCTGGATAGATGGTGGATTTTGAATTGTTGATGACTTGGCCTGATTCCAAGGCATAAGTAGAAAACAAATCCTTTAAAGCATGTAAACCAGCCAGATTACCTTTGCAGTAGATCATCAAATCATCAGCATAGAAACAATGGGAGGGTACATTAAAATTTCTGGTACCCTTAATGAGATTGAGCTTTCCTTCAGACACAAGCTTAGTTATACTTCTACTTAGAACATCCTCGGCCAAACAGAAAAGAAGTGGTGAGAGGGGGTCACCCTGCCTGACACCTCTACTACAATTAAAGTAGCCATGTGACTTACCATTGATGGAAACGGAAAGAAAAGCAGAGTGAAGAATCACCTGAATCCAGTTACAAAAAGTGTCATTGAAACCAAATTGCTTCAGAACAGTAATAAGGAAAGACCAGTCTAAAGTGTCAAAAGCTTTGGTGATGTCAATCTTGAGAGCGATATTCCCGCCACGAGCTTTGTTGTGAATCAAATTAACAGCCTCAGAAGCAGTACATATACAATCTTTGATATCCCTATCCTTAATGAAACCCTTCTGTTCATCCGAGACAAGATTAGGCAAGATTGGGGCGAGTCTGTCAGCAATAATTTTGGTGATAATTTTGAATTTGAAATTTGCCATTGCAATTGGCCTGTATTGATCAATAGAAACAGCATCTGGAGACTTAGGGATCAGAGTAATGATATTAGAATTATAACCAGGTAGGATCCAGCCTGTAGAAAAGAATTCCAGCACAGCATTAATGACATCCATTTTGACAATCTCCCAATAATGTTGGAAAAAGTAAGCACCGAAACCATCAGGGCCAGGAGCACTATCTCTATTTAAGGCAAAAACAGCGGCCTTGATTTCATCCTGGGAGGGGAGCATTGTCATGATAGAGTTGATATCTGTAGTGACAAGGTTTGGAATGACATCCGCAGCAAGCAAAGAACCCTGCAAAACATTGTTAGTGCAAAATAAATTTTTATAATAATCAATAACATGTTCAGCAATTTGGGACTGGTCCGTAATCACATGTTCACCATCAAGTAAGGAGGTGGTGGCTTTGGTTGAGGTTTTGATCTTGGCTAGTCTGTGAAAATATTTGGTGTTGCGATCCCCCTCTAAATGCCAATTCAAACGGGCGCGTTCTTGCCAAAAAACCTCTTGCTTATTCAAGGCATCTTCATAAAGAGTACTAGCCATTTTTTCATCACGTAAGAGAGCATCAGTGTGACCATTATTCTGAATTTGTTGTTGAATATGTTGGAGTTTAAGTTCAGCTGCTATGACATTATCATGGACATTACCAAAGCATGTCTTATTCCACACTTTAAGCTTATTTTTAAGCATCTTCAATTTTTGAGTAAGAACATACATCGGACAACCAACCACCACAGAACTCCAACAGTCAGAAACGATCCTTGCGCAATCATCATGAGAAACCCACATGCGTTGGAACTTAAATTGGGAAGCAAAAGAAACGGCCGTGACACTCAAGTCAAGTAAGAGAGGAAAATGATCAGATCGTATTCTTGGGAGGGCTGTAACTGAAGAAGAAACACAAGAATCTAACCAAGCTTGATTACAAATAGCTCTATCGAGTCTTTTTTCAGTGTGCCTATCACCACCTCTTCCATTGTTCCAAGTAAATTCAGCCCCTCTAGTGTGAAGATGGATAAGATTAGAAGAGTCGGACCATTGTTGAAAATCCTCTATAGGTAATCTAGCAGGAGAGAACCTGCCTCTGTGTTCATGTGCCCCTAGTATCACGTTGAAATCACCAATAAAACACCAAGGCAAGTCATGTTGAGATTGCAAAATATTTAAAGCACTCCATAATCTTCTTCTTGTCAAGTAATTGCTTGAAGCATAAATAGCAGATATAGCAAAAGTTTTGTCATGTTCAGTAATGGAAAAAGAAACATGTTGATCATCAATGGCCAAAAGAGAAGGATTAAGAGATAATTTACAAAGACACCAGAGATTAGGCAAGAGATTATTTCTAGAGTTAAGAGCAAAAAGTTTAAGATTTAAACTAACTAACCATCTTCTAGGAAGAGCATTAACACTCATCCAAGGTTCAGAAAGTAAGAGTATATCCGGCTTATACTGAGTAACAAACTTCTTAAGAGCTAACCTTGTAGGGGAGTTAGCTAGTCCCCTTGTGTTCCAATAGATGCACTTCATTTAAAAGGTTTGGGGGCAACCTTTGATCTGGTAGCATAAGAGTCCTTGCTAGTGCATTTCAACTTTTTTTGTGCTTTTTTCTGATTTTTAGATAAGTGAACTTGAAACCCATCATCAAAATTGTCCTCCCTTTGTTCAGTTTCAGTAGCTACAATGTTTGCTTCCGCCTCAGCCTCAACCATGTTAGCCCAAGACTCCTTGAGAAAAGCCATATCTTGCATTACTCGTTCAGGCACAGTAGAAGAAATTCCACCAATAGGAGTGGTTGATCGGCTTGTGGATTGCGTTGCTAGAACAGGCAAAGCATTAGCAGATATATCATTACGGGTCATGCCTTCATCACCACGAGAATCCTTCACGACGGAGTCTTGTGAGCTTGAGTCAGAGAATGTAATTTCATCATCAGAATTCAATTCATTCTCTAATCGTGCATCCTGTTGTAGTTGTATTGTTCTTGGACTCAAAGGAGTTAAAACCGGCTCCCTTTGCTGAATAGCGACATGTTCATCAGAAACAGTTCGGTCATTGTTGAAAGGTGTCTCGTTGTTACCGTTTTTTTCCATGTTGATCTGAGATGACTTAACTCCTGAATCTTCTACATTAATAATTTCGTTTTCTTTGCTGCCAGTACCATCTTGATTCGCAACAGGCTTGTTAGGAGGATCATTTTGCTGCACTTTACCACCCTTGACAGGAGCTTGTCTTGGTACGTGTGACATAGCAGGAACAGCAATGTCAGGTTCTATATCATGTGATGGAGTTCTTTCCATAGAGTCTTCAACATTAATAATTGGCTTATCAACATTAACATTCTCCAAAGTATTGTCCTGTTGAGGTCTTTGAACAAACACTTTTTTTGGTTCAGATACTAACGTTTTTTTCAATTCCCTACCAGTTTTGGCCTCTATCTCGTTGTTACTTCTCCTACAATTGGACACATGATGCCCAATAACCTTACACGAAGAACAAAAGTCAGGAACGTGCTCATAATCAAGCTCTACAAAGAATGCAAAGCCTTTCCTTTCAACCAGAATTTTGTATCTAAGAGGCTCACTAATATCAATATCAACCAAAACACGAGCAAACTGGCCAAAATTTCTTTCATGCATGGGTTTAGCAGTCACAGAATCAGTACAAATGGGGGTTCCCAAACTACCAGCAATGGTAAAAAGAATACTTTTGTGCCAATATTCTTGAGCCAAACCATAAATACGAACCCATACTTGAGCAGAAGTATTATGTTGTAATTTAGGGTTAAAATCCCTCGACCAAGCAAAGAGTTTAAGCAACCCTAGTTTGATATTCCAAGAGGGAATGGATCTCACTCTTTTAACATCTTCTAAAGACGAAAATGTAAATTCATAAAAGCCCTTACCTAGTGATATGATTCCCCACGTCGACAATCCCTTCCAAATAAGGGATAACTTCTCTTTCAAGGCAACAACCGAGAGTGGAGTCGAACCCTTAGGCCAGAAAATCCTGCCATGGAGATTATGCTTGCACGCTTCTAAACCAGCTTGATAGGCCTCATCTGGTATCTCAATTGCTAATCTATCACCCTTGACTACCGGTTGTTGAAGTTGCGAAACCGGTATGTCACATAAATTGGTAAGGACTTGAGCGAAAGTTTTCGGTTGTTTTGGAGGTTCGATTGCTAATTTTGGTGATTCATTAGAAAGCTGTAAACATTGCCAAGGAATATTGAAAGGCTCCATGATGATCGGAACAGAGAATTACACTGTCGGATGACACTTGCAAAACTGAAACTTACATCAGAGTTCTTGAAACAGAAGAAAGGAAAATTGAACATGCAGAGAGGTTCTATCAATCTTTGTGACAATCGAACTAGATACAACTAGTAATCATCAACACGATTGAATTCTCTACACTTTCTCAATAACCCTATCAGTGCTTCAAGAGTGATCGGAATCAGGCAAGAGCGAATTACCAATATCAGAAGGCAACAGTAACGACAGAGAGAAAAGATGAGAATCAGGCAAGAACGATCGTACGAGAACTACGGCATCGCTCCCAATTTCAATCGCACTTTTCAATTTCAATCGCACTTTTCATCGTTCGCACTTTTCAATTTCAATCGCCAACAACCCCAATTGTCCCGTGCATGATTTTTGTATAATAAATTAAAATTAATAAATATTTATTATTCAATTCCTCATTTTTATCAAATCAATTGTAAAAAATTTATTAAAGCAATTGTCCCGTGTTAATTCGTAAGCTTTTTTGACGCATGTTAATTCATAAATTTTCATTAACAAAAATTATATCTTTATAAACTTTTTTCATAAACTACTTTATAAAACTTATAATAAGTCAATACAAATGAGTTCATTTTGTGTAATAAATTAAAATTAATAAATATTTATTATTCAATTCCTTTTTTTAATTAAATCAATTGTCCCGCGTATAATTAAAAAATTTATTAAAGCAATTGTCCCGTGTAAATTCGTAAGTTTTTTTTACGCATATTAATTCATATGTTTTCACTAACAAAAATTTTATCTTTATAAACTATTTTAAAAAAAATTACTATTTTTTCATTAAAAAAAATGTTTGCACTATTTTTTATGTGTATCTTTGATATTGATTTTTGTTCCTATTTTTATGCCTAATTTTTTTTAATTAATTATTTTTGTTAAATATATTTGATTAATATCTTTTTTTAGAAGTGGTTTCGGATGCTATTTTTATGGGAAGATTTAGTCATGCTTATCTTTTTTTTTTCTTCCTCTTTTTGTGTTGTATTTTTGTTAGTTTAGAGTTAAAATTACATTTAAGAGCATAAACTCTGAAATATCATTAAACTTGATTGGACAAATTTGGTATTTTAGTAGTAGTTTATTTTAATATATTGTAAGTAGACTATAAGTTAGTATAATTTTGGGTTCTACATACATATTTTGGTCTAAGGTATGAAGCATCGAACAATAGTGATATGTATGATTTAACAAATATTCAATAAGTTATAGCCATTTCTTTCTTTTTTTCGAATAGAAATTTTTAGTTTTTTGGATATAGTGTGTTATTCTTTTTTTGGATGTACATGTTGTATTAATAGTAATCTCATATATTGTTTGTTCTTTAACTAAATTATCAGGATGAAGATTTTTTTTCTTCAGTAGTGTCTATATTTTTTAACCCCACCGATTATTCATGTCTAGATCCGCCCCTGCAACCAGTGACGGAGCCGGGAAAAAATATTCGGGTGGGTCACTAAAAAGTTATGATATATAAATTAAATACAAAAATTATTTCACATATAAAAATTTAATTTATAATAAGTATAAAGTTGATCATATCAAACCACTCGTAACTTTATATGGAGAGACTCAAACAACAAAGGTATCCACTTAGTGGGATGGAACGAAATTACTCGCCCTAAGCAGTATGTGGGCTTGGGGGTCCGACCGGCAAGGGAAACTAATATCTCTCTTTTGGGAAAACTTGTTTGGGAAATGGTGCAATCCTCAAGGAAGCTTTGGGTCGATCTTTTCTCTGACAAATACATCGCTGGACCAAACTTCCTCCTCTCCAGCATCTCTTCTAGTAGTTCTTCAACTTGCTCCTTTACTATTCGAGCAAAAGACATCCTCAAATACGGTTTCTCTTGGTTGCAGGTTCGGGATCCTCCTCCTTTTGGTTCACCCCTTAGACTGCTCTTGGCCGCCTTCGATCACTAGTTCCCTATGTTGATATACATGATCCGCAACTCTAGTCAAAGACGTTCTTTCGACGGGAAATCCTCATACTCACAGTCTTTACACTCAGCTCCCTCCTTGGTTTATGATGATGTTATTAACAACGCCACCTTCAGGTTCAATGATTCTATCGAAGACGCCTTTATTTGGTCCAACAACAAAAACAGCACTTACATCACTAAAAGTGGCTATAACTGATTACTCTCCCTGAGGAATCCAATATCTACTCATAATCCGCCACTGCCTGCAACAAAGTAAGCAAACAACATCCTTGGGAGAAGCTACTTCTAGTCACGACCATGGCTCTAGAATTTTGTATTTACATTCTAGCTTTGAACTATAGTTTGTTTAACATCAAGCAAAAGAGGTTGTTCATTATTTTGAGAGGGTGATCAATTCTAAGATTAGTTGCCGGAATTTTGAGTTTGGTTCTTCTTATATATATTGAGGATTATTTAATAAACGATATGAGTTAACTTTGGTTTCTTCAAAACATAAAAATGACTAGGCTATTAACTAAATACTTTCTTCGATCCTATTTATAAAATTATATGGATCAACTAAAATTGTTATATCTACTTATATAATATATTAAATGGAACTACTACTAAAATATCAAATTTGTCCAATCAAGTTTAATAATATTTCAGAATTTATGCCATTAAATGTAATTTTAACTCTAAACTAAAAAAAAAGATACAAAACAAAAATAGGAAGAAAAAAAAAAGATAAACATAAAAGAAATTTTCCCATAAAAATAGCATCAGAAACCACCTCTAAAAATAGATATTAATCCAATTTATTTAACAAAAAAGATTTAATTAAAAACAATTTACCCATAAAAATAGGAACAAAAATCAATATAAAAAATAGTACTCCATCCGTTTCTTTTTAATTGTCTTTTATTATCATATTTAACGTTTCTATTTAATTGTCCTTTTTGTATTTTATGGGTATGATTTGTCAATTATACCCTTTGTCAATTGCTCTTATCTTTTTCCATAAAACCAATTAAGGCGATATATTTGGAATTTTTTTTTTTGTTGGTACATAACATATTAAATTTTGTTTTTTTGTATATACTAATATATTAAATTTATTGGAAAGAGAAAGTGTGGGCAAAAAAATAGGAATTTATTGGTGGATTAAAACGAGTGTATAATAGGAACATAGCGTGCAAAAATACACTTCCTTAATTTGGTGTTATCATTCTAAAAAGACAATTAAAAAGAAACGGAGGGAGTACTATTTTTTTTTTAATGAAAAAATAGTAACTCAATCTAACATATAACAACTTATATATAAAAAATAAAAATAGAATAACCTAATAAAAGAAGATACTTATTTATGATCTTAAAAATAAAAGAACATAAAAATAGAAACAAAAACACAATGAACCCGTTTGGATTAACTTATTATAAATTTTATAAGGTAGTTTATGAAAACAGTTTATAAAGATATAATTTTTGTTAGTTAAAACTTATGAATTACCAGGCGTAAAAAAACTTACGAACTAACACGGGCCAATTGCTTTAATAATTTTTTTTAATCATACACGGGACAATTGGTTTAATAAAAAAAGGAATTGAATAATAAAGGCTTAAATAATATTTTAGCCCCTGCAATTGTCTCTTGTTTTGAAAAGAACCCCTGTTAAATTTTTTTTTGATTTTAGTCCCTGTAAAATTTGAAAATTTTGAAAAGAGCCCCTGAACAGGAATCATTGATGCCATATCACGATTTTATTGTCAGGTACACCAAAGGGCTTGTCAGGTAAAATCCCTGGTGCACCAACTTTAGGTTGTGGTCCAAAATAGCAAGTCCTACCGCTCGTTCTTAACTTGTTGAAATCATACTTCTTTACTATTTTTTTGGGGATTTTGAAGTTGTTGCAGCAACACCTTTAACTTTGGATGGAGGTTTAAACTGTGATGTTGCAGGCTTAAGATGTGGACTAGATTTTGTCAATAAAATGGTGATATGGCATCAAGGATTCCTGCTCAGGGGCTCTTTTCAAAACTTTTAAATTTTACAGGGACTAAAATCAAATTTTTTTTTAACAGGGGCTCTTTTCAAAATGAGGAACAATTGTAAGGGCTAAAACACTATTTAAGCCAATAATAAATATTTATTAAAATTAATTTTATTTTACTACACAAAAATCATACACGGGGCAATTGCTTTAATCAAGAAATATTAATTTAATAAATTTTACAAGAAAGAGTACAATGATGTCACTTATATTTTATAACATTTTTCTGAATATTTTATTCTTAATTAATTTTATACTTTAGTATAATATTATTCTTAAATAAAAAAAAATAAAATCAATGGACATGAGCTTTCACAATTTTTTTTTTTAACAACAGAAAAAGGAATTCTCATCAATATTAAATATAAAAAAAAACACAAGACAAAATATTTATCATTAATACATTAAAGAAATTGAATAAAAAATTCATATACGGGACAAATACTTTAATAAAGAAAATTAATCATACACGAGACAATTGCTTTAATAAAAAAAAGGAATTGAATAATAAATATTTGTTATTATTAATTATAATTTATCACACAAAAATCATACACAGGACAATTATTTTAATAAAAAAAAGTATTAATTTAATAAATTTTACATAAAATAACACAATAACTTCACTTATATTTTAACAATATTTTATAAATAAAAGTCAATCTCAAAACTAGATTTATTTATACTAGTATCCAAACCTATGAGTTAAATACAATACATTATTATTTTTTATTGGCTCATATGCCTCTTATAAAAATGAACAATATATAATACAATTAAGGAGGTTAAATTGCAATCTCAAAAAACTTATATATTAAATAAGATACAAATTACATACGCAAACATCAATTTTAGTTCATTAATAGTGCTCATCTTTAAACAAAATACAAAAATACAAATATGTCGAGCTACATTAATAGGCATAAAATAATTTATAAAATGTCCTAAACTCAAGCATTTATGTTTTTATTTTAGTTTTGGTAAAAACCTTTATTATATTAGGCAATATGTTTTTTTAAAAATATTATATCAAATAATTATCTATGTGCATGCATCTATAGGGTATGAATTTGGTACATATTCCAACCCTACGTACGTACATCAAATTTATTATTTATTTTACCAAAAAAACCAAATAAAGTAGTTACTTAATCTAAATTTTTTGTATTAAATATCATAAAAACACTTTAATTTTCTCTATCTTACATGGATGGAATGATAATAAAGTTTTTTTTTTTTCGCTACAAGGAATGATAATAAAGTTATTAATTAATATCTATTTATGTTAGGAATGTATAGAAAATAATAAATAAAAAAGTGATTTTCTAGATCCTTCGTGGATGGAATGGAAAAAAGTGATATTTTACAGCTCATAATGCCAGTTGGAAATTAGTCACACAACACCATATATATATTATCAACAAATCAACCTAAGGATATCCAATTAGTCTATATATACAAAGAAAATAACAAAAACATTATTCACAACAATCAACTTTTCTTCCTTCAATTTTCTTTGGCTTTTATTCTAGTTAATACACCATGGCTAGACAAAGGGTGAAACTTGCTTTCATTGTTAATGATGCTGCAAGAAAAGAGACATATAAAAAAAGGAGCAAGAATGTATTGAAAAAAGTTAATGAACTAAGCACCCTATGCGGAATAGAAGCATGTGCTATAGTCTATGGTCCGTATGAGCCAGAACCTGAGATTTGGCCACCATCCCCTTCAGATGTCCAAAAGGTGGTATCGAAATTCAGAGCAAAACCTGAATTTGAGCAAAGTAAAAAAAAATTGAGTCAAGAGGATTACTTGAAGCAGAGCGTTGTGAAGGCTGAAGACCAACTGATGAGGTTGAGGAAAGAAAACAGACAAACTGAGATGCAATTGTTTATGTATGAATATTTTAAAAGAGGTCAAATTGATCTCAACAATATTTCATTGAATGATTTGAAAGATCTTTCTTGGTTTATTGACCATAATTTGAAGGACATTGGTAGAAGACTGGAAGTAGGGTATACTGATAATGGTCAAGGTCAAATTATGACTGCTCCAAGCCAACTTCAACTCCAAATGACACCACCGCCTCCACCAGCAGCAACAACATCTAGCAATGCTGAAATGGCAATGACGATGAATCATGGCCATGTTGGGATGATTAATGATGACATCATGCAAATGGGGTCGTTTATGGATTTGTTGAATGGGAACGGGGATGAGACAATTCCATCTGGCCAGCGTCATGATGCCAATCTTTAAAATGAATTTTGGCATAACATACTTTCTTGAATGAAATGATTTGTGCGTTTGTTTTGCGTAGCTTTTGAGGTGATATGTCTTCATTTTCAATTTTATGATGTTTTGGTTTTATATTTTGTTGTTGAATTTAGTTCTAAGATGTGATGTAATTGGATGCAAATCATTATCACAATATTTGTAACTCTTGCACCCTCATAGTATTTTTATCCTTTGTGGTTCGTTTCTTTTTTATTAATAACTATCTATTTGCTTCTTAATTTTAGTGTAAATTAAATTTTTTTATCTCTTAACTCATTTTTTATTTTATTTTGATCTCATAATTAACAATTGTTTCATTTCGGCCCCTAATTATACTTCTGCCTATCAAATATACATTTTCCCGTTAAATTTTGTGGAATATCGTTAATCTGCATCGCCTAAATCTAGAAAAATCCATCACTCATCATAAAAATAAAATTAAAAACTCAACAAAACCAAATAATCCAATTTCAATGTTGATGTTAAGTTTTCCAACAAATTCAAAACGCTAGCCCAAAATTCAGCAGGGGATCTTAATGGACTCCCACACATACAAATGAGTATAAATCTGATCAATAATGAACATCAACTTTATTATCAAAGTGAGTCAAATAGCTCAATTTGCTTGACCTAAGGATTAAAAATATGAGAGGTTTAGTGTTCAAACCCTAACAAAGAAGAACATTGTATTAATATAACAACTAATTACTCATACCAACTTTTTCCCTATAAAAAAAAACAACTTTATCACCAAGTGTATACAATTCATGGAGCAACCAATTATATACCCTTCAAAAGGAAACTACCCATTGTAAAGATTTGTTGTTATTTTTTTATTTTAACAAACATACTAACCTTCTTCTAAAGATTTGCAGGGCCGTCTTTGAACCCATGCAAGGAGGCCTATAGCACGTGGCCTCCAAAAAAATGGGGCCTCAAAACATATATAATTAGGTAATAGGTAATTATATTGGAGGATTTAAGTAGCAGTAATAATAATCCAGCAGAGCAAAATTATACCAATCAAATTATATCAATAATGGTTTAGTAGAGTAAAATTATACTATAATAATAGCCTCCGTGCTTATGTTTTGTTGTTGTTCTACTACTTTTTGAGTTTTTTGTGTTATTGATATTTGTTGGTTCACAAAAATAAATATTAAGTTCTTTTCGAAAAACATATATTTTTATTAGGGGTTCATTTTTATTATTAGCTCGGGGCCTCTAAATACTCAGAGACGGCCCTGAAGATTTGTTGTTATTTTTTTTAACCATTCCAAACTGAAGACCATCGGTTTTTTCAGTTTCTCATGTACACAGTGGCCGGTACTAGAGTGGGGTTGAAGTTGGCCACGACCCTCCTTCACCCCAATTGTTTTATTTTATTTTTTAATTATTTATAAATTTTTTTGACAAAATAAACGATATTCATTCATTCAAATAAAAAGAGTACATCGGTGTAATACAAATTCATAATCGCTAAAAACAAAAAGGATAAATCTGCGAACAAACTCACATATCCATGTTAATAGCATAAAATGGCAAATTACATATGCCTACAAATATGACTATATTGAAGTGTCCGGAATATCCATGCCTCCGGATCTGTAGCGTTGATGACACCAAAGTCGACATTGATCGAATCTGCACTAGATTGGATCTACTCCTTTAACCTGAAACAAATAAACACCGTACAAAGACGGGAAAACAAACACACCGCACAAAGACAGGACAACCAAATACACCGTACAAAGACAGAAAATCAAAACAAACAAATATGTGAAAATCACACTTATTTATTATAACGAAAAAAAAAAAAAACAAATTGGAGGGATGATTTTAGGCCAAAACTGACCTAAAATCACCCCTCTTCAATGGACAAAGAAGAAGAAAAAAAATATTGACGGCTAGGGTTGGAAGAGAAGAAGGAAAAGGAGATGTTTGGATTTGTTCTTTTTATTTATTTATAGATAGAGTGTTTTATTTATGGGAAGTTTCTAACCACGTATATCGAAACTGCACTAAATCACTAATTTGAACCTTGAAGTCCATCTTCCATACGTCACCATTTATTTCTTCAATAATCCTATATATTTGTTGGCTCGTATGAAACTGTTGTTAATTAAAAAATAATTAAGTTTTGCTCTAGTGATAAAAAGACCCGATTAAAATTTGAAAGATCTTGTATTCTAGTCTATTAGTACTTTTGTGAGGAGATAAATGTATTTGTAAGATTTAAAATTTTCTCTGACATGAAAAGAGATACTCCCTCCTTTCTTTTTTCTTTGTCGTTTGAGAAGAAAAAAAGGTCAAACTAAAAAAGTATATTTTAACCAAGTTGATTGGGCTCAAGTGGCAAGGAGCTCCTTCCAATGACGTATCCGGGGAATACCGGGTTCGATTCCCAGGGGGAACAACGCTTGGCCAGTGCGCATGCCTCTACGCACGAGCCGGATTAGTCGCTCACCTTTGGTGGGTCGGAACCGGTGCGAAAGCAAAAAAAAAAAAGTATATTTTTGCGCTTTATTTTTCTATTATACCATTTTTTTGGGAATATATTATACTTTAATTTTAATCTACAAAAAAATTCCTATTATTTTGCACACACTTTCTCTTTCTAAAAATTTAAAACTATCAAAAAAAGTAAATGCGAATGGTAACAAATCAAATTTCTTTTTGTCTTTTCAAAAAAGTTAATCAATTTTTTCACAAGATATACTTTAAAATTCAAATGGAGCATGGTCCAATCTTAAGGTACAAGAAGTCAAGGATTATTTAGGCATGAAATAATACTTATTGTGACTGAGTTGTAATCACATTTTTATTTTTAAAGTAGAGTATTTCAAAAGTTCATGTGTTCTATAAATTCTCGTATTTTCAAGTTATAGTCATTTTGAGTTTCTTAATGTTGTGTAACAAGATTTATAATAAACATGAAAAAAAAAGAACAAAACAATAAAAAGATTATATGAAGAAGTTTAGTAAAACAAAAAAGATTCAATAAAAAAATTATATGAATAAGTTTAGTAAAAAAAATACAATAAAAAAATTATATAAAATTTAGTAAAAAAAATAAATTAGGAAGGTGGGTATAATAAGAAATATAACTTTAAATTATCAAAACAACAAACAATTTAAAATATTTTTTTCTAAAACGACAAAGAAAAAGAAACGGAGGGAATATTATCTTCTTATCTTAAATTCTTCTCATACAAAATAAAATTAAATAAACAAATTGCTCCAACTTATCCCACAATCCAAATCATCACCCGCTGGATTTAAGTCATATTTTTAGTTTTTTCTTAAAAAAAAAGGTCATGTTTTTAGTTTTGTTTTGTAACTTGTTTCACAAGCTAACTTGTTTTACAAGAGATTTAGTTTTGTAACTTGACCTTGACCCAATCCAAATCATCACCGTCCTTTTCTTGAATCAAAATACTTATTTAATAAGTTCAATTGTAATTCTTTTCAACCTGGATTTGAAAAATCTCTATTCACAAACAAAGAATAAAATTCACCATAAAACATTGCTCCTGTTTCTTTTTTTCTATTCTTTGTCGATATATCAACGTGCCTCATGAATTCTTCCAAAAATAACATTCCTTCAACTACATATCATTGTGTCATATGTTTAGATAAGTTGTAGAATACATTCAAAATTTGAAACGGTTGACACAATTTATCTAAGCATATGGCACATTGTTATGTTGTCGATCATCTACTCCAAATATCATTATGCTAGCTGCTGGCAAATTAAAGAATGAAGATGTTTGATTCTCAATGCATAGAGTTTGTATCCTTTTTATATTTTGTGACAATCTCTTGAATCTTGATTTTATAGAGTTATTGTTATGAATTCTCCTCTCAAAACTGTAGTTTTTTTTTCTTTCAATTTTATTATCGATTTAAAATTTAAGATACAAATATTATGGTAAATTCTAATATGGACATGCTATACACTCTACACTGTATCATCATCATGTCAATATAAATGTTCAAAATATCAACGATGAAAATGTCGTCTCTTAGATCTTGATATTTTTTAATTGTCTTCATAATTTTTATAGTTGAAAAATACTTAATTGACAAGGCTTTAAAAAAAAATGATTTCAGTTTGATTAAAATTAAACAATGGAAAACAACATGCATCTCATCAAGTAGGTCACATAAGCCGTAAAAGAAGAAGAAGAAGAAGTCATTTTGATGTATATTTTTTAACAGCCGACAAATTCACCATGTAGGAAGGGAACTCCATTCAATTCTCTTTACTTAGAAAGCAAACTTTGGTAGTTATGTTTTTTTGTAATTTACACACCCGATTTCTAAATAGTGAGACGTAATTGAGAACGTCAGGGGGTGCGTGACTGATATGGGGCTGCGAAAAGAAAGATTTTTTTTTTATACACATCCAAATAACCATTATAGGCCCAAAAATACCATTAAAATAAAATAATATTTTTACTATTACCACAAAATATATATATATATATATATTAATAAAATTGTTTTGGAAATAAAAAATAAATAAATAATGCTTTCATTTGGTCCACACCTTGAATTTTGATTCATTTATTATTTTAGTGTTTCCCTAACCTTCTTCTCTCCCTTTTGTGGCACCTCAGAATCATTCTTCAGCATCTCTCCCATATTCCTTCTGTCTCTGCCCTTTTTAACCTTGCCGACTCACACAATCATCGCACTATTTCTCACTATGTCTTTTTTACTCATCAAGATCCAAGACGAACATCAACAACCTCTACCCAACATATTTCACGATCTTTCTATCAAAGATCTGGTATGCATATTTCCAAATCTTTCTCTATCATGCCTTCTTTTTTGTTCAATTTTTGATTTTCGATGTTCTTTGGGGTACCCAATTAGGTTTACATATCAAATTTTCAAATTTTATGTTCTGGGTCCAATTAGGGATTTTTATAATTTTTTTTCTTCTAGGGTTATCATGTGTAGATGGTAAAATTTATGATGCTCTTGTGTTTGATTCTATTAATTAATTAATTAATTGTTATATTGTTGATGTTCAGAGTGAAAATGGGAGCGAAAAAGAAGAGAATCACTCTGTTGGCTTTGGAAATCACGGTGCAATTTGCGCCATATGCTTAGATAAGATAGCACTGCAAGAAACTGCTCTTGTAAAAGGTTGCGAGCATGCTTATTGGTAAACAAACATCACGGAAATTTTGCTTTTTTGCTTTCTAGCTTAAACATTTGTTATTTTTCGATTGATTTAGATTTTCAGTAACTGATTTTGATTGATTTAAGATGCAATACATGTAATTATAATGTTAGGTTTTTAAACTTTTGTAAATGAGATTTGAGAATCTATACATTTCGTTATCAATTGATTAATTCTTTATCAATTTTCCAGAAGTAAAACAAAGCATTATAATGTTTCAGTTAGTATGCAAATTAAGCATTAGAGATTCCCAAAAGATTGATTGGAAGACATTAATGACCGATGTAACCGTGCATAATCTGTTATTTTTGGAACATGTCTTTGATGCTGCAAGATGTATAACCATGCATTGAACTCTGATAGTTAGGATGAAGTCTTAGATGAAGGCATGAATAGTTTTACAATATGTCTAGCTTGGTGTGCTATTTGTTAGAATTTCGCACACGTACCTGACATTTGTTCGTTACTTAAATGGCTACATCTAGAATTTATTGCTGGGGCATATAGGTCATGATATAGGCTACATCATGTTGACTTGGTTTGTATTGGGTCTGCTTCAGTGTGGTCGAAAAGCATATAAGTCTGAAATTTGGATAGATCTGAGTTGTTTATTGTTGGGAAAATTTTAGTTATTTTTTTCATTGCTTTTGATCCTGCTTTCTTTCTTAAGAAAGTTTGCTCAGTGTCACATTTCAGACGGAAGCAAAAGGTTTATATGATTTGTATTATTATTTTTCTTTCCTAAATACATTGTATCCTTTGGGTTAGTGCAGAGTATTCTCCGTTTGCTTTGATTCCACATTGCATATTGCAAATAGTTGCTTAGTTGAAAATATTAGGCATTGTTACCACCATATATTGGCTCACCTGATACTCATGAATGAGGAAAGCCTTTCTTTATTTCAATTTTTATATACCAAAAAAGGAAAATTGAAACTGTTTTCTTCTGAGATAAGTCATGTGGATGTATGTTTATTGAATCACCTGTTATGTACTTGTTTTTAACAGTAGTGCTTTATTTATTTACAGTGTAACATGCATCCTTCGCTGGGCCACATACAGTCAGAAAGTTACTTGCCCTCAGTGCAAACTTCCATTTGAGTTCCTCACTGTCCATCGCACACTTGATGGAAGGTAATAGCACTTGTAATTTTGGTTTTTATTTCTGATTCAGTTCATGCTATTGCTTGTTGAAATGTTAATCGAAGGAAGTCATGCTACCATTGTGGTTACATTATATTTTCAGTTTTACTAGTCATCTTGGTAATTTTGCTGAATTTGTTTAGAAGGTTGTCTCGGTGTCCATAGAGTATGAAAGCCTTCCTTAATGAAATCTTTAATGTCTGGTTGAAATTAGATTACGGTGGGAGAGTGCTTGAGTTCCTTTGTTACCATTTCAATAACTTTAATTTTTTAAATTGATTTGGACTCCCGGAAGTATTCTGTATAATTAGATAATTGCAATATTGTTTTAGACATTAACAGTTGTATTTTTGTCAAAATTGTAAGCTCCTTCAATTATGTCCTTTATTTTCAATAAAATATTACCATCACCTTGAACATGAGCTTTTTAAGTACTAGTTGAACTACTAAATTTTATAGTATAGTTGAACTACTGAATTTTGTTGTCCCTATTATACAATTTTAGAGGTACTTTGCATTAGGTTCAATGCATGAAATCATGTCCTAACTGCTTGACCTTTTACGCATGACAGTATTCAGGACTACATGGTGGAAGAAAGCGTCTGCCTACTCCTTCGAGCTAAGTGGTTCCAGCCTTTACCGGTTGTTGAAGAGCGTGTGATTGATGAAGATATCTATTTTGAGGAAATAGAAGAAGATTACTATAATCAATACGAAGAAGCTGATGATGATCTAGATGACGAAGTTTACTATGGTGGTTCAACAAGTGTCCGGATTGGCAACCGTAGATGGGGAGACAACGGTTATGTAAGGGCTGGGCGTCAAGAAGCACGACCGGTCCATCGACCAAGTTTCCAGGATTCAGGAGCAAGCTCATCGCGCGAGCCAAAGAAGAAAGAGCAAGAGGAGTCAAAACGTATGACAGGGAGACGGGCGAAGAGGGCACTGAAAAGGGAAGCTGCTGATAAGGCCGCTGAAGCAAAACATCAGCAGCATTTGGCTAGGTTTGGTAGGAAATGATTCTAATTTAATTATATCAACCGAAGCCTCCTTCCTTCCCTCAAGTTACATATTTTTTCTTTTTCTTCATTTAAATATTTTTTTTCTTGTACAGTTTCTGTGCTCTGTGAAGCATGTGGGGGAAGCTGTTTTAGAATAATGGCTTTAGTTGGATGAATCCTTAACTCACTGTATCATTGAACAAATTTAGGGTTTAAATAAGTTGTCAATGCATCTCCAAGTTGTAAATAATTTCCTTGTGATGATGATGTTCCTGTACCTCAATGATGCTGATGTATGCTATTTTTTCAAAGCAAAGCATTTCAAATTCATGAATGAAATAAAGAAAACTCCAATTTGTGGAGGAGATACCAAAGAAATTGTTCCAAAACTTCTATGCTACATCAGATTTAAGAATTGCACTAACATTTTACTTTTTTATTGATAAAAATGGCTTTTAATGCTAAAAACTTGATTCATATAGAAAAATTGTTCTTATTATGTTGATTAAGAATCAAGTTTTAGATCTAAATGGGTTGCCTTCTCTGTAAACTTGTTACCAAAACCAATGCTGATATCAAATGTTTAAAGAAAAGTTGAGTATTAATTGTATTTTAGATTATTTTTTGTCAAATAAACAAGTGGTCAGAATATTATCTTTTAAGGTAAATAAGTTAGGACTCTCGGATCGAACCTCTTTTTCTGCATATTGTATAAGTTATTTGGAAACAACTTGAGTATAAAAAGTATTCATAATTCATAATTTCTCCTAAACATTTGACATTCCCAACTGAAATGTCTGGTATTTTCATTGGATTCCCTTGTTATAATCACATAGTTAGTTAATGCAGTACCTTTGTCTTTCAGGTTTTGAAAAGCCTATAATTTTAATTTTTCTAATTACCTTTCATATTAGGGATTAAATTGGGTATTTACTCATCCATTTCTACTTTAATTTAAGCACTATATGATAAAGAGAACTAAAATGAAAAGTTAATAGAAGAAACAAACACATTGTTTCTATGTTTCAATCATGGAAAGTGGACTAATGTTGTCAAATGGGTCCTCCAATACCCATATACTACCAATACCCTTAATAAGTGGAGCAAGTTAGTAAATGAAATTAAAAGCTAAACATTGTCAAGCAAAACAAAGCAATGAAAACAAAATAAAACCATTTATTACTACCAACCCAAGAGAAAGTGTAGCATCAATCAATGTGGCATACAACTAGCCAATTACATCATCAAAATTCATAACCTTCCCTATTCATTTTAACTAAGATTGGTTAGTTGGTATAGTTGATAAGAAGTTGACTCATATCTGCTAAATAATACGAGTTCAACTTTTGGTGTCAACGTAAGAATTTTATTGATGATAATCTATAAATACCTTTATCAACGCTTTCTAAACCTTGAGACCTATCCGGTGAGTCTAAGAGCAAACTCAGCTAATTATTATTTTTATTTAAAACAAAAATATTCCATATTCCTTATTCCCTATTCATTTTCATGCTTCATCCTTCATTTTTCCACCTACTTCACCACCACAAGTTCCTTAACCATCACACAAACATATTCCATCTACAACAAGCTAATTTAGTATGAATTCATTCAATCAGCTGAATCATCAAAGTAGCAGCTTCAGGTATAATTCAAACTCAAACAAGATGAACAATTATAATGATGATGATGATGATGTTGAATTTTCAGGTTTTCTTGATATATATATTCATCATGCTAAGAATATTCATAACATATGCATATATGATAATCAAGATGTGTATGCAAAATTCTCTCTTACTTACAATCCTGATGAAACCCTTTCCACAAGAATCATCAATAAAGGTGGAAAAAATCCAATTTTTAATCAAAAATTGAGGGTAAAGATTATTCAATTAGATGCAGTTTTAAAATGTGAGATTTGGATGTTTAGTAGGTCAAGAAATCACTTAGAAGACCAACTTTTAGGGTTTACTTTGGTACCAATTTCACAAATTTTTGGTAAAGGAAAAGTAACTCAAGATTATAGTCTTTCTTCAACTGATCTTTTTCATTCTCCTGCTGGAAATGTTCAATTAACACTTTCACTAGATACATCTTTTCCGATCAATTCGAGTTTGAGTTCGATACCACAATCGAGTACTAATTCATCGATTTCTTCCGAAGTTGTTTTGCTTGATCCAATTGAGTATTCTAGAATTGAATTTCCTGATATCAATATGGTGAATGAGAATCATAAAATGGTTTATGAGTATTTCAATTCGGAATCTTATGGTTCAGTTTCGAGGCCTAATTTAGTAGGATCATTGCCATTTCTACACCTTGGTGGTTCTTCTTCTCCTCAAGTAGTTGTTGATTGTGAAATGATTATGAATTCGTCCGGTGAGAATCATGAATCCATTATTTCTCCTAATGTGAGCATTCAGAATTCTAGGTTTCCTAGCTCTACTAGTACAAGCTTAAGCGATGATCGAAACTCGAATGATTCTGTTGAGAAAATGAGCAATATGAGGCGTGACTTGTCGAATTCTTTCAATGCGTTAGTCTCGGTTGAAGGTAATATTCAAAATTCTTGTATTGGTTCCGATACTCCAACTTCCAAGAAAGAAATCGAAGCTAGAAATGACAACAACGATTCGATGTTTTCAAGCAAGGAAAACGAAACAAATAACAGTAGGAATATAGAAGCTACAAAATTTGGACAAGTTTTCCCGGTTCCGCCTAGGAACATCGATATGGAGGCCGAGCAATCTTCTATGCAGCAGCAAATAGTTGACATGTATATGAGAAGTATGCAACAATTCACCGAGTCTTTGGCGAAAATGAAGCTACCAATGGACCTTGATCACAAACCTGATAATCAAAATCAAGGAGATGTTATTCAAAATCCTAATAGCAAATTAGAGAATGATAAGAAGAAAAACGACGGATCGCGCGTGTTTTATGGTAGTCGAGCATTCTTCTAATTAATTTTCTGTTGATTTAGAAGCCACATGACAATATTTTTGTTATAACAAGACATGAAAGTTTACTTCATTTTGATCTCAGGTACCAAAGTTTCTATTTAATATTTATGTGTTTCTTTTTAGTGTGTTCATTGGAATGCTATTGTTAGTTTTCTTTGCTATTGAAATTAAGGACCATTTTGAGATGTTTATATGTTCCATGTAATAAACATTAGTAAATTGCAAGAAATTATCTATTGTTTTAAAGAAATGAAGGATTAGTGATGAAGTACATTCATCATTTGCATATTGAGGCTAGATTGTATATAGCTTCAAAAATCTTACCTACCTTTCAAAAATTATCTTTGATCACATTAGGAAGGTTTTGATGTTTTATTTTGTATTGATTGGTAAACCTTCTTGTAATCCTTAATAACTTTGATAATTGTATATTTTTTTTGTGTGCAAATCAGATATTCCCATGCATTGTTGCAAGGAATAAACTTCGAACTGTCTAGAACCACAATGCGCAACAAACTCCTTCAAAAAATTCGGTATTTCTTGGACTAGATTCGAATACAGGATCACATGTTAAACCAAATAAATCGTTACATTTATTATTATTATTATTATTATTTGATTCAAAAAATTATTATTATTAATCTTTTTTTTAAACCAATTTATCAAATTAAATGTTCATGTGTCATGAAGAAGTATTCTATCTACACAAATTCTAAATGTGTGATATGGCTTTCTTTTGGGACAAAATGGGGTCCTGTGCCATGAGCAAAAGTTGAGAAATTAAAGCCGGAATCTGAATATTACATTATAGATCTGGTGAGTGGTAGGGTAAGTTTGCACCAATTTTGTCATTTGTCCACACAGTTAGTTGTGCAAAAGATTCTAAAAAAAGCTACAAAAAAATACCCTTAATTTAAGGAGTAAAAGTGTAATAAAAAAACAAATAAACAGATAAAATTAAGGGAAAATACATATAGCATTAGTTAATTTAGTACAAATAACTCTACCAAAAAAAAAATTTAGTACAAATAAAAAATTTAAAAATAGAATTGTGTGTTACTTTTTTTTAGAGAGTGTAAATTAAGGCTAAATGAAAAATAAAGACAAGAAACAAAATGGTACTTTTTATTTTATTTCGTGTTACCATAAAAGACCAAAGTTACATAGTATATTATTCCATTATGGAACAATATTCTTAGGATCAACAAATGATACTAGTGGTGTAGGTGGTGGAGGTGAATGAACATTATCATCAACTTCATCACAATAACCTTCCAATATATAACTCTCTTCATTGGTGAATCCAAGAGATGAAACAACATTAGGCCAACAATCATGTCCAATAACCTTAATTGCTTTGCAACAACCATTGCCTAAATAAGTCTCACCATTAAGAAAAAATGTTATAATTTCACCACTACATGCTTGAAGTTTGAAAAGTGATTCCCAACAATTTGGAGGCTCACCATTCACTTTCAATCTTGCTTCAAGACTCATCAAGTTTGTAGGGTTAGAGATTTTCCTAGACTCCACTATAGATGTTGATGACACCAATGAAATGATCATAAGAGCAACAAAAACTAAAATTTTGTGAGAGAAAAACATTGTAGTACTATTAGAAGAAGTTTATATTTCTATCTATGACAAGTTTTGGTTGATTTGTGGAAAATTACTTGGGGTGTATTTATATTAGCTAACTAGAGAGAATGTAATTAGTAACGGTAGGTTGATGAGGATATGAAGAGTAGAAATAATTGTGAGTGGAGATCAACATTAATACTAATTGGGTTAAATTTAAATGAAATTGTCTTTATAGATTCGATTAGTCTCCTAATAGTAATGGACATTTTTGTTTTATAGTAGTAACAATCAAATGATAAATATCCATTTTCTTATAGGCCATAACTATCCTTTTGTTGTTATGACCATTAATATGGTGGACGGATAAATTGTTTTTGTAGGGATGGACATTTTAAATTGTTAACTCTCTGATTTTAAAATAAAAGAATTTTGATAATTTGAAGTTCGGTTATGATGCAAAGTTAGATTAATGGGGGCTATAATTGATTATCAATTGTGAGTGAAAGAAAAAGTTAGATAAGAGGAAGTCATCATTAATAAATTAACCACAATTGATCTATGAAGCACGGACACCGACACAGATATCGGACACGACACGGACACTGACACGGCGACACCGGTGATAATTCGGAAAAGTGACATAATTCAGTGTAATCATAAGTGTCGTGTCGGTGTCGGACACTGACACGGACACGTGTCGGACACGGACATGCCTAATCAGAGAAGTGTCCGTGCTTTATAGCAATTGATAGATATATGAGATCGTCTCAAATATTTAGAGGTCTTGTTCCAATATTAAAAATCGGTCCCCTAATAAAAAGAAATGAGTCCAAGATTAAAAATTATTCAAGAATAATTTCTTTAAAGTCATTTGTATCTTTGGGAGACCCTTTCTTTTTCATACTGGTACAAGAAATTTCAGGTTCTATTTTTATTGAAACCTGAATCCTTTGATAGGAAAATGTATAGAATAACTCAATTAACATAAATATCAGAATTGCTAAGTTAAACGTCATGATCGGAATTCAAATTTTAGATCTTCATTTTGTGTGTGTTGATCTATCAAAGAAGAAAAGATTTAGTGTGTGTTTGAATTAATAAAAATTGATATATTTAATTCATAATATAAATTTCTAATACATCAATTTTTGTTTAGTTTACTTTTTGTATGTATAAGACCTGAATGAGTATTAAAATTTACTAAAAAAGAGTAAGTCCACCCTTGGATCGGCTATAAATTAGACACCATAAAAAATGAGACAGAATTTTTGTTTTTGGGAAAAAATATAACTAATTGTGATAAACAATAATTTAAATTGTATCCTTCAAAAAATATAAAATAATATAAATTGTATATTATTTATCACTCAATACTAATCCCTTACGTAAATTGTATATAATTTATTTGTCATATATAAACTATTTTAATTGTGAGAAACACACATAGTGAGTATAAGCCTTTACTCAACACACACATTCTAAAAATGTACTAACTACCAAGTGAAGATAAGCTCACATATAATAAACCATCCAACAAACTATGTCCTAAATTTATAAATAATAATATACTAAGCCATTAACATTTTTTTTCCAACAGTTTATTGATTGGACTCACAACACTGTAAGTGTGAACAAATGAAAAATCTACAATTTAAATTACAACTCTTTTAATAATATCTCTAGTAGCTACCAACTGAGGTACATATTTACGAGACACTTAATCGTTATTTCCTCAAAGTTTTAGTACCCTCATTGTCTGATTGATCAGGCACCAAAGTTTGAGTACTTTGAGTACCCTCATTGTCCAAATGATTAGGCACCAAAGTTTGAGTACCCTCCCCATTGTCCAAATGATTAGGCACCAAAGTTTGTGTACTCTCCCCATTGTCCAAATCAGGTAGGTCAGGACTAACAGAGAACTTGATCCATTTCTTTTTCTCTACAAATTTGAGACAAGGTTGCATCACAAGACCAATCACCATAGCAATGAGACTTATAACCATCACTTTTAGAGAAGAGAAATACAAAACAAAACCAATCAATATTGTTGGAGGAATACACAAAATAATAGCACCAATTTTTCCCCCAGGTACCTTATAAGGCCTTAATGCATTTGGTTTTTTAATCTTCAACAAAATGAATGCAATAAACTCAAGAATCATTCCAAAACAATATAAGAAATTCTCAGCAGCAACAATTTCATCAAAACTAAGCCATGAAAGTAAAACCACACCGGTAGCCGAAAAAAGTATCCCAAAAATAGGCGTACCGTATCGCGACCTTTTGGTAAAGAACGCCGGCAACATTCCCCTCTCAGCCATACCTAAAAGCTGAAATGAGTCCGCACTCATTTCAGCAACAAACATTCCCATATTCGCCACCGCAGCCGCAGCATTAAGCCACCATCTCAACCAACCACCACCAATTATAAAAGCAATATCGGAATAATATCCGTCACTCCAAACCTTCCGGTCCACCGGAACCGCTCCAATACCAACCAAAAGAGGAAACAAATACGCCGAAACAACTAAAATCAAAGCAAAAAACAAACCTTTCGGAAGCGTTTTCTTCGGATTTTCAACTTCACCAACCAAAGTACTAATAGAATCCCAATAATTAAGATTCCAAAAAAGAGTATTCAAATATAAACTCCAATCAATATCTTTTAAATCAACCTCAACCCATCTTGAAGGTTCCAACTTAGGAATTGAAATAAATCCCATAACAACAAAAGGGATTAATGAAAAAATTCCTAAACAAACTGCAACAAATCCAACAATTGTTAAACCTCTATAATTCAACAAAGTTAACAATATAGTAAGACCCCATGAAGCTAAAACTCTAGGTAAACCTTTTTCTAAAGAAGGAATAGCTGATTTAAGATAATCAAGAAATAAAACAGGATATAAAGCATTATCAATAACACCACTAATCCATTTCATCCAACCTTGTTGGAAACCCCAATAAGGTCCTAAAGCAGTTGAAACCCAAATAACATAACCACTATTTTCAGGGAACATTGTGCCCATTTCAGCAGTGATTAAAGCTTCAGGGATACTCCAAATAAATGGGAAAATTATGAATCCAAGAAGTGTTAAAAGAGGACCAGCTGCTTGTACTGCATCTTCTGAACCAAATGGTCCACCTGAAACTTCATAGAAGATGATAAAGATTAGTGGTAGGATTGAAATTTTTTTGATATGATTTGTTGTTCTTGTTGTGGTTGGTAATTCAGTCACCGCCATTTTATGAATAGGAAGATTTGATCTTGTTATTGGATTGAGATTGAGATGCTTGTCTTTTATAGCTCTCTTACTCAATTTCTTTTTTCTTTTAATTTTTTAATGTCAAGTCTCTGTTTAGTTCTTAAAGAAGTGAATTTCAATAATTTAAAGTTCGATTACGAGAACAATCGTTAGTTGGTTCAGTGGTGATTGATGCTGAATTTGATAGGGAGGACCATGGTTCGATCTCCCGCAACTGCAATCGGGAGAGGGCTGGAACTACTTGATGTCAGAATTGACTCCCGAATCAGATTAGACTAGTGGTGAAAGAAAAAAAAAAGTTTCGATTAGAGATAAATAATGTTTAATAAAATATTATTCTAACTATGAATTAAACTTGGCACAAATTCTAGTTCAAGTCAAAAAACTGTCAAAATTATAAGTGTTGGATGTCATGATCGGGGTTCGAACTCCGATCTCTCCATTTTGTATATGTGAGTTTTCAATGGTTCGTCATTTTATCTATCTATAAAAAAACTCGATATTTTTAAATAATTTATCATAGGAGAATTCATTAACTATTTGAGCTCGATTGTTTGTTTTTTAATTATTTATTTTTTAATTTTTCAATATACAATTAATTTAGTATAGATAGACCCTACTCTATGCCTCTATTTTCTAAGGTCAAACCCGCCAACTTGTAGCTGATCTCTTATGGTAACGTTAAAGTGGATTTGTTTGGTAACGATTCTTATAATTTTTTAATAACTTATACTAATATTTTTATGGCAAAATTGTGTCCTTTATTTTTTCATTTTTTTTTTGTATTTAAGCTATATATGTTTCTCTTGTAAAGTTCTTACTATGTTAAATTTGAATGTAGGAATGATAATTTTTAATTTACAATTAAAGATAAAAAAAATACTCAAACACTTATTTATAATATTTTACGTTAGAGATGAATTACTCATTGTTCTGTGTTTGTGAATTCAAATTATTGTTCTTAATTAAAAATATATTATAATGTCATTTTATATTTATCAGTAATTTTTCCATAAACTTCAATTTCAATATACTAACCATCTAATACTATATTTAGTCTTTGATTGATATTTTGGTCAATTTTCTAGATCAAATACTACATCAATAATTTTATTTCATAAATCTAAAAAATAAATTTTTTATATTAAAGACTAAAAAGAATGTTAAACAAAATCTATTCAAAGGAAATTTGGACAAAAGAATCATAGATATTAACAATGATTTACGATGGAATTTACTTATTGTTTACAAATAAAAGAATTTTGAATTTAATTTTAAATCATAACCAGTTGCAGTGAAAATAATACTACAATTACCAAGAAGATACAACCATCTGCAGCAACTTCTGACTTTAGTTCTCACTTTGTTTGTTTTTTTATTATTGAGTGCAGTGCAGTACTCAATCTCAGGCTCACCACTCACAAAGTGGTGGACTGGTGGTTGCACACAAAATATATTCATTTATCTTGATCAAATTTTTCTATAAAAATAAAAGAGTAGCATCAAATTGATTTAAGTTTTTGGTTTAAATATCATTTTTGTTCTTATATGTTTGCAAATTTTTTATTTTAGTTTTTGTATTTTTTTTGTTGCAAATAAGTCCTTAAATGTATAAAATTTGTTGGTTTTAGTCTCTGCCGTTTACTACCGTTACAAAAAACATTCATTTGTCAAACGTTTGCATACGTGGCTACTATGATGTGTCAAGTTAAGTTGATCCGGTCATAAATGAAGGACCAAAATCAAACCTTGGTGATAATTGAAACAAAATTATGGCGTAAACATATATTTTCTTTCTATTATAAGTGTGATTTTGGTCCTTCATTTGTGACCGAATCAACTTAACTTGACACATCATAGTGGCCTCGTGTGCAAGCATTTGACAAATCAGCGTTTTTTGTAACAGTAGCAGACGACAGAAACTAAAACAAACAAATTTTGTATATTTAGGAACGAAAATGATATTTAAGCCTAAATTTTTTAATCCTTGATTTGTAATCAAATTCATTTTTGAAAAACTATTGTCATGTTGTATTATTAATACTATTATAATTTTATTTAGTGTTTTACTATTAAAACGTGACAGAATCAAAAGAGATCAATAGTGTCCTGCCCAATGGAGAAAATTATAATGCCAATATTCTGGGAGCAAGTTTTGTGTGGGGTGGTTGTTTATATCTAGTGGGCAAAAAGTTAAAAAATAAATTATATATTAGTATATTAAATGTTGTAAGTTTTGAAAATTAATTTTTAATCAACAATATTATCAAAAAATTATCAACAAGATGAAAAAATTATTGTTTTGAAAGGACAGCCCTTACTTTATTCTGCTCCACTCAGTAATATTATATCACATTGAATCATGTCCTCTTTCGTATTTAATATTTAAACTTAAAATTGTACAGAATTGACCAAAAAAACACGTATATATAACTTTTGCTTTTTTAAGGTATTTTTCTTTTCCTTAATAAATTATCATTAACAAACGTGATTCATTGACAGTGAAGAGAAGAACTTAAACGAAAAATTGGTGTTGTGCTAAAAGAAAGTCCATGTTGAACGTAGTGATGATAAATGCTTTTTGGTTACACGATAAGTACACGTTTGGTACTAGTGATTAGAATTTAGAAAAACTTTCCAAACTCACTTTGCATAAAATGCTAAAAAAACACAAGACATATTTGGTCCTTTTATTAAAAATAAAATAAAAATTAGATATAGTATTTGGTAAAAATGAACACCGTCTGACACGAATGCTTTGTTCTGCAGATTTTATATATTTGTAGCAAAATCACGTTATAAACTGACTTGGTTCAGAATTAATTGTTTTTGAGAAATATTGTACCACGCCCACCACGGTACATCAACCATCAAGACTCCTCCCTTCTATAAGTAAAATAATTTTTCAACAAGAAGCAGGATTGATTTAAATATTGAGACATTTATTATGCCTCTTAAATAGTTCGAAGTTGGCTTAATTTCAATTTTGAAGAAATTGTAAGAGTTTTATTTTATAAAGTTAATTTAAAATATATTGTATCATCATATTTTAGATAAAATATATATTCTTTTTGAAGAAGCTAAAAGAAATTATATTAAAACAACAGCTTCTCAAGCACAAGCTGTGCCGAAGAATATTGTACAGTAGGTATTACATAAGAGTTAAGTCATCATTAGCTATAAAGAAACAATAAAGAAGCCAAAAAATTTACACAACAGCTTTAAGACAACATAAAGGATTCAACCTCCAAAAAAAGTAGTCAAAGTCGAACAAAATGTAACACGATTTCAGCCACCAATACGTTTGGAGTTTAACCTTTTCTGCGAGCGTCCCAATCTGTTGCGGTATTTCCAAATAACATAAATAACCGAAATCCAGATAATGGTGAATGCGGTTCTTGAATTCTTTGGTTGCAAAACCGAAGAGATTGGACTTAATTATCAAAAAAAATAAAGAAAAAAAAATTGGACTGGATCAAGTGATTAACAAATTTCCTTTAAAACGAATTATTAAAAGAATTTGACTTTAATTCTTAGTGGAAACAATTTTAAATTATTTGGGCTTATTTTCCTAAAAACTAGTCTTAACAGCAAGAAAAAAAAAGTAGTTAGAAAGGTAGAATTCAATGTTATATACCTTTCATGTTACAGATAAACACTTCCATAGGCACAACTACAAACTATTCAATTTAGGCACACACACAAAGCTCAAATAAAATTAAATGATAAAAGAATTTGTTGGATATTTGGTGTTGGCTGCATTTTGGTAAACCAATTATTTAAGCAGGATCTGGTATGAAATGTTACAACATTGGAACCTGCTGTGTGCGCGCGAGCCGACATATCTTTTATGCGCGTTTTTATTTTAAGAGAAGATCTTTTCTCAATTGAATCTTTGCGTGAACATTTATGTGGAGATTATTTCCTGAAGATATTTTATTATTTTAAGGAAGACTGCCTTAGGAATTATTGTGAAGATTTATTTCCAAAACATATCTAATCTTTTAAGATATGATTTATTTTTAATGTGTGAGCTGAATATATTCTTGGATTAAAGGAAAGAGCTAAACCTAGTTTTTTCACCGAAACCAATATACCAAAATGTAAACTTTTAGGGTTTCGTGTCTTTGTAAGCCTTGTGCTTTATTTGTGAGCCTCTCTAGTATCATCTTGATACTTTTGTAGGACTGTTGTTTCTTGTGTATCACTCAAAGCCTTTAGGTAAGAGTGGTATAGTGTTTAGGAGAGTGTCTCCACCATAGTGTTTGTCTTAACAACAGTGCTGGTTGTACTGTTGAAATTAAGGAGTGAGTTGGGAACTCATACCAAGGAGTTTCTAGGTAGAAGTGCATAAGGATAGTTGCTAGGTGATAAGTTGTAAACGAGGAGTTTGCTGTAAGACTTTGAACTAGGGCTATTAGTGGATTTCCTCCTGGATTGGTATCCCCCAGTCCCAGATGTAGGTTGCGGTTGGCGCCGAACTGGGTTATCAAATACTATGTGTTGTTTACCTTCCTGCTTTTTATTGTTTATACTGTGTCCATTATGTTTTACGCTGGCACGATGTTGGAACATCATATACCACATATATGACCAGCGCGCCAGAATTTTAGAATTAATTGATTCAATTGATGTGACTAATGTATTTATAATTTAATTTTTAGATTTTATGTGTGTGTGCCTATATAAAATATATTTGGGGTTGTGCCCATAGTAGAATTTCTCCATGTTATATACCTTATAGATTATCACACAAAACATCGTCACCAATAACAGTAAAAAATTGATAATTATATCATCATCATGATAATAAAAAAAATAGTCATGTAAGCTAACATGTGTCTTTGCTTTACAAGGACACGTGTTAAGATATATATGCAAATAAAAATGCTTTACAATTAATAATTCTAAAAAAATTAATTTCAAAATAATTAAATACACTAATTTTTTTTTTAAAAATAATTATATTTTGTCTCTTTAATGCCTGCATTTTAGGACACATGTTACTGTTTTTGATCAAAAACATATTATAGACCATGGTTCCTGTGATTGTAGCTCAGTTGATAGAAACATCGCATTATATATATAGAGTTTGAATTTCGAATAGTTTATTTATTTACTTTAAGAGTAAAGTTTCTAGTCACTAGACTACTTGACAATATTCATTCTGCATTAAATTATAAGTCACTTTATATTACTAATCAAACATTTAATAATATTTTTCTTATTATACTTTTAACTATTACTCTCTATTTAAGAGTGTAATAGTTAAGAGTGGAGATCGGAGTTCGAATTCCGAACATTCAACTTATTCACTTTAAGAGCGAAGTTTTTTGTCACTAGACTACTTGACAATACTCCTTCCGCGCCAAATTATAAATCACTTTACATTACTAATTAAGCATGTAACTTTTTTTTTTTATGAAGAAACACTTATAACATTTCATTAAGCAAAATGTGTTCAATACAATGTGGTATATCAACCAACACTTGGGAATTAGCTGAAAATAAGGTCACTTTAGCAAGATTATGGCTAACCTCATTTGTTTGTCTCCGAATAAACTCAACACTCGAGTGATTATAAAAATTACAAAAATAAGATTTACAATTTTTAATAATATCCCCAAACTCTGTAGCATCCGCTATAGATGAGAAGAAACTGTCAACCATTCTTTTTGAGTCCAGCTCAAAGTCGACGGGTCCTAAGTTGAGCTCATGCATCCAATTAAGCGCACAAAGAAGACCAATCGCTTCACCGACCTGCACCTCACTTCTAGGCGAAAAACACTCTGTTTTAGCACTTATAAACGCCCAGCTTCATCTCGAATACATATCCCAATGCCCACTTTAGTACCCTCAAAAGAGGCGTCAATGTTGCATTTAAATTGGCCGGGTAGGGGCTTCTTCCAATTACTTAGAGTAATACAATATTATTTTTGTTATTAAACCTTTAACTATTACTCACTAAAAAAAAACCGCCATATACCAACAGCAACCTTTAGTCACAGCCGTTAAAACCATTGGTATAGGTGTTCATATACCAACAAATATAAATTCAACCGTGGGTATAGGCCAAATACAAATATATTTATTTACCCTCCCTCTTGAATTCCCTCCAATCGATCTTACCCTCATCAATCAATCCTCCTCAAAACCTCTAATTGATCGATCCTGTTTCAAATCCATCGCGACCTGCTTCAAAAATTTCAGAATCTCATCGACCCCTTCCAATCGTCAGATCTTCTCTACTAATGAACCAAAACCGCTTCTTCTCTACTGTTTTTTTTCTAAATTTCTCTACTCCAAGAATGCCTTCGATACTCATGTACCCGTCTCTACTTCTTGAAACCCTAAAGTTCTGAAACGCGACAGCGACGACGTTTGCTGAATGTGGCATAGTGTTTGTTGAAGGCGGCAACGACGGTGTTTGCTGCGATTGATGAATTCACAAGGTATATTGTCTGCTTGCATCTTCTAACATATCTGTTCTGATGAATGTTTTCTGCTGTCATTAACGGGTAATTTTCCTTTGTAAATTTCCTTTTCATCTTCTTATTGATTTTGTGATTGTGATTAGGTTTTTCTTAGCGTTAACATTTGTTGTTTAGTTGATGTATTCTTCGAGGAGTACTCTATCATGGCCTCATTTGCTTATCTTTGTTTAGTGTGTGTTTTAGCTACTTTGCAATTTTATTGTTGTGAAGAAAGGTAGGAAGACACTGATTGGCGCCCTTTCTTTTTTTCTAATTCTGGACTTGTATGATTCGTGATTTCAAGAATGTTCATTAAATCAAATAAAAGAAAAGCAACCCCTATGGTTCAGCAGGTATGTTATAGTATTATGTAAAATATGAAACTTAACAATGTGTGAAGTGGAGCATGTTATGGTGCAGTAGGGATTTTGTGTGAAGTGTATGTTACTCTTAAATAGATAAACATTCTTTGAAGGAGGCCTATGCTCTTTATTTGTTATTAAACAATGTTCTCTTTTAATATGATGTGTGATTGGCTTTCAATTCAAAATTGGCTTGCTGTCAAACTCAAATCAAGGCAAGTTATGATGTGTATTTACAAAGTAATACTAATACTCGAGTCCTGGCTAATTTAAGTTGCATTTTATAGATTTAGAACTTACTAGTTTAGTATTATCATATGAAATGATGGATGAAAAATGTCTCAACCGGAGTGCTGAAAATTCCCATGACTTTGAGGTGAAAAATTCAAGGTACGCCATAAGTATGTTTATTTCCTCTCCTCACACACACACACACAAAAGCCAATCACACACTCTCCATGATAGCTTCTTAAGGTTGTCAGATACATCCCTTAACAAAGCACACTTCTTAAACTAATGGTGCTCTCTTATCCTCACATATAGATATATAAGTTTGTGTGATTTCAAGAGTTTGTCTCAAAACCCCATTTTGTGACAAGATATGACATAGTCCGTCTTGATTATGAGTTTTGTATTGTAAAATTTTGTATTTTAGTTACTATCGTTAAAGTGGATAAATTTAGTTGTTGTTAAGTTCTGTTACCGTTAATAGTTCTGGTATTATTAAAGTGGATAAATTCAGTTTTTAAGCTCGACTATTGTTAAAGTGGATAAATTCAGTTGCAGTTTATAAGTTTTGTATTGTAAAATCTAATTATGGTGTTCTTGTTTATCATTAGAGTGGATAAGTTTTCATTGGACTGATTGTATTGCATACTTTCTTGTCTAATAAGTTTTCAAAATTAGGAACTAGCTAGTTTAACTTGTTAAAAAAGGAGAGTGAGACAACAATCAATGCACAACAAGTAAAGGAAATGATACATTGTCAACAGGCTTGTCATATTAATCAAACATATTTTCTTGCATTTTGGTTATTCTTTTATTTCCTGGTATGTGAACTAAGCCTTAGAAATGAGTATGACATGGTTTTGATTAAAAACTAGGATAAACTATGGATAATTAGCAAATGCTTCCGTAAAACCAGACAGCAGGGTTGATCTAAAATAAATCAATTGAGAAAATTGGTTCATCATTGGTTTTCTGAAGAAGGACAAGTAAGTCAAATTGAAATACATTCTTTCATATCATGAACAATATTTTAACTTTGGTTTCTTCTCTTGAATAATATTGTGTTGTATCAAATGTAGAAAATAAGTAAAATTAATAGAGAGAATCGTGCAAAGTTTGAAGATGTTCATTGTATGGGTATATTCATCTTCACCCTAAAGTTTGACAATTAGTGAATGTGCTACCTATCCACCAAAGTATTTTGCAAAGGTATATTCATCTTCACTTCAGCTTTAGGAAAAATGCTTCTTTTAAGTTTTTATGTGATGGCCATAGTTTGTGTTTTCGAGGTATCCGAGTGCATGTGCAAATCAGGATATTAATAAGTGTAAAGCTCTAATTTTGGACAAGTGACTGGAATTAATAGGAAGTAAAAATTGCTTGGCTTAAAGATGATATATGAAACAATCATTGATTTTGCTGATTTTAGCTTTATGTATGAGAGGATTATTTTTTGCATAATTCAATGATAATTTTCTAACATAAGTGCTTAACTATGTTGTCAAACTGAATTAACTATGTTATTGCAGAAGTGCTTAATTATAAGTGTTAAGAAGCATGTAATATTTTCATGCTAAAGTTATTTGATTAGGTTATGTAATCCATAAAGAAACAACTAGCTTGTAATATATTGTTAATTATATTGTTCTGTCTTAAATTACAGATTCATTATGCACTGCATGTACATGTAACCTTTGAGAGTTTTGAGTTTGGTCTTATTCTCGAACTTCCGAAAGTCTATTGGTGGCGTGGAGAGAGTCCCTTGGCGATGAAAGATGCGTATAGGCCAGGTGCGTTTTGAGATTGATCCTGCTGGAGCCTTCAATCGGGTTCATGTAGGCTGGAAAGGGACTGCGACGGTATCTTTAAATCACCAGTTGTTATTTTCTGTTGCAGGAGTCCTACTATGCCTTTTATTGGTTTAGCATCATTAATTAATTATAATGTATTTAGAAGAGGTTATAGTCTTGTCTTCTTTTATGCATCAGTAGAAGTCTTGTTTAATGGTTATGATGCAGCAAAACTATATCCTTTTATCAGCTGCTTGTGGAACTTTTGTTTGTTAGATTAATATTAGTGCTCAGTTTTGCTTCAGGAGCAGTGGCTGTCATCAGGAGTTTTTGCTTTTATTTCCTTTAGTCTTGGTGTTTGATTCATGTTAGCTTAGCTTAGATCCTCCAATTCATGTTTGATTCATGAGTTTTTGCTGCTTGTGGAATATTCATAATCGATTTGCTGGAGAAGATGTGAATGACAAAACGAGCTGCAAGACAAGTATATTTTATTTTACTCTTCGAGTTCATATTTCAAATATTATGAAAACATCAATTAAATTGAGTTTATAATTTCATCTCTTTTATTTTCTATAGGTTACAGATGCTTCTAATGCCCCCGACCAAACGGATTCTCCAAGTCCATACACCGACGAAGATTGAAGAGAGAGATGGCTTAGAAGTAATCGGTGGTTCTCTAAGTTATTTGGTGCAATTTCATTTTGGGAGATTTAGCTAGGTGACATTGTTTTGGTGTTTTAAATGTACATTGTTAGCAAGATGACATTGTTTGGATGTTTTAATGTACTCCGTAGTTTGAGATGTTTGAAACACTTATTAATTTCTTAATATAATTGAAATTATCTTTTATATTTTATAGTGGATTTGGTGTGTTGAAAATATGCATATTGGCAAATTATTATTATTATAAAAGATGTACAATCTGCCAAAAAAACAGCAAAAAAAAAAAACCCAAACCTATACCAACGGACACGTCTGTGGGTAAATTGATTTACAGTAGTTGTTAATGTCAGTGGGTATAGCTCGAAGATTTTCACCAACGCCAAAATATGTTGTAGCTATAGGCTATTGTGACGGAAAATTTCCGTTGGTATAGCGAAATAAAGTGGACGGAAGAAAATGTCCGTGGGTATAGGTTTTACGGCCTATACCCACGGTTTTTGGACCTTTACCCACGGAATTTGGCCGTTGCTATATGTCAAGTTTCTTGCCGTGACTCTTTATTCTTTCAATTCTTCGATTTACATTTCTCATATTTTTAATAAAGACTAATTTTTTAAATGAACTCATCATTTTTCTTTTTTATACAATACTAATTATATTTTTTAATTTGTATAATATAGTTAAAATGACTTATATATATTATATATATTATAGAATGGAAAGACATACGTCCTCATGAGCCTAGCTCAATTGGTAAAGGACATTGCATATTTGTGCAGGGACCGGGGTTCGAACCCGGGATGCCCACTTATTCACCTTTAAGGGGTGAATTTATCGCCGTTAGACTACCTGACAAAAAAAAAAAAAAAAGAATGGAAAGACATGCTCTCAGCCACTGGCAAATTTTACCGCCACTTGTTAAATTAGAGCGGACAATTAATCAGAAAATTTTACCGCCACTTTTTTGAGTACTACTAGTACTCTTGACTTGTACATCAACTTTATTTTTATTATATATATTTGCCGTTAAAAAAAGTTAGAGATATGGAGAAAACTATAAAAGGATAATTAATCAATTTCATGCTATTCTTCTTTACGCGGCTTTCAATTCATCAAAATATATTTCTGATTAAAATATAAAAATTTCATCATAATTATTATATTTTGATTTTCCTTAATAAGTACTCCCTCCGTTCCTTTTTAAGTGTCCGTTTTAAATAGTAACACCAAATTAAGAAACTGTATTTTTACACATTATCTTCCTATTATACCCTATTTTAATTCACCAATAAAATCCTATTTTTTTGCATACACTTTCTCTTTCCAATAAATTTAATATATTATGCACACAAAAAAAAATTAATATGTTATGTACCCAAAAAAAGATTTAGTTTTCCAAATATATAGCATTAATTAGTTTTATTGAAAAAGATATGAGTAATTGATAAAGGGTATAACTGACAAATCGTACCATTAAAATATCAAATGGACAGTTAAATAGAAACGCTAAATTCTATGTTTTTGGACACTTAAAAAGGAACGGAGGGAGTATTTTTTTTTCTTCTTATAATTGGAATGGAAGGAGAATTTGACAGGAAAAGATTTCCTGCGGTTAGAGCAAGATGCTGTAATCAATCACATCCGTCCAATTTAAAATCGGCGGCTAAAATTGTTTTGATATTAAAAATACAATTTTTAATTATATCCGTTCAATGATCTAGATTAAAAACTGCGTGAAACAATTACAACTAAAAATTTGGATTCGTATTTGACTAATCTTCAAACAATTAATTTTCATAACATCATTTCCACATATAATTATGAATGGATCATAAGAAAATTACAACTAATCAAACTTGTGCCCATAAATTTAAAGTTTGAGAATTTTTTTTTTCTTTTTTGGTGATATGATATTGGTACGAAGCTTCAACCCCTAACTATATGTTTAAAAAGACCAAAACTCTTACTAGAGTATTTAGACCAATCTTAACTCTAAAAATTTATACATAAATATCTATTTTATTTTTTTGAAGAAGCAAAATTAGACTGCAAATATTAATAAAAAAAATTCCCTCAGCACAAGACGTGTCGAAAATATCACAAAATATTACAAAGAGATAAGATTATACATAAATATCTATTAAACTCTAGAGATAAGATTTTTTGGATATATAATGATACGATTTTTTGATTCACTAGAGATAAGATTTTTTTTTTGTAAAAAAAAATGATAAATTTTTTGTAGTCTCTTGTGTGTTTTTTTTATTAGCATGTTATTGGTACGAAATTTCCATTACCATTATTAATGACTAATCTTCGTCGGATAACCTGTGGGGCACACAAGATGGGTTTTTCTTTCTCAACCAAATTTTCTCTATATACATGAGACAGAAATCGAACTTCTGACCATATGCTTAAGAGGACCAAATCTCTTACCACTTAAACCAATTTATTATTGATCTCTTATGTGTTTACTTATGTAGGTGATGTAAATATTTTATTTTGTATACATTAGCTATACATGCTTAGAATTTTATGTATGTACGAAGTAGTTATTCTTTGAATTATTACTCAACAAGAAGAGTAAAGATATTCAACGATGAATTATTAATTTAAATAGTAAGTGATTTGAGCCTCTTAAATAATTAAAAGTTTGATATCCGATTTTTATTTATATAAAATAATTGGTTGGAATTATGAACCCAAATGATTGATGAGTTTTCTTTAAGACGAATTATTTGAAAAAATTCGAGTTCAACACCTTTCATTAGGAACAAGAGTTTTGACAAAAAAAAAAGTTCAAAGGATTAAATCCACTTTATATACCCTACAGATAAATTTGGATCCAAATTCGACCGGCTACATCTTCGGTTTGTTCGGGTGTCAGACTATGCGGGTCGCGGATTGAAACTTTGTTTACATCTAAAACTCTGTCATCCAAAAATATCTAATTTTCATGAAAAAACAAAGAGTGTGAGGCGCAATTACTTTTTTTAAATATGTAGATCTAAAGACAATAATATATATATATTACCTTAACATGTGTCCAACACATGTTAATATACTCCAAAATTAATTTGCATCTTAATGGTTGCTCAATCGGTTTTGGCTACTGGATAGAATTTAAGAGACCCGTACACATATATAAGCAACCATTCATGGTCGATTTTTCCAATTGTAGATCTAAGACTCAACTCACACCTAACGAGATACTTCAATATAATATATTGTCGATTATATCAATTTCAAGTTGGGTCGTGTGTCCGTACTCAACCCTAGCTATTTTGAGCCACCGGCAAATTTCATTGCCACTTGTTAAGTTAGCGCAGACACAATTAATTAATCAGTGAAACAATTAATCAGAAATATATATGGGGGAAACCAAAAAGAGATAATTCATCAATTTCATGCTATTCTTGTTTGTACATTTTTCAATTCATCAAAATATATTTGACTACTTTTCAAACAATTAACTTTCATCACATCATTTCCACATATATAATTATGAACAGATCATCAGAAGAAAATTACAACTAATCAAAACTGTGTCCATAAACTTAAAGTTTAACAGAAATTTACTCTAAAAATTTATACATAAATATCTATTAAACTCTATCTAGCAAATACAATTTGTGCTTTTTCTCTCTTTCTTTCCTTTCTTAGTCTACCCTTATTTTCCAAAATAGTTTCAAGCTTTGGAGACCAAACCTGATCCTTAGATTTCACAAGCATTTCATAATGTTTTTTCAACTCAGGAGTACTACAAAGAAAACTACTTTTACTACTAAGACAACAATCATTTCCTCTATCTCCATTAACAAGTCTTGTGATGAACTCTGGCATAACCTTTATCAACACTTTTCCTTCTGAATCCTTCAAATACTCAAAAGGGCACTCTCCAAATTTGATTGTTGATGACTTGTTACTATCACTATTATTTTGTGATTTCAATGATAAGAGTGATGAAACTGAAAGTGTTTTGCATGAAAAAAGATCAATAGGTAGAACAAAATAGGCTTCTCCGGGGACGAGTTCGTCGTCCAAGGATAAACTAGGGATCGCGTGTCCGATAAAGAACGAGTCTGCATGGCAAATCATTGTCTCCGGGAACTCAAACAAGATCTCGCCGGCGGTTAACTCGCTGTCTATAGATCTCGTGGTGCCTTGCCAAAAAATAAGCTTAGCTGACGTGGACGACAACAAAGACGACGACGAAGATGATGATGATAATTTTCTATTTTGAGGATGAAAACATGGAGTCACTACTGAATTTCCCATTAATTATTTTTTGAAGAAAAAAAACCAAGAGAAATATTTTTTGAGAGGGTTGAGTTGTTAATGGTTTTTGAGAATGAAAAAGAAAATTTGATTTTTTATATATGAAGAGATGATAAGATGAGAGACATTTTTTGACTTGGATAAAGTCTAGGGTTGGTGTTTTTTTCATATAATAGGGTCGGTGTGGTCTTTAGTCAACCATGCCGGCTTTGAACATATTTTGAGCTCTATTTGGTACACTCGTGTGTTAGACTTGAAAATATAAACCAATAGGAAAACACAAAGTTAATTATGACCATGACATTCTATTGTTATAATATTCAAACTTTATATAATAAATTAAAATGTGCTCAATTATTATACTTCCTTTGATGTTTACGTTAGGGGTATATTCCTATGGTTTTTATCGATGAATTTTATGGCCGAAATTGAAGGTTCTAAATCAAGAAAAAACAACGCCTTCTCGATTCATATATGCGTCCAATGGGAAAAGACAAATTTTATTTTCGATATATTTTGTGATATTGCCTCTCCTAAATTATTTCAACAAAAAAATAATTTATTTTGTTCTATAAATAATTACCAAAATTTTTTTGGAAGAGCCGAGAATTTTCCATTTTTTCATGTAAGTTTAGTCAATAAACTACTAGACCAAACCAAAAAATCCATTTTTTTGTCATAAATGAAAAAAAAATCAACTTATACTCTATTTAATCTTGTTGTTCAATTTTTATTTTTGGGTACAAAAAAATTTATCTTTTTAAAAATTTATTTTTTCTTACTTTTGTGAAATTGAATACATATTACATTTTATTATCTAGAATACATATTACATTTAAATTCCACTTTCTCCACAATTAATGAAAGTTATATTTTGCATTTTTCGCAAAACTTATTCTAAGAAAAAGACACAAAAAATGTATTTCAATATATATTTTGGTTTTTTTTTTGCACTAAGTATGAATTGATTTTATTTTATTTTTGTAATGGAGAGTGTAACATTTTGAATATATATGGGATATTAATCAAAAACTTAACTACTTGAATTAAGAAGATTTAATTTATTTCTAAATCTATTGTTTAAAAATGGAGAAAGATAAATTATTATTAACAATTGTGGCATTAATCTTTATTTTACAACTGGTATAAATAATTGGTATTAATGTTTATATTGATGCAATACAAATTCATAATCGCTAAAAATAAAAATGATAAATCTGCGAACAAACTCATAACATCCATGTTAATAACATAAAACGATAGATTGCATATACATATAAATATAACTATATAGAAGTGTCTGGAATATCCATGCCTCTGGATCTATAGCGTTGATGACACCAAAGTCGACATTGATTGCATCTGCACTAGATTGGATCTACTCATTCGACCTGAAACAAATGAACACTGCACAAAGACGGGAAAATAAATACACCCCGCAAAGACGGGACAACCAAACACACCGTACGAAGACGGGAAGTCAAAACAAACAAATATGTGAAAATCACACTTATTTATTATAACGAGAAAGAAAAACAATTTGGATGGATGATTTTAGGTCAAAACTGACCTATCATCACCCCTCTTCAATAGACTAAGAAGAAGAAAAAAATAGTGACGGCTAATATTGGAAGAGAAGAAAAAAGAGGAGAGGAGAAGAGTAAAATAAAATATTAAAAAAATTTAAATATAGTATTAGAAAATTCTTAAGATACTCTAACTTTTAATATCATAATTGTGTTAAATAGATTTCCGTCAAAAATTGTTTTAAGTGTATGTTTGGTTCTGCGGTGACGAGAATTGATTTTGATAGAATTGATTCTGTAAAATTGATTCTGACCAAAATTGATTTTAAGTTAAAGTGGTTTATGTTTGGATATATTCATGTAAAAGTGAGTTGAACAAAAATTTTGAGTGTAAAAATCAATTCTAGAATCAGAAGCTACGATTTCTAGCTTCAAGTAGAATCAATTCTGGAGGCAGAATCAATTCTACTTTTGAGAAACCAAACAAGTCAGAATCAATTCTACATATCCAGAATCAATTCTGGCTGCTCCAGAAGTGGAACCAAACATACATAGATTGTAGACTACCTTGTGCCAAAAGAATAATTTCATTTTGGATATTTTATGGTACTAACATTTTGGATATATTTTGTTCATTCAAAAAATTCTACATCTTTTTTATTTCTTTTTTAAATAACACTTTTTTAAAAATCTATTTAGAGTTTAATAGTCTTTTTTATAAGATTTTCCTTTTTTTGGTCAAGTTTATTTATTTTTATTTTTTTTACTAAATTTTCGTCAAGTTTATAAGATTTCCTTTAATAACAAAGATACTCATGGACAAAAAAAAAAAGAAGAAAGTCCAAAGATGCTAGCACATTGTAGTATCTGTTTGTGCGATATACACCACATACAGCTTTTAAGGATAAAAAAGGATATCATTGTACATGTCAAACCATGCCATCACTTATTGGCTTTCAAATTAATGAAGGCCATACAAATAAACGTTAAAGAATAGCATCAATTCATAAAATTGATTGCCTTTGAAAGTAAATAAAAATCTTTTGGAGAGCAAGTCATCAATATAAAAGAAAGGAAAAATGTGTTTTTCGTTCTTGTAATATGGTGAATTTAGGTTTTAGTTCCTGAAAAAAAAAAATACTTTTTTTGTTTTAGGTTTCCCGCACAGCTCAATGATGGAAGGTGGTGCGTTAATTTAAATTTTTTTCAGCGGCTGTTTTCGGTACAGTGGCGCCGTTTTGATGGTGCTTGTGGTTGTTTGGTAGTTGTTGGTGTGGAGATGGGATGTTGGTTGGTGGCGGTTGCGAGTTGGGGTTGGAGATGGCGGAGCCGCCAGCTTGTTTTGGCTCCGGTGGTAGTTTTGATACCGTGGAGGTGGTGATGTGATGTGGTGGTGCCGTTTGGATCTGGCGATACTGGTGTATGGTTGATGCCGTGTGTGAGTAGTTTTTCTACGATATCTGATTATCTGATCGTTTTTCAAATATGTTGAGATTTGCAGGTTTCTTTTTTAGTCTCTGTTGGTGCCTAAATCTATTGAGATTTGCATGTTTCGTGTGTATCTGGTTGACCTATACCGCGTCAGTGTTGATTATTTTGGAGATGGTCTGCGAGTTGAGACTTATCTGCCTAGGTTTTCATTCTACCGTTGGCCCATCAACTTTTGGCTCATGATGCTTTTTGAATTATGATGGGCCGATCACTTTTGAATCGAGCTCGGGAGTTAGTGTCTAGTGGCGTCTTTATCGGTTGGGTTAATGTCTTCTCTGGTGGTATAAAAGTTGAGGAATGTCTTTCTAAGAATGAAATTAGAAGTGGACCTCTATTAGATGGTGTCTATTTTGGTATTTTCATTGGCGTTCCGCTAATATATGGTGTCTTTGTTTTGTAGCCCTTCTTTTACCGGTTTCTGTTCATCTACTGCAGAGACCTGATTTTTATTAATAATATATTTACCGTTTAAAAAAAGAAATTTCTTTCATTTTAGTCATTATTCAGACATGTCAACATAAACGATATGCATTTGATGATGTGTAATCTATCACGTGTGTAAGGAATGATGATTTGACACATTTTTTGGATAAAGTGTGTTTTTCGTCCCTGAAATCTGGGCAAATTTGGATTTTAATCCCTAAAAATATTCATTCATATTGCCCCTGTAAAATTATATTCTTATTGTTTTAATCCATCATTTTGACACATCAGACAAAAAAGCCGGCATCATGTGTATATGCTTACTGAACTACTACGATGTTTACTTTTAACGCCAACCTAACATTTGTTTTTTCATGACTCAATAAGTTTTTTTAAAGAAAAACAAAATTGACAAGGGACCAAAATCATACATAAATTAAAATAGAAATTAAATGTTAATATAAAAAATTAAATATTTTTCATCTCTTCAACGCCATATTCATCTTCTTCTTTTCAACACCATCTTCATCTTCTATATCCTTCTTAAACTACAAATTTAGAAAGTAGAATAGTGAAAAGTCAACAAGATGAGAGAACAATTTATCAAATTTCTTCAAGTCCTCCTTCTTCATACCCTTTTTGCAAAATAAAAAAGGCTAAATATGTTTGTGGTTCTACAAAATACTAACCTTCTAAGTTAAGTTCATATTTAATTTTTATTAGTCCCTAGAAAATTATCATACACTCGGTTTATTTTTTTTAAACGGCTAAATTTTATTAAAAAACAACTCCTCCACAAGAAGTGAAAGGAATTGTCGTGGAAACATACAAACAAAAGGCAACGTGATATAACACAATTACCAACACCAAATCAAACACCCCAAACCACCCATACACCAATATTGATTCGCTAAACCCCCAGAGAAAACTCCAAACCCCTATCCGACCCTAGGAGACACCCCTTGGCTCTAACTTCCGAACTCGAATTAAAATTACTCGGCCCATCAGATCCGGAGAGTAGCCCCAGAAGTCAGAGGTTGAGGGACTCCGGTAGTCATAGAATCGACAGTCAACACCTGATGCAGAGGAATCAACCAGATACCAGAGACCTGCAAGTCTCAACAGACTTGAACACCCCTCAGCGACTCCAAGAGTTCTGCAAATCTCACCAGATTTGAAAATGGTCAGAGACTCTTGTATCAGAGAGAATCCACACCCACTCGGCCTTAACCATCCAACACCACTCCCACATCAATTCGTCCTGGAGGTACGATAAAGCAACATCATCCATCAACACAGAGAGTCTACGTACCTCACCCTTTCAGGCGCGACAGGAACCCAAAACCGCCACCACCTCTCATCACTATCACCCACCACCACCACATCCAAAACAACTTCACACCATCACCACGACAGCAACCCAAAACCACTCTTGCTGCCCATTCCTCCAGACACCACCACCTCCCCATCACCCAAGTACCATCGGATCCGAAACACCTCAAACACCTCAAAACACCCAAACAGCCACGGCAACCCAGAGCCACAACCACCGCTGCCGGAGCAGCGACCACCCCTTCCATAACCCCTCCCCGGCGAAACAGCAAAGCTGCCGGCGCTTCACCCTAACAACAGGAACCACCAACCAAGATCGGCATCACCAAAACCACGACAAAGCAAACCAGAACTCGCCGGAAGCAGAACTGACCCCGAACTAGAGCATGAACAGGTGGGTTGTTGCAACGACACCTCTCCACCGACATCATAACCAAAACGAAAAAACAAAAACGAACAAAGCAAGAACAAGAAAAGAACATAACAGACTAGAAATGAAAAAAAGATCCAGATCTAAAAACGAACCAACGAATCAGGACATAGAACGAAAAACAAAACGGAAACCGAACACAGAAGAAAAAGAAACAAACGGAAACAGAACAGAGCGAAGAAGAAGAAACAAACAGATACAGAACATAGCGAAGAAGAAGAACCAAACAGAAACAGAGAAGACACAAACGAAAAAACAGGAAGAAGAAAAAAAAAAGACAGAAACGCAGTGGTGCAGAGTGAAGCTCTCATCGCACCACCGATCTCAGCAGTTACATAGTGCCGGTTGGGTTTTTGGATCAGTGGAGGGGGTGGCGGCGGTTCTTAGGTTTAGACAAAGTATAGAGAGAAGGCAGAACTTTTTACACGGTCTCCACACTCGGTTTATGTCCCTACTGTTAAGACAAGGTGTATTTATAAATGATTTTTTTTCGCAAGTATGTTTAGAACATCATAAAAAGTTACTCCAGAAAAAATGAACTCAAAATTTGATTTATAGTCATGATTTTCTTTACTTTTATCTTGAACTTTTCCTTTAAAAAATTCATATGTAATTCTTACTATATTAAAATTTTCTAAATTTTAATAAATAAACTTTATATGATATTTTACACATGCCTATAAAAAATCATTAAAAAATTTACGAATCTACTAATAATTAAACAAATTTAGTTTTTTTAGGGACCAAAATATGTGCAAATGTTTTTTATAGAGACTAAAAATATAATAAAAATTAAGTAAAAATTAATTAACTTATAAACTCTCCATTTTACATGGACCAAAATCATATTTTACTGATGAAAATCTATCTAATCCACAAATACAAACAGAAAGAATAAAAACCTCAAACTTCTCTATCGTTTCTAAGAACCTAACACCCTTTTATGTCTCCTAATCTCTCACTAATTTAAAAAAGTAACTCTACTACATTGAAAGAAAACCTGATCTCCAAATCTAAATGAAGGTTGCAAGAGGGATTGAGGAGACAAAACAATATTCTACGACGGCAATGCCACCAATATTAGAAGAAATGGCGTGGTGTTGATGGTGTTATTTAGATGGAGTTTGGAAAATTGTTTTCGAGTGATGGTGATTATTTAAGATGGAGATTGAGATGGTGTGTGAGAGATAAATTGTGATGATAAATTATTCTCTCATTGTCTCGAGTTTTTATTATTTTTCTTCTTTCTTAATTTGTAGTTTAAGAAGGATGAAGATGGTCTTTATGATTTTGGTCTTTTGTCAATTTTGTTTTTCTTTTCAAAAAATATTTTGAGTTAAAAAATGAAAGGATGAAGATGGTCTTTATGATTTTTGTGTAACATGTTTGAATGAATGACTAAAATGAAAGGAATATGATATTATAGGGACAAAATGAAAGGATTTTTGTGTGTCAAAAAAAAATGAAAGAATTTTTTTAAAGACTAAAATCTAAATTCTACTATATTACACGGACAAAAAATATATATTGCTCTAAAAAAATCGTTTGAAGATGGTGAAAATATCTTAATGAAATAATAAAAATATCAAATCACCAATAATCCACCCATTGGTTTTTTGTTTTGTTTTTTGGTATTATGATTTTAAAAAAACTTTTTCATCTATGTAAGATAAATAAGATTGAGCATGAACAATTGCGTAGTGGTGGTGCTTGCTTCCCACAATATACTATACTAATGGTTTGTAGTCTTGAACTCTATCTCACACAACATTGCATGGTTGGTCTTCTAGGGTGTAGTCTAAAAGCTCGTGTGTCATTCCAAATTTCCAATATAGGGTGTGTTTGGTAAGTCCAATAAGCTTGCTTATAGCTTATTGGATTAGCTTATAAGCTTGTTTTAAAAAAATAGATGTGTTTGGTAAAAAGCTTTTCTCATTAGCTTATAGCTTTTTTTGAGATGCTATTTCAAGTAGCGTTTGAGCTTATAGCTTATAGCTTTTTATAGTTATTTCCATTTTTAACCTTTAATTTTATTATTTTTTATAAAATAAAAAATTATCCACTAAAGAGAATAACTACCCACTACATGTCCTTTTATGTAATTTTATATTTATTAACCACTTTAAAAGCTAATTTTACCAAACACTTTAATTTCAATCAGCTAACTTTTCAGCTATCAGCTAGCTTATCAGCTATAAGCTAGCTTATAGCTTAATTTTACCAAACAGACAACCTTCATATTTATATAAGTGAGTCTATCAAAAGTATATATATGACCGCATGTTTCGCTATATATGTAGTACACACACATGATATCATATATATATATATATATATATATATATATATATGCTCTAAACATATGTTGGTTGGGGTTAATATTCCTGATTCCTGGTTAGGAGAAGTTGCATTTGTTCTGTGCTGTAGAGTGGGGAAGATTTCTTTCCTTTATCTGATCCGAGACGTTTGATTTTTTGGGAACCGGTGGTGGCTCGGTTGAAGAATAGATTGTCTGGGTGGAAAAGTCCTTTCCTTTCTTTTGGTGGTCGTTTGGTTCTGCTAAAGTCAGTCTTGACCTCTCTTTTGGTGGTCGTTTGGAAGACACTAGGAAAATCTCTTGGGTTTCCTGGAAATCTATTTGCTTGCGATAGGAGTATGGAGGTTTTGGGGTCAGGCGGTTGAGGGAGTTTAACTTGACTCTTTTAGGTAAATGGTATTGGAGGATGCTAGTGGACAGATAGGGCTTGTGGTTTAGAGTGTTGGTAGCCCGGTACGGGGTGGAGGGAGATAGGCTCCGAGATGGAGGGCATAGAGGGTCTTCGTGGTGGAGGAAGATAATGCGTATTACGGAGGGAGGTGAGCTACGAGGCAGATGGTTTGAGGAGCATGTGTCGAGGAGGGTGGGGGACGGGTCAGATACTTTTTTCTGGACCGATCTCTAGGTGGCTGGGATTCCCCTGTGTGAGCGGTTTGGTCGCCTGTTTGACTTAGCAGAGACCAAACGGTGTACGGTGGTCGAGATGTTCTCGTTAGGGTGGGGAGCGGATGGGGAGGCCTGTGGGTGGCAGAGGCAGTTGAGGGGGTGAGAGGAGGAGGAGCTAATGGAGTGTTAGTCTTTACTTCTTACTCTTTCCTTGCAGGATCAGTCTTCAGATAGGTGGCAGTGGCAGCCTGACCCTGATGGAGGCTACACTGTCTGGGGAGCATATCAGCTTTTGACCTCTCAGGCTTCGGCTTCCATGGATGACGTGGAAAAACTCATTTGGCACCCTCAGGTTCCGTTGAAGGTCTCCATCTTCGCGTGGCGTCTATTGCGTGACCGGTTGCCCACAAAAGCCACCCTGGTCACTCGAGGCATCTTATCTACTGCAGCACAGCTTTGTGTTTCTGGTTGTGGAGAGGCGGAGTCAGCTCATCATTTATTCATCTTCTGTGGGACTTTTGGTTCTCTTTGGACATTAGTGCGTTCGTAAATTGACATCCCGGTGGTGGATTACACTTCTTTACGCGATCAGTTTGTCCAGTTTACAAATTCAACAGGTGGTTCTCGGGCACGTCGCTCCTTTTTGCAGCTCATTTGGCTTGCTTGCGTTTGGGTTGTGTGGACGGAGAGAAATCACAGGTTGTTCTGAGGCTCAGCAAGCACTACTCATCAGTTGTTGGACAAAATCAAGCTCTTTTCATTTAGGTGGTTGAAAGCGACGAGTGCTACTTTAGCTTCTAACTGTCATAGCTGGTGGTCTAGTCCTTTGCTCTGTTTGGGTTTTGTATGAACTGTTTTGTTTAACCTTTTGTAACATTGTGACTCTTTGTAACTGTTGGTAGTCTACCTTGGCACATCTTGTGTTAGGGAGACTATATTTTCTCTCTCTCTCTCTCTATATATATATATCTCATGTTGGCTTGTTCCAAAAAAAATTATTATTATTTTTTTTTAATAACAAAGTTTATTTATTTTTAGCATCACCGAAATCATGATATAAGTTGTTATTACCCTATGAACCTATTTTAGATTTCCAATCAATAGGTTGTGACTCCCAACACATTTTATATACAAAATTTGGAATATCTCAATTTTTTTATGAATACAGTGCCTATCCCTATCCCTTAAAATAAATGACCTAAATAAAATAAAAATTTGTCACAAATCATTTAACTTACTCAACTTTTAATGCAATATTTCACAATTATATTCTCTAACTATTACTTCTTTCACAACTCTTAAATAAGTCATCAATATTTTTTTAAGAAAAACTAAATAAAACTCACGTTAGTTGGTTCAGTGGTAATTGACATTGAATTTGGTAGAAATGATCATGGTTTGATCCCCGCAACTGCAATCGGGAGGAGACTGGAACCACTTAATGTCAGAGCTGACCCCTAAATCAGATTCAACTTGTGGTGAAAATCAAAAAAATAATATGTGACGGAGGGAGAATGACAAAATTTTGACTTTCTTTTTCAATTATTTTGGATCCTTAACTTAGCACACATGTCAAGGATCAACAAAATAATAAATATTTATTGTAAAAGTTAATATTTACATTTTTGAGAAATTGAATAGACATTTTTTCTTGAAATAATCCTAAATCTACTCAAATATTTCTTTGAAATGTTGATTGATTGGGTTTTCAAGTGAGACAAAATACTTTTAAATACAACCGTCCATCAAGGTTAAAAGAGTAAAAAGACATAAACTATTATTTAAATATTTTTTTATTGATGCTTAATTTTCTTTCTTTTTAAATTTTTTGATTAATGCTTAATTTTTGTTGTGAAGTTGATTAATGTTTAATTGTCTTTCCTAATTTCCTTTTCTTCCACAGTTGTCCATTCTGAAAAAAAATAAAAAATAACACACAGATAAATGTAAATCCGATTCAAATATTAAAATAAAAAATTGATTTGTTTTTTCAATTACAAATTGATACAGAACGTAAAATTTGATTAAAGCAAGAACCAAATGAATGCAGAGAGAACAATTGGGTTTCGTTTTTCTGAGAAAACAGTGAAAAAGTTTGCACCTTTATTACCACTAAAACTTGTTCAAAACAAAGAGAATCACCAGAGTTTCTCACACCAATGGAAGGTATTTTGTGAACAGAAATTTGGGTTTTTCATGTTATGCTTTTTTTTTCTTCTTTGTTCTCTCATGATTGATTCAAGTTATGCATTATTTGCAACAAGAATTTGGTTGATTTGTTGTCATAATTTGAATTTGAATTTGAATTTTTTATGTGTTAAAATATGGCTTAAATATCATTTTCGTCCCTGTAAGTTCATAAATTTTTGGTTTTAGTCCCTGTATCTTTTTTTTGTTGCAAATTAGTCCCTGCATGTGCAAATCTTTTTGATTTTAGTCCCTAAAACCAAAATATTTGAACATACAGGGACTAATTTGCAACAAAAAATGATACCGGGACTAAAACAAAAAAATCACAAACTTACAAGGACGAAAATGATGATTAAGCCTTAAAATATTTACCTCTTAGTAAAGTTTAATGGTTTGCTTTGTTAATGTCATACAATGATGCATAAGGCTTGGATCAACTTTTTGTGTGTTGCACAATGAAGTACGGATACTCATCGGATTTGGCGTATCCTGGTGTCAGAAGGTGTGACCTGGCGTAGGACAAGCGTCAGTGTCCGAAACGGACAATGATACCTATAATTCTATTGAATTATGTCATTTTCTCAAATTATTATCGGTGTTTGACGTGTCCGGTGTCCGTATCTGTGTTTCATAGGTTGTTGTTGCATTCTGTGTTTTTTCGCAAAGTAATGGTAATTTTGAGCTTTTTAAAGGTGTGGTTAAAGTTTGTGTTTGTCATTTTTTTGGCCAAATGCATCCAGAAATCCTTTTAAGTTTCACGCTTGTAAGTTGTAACAGTCAGGTCTCTTATGTTTATGCACAAAGTTTTTCTTGGTAGCTAAGGATTAAATTATTTGCTACATGTTCTTAGTTGTCTTGTTAAACAATTTCTCAAGCACTTTAGATTATTAATGCAGGATCTATCTCATCGAACAAGGTTTTAGTTATGCAAGCTTCTTTTGAAACATTTTCTGCTGTGAAATCATTTTCTTATAATTAGTATTTCCCAACATTAACTTGATTCCAGTTGTTCATGCATACATCCTTTCATGTTGTTATGCATATACTGGATATCTAATTTCGCGACACTTTTCATCATTTGGATCATATGACATTAGAATTTCTTTTGATGTTTCCAAATGCATACAATTGGTAATTTCCATTCGAACACATATACTTGACTTGTACTTTTCTTTTGGTTTTCAGAACCGATTGAGTTGCAATCGGAGGACAATAAAACCTCAATGGATAAAAATAACAAAAGAAAGCTAAAAACACCGGTGCAGCTTATGGCCTTGGAAGATTTTTATAATGGTAAGAGTACTTCGTTTCATGGTTTTAAATTGTGGTTACACTTCAAAGTTCAAACCTTTATATTGCGGTCAAATGGGCCGATGCGGCCACAATATCTGTTGTGGTTGCAAATATCTCCAAAACTGTTATATTTCGGATACGGACCACAATTTAAAACTATGCTTCTTTCGTCATATGGATAGATGTTAATGTACCTTGCTAAGTGCTAGTTCTTGAGGAATTTATTTTTCGTGTTTGTTTACAGATCACAAATACCCCACAGAGGAAATGAAACTTGAACTCGCTAATGAATTAGCGCTCACAGAAAAGCAAATCTCAGGATGGTTTTGTCACAGAAGGTTAAAAGATAAGAGATTGATGAAAGGCGAAGTATGTGCCAATGGACGGCAAGACCGTTCAAGTGGCGTTGTTCAGGATCGTGGCAGTGGACGGCAGGATTCATGTGGAAGTACTAAGCATGGTGACTATAGGTATTCGGAACCCAAAGAGGTTGTGAGTCTTGGCGTCTATAATCATGAATTATCAGTTGCAGATATGAACTATGCACATAAAAACCATTATACAGAAAATGATAGTGAAACAGATAACACATCATCCGAGAGTAGCTCATCTTTGCAAGAACGATTGTTTCTTCAAGGACAGGATCCGTATGATACGGAGCCTTCAAGATATGTAACACCAAATGGATCTCGTCCACCCTTAAATCCCAAGGGATATAAACCATCAGGATATTTAAAAATGAAGGGAGAGATAGAGCATGCTGCTATAACTGCTGTAAAGAATCGGTTGGGAAGGAATTATCTGGAAGATGGTCCACTACTTAATATAGATTTTGATACGATTCCTCCGGGGGCATTTGTGTTTCAAACTGCGAATCCAGTTAATGGTAGGTTTTTACTATGTGCATCCAGTTATTCGAATATTTTAATTCCTGTTCAATTTGATTTGCAAGACTAAACTATTTTTTAATGTTATTTTCATATTTGGTAAACTCATTCGGTAAACACTGCTCTTCAGAGTTTACTAGTCAAGTCTATCGACCCTCCATGAGTAATCTTAGACTCTCGATTTTGACAACCTTGTGTGTATGTTTTGCCAGAACCATTAAATTCGAATATTGATCATTGAGATTTTTTTCCTGTCTGATCTTATGAATGTTTTGGCAGAACCATACCATGTTGCAAATCCGTCTCTTTCAAGTTTCCCTGAAGTCTCTGCTGCAAAAAGGCAACATAGTCTTAACTCTGTAAGTAGGGCATTTACCGGATTTTTAATGTTACTAGTTTTGCCAATCGCAGAAACTATCACTTTATTCAAATTCTGCTACATAGCTGTGCTATAGCGCCGCACTGTGACAACATTTTGTACTAAATAGTATATCACGGAACAATAGCGGTTTGTTCAAATTCCACTACGCTATAGCCGCCATTTAACAGTAAATGTTAGACAGGCTTACGATGAGTAATGGTTTCTTTAAAATCGGTGCTTAATTGTTAATCACTTGTGTCTTACCTTTTGTTTTTCCCTATGTATTTGCAGAAATATGATTTATATTTGAACAAATTAAGTTCCCAAGATTTACAAATGGAAGGAGGTGACTTTGGCTCCTTGCATGATTCTGATTTCCAGGATAAGAAATACCGCCAGCGTAAAAAACAAAGAACAAATATTTAGGGTCGTGCAATTCGCACCAATCATTTGCATGGCAAGAACTTATCCCTGGATTTGTACATAGACTCGACTGGGGTAGCACCTGCTTATGATAACACTAGAAATCATAGAATAGGAACTAAACATGTAGTTGAGAGGATGAGTTCTGAATCTGCATCTAGTCCTAGTGATACCGAAGAGAATAACCCGGCGGTTAAGCAGACAAATCCAGTACTACATGATTACAGTAACAGCAATGTGAAAAATGTACAAAGGATTGAATATGTAAAATCTAAACCTTCAAATTCAATACGTAATTCTCGAATTTACGAGGATACTGGAGGAAGAGGGCTTTCTGAAAGAACGGTAAAGGTCTACGAATATATTTATGCTTTATCTATGTGTTTTGCATGTAATCGTCGATTTCTTTTGTTTACATATATATGACTTAACTTCCTTGGTTGGTTGCATTTTTGGTAGGAAGAAAAGTTTAATAGTGGTAGAAAGATTGAAAAACAATATCATGAGCCAGATGGAATAAGAATGCCTTCGAAAAAAACAATGGTGAGTCTTAGATGCATAACTTACCTGCATCCGTGGTATTTAATAATTTGATTTTTTAATCAGTGTTGTCAATCGTGGATCGCAGAACATAGTGGTTTGATCAAAATAAAATTCCTCTATGCAGCAACGCTATTCAATATACTAAATAGCTTATCGCAGAACAGTAATGATTTACTATAGCACTCTACCGCCACTATTTAACAGCACTCTTATATAACTATAGGATGTTTTGCTTTATGTATCCTTATCCTTTTTTAACGTTAAAACCTTAGGTTGCAAAGCGAGCGAAAGTTGATTTACTTCATCAATATGATATTAAACAAGCACATGTTGCTGAGATTGAACCAATGAAAACTCAGAGGTGACAATTTCTATCTGTTTGATTTTTACCTTTTCATGACCACATGTTAACCAGACATCTTGAAACTCCGTCATCTTATATTTCTGTCGATTACGGTGTTTCCCTTTTTTTTGTATTACCAAAAGCATTTTTATATTAATGTTTTTTTTATGACTGTTCTTGCCTCGTGAAACTAGAATAAGAGGTTCATTTATAAGCTATGGTTATTGCTATGTCATTAAAGAGGAACCTAAGTTATTATGGAAAATAAAATGTGGATACTAAAACCTTGTATAGCTTTTAGTAATAGTTATAGATAATTATACCCTTATCCTCATTATTTCTCTCTTCATTGAAGAACAAAATATATTGTGCATAGCCTTAAACGGGTCAAATTTGCAGTTCTTATTTTGATTTCTTATTTTGATTTATATAAATGCATGAATTTCAATTATGATGATGTAGATCTGCTGTGGAGATGCCATCTAGCATTAGTGAGGATGATGAAACTGCAGAAACCAGTTCCTCACTGGATTGAAAATTGATATTCATATTTTGAATGCCTATTCTTACAATGATAGACACTATTCATAGGATTTTGGCAGCGATAGTCACTATTAGGAGTCCCACATCGAGTATATCAAAGTGGGACTCCTAACAGCTATGATCCTCTCTCATCTATTGGACTAGTTTTTTGGTGGGAGAGTCTCATAAGTTGAACACTTTGATATACTCGATGTGGGACTCCTAACGGTCAGATTACTTAACTACATTTGATTTGATGTTGTGCTTTCCTATTTTGAATGCCTTTGCAACCTAAAAGGAAGCCCTACATCAGTGGTTTCCGTGTCAAAGCAACAGCTGTGGTATTTCCGTTCAGACCGAGTTGTTTTGAATCAGGCTTATCGTGGTTGCAACACAGGGAATCGAAGCCCCGTTAATGCAATGGTCTTAGACATTATTCCTATATAAAATTATATGCATAGAATTAAAATAAAATTATTTTTGAAATTGACTATTAAAGATATTCTAATAAGCACTATGGTTAAAAAGAAAATGTGATGCGGTTAAATTGAAGGCCAGGTTGTTATCTCTGTAACTATGAACGAGGAAAATAACTTGCATAATATTATTTGCTGTCTTATTTCATTTCATTAAAATCATCTTAGATTACAAAACTATAATCACAAAGTTCTTGAAATTAAAGAGAAAAAAAAAACAAATTATTCCATGCCAATTCAATAAATAAATGACAGCTCATAGAATATTCTAATGTACTGTTTGTGTGCATTTTTAAGAAGCAATGTTATTTGTATAATCAAATTGGAGACACCTTCTTGTACAACCCTCTCTTTCATACTCACATTATTTTTTTACTCTCTCATAATGTGAGTATGAGAGAGAGAGTTGTCCAAGAAGTTGTCCATTTTAATTATACAAATAACATTTCTCATTCTGAAGTTTCCGGGTACACCATAGCACATGCACATATGCCGAAGCTGAGACACTTACGTTTTGTCCAAGGGAGGAGGCACTCCCTGTCTTGACATTCAGAGTCATCCTTACAGTATATAAATTTTCCTGAATGATAAAAGAAAACATAAGAATTTAACTAAAATGGAATAAATATAGTGAAAGTATAAAGAAGAAAATTTAAAATGGGTAATAAAAAAATTGGTTACCTCGCTCAGCATTCGTTGGGGTAAGAAATAGAGAAAAAACGATAATCATAACACAAACGAACTTAATAATTTTAGCCATATTTCTCGCTTTTGCATGTAACAAATTGATTTATTTATAATTTATAAATCCCATTTTCTTACATATATCAAGTAAATAGTGTTTAGCTCTTCTAAAGTTGTAAAAAGCACTTGCCTAAACAAAATTATTATTAAATGTCTCTTAAATAATATCAAGTTTTATTTGTCCCTTCAGAAAAAATATAGTAAAAAAGTCGCATAAAATACTTATCAGTCATAAGAATTCTTTCTTCTTTTTGAATTTATCAACTTTTCATTATTTTATATATAGCCTTTCATGAAAATGTTGTATTTTTTCCTTTTATTTATTTATGTAAATAAGTACTGGAGATTACCTACTAAGTATTGTGATAAGGTAATTTTCCATTAAACCTAGGTGATCTTTGAGTGGTAGTGAGACAACTAATATTTTGCACTTTAAATTATTTCTGTTGTGGACAGAAGTTACAAAAGGAAGTCTCTCAACTTGGTGTATTGAGCAATGAAATTTAGGATTTGGTTTTTGAGCAACTATAATATTGGTGATTACAGTGGATAAACTCTTTTTGTGAGGGGGATTGGACATAACCTTATTGCAAACCAATATAAAATATTTATGTCATTCTTACTTTATATCTTTTATACTTGTCTTTAATTTCTTGTGTCTTTTTCACCTTCAAATTTAACATTTGTTATACATAGAAGATAATATTTAATTATAGAGGAACTCTTCATTTTCTTGTGTCTTTCTCACCTTCACACTTAACTTTTGTCATACATAGAAGATAATACTCGATTATAGAGGAATTGTCATTATGATATTCATGTACTCTCTTTCTTATTTCTCGACCATGTGGAAGAACGAGTATTTTTTCCCTTTAATTTTTTATTTATATAAATAATTAGGAATTAGTCTCGTGAGCTTAACTCGATTGGCAGGGACATTGCATTATATATGTAGAGGGCTGGGGTTCGAACTTCGAATCTTGATCATTACACTTATCCACCTTAAAGGTGAAATTGTTATCCACTGGACTACTTGATAAAAAAAACTAGAAATTACCAATCAAGTGCATATTGTGTACGTTAATTTTCCATTAAACCTAAGTGGTCTTTTATTTTTATTTTTCAATTATAGTAACTACTCATTAAATGTTAGTGGGACAATTAATACTTTACATGTTAATTATTTCTGTGATAGACATAAATTATAACAGATAAAACTAAAAACACACAAGAAATATATTTTTTTATTAATGGCATCACTGTAATTATTTACAACTTTGAAATGTAAAATTATTGATACTTTATATCATACTTTGCTTTTTTTCTTTTTTTAGCCATGTAACCAAAAAATAAATAAATCATACTTTGCTTTTCTTTCTTTTTGGGTAAAGTGAAGGTTCCAACATTACAATGAGATATTTTTATATGGACCCAAAAATTTGGATCTCTTTCTTGGTCATACACACACAAAAAAAAAAGTAAATGTAGAAAAACTAATAATTAAATACCAAATTTTTTTAAAAATATGATTATATAATTCATTGTATTTTGAGTGTGACCAAGTGTGATTTCTTGGTCTTATGACCATGTAAGAATATCTCCATTACAATTCTTCCAAAATGAGAAAAACACATTCTCATTTTTTGTTATTTTTTTTATAGATTTGTTATTGTTATTTTTTAAATAAAAATTATAGTTTTTTTAAAAAACTTTCACCACCTGTTTAATCTGATTCAGAGGTCAGTTTTGCCATCAAGTGACCTTTGAGATCGGTTCACCTCAAAGTGTCCTTGAATTTAAAATAAATAAGATAATAATATGTGTGTTACACCTTTGTTTATTTATTTATGTTAATCATGTAAGATATTTATGTTGATGATCAACTGACCATTTATGAACCCCCAATGTAGATACCACAATAGTTAGGTAGTAGTAATTCATTGCGGCTTAGTAGTCTCACCCTATGTTTATTTGATTTCAAATAGGCTTAGTAATTCATTGCGGCTTAGTAGTCTCACCCTCTATATATGACTTCAAAATCAATCTGATATGCTGACTTATATGATTCTGATGTATACGACTTCAGAATCAATTTGATAAATATACTATACTGGCTGATATGATTTTGATGCATATGATTTCAGAAGCAATCTTATATGCTAGCTGATATGATTCTAATATATGTGTGGCTATGCATTGAAGTGTGTGACTCCAGAATCAATTTGATTGATATGATTCTGATGTATGTACATGAATCTATCTATAATAAATTGGGAACACTTAAAACTTTAAAATAAATTGTGGGGATTGTTGGTTATTTTCATATATTAATTTATTTTAAAGTTATTTTATTATCATTATTACTATTAATAATATTTAAAGGATGTTTTTCACATGGCCGTTACTGGTTACATGCAATCAATCATAGTTAATAGATTTTATGGTTTACTAAATAATAATTCTTGGCCTTTTATTATATATAGACATATACGTAGCTTTGGGAAGGGAGGAGTATCAAATCAAATAGAGAGAATCAGTAAGAGAGTGAAGAAGAAATAGGAAATAAGTCAACTAAATGAGAGGATCAGTAAGTTCTAAGTTTTATATTAAATGAGAAAAAACCTGGGGAACATCTATGAAGGGTCATTTTATTTATGGTATTGTGTAATTATAATTATTCATTCCATCTCATACACTCCAAATTGAGAGTGAAGAAAAATAAGAGAGAATGATGGAATGAGATGGAATATATTCCATTGTGTTCCATTGAATTATATTTAAAATTTAAAAATTCAAACAATGAAATCTCATTTTCCTATTCTATTCAAATTTTAAAAATCCAAACAATGGAATATCATTTTTCTATATCATTTAAATTTTATATGTATGCATTTGTAATATTTTGAAAAATGAAAGTGGTTGAATGTAGTTGTTGTGTCGGTGTCAAGCACCAAACACTCCTTTTATCTAAGAATTTAATTTGTATGCACTGACAGTGTAAAATAATTTTACACTATCAATCAATAACAACCATGTATTCCGCCAAATCACCCCACTTTACCCCACTATCTTTATATGACGTGGAAGTTTAAATCACTCTTATTGGTTGCATGTGTAAAATAACTTTACACTGACAGTGCATAACAATTAAACTCTTTATCTAAAGTGTCAATGCTACATATTTGGTGCATTTAGGGTTTTCAATAGAATTGCAAAGGCTAAAAAGTGTGTAGAGGCAATTTAGCACGAGGATAAACGACATTTGTAATTTATCCAAACTTTTATATATTTTGAAATGTTTTTGTATCTGTCATTGTTCTCCATATTGATTGAGATTTTATCAAAGATCCATTGAATTTTAAGTGACTGTTACTATTTTTATATATGTGAATAAAAAACACAAATCTAAATTGAAGGGGATCGAGTATAACATGTCATACATGTGTTCATTTACTTTCAAGAATAACTAAAAAATAGGCTTAATTGCAGTTTTGGTACCCCTATTTTCAAAAAATATGGATTTTGGTACCCTTATTTTTAAATCAGCAATTTTGGTGCCTCTATTTTATCAAATTTTGAAATTCCACTCATTTTTATTCTCTTTTGATGATGTGGCGCTTTTTAATATTACGTGGCATTTGTTAATTTAAAAAATCATTGTCATGTCAAATAAAGTTAATATTATTACACTAATAATTGTTTTTTTTATATAGAGAATTATATTAGTAACTGTTGTTATTATAATCTATCAATAAATAAAGAAATTAAAAAACAAAAGAATAGATTGAAGGGTATATACATGAAAAGGAAGAGGGGTTGAAGAATTTTTCCAGATATATACGTGAAAAGGATATAAACTATTTCTTTTTTCTGTTTTTCTTTTCTAGATTTTTAAACAATTTTAAGATACTTTATTTGGCTTTATTTTCTATTTTATTTTCAGATTTCTAATTTTTTTTCTTTTTACAATTTTTGGATACTTTATTATTTTTTAAACATTTTTGTTGTACTTTATTGTGTTTTGTATTTTATTTTTCGGATTTTTAATATTTAAATATTATATATATATATATATATATATATATATAATCTGACGTGGCAATGATTTTTTAAATAAACAAATGCCACATAATATTAAAAAATGCCACATTATCAAAAGAGAATAAGTATGAGTACAATTTCAAAATTTGACAAAAGGATTTAATTTATATGCACTGACAGTGTAAAATAATTTTACACTGTCAACCAATAACAACCATGTATTCCGCCACATCACCCCACTTTACCCCACTATCTTTATATGACATGGAAGTTTAAATCATTCTTATTGGTTGCATGTGTAAAATAACTTTACACTGACAGTGCATAACAATTAAACTCTTGACAAAATAGGGGTACCAAAATTGCTCATTTAGAAATAGGGGTACCAAAATCCAATTTTTTTGAAAATAGGGGTACCAAAACTGCCATTAAGCCTAAAAAATATGTTATTTCAATTGAGGGCGGAAAAACTAGAAACGCTATTTGTTGTTTGATTGAATATAGTATTTTATATTATTTGTGTGTGTGTTTTGACAATTCTCACCCCGATGGTTTTATATTATTAAAAATAATGAACAAGAGAGGGAATCGTAGAATACAAAAAAATAAATTTCTCATGTTTTGCTTTGGAATTTACATTTTATTTTATTTTGATTGAGATTTTATAAAAGATCAATTGAATTTTAAGCGAGAGAGAGAGAGAGAGAGAGAGACCGACCATGTGATGTTTTATTTTGTTGGATTTGGATCCTCTCAATCCCATTTTTTGTCAATCTCTCTCAATCAATAATTATGACCTCATGATCAATCTAATGAACCAAAAATCTAAAACTACCATTTATTAAAATTAAACCTAATGTATAGAATAAAACATCTAAAAATATAATTTGATCAATATGACGACAAAATAGTTCCAGAACTCTTGAAAAACGCATGCCGTCAACAGTTGCTGTCGGTGTATGACCTCATCCAGATTCCAGTCAACAGTTTGCTTCAACAAGAGACAACTCATATGTTGGCCTCTCAAAGAAAAATTTCTGAATTTCAAAAACATCAAATTGATTTAGCAGACAACGTCATGGTCTTTCATTTTTTGTGACATTATCTTAAAATAAAATGTGGCTCACTTCAATCTAACTGTTTGGTCCACATGCTTGCTTTTCATTCTACTTGCTTTCCATGTAACACAAAAAAAGAAACAAGAGGAAATGAGCAATACTTGAACATGTAAAAATAAAAGGACACAAGTATATAGACATATACGTAGCTAATTAAATGGGATTGAGAGGATCCAATTCCTATTTTGTTTTCTATATATCATTTTGATTTTCAATCAAGTATAAGTATGGTTTTTTTTTTTTAAGTAAGTATAAGTATGAATTTTTTTTGTTATTGTATATTTTTCACCCTAACCTATGATATTCGAGTTTTATATTTAGTTCAATGTATGATATAATAGTATCATGTCAATTTATTTATTGATCGTATGCTACAGATCCGGAGACATAGATATTCCAGACACTTCAATATAGTCAAATATGTAGGCTTATGCAATATGTTGTTTTATGCTATCAACACAGATGATGAGAGTTTGTTCGCAGATTCGTCCTTTTTGTTTTTAGCCATTTTAAATTTGTATTGCATCAATGTACTGTTCTCAATTTGAATGAATGAATATCTTTTGTTTAAAAACGCATAAACCGTTAATCTTGATGTGTCTCAAAAATATGTCAAACGATTTTAGATTTTTGTAAAACTCAACATAGATGATCTATACGATATAAATTTTCAATCCAACGGTGAATTTTGTAAAATTTGAATTCGTTGAAGCGTTATTGAGCGGTGTAACATTACTCAAATGTTACACCGGTGTAATTTGATTCATCCCCATATATATATATATATATATATATATATAGAGAGAGAGAGATATGAGTGTATCTTGATCCTCATTGTTTATTGTTCAATTCTTATAACACGGGAGACTATAATATGACTATTGATACTATATATAAAGAAATCATATAATTAAGTAATTTGTTTCTCTGTTCCGTATCATTTCATTGTATAGTTAATACTTAAAAATTTTGTCACTCTATTGTTCAAATCTTATAATACGGAGACTATAGTATAGACTATATATATCAATAAATAAATCATATAATTAAGTAATTTGTTCTTTTATCCAAGCACGAGGACAAACGGTATTTGTAATTTATCCAAACTTTTATATATTTTGAAATTTTTTTTGTTTATATATTATATTTTGAAGATAGCCAATTTGTGTGTGTGTGTGAGAGAGAGAGAGAGATCATGTGATGTTAAAGTAAGTATAAGTATGACTTAAATATTATCGTTAATGTATACTAATATTTATCACCCAAACCTATGATATTTGAGTTAGGTTGACTCTTTCGAATCCGTCTGAAAACTTGATTATTGCCATAATCGATCCATAGCGATCAATCTATCTTTAAAAATTGCTTTCATGTTAGCTAAGTTGTACTTCAAACTTTAATGTATTTTAAGTTATTGTTTCTAATTTATATCTGTAGTAATTGTATTACTTTAATATTGGTTATCATATTATGTGTCTAATTTTATGACAATGTTCGCATTCCATTAATTTTGTATCTACTGTTATTCATTATATTATTTTTTTTTAAAATAATAATTTTGAAACAATATTACAATAATTTATAACCATAAGCAAATTTTTCTCCGTGCAATGCACGGGTGTGAATACTAGTATATAGACATATACGTAGCTTTGGGAAGGGAGGAGTATCAAATCAAATAGAGAGAATCAGTAAGAGAGTGAAGAAGAAATAGGAAATAAGTCAACTAAATGAATTATAAGATTAAGTTCCCTCGAGCATCCAAAAGTAGGAGAAATATTGTTATAGGCACAAACCCAAATATGAGTTGTTAGGCACACTTACAAGAAGCAAAAAAAAAAATAAAGAAATAATTGTTAAAGTGATGTGACAATTTTATTTTTCTTTTAATAATTTTGATTTGTGTGTGTGCCAAAATCTTGTGCCCAAATGTTTGTGCCTAGGCAAGTGTATGAGACCTTGCTAATTCACGTGCAGTGCTAGCAAGAAGTGACTATTGTATCTTGGAGAGTATTAGCTATGAGACCAACTGCATCGGATAACTTACTTGTGGTGGCAAAATACTCTTAAGCCCAGTGTATTTTGCATGCCTCAGCCAATAATTCGATAAGTTCTTCTTATTCTATATTTTATTTTATTATGAATTGTAATTATTTGTTTCGATATGTAATTGATTTATTCAATTGAGATAATTCTATGTCAAATTTTTCCTACAATCTTAAGAGTATTTTTATTGAGATGAAATTATGTAGAATTATCATTAATTTTATTTTTGGAACAAATGATTTTGATGAATTTCTGGGTTCATTTGAATTGCATATATAGAGTTATATTATTATAAAGTATACTTGTTACTAATTCTATTTTTGGATTTGTTTATACGGTTGCTAATGAAAAATGATTGGAGCTAGTGCCATGTTGTGACTATTTTGGTCGTGTAATTAAAACTGGAAAATTCTATGAGCAATGTGCCAGAAATTTGGTGGACTTGATTTGCAGGAAATGGTGAATAAATTTCTAAAAGCTATACATTCTACTCAGGTTCTATCCGTTTCACCTTCCTTAAATTTCATTGTTAAAACTTGATTTATAATTTGTGTTAATTACCAACTATATGTATTTGAGCGAGTACTATTTATGCTTGTTATGCTTAAACACTTTGAGGCTTATATAGGCTGGTAGTGTTAATTTGATTGTGGCATGAATCATAAAATGAGTTTTGACAAGGCAATATGCGTATGATTTATTTGTGTTATTGCAAACTATGTCCATGAGTGTGTGGGGGCTTATCCCATTCTTTCAAAATTTATTTTGACTTATAATTGAGAAGTTAATGAATAATTTTTTCGGTAAATGTATGTTTGAGTCAATATAAATTAATGTAAAAGTTTTGAATATCTCTATGGCACTTGGTGGTTCACTATTTATATTGTCCCCTAATTGTTATTCAAATGATGTAGTAATGTTTGTTGTCATTGAAGTATGTAAATTTGAAGAGCAGTGTTGGAACCAAATTGAGGAGAAATCGTATTGAGAAATTTCTTGATATTGAGAAATTCAAAGAGATGCATATCTAATATGTGATATAAAAGTTGTCGCTTAGAAATTATCTAAGTAGATCTGAATATAATTTTGAATCATGAAATATTTTGAGAGATATTATAAACTATATAATATAGTAAATTGTGGATTATCCATTGTATTAAAATAATACAATGATGTATAGTGATATGAAGATTAACAATTATGTGGATTTAATTTCTCCAATGTGGGGGTTTGTCGCTTGGAATTCTTTCAAGTAGACTTAGATAAATAATTTATATGGAGAATTAATTCTACCAAATGTGGGGGTATTGTCACTTGAAAAGTTTCAAGGAGACCTTTATAATAAATTTAATTTCTCCTTTTGTGAGAATGTTGTTGCTTTGAATTTATCTAAGCAACCTATGATAATATATCATGGATGTATATTTGGAAATAGATGAGATATTGACTAAGAGACGTCTTAGTCAATGTATTATTTGTGATTTTGTGAAACAGCTGTTAAATGGCTATATGAAGGATCCTGTGATAAACCCACTGAGCAAGAAACTAGTGGATGATATATATACATCGAGGGGGATGTATTTATGTCCAATACAAAAATTGAGAGTGATGGTAACCCAACATAGATTGTTAAAATTTGCAAGACTATGTTCATATGGGTAAAAACAAGTCACTTGTCAATTTGATGAGACACTATCCATATTTTATTTGTAAGAGGTCATCCCAATGGTGTAGGATAGTGTGTACTACAGCGTTGGAGGTTGAGTTTAATCTCTTAATGAATCTATAGCTCATGAATGAGTGGTGTGCTTGACTGTGGTGTACACTTGATAGATTCACCTATATGAGTGTTGAGGCGGGGCCGCCTCCATGAAAGCTTGGACAGACTTTCATGAAATCCAGGTATAGGTGCAAGGCCAAAATGCACCACACCGCGTTGAACAACTTTGGACGGGAGATCAATGTGAGTGATGAGATCACTGTTTCACATACGGAATGAGGTTCATAGAGGTTATAATCTCACCGACATTCTAGTTGATCAAATTTCATTTGCTCTATGTGCTAGTTCATAGTCCAAAAGACACTAGTGCTTATGCGTTGATGGAGAGGAGATCCTCTCCAGTAGGAAAAAAACTGCAGAGGGTGCAGTGTCAAGATCCACCTTTCATTTAATGATTTTAATAAATGATTTACTGTTTAGCTTTTAAGTTAATGGCCATGATTTAACTGGAGGAAAAAATGACTGGAGAGGATCCCCTCTCGCGTTGATGTCTCACGCTCTTGGGAACACTTAAAACTTTAAAATAAATTGTGGGGGATTGTTGATTATTTTCATATATTAATTTGTTTTAAAGTTATTTTATTATCATTATTACTATAATAATATTTAAAGGATGTTTTTCACATGGCCGTTACTGGTTACACATGCAATCAATCATAGTTAATAGATTTTATGGTTTACTAAGAGAGTGAAGAAGAAATAGGAAATAAGTCAACTAAATGAATTATATATAATATTAAGTTCTCTCGAGCATCCAAAAGTAGTTTTATGAGACCTTGCTAAGTCACGTGCAGTGCCAGCAAGAAGTGATTGTTGTATTCTGGAGGGTATTAGCTATGAGAACAACTGCACCGGGTAACTTACCTGTGGTGGCAAAATACTCTTAAGCTCAGTGCATTTTGCATGCCTCAGTCAATAACTCGATAAGTTCTTCTTATTCTATATTTTATTTTATTATGAATTGTAATTATTTGTTCCGATATGTAATTGATTTATTCAATTGAGATAATTCTATGTCATATTTTTCCTACATATAGTAAATTCTTTATTTTTTTTGATATATAGACAAAATGACAAAGTCATTATAAATTCACACATACAATTGAGAGAGCTAGAACCGTTTACGTAACATAGTAAATTCTAACATTCTCATTATTGCAATGATTCTCTGAAAAATAGTGTTGTGCAAAATATTAAATTAGGAATTATATATATTCACATTACAATTATAACTTCATATATGCATTTCATGAAAGGTGAACACTTGAGTAGTACATATATAATATGTATATGTACCGTTATACAATTTAAGTGGATAATTGTGATTAGTCACAGATAATATTTAATATAGAAAATTAATAAATATTATTTGTAAACCAATCAAACACAGTCACTTTAATAAATATACCAGTACATATCCACATAATATTTATATCGAAGAATTCACCTTCGTGAACTACATAGGGGTTTGTAATAAAACCTAAAGCGTGAAAAAAAAATCACTAAGTGCAACAATAAAACTATGCATAAAGAAGAACGTACTCTACCTCTTTCCCTTTATATACTGGACTCTTTTTAGATTTTTTTATGTCTCTTTTTATAAGTTTCTTTTTAAATTTCTTTTTTTTTGGGTACAAGTTTCTTTTTAAATTTCTATGGGCATTTTTTTTACCAACATATATACTCCTAAATAAAATAAAATGCATTTTTTTCTACAATCTATAAAAAATATTCTAGAAAAACATTAACTCATTATCTAACGATCTTTAAGGATAAAATTGTAAAAACAATCAATTATTAAAATTAACAATTAAAGATATATAACCAGCAGTATGGTTGAAAAGAAAATTTGATATGTCTATCTTTTTTTAGAACAAGCCAAAATGGTATATATATATATATATATAATAAAAAACAGTCTCCCTAGCACAAGATGTACCAAGATAGACTACTAGAGTTTACAAAGAGTCGCATAAAGAAAAACCAAATAGTTTCAAACAAGGCCCAAGCAGATTAAAGGACTGGACCACCAACTATGGCAGTTAGAAGCTAAAGTAACATTCGTCGCCTTTAACCACCTAAAAGAATAGAGCTTGATCTTGTCCAACATCTGAATAGGAGTGCGTGATGTGCCTCGGAACAACCTGTGATTTCTCTCCGTCCATACGACCCAAACGCAAACAAGCCAAATGAGCTTGATATGTCTATACTGAAGTCTATATTAAAGGCCATGTTGATATCTTTGTAAATATGAAAGAACCAGACAATTTTTTTGGTTGACAATAAAGGCAATGAGAATTGAACCTAAGATTTCATATATACCGCTAAAACCTCTTATCACTGGACAAAATTTAATAGCTTAAAGAAGAAGAAATAGATTGAATAATATTACCACTGTCTTATTTCATTTCAATAAAATCATCTTAGATTACAAATCCATAATCACAAGGTTCTATATATATATATATATATATAAAACAAATTATTCAGTGCCAATTCAATAAATAAATGACAGCTCTTAGAATATTTTAACATGACATTTGTGTACTCTCTTCGCTTTGACAATAAAAAATAATCGCATCCACTTAAGTTTCCGGGTACAATTTTGTAATACATTTACATATTCGGGCGTCAAAACACTTTGGTTTCATACGAGGGTTGGGGCACATATCTTTCGGACAATCAGAGTCAGAAATACATTTTATAAATGTTGCTGAATGAAAAAAGAAAATATAAGAATTTTACTAAAATGTTATAAATATTGTGAAAGAAGTAAAGGAGAAAATTTGAAAAGGGTAAAAAAAATGGCTTACCTTCAACGTTCGTTGCAACTAGAAACAGGCAAAAAAAGATAATCATAACATAAACTAACTTAATAAGTTCAACCATATTTCTCCCCTTTTGCATGTAACAAATTATTTTATTTATAAATCTTATTTGTTTTTTTTTTTGGTCTTCTATAAATCTTATTTCCATACACCATTTAAATAGTGTTTATCTTTCTAAAAGAGAATTATTATTAATTGTCTTTTTGAGTATATCAAGTTGTATTTGTCCCTTTAGAAAACATAATAAAGGTATATATAAAAAAAAAATTATAAAGAGGTTAGATAAAATACTTATCAATCATAAAAGTTTTTCCTGGGTCAGGATCAAATGACACCAAGGTGTCAAACTTAGTAACATGACACCTCTGATAATTCTTTATCGGATAATCATATTACAAAATTAACCGTTGGATTCAAAGCTATTATTATATAGATCATGTCTATAAAATTTAACATCAATCGGAAACCATTTGATGGGTTAAAGAAAAGGATAAAAATTAACGGTTTTGACGAAGTTTTATAAGATGTTGGTTTTTATGGTAATTTTTCGCTCAGATTCACTCCTCCTTCAGATCTTACTGCTTTTTTCTGGTAATTTTTCTTCTCATTCTCAATCTTAGTTCTGAATTGAAATTGAAATTGAAATTGAAATTCTGAATTGAATTGAAATATGAGTTATGTATGATTTGGGTATTTTTCTTCTGTTGATTTGGTGTAGAACTGACTTAAAATTGCTAGTTAAAGTTTTTTATGATATTGCTAGTTATATATACACAGAACAGGACCATAAAATTGCTAGTAATGTATTTTGTATGCAGCTTGAAAATCTCTTATTAAACCTATCTCAGTAGCTTCATTTTGTATGCTAGTAATGTATTTTGTATGATTTGGGTAATGTATTCTGTTGATTTGTTTGTATTGTTCCTTGATTTTGTAGTGTAGTAATTGCCTATGTAGTACTACTTGTACATTGGGCTTTTGCTTATTATAATAAATTCATTTTGCTTTTTTAGATGAGGAGGTTTTTGGTTAATAGAGCAAGTATTGAGAATGTTGTGCAACCGGAAGCCGTTGAAGCAGAAGAACCACCGCCTAATGTGGCCAATGAGTTTAATCCAAATGAAATTGTCCGTGATCCCGGTCGTAGAAAACAAATTAATGAGTATGCTCCAGATATTCAAGACCAAGTGATGAGAGCATATATATTGAAGGGTCCAATGCAACCAGATTTGGCAACATTTCCTCGTACTCAATTTGGAAGTGGAACAAGAGCATTTGTTAAATCATGGTATCAGAAGTATACATGGATAGAATACAGTGAGTTCAAGGATGCGGCTTATTGTTTCCATTGCTTTCTCTTTAAGATTCCCGGGAAGCGCGAGCACTTTGGTTATGAAGTCTTCACCAAAGACGGATTTAAAGATTGGAAGCATGCATCTAAAGGCTTCACAGATCATGTTGGTAGTCATAGAAGTATGCACAACTCTTGTATGAAGCACTATGATGATTATAATAATCAAAGACAAAGTGTGGCAAGTAAGTTTGCTAGAGCAGCTAGAGAATCAGAGGAATTGTATAAGATCCGTTTGACTTGTTCTGTAGATTGTGCAAGATTTCTCATAGCACAAGGATTGGCTTTCCGTGGCCATGATGAATCCTTTACTTCTCTAAACAAGGGCAATTTTAGAGAGATGGTAGATTGGGAAAAAACAAAGAACGAACAAGTGAGAGATCCTTTTGACCGTGCCCCACAAAATTGTGTAATGTTATGCGGTGACATTCAAAAGGAACATGCAGAGTCTTGTGCACATGAAGTTACTAAGGTCATTATGAAAGAGCTTGGTGATCGACAATTCTCCGTGCTTATTGATGAGTCACGTGATATATCCGTCAAAGAACAAATGGCGGTGATGTTGAGGTTAGTAGTTGTATATATCCAATTTCTAATAAATATTATCCTCTATATACCGTCATGTAACCTTGTTGAATTTGTTATCTAGGTATGTGAACGACAAAGGGAAAGTTGTGGAACGATTTCTTGCTATATATAAAGTCGAAGATACTACATCCAAGGCACTAAAGGAAGCTCTTTATGATATTCTTGGCCGTCAAAAGTTATCTATTTCTAAGATACGAGGGCAAGGATATGATGGGGCTTCAAATATGAGAGGTGAATTTAATGGTTTGCAAAGAAAGATTCTAGATGAAAACCCTTATGCTTTCTATGTCCATTGTTATGCTCACCGTTTGCAATTAGTGGTTGTGTCCGTTGGTTCTAGTAGTTGCTCATCTATTCATGATTTCTTTGAGTACATCTCCTTGATTGTAAACACAACAGGCGCATCTTGCAAGAGAAGGGATGCTTTAAGGGAAGCACAACACAAAGATATTTTGAAAAGACTTGAAAGTGGTGAGATATCTAAAGGAAAGGGAATGCACCAATCATCTAATCTCACTAGACCCGGGGATACTAGATGGGGTTCACATCATACTACTTTGCTTCGTCTAGATCAGATGTGGTCCTCCGCGTTAGAGGTACTTCGTGTGGTTAACGAAGATGGACGTGGACCATCTCAAGCGGCGGGTTTGATAGAAAAAATGGAGAGCTTTAATTTTGCTTTTATTTTGAAATTTATGTTAAAGTTGTTTGGTATCACGAACGAGCTTTCACAAATCTTGCAAAGAAAAGATCTTAATATTATCCTTGCCATGGAATTAGTTGATGATGTCAAAGCTCGGTTGGCCAATTTGAGAGAGAGTGGTTGGGATGATTTATTTGTGAATGTCCAAGAATTTTGTGTTGCTAAAGGTATTCCGGTGCCAAATATGGATGAAGAAATACCGGTTCGGGGTCGTTCAAGACTAGAAGGGAGAACTGTCACTATTCTTCACCATTATCGCACAGAGATTTTTTATGTTGCTATTGACAAAATCTGTGTTGAGATGGATCACCGATTTAGTGAAAGAGGTAACATTGTGCTTAATTGCTTCTCATGTCTTGACCCTAAGAACTCTTTCTCCAAGTTTGATGTTGATAAGCTTGCCCGTCTTGCTGATATTTATGATGCGGACTTTTCTAATGATGACCGTGGAATAATAAAGGAGCAACTTCAGACTTATGTAATTCATGTGAAAAGACATGCTTCATTTTCTACTTGTGAAGATGTTCAAAGTTTGGCTATGAAGATGGTTGAAACTGAGAAGCATTTGGTATTTCCGTTGGTTTACAAACTTATTGAGTTGGCTTTGATATTGCCGGTGTCGACATCATCCGTTGAAAGAGCTTTTTCAGCCATGAATATTATCAAGTCTAATTTGCGCAACAAGATCAACGATGATTGGTTCAATGATTTAATGATTTGTTACACCGAGCGGGAGATATTCAAGTCACTTGAAGACGTTGATATTATTAGAACATTCAGCGCAAAAAAGACTCGGAGAGGGCATTTACCTCCTGGTTTTATTTAGCACACGGTATGTTATGTTTCATCTCTCTGAGTTTAAATTGTACTTTTGTTGACAAAATGATGAGTCTATTTAATGTATTTTGGTTTATGACTAATTATATATTACATTACATTTGAATTTGCGGTTAAATTTTTTGCCCGGGCTCATTTAAAATCCTGGCTCCGCCACTGCCGACAACAACAACTCTAACCTATGATCTACTAACTTATAAAACAACACAAGAATCACTTCTCTCTTCCATTCCATTACCTTCATTTGCAAAACTAGAACAAACACCCCTAATGCTCTCATTTCTCTCTTTTCACCGAACCCATCATCACCACTTCATCTTCATCAAATTCTTGTCCAAAATCAACATGCAATAGCTTCATCTTCTTCTCCAATCCATTAACAACATGAATAGGTAAGTTCCACACTCTGATTCTTTTCTTATATCTCAAATTCGTGCTCCCACTCTAATCTCAAAACCGAAAATGTCTTGCATGTGTATGTTAATGAGCTTATGGTGCTGAGTGTTGTGGTGAAGTCAAGGAAATGGAGAAATTCATGAATATGGAGACATGTACAAAAAGGTCAGTTTGTAGTCAAGGGAAAACAAGAGAGAATTGGAGTTTTGTCACCATCAAGTTTTGTTCATCATCAATTTTTTCAGGTGGGTTATTTAGGCTAGGTAGTTAGAAATCCTCAAATCAAACTTTGCATGTCAACTTAGGGTTCTAGGGAAATTTATGAGTTTAAGGAGTTTGACCCCGAAACTCCTTCAATTTATGTGTTATGTTATGATATTATATGTGCAACTAACATGTATTAAGGTTTGTAGGTGGTAAATTCCTCAAATTTTTTGTTTTTCTGCAAAACAGGGTACAGGGTCGCATTTTTCGCCGGGCGAGAAAAATTTTGCCGGGCCAAAACTACTAAGATAGAACCTGCATAGTTTCAAAAACTTAACTTTCAGCCACTCGTTTTAGAACCTTTGCATGTCAGTTTATTATTTAAGCACTGTAATAATATATCATGATATAGAGGTGTAAGTTTCAGGCTAGGATTGAACTTATAACATAGGGAAAATTATGCATGTTAGTAAAGCCTCGGGAAGGGATATTTTTGGGTAGTTTTATAACTTTCTCAAAATTATGACTATGAATATGTATCAGATGAATGATATATTACCATTTCAGAGGATTCCTTTGGAATCCAATTTATGACTAAGAACTGTAAGCCCGGGAAGTGCTCTGACGTACATTATTATCGGAGTATCGGGTCAGGCACTCCGGGACCGGCTTACCTCCACTAGTGGAAAAAGCCTTTTTAGGTCGGTTCTTAGCCACTTTTTAGGTCGGTTCTGTGCGTGACTTAAGTTTTCCTGACATAACAAGTTTTGACTTGTTAGGACGGGTTGGACCTGTCTTAACAAACTACATTTTAGGTCAGTTAAACTTTATGCGTCTTAAGAAGTCCAGGTTTTAGTAAGCGCTTGTGGCACGTCTAGCCGACTTAAGAATGTTGTTTTTAAGTCGGCTATTAGTAACCGACCTAAGAAGTTTTTTGTTTTTTTTTCTGCAGGCTTTTTTCTATAATAGGACATTTTTTTCCATCACAATATATATATGCTGCAACATCAATTTATCAAAAAAAAATATTCAGCAATATCATATTATATTTCATTACCATATATCAAAATAAAATCGTCGGGGAATACCGGGTTCGATTCTCAGGGGGAACAACGCTTGGCCAGTGCGCATGCCTCTACGCACGAGCCGGATTAGTCGCCCACCTTTGGTGGGTCGGAACCGGTGCGAAAGCAAAAAAAAAAAAAAAAAATCGTAGAAGTAAAAGTATTGTCATATCAAATTAAAATATCATTGTAATCAAAATAAGTACACAGCCACAATACTACTACGCAAGTTCAGTTGCACTAAAATGAAAATTCAACAAATATAACTAGTCTTATCAAAAAGCGAGCATAAAAAAAGACTAACTACCTAGGTGAAATAGCAACTACGTATTTATCAAAATACCATCAAAACTAGAAACCTTAAAGACTAGCCAATATCCAACACATAATTGCACCATATTTCATATCAGTGTCCGTACTTGCTTTAATATGTTCTAATATCATGTTTGCACAGCATTCTTGAATATTTTTAACTTCGTCTTTTTGAAATGCTTTGAATCCCCAAATATCTGTATATATAAATGTCGACATAACATTAAATTATTATATCAACATTAAAAATTGTACTAATTAAGTGATACATGCAACTTGTTAACATAATTCTATTACTTATTTGTGTCCATGAACCAACAAGGGTCGCAGATACAATGTTCAACATGTGAATCATGATGAAATAGCCGCACTCATAACTAGCTTTTGATTCTAAAATTTAATATGATCAAATTAATGTGAACGTCAACTAGTCAATAAATATTATCAAAAATATGAAATTATACATTTAAATATAAAGTTGACAACTTACTGTGGGAAATAACCAATCCACTTTCTTCTGCTTTTTCGCACGTTGTGACTTATTATGAGCTGCCAAAGCTCTACAATTTTTAGAATCAGCAAAGTTTATTATTAATGGATATATCCAAAGGCAAAATATTAGGTCATGGACTAAAAGGGTACAAAACCAAAACTACAAACACAGTGCATGAATAGCAAAAATAAAAAATCTCAAACCATAACAAATACAAAGCATACATCCAGAGACTCTACATGACACATAGTTTATGTACGGTATATAAATTGAATACTTAAGTGTCAAGAATTTCATAGATTTTTTTATCCGACCTATTTCGCAATGAACATAGAAAGATAATTTCAAGCTTCGTACGATTAACGATGAGCAATTGCCAATGATGACTACAAAGGCAACATACAATTTAATGTGTTAAATTATTTTCTATCAATAATAAGTGATTGACTATAACAAGAAAAAATATTCTTACTTGCTAAAATAAGGAGCAAGGTACGTAACATATTTTTTTTATCATCATACATCTTCTTTTGTAAATAGGACTGAACACTACCACGATTGACTATAACAAGAAAAAATATTCTTACTTGCTAAAATAAGGAGCAAGGTACGTAACATAATTTTTTTATCATCACACATCTTCTTTTGTATGTAGGACTGAACACTACCACGCTTATTTTGACTATGAGTGAAATGAGGATATCATAAATCCATATTGTTGGCCAATTCCATACAATGGTGGTGTAGATATCTACAACACATTGGAAGTTATTTACATTATAAATATAATTAAGTAAATATTAAATTTAAAAATTTAAAAATAAAATATACTTACAGGAGTCACACTTGTAAAATAGATGCCTAATTCTTTTGTACCCACGCATAAATTTATAATATCTTCCCTTGGGAGCTCAATAAAGGCACCTGTCCCACCGAATTCACCATTCAACTTCAAAGTTTGATCCATATACATTTCCTTCACCACCAATTTTTGACAGATAGGTTCCGACTTTATCGGTTGAACATCATATTTCTTAGATCGAACATGTTAAATATGATAAAATATTAGACAACAAAAATACAACAAACTTAATCAAGGTCAAACTGAACCATAGTAAAAAAAAATACAACAAAAATAATTAAACCAAACAAGAATCATGAGAAATCATCACAGGACAATATATAAACCAGAAAAATCACAATCCCAATCTTTTTGATTATGCACTCTCACTTGATAATACATATTAAACACATAAGAACTTAAGAAGCATTCCCTTGAAGGCTTAAACCATTATAAGATGAACCATATCCTAATGCAGTACAATCTGATAAACTACATGCGTAATCAATTCACTGGACTGGGAATTATATATATATGCAAGTGAGTAGTAGTGTAGTAGTACACATAACTTGCATAACTATATTAAGTTGTTTTAAGGGTTAATAGGCTTTTACCCCCTGCAAAGTAGGCGAATTTTGCGTTACCCCCCTGGAATTTTTTTCTTTGAGATTACCTCTTGCAAAATTTATTTTTTTGATTTACCCCCCTTTGTTGACGTGGCAGGAAAAAAAAACATAATAACCGATTTAAAAAGTGTATCCAAGGGGGTAAATAAAAAAAAAAATTGTAGGGGGTAATCTCAAAGAAAAAAATTTCAGGGGGGTAACGCAAAATTCACCTACTTTGCATGGGGGTAAAGACCTATTAACCCTTGTTTTAATCATAAACTGTACTGGGTGCTTTAAGAAAAAATCAAAATCAAGCGATTATTAGAGCTGGGTATACGGGCTAGCCCGCCCCGTTTAACCCGCCCCGCATAAGTCCGCATATTAAACAGGGCGAGCAAGCCCCTCAGTAAATGTAAACGAGTTAAGATATATAAGTCCGAGTTCGGTCAGCATATATCCGCGGGTTAAACGGTTTACCCGCGGACTATTATAAAAAAAATTAAAAATCACTTTTTTCAAAGAAAAAACAAAAATATTGATATAATAAATGCTAAAAAAACTATATTGTTAACAATTTTATGTTATATCATATAAATCGTAAGTAACAAATAAAAAAATAAAATTTGTGACATTTTTGGGTTTATCTATCTTCTTTAGCTAAGTAATACAACCAAAGAGATAAAATTTATAATTAATTATATATAAAAATAAAATAAAACGGGTCATGGGCCAAACCCGCAGATTTAACCCGCATAACCCACGGTTTTAACGGTCCAACCCACACGGGTAAAAATATAAACGGGCCAAAAAAATTGGACTTAAGCCCGTCAAAACTGTAGGTTAAACGGACCGGCCCGCGGACCTTAGCCCGTATACCCAGCTCGAATTATTACAAACCTCATAAGAAAATCTTTAAAAAGCAAATCATGAATAAGAAAAAATCCAAATCGAGAACTGTTAAGATTAAGCATATATTATTCACATTAAAGAAAATATCAAGACATTAAAGAAGATCAAAGCTTCAGCAAATGCCAGGCGTGGAAATAGGTGATAGTCAATGCATATAATTACTAGGCGTGTAAACATGTGCTGGCAAAGCATATCCGTATAGGCATAGCAATCAAAGCATATCACTTGTGTTATTGCATGAGGAAATTGTATAATTGTATCATAATTATATTTAATAGGATTTCTATTATAGGGAATTATAGGTGTTAGATAATCAGGTTTTTGTTATTGAGCTTTGTTGGTAGTTAGATTAGTCCATTAGGTATTATTATATATTATTTTTGTAATCCTTATTTTGTTAAGCAATATTATTCGGATATTACTGAAATGGTTTGATCCACCTTGAACTACTCATTGCTATTCCGCTGTCGAGTTCCCAAAAGTTTGGGAGTAAATTTGTGATTCTTCTGTTTGTGAATTTTGATTTAGGGTCAGTTGAGTGATTTTGTTTTAGTTTTGTTGATCCGATTTCTTGGTTTTGCTAGCTGCTTTGCAATTGAATTGTGAAGAAAGGATAATTGCAACTTGGAACTTGGAGTATTGTTTTGTGTATTTAGATTATTGGTTTGTTTGTTTTTATGTGTTGGTTGTTTGTTCTTTGAAGAATGGTGGCTGCGTGAATTAAAATTGCAAGTATGCAATTGAGAGAAACAGTGCCTGCGTGAAAGCAAAATTGGGTTGGTTTCGTTTGATTCTGTTTGATCTGTTTTGGTTTGTTCTATTTGTTTTGTTTCGTTTGGTTATGTTCCGTTTATTTGGCAGTATGTTTTGTTATATTTGGTTTTGTTTGAATCTGTCTGGGTGAGCAAATACTCACATCTGAAAATCTGAATCCGGTGAGGGAATACTCACATTTGAATCCAGTGAGGGAAAGGGAATACTCACAATTTGAAATTTGAAGTCTGAAGCTGAAGTTGAAAATCAGATGTCTGAAGTTGAATTTGATATTGGTTTATTTTCAGGGCTGATTTTGTGACAAGCTCAAAGCTTAGCAAGCTTTAGCTTAAGGGGTGGCATTAGAGTTTTATTTTAGTTGATATATTTATTTTTTGTTTGACAAAGTCTCAATGCTTCGTGTTGATGCATCGTGAGTTCGAGAGAAAGTGTTAGATAATCAGACTTTTGTTATTGAGCTTTGTTGGTAGTTAGATTAGTCCATTAGGTATTATTATATATTCTTTTTGTAATCCTTATTTTGTTAAGCAATGTTATTCGGATATTACTGAAACCTAGCCGTCACTTTGTATTTCTATATTTTACATCTCTGATTCTAACAATAGACTAGGCAATTATTGCATATTTTCTTGTACACTCATATATATATATATATACAACAAATTACATGAATAAAATTACTTAAGATTTCTGATACAACAACTAGTCCTATTTTCTCTATGTATCGATAAGTTCCTTTTATTATAAGAACAATCAAAATAGAAAGAAGCTATTTCAACACCAATCATGAACAAGCAAATCATTAACAAGAAAAAAACAAAATCAAGCAAGAAAACAAGAACAAACAAAAATCACAATCATGCTACGTACCAACCTCACAATTCATCACAAACATAACAAAAAAACTATCATGAAATTAAAATCTAGAAATCCCTCTAGTTTATCCAATGTATGTATACTTATAGAACATTCAATCCATTCATACTTATGAAAATTAAAACTTAGGTTTGTAGATTACATACCTACTCAAGATTGAGAGTTGAGATTGAAAACACCAAAAGCTGCAACGGTGAAGGGGTTGAAGGGTTCGAAAGTTAGGGTTTTCAATGAAGAAGAAGCTGTGACAGTGAAGACAGTTCAAAGGAATATGCAGTGAAGAAGAAGAAGGTTCGTGACGGTGAAGAAGAAAAGGGTCCAGTCGCGGCGGTGAAGAAGAAGAGTTTGATTTAAGTTTTTTTTTTAATAAAGAAGGGATTATATGAAAAAAAAAGATGAATATACTTATCTTTTTTAAAAGATTTGATTTTTTTTAAAAAAAAAATAGGATTTGTTTATATGATAAGGAACTGGGTTCGATTCCCCTATGCTACATATTTCAATTTATTTTGTAAAATTAAATTATACTTCTTAGATCAGGTGAGAGACACCCAACTTAAGAAAAATAGTTTCTTAAGTTAGTCAAGAGACACCTGACTTAATAAAAAAGGTTTCTTAAGCCAAGTAAGCTACACGTGACTTAACAACAAAGTTTTAAATTTTATATTAATCGTTATTATGTCGGTTGACAGCGGAACTATCTTAAGAAAATTAAATTTATTTACGAAACTGCCACCTCACATTTTCTTAAGTCGGGTGGAAGCATTAACTGACTTAAGAACTTTTCTATAAAGGTATTTTTGTACTAGTGCTCGGAGTGATCCTGTGAGTAATAAAACGAACAAGATAATGTTTATGTGATACACTTTTATTATTATGCTTATGACATTATGTAAAACTGAAAATGCGATGCATGCAATTAGTTTCAAGTTAGTAGCCCCCTTGTAGTCACCATTAGGTGGGTAGTATGACTCACTGAGGCTTAGTAGTCTCACCCCACGCCTACTCAATTTTTTTTAGGTAAACAGGTTAACCAGAGCAAGGACCCGGTGGGAGTTGATGATCGAGGCTGAGCTTGGATCGTCGGATTTAGAAGATTATCATCTTCTTCCTTGTTTTGCTTATTCTATTTAAGTTTTGTTAGTGTTTTCAACCTGTAAGGTTGTTTTTGTTTTAGGGTTGGCTTCATTTGCTAAAATAAGCCTTTGGTCCAGATGTGGTGACTGATGTGCACACATATGTGACCTGAACGCCCTAAAATAACGCGCTTTCATTATTTTGCGTGTGATCTTTGAAAAAGATTTATTTTGAAACAAACACATCCACGCTAGCTTGCGCGCCAAGGAACGAGCTGAAAGATTGAAAAAGATTCAGAAAGATTTAAAAGATGGCCAGTTTTACTAGAAGATTTAAAAAGATTTAAAACAAATAAATCTTTTCAAAAGATTGAGTTTGTTTCTTGGAGATCACGAAGGCCAGCTATCAAATCAGGGATCCAAGCCCATGAAGCTCGTTCTATATAAAGGAAGACTGAAGACTTGTTTTACTCACTGAAATTAATATTCACAAATCTAATCTTTAGGATTTCAGTCTTTGTCCCTTTGTTTCTTGTTTCCATTGAGACTTGAACTAAGGTTGTATTTAGCTCTTAAGCTTTTAAGCACAGAGCTGTTGTGTTCCTTTCTTGGTTCTAGTTTGAAACAAGAATAGGACTGTGTGTCATTCTTAAGCTTTTAAGCAAAGAGTTGTTTTGAATCACTCAAAGCTTTGAAGCACGAGTTGGTTCTTTAGGATAGGAGTGCGTCTCCATTATTGAGTTTGTTATTTAAATCCTTACGGTGTTGTAAGGTGGTTATAGGAAGTGACCAGAGGTTGTCATATCTAGGGAGGACCTAGGTAGAATTAGCACGGGTAGTGTCTAAGTGATAAGTTGTAAACTGGGATTGTTTAGCTTGGAATTGGAACTATCATAGTGGATTCATTCCTGGATTGGTATCCCCCAGAGTAGGTTGCGAGTTGCGCTGAACTGGGTTAACAAACTCATTGTGTTATTTATCTTCTGCACTTTATTTTCCTTGTTCATCAAGTTATTGCATGTCTATGATGTTAGCACATTAGGCACATCGTATATCATAACCCTAACGTGCTCCACATCACGCTGCACATCTGTGACTTGCTACCGGAATTTCAAGTTTCATTAGTTTCGTTCCGCTGTTTTGTATCAGTTTACTATGTTGTACTTGTTGTACATGTAGAATTCCAATAATTATTCTGTAATTTTAATGTACTCGGTATCAGTTATGTATGTCTCAACTAAATATTCTAGACATTTTAGTTGGAGCATTATACTTATTTTGAGTTTATAAAGTTAAGACAAAAAAGTAAATTATTTCTCCCATTCCCTCCCCTCTAGGGGTGTCAAAATTATCCGTTAATCTGTTATCCATCTAATCCATTCATTAAATTATCCATCAAATCCATCCACTAGCAACAAAATTAGTTAACAGATTGGATTGGATCCATCCATTTAATTAAATGAATGGATCTATTCCATACACCTAATTTTAATATCCAACGGATTATTGTTTACTATTTTTTGAAAATCCAATGAATTATTGTTTATTATTTGTTTAAATTTCATGGATAGTCACTTTTGTTATTAAAAAAAACAATTCTTACAATATTTGAATAAGATCGGACTCTCTATTTCTTTATTATAAGATGTTTTTGGATTCGTATCGAAGAGTATTTTTAAAATATCATTTTTTTTATAATTTTATTATCATATAATTAAAGATATTATTCGTTAAAATTATGTATTTGAATTAGATCAGAATCTCCATTTCTTTATTATAAGATGTTTTTGGATTCTTTTCGAAGAATATTTTCAAAATATCATTTTTTTTATAATTTTTATTATCATACAATTAAGATATAAATCATCAAAGTTATGTATTTGAATTAGATCAGAATCTCCATTTTCTTATTATAAGATATTTTTGGATTCGTATCGGAGAATATTTTTAAAATACCATATTTTTATAATTTTTATTATCATACAATTAAAGATATTAATGGTTAAAGTTATGTATTTGAATTAGATCAAAATCTCTATTTCTTTATTATAAGATGTTTTTGGATTCGTCTCGAAGAATATTTTCAAGATATCATTTTTTTATAATTTTTAGGGTTAATAGGTCTTTACCCCCTGCTAAGTGGGCGTGTTTTGCGTTACCCCCTGCTAAAAATTTCTTGAAGATTGCCCCCTTGTAAAGTTTTTTTTTGGTTTCCCCCCTTTTCCTCTCTTGGATGCAAGAAATTTTAACTTTTTAAATCGGTTGAACAAAATAACCGATGTAAAAAGTGCACTCAAGGGGGGAAACCAAAAAAAAAACTTTGCAAGGGGGCAATCTTCAAGAAATTTTTAGCAGGGGGTAACGCAAAACACGCTCACTTAGCAGGGGGGTAAAGACCTATTAACTCTAATTTTTATTATCATACAATTAAAGATATTAATCTTCAAAGTTATGTATTTGAATTAAATTAGAATCTTCATTTCTTTATTATAAGATTTTTTTAGATTCATATCGGAGAATATTTTAAAATATCATTTTTTTTATAATTTTTATTATCATACAATTAAAGATATTAATCGTCAAAGATATTATCATACAATTGAATGATCGCAAAATATCTATTTCTTTATGATAAGATGTTTTTGGATTCGTCTCGAATAATATTTTCAAGATATCATTTTTTTATAATTTTTATTATCATACAATTAAAGATATTAATCTTCAAAGTTATGTATTTGAATTAGATTAGAATCTTCATTTCCTTATTATAAGATATTTTTAGATTCATATCGGAGAAAATTTTAAAATATCATTTTTTTTATAATTTTTATAATTATACAATTAAAGATATTAATCGTCAAAGATATTATCATACAATTGAATGATCGCAAAATCTCCATTTCTTTATTATAAGATGTTTTTGGATTCGTCTCGAAAAATATTTTCAAAATATCATTTTTTTTATAATTTTTATTATAATACAATTAAAAATATTCATCATCAAAGTTATATATTAAAAGTGAAATTAAACAATAATATTTAAATTAATTTTTTTGGATGGATTGTATATCCATCCATCGGAAAGATGATAATGGATGGATTTGATTGAATTTTATCTCTAATGGATGGATTTGATTAGATTTTTTGAATCAAGTTTAATGGATAATTTTGATCCATCCATTAACAATTCAATCCAAATACATACAATCTATCCATTTTGACACCCATACCCCCCTCGTTAAAAAGTTGAACTAAACATAAAAATTTAAAATATAACCTCCCTTTCCCTCCCCTCCCAAAGCTCCGAACCAAATAGACTTTTTTTTTTTTTTAAGCAAAAGGGGTGCAAACCAGTGCAACACCCTAAATATATAAAACTAGAAAATAAAAGGAAATACAAAATATTGGGGGGCCAAACCAAACCCAGTGAACCACACAATCAACCCAAACGGGTATATAGGCAAATCAAAACAAAAGTGGTTAGAAAAACAGACACAATTGCGCACAAACCACCGGGACTATTCAGCGAGCCTGCGCACAGACGCGAAACCAAATAGCAAAAGAAAGAGTGGCGTGTGAGCCTTGCATCTCCAAAAGGCGAATGAAACGTCGTCCACCAACACGGACAATATCAAGTACCAACCCCCTGTGTCAAAACACAGCAAGTAGAGCGCCCTTTCGAGCCTTACAAACCCAAATCGCAAAAATCTGGGTACCGATAAATCCGAACAAAACAACACAGCACACTCCATAAGAGATCCAGAAGAACACTCATAGAGCAGGCTGATGGTCTGGTATAGAACCTACCACCATCAAACATGTCGAATCCGATGGAAAATAGAAACAGACAGTTGTGATAGGGTCAATACAACGATGACGAAGATCCAAAAATCTAGCCGTCGTTAAGGAATGGCGGTGATTCCGACCGCCAACACAAGAACGGAGCCACAAGCCAACAACCCGCTACCACAAAGACAGCAAGCATAAAAGCCATTTCTGGCTAAACAATCCGAGTCTAATGGCGCAGCCGAGACAATCTGAACCGGAGCAAACCATCCAGAGCAGAGAAGCTACGCAAACACCGGAAGAAACGGATCTGAGAAATTCCTGCAGCAACAACAAAGATCCGACCGCCAGAACCGGAAAGCCAAACCTCAATTAAAGAACCAAAGCAGCAACCAGCGGCGAAGAAGGATCAAAGAGAAGCAACCAAACTGCAACCACCTCCGATGGAGGAAGGCGGTGAAATCAAGAACCAACCCCAAACGACGGTAACATAGAACATAAACCATCGATTGGGAGAGGAAAGGTGATGCTGCAGAGAAGTGCACCACCTATTGCGTCTGATATCTACATCTTGGAAGAGAGATTTGGATTTTCAACCAAATAGACTTTTATGGTTGGAAAGAAAATGTGATATATAATAAAGGTTGTGGACATATCTTTGAATTTAAGAGAGAAGTATACAATCTAAGTATAACTGTTATTTGCTTCTTTATTTCATTTCATTAACATCATCTTAGAGTACAAAGTCATAATAATTATTGCGAAATTCTTGAAATAGGATGTTTGCATGCTCTCTTCAGTCTAAAACTAAAACAAAATCATGCTCTCTTCAGTCTATTATTTGCTTCTTTCTAACACATTTACATATGGCTCTGTGCATGCACTTTGGTTCCATCTTAGGAGGGCACCACAAACCTTTTGTTACACAATCAGAATCTCTAAAACATCTCACAAATAATCCTAATCCTCCTGTGATGAAAAAAGAGATTTTTTTAACTAAAATGGAAATATAAAATTGTTTATGAAGTAAGGAACAAAAATTGAAAGGATAAAAAAAGATCTACTATTCCCGTCCCAAAAAAAAAGTCTACCATTAATGTTTGTTGCAACAAGAAATAGGAAAAGAAATATCATCACATGAATAAACTTGACAATTTCAGCCATAATTCCTTCTATACTTGTAACCAATGTATTATCACTTTATAATTTATAAATCTCATTTTTTCAGTACATTAAGTAAATTAATTTTTAGCTTTTGTGGAGTGGTAAAAGGATTTTCTAAATAAGAATGATTGTTAAGTGTCTCTTGAGAAAATCAATATGTAGTGTTTATTCCTTTTAAAAAACAGGTAAAGAGGACACAAAAGAATTTTTCTTTTTTATTTATTAAGTTTCCATTATTATAATCTTTTCATGATAAATTGTCTTCTGATAGTCTTCATACGGTTAAGTATGTTTTTTTACTAAATAAAATATATTCATTCATTCAAATTGAGAAGAGTACATTGATCCAATATAAATTTAAAATCGCTAAAAACAAAATGGATGAATCTGCAAACAAACTCACTCTTGATAACATAAACGTCATATTCCATAAGCCTACATATTTGAATATATTGAAGTGTCCGGATATTCATGTCTCCGAATCTGTAGCGTTGAAGACACAAAAGTCATTGATTGGATCTGCACTGGACCAAACTTAATCCTTCAACTTGCAACGAATGAACACTGCACCAAGACGGACAACAATACTCCGCACTATGACGGAACAACAAAACTTCGTACAAAGAAGGGAAAATCAAAACAAACAACATGATGAAATCACAAAAACAAACAAAAATAATATTAAATATATGTGGAAATCACACTTATTTAATTAAAATAGAAAGAAAAATAATTTGGAGGGGTAATTTTAGGCCTAAATTGACCCTAAATCACTCATCTCCCGTAGATCAAGGAGAAGAGAAAAAGTGGTGACAACTATGATTAGAAGAGGAGATAGAGGGAAGAAGAAAAAAAATTATTTTGGCAGTAAATATGTAGTGACTCATTTCTTATCTTTTTTTATAAATACTTCTTATTAAATAGCTATACTCGATTATTTTAAAAATTAAAATAAAGGTAGCTATACTCATTTAAAATTTATTACAGGGGGTAATAACGCAAAACTCGCATACTTTATAGGGGGATAAAAACCTATTAATTCTTTTTTTTAAGTTAGATCTTGTTGCTTGTATTAGTACACTCGTTTTCTCTTCACCCAATTTTATTCCACTTAGATTTCCTAGTCCACTAAGATATCTTTTGTACTTAGTTATTTTATTTATAATTAAATTAAATGTATTAGTGTTAGAAATAAACTAGGAGTGCTAGAGAATAGAGAATACGAGACTTGTATTATTCTCTTCACATATGTGTGTGTAATTACATCATAACATGAGTCCTATTTATAGGACACAAATAAGCAAGTGAATGGACAAAGTAATTAGGGATCCACTAGTGGGAGTTATAGGGAAATGGAAGTGTCAATGATGGACATCCACTAACATAAATTATTCATAACACTCCCCATTGGATGTCCATTGAGGATGTGCCTCGTTAAAACCTTACTAGAAAAAAACTCAGTGGGAAAAAATTCCAGTGAAGGAAAAAGAGTACAACATCCTTTTACATAATATATTTATTTCTCCCCCTCAATCATACAACCATCTCAAGGACGTCGAAGACCAATACTTCTGGAAGATAAACCACAGTTTTCTTGTATGTTTTGAATCATAGACTTCAGCCAAAAGATCTAGTTTGTCTTCATACTCTTCTTTAAATTAGCCGTGCTTGAAATATTATACTCATGTTGAGTGTTTGAAACTTTAAACTTGAAAGAGCTTCCTTTTAGAATGAGAAAACCACAAGTATATTGTATTTGTAAACTCATAATCCTCAATGAAAAAGCATTCACCGCTTCCTTGATTACGTTGTTTCTCCAAGATGCAAAACGTATGTTTGCCTTTGCTCTAATATCTGTACTTAAAAATATTGTGGTGTTTTGAACAAAGTACCATGATACATATAAATAGCAAAATACATTAATGTTTTCGTTTGAACTTAAGATGTGGTGCTTCAGGACCAATTCAAGTTGTCCATCATTTTCTTGAAGACATGATCTATACTAACATCAAGTGACATCACAATCATTCTAGTACACAATCAACTAGATTTGTCCATATCAAATTATTTTAATGCATTTTCTATACAAGTTTCTTGATGCACAAAATCTCATTTAATTAATAAATTTGCAAATCCAAACAAACTTTTCGCATGCGTCATATGCAATTTCAAATTTTTATATAATCAACATATTTTAGGATCTCTTCTAGAGTCCTGATAATATCATCATAAAGTTGTTTATAATAAATTTACTTCCAGATGTTTAGAATGGACATGTGATGTCATTTCTTCAATGTATCATAAAAATTAACTCCTTCAGAGGGTTTCACATAATCATCAATTCAAGTGAGCCATACAATTTCTTATAAATTTAGCCTTTCAAGTAATATTAAACTTTATCAAACAAGAAAAATTTCTTGAATTCACTTCAGGTGAATATGTCTTATCAAAATAAATTGTAGACATTTACCATCCACTTTTGGTGGACATTGAAGGTGGAAAAACACAAGAAGAGGGGGTTGAATTGTGCTTTTAGAATTAAAAACTTTTTCGAAATAAAAACAAGTTTGCAGCGGATATAAACACAAGATAAAGAAGGGTGCTGAGAGAGAGAAAGAAAGACACAAAATTTATCCTGGTTCCTCTCACAAATCGAGAGTACTCCAGTCCCCTTGTTACTAACAAGAGTTTTTCACTATAATCTACTCAAGATTACAAATTGCTCAAGCACACTTGCAAGAGACTTCTCAGGTGCTCAAGTTTCACTAAACAAGAGACTTCACAAACAAACTTAAAATCTAAGAATGATTGTTAAGGAACACTTGATATACTATCAGAGGTGTTTACAAAATACAACGCAAATTGCTTTAAGACTTGAATGACAGATAGAACAATAATGTCAGAATGCTTCAGAGCCTTAAACGCAGTAATAGAACAGTAGAACAGTAGTCATTTCTTCCATTTGAGTCTTCTATTTATACTTGAAGGAAGATGATGACCGTTGTAGAGAGATAAGATGCCAGCTGGAATAGGCTCGTACAATTGCTAGCTGTAGATTGCCTTCTTTAGCAAAGAAATCCAATTCCACTACCTTGCAATTCAAATTATCACTCATCCATTTTGAGTAATAATAATACGATAGTACGATCCTCAAATGCGCTCCACTTATGGATAAGATTAACGTTGTACCAACGAATATTCCTTCCTGTGGATGTGACAGAGCCTTGAAGTAGATTGTTCTTCAAACATTGGTTCTGATTCTGTCAGTTCTTGAGTGACGTAAATTCATTTTGCTTCAGATGCTGTTGTCGTAGCTTCTTAAGGTCTTCAGCTTCTGAACTCCTCAGAGTCTAGCTTTGGTCCTCAGAAGCACTATCTTCAGCACGCAAAATTTAAGCTTCTGATGAACAGCGATACGCTTTCAGAGCTTCATAGCTTGACTTCTCTCTTGTTATTCATAGTGCTTCTGAATGAATTTTAACTTATAATTCTGCACACTAGAATAATCATTAGTAATACCAATTGCAATTTTAATACTTTGTTATCATCAAAACCACTTAAAATCTTAGAGGTTCATGTCAGACCCACTTTGTTCCAACAATCTCCCCCTTTTTGATGATGACAAACTAAAGCATTAAAATTCAATTGTTGTTGATTTGATTATTTATGTTGACTTCAGGTTTCAAAGGTTTGCAATCTCCCCCTGAGTCTGATAATCCATAGGGTTAGGTTTGTAAGCTCCCCCTAAGTCTTATCCATAATTAATTAAAACAGTTTAAGAGTTAATTTATTAATTTGAAATAAATTTTCATATTTGACTCTCAGAGGCAGAGGTTTGCAAGCTCTTCCTTCAGAGTCTGATAATATTCAGAGAAGGTTTGCAAGCTTCTCACATTTTATCTACGAAAATGTATTTCAAATCATAAAATTTTCTCCCCTTTCAATAAGGTTCAGAATGAATCACATAACGACAGTTCAGAAGGGATAGGAATTGATATGAGTATAACAGTTTCAGTTCTTTAGCAGTTAAAAAAAAATCAATTATCATTAATTTTAACGCTGTTCTTACTCCCCCTTTTGTCATCAGTCAAAAAAGCGCAGAAAACAAGACATTCAAGTCAAAAATTGGTTACAACAATATTCATTAAATGAACTATGTTGATTCCCAGGTAGACTAGAAAGCTTGAGAGCACTATAAAAAGATATGATTCTTCTCATTTTATTCATACAAAATAATCAAAGAGCATCATAAGAAACACACAATGGAAAAGCAAGCTACGAAGGATGCTTCAGGATCAAAGGAAGTGATCAAGAAGTAAACAGAGCCCTGGCGCTGCGAAGAAAACAGGCATCGCTATGAAAGAAACAAGCGAGAGGTGGTTCTGACAGAGTCAGAGCTTGAAGGAATAGGCTCTAACCTGGAAGAATTCTTATGGACATATGATGATGACAAGCCGTACGAAGAGTATCAAGCTGAAGCTCAACAAACCCTGCGTGACCTACTTTCTTATGTGAGTGAGAAGCATAAGAAGAATAAGCCAGAGGCTGCTGACGTTGATTCTAAGTAGGATCTCACTATCATATGTAATAAAGAATTCTTCAATAATTTTAATAAAGAGTTCCTGCTATAAATTTCTTTCATTTTGAGCATGTTTCTTTTATATTCTCTTTTTAAACGTCAGAAAACCAGTTACCAGACACGCCTCATTCGGTATTGTTGCCCCGCTTATAAACAGGCTATAATACTAAGAAGTTATTTCATGAGTAAACAGGAATACTGATGTGGGGGAACCTTAGGTTTTCAAAATCCTATATAAGTTAACAAAAACAAGATGTTCTCCAACACCTTACACTAGGTTCAGAATCCACAAGAGTATCAGACATAAGAAGAGAATATATTTTGAATTTTGAAAAACAAAAGTAAAAAAAATAACACACATTCAGATACACAAACACACAAATAAGGATAATAAGAAGCTTAATTAACCATGAAGAAAATATCCAAAAAGAATTACATAAAACATGAATACAGACAAGTGCTCAAACATAAGGTTATGGTTTGGGTTGTTGTTGAGTAAGCTTCAGCAGTAGTTCCATCATTGCATCTATCTTCTTATTAGTAGCTTCACCAGATTTGTTCATGTCTTCTCTTATATCCGCCCTAAACTCATCCATTTCATTTCTCAGCTCTTCTCTTAAATCACTCTTGATCTCATCTAGAGCCAGTTGAATAGCTGAAGGTATGGCAGATGAGGAAGAGCCTTGAACAAGTCTTGGTGGAGATCTGGGAGGAGAGGAATCAACAATAGCCTTCTTACCCTTGTCAGAGTCTTCACCACTTAGGTTCTAATCATGCATTACAAAGTCCTCTTCAGAAGCTTGATTCTCCTTGATCTTATTTGTCTCAACTTCAGCAATGTGAACAGCCATATCTACCATCAACTTAAGTGCCTCTTGATCAGCTAGTCTCTTATGTTCAATCTCAGCCGTTCTAGCCTGATCAACATCATTCATCAACCTGGCATAACTTGCCTCTTCTCCAACCACTCTCTCAGCAGCTTTCAGAACTTGCTCTACTGCAGCAGCTATCCAAGCCTGCTCAGTAGCTAAAACTATATTTTCATACGAAGCTTCTTCTCTAGCCAACCTTGCAGCTGCTTCACATGCATTCCTTGAGAGCTTCTTAAACTCAGCATCCAAGGTTGCTAAACGTTCAAGTTCTTTTTCATGGTTGTAGAATGTGAGGCGAGGAGCACTTGATCTTTCAGCTATATCAAACAAATCCCTCACAGCAGTCATTCCTCTTCCTTGAATCTTGGATTTCAAGTGATTACTCAGAATCCTTAAAGATTGGTTGAACAAGTATTCCATTTCTCTTATCTCAGCATCTACATCAGAAGGAAATACCAGAACCTCATCATCTATTGTCTTAAATCTCTTGAGTCTAAGACTGATAGCAGAACCTAATTGCTCAATATTTGGTTCAGATGAGGAATTGAAGAATGGTTTGGTTGGGTCAAAAGGAATGGTTGGTTCAGGTTTCTTTCTTTTTAAGGGAATGATTTTGATTTTGCTTAGGTCAGTGGGTGGTTTAGGTTCATCATCTATGTTGACTTGCTTCTTAAGATAGTCTTCAAGAATGGGTAAAGCAAAGTCAATAGGTAGAATTAGTTCTTCTACAGTTAAAGGTTTGTAGGATGGACCATAGATGGGTTCAGATGGTGTTTGTGGTTCAGGTGTTGATTCAGGTGTGGAAGGTTCAGGTTGTGGTGTGGATGGTTCAGCAGTGGTATGTTCAGGTGTGGATTTGGGTGTAGCATTGTGATGTTCAGAATGAGTCATAACTTCATCCTGAACTGGTGTGAAAATGGGTGGATTTTCTTGTTCAATGTCAGCAAGGGAGGGAGGTGGTGTTTGAATTGGTGGTTCTTGAATGGGTGGATCTAGAGGTAGATCAGAAGAAGTATTTACAAAATGAAATTGGTTTGGTGAGTTTGTGTTAGAGTAGGTAAAGGCATCACCAGATAAGTGAGTGGAGAGGTTGTAGGTGATTTTCTTGTTGTGTTGGTGGGTTGGTCAAGGATTGAAGTGTCAATGAAAATATTTTCCTCTTCTTGTGAGTTGTTTTTGGGTTTCTTGAGGGTCCTTTTCACTGGGAACGTTTTCTTGGATTTCTCCTTCTGAATTTTATTAAGTTTTCAATCAGCTCTGAAGAGTCAGTGTTTGTATCAGAAGAAGTCCCTTCAGATGAGGGTGATGAGGATGCTGAGGGTTGTGGAGATGGTGGAATCATGTTTATAGGCTTTGTAAAGTCTATAGGAGGTGATTGGTTAAGAGGTTGAGCATTAGAAGCGCTATCAGTATTAGGCTTAGAGATTTTACCTTTGGAAACAACTGTCTTTTTCCTTTTTAGAGCTCTGGCAGGTTGATCCTCTTCTGCATCTTCATGCCTCTCATTCCTCTTCTTGGATCTTCTTTCCTTCTGAACAGCCTTTCTTTGAGCTATCTTAGCCACTTGCTCTTCAGTGACTCCTTTATTCTCTTCAGTGGCCAATCTATCAGTACCACTATCTACTTGATCAGTAACATCAGCAGCATCATCTTTATCTCCATATTGTTCTTTGGAGCCTTCCTCAACAATTTCTTGTTCAACAGGTTGAGGTTTTCTCTTAGACTTAGTGATCTGCTTTGGGCCTTTGAAAATATCCCAGTTAGGTACACCAACTACCATGCTCCTGGGCACTCTTACTCCAGAATCTATTCTTACCAGTTCCAAGAAGTTCTTGATGACATCATCATTATCAAATTCTGATATGGTTGGAAAACCATCACACCAGAAGTACTTTTCATAAACTGCCTCCAGAGGGCTCTTGGCTGTCTTCAGCTCTTCTTTTATTTTCAGCTTCATATTTACCAGAACACTTGCATCATACTTAGCAGTATTAAAAACTCTAAGTTTCTCCTTGGTACTGACAATCTGAATAAGCTTTGTTTGACGAATGATTTCTGAAATCAACCTTGGATGATGGATTATAGAAGGTGATTTTGTTCTGCTTTTGGATATTGTAAAACATAGATGACCAAACAAAAGCTTTGCCAAATTTATCTTCACTTTCTTGTACATAAACCAGATGAAGTGCCTGTGTGGTATAAAGATAGTATCATATCCTCATTCTCTTGTAATGATGGAGGCAAGAAACACTTTGAAAGCAAAGCTGAAGTTTTGTCTCATGAATTTTGCTTTGCCAAAATCATTGTTTGCACTACCAGGAAGAAATAAATCCTTTTTAATAGATTCTATGTGCTTACTCTTTTCACCATACTCATCCACGTTTTCTCCTTCGTTGTCCAGACCCAAAATTTTTGCTATATGTTCTTGAGTAATAAGAACATTGATTCCCATGATGTTTGACCTAATTTCTTTTCCTTTGTAAGGTCTTAGACCAAGTTGGCTCCTTGTTTTTCCTTTCAGAGACCTATCCTTCTCTACCATCTTCCTAACTTCTTCATCAGCACTGAACTTGTCAAAGATAGTTGCTTTTTTCCAGAAGTACTTGACAATATCATAGTAAACAAACCCATTCAGCATCTCAAAGTAGTTCTTCCATTGTTGATCGTAGAATAAACTTTGAATGTCAATCCCGTTTACTTTGAAACTCTCAAAATCAACAAATTTCTCTGTAACGAACTCAAACGATTCCGGACCAGCATCGGTTACATTATCTTTGAAGACGAGTCGTGCTTGAGACGAAAGATCAATTACTGGTGGTAAGACGGGGTTGAAAGGACGTTGAACAATTTCGTTTGAAGGTCGAGCAGCCATGATTACAGAAGATTAAGAAGCAGAGAGATTTGGGAAAATCCGAGGTTTAGGGTTTGTGTAGGAAGTGATTATGTGAAAAAGTTGTGCTTTGTGAGTGAAGTGACAATTTATATCAAATAGAATAAACACTCAGAAAGTAAGCACAAAGGAGGGAGCGCGAACAGTTTAAAAATAATTTTAAATTGTATAACTGCATTTTCATCATTAACTGTTCTCTACCCATCAGGATCTAGACACGTGCAGGAGAGGCTTAATCATAGCTGATGCGTGTACAGACAATTGTTGTACACTAACTAGTACTAAACGTTTCATTTCCGTCTAGTTCAGAGCCAAACTCATTAATATCTGACACCTCATCAGAACCTGTTATCCTTCAGAGCCCATATTATTCAGAGCTTCCCAAAAGAGACTCTAAATTAATGGAGGCTCTGAAAGAGCTTCAGATCCTAATTCTATTTTGCATCTCAGAGCTAGTTTTCTTCAGAGATAAAATGCATGTTCAAATTCTTTTTAATAAAGTCAAATCTTTCAATAGCTAAAGGCTTAGTAAATATATCAGCCCATTGATGATCAGTATCAATGAATTGAATATTTATTGTCCCTTTTTGAACATGATCTCTTATAAAATGATGCTTAATTTCAATATGCTTAGCTCTGGAATGCAAAATTGGATTCTTAGATAAATGAATAGCAGCAGTATTATCACAATATAGTGGAATACTACTTTCAGCTATGTTATAGTCCTCTAACTGATATTTCATCCAGAGAAGCTGTGTGCAGCATTTAGCAGCTGAGATGTATTCTGCTTCTGCTGTAGACAAAGCAATAGTTGTTTGTCTCTTGCTGGCCCAAGATATGAGATTTTCACCAATAAATTGGCAATTTCCACTAGTGGATTTTCTCTCTATCTTGTCCCCAGCATAGTCAGCATCACAGAATCCAACTAGCTTACTATCTCTATACAGCTTCTGATCTACTTTGCTTCCAATTTCTTCCTTGCTTAAGCTGCTTGTAGGATGCATGGGAGTTGACATTATCTTACAGTCTTCAAGATTAAACTTCTTCAGAAGCTCTTTTGTATACTTGCTTTGATGAATGTAAGTGCCATCTTTTCCTTGATTGATTTGAATTCCAAGGAAAAACTTTAGTTCACCCATCATGCTCATCTCAAATTCATCCTGCATCAGCTTTGAAAAACTCTTGCACAAGGAAGCATTAGTAGAACCAAATATTATATCATCAACATAGATTTGAATAATTAAGATGTCTTTCTTAGTTGTCTTTCTGAATAGTGTATTGTCAATTTGACCTTTTTGAAAACCATTTTCTAAAAGAAAATTACTCAGTCTTTCATACCAAGCTCTTGGAGCTTGTTTGAGACCATAGAGTGATTTCTCAAGTCTATAAACATAATCAGGGTTTTTCAAATCCTCAAAACCTGGAGGTTGTTTAACATATACTTCTTCAGAAATGACACCATTTAGAAAGGCACTTTTAACATCCATTTGGTATAAGGTTATTCCATTATTAACTGCATATGATAACAATAACCTGATTGCTTCCAGTCTTGCCACTGGAGCAAATGTTTCAGTGAAGTCAATGTCTTCTTGCTGACTGTAGCCTTGTGCTACTAGTCTAGCTTTGTTTCTTACCACTTCACCTTGTTCATTCAGTTTGTTCCTAAATACCCACTTGGTTCCAATGATGTTCTTGTGTGTTGGTCTTGGTACCAAATCCCACACATCATTTCTTTGAAACTGATTGAGCTCATCTTGCATTGCTACAATCCATCCATCATCAGAAAGAGCTTCATTAACATTCTTAGGTTCTATCATAGATATGAGTCCTAGAAGTGAATCATGTTGTTGATAATCTGATCTTGTTTTTCTTGGACTCTCTTTGTTTCCAAGAATAAGATCTTCTGGATGTGATGATCTGTATTTGAATTTTCTCTTTGGAGCTTCATTAGTTTCAGCACTTGTTTGGGTATCATCTTCTAAGATATCATCACGTCCTTCAGATGTTTCTATTGGGGATGCCTCTTCAGAGACTTCTTCCAATACAGCTTCTGAAGTTTCATTTGCATCTGATGTTTTCTCAGGTTCTGGATTGTTATATATATATGGAACACCTGCATAGCTATCATCTTGCTCTGACATTTTACTGTCAGGCTCTTTGTCATCAAATCTAACATGTATAGATTCTTCCACTGTGTTAGTTTCAGAATTATACACTCTGTATGCCTTTGAGCGTTCAGAGTAACCTATAAAGATTCCCTTACAAGCTTTGGCATCAAATTTTCTTTTGTAGGCCTTATTGTTCAGAATGTAACAGGTACATCCAAACTGATGAAAATAAGAGATGTTGGGCTTTCTTCCTTTAAAGAGTTCATATGTTGTTTTATTCAATATAGGTCTGATATAGATCCTATTTTGAATATAACAAGCTGTATTCACAGCTTCTGCCCAGAAGTGCTTAGCAAGTTTAGTCTCATGCATCATGGTTCTTGCCATCTCTTGTAAAGACCTGTTCTTTCTCTCTACAACACCATTTTGTTGTGGTGTTCTAGGAGCTGAGAACTCATGGACAATTCCATGGTCTTCACAATAGGTTGCAAAGGGTTCGTTTTCAAACTCACCCTCATGATCACTTCTGATCTTTAAGATCTTGAGACTCTTCTCACTTTGCACTTGTGTGCAGAAGATGGTAAACACATCATATGCATCATCTTTCACTCTAAGAAATTTGACCCAAGTCCATCTACTGTAATCATCAACAATAACAAGTCCATATTTCTTTCCATTGATTGAGGCTGTACTTACAGGACCAAACAAATCAATGTGAAGCAGTTCAAGAGGTCTTGAGGTAGAGACAATGTTTTTAGGTTTAAAAGAGGTTTTTGAAATCTTTCCAATCTGACAAGGACCACACAGAGCATCTGAATGATAGTTAAGATTGGGTAGTCCTTTAACCAAGCTTAGTTTGCTAAGCTTAGAGATTAATCTCCAGTTAGCATGACCTAAGCGTTGGTGCCAGACCCATTTCTCATCATTCAAGGATAGAAGACAAACTATCTTTTGCTCTGAGAGTTCTGACAGATTAATTTTATAAACATTGCCTTTCCTTAAGCCTCTGAACACTACAGACTCATCAGACTCTCTGATTACAGTACATGCATCTTTATTAAACTTAACAACAAATCCACTATCACAAAATTGGCTAATGCTCAGTAGATTATATTTGAGGCCATCAACTAACCAAACATCTTTAATAGAGAGAGAATAGTTACCAACTGTACCCGTACCAGTGATCTTCCCTTTTTGGTTTCCTCCAAATCCCACAGTTCCTCCCTATTTCAGAGTCAGGGTTTGGAACATATGCTTGTCTCCTGTCATATGACGCGAGCAGCCACTGTCCAGGTACCAAGAATGCTGCTCTGGCCTTCTTTGAGTGCAGATCTGCTGCAAAGACAATCTCAGACTTTGGTACCCATACCTTTATGGGTCCTTTAGAGTTAGTCCTCATTACCTTAGATTGTTTTTGTTTATAAGGCCTATCAGGAGCTCTAGAGTTATTGAAGCATTTTGAAAAACTTTTAGGCTTTGTATAACTCTTGGGCTTAGCTTTAGAATATACCAGAGTTTTATTTATTTTGACATTGGTCTGAGGTTTGGAGACCTTAGGCTCTGAAGATTTCAGAGTCTGAGGCTTCTTGGCCTCTGACACAATTATTTTTTCAGGTTCTGGTATAACTATTGCTTCTGATTGGCTTTTAACAAATACAGCCTTAGGTTTTGAATTATCACTTTTAGAGGGTTTAGAAAATAATGGATTATCTTTAAAACGTGAAAATCCAAGACCTTCACCTCTGTTTCTACTAACATGGTATATTAAGGAAGCTATCTTACTTCTCTTCATGTCATTGATAAGAAATTCTTGCAGAGCAAATTCATGCTCTGGAGGAACCTTATCATCATAAACATAATGAGTTTCCATAAATGAGTTTCTACTTCTTAGGGACTCATTTTCTTCAACTATTATGTTCATTTTCTCAGTTAGGTTATTGTAAGCCTTTTTCAGGACCTTACATTCACCTGCCTTTTTAGTGAGCATTTTTAAGGCATCTTTAAGAGAATCTACTAATTCAGTTCTAGATAGTTTAACAATTACTTCTTCCTCATCTTCAGAGTCTGAACCTGCTTCAGAGTCTTCTCTGTCAGAGGTAGTTGCCATCAGTGCTAGATTTGCTTCCTCATCACCATCTGAGTCCGAGTCTTTGTCAAGATCTTCCCATGTTGCCAGAAAGCTCTTCTTGACTTTACTCTTATATCTTTCCTTGCTAGAGCTTTGCTTTGATGATCTACGTTTGTTTTCTGGACAATCAGCAATGAAATGACCAGGCTTGTTGCATTTGAAACACTTGCTTTGATCTTCCTTCTTGTCTTTAGCAGCACTAAGTCTCTTGGAAGATCCTCCAAACTTGCCTGCATATTTCTTGCTTCGTTTTGCCCATTGTGAAACCTTAGCAGCCATCAGCACCATCTCTTCTTCATCATCAGACCCAACTTCTTGACCCTCTTCAGAAGCCTCATCTTCAGATTCTATAATTTTAGCTTTCAGAGCCTTTGATGAACTCTTAGAGCTTAAGGCTATCGCTTTCATCTTCTTGGTTGATTCATCAGTCATTAGTTCCATCTCATGACTCTTCAATGAACTAAACAAGCTTTCAAGGGATACAGTATCCAAATCCTTAGACTCTTGAAAAGCAGTCACCTTGGGTCTCCATTTTGGTGGTAGGCTTCTGAGTACCTTTCTCACATTATCAGCTTCAGTATAACTCTTGTCTAATACTTGAAGTCCAGATACTAGAATTTGAAACCGTGAAAACATAGTTTCAATGTCCTCTCCATCCTTCATCTTAAACAGCTCATACTGATGCAACAACAAGTTAGCCTTTGCCTCCTTAACCTGTTTGTTGCCCTCATACTTGGATTTTAAGGAATCCCAAATAGACTTTGCAGTTCTTTTATCTCCAATTTTAAGGTACTCATCATGTGAGATAGCATTGGTCATCATTCCTTTTACAGAGTGATGCTTCTTGTACTCTAGCTTTTGAGTAGGTGTAAACGATTTCCTGTTCTGAGAACTGACTACTCCTTCTAAGTCCATATTTTCAAAGTTAACTCCATCTTCTACCATATCCCATAAATCACAATCAATACTCATGATATAGCTATACATATTGGTTTTCCAGAAAGGGTAGCTAGTCTCAGTTCCGTTGAAGAAAGGAACCTTATCAGATGACCTTCTTTGTCGAGAGTTTGAGTCATAGTCGAAAGGAACTTCATTGAGATTCTTCTCAGCAGACATGTTTTTCCTCCTGGATCTTTACTGTTTCACTGTAAGGTGAGTTAGGCAACAGACCTAGCTCCTGATACCAATTGAAGGTGGAAAAACACAAGAAGGGGGGGTTGAATTGTGTTTTTAGAATTAAAAACTTTTTCGAAATAAAAACAAGTTTGCAGCAGATATAAACACAAGATAAAGAAGGGTGCTGAGAGAGAGAAAGAAAGACACAAAATTTATCCTGGTTCCTCTCACAAATCGAGAGTACTCCAGTCCCCTTGTTACTAACAAGAGTTTTTCACTATAATCTACTCAAGATTACAAATTGCCCAAGCACACTTGCAAGAGACTTCTCAGGTGCTCAAGTTTCACTAAACAAGAGACTTCTCAAATGCTCAAGTTTCACTAAACAAGAGACTTCACAAACAAACTTAAAATCTAAGAATGATTGTTAAGGAACACTTGATATACTATCAGAGGTGTTTACAAAATACAACGCAAATTGCTTTAAGACTTGAATGACAGATAGAACAATAATGTCAGAATGCTTCAGAGCCTTAAACGCAGTAATAGAACAGTAGAACAGTAGTCATTTCTTCCATTTGAGTCTTCTATTTATACTTGAAGGAAGATGATGACCGTTGTAGAGAGATAAGATGCCAGCTGGAATAGGCTCGTACAATTGCTAGCTGTAGATTGCCTTCTTTAGCAAAGAAATCCAATTCCACTACCTTGCAATTCAAATTATCACTCATCCATTTTGAGTAATAATAGTACGATAGTACGATCCTCAAATGCGCTCAACTTATGGATAAGATTAACGTTGTACCAACAAATATTCCTTCCTGTGGATGTGACAGAGCCTTGAAGTAGATTGTTCTTCAAACATTGGTTCTGATTTTGTCAGTTCTTGAGTGACGTAAATTCCTTTTGCTTCAGATGTTGTTGTCGTAGCTTCTTAAGGTCTTCAGCTTCTGAACTCCTCAGAGTCTAGCTTTGGTCCTCAGAAGCACTATCTTCAGCACGCAAAATTTAAGCTTCTGATGAACAGCGATACGCTTTCAGAGCTTCATAGCTTGGCTTCTCTCTTGTTATTCATAGTGCTTCTGAATGAATTTTAACTTATAATTCTGCACACTAGAATAATCATTAGTAATACCAATTGCAATTTTAATACTTTGTTATCATCAAAACCACTTAAAATCTTAGAGGTTCATGTCAGACCCACTTTGTTCCAACAGACATATCAAACTCTATCAATATAATTCTCTTTAGCGTAAAAATTCATATATATCTAATTAACTTCACATCTTCAGGTGTGTGGACTGCAGGTCCAAACAATTTAGTTATATGAATAGAGTTTGATTTCACTGAAATTGTCTATTTCTATCTGCAGATATTTTCTTTATCTATAAACGTTAATAGACTTTGATTCATGATCCTCGTTATCACTTATCACATATAGCGCTATAGAAAAACATCGGCAACGTTGACTTTCATTTTTGGTTCCATCTCATTTCATTCATAAGTTATCGAGATCTCTTTATTTTCATAAATTTCAGGTACCTGATCAGTTCTTCTAGAACTTAAAAATCAATCATATCAGACAACTCTATAAGAGTTTATACATCCTCATTTGGGTTATCTTTCCTTTTAGCTCCTTTTCTTATTTGAGGATTTTTATATTTGGAACCAATTATTCTACCACGCTTCATGCGCGGTTGAGACTCATTTGCAATATTCTATTATCCGACAAGGATATATATTTTCTTTGGAGCATTATTAGCAGCTTCTATTTTAATTTCTTAACTTTGCAAATGGGTTATATTTTGAGGATCAAGATGAGACAATAATATTTATTTTCAAATAATTCATTTGAACTTCAAGTTCATATTTTTCAGCTGCTTCTTCTCTCCCCCTAATATTGGGAAAACTAATTCATCACTTGATAATCAGCCTTCGGGGCTGTGAACAAGTCTCCAATTTTTAACTCAAGATACTTTATAATAGATGGTGATTCATATCAAATATATTTTTTCAATATTCTTTAATAATTCATCTAAGTGCATTATATTGTGAGAGACTCAATTTTTCAATTTTTCAACTTTCTTTGGGAACAAGGAATACACAAATTATTGGATTGAGGAAACTTCTTGCTCTTCAATACATATCCAAAAAATATAATAATTATTTTTTTTGCATCGCAATAGATCCGGGATAACCCAACCGGTCTTGCCAAAGACAAACTTAATATGATTTGTAAACTTCTGGTTTACAATGACTTTTGTGCTTTAATTCCACAAACAAGAGGAAAAAGATGACAACTTTGTTCCTCCATCTTACAATACATTAGCTCTTCAAGAGCATTTGATGATCTTGTAGTTCTTCGAGAACTATATCACAAATGATAGGAAAAAAATATCATTGTTTGTACAATCATTCTGAGATACACTCAAGAATGAATATTTGAAGCATGATTTGTAAACTTCAAGTTTACGATAATATATGTTACATTTATTCTAATCCATTTGAAATTTGAAACATGCTTTACAATAATATGTGTTTCATTTGTTGTTATCAATTGGAAACAATAATGAACTAAAAATATTATATCCAACTCAAACTATATATTAAATATTCTAAAGTTTTGATTTATCTTTTGCATTACCATAGATAGAAAAAGAGCTGAACATAAAATAGCTCCAACAAGTAATAAGACTTTCTAAACCATACAAATTTTATATGAAAATATGCATATCATCTTTTGAAAAAAAAAATTTAATCAAATATATTTGTTCAAGGAGACAAAGCATATAATATAAATTTAAATGTTACCTCATAAAAGAAAAAAAATTGTTTGATCAAATATTACCTCATAGTAATGAAATTTTATAACTTGACGTGTATATCATATCAACAATAAATCAATTACCATAACCATAACATTATGAACCATTCACTTATGGGAATGATATTCAAATAACTACTCTTTGTTCAATTATAAATATGACTAATCTTCTAAAAATAAATTGTTGAATATGTTTATCTCAATTTTGCTACTTCAGAAGCATATTCGAGTAGTGTGGAAATACACATGTTGTCTCTTAATTCAAATAACTACTCTTTTTTTTTTCTTTTCCAGATCTCTTGATCTTATTATCATGGTATAAATGTAGTTCTTCAAGAACTCAAAATTAATCTTCTTAACAATAATTTTTTCTTTCAAATTAATATAAATTATAAAGATCAAATAGATCTTATAAATTTTGTGTAGTTTTTCAAGAAATAAATAACCAATCTAATCAGTTATTTGTACGATCCTTCAGGGATATATCATTACTGAATTCTTCAAGAATTCATAGATAATAAAAACTGAATTTTTTTAAGTTCTTCAAGAACTATACAAAAACATTTTAGCAATAAAATCAATTCTCTAATCTATCCTTCAGGGATTAACCCTTTTTGAATTCTTCTAGAATTCACATAGAATAATGTTGAGTTCTTCAGGAACTATGTTTTTGAATTCTTCAGGAATTCTCAAAGAATAATATGGTGAGTTCTTCAGAAACTATGTTTTTTAATTCTTCTAGAATTCATATAAAATGGTATGAGTTATTCAAGAATTCACATAGAATTATACATATGTCTAATCACTTTAAATCACAGATGCGGGCATAATAGTGTATCACATTCATTTGACTATTTTATAAGTATTGTTTCATTTTGAAAAAAAAAAAAGTTCAGAGCTATAGAATAAAGATAGAGAATAAACTTCATAAGTAAAATTGCTCAACAAATAAATAAAAAGATAAAGAGCCAATAAAGAGCTCAACAATTGAGTTCAAGTTATACAACAGAATAAATAAACACACAATATAGTAAGATAAAGAGCCAATATAAATGAAACCAATAATAAATTTACCAAGGAATTATATACTTCACATTGGATATGGTTGCCGGTTAAGTTTCACAAATTTGAACTGTTATGAACCCAAGTGATACACAGGTCCACACAGCCAATCACAGGATAACTACAGAATAATCGCATTAGTCACTTGTAAATTGTAATTTCAAAGGCTAATATCTTTCATTTTTCTAAAACAGGGGCTCCATGTAGCAAATAAGTTACTCACTTGCTCACATATTACCTTAATTGGGTACACCTTTACGCTGTTTTCAATTTGATTTGAGGCATGCATCTAGACATTGTGCTGGAAGGTATCTTATTAAATTGATTAGTTAATCCTAACATAAAATTATTACACCAAATACTATTTTGTCATTTGTATGATATATATTGCAGCAATATTTTTTTTTTTTTTTTTGCACAAATGAATCTTTAAACAAGTTAGAAAGAAAAAATATATAATTTTATAATATTTGCAATATTTTGATAATATTTGAATTAATAATAACATTTCTAATTCGGCCTCAATTGAATCAATTTGGATAATTTGGCATAAAATCTAGAGAACATGCTCGATACAACACATTACACATTACAAATAAGTATGATTTTAAATAATTACTATACATAATTAAATAAGTAAATAGGTAAAGAAAAGGTGAGAAATCATAAGCTCATGAGAAACATTTGTGAGACAAATAACCAATAAAATTTGTAAAAGTTATAAACCTAGTTTAATACTGATTAAATCATAAAACATTTCGATAGAAGATAAACCGAAATAACCAAAATTATACAAATGAAAAAGAAGAAAAAAAAAAACTCGCAAGACATGTTGTATTTCATAGCTGCAACCATAAACCCAAGAGAATATAATTTGGAGATACATTGCATATACTATTTGGAGTTCGGATAAAATTATATCTAAATTTAGACATTTGCACAAATATTTAAAACAAACGTGTCATTCTAATATGAAGCAATTCATTCATAATAGAAATATGAAGCAAATACATTATATAATTGTTATCTAAACTTCATGAAGCAATTCATAATAAGGATTCAAAACACTAATTGTATATATTTTCTGGGTACAAACACTAATGAAAGTGATATACTAAAATACCTTCAATTTAATTATTTGTGTTTTAAATTGCACTCCAGAAATTAACATTTCAAAGAAATTCAACGCATTTGTTCACAATTTTATTTTATATATACAAGGACATGTATACGATTAAGTGTATATTACCTTTATAAACAATCATACCATATTACAAGTAATATCAAGAATAAGAATGGATCAATATTACCTGTGTTGTTAGAGCCTCGTGCTGATAACGTGTTAGAAATAAACTAGGAGTGCTAGAGAATAGAGAATACGAGACTTGTATTATTTTCTTCACATATGTGTGTGTAATTACATCATAACATGAGTCCTATTTATATGACACAAATAAGCAAGTGAATGGATAAAGTAATTAGGGATCCACTAGTGGGAGTTATAGGGAAATGGAAGTGTCAATGATGAACATCCACTAACATAAATTATTCATAACAATTAGCGTTATGTAAACAAAACACATATATTTATATAATTTTGAGATGTATTTGATAGTATCTTGTTGTATAATAGAGAAGAAGATGATGAACATGATGAAGATGACCGGAGATGAAAAAGATGAATGTTCATCATCATTTATGGTTTAATAATGTTCGAGACTCTCCACATTTGTTTCGAATCCTTGATTTTGTTACAAAATAATTAAGATAAAACATTAGTTCGAGACTCTCCACATTTGTCCTTACTCCTTACCGTGCTCTGCAGCAAATCGAGAGAAACACGTATTTCTTTCACCAATATTGGAAACAGAGTGACAAAAGGGGTCCGTCTACTCAGTGATGATGTTTTGTGTCTGTATTTCGATTATGTTTTCTTCCTGATAGTTAACGTAAGTTTGTATGTATAATGTCTTCTTTTTATGGTTAATGTTTTTCGGTTTAACTACGTATTTAGTTTCTGCATAATTTCAACGTTTCAAAACATTTTCGATAACACTCTGGAAAAACAACTTCAATTACATAAAAATTTCTACATAATAAGCGAAACACCACACTGTTTGCCTTACAGGAAGCAAGAAGCGAACTGTGCAGTTGTTAGTTGTGTGCATAACGAACTACGATGATTTTTGTTGCCTATATGACGAACGTCTCTGTGACAGGCTTGGATTAACACCAAGACTAAAACGACAGTGAAGAAAAACTTAATTGGTAGAGAAATAATTGAATGTGAAATTTTTCATTAAAGATTAGACAAAAAAAACTATATCAATTTTAAAATTACATCCAACATTCTCATTTCCAATTAAATAAAATAAACAAGCTCTTCTTATGAAATTTTGTCTCATCTTCAGCTGAAAGCTTGAACTTGTTTGCATTTGTGTCGGAAACCAAGATATAAAAAGGGCAGCTATCGCAGCAAAAACAGAACCACTTGTTTTCCAATGATCACCACAGGTCTTGTCAGCACCATGAGACATGCTCATTTGTGTCCGCTATGGTCCCCTCCTCCATTGGTGAAATGTGATTGGCTGACGTGACCAATCACGTTTGGCCATGTGGCAACAACTTTTGACTGCATGCGAGACTGAATTTTTCACTGCCGACAGGTTTGCTATGTAGAATGCGAACGCCATCATCATATTATTCGCTACGTAGAAAGGAAACTGCGGCGTCCCTGTTTTTGCAATTTACACGTGCGCGTACTAAGTAGCAAGGGGGCAAAAATTGAGAACGCTACTGCATGCGTGAGTGTTTCAGAGGGTGTGAAAAGTAGATCTCCAATATAGTTATGTCTGGAACTTTATCTATAATGCACAAGAATCTTCTTAAGTGGGGCATAGTGAATACTATTATAATGAATACAAATTTTATAAAATTCATCGTTTGATTGAAAATTTATATCATATAAATTATTTATATTTTTTGTTAAATAAATTAAAAAGCACGTTATATGTTATTGAGACCCATTAAAGTTAACAATTTAAGAGTTTTTATTGAACATAATTAATTTTGATGTATATCAATAATATTTCAAATGTTTTTCATTTATATTTTGTATACTATCATGTTTAAAAAAAAATTGTTGACTATATTCGGTGCGATTTGTTACCAAGTTGCTTCAAAAAGACTTTTATAGAAATAGATCATGTCTTCATAATTATAAAAAGGGTCATCTGGGACACAAGTTAAGGATACTAAAAAGAAAAAAAATTGTATAGAAAACAACATCTTGTTAGCGCAGCCACTAAACACAGAACACAGATCCACACAGATCTATAAGCACTCAGAGCAGATCCACACAGTTCTATAAGCACTCAGAGCAGATCCACACAGTTCTATACGCACACAGAACAGATCCACAAAGTTCTATATGCACACACACACAGTTGCAGAAACAATGTGTTTCTGCACTATCAAGATGAAACAAACTCTAATGAATGAATAAGAAAAACAACTAATTTTATTCATCCACCTTGGGGTAATGGTACTCAAATATTTACATGCACTAATACAAGTATATATAATACTTGAATCACTTAACAAACTAAAACAAACTACCTAACTATTAACTTGTAACACAAGTTAACTAACCAACTAACCAACTAACCAACTAATAACTTGTTACACAACTTATCTTAACTAACTATTTACAAAAACAATTTTTATAACTTTGAATTACAAAATTCCAACACTCCACCATAATTCAAAGTTGTTTCAAGCTAAAAATTCCAAGTTGCTTTCTCAAAAATTCAAATCTCTCAAGTTTGAGAGCCTTAGTGAATCCATCTGCAAGTTGCAGCTCAGTAGGGCAGTATTGAACTTCAATGACTCCATTTGAAACTTGTTCCCTGATGAAGTGGTACTTGGTCTCTATATGCTTGCTTCTTCCATGAGAAATTGGATTCTTTGCTAAGCTTATAGCAGACTTGTTATCAATTCTGAGTACTAGAGGCTTGCTTGGTTCACACTTCAATTCTTTCATCACTGAATCAAGCCACAAAGCCTGACATGCTGCAAATGTGCCTGCAATGTACTCTGCCTCACATGATGAGAGGGCAGTCACAGCTTGCTTCTTAGTACACCAGGATATTGCAACATTATTGAACTTGAAAACATAGCCTGATGTGCTCTTTCTATCAGTTATGTCACCACACCAATCACTGTCTGAATAACCAATTAGAGTACTATCCTTATTGCTTGCACCATAAGGAAAGTATAGGCCAAAATCCATAGTACCTCTAATGTACCTAAAAATCCTTTTTGCAGCAATCAGATGAGGTTTCCTAGGATCATGCATATATCTGCTTATCATGCTCACTGAGTAACAGATATCAGGCCTACTATTGCAGACATACCTCAATGAACCAACCATTTGCCTGAACAAAGTTGGATCAACCTTTTCCATATCACTGTATTCACTAAGCTTGGAGTTAGTTTCTGAGGGATTTGTCACTGAATTGCAATTATTCAGTTCAAATTTTTCAAGTAACTCTGTTATATACTTCTGTTGATGCATCACAATGCCATCCTTGATCTTCACAAATTCCATTCCTAAGAAGAATGAGAGTTCACCTAGATCTGTCATTTCAAATTCAGCCTTCAATTTGCACTTTAATTTCTCAATTTCTGATTTTTAACTACCAGTTATAAGAAGATCATCAACATATAAGCAAATGATGACTAAATCTACCTTTGAGCTCTGAACATACACACCAAACTCTGATGCACATTTCTTAAATCCAATTTGGATAAGAAATTGATCAATCCTTTTATTCCAAGCTCTAGGTGCTTGCTTTAATCCATATAATGTTTTATGCAGTCTAAACACCATATTCTCTTTACCCTTAATTTCAAAACCTGGTGGCTGTGAGACATACACTTCCTCATCTAATGGACCATTTAAGAATGCTGACTTAACATCCAAATGGTACATTAACCAGTTATTCTTACAAGCCAGTGCCACTACTAGCCTTACAGTCTCTATCCTTGCCACTGGAGCAAAGACCTCATTGTAATCAATACCATGCTTCTGTAAGAAACCTCTTGCTACAAGTCTTGCTTTATGTTTTGAAATTGTGCCATCAGGATTTAACTTCACCTTAAACACCCATTTCACATCAATTTTCCTTTTCTTGTCTGGCAAGTTAACTAGCTTCCAGGTTTGATTCTTCTCTATAGAGTGAAGTTCATCCTCCATTGCTTTCTTCCACACTCTATTTTTTAAGGCATCTTTGTAGTCAATAGGTTCAGAACCTGCTAAGAGGGCAAAGTGAATTAGATCACCATCATCATTCACTGCACTGTCAGAAGTGACTATGTGATCATTCAATCTGCTTGATATACTTCTGTTTCTCTGAGGTAATTGCCTTATCACTGGTGGAGATGTGATTTCCTCATTCTCATCATCATCACTATCAGGAATCACATCATTTTGATTACCATCATTAATATCTCCAGCTGCTTCATTGTCAGATTCATCACTTGAATCAGGGAATATATAGCTGCTTTCACTATTGTAGGTAGTTTCAACCTCCCACTTCCATTGCTCAGCTTCATTTACAATCACATCTTTGCTAATATGTACTTTATTAGTCATAGGATCAAGTAATTTGTAAGCACCAGTAGGGTGATAACCAATCAAGATCATTATTTCACTCTTGTCTTCAAGTTTGGTTCTTTTAGCATCTGGTACATGCTTGTAGCATAATGAGCCAAACACTCTTAGATGCTTCACACTAGGCTTCCTTCCACACCAAGCTTCTTCTGGTACCATTTTTAACTTCTTTGTAGGGCATTTGTTAAGAATGTAAGCAGCAGTTGTAACTGCTTCTCCCCAGAATTTGTGAGGAAGTGATTTCTGCTTGATCATACTCCTAGCCATATTCAATAAGGTCATGTTTCTTCTCTCAGCTAGACCATTATGTTGTGGAGTATAAGGTGGTGTAACTTCATGAGCTATGCCTTCATCTTTGCAGAAATCTTCAAAATCCTTTGAGGTGTATTCTCCTCCACCATCTGTTCTTAAGATTTTAATTGATTTCTCACTCTCCTTCTCAATTAAAATTTTAAGATTTTTAAACACTGATAAAGCTTCACTCTTAAGCTTTATAGTGAATAACCAGATCATCCTAGTAAATTCATCAACAAAAGTGATGAAGTACTTGCTTCCACCAAGTGATGGTACCTCAAAGGGGCCACATACATCAGAGTGTATCACTTCTAGAGCAGCACAAGCTCTCTTACTTGTCTCCTTCACAAATGGTAACCTACTCTGCTTGCCCTTCATACATATATCACACAATGCATGCTTGACTCTAATCTTAGGTATACCATATACTAGCTCCTTAGAATTCAAATCACTTAAATTTCTAAAGTTCAAGTGACCATACCTTTTGTGCCATAGTGCTTCAATATCATCAGTTATTGTTGTAGACATGCACATCATATCCACACTAGATATTTTACACTTGTAAGTTCTGTTCTTTGACAATTGACACATCAATACCAAATTCTTCATTTTGTCAAACAGCTTCAGTGCACTATCTTCCATGTTAACTGAGAAACCTTTCTCTACCAATTGACCTAAACTGAGTAGATTACAACTCATATCAGGCACATAAAAGACTTCAGAGATGATTACTTTGCCTCCTTTCTTGCTTTTGATCACCATGTTACCAATGCCTTCTGCTGCAAGTTTTCTGCCATCTGCTAGTTTGATGCTTGATTTCTGGCTTGCATCAAAACTAGTTAACCATTCTCTGTGTGATGTCATATGATTGGAGCAACCTGAATCTAAATACCAATCTTCATTTTGAGCATTGTCATCACAGGTTGTAGCCATCATGAGCATAGAATTAGCATCATTACTTTCTTCTGTCAAATTTGCATCTTGTTGATCCTTAAGTCTACATTCATTTGCAAAATGACCAAGCTTACCACAGTTATAACACTTAATCTTGCTCTTATCAAACTTTTTCTTGCCTTGATTCTTGTCATAACCTCCCTTTGATGATTCAGTTTTATCTTCAGTCTTGATCTTTGAATCTTTTGACCAATTTGCTTTGCCTTTGCCCTTGTTCTTATGATTCTTGCTGTCTTTGCCACCAGATTGAGCCTGCATTGCTTGTTGATTTGTTCTTTCAGTACTTCTGTTGACCACCATTAACTCATGTGCTTCTAAAGAACTTTGCAGTGCTTCAATCTTCATGTCACTCATGTCATGTGATTCTTGAATAGCCACCACAATGAAATCAAATTTCTGATTCAAAGATCTCAGAACTTTCTCTACAACCATCTTATCTGTGATGTTTTCTCCACAAGTTTGCATTTGATGAACTATTGCAAGTAGTTTGGAGAAATAATCACTCACCTTTTGATCATCTTCCATCTGCATCATCTCATAATTCATCCCGTAAGCCTGCAACTTCACTTGCTTGACTTTTTCACCACCATCATGATATGATTGCAGAATATCCCATGCTTCTTTGGATTTTGTAGCTTTAGCAATCTTCTCAAAATGTTGAGAATCAACATTCTGTTGAATGTAGAACAAGGCCTTATAATCTTTCTTCTTGATTTCTTTGAAAGCAGTTCTCTGTGCATCTGTTGGATTTTCACCTAGCTCTTCATAGCCATTCATCACCACTTCATAGCAATCTTGTGCTCCAAACAATGATTTCATGACAGCACTCCACCTATCCCAGTTCTTTCCATCAAGAACCAAGATGTTTGTACCAAAACCGTTTGTATTCATCCTTGCTTGCAGAAAATCACACTCCTCACTCAAGTGTTTCCCAATGATGATTTTCCCCTCACACTCACTCGTGTTTCCCTAATTCCCTAGATAGAAACCGGTGCTCTAGATACCACTTGTTAGCGCAGCCACTAAACACAACACAGATCCACACAGATCTATAAGCACTCAGAGCAGATCCACACAGTTCTATAAGCACTCAGAGCAGATCCACACAGTTCTATACGCACACAGAACAGTTCCACAAAGTTCTATATGCACACACACACAGTTGCAGAAACAATGTGTTTCTGCACTATCAAGATGAAACAAACTCTAATGAATGAATAAGAAAAACAACTAATTTTATTCATCCACCTTGGGGTAATGGTACTCAAATATTTACATGCACTAATACAAGTATATATAATACTTGGATCACTTAACAAACTAAAACAAACTACCTAACTATTAACTTGTAACACAAGTTAACTAACCAACTAACCAACTAATAACTTGTTACACAAGTTATCTTAACTAACTATTTACAAAAACAATTTTTATAACTTTGAATTACAAAATTCCAACACATCTTAGCTTTTACATTTTTTAGAAGTTGATTGCACAGATTCCAATAAGATTGTACCATATTTACTTTCTTAACTAATATCCTGAAAGCACTAATTAACATTTTCCTAAAATGTTGCATTTCATAATTTTGTTTATAAATTAATTTATTATATAGGATGCTAGCTGCAAATGATAAAAGGTAAATTTAGGGTGTTAACAGTATTGGAATGGCTAAACTAGCTAGGTAATCCAAAAAAAAGATTTAAGTGTACATTTTAGAGGCTTATAGTTGATTGACGGGGACTCTTAAGAACTATGATTTTAGTTTATAATCATCCCAAAAAAGCGATTATAGTTGCATTGTTGGAGAAATTTGTGATTTTTCACCAGGATGTTGAATTTTCATTACAAGAGATCAAATTTGAAATGGAACAATCACAATTTGAAATAAATTGATGGAGGTGGAGGACATTCAGAGCCACGAGTTTGATGATGAAGAGCTACAAAAGAAGAGATCACAATTTATCGTGAGAAGAAAAATAAATGACTTTTAAGTTAGATCCAATAATGGTTTTTAAATTGCGAACGATTGCAGTCATTGTAGTTGTTGTGATGCGCAAAACGGTTGTTGTGTTATGAAATCATTTAAAATGTTCACAATGCAAATATATATAGAATAACACTAGTATACTATCTCATCATTACACTATTTAATCACTATTGTAGAGTCTCAATTTATTCCATAAAAAAATATTGACTCTAAGGTGTTTTAAGTGTACACGGTTGAAACCCAACAATATTCTACATTGTAAATGTACATATATCTGTACCGTAAGTAGAAGAAGAGATCATGAGAATTGAGAAGGTCAGTTCTAGAAGAGGTACATATGATGAAGGAAAATTTAATGTAACCCATGGATCAATAGATATAAGATTATAACATATTGATATATTAGAGAAGATTATGATGCGTACCTTTTAGGATTGCAGACACATAGATAGAGAAAGGTTGAGAGAGATCTTCTATCTCTTACTGGTGAGCGGTTAAGGATTATGTATTCAGTCTGTGTATTAACCTGATGGGATGGTCAATATATACTCATCAGTGGAGGTAGCGACCTCTCAACAGGCTTACTATGAGAAACGGTCCAACCCATCGCAGTTCGTTTCTAAATACAGTCCATTAATAATTCATCAATAAGTGCTTAATAATAATAGACCATAATTTATCTATTACTATATATAAAGAGAATACAAATTTTTGGGATGACTTTTTCATTATACCTATTTTACCCTTAAAAAAAACTACAAAAAAAAACAAAATATTTGTATATGTTGAAAAATATCTTCCACATAAAAATAGATTTTCAGTTTTTTTTAGTAAATAAATTTTTTTTTCTCTTAATAACTAAGCACAACTTCCACATAAAAGTATGTTTTCAGTTTTTTTATAGTAAATTTTTTTTTCTTCTTAATAACTAGCCACAACAAAAAAAGGATGTTAATTAGTTATCAATTAACTAAGTCCAATAAAAAAGAAGATTAAGTAGTTATTTATATTTGCACAATAGAGAATTTCGATCACAGTAAATAAAAAAAAGAATATCGATCACACACGTGCCCGTTTGGCGGCTAGTATTAATAATAATTTCTTATAATTGATTATTGTCAATTCATAATTGATTAAATAATTAATCCAACATATGATTAATCATGAAGTTTCAATTTGGGAGTGACCAATATGTATCAAGACATAAAGAAAAAACATTTGTGGCCAGGGATGAAGTACAATATAGAAAATTTTGTCACAACATTTTTAAGATATTAGGCAAATGATGAACATCAACAACCTTCAAGAAATGTCACCATCTCTAGACGTAGCTGAATGGTAGTGGGGAAGTATATATATCATGAATTTTGTAGGAAAACTCCCCTTATTTAGGCAAATTAAGCAATACATCTCATTCACACAGAAACTATTACAATGAGCTCATTTACAATATTAAATAAAAATGAATTTTGATTTCTTTTAAAAAAAAATTATGGATGATTTATATAATATAAACTTTCAATCCAATAGTAAATTTTATAAAATTCGTATTTGTTGTGTGTCTTTCACCATAGACTTGGCATCTAATTATAGCTATTATTTTCTTCTTTATTTCATTTCATTTTATTAACATCATCTTAAATACAAAGTCATAGATTCATAATTACAAAATTCTTGTAATGAGAAAGAAAAACAAAATCAAATATAGGGTAATAGGGTCAACTCAATAAGCAATAACAACTCATGAAATATTCCACCAGAATGTTTCCCTTCTCTCTTGAGTCTAAAACCAAAAAAAATCATGTGCGCATATTAATTTCGGAGAATGTCTTTTGAACACATTTACATTTTTGGTTGTACATGCACCTTGGTTTCATACGAGGGAAGCACAAATTTTTTGGACAATCAGCATCTCTATAACATCTTAATGCATATTGTGCTGTAATGAAAAAAGAGAAGTTTTTTTTAACTAAAATTGAAAAATATAATTGTGTACAAGGTACGGAAGAAAAATTTGAAATGATAAAAAAGAGGTTTACCTTCAATGTTTGTTGCAACAAAAAATAGAAAAAGAAATATCATTGTTACACGAACAAACTTGACAATTTCAGCCATAATTTCCCTCTTTAATTACTTGTAACAAATGTTTATTTTTTTGACGGATTGTAACCAATGTTTTATCACTTTATAATTTATAAATATTATCTTTTCTGTACATTAATTGAATAGTTTTTAGCTCTTATAGATTTGTAAAAAACACTTTCTAAAATAAGAATGATTGTTAAGTGTCTCTTAAGAACATTGTTGTGTTTATTCCTTTAAAAAATTGGTAAAGAGGTCACATTAATACTTATAGATCATAAGTTTTTCCTTTTTTATTTAAATCATTTAAATCAATGTGTTCTGATCTTCATACAAATAAAGCTTTTAGTGACTCATCCTTGACCTATAGGAGAATTTCAGTTTAGAGTCCTTCAAATTTACAAAAAAAAAAGAAAAAAAAAGAAAAAAATGGTGATGCATGTGCAGAGATAAATTAACTAATTATGAATTTCAAATTGAGGACTTATATTTTGGGATTCTTTACAGCTTTTTTTCTTCACCTAATTTTATCCCACTTAGTTTTCTTAGTACCACCATGATATCTTTTTTATTTAGTTATTTTATTTATAATTAAATTTATTAGAGTTATGTAAATGATAGGAATTTTTGGGATATTAAGTTTGTCTTGTCATGACTTTGCACTCTAATTTATTTTTTTTAAAAAAGGAAAAGTAACCTTTCATGATACACTGAAGCTAAAAAAAATACAGTATTGGATAACAACATAGTGTTTGTTTGTGAATTAGTCTTAAAAAAGAAACCTAATCATGAATTACTCCCTACAATATTTTCTATAAAAAATAAAAGTGATTTTTTTTAATAACCAAAAAGAAAAAGTTTATGAAAGGTAATATTAAAAAAATGGTGAATTTTTTTGTCCTTTTTATAAGAAATTTTAACTAGTTTTCAAATATTTTAAATGTTTAATTTTCACTTATACCCTTATTTATTATGAAAGGTAATATTAAAAATAAGTAAGTTAGTTGAATTAAGAATAATTGAATAGGGGTATAGATGGAATAAATTTAAATTTATAAAAGTGTTAAATAAATAAATAAAAAACTATTTACAATAGAAGAACCAAAACAACTTCTATTCCATTTTAATACTCCTAAAAAAAATATTTACTAACCCGTCGATCGGTGCATCAACAGAAGTAGAAGTGAAGCACGATATGAAATCTTCGACCATGCTTTGAATGTTGTAGGATAGCCTATTTAGGGATCAAATCTTATTGTTCAAGCTCATCAAATTTCGATGCCTCCATGCCCACTAAACACTCGCCGATAAGGTAAAGGCTTCAGACCCCAAATCCAAATTTTAACCAATCATGGATATCCATAATTGAGAAGAAATTTGCATGCTAAATCCAAGGTGGAGTCAAAGATTTCGAGAAAAATTACTGTCACAAATACAATGGAGGAATATCTCATCCGTATGGCCACGAGAGGAGATTCCCTACAATAAATTTTTCCTAAATTTAAATCACAGTCATCCATTTAAACATTAAATAGTAACTCACTTTTTTTTTGACAGTATTAAATAGTAACTCACTTAATAAAATAATTAAATTAAGGGTGGATCTAAGCACTGTACCTCATGCAGTTTTTTTTCCCACTGGAGATAGTCCCCTCTCGTATGGCCACGTCAATCACAAATATGTGAGGGATTCATCTTTCTATGATTAAGCAAATAGAGAGTAGATACGAAGTTGTGACATGTCAACCAATAAATATTTTTTTATCTTTTTGGGATTATTGTGCACATCGTCTGTTAATTTTGGAAGTGCAGTAAATAGTTTTGCATTTTCATTTTAATTATAAATATAGAGGCATCAATTGTTAGTTTGTGCGTGGTGATTGACACTTGAGTTGGTAGAGAGGACCATGGTTTGATTCTCCACAACTACAATTGAGAGGGGGCTGAAACAACTTAATGTGAGACAAAACTGACCCCTGAGTCAGATTAGGCAGTCCAGTGAGCCGAATACTGGTGGTGAAAAAAAATAATATATAGGCAAAATTGCATTTGGATCCTTTATTCTCCTTTTTTTTTTGCTCGGTAGCCTAGTTGTTACCTTACGTATAAAATGCAATGTCCCTACCAAATGTGTTAAACTCACGGAAACGTACACTACTGTACATTATTTATTTGTAACATATTTATCCTTTATCTTTTTTTTCACACTTGTCATTAATCTTCATAAAACATGACAAGTTAATCCCTTATTTTTATTTGTAACAAAATGAAAGACTTAATAGGAGCAGATGTTAAGTGTTTGAAACATTTCATTAAACCATAAAAAAGAAAAGTTTGGTAAATTTAGAGTTTAATGGGAATTGGGTATTTCAATTTTGGAGTTTAGAAGAAGATTGAAGCAAATAAACACATAGATTCATACAAATTTGAGATCAATTTGACTGTATTTTGTTATAAATTAGTGAAGAATATTGACTGTGTCCTGGAAAGTGCATCAGTCTATTGTCGACTAATAATATTTATAAAGATTTGTCTCCACATAGATCATGCCAAAGTAACTAATGTATTTTAGCAATTCAGATAGTTTTGTATTCGTTTTATGGTTTGGATAGGTTGCAATAAAATAAATGATTGAAAAAATAAAGATAAGTTGGAAAGAAGTAAATTCAAAGATCAATGAAGAATAGTGACCGTTTCAAATGTGAAATTTATTTTTTGGCTTTAATGCAGTTTTGGTCCCCTTATTTTGAAAAACTTGAATTTTTGGTCCCCTATTTTAAAAGTCAACTTTTTGATCCCCTATTTTAATTTTTTCTAAATTTTGGTCCCCCAACTAAGTTTAACTAAATAAAACCATTGGATCTGAAGATCTATTGTATCTAATGATGAACCATCAACAATTAATTTTATTTTCCTTTTGTTCATCTTCTCCATTCTTTTGTTCTTCATCTTCAACATCTTATAAACTTTCTCGGTCCTAAAACTTCTTCATCTCCCTCACAACAGCATGAGTTTCTTTGCCCAGAATATAAATTTTAAAAATTAGAAAATAAAAAATTCAACCATAAATTCATCTTAACTCAAAAAACATCACAACCCATAATCACTCGCAACATCACTCAACACAAGAACAACAATATCGAGAGAGAGATAGAGATCAGCAACAAGAACATAAATTTCTTCTAACACAGATCATGTAAGACCCAAGATTTCTTTGTATAGTTGGTTTAAGGAATATTAGGGTTTCGATGTGTTCGTGTGAGGAAACATCGTGTAATTATTAGCTTTTGCTGTAATTGAGCCTGTTTAGTGCTCGTGCACTGAAATTGTACAGACTTTGGTTCTGTGATCCTGTTGCTTGAATAAGAAGTTATATGTGGTTTTAGAATAATAAGTTTTGGATCATTCTTGTTTTTGGAAAAACGAGTAGGATTTTACCCGTCGTTGTAAAATCTTATTGAGTCTGTTTTGAGTGAGGTTTCGGATGGAAGTTTTATATATCTGCGCGAGTTAGGATATATCCTGAGATTTATTTTCTGAGGTATGGAAGAAAATTACAGTCGCGGAAAAAGATTCGGCGATAAGTTTTGGAAATGTGAAACGTTAGACGTTCTTTCCGTAGGTTTTCTGTTTTGGTGAGTTTTGTTCGTCGCGGCGCGCGAGAGCTGAACGTGTAAGAGTTTCTATGAGGTTTTGAGTTTAATCTCAAGTGGTTTTGGTTTGGTTTGATCCAATGGCTAGGGTTTTGTCTTGGCATTTTGTCTTTTGATCCAATGGCCATGTGTGAGCAAGAGGCTATGTTATAGTAAGGAGGTTTAGTGACTTGGTCACTTAGAAAAACATCACCAAACATCTCATTCTTTCCCTCTTTCACGTGAAACTCCATTTCATTTTCTAACCTTCACTAAATTTTCCATTCTTCACCATTTCACTCCATTTCAAGCTTTGGAGCTTTGAAGAAAGTTGTAGAGAATCACTTTCTAAAGGTAACCCTCTCTTCTCATCTCTTAGGTTGGTAGACTTATAGAGTTTAAGAGTTTTTGGGTTTATGTTCTCATGAGGGTTTGTTAGAAAAGGTTACTTTACATGGTTTTTGTTCCATGAATGTTGTTCATGAGGTCTAGAGAAGCATGTGTAGGCTTTGTTGTTTTGTTTTTCATGAGTTGGTGAAAAATCTCATGAGAAAAGTTAGGGTTTTGGTTGGTTTATGTATTGATCAATTACATGAGGTTATGTTGTAAGGTTTTGAAAAGAAAAGTTGTCTTTGAACCTTTGGGCGAAAGGGAAATGCGTTGTATGGTTTTGTTTTAGAAAATCCGATGAAAAATATTTTGAGGTTTATGAAAATATTTTCTAAGAGTTTTGGGTAGTATTTTGGGGTCAAAGTGGTTTAAAACTATTGTGACATGTGGTGTCGCTTTTTACCTTGAAAACATGTTTGAAAATGATTACCGGACGGTTAAGGCCCGTAATAAAACTTGTGCTTGGGTTTGGTTTTGATTTTGGAAATGAAAATCAAATAACTTGCACTCGAAGCAACCAACATGCTTTCGGAAAGGTGTTGCTTGCTTATGAAAATGGTTTGCTTTTATGCCTTGAAAAGATGTTGGGAACTAATAGAATCAAACTAGGCTTGGGGTGGAAAAAGGTGGTGTGAGTTGCTGTCTTTTGCTGTCATGACAGTTGAAACTCGCTGGGCGAGTGGTTACTCGCCAGGGCGAGTGTCACAGGTCTTGACAACTCGCCAGGGCGAGCTCCAGAGCGAGTAAGACCAGTACTCTCTGCCTTCACTCGCCATCAACTCGCCAGGGCGAGCTCTGAGACTTAAAATTTTGGATTCTGATTTCTAAACTTGGGTTTTAACTTTCTAATCCCTTTTTATTAATTTATGGAAGTGGTGGGGATTGGAAACGAGTTTTTCGGGTACTCGGAAAGTACGTAGCTTATAACGCAAGAAAACGGCCATTTTGCATTTCAAATTATTTAAGACTTTTGACAATTGTTTTGGGTCCTAAAAATAGTACAAATAACTCATGGTGGTCGATCAATACGGTAGTTTCTGGTAAGGTATCCGAAAGAGGGATTTTACCTTAGAGAACCTTTGGGTTTTGGGGTTTTAGAGTCCAAATCATTAAGGATTGATTGGTTATGGTTTTGATTGAATACTTTGCTTGTTTTAGGAAGCAAGTAAGTGTTGTGCGAGCGTGTGATAGTTGAGTGCTTGACGAGGTAAGGGCTCCACTTTATTTCTGTCTTTAAATGGTTACGACATGCTTTGTTTTGCTGTGTGTGCATTTGCTGTGTGCTTTGGCATGTTTGTATTTATGTATTCTCGGTGATGAGAACGTGGTTATAAATATGTGTGCAATTTACATATGATTGAGAAAATGTATGTATGTTGTGATGCTTGTGTATAGGCTTTAGGCTATGTGAATGTTTGCATGAGCATATATGAATGCGTGCGTCAGATAGGACTACGCGAGGATTTTGTCTTGTGTGACTATCCTGTATATGCCGAAGAGAATATATGCCATGCATTTCATAGTTGCGTGCCTAGGTGTATGTCTGTGTGACTTTGCCTACGTACCGGGCGTTTGACTGTGTGGCTTCGCCAAATCCCTCTGGATTTATATTGAGTTGGTGTTTGTCTGTGTGACTTCGCCTGGTGTTTGTCTGTGTGACTTCACCTGCCTTGTGTGGCAATTTTTAGTGCGGGTACGTATATTTCTGTGTGGCTTTGCCTACCCCACGACTCTTCGAGGAGAGGTTAATTTTCCGGAAAATCATGCATGTGACTAATCAGTGATCGGTTGTCACACTCATTGTAGAAGTCTGCATTAGGCTTGGTGAGCATTTATCTATATAAGCCCGTTGGTGGGAATTACTCGTGAGTTTAAGAGCTTTCTCTTGTGTTTCGTGGAATTATTGTTATGTGTACAATCTTTCGCACCGGTTATATATATATATACTATATATTTTGTGGTGACCCTTTCTTTCATTTGCCGGCTCATCCCACCCAGATGAGGTGTTAGGTCGTGGTGACGACGGTGGTTGTTCCAGGCCCCAGTGAGCGGTTGGAGCTGTAGCCTAGAATAGTTAGACTATGCGCCGGTGTGTTTTGTGCACCGTGCTTTTTGGTTAGCATAGGATTTCTAACTTGTTTTGGTACTTAGACTTGGATTGTAATTATTCAGGAAATACACTTTGCTTGTCGAAGCACCTTTTGGTAATGAGTTCTTTTGTATATTTGAATGCCGGCTCATTGTAAAATATTTTCCGCGCACTCTGTCTCGTGTTAAAAAGAAAAAAAAAAGTGCCTACTTTTGGGCCATGAAAAACGGGGTGTAACATTTTTGGTATCAGAGCACGGCTTTAAATCTTCAAAGGGAAAGTGTATACTTGAGTCGTTAGTCCAGAGTCGGTTAGAACGTAACTAGTGTGGAGTTGGTTCTAGTGGTTGTTCTGTGTCGTGTTTCGAGTTAGTAATCCGTGGAGTGAGATATTCTGTTAGGATTCAGAATTGTATGACTAAGGATCTAATCAGAATTGGTATTGTGCAGAAATCGAATGCCGCCAAGAAGGGCACCTACTGTACCTATGACGGATAATGTTGATATAAACCAGATGGCTTATGCCATGCATACAATGGCAGCGGCTGTGACAGCTCAGAGCCATGCTAAGGCGCAGAGAGATCTGGAAAAGCGCGAAAGGGAAATACTTGCTGCTGGTTCTAGACTTCTTTCAAATTTCAACCACCAAACGCCTCCAAAGTTTAACGGAGAGGGAGGTCCGGAAACTGCTGATTTGTGGCTCCAATCTGTGGAGAGGATATTCGGGGCAATTCATTGTCCAGAAGGAGAGAAGGTGGTCTTAGCTACCTATCAATTACTCGGGGGTTCTGTGTATTGGTGGAGGAACACCCGTATCATCATGGTGAATGGCCATGAAGAGTTGAATTGGGAGAACTTCAAGAGGAGGTTCTTGGCCAAATACTTCCCTGAGACAGCTAGGGAAAGGTATGGTGAAGAGTTCCTAAGGCTGAGGCAAGCGGGCATGAATGTTGAGGCATATGCCAAGAAGTTCGAATCACTATCCCGTTTCTTCCGCTTCTTTAGGGATGGGATAGATGAGGATTATATGTGCCGCAGATTCCAAGATGGGCTGAGGTACGAGTTGCAGGATGCGGTTGTGCCGTTGGGTATTCGGCAATTTCAGGTCTTGGTTGAAAAGTGCCAAGAGGTTGAGGATATGAGAAACAAAAGGGTGAACCGGCAGGGTGGTTTTAGTGCTGGGGGACCAAGTCGTTCTGGTGGTCCGAATCAAAGTCAGAACCGTGTGAGGCAAGGGAGTAAGCCGTATAACCGTCCTCAGAATAGTAAAGGACCGGGCCGATCGGTGAATCAGGGAACCCGGGGAAAATCAGAGGGTAGTAAGGGGACTTGCTACAACTGTGGGGAAGCGGGGCATTTTTCTAATGAGTGCACGCAACCTAAGGTGGGAAACACCTGCTACAATTGCAAGAAGCCGGGACACTTTGCTAGAGATTGCAGAGCCCCGAAGACTGGGCCGTCGGCAAATGTGGCACAAGGCTCACAGGGTGCCAGACCTGCGGCAAAGGCACGTGCTTACTGTATGGGCACTGAACTGAGTGGGCAGGCTAGCAATGCCATCCACGAGAGCTGTCACATCGCAGGTAATTCTTTAACTGCTTTGATTGACACGGGGGCAACCCACTCATTCATATCTTTGGCATGTGCAAATCGTTTGAGTTTGAATGTATCTGTGCTTCCGTTTGATTTGAATGTTTTGACTCCTGCTAAGGATTTGGTAGTGAATACTGCATGTTTGCATTGTTTGGTAGTAATCCATAATAGGGATTTTCTGGTCAATTTGGTGTGTCTACCGCTATTATCTCTCGAGATCATCCTCGGGATGGATTGGTTGTCTTATCATTATGTGATTCTAGACTGTGCTCGGAAATTGGTTTTCTTTCCCGAGCCAGGTGTGCGAAGGTACTTGTCTGCGAATCGGCTTTCCGTGGTTATGTGTAATGGGGAACCGGAGATAGTTTCACTTGCTAGCTTAGGGGTGACGTCGGAGATCCGAATTGAGGAAACTCGAGTGGTTCAGGATTTCCAAGATGTGTTTCCATCGGAGATTCCAGCTTTTCCTCCGTGTAGAGAGGTGGAATTCTTTATTGACTTGCAACCGGGTACGGGTCCGATTTCAGAATCAGCTTATCGGATGGCTCCAGCTGAGTTGGTAGAGTTGAAAAGTCAGATTGAAGACTTGTTAGGTAAAGGTTTCATAAGGCCTAGTGTGTCGCCTTGGGGAGCACCGGTCTTATTGGTTAAGAAGAAGGATGGGAAATCTCGTCTGTGTGTGGATTATCGGAAGCTTAATAAGGTGACTATCAAGAACCGATACCCATTGCCGCGTATTGATGATCTGATGGATCAGTTGAGGGGAGCCTCAGTGTTTTCCAAGATTGACTTGAAATCTGGATATCACCAGATAAGAGTACGAGATGAGGATGTTCAGAAAATGGCGTTTAGGACGCGTTATGGGCATTATGAGTTTTTGGTGATGCCGTTTGGAGTGACGAATGCACCTGCTATCTTTATGGCTTACATGAATCGGATATTCAATTCATTTTTGGACAAGTTTGTAGTGGTGTTCATTGATGACATTTTGGTGTATTCGAAGAGTGAAGAAGTGCATGAAGAGCATCTTCGCTTGGTTTTGCAAGTTTTGAGGGAGAAAAGGTTGTATGCTAACCCGTCAAAGTGTGACTTTTGGTTGGAAGAGGTGAATTTCCTGGGTCATGTTATATCAAGAGAGGGAATAGCCGTGGATCCAGCCAAGATTGATACGGTACTTTCATGGAAGCAGCCTCAAACCGTGACTGATGTGAGAAGTTTTGTTGGTTTGGCCGGATATTACCGAAGGTTCATTGAAGGTTTTGCTAAGATTGTGGCACCAATGACACAACTTACGCGAAAAGATCAACCTTTTGCTTGGACAGAGAAGTGTGAGTTGAGTTTTCAGTTGTTGAAGGAGCGTTTGACGACTTCACCAGTCTTGATGTTACCTCAGTCAGATGAACCTTATGAGGTTTATTGTGATGCTTCTCATCAAGGGTTGGGTTGTGTGTTGATGCAACACAAGAGGGCAGTGGCTTATGCGTCAAGGCAACTGAAAGTGCATGAAAAGAATTATCCTACGCACGATTTGGAGCTTGCGGCCGTTGTTTTTGCATTGAAGATTTGGAGACATCATCTTTATGGTTGCACTTTTGTCGTGTTTAGTGACCATAAAAGTCTTAAGTATCTGTTCGATCAGAAAGAGCTTAATATGAGGCAACGGAGGTGGATGGAAACTTTGAAAGACTTCGACTTTACGTTGGAATACCATCCGGGAAAGGCTAATGTGGTAGCCGATGCCTTGAGTAGGAAGAGTGTGTCGGTTTGTTCGGCACAAATGGCTAGTCAACAAGAGTTGTTGAGAGAGTTTCGTGACTTGCACCTAGAGGTAGAGTTTGCCTTAGGGAATATGAGACTGGGTATGATTACCATCTCGAACGGTTTGTTGGAGGATATTGCTAATTGTCAAGATGACAAGTTCCTTATGGAGAAAAGGGCTTTGATTGTTCGGGGAACCAACCGAGATTTCAAGGTGGGACCGGACAACATTTTGAGATGTAATGGTAGGGTGTGTGTGCCCGATGCGATGGACTTGAGAAACATCATTCTAGGGGAGGCACACAAGAGTAAACTTAGTATACATCCTGGAGCAACAAAGATGTATCAAGACCTGAGGCATGATTTCTGGTGGCCGGGTTTGAAAAAGGATGTGGCTGAGTATGTGGCGTCGTGTCTGACTTGTCAGAAGGCGAAGGTTGAGCATCAGAGACCAGCAGGGATGCTGCAGTCATTAGATATCCCCGAGTGGAAGTGGGATAGCATTTCTATGGATTTCATCACTGGTTTACCTAAGACCAGGAGGAAGCATGATTCCATTTGGGTGATAGTGGATCGTTTGACTAAGTCCGCTCATTTTCTACCGGTAAGAACTACGGATACGGCGGCAAGGTTGACCGATGTGTATATTGCTGAGATTGTGAGGTTACATGGGATTCCGTCAAGTATAGTGTCGGATCGAGACCCAAAGTTTACTTCACACTTTTGGAGGACTTTGCATGAGGCGTTGGGGACGAAATTGAGATTGAGTTCCGCCTACCATCCTCAGACAGATGGGCAGACTGAGAGAACAAATCAGTCACTAGAGGATTTATTGAGAGCATGTGTGCTGGATGATCGTGGGAGTTGGGACGACGTGTTGCCGTTGATAGAGTTCACGTACAACAATAGTTACCATTCGACTATCGGAATGGCACCATATGAGGCTTTGTATGGGAGGAGATGTCAGACTCCTTTGTGTTGGTACCAAGATGGGGAAAGTTTGATTGTAGGACCGGAAATGGTACAACAGACGACGGACAAGGTCCGAAAGATAAGGGCAATGATGAAGGTTGCTCAAGATCGACAAAAGAGTTATGCGGATAGGCGTCGGAGGCCTTTAGAGTTTGAGGAGGGGGATCACGTATTTCTCCGTGTTACTCCAACAACGGGTGTTGGAAGGGCTTTGAAAGCGAAGAAGTTGACTCCGAAGTTTATAGGGCCTTATCAGATTACGGAGCGGATTGGGAAGGTAGCATACCGGATCGCGTTGCCACCGGTACTATCTTTGATTCATGACGTGTTCCATGTGTCGCAATTGCGGAAATATACACCGGATCCTTCACATGTGATCACACCAGATGATATCCAGTTGAGGGATAACTTGTCATTTGAGGTTCCGCCCATCAAGATTGCGGATAGGAAGATGAAGCGTCTGAGAACGAAAGAGATACCTTTGGTGAAGGTGATATGGAACGAAGCTACAGGAGATACCACCTGGGAGCTCGAGAGTAAGATGAAAGAGTTATACCCCAGTTTGTTTGACGACGTCTAAGTTTCGAGGACGAAACTTCTTTTAGGGGGGTAGTATTGTAAGACCCAAGATTTCTTTGTATAGTTGGTTTAAGGAATATTAGGGTTTCGATGTGTTCGTGTGAGGAAACATCGTGTAATTATTAGCTTTTGCTGTAATTGAGCCTGTTTAGTGCTCGTGCACTGAAATTGTACAGACTTTGGTTCTGTGATCCTGTTGCTTGAATAAGAAGTTATATGTGGTTTTAGAATAATAAGTTTTGGATCATTCTTGTTTTTGGAAAAACGAGTAGGATTTTACCCGTCGTTGTAAAATCTTATTGAGTCTGTTTTGAGTGAGGTTTCGGATGGAAGTTTTATATATCTGCGCGAGTTAGGATATATCCTGAGATTTATTTTCTGAGGTATGGAAGAAAATTACAGTCGCGGAAAAAGATTCGGCGATAAGTTTTGGAAATGTGAAACGTTAGACGTTCTTTCCGTAGGTTTTCTGTTTTGGTGAGTTTTGTTCGTCGCGGCGCGCGAGAGCTGAACGTGTAAGAGTTTCTATGAGGTTTTGAGTTTAATCTCAAGTGGTTTTGGTTTGGTTTGATCCAATGGCTAGGGTTTTGTCTTGGCATTTTGTCTTTTGATCCAATGGCCATGTGTGAGCAAGAGGCTATGTTATAGTAAGGAGGTTTAGTGACTTGGTCACTTAGAAAAACATCACCAAACATCTCATTCTTTCCCTCTTTCACGTGAAACTCCATTTCATTTTCTAACCTTCACTAAATTTTCCATTCTTCACCATTTCACTCCATTTCAAGCTTTGGAGCTTTGAAGAAAGTTGTAGAGAATCACTTTCTAAAGGTAACCCTCTCTTCTCATCTCTTAGGTTGGTAGACTTATAGAGTTTAAGAGTTTTTGGGTTTATGTTCTCATGAGGGTTTGTTAGAAAAGGTTACTTTACATGGTTTTTGTTCCATGAATGTTGTTCATGAGGTCTAGAGAAGCATGTGTAGGCTTTGTTGTTTTGTTTTTCATGAGTTGGTGAAAAATCTCATGAGAAAAGTTAGGGTTTTGGTTGGTTTATGTATTGATCAATTACATGAGGTTATGTTGTAAGGTTTTGAAAAGAAAAGTTGTCTTTGAACCTTTGGGCGAAAGGGAAATGCGTTGTATGGTTTTGTTTTAGAAAATCCGATGAAAAATATTTTGAGGTTTATGAAAATATTTTCTAAGAGTTTTGGGTAGTATTTTGGGGTCAAAGTGGTTTAAAACTATTGTGACATGTGGTGTCGCTTTTTACCTTGAAAACATGTTTGAAAATGATTACCGGACGGTTAAGGCCCGTAATAAAACTTGTGCTTGGGTTTGGTTTTGATTTTGGAAATGAAAATCAAATAACTTGCACTCGAAGCAACCAACATGCTTTCGGAAAGGTGTTGCTTGCTTATGAAAATGGTTTGCTTTTATGCCTTGAAAAGATGTTGGGAACTAATAGAATCAAACTAGGCTTGGGGTGGAAAAAGGTGGTGTGAGTTGCTGTCTTTTGCTGTCATGACAGTTGAAACTCGCTGGGCGAGTGGTTACTCGCCAGGGCGAGTGTCACAGGTCTTGACAACTCGCCAGGGCGAGCTCCAGAGCGAGTAAGACCAGTACTCTCTGCCTTCACTCGCCATCAACTCGCCAGGGCGAGCTCTGAGACTTAAAATTTTGGATTCTGATTTCTAAACTTGGGTTTTAACTTTCTAATCCCTTTTTATTAATTTATGGAAGTGGTGGGGATTGGAAACGAGTTTTTCGGGTACTCGGAAAGTACGTAGCTTATAACGCAAGAAAACGGCCATTTTGCATTTCAAATTATTTAAGACTTTTGACAATTGTTTTGGGTCCTAAAAATAGTACAAATAACTCATGGTGGTCGATCAATACGGTAGTTTCTGGTAAGGTATCCGAAAGAGGGATTTTACCTTAGAGAACCTTTGGGTTTTGGGGTTTTAGAGTCCAAATCATTAAGGATTGATTGGTTATGGTTTTGATTGAATACTTTGCTTGTTTTAGGAAGCAAGTAAGTGTTGTGCGAGCGTGTGATAGTTGAGTGCTTGACGAGGTAAGGGCTCCACTTTATTTCTGTCTTTAAATGGTTACGACATGCTTTGTTTTGCTGTGTGTGCATTTGCTGTGTGCTTTGGCATGTTTGTATTTATGTATTCTCGGTGATGAGAACGTGGTTATAAATATGTGTGCAATTTACATATGATTGAGAAAATGTATGTATGTTGTGATGCTTGTGTATAGGCTTTAGGCTATGTGAATGTTTGCATGAGCATATATGAATGCGTGCGTCAGATAGGACTACGCGAGGATTTTGTCTTGTGTGACTATCCTGTATATGCCGAAGAGAATATATGCCATGCATTTCATAGTTGCGTGCCTAGGTGTATGTCTGTGTGACTTTGCCTACGTACCGGGCGTTTGACTGTGTGGCTTCGCCAAATCCCTCTGGATTTATATTGAGTTGGTGTTTGTCTGTGTGACTTCGCCTGGTGTTTGTCTGTGTGACTTCACCTGCCTTGTGTGGCAATTTTTAGTGCGGGTACGTATATTTCTGTGTGGCTTTGCCTACCCCACGACTCTTCGAGGAGAGGTTAATTTTCCGGAAAATCATGCATGTGACTAATCAGTGATCGGTTGTCACACTCATTGTAGAAGTCTGCATTAGGCTTGGTGAGCATTTATCTATATAAGCCCGTTGGTGGGAATTACTCGTGAGTTTAAGAGCTTTCTCTTGTGTTTCGTGGAATTATTGTTATGTGTACAATCTTTCGCACCGGTTATATATATATATACTATATATTTTGTGGTGACCCTTTCTTTCATTTGCCGGCTCATCCCACCCAGATGAGGTGTTAGGTCGTGGTGACGACGGTGGTTGTTCCAGGCCCCAGTGAGCGGTTGGAGCTGTAGCCTAGAATAGTTAGACTATGCGCCGGTGTGTTTTGTGCACCGTGCTTTTTGGTTAGCATAGGATTTCTAACTTGTTTTGGTACTTAGACTTGGATTGTAATTATTCAGGAAATACACTTTGCTTGTCGAAGCACCTTTTGGTAATGAGTTCTTTTGTATATTTGAATGCCGGCTCATTGTAAAATATTTTCCGCGCACTCTGTCTCGTGTTAAAAAGAAAAAAAAAAAGTGCCTACTTTTGGGCCATGAAAAACGGGGTGTAACAGATCAAAATCGAGAGAGAGAGAGATAGAGATCAATTTTGCATTCAAAATCTCGGGATCAATTTTTCATCAGATCCCTTTTCATCAAAACCCTCAAATTTTCATCAAATCCAAAACAACAAAGTTCTGTTTTTAGAACACAATCTGTGAAAAAACAATCTAATCTCAAGAACATTTGAGAAATTTGAGAGGAATTTGAACAAGTTTTAGGAGAAATTTGAGCAATTGCAACCCCTTTGAATGCTACAACCGAACATTGTTTTGTCAAATTTCTAAAACATTGTTTCTTCATTTCATTATAATCAAATTTATCCCCCTATTTTAAATTTTGGATTTGATGGATTGAACTTGTTTAAATTTATGTGTTTTTTGCATTTTAATTTTAATGGTTGAAGTGTGTTTTTTTAGTTTGTTTGAAGATTTGAGATTTTTTTTTGTTGAAGTTTATAAGATGTTGAAGATGAAGAACAAATGAATGGAGAAGATGAACAAAAAGAAAATAAAATTAATTGTTGATGGTTCATCATTAGATACAATAGACCTTCAAATCCAATAGTTTCATTTAGTTAAACTTAGTTGGGGGACCAAAATTTAGAAAAAATTAAAATAGGGGATCAAAAAGTTAACTTTTAAAATAGGGGGACCAAAAGTTCAAGTTTTTCAAAATAGGGGGACCAAAAGTGCATTAAAGTTTTATTTTTTTTATATTCTTTAACTAGTGTCCTAGAGACTGTGACCTAATAAAATTAGAGAGGTTTTAGATATATATTATTTTGGATATCTTATTAAGAAAAGTAAAAAAAAAATATTTTTTGTAAAATAAATAAAAAAAGAAAATAAAATACAGCTTTTAATTATAATTGTTTCATTATATAAAAAAAAATTATAATCGTTTCATTTTCAAACTATATATAAGTAGTAGTTTTTTCTTTTTTAAAGCAAAATATAGTACAGAGTACATACTACGTATAACTACGTATAAATGATTGACCAAGTGATGACCAGGTTCCATTTGTTTAGGAATTTATTACTTACTGTCAATTCCGGGTTTTTCGTTTCCACTCATTCTCGATTTTCTCATCATCATCAACGAATCAAACACATAACTTTAGTGGCAAACCCGTAATTACTCTCCAACACCAAGGGTAATCTTTTCCGCCACTTCACTTTTCTATTACTCTTTCCTTTTCTCAGCTTATTTTCTTTCTTTTCTCGTTTCACTTCTCAACCATTCAGACACAACACAACACTCAATTTTCTCTCACTTTCTCTCTCTAACACATTTTCTCTCTCTACTGTAACAACTTCAGAATCAGATCACAGTTTTCTCACAGATTTTCCCGTTCCAACTTTCCCGCACATTCTCTCTCCCGGTCGCACTGCCACTAGCTCATCGATCCATCATCAATCGCCGGAATCTCTGGAGTATTTCATTCCTTCATTGATCTTGTGGTTCCTTCGTGACCTAGAAGCTTTTATCAGTGCCAGAGCTCATTTCGGAGCTACCTGACCTGTTTTTGTGTTTGTGGAGTAAAGTTCTGAACCATTATGATGATAACAACGAAGATGATGACGGAGATTCTGTAATTGTGTGAATTCGAGTTGATTATGATGGTGGAGGTTTTGAATTTGAGTTCGTTTGAAGAATTTAGCGTTGTTATTCAGGTTTTGGAAGGGTTTTTGAGTGAATGGAAGGGTTTGGGTATGAGAATGGGTGAATGAGTGGTGTTTAGATTTTGGTAATAGTTTGTTAATTTTTGGTCTTCTTGATTTGAATGATGTCACGGTCTGATACGATTATGATGACGACTACTTCAACTAATTCGGATCTGAATAGAGCTGGTACAGTTGAAAGAGACATTGAGCAGGTATCTTGATTAATTCATGTGTTTAGTCTTCAAAATTTAAAATTCAAGTTGTTTATATTTTATAGGCTTTTGTTAGTTTATTGTATAAATAATGCCAATAATTGTTTGATAAAAACTAGTCTAGCTAGTAGCTACTACAAAAAATATTTGATAAGGGTACCATAGAACTTTCTTACTAGTACTAGTAAGTTGCTATGAAGTACAAACACGGATAGCGGATAGGACACATACTGTGATATGTGGACATCGATAATAATTTGAAAAAAATGACATAATTCAACGTAATCATAAGTGTCGGTGTCGGACACCAGCATGTGTTCGACGCTGGAACACGCCTAATCCGAGAAGTGTGCATATGCTTCATAAAAGTCACAGTTATGTTGCAAACTTTTATATTTCGGGCAAATGTGGCTGCAATTAGGGTTGCATTGCTGTTGCAGAGACCTCTAAAACTGTTAAGTCCACAATGAAACCATGCTTACTAGCATGATAATTTGTTTTTTGGTTCTTTGTCAATTTCACGATAGAGTACTACTTGGATTTAGATTGTACACTCTTACAGCATAATATCTGCAGTTTTTATGTCTTTAATGTTAGAGGACAATTGTGATTTGGTGTATGTGAAACAGCCCAATTTAGTGACATTCTTTGTTCTATGAAGCTGGATGCTTAATATGTGAATATTATGTGGCACATGTATGAGTATACATGAAATTTTTAATACCTAAGGTATGAAGCAGTCTAGCTACGTTAACGGGAATATGTGCATGCATGTGTGTGTAAAATACATAAATGCATTATGTTTGTGAAGAGTTCATTAAAATTGTTCATTAATATATAACCACATCAGTAGATGATCATGACAATTTATAAAATGATACTTGTGAATGTGAGCATAGCCAAAAAGCATAGACACCATCATATAGTGGATCTTTGAGCTGGTTTAGTTAAACTTCTCAAGATGTACTTATGGAAAAAGATTTACTTGAAGAATCTTGCAATAACTGCTATTTTTAAAACAGTATAACTTCTCATTGAAGTGAAAATTAGCTTCTGCATCTCAATTTTTCCGGGAGCTCTATCATTTATATTCTTCATAAGTATAAACAAAATGGTAAGGACTTTTTGGTAAGCCAAAGAACTATCAACTTGTTTTAATTAGAAAGCTCCCATAAATTAGAAGTTAATTAAGATTGGGGACATGTACAATTCAATCCTTTTAGGTATGTATAAATCCTTTTTGGAAAGCACATAAACCAACTCCTCCGCGTTCATTTTGTCTCTCTTAAAAGAAGTACTAAAAGAGTATGTACTTCAATTCCTTTCACAGCTTAATGAACACGGCTGTACAAAAAACTTCAAGACATGTCCTTTGAGCTGTATTAAAGTCATATATCAAAGTCATATCCAAACAGATATAGGCATATCATATGCACATTTTTATCAGACACATGAACACACCAATAGTTAGATTACATAATTTTGGAGTAACTTGGCTTCATCATTCACAAGGTGGTAGTGGTACAATTGTAACAAAGATGGTTTTTGCAAATGTGAGAAAAAGATTGATAAATGTGAAAATTAAAAGAGTTAATTAGTTGGAGAACCTAACAAGGTTGAGGTAGACCATGAAAAACTCTAAGAGAAATCATAAAAGAGGATCTTGAATTGAATACTAGAAAGTATATAGGCGACGTAGGAAATGTGGATAAGACAAAATTTGAAAATTGTAACACAATTAAATTGAAAGAGAAATCAATATTTTTAAGTTAAAACATGTCCCTTTAGACATAATAAAATGCTGCCATTCATCTAATCATTGTGGTATTGTGATCTGCTTCATTATAAAAGTTAAAAATTAAAAGTAAAAATTGCAAAATAGAACTGTGAAAATCAGAAGTGCACAATAAATTGCTGCGTGGGTAAGACGTGGACAAGACTAGTATAAGTGTTTGTGGTGCATTGGTTAATGTCCCATTGAAGAATTATTCTTGGACAAATACAGTTATATCATTTGATTGATTCATCTAATGAACAGATCTAGTGGGGAAAAAAGGTTTGGACTTTTATTGTTGTGTCTTAGCTGTCTATGCATTTGAAATTTGACCATGAAAATTACTGGAGGATCTCTTTCTCTTCAATTGGAGACAATGATATTTAGGATGTAGAATAGGATACTGACTAGAAAATCAGGATAAGAAGAACCATTTTCCTGTGCCCTACTGCATCTTCTTGAATTTTCCGGTCTCCTTGAATCCTTGCTCGTAGAGCTGCTTCTTAGTAGTGAATCAGGATAAGAAGGAACATATGTTGAATTGTGCTTCTTTAGGGGACTATGTATCTTAAACATTTTTAAAATAGAAAAGGAGTTGAATGTGATCTTATTGTAGTAAATTATATTGTACATCTTTCCAATTTTCATCTATGTTGATGTGCACACAGTTTATTACTATAGTGTGATGTGGAATATGGGGCTTCAAGTAGGATACCCTTGGTGCTTGCATATTGTGCAGACTATACTGACTGATGATCCTCTATTTCAACTGCAGGCAATTACTGCTTTAAAGAAAGGGGCATATTTGCTTAAGTATGGAAGAAGGGGGAAGCCCAAGTTTTGCCCATTTCGGCTTTCTAATGTAAGTTTTTACTACTTTTATGTATCTAAATCAACCTTTGTAAAAAGTCTATCTCTTTTCTTTCTGAGAGATGGAAATAGGCTAGGCTGCCTAACAAAGTTTTGCTCCTTTCGGCTTATGGGCCATTTAAAAAGCCTCTTCGGCCTAACAATCCAGTCTATTTAAGTGAATATGGAATATTATTAGATTTGTATTGTTATTATCATAATCAAGATTTTTAAAAATCAGGGGAAGATGGGCGGGGGGGACAAAATCTTGTTAAAAGAATCAATGTAATCTGCATGACTAGAAATTGATTTTTAAGTTAAGAAAATCTTTGTTACCTTATTGACCATATCATGCCTTGCAAAATAATGTGGTTATGTATTCTATATATACAATAAATTTACTGACATGTCATTGCTTTCAACCCTTATGTTGGTTTAGTTATTGCCATTATATTGCTGTGGTTTATTGTGCATTATCTCCAGTACATACCTTGATTCTATTACCTGTGTGAAATCATTTATATGTGTTGAAATTTCTCTATTTAATGGTTTTCCCTAATTTAGTTCTGTCCTTGTATGTTATGATTTGATCAATTCTACATATAGTTGTAGAATAGGCATCACATGTACTTTAGAATAGGAAATTGCTGATCTTCTGGAGTTTGATCCTAACTCCTAAGGTTGAGGGTTTTAGTTCTGTATCAATTTCAATATAAATCTGAGTTAGTATTTTCAAGCAATTCAATCTTTTATATTTTCAAGTTAGTATCAGATATTATGTTTAGTGAGCCTAAGCCAACATGCCACACCCTCATGGTTAATAATTGGATCAGATTGGGCTTTCCATGATTAACTCTAAGATAATTTCTAAATCTGCCTCCGTCATGTTACCGGAAGCACATATATTGGGTCCTGGCCCATATAGCTGATGGGACAAGTGAGCTGGGAATTCCATTCCCATCTTACGGAGTGGTGTGTAAACGAATTCATTTATGCTCCATTTAATGATTTTATGACTTAAAATGGCATGACAAAATGGTGTTGTATAAAGAAGACATTTCGTATTATTGAAACTGCTCGAAGTCTCGAACTATTTTTTTGTGACAATGTACCTTAAAATTTTTGGGCTGTGGCTACATTTAATTTCTCAATAACCGAATGTCATCCTTTAGTCTAAGTAATTAAGCATCTCACTATTGTTTTTTGTTAAAATTAATGCACTAGGATAATTGTAGTTTGGTTTTATGTAATTACGGTATGGATAACTCTAAATCAACATATTTATGACTCTCTCAAACACACACACACACACACACATGGTTTGATTTTGTGCATTGAAGATTTTTCTAATTGGTTGTCAAATGTTTGAAGTATTGAATTTTAATAATGTTTTCAGGATGAATCTGTTTTGATATGGTTCTCAGGGAAAGAAGAGAAGCGCCTTAAACTAACTAATGTTTCTAGAATTATATCTGGACAACGCACGGTAAGTTTGTCAAAATGACAATTACATCATTGATATTATTTTCTGCTTCAGATTTTGTAAACGATACCATATCTCATATAGATAAATAGTTGCTACAAGCTATAAATTGTATATTAATAAATAAAATTTGTATTTTTGTATCCACTCTTCCGGCCTCACAATTTAGTCATAGTTAAGATATATTATAAACTGAGTTGTTAATCATTATTTATCTTCGACCAAGAAGCTTTGTTTTTTTTAATTTTTTTGTTGCTATTTTGGATGTTTTCCAATGTATGCGCCTGTTTATGGAAATTGTTGAATCATGTTTTCTTGTTGGAGAGTTTCAAATTTATATTGGTTTGCTAGTTATTCATGATTAAATTGTGGTGGTTGTGTTCCTCTTTCTTTCCCTTACTATCACTTATATAGTCATCTAATAGCAGCTATACTATACTGATGCTGTCTGGGAGTTTATATACATACTGATATAATTTTGTGTTGTCTTTTCCATTAAATTCTCATTTATGTAAAAATGCACCTCCAATTTGTGATATTCTGGTGAGCATGGATATGAATGTATGTACAATTATAAATATTTTCAGTTACTTCTTGACTTTGACCTTGTGCAGTAATGCATCTCAAGTTATTATGACTGAATTAAACTTCTATTTTTTTCAGCCTATCTTTCAAAGATATCCTCGGCCTGCGAAGGAATACCAGTCATTTTCACTCATCTACAATGACAGATCACTGGACCTGGTACAAATTTCTTCAAATCCTTTTTATTTTTAAAGAAAATGGCCATAGATGTGGCTTAGAAAAAAGTTTTCATTTCTTGGGTAAATGATATTCGAGCGTATCATTTGAGTTTAATCACTAATCTACCGACAATCAACCATAAATATGTGAAAGGGGTTATGACTCATAGGTTATTTGTAAAATGTAAGTAGATTATCTGTGAAATTAAATTGATACTTTTTTAGTCAAAATATAATCACAAACTTGAACTATTTCCTAAGCTACACTTATTGGTCATTTTCCCTCTACATGGGATTGGGAGGTGGAGGTTATGGTGTTTGGCCAGCTCTTTGATTGCACATATATTACATACGTTATGAACATTATTGAGGTATTGTGTGATTTACCTTAATAGAATCTTGCGATCTGATTCTTTTCTACTAGATTTGCAAAGACAAAGATGAAGCTGAGGTATGGTTCAGTGGATTGAAAGCATTGATTTCACGGAGCCATCACCGGAAGTGGAGAACAGAGTCAAGAAGTGATGGTTTTCCATCTGAAGTTAATAGTCCTCGAACATACACTCGAAGAAGTTCTCCCTTACATTCTCCATTTGATAGTAACGAAAGCTTGCAAAAGGTATTAAACATAATGTGCATCCTTCCATTTTCTTCATGCTTGTCTATGTTTCAATTGTAGAGGTTTATTGGGAAGATTTTTGTTTTCCCTTTTCAGGATAGTGGGGATCACCTTCGCCTTCATAGCCCATATGAGAGCCCTCCAGAGAATGGTTTAGATAAAGCATTTTCTGATGCGACTTATTATCCTATTCCTCCAAAGGGTTTCTTTCCGCCAGATTCGGCCGGTGGTTCAGTCCACTCTGTGTCATCAGGAGGATCAGATAGTGTGCATGGCCACATGAAGGCGATGCCTATGGATGCTTTTAGAGTTAGTCTATCAAGTGCTGTTAGCTCTTCTAGCCAAGGTTCTGCACGTGATGATGGTGATGCCTTAGGGGATGTTTTCATTTGGGGGGAAGGCACAGGTGATGGTGTTTTGGGTGGTGGGGTCCACCGAGTTGGGAGTTGTTTTGATGTCAAAATGGATTCTCTATTGCCGAAAGCCTTGGAATCAGCAGTGGTTCTAGATGTACAGAATATTGCTTGTGGTGAGCAACATGTGGCCTTAGTGACGAAACAAGGTGAAATTTTCTCTTGGGGAGAAGAATCGGGAGGCAGGCTCGGGCATGGAGTTGATTCTGATGTTCCCCATCCAAAGCTCATTGAATCTTTAAGTAATACAAATATTGAACTTGTTGCTTGTGGGGAATATCATAGTTGTGCTGTGACACTTTCAGGAGATCTTTATACATGGGGTGACGGCACTTACAATTATGGTCTTCTGGGACATGGAAACCAGGTGAGTCACTGGGTCCCAAAAAGAGTAAATGGCCCCTTGGAGGGTATACATGTTTCATCTATTTCTTGTGGTCCTTGGCATACTGCTGTTGTAACCTCTTCCGGGAAGTTATTTACTTTTGGTGATGGTACATTTGGTGTTCTGGGTCATGGAGACCGAAAAAGTGTTTCCTTGCCAAGGGAAATAGAGTCCTTGAAGGGTCTTCGTACTGTGCAGGCTGCTTGTGGTGTTTGGCATACTGCTGCAGTTGTGGAAGTAATGGTTGGAAATTCTAGTTCCAGCAACTGCTCTTCAGGGAAGCTATTTACTTGGGGAGATGGGGACAAAGGTAGACTTGGGCATGGTGACAAGGAATCTAAACTTGTTCCAACCTGTGTTTTAGCCCTTAGCGAACCTAACTTTTGTCAAGTTGCTTGTGGGCATAGTATGACCGTTGCACTTTCTAGAGCAGGTCATGTCTATACCATGGGCAGTTGTGTCTATGGCCAGTTAGGAAATCCTCAAGCTGATGGGAAGCTACCAACTCGCATTGAAGGGAAGCTTTCAAAGAGTTTTGTGGAGGAGATAGCCTGTGGTGCTTATCACGTTGCAGTTTTGACTTCGAGGACTGAAGTTTACACTTGGGGGAAAGGTTCAAATGGTCGTTTAGGCCATGGCGATACTGATGATAGAAACTCCCCAACATTAGTGGAAGCTCTGAAAGACAAACAAGTCAAAAGTATTGCTTGTGGTACGAATTTCACTGCTGCCATATGCTTGCATAAGTGGGTATCTGGTGTTGACCAATCCATGTGTTCTGGCTGCCGTGTGCCGTTCAATTTCAAAAGGAAGCGCCATAATTGTTACAATTGTGGACTTGTTTTTTGTCATTCATGCAGCAGTAAGAAGTCTGTTAAGGCTTCAATGTCACCAAATCCCAACAAACCTTATCGTGTCTGTGACAACTGTTTTAACAAAATAAGGAAAGCTACAGAAACTGATGCTTCGTCTCAGTCTTCTATTAGCAGAAGAGGAAGTATTAATCAAGGGTCACTCGAGTCTATTGGTAAGGATGATAAATTGGATTCCAGATCTCAAAATCAATTTTCTAGGTTCTCTTCAATGGAATCCTTCAAACAAGATGACAGAAGATCTTCAAAGAAAAATAAAAAAATGGAATTCAATAGTAGCCGTGTCTCGCCTGTTCCAAATGGAGGTTCACAATGGGGAGTAATGCATATTTCTAAATCTTCGAATCCTGTTTTTGGATCATCAAAGAAGTTTTTTTCAGCTTCAGTTCCTGGATCTAGAATTGTTTCCCGGGCAACATCCCCAATATCTAGGCGGCCTAGTCCACCACGGTCAACTACTCCAACCCCAACGCTGGGAGGACTGACAACCCCAAAGATAGTTGTGGATGATACAAAGAGGACTAACGACAGCCTCAATCAGGAGGTTGTTAAATTAAGATCACAGGTATACATACTACTTTATGCTTTCATTGATGGACAATATTGCCTTGATGAATAAGTTTATTTTAATAGAATTTAAATATTTGGCAATTGGCACCCCTTTTTCACCTAATGATATGAACTCCTCCTTTTAATATGGGATTGTTGCTAGCTAGAATGGAGATGACTTAATTACTTGTTTATCAACAGTTGGAAACCTGACACCCACATCCGGAAACAAGTCTTGTCCCTGTATTTTCAAAACCACAACAAGATGTTAAACTCAATCGAATAGGGTGGAAATTGATTATTTCTTTGTCTTTCCTTCTCTCTCTCTCTAAATGATAATAAGATGTTTTACTCACTTGATTATTTATTTGTAGTATGTCGTTTGATCTGTGTAGCCAAATGCAACTAGTGGGATAAAACCTCACTATTGTTGTTTATATGTTTGTAAAATAATTTAGTGGTATAGCTCAATGAATATTTTGGTTTTAGGTGGAAAACTTGACTCGGAAATCCCAGCTTCAAGAAGATGAGTTGGAAAAAACAACTAAACAGCTAAAAGAAGCAATAGCAATTGCCAGTGAAGAAACTGCCAAATGCAAAGCAGCAAAGGAAGTGATCAAGTCGCTTACTGCTCAGGTAGAAATTTCAATCCCTCAAACGACTTTTAACAAGCTAGATTCCTGTTACATAGCTAAAAGCTCTCAACTCATGAAGCAATAAGTGACGGACAATGCGATTAGTTGGTTGGTAATTTTTTTTTCCATTTAAATAAGCCAACCAATATCTCCTAGAAAAACCTTATCCAAGCATTTGAGTTTTCTTAGGTTGTTGGATTCATTGAACATTGTCTAACTCAACAAGTAGAAAAGTTACACTGATAAGTGAAAGTCTTTAGATGAGGAAAATAAATGTAATTGTGAGACCAAGACTACAACTGGTGACTAGTGCACTGATAATCTCACAAACCTCAAAACCTATGCATTGATTTGACCTTTTTATATATCCATATATAATATTCTAATAAACATGCTAAAATAACTCTAGGACTAAAGGCATAGTACCAACTGAATTATAATTACTTTTAAAAGCATGATCAGTTATATTTGGGCTCTATATCAATCAAAAACTTACCGATGGATTGTTTCTATATTCTTTAAGCTTATGTGTATAGATTTTTGCTAGATATATACAAATTAATCAGTAGGCTTGTTGATCATTCATTTCCTCATTTCTTGCACGAAATAGTTGAAGGACATGGCTGAGAGGCTGCCTATAGGAGCAGCTAGGAATGTCAGATCACCCTCTAACTCCATTTCCAATGACTTAAGCATTGCTTCCATCGATCGACTGAATATTCAAGCAACAAGCCCAGAATCAGACGTTACTGGATCATATAACCAGTTATTTTCAAATGGATCAAGCACTGTAACCGACCGTTCTGTAGGGCACTGTAAACATAGTCTATCAGATGCAGCTAGCAGAAATGGGAGCAAAACAAAGGATAATGAATCCCGTAACGAGACCGAATGGGTAGAGCAAGATGAACCTGGTGTATATATTACTCTCACTTCCCTGTCAGGCGGTGCAATAGATCTTAAGAGGGTTCGATTCAGGTATGGAATGCTTTATTGCCTTGACATTGTTTTTTTTTTGTCAACTTGCATAACTCATCTCTAATATTTGATAAGACTATTATTGTACATTGTGTTTGATGGTAACAAGCAATTTCCTCATGTTTTATTAACTAATTCAGTATCTGATGAGAAAGCAAAATATTTACCAGCAATTCAAATAACTATGCTGTATTTCATACGTTAGCCATGTTATAACCTGGAAAACCTTTGGATTGGTGAATGCAGTCGCAAGCGGTTTAGTGAGAAACAAGCAGAACATTGGTGGGCTGAGAATCGGATAAGAGTATATGAAAAGTACAACGTGCGCATAATTGACAAGTCGACCATTGGTATTGGGAGTGTGGACCTGGCTCATTGATGTGATAACCTGTAAATGATTGAGATGTTTTGGCTGGAGTTAAAGCTAGAATGTATCATCAGCTACATTTGGCTTCCATCTAATATTAAAGCATTGAGGGAAGCTGGGCATAATAGTAGGACAGGATAGGGATTTGATTGTGATATTTTAATTTCACTTCTTTCATTTTTGTTTTCCAATTTGATTTCACTTTTCATTTTTCCCCTATTTTCTACCTTGTGTGGGGATTGTAAGGTGAGAAATGTAAATTCTTGGTAGGTTACTCTCTCGCCAAAAGTAGTTGTTATGTAAATTTCATAGGCGAATGCGCATTTACAAATATTTCTTCAACACCGGGTTATAATATACTTAGAACCACCAATGTGAGAGGTGGTTCAAAGTAGTTAATATAGATTCCCTTCTGCCAAATGCATTTTTTTCTTCATGCTGTTACAATACTTTGTAGCATTACCATTCCCACCCTCCTTTCCTTTTTATGTCATTTTTGTTGCAAAACTTTGTTCTTGTCATTTTTAAATTTCAATGAAATATTAATAATTGTTTTATTAATAACTATTTTATTTTATTGGCAACAACCTTTTAAACGGCACAAACTGAAAATTTCGTTACTGAGAAAGAAAAAAAATTAAAATAACTAATATTTTGTCATTGATAATAATTTTAAAATAAAGAGATGATTTCAATGGTAGTGGTCGTGTGGCTATTGGTGGTCAAAAAGGCTCTCCCAGGGTGGAAATTGAGCCAAGAAGAAGAAAAAAAAATAGTGGATTCAAGCTTTCCAGCTCTTACATTCACGAGATCGTCCGTATACTATGGTCGCTCCTCCCGACCAACCTACACTTGAAAAATTACTCAATAGATCGCTCTTTTCTGCTTGAAAAATCTAACCACAGTTGCATGATAGTGTAGCTTCTGGCGGATTGAATAGCTATCATAAATTATCAAGAAATCTCATTATAAGCAATCTAGTGATTGGAACTTGTAGTGTATTTTCCCTCCATTGTGCTGACCAGAACTTCCAAAGATAAATTGCATATTCTGGACAAAAGAAATAGAACATGAGATACATAGTACACCAAGTGGTACAAACATTAAGATAATTCAACAAAATTTCTTCAACCCACTTTGCCGCCTCAAGTTCTTCCAATGGGTAAGAAAATAAGGAACTGGTTAATTTTCCTATGAAAAACCCTCTTAGATACCCCCATTGGAGATGCTCTCAGATGTTGTTTTTCAGTTGGAGCAAGCAAAATTGTATATTTGTAGATTACTAGTATAATGATAAATCACACTTGGACTGTCGACACATGTTAAGCAGTATCACAAGGTTGTTGATAGGTAATGACATTGATTGATGCATATAAACAACAGCTTATAGAAATAGAAATATGAATAAACTTAATATATATAACAGCAGAGCAAAAGGAAAAGACACATATAATATAGAAATTGAAATATGAATAGAATAATAAATGTATATCTCTTTTCCACTCATTATTGTTGTTCTACATTTTGCAAAACAAGAGGAACTTTTTTCAATTCTACGGTTGAGGAGATTAACAATGAAAATATTAAGATTTATTCATAGAAGATGGTATGTAATTATTGTATCAATATTCATCATTGACACCTCAAATTTACTATTCTTACATAGTATTTTTCCATGATACTCTTGACTTCTTATTCACAAGGGAAATGGGTATCATTGGTTTGGACAAAAACTTGCTCAAAAGTAAAAACTGCTGAAATTTTTTCAAATAAAAGTTCATTAAACAGAAAAGTAGGCAATATTTTAACAAGAAAATATAAAAAAGAACTGTTGACAACATGACTTGTACTCTTGTTCATATAAATTTTTCCTGTGCTCTCTCTCCATCTCTTCTACGGACATAATAAGCAAGGAGTAAATAAAATGGTGAAAAGCTATGTTGTTAATAGCAGATAGCGGCGCGTAGCGCCGACCCCAAAAAATGCTATAGCGGTATAGCGGGTAGCGCTATGACCGCTATTGTGAAGACAAAAAAGCCATGTACAAATTAAATATAAATTCCAGCAACATACATAAATACTAAAAAAAATAGAAAAATACATAAAAATAAAGGAACTTTCATACTTTATAATTATACTTAATATTGTCATTTACCATCAAAATAGGTTCTAAATAAAGATTAAATAACACTTCATCAAGTTGTAGAAGTACTCAAAATGACATCCCATTAAAATAAAGCATAATAAAGCAAGTTTTAGAAGGGTGAAAACAAAAATCACAAACAATTGTTTTCTTGCTCGCATCTGTATAAGAATTCCACTTCCAAAATATATCAAGGTTGTCACCAGTAGGCTTAATAAAGCCTCTGTTCTCAGTTCCACTTCCAGCTACAGAGCCAGAAGATGAAGCCATGATTTGGAGAAAGAGAACAAACCTTGGAAGAACAAAACTGAACAAATCGATTTGGTGAAGAGAACAAATCGATTTGTATTTGGAGAAAGAAAAGAAAAGATCGAGGCTGGAGAAGTAGTAGAAGAGAAAGCGTGAAGTATAGAATTTAGGGCAATTCAAAAGGGGTGTTGAAAAGCCCAAAATACCCCTAACTTTATGATTTAATTTCAAAATTAAGATTTCCATCAATTTTTCCCCCAAAATAGGAAATAGCGGCCAAAAAGCACTACCAATCCGCTACGCCACCGCTATGGCACCGCTATTCACTTGCAAATGGCGGCCGCTATTTACGCTTCTCTTAATAGCGGAAAGCGGACTTATAGCATAGCGGCGAGGTGCCAAACGCTACGCTATTCCGCTATAGCGCCGCTATAGCGCCGCTATAGCGCCGCTATTAACATCATAGGTGAAAAGAATAAGTTATACCATAACATAAAACATGCAGGACAATGTCTTGAATCCCATGGCACATTTGACCATTTCCCTTGCCTCTTTCATTGTCTCTTCTAATAGGTATTTGCTTATGCAATAGGTTGCCAGGCACAAATGTTGGTGCAAGGAGTATTCTTGTTTGAAACTTTGTCAAGCTTTAGTAGTGCTTAACATAGCTGCAAACACAATATCATCGCTTAATTCCCATCTAATTATGCTCATCTCTCCTTAATTCAAAATCAATAACACCACTTAATTTCCATTCAATTGAATTACTTGACCAGCATCTGAGCAGAAATCGGGCTACTAGGGAAAACCTGTGAGTTGTATTTGAAGCTTCAGCCCTGTAAATTATAATGTTTTTTGACTGCTGCCGGCACCACCCCAACGACGTTGTCTAGCCCTCCTCTTCCTGCCGTCTTTTTTCTCCTTCACCTTTTCTTTCAAGTCCCTCTCTCCTCTCCGTTTATACATCTTGAAAGTGATATGTCTATCAGCAGCCATTTTCCTTACCTTCTCGGTGATTTCAGCTGCAAATTCTCTGTTATACAGTTTCTTCAGACCGCGCATAAGCTTTGCAAAAGTATCTGGCTGTGGCATTAAATCGTTTTCCATCATGTCTATGCAAAACGAACAAGCCTCTTTCACATGTCCTTTTGAAAACAGTGCATGGATCCAGATTGTCCATGCACTCACATTCATCTCACAACTTTTAGAAGCTGTAATACAATTCCAAGTATCTTTAGCCATTTCAAGCTTCTCAGCTCTTAAAAGAGAATTCATCAATTCCTTCAATGTACCATAATGAGGAGCAGTAAAAAGCCCCCTCCCAACCATTTCTTTGAAATACTCACAAGCTTCAACTAGATAGTCCTGCTCTATAAACCCATCAATCATGATGACAAAGGTGTCGATACCCGGACTGAGTCCATTTGCTTCCATTTCATTCCAGAGCCGAACACCTTGCTTGACCTCTCCCAACTTGCAAGCCAACCTAATGACTGTATTATATATTTTAAGATCAGGAACACAGCCAATCTTCTGCATCTCATTCACAAGTTCCATACACTCTTCCAATTCTTCCTTCTTTTCATGAGCCAACATGATTTGCAGATAAGTTAGCTGATTCGGGGAATGACCTTCCTGTATCATCTGATCCAAAAGTTCATAACCCCTTTTGATTTTCCCCCACTTGCAAAACCCACTTATCAATGTGGTATACGTTATGACATCCATCTGACAACCATTCCTCTGCATCTCAACAAATAACCGCATTGCCTCCTCCAATTTTTCATGTTTGCATAGCGACTGGATCAAAGTAGTATACGAGGTAGCATTCGGTTCACACCCCTGCCTTCTCATCTCTTTCAAAAGATCATAAGCATCCGCCATTTTCCCAGCTTGAGCATACCCACCAAGCAAATTATTAAAAACCACAATATCCGGCTCAATACCCGCGTCCTTCATTTGCACCAACACATGCTTCGCCTCCACAAGCTTCCCTTCCTTACACCAACCATACAACAATGAAGTAAAATGCTTAACAGTCGGTGGAAACCGATACCTCATATCCTCAAAAAGCGAAGCCGCCTCCTTAACACTACCATTCTTACACAATGCATCTAAAAGACACCCAAAAACATATTCATCAGGCTCACAACCATACTTAGGCATTTCATCTAACACTTCAATAGCCTTATGAACCATCCTAGCTGAAGCAAATTTCCTCATCAAAATAACAAACACTTGCGGCGAAATCAATTGAGGATTTTCCACTCTCATTTCTTCAATCAAAGCCCAAACAGAACCAAATTGTCTCATTTTACTCAAAACCTTAATCATAGCTTTATAAACTTCTTGACTATGTCTATAACTTTGTTGCTTAGAAGCCCAAGAAAAAAACCTATAAGCTAAATTTCCAGCATCACCACAACGATTCAAAACACGTTCTGTTAATCCAGACCTAATAACAACTCCAGATTCTTTCAATGCAAGTTCCAATTTAGGAACCCTAGAATGGTATTTTCTTAATATTCTATAAACTTTTTCTACATCAGAAGCAAATTCATCATTGTTTTGATCATTGAAGTTGTTTGTATTAGATTCAAGGTAGACAAGGCCAAATTGATCATTTTTGAAATTTGGGGGTTTTTTAGGGTTTGGTGTTGGTGGTGAATGTGAAGAAGATGGTTGAGAAGAATTTACCTGGAAAATAGTAGTAGAGAAGAATAAGCGATATAATATGATATTTTGGTGGCTAATTGGAAGTGATTTTTGGAATGGAAGGTGCAAAAGACTGTGTTTGTGGAAGAAAAGTGAAAATCTGTGCATTGTTAATAATGGGGAGAAATTGTTCTGAAAATGAAGAGGAAGAAGAGAGTGTGGCCAAAGTGACAAGGGACTAAAATTGGTTTTTTTTTAAGCCATCATTACAAACAATCCTAAGTTCGATTTTTATTGTAAAATAAAAAAAAAACATCGATTTTTTTTGTCTAATGATTTATTTATTTATTTATTGAGTTGAGTTTTCTTTTTGGTACAATTTGATTTTTTTTAAAGATATTCATTCATTAAATATTACTAAAAATAAAAAGATTAAATCTGCAAATAAACTTACGGTATCTAAGTTAATAATAACGGCTCAAAAATGACTACAAATAATATAATAAAATTAAAGTGACCGAAATTTTGATTGAAGTTGGTTTTTCAATATAAACTAAATGAACACTGTCACATGACGAAAAATCAAATAATGTCGTACCAATATGACAAGCAATACCATGTCACACTCAGATGACGAATTCAAAAAAATAAAATAACAAACTAGATCTAAGTGAAAATCTCAAATTAGAAATTAAATTTTAAGTTTTTTTAAAAGATTTTTTTTTTTAATGTTTTAAACATGTGTACAAAATAATTATTCAAAATACATATATTAGTTTAACGGTACAAATTAAAAGTTGTGATTATAAAAAAAAAATTAAAACTTGTGAATAATAATTTTATATAGAACAAAATATGTCATTTTTTTATAGAACCAAAAAGGCAATGGAGAAAAAGGGACCACAAGAACCATCTTCTTTGCCCCAAGAACCATCTTCATCCCTGATCTTTCGCCTGTCTCTCTTTGATCACTTGTTTCCTCGCTGTTCTCCTTCCGTTTGGATAGTGTCTCTGCCTTTGCAGCCTGCGTCTTGTGACGATCTTTGTTTCCTCCCTCTGAGAGTTTTTTCTTAGGTTTTGTGCCCCTTCACCTCACGTTTTCCATCCTCTATCCGTGTCTCCATGGATCCCTCTGCCCTTAAGCGTCTGAATCTTAACAATGCTACCCAGAACAATTCCCATCTTCAAGATGAACCTGGAAACAGACCTCTCAAATTTCAGAAAATTGCCAACTCCATTGAAGGATTTTCAGGGAACTTCATCAATATACCAGAATTTGTAGGACCTATACCTACATATCAATCTCACAACAGGAACAATCAACAACAGAATTCCATCCACAACGAACCTCTGCAGCAACAAACAAGCAATCAGCAAGAAAGTAACTACCAAGAAGGGCCAAGAACTCATCCAACGAATCAAAATAATGGTGATCAACAAAGAAACTCGCAGTCCAACACAGAAGAAGGACCCTTCTGCTGGTATCAAGAAGATCTTATTCAAGAAGGTATCCAAAACTGTCAACAAAGCTTAATAGGTAAACTCATAACTGAAAAGATAATCCCTAAGCAAATCATTCAAAACACATTACTAGGGATTTGGGGAAATCCTAAGGGATTCCAATTGTCTGAAGTTGAAGGAGGATTTTATCACATAACTATGGAAAACGACAAAGATATCCAGAGAGCTATGAAGGGTAATCCATGGATTGTTAGAAACTCGTGGCTTATGGTTCAACCATGGGACAGAGAAAAAGACCCCAAAGATCTCGAGTTTCATCATGTTCCTATCTGGATCCAACTTTGGGGGTTACCCCTGCACTGTAAAACCATAGCTATGGGGAAGCATCTTGGGTCACAACTAGGTCTGGTGGAAGATTCTGCTCTTTATGATTTTCCAGATAAGGCAAGAATCATAAAAATAAAGGTTCAAATTGATACAAATCAGCCTATCAGACCTGGGATATTCATAGGCAACACAAAGGATGGCATAAAATGGGTTGATTTCAGGTATGAGAACTTGCCCATGTTCTGTTTTCTGTGTGGATACATAGGCCATAATGAAACCACCTGCAACAATCAATATCCAGATATGGAGGAAGGTGCTACTAACCCAAGGGGCCCTTGGCTAAGATCTACCAGTTATGGAAGAAGAATTAATGAAAGAAGAGATCCCAGATTCAACAGCAATCCCATGAAATCTATGAGTGGTGGTAATTTCAGTCCTATACCCAAAGCTATGCTAGATATGCTTGCCAAGATGACCCTAGAAGAGGAAACAGCTTCTGCAGTAAACAACACACCCCCCAAAGAGCAGAAGGAAGGAGAAAAGAACTACAATGGCAACAACAACAAGGGACAGACAGCTAGTCCAACTGACCTACCTACCAAAACCAACACCAAAATCCACTCTCAGCAAATAACAGAAATGGCAGGCCTGCTAAGCAAGGCCAGCTAGGAGCAATGAAAATCTTATCTTGGAATTGTAGAGGGCTTGGGAAACCCTCTGCAATTAGAGCCCTGAAGAAGCTCCTGCAGAGTCATCAGCCTAGCATTGTATATCTCATGGAAACCAAGTGTCAACAATCTGATTTCCACAACAAGCTCAAACAAATTGGTGATTTCTATCCTAACTCCTGCATTGTTGACTGTACTATCTCTAATAATAATAGATCAGGGGGCTTAGCTATGTTTTGGAATTCTGATGTAAACCTTGACATTATTTCTTATAATGAAAGATACATTGATTGCTATATTGATTGTTCTAACACTGATATTGGTTGGCGTGCCTCTGGCTTGTATGGTTTCTCTAGTCACCAACAGAAGCCCCAAACTTGTGATTTGATTAAAAACCTTTCTCAAAATAATAATCATGAAAACTGGCTTCTGTTTGGAGACTCTAACATGGTTCTAAATCATGCAGAGAAACTTGGAGGCAGAGACATAAACTACACTCACACTAACTTGTTTCAGGATACTCTTAATATGTGCCAGTTGCAGGACCTAGGTTACCATGGGGACCCTTTTACTTGGTCCAATAATCAGGAGGATGAGCATCACATCAAAGAAAGACTTGACAGATTCTGTGCCAGCTCTTCTTGGCTCTCTAGATATCCTAGAGTTACTAATTATCATCTACCTAGTCTTAGCTCTGACCACAACCCCATCCTTCTGGTTTTTGGGTCCAATTATGATTCCAGGAATGACACTAGATGCACTACCACTATTAAAAGATTTGAGCACATCTGGCTCCAAGACTGTCAGAGCTTTACTATCATAAAAGAAGCTTGGACTAACTCAAATGCTGACACCTACACTAAACTTCAATATGCTTTTGACAGGGTCTACCAATGGGGTCAGAACACCTATGGTAATGTCCCCAGACAGATCAAGGAGCTGCAACAGAACATCCATAACATGAAAAATAAAATCCCCACCAAAGATGATATTGACACTACTCACCAAATGGAGACTAAACTGGATGATCTGCTAAGGCATGAAGAAACTTGGTGGGCTCAAAGAGCCAAAGCCAATTGGCTTCAACAAGGAGACAAGAATTCTAAATTCTTTCACTACAAAGCCTCTCAAAGAAAGAGAAAAAATAAAATCAATTACATCACTACTCAACAGGGCAATAAAGTGACTGATAATAAAGAGATTCAGGATGTTTTTATGGATTAATTTACTAACATTTTTTCATCATCTAACCCCTCTAATTTTGCAGAAGCCATGACAGGGGTTGCTAACAGAATTAAGCCTCACATGCATGAAGTCCTCAACAATGACTTCACCTCTGAAGAGATTTCTCAAGTTGTTCATCAGCTCAAAGGCAACAGTGCCCCTGGCCCTGATGGGTTAAGTGCTAAATTTTTCCATAATTATTGGGATATTATAGGTGGTGACATTACTAACTCTGCTCTCAACATTCTCAATAATGGTGGTAATCCTGAACCTTTTAATAGCACTTTCATTTGCCTCATTCCCAAGAATAAAAATCCCTCTACCCCTGCTGATTTTAGACTTATTGCTTTATGCAATGTCATGCTCAAAATCATTACTAAAACCATAGCTAACAGGATAAAACTTGTTCTCAATGATATTTATTAGCCCTGAACAAAGTGCCTTTTTACCCGGTAGATTAATTACTGACAACACTTTAATTGCTTATGAAACCTTTCATTATCTTAAAAATTCCAAATCTAGAAAGCATGGCTATGTTGGCATAAAATTGGACATGGCTAAAGCTTATGACAGAATAGAGTTGTTGTCGTACAAAAGTAAGTATAATTTTATCGTCTCCACAGGGACTGATGCGATATCGATGCCGTTCAACAATCAATATAATTCTAAGTAAAGTGATTTGAAAATATTTGTTATGAAAACTTGTGAAAATAAAGTAGTAAGTGCAATAAAAGGAATTGTTATCAGAGAGAAAAGTTTGCTGGGATTAGATTTCACCAACCCAATCGCATGTATCATTCGAATCAGTTATACATGTTTTAGCTATCAATCAATTCCATCACATATCACTCACGTACGTGTCCGTTTCCAGAACACGACGAGAATCCCGCTATATTCATTAACCCTCGATGTCTCGAGTGATCGATCAATATACCGGCTATATCATATTGCTCAAACTCCGATGTCTCGGACAATTTAATCAACACAATAGTTTTAAAACTTGGTATTTAGAGTGAATATTAAATCTAAATCTATGTCTAGAGTTTAGAGTTTAATAGATGATTGTTCTAGGTCTCGGATTCAAAAAGCATACGTCTATACCATTTCAAAACCTAGAATTAAAACATGCAATTCAAGAACAACATCGAAATTGATAAATAAACTAAAATCATATAAAACACCATGATCAAAAGAAATACATACACATAGAGTCAATTACACCTAATCCCAACAAAGAGAGATTAGCTACTCATTTTCATGGTAGCTTTACAAAGATTAAGGATAAAAGAGATGAACAAACTTATCAATGATGATTTCTCAACTATTGTAGTGAATCCACCTTCAAATCCCCTTGAATCTGGCTCCTAGGGTTTCCCTCTGCTTCTGCTACTCTATTACAAGTTATCTCACAAGTCTCCCTCAGAAAAATGACAGCAAGCTCTATTTATACTATTTCTGAAAATTAGAACTCGCTGAGCGAGCTCCAACTCGCTCTGGCGAGTTGACCTTTCTTCACCAGAGGGTTACTGCCACGTCATGAGTGAGTTTGAACCGCCTTCACTCGCCCTGGCGAGTTGTTACTCGCCCTGGCGAGTTGCTGCTCGCTCTGGCGAGTGTATCAGATATCCAATTTGATGCTCTCTGCCTCTACTCGCCCTGCACTCGCTCTGAGCTCGCCCTGGCGAGTTAACTTGCAATTTTTCTTCAAATTTCTGCACAAATGTTGAGATTTAGGGAAACTTAATTGAAAGAAATGACTTAAACAAATATGTACATTTAAGTGAGGAAAAACTAAAGAATATCTTACAAAATAGTTAATGAGTGCTTAAAATATATATGTAATTTGAGCTACTTTTTGGCACTTATCAACTCTACTCTCCCCAACTTAAAACTTTGTTTGTCCTCAAACAAAAGTCCAAAATAAACTTTGAAAACATGGCTCAATCATCATTAGTGCACATTCAAGCTTTGTAATCAATCAAAAACTTTATATGTAAATCACTTCAAGTTTGCATGATTCAATGTGTTGCAAGTTCAAAATCAATCATTCATAATCATCAAAGAATCAAAGTATGAATTTGAAATAGTTTCAAAACTCAAGTAAGATTTCAAACTTTCCAAACCAACAAAATAATCAACTAGAATCACAATTCTCACAAGTGTTTCAACTCAAGGGTGAAGTGTTTCTCTCAATGCAAACAATGTGTTCACAACAAATCAATTCAAACATACATCTCAACATAATCACAAAACATATTATCAATCATGGATCACTAAGGACTTTCTTAAGCTTGTAATGGGGCTAGGCTACAAGAAATCATTGTTTTTCTTTGGATTCAAAGAGCCTTAAGGATAAGAGAGCATAAGCTTTGAGTATCCTCATTACATTCCCCATTCTTTACTCTTGGTGATTCTTTTGTTTTGACACAATTTCTTTTCATTTATTTTCTTTTGTAACACATTTTCTTTGATTTTCAATTGTGTGTCAAATGACTTTCAATATTTTCTTTTTCAATCACCATTTTTCAACTACTTGTTACTTTTCTCAATTTGATCAAATAACCTCTTTCTCCCCAACTTGTTTTCAACCCTACATAAATCCAATGCTCAATCATCCTAAGACAAGGGTCAAGTCATTGTTTTTCTTTATTTGTGGTTCAAGGGTTCAAACAAACAAATTTTCAAAATTTTGGCTCAAGGGGGGTAGCAAAGGATCACACTCTCACAAGGTAGGTTATTTTAGGCTTAAGTAGTTGCACTCAAATAGAAACATGGCCTTGATCATTTCCATGACTTCAAACACATCAAGTAATAGCAAGATTCAGTTAAAATCAACAGAGTTAAACACAATTGTCGGCTCTCAAATATATAAACAATTGAAGGTTCACACAATCTCACCCGGCTAGGTCTACGTGATTCATCATCAATTAATCATGTTAAAAAGGAATGAATGAAATCAAATTGAATCAAGCTACTTAGTTCAAATTCATCCTATCATTCAAAGATAATCACAAAAGATTGATCTCAAACTATAGCAATTGAAAGAAAATCATTCTAATCATGCATTTGCTTTTGATTGATCACAAACCTAGACATTTCATTTCATATGCACATTACCAGTTCAAGGACTTGTTTTTATAAGAGGCTAAACATGTTCAAAAACTATTATAACATATAAGTAATTAAAAATGCTTTAAATAAAAGAAAAGGAAAGAAAATTGGGTTGCCTCCCAACAAGCGCTTGGTTAACGTCGGTAGCTCGACGCCTTTTTGGTTAGGGTGGCCAAAATGAGACGGAAAGCACATCATCCGTCTTTTTCCTTTGGTTTGGGAGGAATTCCATGAACTTTAGAAATAAATGTTGTGGAGTACAAATCCTCCCCAATTCTTTCTTCTTGAACAAGGCACATATTTCATCTATGACCCGATCAATCCCCGCCTTGTTCTCTATCTCCTTCTTTTGTTCATATGTTATTTCCTTGTGAAGTAATCCTTCAATTACCTCTGCATCCATCATCATTTCTTCATTATCAACATTGTCGTCCTCCTCAGTAGATGGAAATTCTTGAGGAATTTCTATTTCGCGTGGTGTCTTTGGTTCCTCAGCTATTTTCTCTACACCACATCCTTTGAACATTGTTTCTTCCTCATGTGTTTCAACACATTCTTCAACACTCTGTCCACATTCTTCATTCTTTGTCAGAGTATCATCTCTCTTCATGAGTGGTTTGAGTGTTGGTTTGAATTTCCTTGCTTTGGTTTTCAGCCATTTGCTTGAGCTGAATTTCCATATTTTTGCTCCGTGCAAGACTGTTTTTCATATATTGTTGGTGCTGGTCTTGCATCTGTTGCATTTGGCTTATTTGCTGCTGCATTTCCATGAATTTAACCATGGTCTCCTCCAATCTAGCCTCTGGAGTTTGCCCATAATTATCAAGAGGACACTGTTGATACGATTCATACTCATCCGGAGTATAGAAGTTGTTATAACCACGATCAGTCATGGTTTTGTTTGTGATGGTGAATTTGAAAAAGGATTGAACTAACAAGAAAAAATTCTCTGACTAGCAAAGAAGGATTAGTGCAAATACTTAAAAGAATACAAATTGTTGCAATGCTCCAATATCTAAACGCCAGTCCCCGGCAACGGCGCCATTTTGTTGTCGTACAAAAGTAAGTATAATTTTATCGTCTCCACAGGGACTGATGCGATATCGATGCCGTTCAACAATCAATATAATTCTAAGTAAAGTGATTTGAAAATATTTGTTATGAAAACTTGTGAAAATAAAGTAGTAAGTGCAATAAAAGGAATTGTTATCAGAGAGAAAAGTTTGCTGGGATTAGATTTCACCAACCCAATCGCATGTATCATTCGAATCAGTTATACATGTTTTAGCTATCAATCAATTCCATCACATATCACTCACGTACGTGTCCGTTTCCAGAACACGACGAGAATCCCGCTATATTCATTAACCCTCGATGTCTCGAGTGATCGATCAATATACCGGCTATATCATATTGCTCAAACTCCGATGTCTCGGACAATTTAATCAACACAATAGTTTTAAAACTTGGTATTTAGAGTGAATATTAAATCTAAATCTATGTCTAGAGTTTAGAGTTTAATAGATGATTGTTCTAGGTCTCGGATTCAAAAAGCATACGTCTATACCATTTCAAAACCTAGAATTAAAACATGCAATTCAAGAACAACATCGAAATTGATAAATAAACTAAAATCATATAAAACACCATGATCAAAAGAAATACATACACATAGAGTCAATTACACCTAATCCCAACAAAGAGAGATTAGCTACTCATTTTCATGGTAGCTTTACAAAGATTAAGGATAAAAGAGATGAACAAACTTATCAATGATGATTTCTCAACTATTGTAGTGAATCCACCTTCAAATCCCCTTGAATCTGGCTCCTAGGGTTTCCCTCTGCTTCTGCTACTCTATTACAAGTTATCTCACAAGTCTCCCTCAGAAAAATGACAGCAAGCTCTATTTATACTATTTCTGAAAATTAGAACTCGCTGAGCGAGCTCCAACTCGCTCTGGCGAGTTGACCTTTCTTCACCAGAGGGTTACTGCCACGTCATGAGTGAGTTTGAACCGCCTTCACTCGCCCTGGCGAGTTGTTACTCGCCCTGGCGAGTTGCTGCTCGCTCTGGCGAGTGTATCAGATATCCAATTTGATGCTCTCTGCCTCTACTCGCCCTGCACTCGCTCTGAGCTCGCCCTGGCGAGTTAACTTGCAATTTTTCTTCAAATTTCTGCACAAATGTTGAGATTTAGGGAAACTTAATTGAAAGAAATGACTTAAACAAATATGTACATTTAAGTGAGGAAAAACTAAAGAATATCTTACAAAATAGTTAATGAGTGCTTAAAATATATATGTAATTTGAGCTACTTTTTGGCACTTATCAAGAGTGAACCTTCTTAGAGAAAACTCTAGCTATTATGGGTTTCCCTAACAGGCTCATTAATACTATCATGAAGTGTGTGTCCACTGTTTCTTTTTCTATCCTCGTTAATGGCACTCCCTCTCCCAGCTTTAGCCCTCACAGAGGCATTAGACAAGGCGACCCGCTATCCCCTTACCTCTTTATTATCTGTGCAGATGTTCTATCTAGCCTTATCTCCCAACTCCAGGCTGACAACAAAATTAAAGGGATATCCATAGCCAATAATGCTCCTCGTATTACTCATTTATTCTTTGCTGATGACAGCATCTTGTTTTGCAGGGCAAAGACAGCTGAAGCCAATCATCTCATGGGTGCTCTTACTGAATATCAAAGAATATCTGGCCAGCAAATCAATTTAGACAAATCAGAGATGACCTTTAGCCCTCATTTGCATCAGCAAATTCAACAAGATTTCCATGCCATCATGCCTTTTCAAGTGACAAACACTATTGCAAAATACCTAGGCATGCCAACTACCATGAGAAGAGCTAGAAGTCGGGACTTTAAATTTATTATGGATAAAATCTGGGGCAAGCTAAAAGGGTGGAAAGAAAGAAATTTGTCTTTTGCTGGAAGAAGTGTCCTTATCAGTGCAGTTGTTCAAGCCATTCCCACTTATATGATGAGTTGTTTCCTCATCCCTAGAGATATCTGCTCTCAAATTGAAAAAGCTGTGTGTAATTTCTGGTGGGGAGGAAAGGAAGGTCAGCATAAGATTCATTGGAAGGATAAAAATGCTCTGCTTAAGCCAAAATTCAGTGGAGGACTTGGGTTCAAAGATATGCACCTTTTCAACCTTGCTATGTTAGCCAAACAAGGCTGGAGACTACATGTTAACCCCACATCGCTTCTTAGTCAATGTCTAAAAGCCAAATATTATCCCCACAGTGATGTTCTACAATCCCAAATAGGCAACAGACCTAGCTTTACCTGGAGGAGTATCCATCACTCCATATGGGCCCTCGACAAAGGCAGCTGCTGGAAAATAGGTACAGGGATCAAGATCAACATCTGGAGGGATAACTGGATACCCCAGCAGAATGGTTATAAGCAGTGGCGGAGCCAGAAACATTTGAGAGCCTGGGCACAATTTTAATCGCAAGCGGCAAATTCTCATTCCGAGTCTTCGGGTGGTGAACGTTCGTATAATCTTGTTGCGCAATTTAGACTTGATAATGTTTATTGTTGAAAAAACTCTTTCAACGGATGCCGTCGATATTAATAATATCAAAGTCAACTCAATAAATTTGTAGACCAATGAAAATACTAAATATTTATCTCTGAAATTAAATAACAGTTCCAAAAAATATTTTTCGAAATTCATTAAAAAAGTTATGAATGTAATTTATAATACAAACTAGATAAATTATTTTTTCAATAAATCCAAAACATCTTTTTTTCTTATATATGAGTTTTTCTTACATTATTTTATTTTATTTTACCAATGAGTTTTTACATTATTTTATAAAAAAAAAACTTAATTAATGATAACCATTGTTTCCAAAACCTTTTTAAAAATAAAATAAGAGTGGAAAAAAACAAAACATGCAGAAAAGAAGTCTTGTGAGAAAAAGTGTAATGCAACCCAAAAGAATAAATGAGTAGAATGGGTTTGGCAAAAAAAAAGAAGAATAGAGTGGGCCGAGTCAAAATAATGCAGCCCAATCCTTTTCTTCTTCTTCTTCTTCTTCAACCTAAACAAACTAGCCACCAGACAACAACAACAGCACCACCGATTGAACAAACAGCCGCCAACCACCAACAACAACAACACCTAAACAAAATGAATTGTAAGCAGCACCGATCAAAAGGAGAAGAACCTCAGCAGCCACAACTCATTCTCGCCAACAAGCTCTTCCTCCTCAAACAACAACACTAGAAAATACTCCATATCCAAAAATACTCAAGCTTCCATAACTCTACCAAGCATGGTAAGTGGTAACAGCCAAGCCCGGGCACGTGCCCAGACAGGCCGGGCTCTGGCTCCGCCTATGGTTATAAGGTGCTAACTGCTAAGACAAATCATAGCCCCAACCTTGTAAGTGACCTCATCCTAAACCAGCCAAGTATGACTTGGAATGCCACTCTCATTGATAACATTTTTCTGCCCTTTGAGAGAGACCTTATTAAACAACTCCCTCTCACTCAGGAACCTATGGAAGATCAAATTATGTGGCCCCACACCACTAATGGGTGTTACACTGTTAAATCAGGTTATAATATCATGAAACAGTGGCAGGATAACCTAGACAGCAGTACTACCAACACTAATCCTCACAATCAGATATGGAAAAGGATCTGGACCCTCCCAACTATCCCCAGACATAAAACTCTCCTATGGAGGATTGTCAACAACTCAATTCCCGTCAGAAGTGCCCTCAGCCATAGAGGTGTTCAATGCCCTATCTTTTGTCCTATATGCTATCAAAAGGAAGAAACTATTTCGCATCTTTTTATGGATTGTAACAGGGCAAATAGAATCTGGTTTGGCTCCTATCTGGGCATAAAATTCAATCCTAACCACATGAGTTTCATAGATTGGCTCTTTTACTGTCTGGCTAATCTTAAAGAGCAGGAACTCTGCTACATTGCAGCTATTACATATGGTATCTGGTTTGCACGCAATAAGATGGTTTTTGAAAACCTTGAATTAGAAGACAGAGTCATTATCAATATGGCTACAACTACCATCCAAGACTACCAGAAAGCTATGAATACTATGCAGAACAAAGATTACAAAGTCAGAGACCACATGAACAACAACAACCACGACAATTCTGGAAGATCTACCAATCACAGAAATCAACGCCCTAATAAAAAATGGACGAAACCTAGATCTGGTTTTATCAAAGCAAATTGCGATGCTAACCTGTCTGTTGATGGTAGATGGGGATTAGGAGCTATCTTCCGCGATGAAAAGGGTCAAGTTGTGGCTTCAGCAACTTGGGAGAGATCTGGCTTCAACGATCCGGCAACAGCAGAAGCCTTTGCTTTGTACCTCACCACGAGACTAGCTGCTGAGTGCTGCTTCACCAGCGTTGAATTCGAGAGCGACTGCTCGACCGTGGTAACGCGCGTGAATTCGCCGGAACCTAGCGCTAGAAGCTACTTCAAAAATATGATAAGAGGAGTACAAGTAAACATAGCTAGATTTAGGCAATGCTCTTTCAAGCATATTGATAGAAAAGCCAACCAGGCGGCCCATAGTTTAGCTAGGTTAGCCCTTTCTAATCCTGATTATATTTGGTTGGAAGAAACCCACCATCTTATTGTTCCTATTGTCCTGATGGACTTATTTTAATACAATTTTCTTTTCATTCAAAAAAAAAAAAAAAAGGCAAAAACAAAATTTTATAAGAACAAAATAGAAAAATAGTTTATTGGTGCACAGTCAAAAAAACAGTGCGTTTATTGCTAAAAGAAAAGAAAAAAAATAAAAACTGAGTTTAGTTTCACTTTCCTCCAAACAACGCACAAAATCGCAATGGCTAGAGACAGTTGCCTCGCTCGTGTCACAGCCGGTGCTGCCGTGGGCGGCGCTGTCGGCGGTGCCGTCGGTCAGTTATCCACTTCTTATACATTTTTTTTTTATTTATACCTTAAAGTTTATACATGTTCTATTTTTAGTTTAACTTCAACTATTTTTTTAGGGGCTTTATTATTATGTGATTTCAATTAGGTTTTGCAATATCAAATTTGTTTTCATCGGTTATTCGTGTATTAAGTAGTATGTATCTTCCCTTTGGTAATGTGATTTTAACTAAGTAAACCACAAAATCAGTGTCTGACTCTATTAATCTTTCAAAGAATATGTTAAGGACTAAATTGAGAATAAGTCGATAAACTTAAGGACCAAATTGATAGTAAGTTGTAGAATATAAAGACTTAATTGACAGTAAGTGATTAAATATAGGGATCAACTTGATAGTTTATTAGAGTCAGAGACCTTTTTCAAATATTTATAAAGTCGGGGACTTATTTGAGAGTGCCCTATAGAGACAGAGACTAATTTGGTGGTTTACTCGATTTTAATGGTTTGGTTATTTTTTTTTACTTGCTTTGAAATTCAGAATTAGTTAATTGTGCTTAATAGTGATGTATTTGCTTGGCCTTATACTGTGATTTTAAATCTTCATTTTTCTTACTGCTAAAAGATGATGATGTTGAAATTGTCCACACTCGTATAGAAAATGCAGTGAAGCAACTTTATGTTGTTTCGTGTTTAGAGTAAAATGTGAAGACTGTTACATTTCCATTTTTGTCATATGATTTGAGTTTTTCATACAACATGGACATAGATGCTGAGATATTAAACAAAGTTCCGCAAGTTTTGATAGGGTTCGACCTATTCATCGTTTTTGATGATGGCCTAGAGCTTTATCATAAGCCTGGTCTTTGGTACTGCTTGTGCTCGGTACCTTTGATATTTCTATTGAGGCTATATGTCTCAACTAGCCCATCTTTTCCCTCTCCATGCTTGATCTTTGACCTTCTTTGAGGTTGTTAGTATTTTCAGTTGTAATGCTCTTTTAGGTGATCTGAAGGTGTTTTAGAATCCTGGACCTTGGGGATTCTGAAATAAGACGCTGATTTATGTGTGTTCTTCTCATAAGGTTTTGATGATACGGAACTTCTATGGAAGTCTTTCGATAATGCATACAAAATATTTGTACAAATCTTGAAATTATGTTTAGTAGAAAAGAAAGAGGACTGAGTGCTTCCTCTCGCAGTGCTATGCATCTTGTTTTGTACTTACTAGGGATGGCAACGGGTGCCCACGGGTGCGGGTTTCACACTACCCACACCCGCACCCGAACCCAAAGGTTGTTCGGGTGGCAAATCAAAATCCACACCCACACCCATTGGGTTCGGGTTTTTCCACCCAAACCCAAACCCGCAGTAAGACAATAATAAAATTACAATTAAAATTAAATTACAATAATTTTTTTTGAAAAGGCTAAATATATTAATAAGTGAATTAAGCACAATGATAAACTAACAGAGCCTCCAATTAAATTAGAGAACAAACATAATTGTATCTTTCACAAGGATACACTAATATATATACTTAAGGGAAATTAGGTAATTAACTATATAAGCGGGTGGGTGTATGGGTTTCAGGTGTGGGTTTGAGTGATCCCACACCCGCACCCGAAATATCGGGTGACACCCGAACCCGAACCCAAACCCAGTCAACTCGGATTTCACCCGTTGACTCGGGTGCGGGTGCGGGCGGAACCCACGGGTTTGGGTTTATTTGTCATCCCTAGTACTTACCGGTCGTATCCAATTGAGCTTGACTCTTTTTTTTTGACAAAAATTGAGCTTGACTCTTAATCACATGTATATAATATTTTAAGTCGCATCCATTAAATATTATGAATGAATTATCAATTATCTGAAATCTTGCTTTGAAAAGTAGTGGGGACATTTTCGGTCAGGTGCTTATGTAAAAATGTGAAATAACTATTATGCTGAAATGTTGCAGTAAAATGCATCAATGCATCTATATGATTCATTCATTTTATTTAATTTACTTGAATTTAAATGTTTCAGAGTGCACCTTTTTACCTTCTCTTGGCTTCTTTCCAGGTGCTGTGTATGGAACATATGAGGCTATTAGGTATAAGGTATGTGATATGGTCTTGTTTTCAAATTCAATAATGAGGTTGCTTAGAGCACCATTTTTTGTAAAATTTTGTTAGTATTCTATACATTGATAGCTTTGATGAAAAGCTAGTATTTTTAGTTTTAGATTTGGTTACATGGAGCAGTGACTGCTTATACTAAGATGTTTGAATTTGTGGTTGTGGTCAAATAGCGGCTATAGTGGTAACTATAGTGTAGCGGAATTTGAACAAATCGCTATTGAACTACGATACACTATTTAGTACAAAGTATTGTCAAATAGTGGCTATAGCGGCGCTATAGCATTGTAGTATAGCAGAATTTGAACAGCACTTGAACAGTAGACTTTAGTGTGGCAAGTTTTTGAGATCCACGATTGACAACACTTGAACTGTAGACTGCAGTGTGGCAAATTTTTTAACAACGCACTATTTGCCGTGGTCCCGCAACAGTCATCATTGGTTGGAGCTCATTCTGTTGCTGGTGTCACAATTTATGCGGCTTTCCATGCACCTGGTTTAACATGAAATCAGAGTCTTTAACATCTTAAATTTTATACATTATAAGTAAACAACGAATGTATGATGATGAAAATATTTAAGTCAGTCTATAGCCACTATATACTATATTTTTCACGTATGTTTAACCATAGGTTTAACAACTCAAAACTTGCCCATCTCCTATTTATAGAATGGGCCCCTTAGATTGTTCTTGCAATCCTTCCATACACTTCTAGTTTCATTAATCATTATCTTTTATACTGATATCGAGTCACATTATGTTATGTTAGACGTCAAAATGTATTAATTCTCAGGTTATTTGTGTCAACATTCCGATCAATCAATTCATTGAGATGCAGGTACCCGGACTTTTGAAAATTAGGCATATTGGACAAACAACACTTGGAAGTGCGGCTATTTTTGGTCTTTTCTTGGGTGCCGGAAGTTTGATACATTGTGGGAAGTCATACTGAGCACACAAAGATTTTATCTACCTACCTGCAGAGGTTTGCTTGCTGCCCTTGTAAAGTATGAGTAGAGAAAGAATTTACTTTATTTTTTTAATTTTTTTTTTTGGATGTTGTAAAAGGTTTGATGGCAGTATAGCTGCAACACTGCTTATTTTGTATGAAAAATTTGATTTATTTATCCCTCTGAACAGTACTGTTGAAATATCTTTGCAAGGGCTTTCCTTTTCCTTTTGATTCATCTCCTCTCATGCCGTGACAGCGAATTGCATAAAAATAATGCATGTGAGTGTGTATATCTGTGTGCGCGCCCACGTTACAGTTGATAGTATTGTGTTTATGTTTAATTGTTCTTCGTCAAAATATACTCGCCCCTCTTCGTCAAAATATACTCGCCCAAATGTAGACCGAATTATCTTTACTGTGATATAAGAATATTATTGTATGCTTTTAATTGTAGAAAATATTGTATTTGGAAAAATTAATGCAGAAGTGAATATTAGATTTCATTAAATTATTTTGTAAACATAGATGTTATGATTTGCAAACAAACTTAATTCAGTTTGCACTATACAAAATATAAAGGTGTTAGCTCCATGAATCACTGTTCATCCTAATCCTAATATATATGCTGTTGGCCTAACATTTTTCCTATCACTCGATCTTCTATTTTCTTATGGAAAAGTTATAATGTCATTCAATCTTCTATTTTCTTATGATATTAAAAATAAGTTCTTATGTAGTATATGCATATTATATCATGTAACCAATAAAATAAATTAAAATTTCTTATGTTTATTTTGTAACAAGTTGGTAATATTGTCATATTTTTTATATCGCGATAAACCGCACAAACCGAACCAACCCTAACCGCATTGGTTTGGTTTGGTTTGGATGCTTTTTAAAAACCAACCGAACCAAACCGAACCGCATGTATTTTTATCTTGCGGTTAATTAGGATGACTTTTATACTAAAAACCGAACCAAACCGCACCGCAATCACCCCTACTCATGGACAAAACTTACATGCATTACTATAGGTGCATTTCTTACTTTTCCACTCACAAAGAGGTGGTTTTTTATGTTTTTAAAAAAAAAAAAACTGTTTTTCAATTTAAAAACTACCTCTTTGTGAGAGGAAAAGTAAGAAATGCACCTATAGCAATGCATGTAAGTTTTGTCCTAAAAAAAATATCAAAAGAACTAACGAAGCATTACAAGACACATCACATCACATAAACAACATTAAACTTTCATTAAATTCACAGAATTTCAACATTAAGAGTTTTAGTTCATGGTGAGCTTAACAACACAAACAACCACAATAATAGATTCACACACCTTAAAGATTGAGAAATGTAAACCTACAAGCACAACCACCTAGAGACGATGTCTCAAACTCCAAGATCAGTCGCGTCATGTCTCCGGTTATCAGAATTGCAACCAAGTGTGTGACGGCGCACCAAGTAGCTCTCCAATATATCTTATGACTAAGTCTCTAAGCTTGCACACCGAAATTAGGGTTGAAGACTCCCTTTTATAGGAATCAGTCTTGGATCATAGGTCAAACCCTTCTTGAATAAGATAGCCCAAAGGAATAAGACATGTTCCCTCATTTGGATAATACTATGATAATACAATCTGCACATGGTTCTTCATTCTTGCATATGTGGCGGCTTTGACTGTGCGTTTGACTCACCGCCATTCATGGTTGTACGGAAATCAATTGTCTTGACTCTGATTATCATTTTGAGCTTCTGAAACCTTTTAATTGTGGCTCAGTGGTGTGTCTTGACTCTAGTTAGCACAAGAATTATCTTTTCATATTGAAAATTACATTAAGTCCTAAATACATCGTTAGACTAAAAAATACATTAAAATGACTCAAAACATTGAATGATCAACATTTTGGCAGGTAATAATCCAAGTGTCAAAGGTCTAATAACGTCACATAGAGTGAGTCATCAACTCCATAACTTTAACCTTTTTGCAAAAGGCGGATCTCCACTAATTTTGATCAAGTCAACTCCCACACGAATAATGACTCACATGCCACACCAACTAGCTTGTCTTGCCACCTGGATAATAACTCACATGTCACGTCAGCGCATATGTGGCAAAACATATTGATGTGGCATGTAAGTCACTGTCCACGTGTGTGTTGACTTGGTAAAAATCAGTGAGGAGGCTAGCCTTTTGCAAAATGGGCTAAAGTTAAGGGCCAGAAGTTCTATTATGAAAGTTAGGGGGCAAAATTCTAATTTTGTGAAAGTTAGCGGTCCAAAATTGTAATTTAGCCTATTTTTTAAGGTCGTGATAGCGCACATATTTTATTGTGAATTTTTGTCCTAGGACAATGCACATATGATAGATGTAACAGCCCGAGCCTCTTTTCTACATATTTAGTAGGCAATTCTGGTGTTGAAACGTCACGATATTCTCCATCCCCTTCTCTAGTGGAGTTTTTGCCTTCCGTGGAAATCGAACCATGTATCATAGAATTCAAATACATGTTCAATCCAGTCTCACTATCAATTATTGGTAGTGAGAATGAATTGAACATATACTTGAATTATAGGGTACATAGTTCGATTTCTACGGAAGGCAAAAACTCCACTAGAGAGGGGAGTTGGAGAAGATCGTGAGGTTTCACCACCAGAATTGCCTACTAAATACGTAAAAAAGGGGCTCGGGCTGTTACAATACCCAATTTGGTAGTGTGAATCTCTAATTAAGAAATGACTCTGTAATTCTTATCATGAAGTGAATAATTGTGTAAATGTGTTGGCTAATCTTGGATGCCAGTATGAGAATACTTTTGGTGATTTATGAGCATTATCCAGCTCAACTCGACTGAGTACTTTATTGGTAGTTTTTTTTTTTTAGGGAAAGTACTTTATTGATAGTTAATGTTATGGAAATTGTAACTAATCCGTCTTTTTATAAATAAAAAAAAAAACTAATCTTAAATTTATCTATATAAATAATTACATAATTAGCAGAGTGAATACATCCAAGCTTCATTTTTTGTAGTTCCTTCTTACTCCTTTCTTTCTCTATTATTAACACAACCATGGCTAGGAGGAAGGTGAAGCTTAGCTACATAATCAATGACTCAAAGAGGAGGAGAACTTTCGAGAAAAGAAAAAATGGTTAGATATTTTTATTCTCTTTCATTTATATAAACCATGTATATATCAACCTTGCATGGAGTACATGTTTTGATCACATTGAAAAGAGATATCTACATTTAATATTTGATGGTGTCTCAAATAGATTTACCGCCGATAGAAAATGAAGAAATGATTTTTTTGAGATAATTAAATTGAAATACTCGCTAATTTACTTGTCATTAAACTTAGTTTCTTGATTTTTGTTTATAGGCCGATTAGGAATTAGGTCCTCTTATTTTTTTATTAGTGTAATGCTCCTTTAACTTGCTTATAAAGTATTTATTGATGCTTTGTGAATTATAAAAGTTGAGTACATCTTTTATACTCTTTATAATTAAATCTTTTGCTTATAAAAAAAATTGAATGAAAAAGATATTTCATATTTTTGCCTGCATTTATTGGTTTATGCCCCCTAGTTTTTGTTATACTTTTTATTTAATTCTAATATACTTAACATGTTGTTGACCAATTTATTGTAGTGGTGTCAACATAGCTTGAATGGTTTTTCTCTCACCATAACCCATGTCTTTTGATTAAAAAAATATGGTTTTGTTTTGTCAAGAAAAAATATGGTTTTTATATTAGCGCATGAAAACAATCAAATTAATGTTTTAGTTTTGTGCTTACAATTTTTATCTTACGAAAGTACCATCTTATTGAATTTGTTTAATAGGTTTAATCAAGAAGGTTAATGAAATAAGCACCCTTTGTGGAATTAAAGCTTGCGCTATCATTTTCAGTCAAAATAATCCTCAACCAGAGGTTTGGCCATCACCATGGGAAGTTCAAAGTGTGTTGTGGAGGTTTAAGAGTTTGTCTGAAATCGAACAAAGAAAAAACATGCTGAGTCAAGAGACTTTCTTGAAGCAAATGATCGAAAAGGGAAATGAAAAATTGAAGAAACAAAAGAATGAAAACAGGATGAAGGAAATGACTTATCTCATGTTTCAATGTCTTAATGCTGCCCAAACTATTGACAATGTTGGCATGAATGATTTCAAAGATCTCTCATGGGTGATTGATCAGAACTTGAAGCAAATCGAAAGGCGTATCGATGAGACTCAAGCCGAAGTGGTGGTCGAAAATCAGGCTGAAAATGTGATTGGAATGGAGCAGGGGATGGGGAACAATGTTGATGCAATGCAAAGTCAAGATTGGTCATTGGACTTCACCAACAACAATTTTGGTGATGTGTTGCCATTTGAAAATGGTAATGACGTACCAAATGGTTTATGGTCTTATTAATCACGAGTCATTTGAAAAATTGTACTCTTTCTTTGCGGTGTTTTTGGATTTTATTGGTCGCTCTGTGCTCTTTTTTCCTTCACGGTGGTTTGATTCTATTGGATTTTTGTATGAAGGTTTTTAATGAGGCGGATGTTGTTTATGCCATTGATTTTTTGTATTGAATTTTGGCCTAGTCTCCAATATTTATAATTTCTCTTATTTTTCCTTTAATTAAATTTAAATAGGCATCTATGCCTCTTAATTCATAATAGAATCTAAATCTCGAGTGTCACCATAATTAAAGTCAACTCTACAATTGCATTATGTTGGCCACTTCGTATCTTCAAGACTTCAACCTCGATTTCTTCCTCACCCGTCAACTACGGGTCACTCACAATACTCACTCATCTAGTATTTATGCATTCCTATCACTTTATCACCTCATAAAAATATAATTTTCACATTTTAATCACATAGATCGGTCATAATATGAGTCACTCGATATTTATCTAATGATTGAGATCTTTTGATGTGTGATTGCCCGCTTTCTCCCACGAAAGAAAATTTGAGCACCTAAAAATTAGGCTATAAAACGACTTAATGTTCTAAGGAAGAAAAAGTTTACAATATCCACCATGAAAAAGAAATTAAAACTTGCATTCATGGTAAATGACTCTGTAAGGAAGATAACTTGTAACAAAAGAAAAAAGAGTCCGACCAAGAAGATTGATGTTTTTGCTATAATTTATATGGGATTGTTGAGAAATGGTGTTCTGAGACAAATACATTTGTGTTTCCATTTGGTGAGGCAACAATCACTTTGGAGGATGTTATGGTTTTGGGGGGTTACCCTATCATTGGTCATCCTGTTTTCACTAAAGTCAAAGACCAAGAAATGAGAGAGGTGGAAGAGAAGCTCATCATTGCAAGACAGATACCATGGCAGATTCAAAAACGTAAGGCTAACACATCAATATGGATGGATATGTTCATTGATAAAGGTAGTGAAATTGAACATGAAGCATTTCTAGCTACTTGGTTATCAATTTTTGTTTTTCCTCATAGTTATTTGGTGAAAAGTTCTATGTTATATAAGGATTTAAGTTTATTTAAGAAAACAATTGTTGATTTGTCAAAATTTGCTGTTGGTATAAGAGGCACTTCTTTTTAATGGCAAAAACACATAAATATATAATAAGAAAAAGAATCAATCATTTTGATAGATAAAACCTAAAAAACGAAAGTGATTTTAGGGACAGTGACATACTTTCCAACTTATAATACATTCCATTTATGCAATTCCATCCTATAACAAGCGAAAAAAATTATTATAATTTACAAAAACGTACTTAAGACTCACATTGAGTGTTAGGAAGAAGTCTCACATTGAGTACTGTAACACCCGTATTTATTTATTTTATTTTAATTAGAGTTAATTAGCCTTTTATAGTATTTTATAGTGAGTTAGTAATTAATTAAGAATTATGGCTATTTTGGGAAAGAGTAGTGCTTTGAGTAAGATAAGTTTTGTTAGAATTATAATGATAAGAATTGGGCTTGAGTGTTAATGGGCCTAATGTTAGTAAGAGGGATATTATGGTCTTTAATTAAACTAGGTTTAGATAGAGTTATGAGAGTGGTGAGAAGTGCTCATAACTTAAGAAAAATAGAAAGGAGGTAGAAAGAGAAACTTAGAAGAGAAGGAGGTAGAGGGGAAGATTTGAGAAAGCTCAAGAGAAGGAGAAGAATCAGAATTTCATCAATTCTAAGGTTAGAGAGTAGTTTATAATTCATGTGAGATGATCAAAGAGGGGGGAGATGCCTATTCTCCACACCCAAACCCTCTCATCTCTTTGGTGGGTTGTGGGATTAAGGGAATGTGATTTAATGAATTTCTGAGTTATTGCATGATGTTACTATGTTATTACATGATTCTAATTGCTATTTCAATCATCAAATTCGTGTGTTATATGAACATTGTTGTTATTGATATTTGAAAATGGGTTTTGGATAAAATGTGAAAAAATCTCTACTTTCTACTTGAAATGATGTTTGATGATGTTAGAACTTGTATTTTTAAGTCTATATATGATATGTATGCTTAAATGTGATAGCTTTAAGGGTTTAGAACATGAAAAATGTGATTCTTATGTGATTTTATGTCAAACCCGCGAACAGAGCACAAATTCTGGGTACGCTCGCTAGCTGTTCGCCAAGCGACTCATGCTGTTCTTGATAAAAACCCAGAAATTCATCTGTTCGCTTAGCGAGCAGTAGCGAGCAGTTCGCTTAGCGAGCAGTAGCGAACAGTTCGCCAGGATTCGCCAGATGAGGGTTACAGTCTGTGTTCCCTTCGCCAGTGCTCGCCAGGGGTTCGCTTAGCGAACATACCTTAATTTTTAGAATTTTCTTGATGTTGTTTGATGATTATAAGCTTATAACATGGTTAGATTTGGTCTTATAATATGTTATTGATTTGGATTGATTGAACCTTGAGTTGGTATGATGATGAAATGCTTTTATGTATGTAATTGATTGAAAATCAAGATGATGAGCCATGATTAGCTAAGATGTTAAGTGTGTTGTATCTTGCTTGAATGTATGCCTTAATGATGATATGATGATGTGAATTTGATGCGAATTGAGAAGGAGTAATAGGGTTGAGCGGCCTATTATTCATGGTTAGTTGTTTAGGGTATCATCATTATACGGTATGTGTACATTCATGCATTCATGAGTCAACTTGATGCGAAGTCCCCCATGACTTAAAACTGACTTGATGCGATGGATATATGTTTATCCTAATTTGATGCGGGTACCACATGCATTAGCAATGTCTAGGTGACATACATTATGTGTTTTCATTAGCTTGCATTAGGAGATTGTGCACCATAATTGATAATTGGTAATTGTGTTGTTTTCCAATGTGATCTTGCGAATGTTTGAGTTATGTGAGTTTTACTTGAATGAATTGGCTTGTTGATGAACATGATGAACCATGACGTTATTTATATATTGTTAGCTCAATATGATATGAGTATGATTTGTTTATGATATAATTGTTTACATAATATAAGTGTATACTATGCTTATTATTATGAACTTGAATTATAACTAACTCTCTATTTTTGTGTATGTGTAATGGTTTGGGTCCAGATTCTCCACTTGAGGAGTAGTTTCGTGGCTTTGGAGTTTAGCTCGGTGGACTAGTATAGCTTGGTAAGGTGAAAGATAGGAGGATCCTAGAAGCTTAGAGTTTTAGGATATGCTCTGATACTTGTAACCTTGCTTAGACTAGTATTAGATTTCTCGTTTGTTTGAGATTATGTATGACCTTGCTACTTATTTATCTTATCTTTAATTCTCGTTGGATTATCTTTGGATCATGTTATGGGGCTTCATTTATGGGAGTACCTAGTTGGAGTTGTAATATGATTTATGACTTGCATGCTTGGATTTAGCTATTATGAATTATTTGATGAGAATTTTATATGCTTCCGTTGTGATTAAGTTTTTCTATGCATGCTATTAGTATTTTGTATTAAGTAATGTTCTTGATGATTTGTATGTTGAATGATTTAAATTAATTATTGCATGCGAATCGATTAGGAGCGTTACATTTTGGTATCAGAGCAAGGTCGGTCCATATCGGATCAAGTAGGTTAGTATACCCATAGGTGCTTGAGTATAGTGAACACTTTTAGTACCCTTAGTCTAACGTAAGGTTGGATTTCTTTTGGTCGGTTGTTTAGGTAATGGCGGCTAATAGAGCAATGGCGGATGCAGTGACATACATGGCAAATGTTATGGCACAAGAGACGGCGGCAAGAACGGCCGAGAGGTTGGCACAAGAAAACTTAAGGGGTAATGAGGATGAATTGAGGTTGGAGAGGTTCTTAAAGAACAATCCACAGGCGTTCAAAGGAGGTTACAACCCCGAAGGAGCTCAAAAGTGGCTTGAAGGCATGGAGAAGATTTTTGGAGCCATGAGGTGCTCGGAAGTTCAAAAAGTGACTTTGGGAACCTACATGCTTCAAGATGATGCTAACTATTGGTGGAAAAATGCTTCTCAAAGACTTGGTTATGATGGAGCCGTGATCACTTGGGATATCTTTAAGAGGGAGTTCTTGGTTAAGTACTTCCCGGCCGATGTGAGGAACCGGAAAGTAGTGGAATTCATGGAGCTTAAGCAAGGAAATTTGTCGGTTGCGGAGTATGCAACCAAATTTGAAGACTTATGTCGTTTTTGTCCACACTACAACACCGTAGAGGCGGAAGGGGATAAGTGTGTGAAGTTCGAAAGTGGTTTGCGTCCCGATCTTAAGCAATTGGTTGGTATCTTGGAGATAAGGAATTTTGCTAACTTGGTGAACAAAAGCAACATTTGTGATTTGGATGGGAAAGCTAAGACAAGCTACTATAAGGAGATAAATGACAAGAGAGGAAAAGGTCAAGACCGTGGTAAGCCTTATGACAAAAAGAACAAGGGCAAAGTTGGAGGTAGTGGAGAGAAGGGAAAGAATGCTAATGACAAGTGCTTTAAGTGTGGTGCTTTGGGTCATCGTTCCTATGATTGCCCAAAAGGGGATAGATGCTTTAGATGTGGGGAGTTTGGACACAAGGTTGATGCATGTAAGAAGAAGGTTACTTGTTTCAATTGTGGTGAAGAAGGTCACAAGAGTCCGGAATGTAAGAAGCCAAAGAAGACGACCGGAAAGGTGTTTGCTTTAAGTGGAGATGGAGCGGAACAAGTGGACAATCTCATTAGAGGTACGTGTTTCATCTATGACACTCCTTTAATTGCGATTGTTGATACTGGAGCAACACATTCTTTTATATCTTTTGAATGCATGAAGCGTCTTAATATTCCTGTGTCTGAAATGCTTGGTTGTATGGAAATAGAAACCCCTGCTAGTGGTTCTGTCACTACTCAACTTGTTTGTCGTAAATGCCCTGTGACTGTGTTTGGTAAATCTTTTGATATGGATTTAGTATGTATTCCACTTAGCGGTATAGATGTGATTTTTGGTATGAACTGGTTAATCTTTAATCGAGTTCATATTAACTGTTGTGAGAAAGTGATTACTTTTCCGAAGTTGGAGGAAAAGTCTAAGTTGATGAGTGGGAAAGAAGTAAAAGAATCTTTATTAGAGCATGGTGAATTGTTTGCTATGTTTGCATCCTTGAAGATTGAGAACGAAGTTGGAATTAAGGAACTACCGGTTGTGCAAGAATTTCCCGATGTGTTTCCGGAGGACGTGTCAGATATGCCTCCAGAAAGAGAAGTGGAGTTTACTATTGATTTGGTACCTGGTACTAGTCCTATATCTATGGCACCGTATAGGATGTCGGCATCTGAGTTAAATGAATTGAAGAAGCAACTAGAAGAGTTACTAGAAAAGAAGTTTATTCGTCCGAGTGTATCGCCGTGGGGAGCACCTGTGCTTTTAGTAAAGAAGAAGGACGGAAGTATGAGGTTGTGTATTGATTATCGTCGTTTGAATCAAGTGACGATCAAGAACAAGTATCCGTTGCCAAGGATTGATGATTTAATGGACCAGTTGGTGGGTGCATGTGTGTTTAGCAAGATCGATTTGAGGTCCGGATATCATCAGATTCGAGTCAAGGCGGAAGATATTCAAAAGACTGCTTTTAGGACAAGATATGGTCACTACGAGTATACAGTCATGCCTTTTGGAGTAACTAATGCACCGGGAGTGTTCATGGAGTACATGAATCGGATTTTCCATTCGTATTTGGATAAGTTCGTGGTGGTTTTCATTGATGATATTCTAGTGTACTCTAAGACTGAAGAGGAACATGCGGAACATCTAAGGATAGTGTTGAGGACCCTACAAGAGAAGAAGCTTTATGCGAAGTTGTCTAAGTGCGAGTTTTGGTTGAAGGAAGTGAGTTTTCTAGGTCACGTAATATCTAGTGGAGGTATTGCGGTGGATCCTTCTAAAGTTGATGCGGTAATGAAGTGGGGAACTCCAGAATCGGTGTTTGAGATTAGAAGTTTCCTTGGATTGGCCGGTTACTATCGGAGGTTTATTGAAGGTTTTTCGAAGTTGGCTTTACCGTTGACCCGATTGACTAGGAAAGATCAACCCTTTGTTTGGGATAGTTTGTGTGAGGAAAGCTTCCAAGAGTTGAAGAGACGGTTGACGTCGGCACCAATTTTGATTCTACCGAAACCGAATGAGCCGTTTGTTGTATATTGTGATGCATCTTTGATGGGATTGGGTGGTGTTCTTATGCAAAATGGACAAGTGGTTGCTTATGCTTCTAGGCAATTGAAAGTGCATGAGAAGAACTATCCAACACATGATCTTGAGTTAGCGGCCGTTGTGTTTACTTTGAAGATATGGAGACATTATTTGTTTGGTTCCAGATTCGAATTCTTTAGTGATCACAAGAGTTTGAAGTATTTGTTTGATCAAAAGGAGTTGAATATGAGGCAAAGGCGTTGGTTGGAATTTTTGAAAGATTATGATTTTGAGTTGAGTTACCATCCGGGAAAGGCCAATGTTGTAGCCGATGCTTTGAGTAGGAAGTCATTGCATATGTCTTCACTTATGATGCGAGAGTTGGATCTAATTGAAGGGTTTAGAGATTTGAGTTTGGTTTGTGAAACGACTCCAAGAAGTGTGAAATTGGGAATGTTGAAGTTAACTAATGATTTTCTTGATGAAGTAAAGAATGGCCAAAAGGGAGATTTAGACTTGGTGAATCGTCTAGCATTGATTGAGCAAGGAAAAGAAACCGATTTCAAAGTTGATGAGAATGGAGTTATAAGATTTCGAGAAAGAGTTTGTGTTCCTAACATACCCGAGTTGAAGAGAAAGATTTTAGAGGAAGGGCATAGAAGTGGTTTGAGTATTCATCCTGGAGCTACTAAGATGTATCAAGATCTCAAGAAATTGTTTTGGTGGCCAAGTATGAAAAAGGAAGTTGCCGAGTTTGTGTATGCTTGCTTAACTTGTCAGAAGTCCAAGGTTGAACATCAAAGACCGTCCGGATTATTACAACCCATGTTTATTCCGGAATGGAAGTGGGATAGTATTGCTATGGATTTTGTAAGTGGTTTGCCGAGGACTACAAAAGGGAATGATTCGATTTGGGTGATTGTTGATAGGTTGACTAAGTCGGCGCATTTTATTGCTTTTAAGACCGGAACTTTAATACCAAGGTTGGCGGAGATTTACGTTGAGCAAATTGTGAGATTGCATGGTATTCCATCTAGTATTGTGTCGGATCGTGATCCAAGATTCACTTCGAGGTTTTGGGAAAGTTTGCAAGATGCTTTGGGGACTAAGCTAAGAATGAGTTCGGCTTATCATCCTCAAACGGATGGACAATCGGAAAGAACTATTCAATCACTTGAAGATTTGTTGAGAGCTTGTGTTTTGGAAGATGGAGGGAGTTGGGATAAGTATCTACCTTTGATAGAGTTCACCTACAATAATAGTTATCATGCGAGTATTGGAATGGCACCTTTCGAAGCTTTGTATGGTAGGAGATGTCGTACTCCTTTGTGTTGGAATGAGGATGGAGAAAGTGTTGTGTTGGGACCGGAATTGGTACAACAAACTACGGAAAAGATTAAGATGATTCAAGAGAAAATGAAAGCAACTCAAAGTAGACAAAAGAGTTATCATGACAAGAAGAGGAAGGATGTGGAATTTCAAGAAGGAGATCATGTATTTTTTAGGGTTAATTCAACCACCGGTGTTGGTCGTGCTTTGAAATCTAAGAAGTTGACATCGAAGTTTATTGGCCCTTATCAAATTTTGAAGAGGATAGGGAAAGTGGCTTATAAGATTGCCTTGCCACCATCATTGTCTAATCTTCATGATGTGTTTCATGTGTCGCAATTAAGGAAATATGTCTCGGATCCATCACATGTCATTGTATCGGATGAGGTGCAAGTAAAGGATAATTTGACCATCGAAACTAGACCTTTGAGGATTGAAGGGAGAGAAGTGAAGAAGTTGAGAAACAAGGAGATAGCATCCGTTAAGGTCATTTGGGGAGGACCCGCGGGAGAGAACGCTACTTGGGAGCTAGAAAGCAAGATGAGGAGTTCTTATCCGGAGTTATTCTCAGGTAAATTTTCGAGGACGAAAATTCTTTAAGGGGGGTAGAGTTGTAACACCCGTATTTATTTATTTTATTTTAATTAGAGTTAATTAGCCTTTTATAGTATTTTATAGTGAGTTAGTAATTAATTAAGAATTATGGCTATTTTGGGAAAGAGTAGTGCTTTGAGTAAGATAAGTTTTGTTAGAATTATAATGATAAGAATTGGGCTTGAGTGTTAATGGGCCTAATGTTAGTAAGAGGGATATTATGGTCTTTAATTAAACTAGGTTTAGATAGAGTTATGAGAGTGGTGAGAAGTGCTCATAACTTAAGAAAAATAGAAAGGAGGTAGAAAGAGAAACTTAGAAGAGAAGGAGGTAGAGGGGAAGATTTGAGAAAGCTCAAAAGAAGGAGAAGAATCAGAATTTCATCAATTCTAAGGTTAGAGAGTAGTTTATAATTCATGTGAGATGATCAAAGAGGGGGGAGATGCCTATTCTCCACACCCAAACCCTCTCATCTCTTTGGTGGGTTGTGGGATTAAGGGAATGTGATTTAATGAATTTCTGAGTTATTGCATGATGTTACTATGTTATTACATGATTCTAATTGCTATTTCAATCATCAAATTCGTGTGTTATATGAACATTGTTGTTATTGATATTTGAAAATGGGTTTTGGATAAAATGTGAAAAAATCTCTACTTTCTACTTGAAATGATGTTTGATGATGTTAGAACTTGTACTTTTAAGTCTATATATGATATGTATGCTTAAATGTGATAGCTTTAAGGGTTTAGAACATGAAAAATGTGATTCTTATGTGATTTTATGTCAAACCCGCGAACAGAGCACAAATTCTGGGTACGCTCGCTAGCTGTTCGCCAAGCGACTCATGCTGTTCTTGATAAAAACCCAGAAATTCATCTGTTCGCTTAGCGAGCAGTAGCGAGCAGTAGCGAGCAGTTCGCTTAGCGAGCAGTAGCGAACAGTTCGCCAGGATTCGCCAGATGAGGGTTACAGTCTGTGTTCCCTTCGCCAGTGCTCGCCAGGGGTTCGCTTAGCGAACATACCTTAATTTTTAGAATTTTCTTGATGTTGTTTGATGATTATAAGCTTATAACATGGTTAGATTTGGTCTTATAATATGTTATTGATTTGGATTGATTGAACCTTGAGTTGGTATGATGATGAAATGCTTTTATGTATGTAATTGATTGAAAATCAAGATGATGAGCCATGATTAGCTAAGATGTTAAGTGTGTTGTATCTTGCTTGAATGTATTCCTTAATGATGATATGATGATGTGAATTTGATGCGAATTGAGAAGGAGTAATAGGGTTGAGCGGCCTATTATTCATGGTTAGTTGTTTAGGGTATCATCATTATACGGTATGTGTACATTCATGCATTCATGAGTCAACTTGATGCGAAGTCCCCCATGACTTAAAACTGACTTGATGCGATGGATATATGTTTATCCTAATTTGATGCGGGTACCACATGCATTAGCAATGTCTAGGTGACATACATTATGTGTTTTCATTAGCTTGCATTAGGAGATTGTGCACCATAATTGATAATTGGTAATTGTGTTGTTTTCCAATGTGATCTTGCGAATGTTTGAGTTATGTGAGTTTTACTTGAATGAATTGGCTTGTTGATGAACATGATGAACCATGACGTTATTTATATATTGTTAGCTCAATATGATATGAGTATGATTTGTTTATGATATAATTGTTTACATAATATAAGTGTATACTATGCTTATTATTATGAACTTGAATTATAACTAACTCTCTATTTTTGTGTATGTGTAATGGTTTGGGTCCAGATTCTCCACTTGAGGAGTAGTTTCGTGGCTTTGGAGTTTAGCTCGGTGGACTAGTATAGCTTGGTAAGGTGAAAGATAGGAGGATCCTAGAAGCTTAGAGTTTTAGGATATGCTCTGATACTTGTAACCTTGCTTAGACTAGTATTAGATTTCTCGTTTGTTTGAGATTATGTATGACCTTGCTACTTATTTATCTTATCTTTAATTCTCGTTGGATTATCTTTGGATCATGTTATGGGGCTTCATTTATGGGAGTACCTAGTTGGAGTTGTAATATGATTTATGACTTGCATGCTTGGATTTAGCTATTATGAATTATTTGATGAGAATTTTATATGCTTCCGTTGTGATTAAGTTTTTCTATGCATGCTATTAGTATTTTGTATTAAGTAATGTTCTTGATGATTTGTATGTTGAATGATTTAAATTAATTATTGCATGCGAATCGATTAGGAGCGTTACAAGTACATAGAAGTACTTAAGTCTATATGGCTCTATTAATGGGTTAAATACTAATAATTGATGTTTTTATTGGAAGTTGTGTCACCTAAAGGGCTAAATATAAATCGAGTTAAGTGACTCAATTAAATATTAATAGATGAGTAAAATTCACCAAAGAGGGAAGGGCTAAAATCGAATCAATGCCGACAAAGCGAAAGTGACATTAACTCTTAAAGTGATGATAATGTTAAGAGTCTCACAATAAGCAGGTAAAAATGTTAAGTGTAATATTTAAGTCATGAAACCCTTCATCTAATAGATTGAATATTTGAGTTGGGCTCTCTTCATAGACTTAAATCCTAATTAACAACCACTTAATTAAGCCCAATTGATAATTGTACATATTGTTGAGTTAAGGGACTCAATTAAATATTGATAGATGAGTGAAATCCACCAAAGAGGAAAGGGCTAAAATCGAATCAATGCCAACAAAGTGAAAGCGACATTAACTCTTAAAGCGGTGACAATGTTAAGAGTCCCACAAAAAGTAGGTGAAAATGTTAAGTATAGTATTTAAGCCACGAGACCCTTCATCAAATAGATTGAATATTTGAGTTGGGCTCTCTTTATAGACTTAAGTTCTAACAACCACTTAATTAAGCCCAAATGAAAATTGTACACATTGTAATTAGAATCTAGATCCAGATATATAGAATCTAGAACGAAGTAAAATGACTTGAAATCATGTGATTCTGGATTATTCTACACGATCCTGATTGAAATTTTTGGGCCATTTTTACTCGGGTCAATTTCGACCCAATTTGTGACCAACTTATATAAAAAACGACAAAACCCTAATTTGTTTTCCCCGAATCCTCTCTCAACAAATTGCCTCGCTCACATTCTCTCTTTGTTTTGTGACCTTCTTCATCGTCAGAGACTTGCGACGTTCTCTTCATCATCGGTCATCACTCTGTTTTCCTTCCTTCTCACTCTGGTTTGCTTCCTTTTTTCCTTTGTTTTGATTCCTTTTTTCCTTTGTTTTGCTTCGTTGTTCTGTTATATGTTTAAGATTTGAGACTTGATTGTTTTATTTTTAACATGTGAACTTATGCACTATATAATATATATTTACTAATTAGAATTATTTTTGTTTTGATAGGATCTTACGATCTTGATTATGATATTATGTTCTCCAATCTTTGTTGCGACCTTTTATTTTACGATCTTGCTATTCTCTTTGCATCGTAATCCTGATAAACATGGTTGTACATGGAAGATAAAACGGATTCTTTATAAAGTGAAAACTCTTCTGTTGAATTATAGTCTTTTATTTCAATTTTCGATAATACTCACATGTAATGAGTTAAATTAATGCTCCTTTCGTCTTAAAATAAGTGTTGCATTTAACCATTAATATCCTTTTTTTTACTCTTCCCAATTTTATAAGAATGACTAAATCATATGACTAAACTCTTCTAACTATCGCTCAAAGTCAATGTGCTTTGCTATTACGCAACCTTCAATATATTAAAATCACATGGCACAACCTCATTTTGTACGTCTTCAATCAAGAATAAAAATTCCAATTTTTTTTTTAAATAATTGGATAAAATATGAAATTGTTATTTTACATTTCTTCTAGAAACGTAGGTTTATGAATCTTCGGGATTCATATTTTAAAATTTCATCATGCTATGAATCTTTAGGATTCATATTCCAAAAATTTCACCACGATGCTTCTGAATCGTAGGCTATGAATATTCATGATTCATATTTCAAAAATTTAACTATGGTGCTTCTTGACCATAGGTTGTGAATCAATATAAAAAAAAGATCCAAAAAAGAAATAGAATTATAAAATCCATACATAAAATAAAGAGAAGTGAATGAACTTACAAATTCTAAAGAGAATTATTTATGATAGACTATCGTGTTGATAACGTGTTATGAAATTAGTTCTAAACATGAGGAAGAATAGAGAAAAATAAAGATAGATGAGAGAAGAATAACAAAGTATGTATTATTCATTAGGAGTGCTCTTTACATGATACATGAGTTCTATTTATAGGAAAATGTAATGGGCCAATAATATGGGCCGAGAACGTATATGGACATCCAATAATAATATTCAAAACACTCCTCCTTGGATGTCCATCGAGGATATGTCTCATTTAAAACCTTAACTAGAAAAAAACCAATGGAAAAAAAAATTCGAGTGAAGGAAAAAGAGTACAACATCCACTAGAATTTTCCTTTACTAGAATTTTTTTCCCATTGAATTTTTTTTCTATAAAGGTTTTAAATGAGGCATATCTTTGATGAACATACAAGGGGAAGTATTATGAATATTATTATTGAATGTCCATATAGATTCTCGGCCCATATTATTGGTCCATTACATTTGCCTATAAATAGAACTCATGTATCATATAAAGTGCACTTCTAATGAATAATACATGCTCTGTTATTCTTCTCTCAATATCTTTATGCTTCTCTATTCTTCTCCATGTTTAGAACTACTTTCATAACACGTTATTAACACGATAGTCTCTGCTAAACAATTATCTTTAGAATTTGTAATTCTCTCACTTTTCTTTATTTTATATATGAATTTTATAATTCTTTTGTACTCTTTTGGACCCCACAAGCTGAAAGAAATCTATTGTCACCTTCAATATACTCCATTAAATACCATCAAATCACATAATAATTTAATTAAAAAATTGTCAAAGTAAATAATTTAATAATAATAGTAGTAATCTCATAATATATATTAGATTAAATGCATTGAAGATTGAAAAAGAAATAAAAAAAATGGATAAACAATTTTTGTATATTTTTTTAAATATCATAATTTCTTACCTTACATAAACAAATTAATTGCATTTGATATCCTATAATCTCATAATACACATTAGATTCAATGTATCGAAGATTAGAAATTAAATAAAAATATTTAATTTCTAATCTTCGATACATTGAATCTAACGTGTATTATGAAATTATAGATGTTCTATCTATGCAAGTAATATGTTTATGTTGGTTATGAAATTAGCATGTTTGAAAAATAATACAAATCTTTTTAATTCACATAAACACAGTTTTCAAATTATTTTTTTTGTCAAAGTAATATGATAGTTAGATATTCACTCTGGAAGTGAATAATTGGGAGACAACACATTTTTAATTAAATTATACTCAAGAAGACAGCACACTTTTTCAATTGTATTCAAGTTGTTTTCCTAGAAACAAGTCACTCATTGAAGTGTACACCTTTTTTTTTTGTCATGTGAAGTGTACACTTCTTACTCGGAATAAACTAATCAATTAGTTAAATTCATATTAATTATTAAGTTAAAGATATTTTTTGCACGGAATAATGTTTGCTTGCTATGGGAATGGGATAACCTACTGAGGGGTGAAAAAACAAAATCAAAGGCACTCGGTGATCTTATTTCTCATTTTTTTACTTTTTTATTTTATTTTATTTTATTTTCTCTTTTTTTATTATTATTTATATACATGATACATATGATTATATTAAAATACCCATCTGCCTAAAAAAAAATACCCCTCATTCATATCGTGACACATATTTATTTTAAAGGCATTTCGAGTCATTTTGCACCAAATTTATTCAATTATACATGTTGTCTAATAAGTAATAACATTATCCCTTACTCCCTCCGTACCACAATATATATAAGTCAATTTGATACTTTTACGCATATTAAGAAATATAATTAATGTTGTATGAAAAGAGAAATTATGAAGTGATTTACAAAATTGTCATTTATTTATGAAATTATGATAAGAAAAAAATAAATTGAAAATATTGAAAGAAGAGAGAGTAATAAATAATTAAGGGTATAATAGGAAAAATAACATAAAATAATTCATTAGTAATGTAAAGCGACTTATATTATAATACAAATTTTTTCTTCAAAGTAACTTATATTGTGGTACGGAGAGAGTATCTACTAAGCCCTTACATTTTGTCCTTTCTTTCTCATTTTTGTTCTTTTCTTTCATTTTCATTTTCATTTTAATCAACACTAATCAGTTTATTTCTTTTTTTTCAGCAAAGTTAAAGTTCTTGTCTCAAGTCAAGAAAATAATAAAAACAACACGGGTGTGTAGGTAAATGAATTTTTTTAATTTTCACACACAAACATGTTGTAAATCAAAAGGTTATTTTTGTACCAAGAAAAAATGGTTGTTTCTTTTTACAGCAAGCTAATGTTTTGTCTCAAGTCAAGAAAATAATAAGAACATGGGTAGGTAAATAAAATTTCTTTGTTGATTTATTTATTCCTTACATAAAAACCTATTCAAAGATGAAGTTTTTCTTATATGTTTGAATGGTTAATTTTTGTGCATAACTCCACTCGGTGTGGAATAGAGAAAAGAAAATTGTTGTTTTATTTTTGTGCATAACTTGCCCATCTCCTTTCATGCCGTGAAAGCGAATTGCATAAGAATAATGCATGTTTATCTATAGGATGACAAAAGTAATTTTTTATGAAAAATAGTGGTATATTTTTGTCCCTCAAATTTGTTTATACACATATTTAATCCCTATCGATAAATCAACGTGTATTTTTGAATTGATTATTTTGCAAGCATGTTTAAAATATTATAAAAAATGAACTCATAATTTGATTTTTAAGTTTAAATTTTTATTGCTTTTAACTTTTAAAATTTTAACAATTCACATTTAATTCTTCTCATTTTAAAAATTCTAAAGTTTTGCAAAAAAAAAAAATTATAGTATTTTATACGAGAAAGTCTAACCTAGACACAAATCGAACACGTCATTGATGACTTCCTATACTATGTTATCCAAATCTTTCACCACTAGACCAAACCTAATGGCTTATCTTGAATTGTTTTTTTGTTCATATTTTTTTGTCTATTAAGTAATTATTCTACCTTTAAATGTAATTTTACATAAAACTTTTTTTGTTGAAAAATTGTACACATAAAAATATAAACAATAAAAAGATTTTAGAAAAGTTTATTCCATAAAAAAATCATAGAAAAAAGAAGATGAATATGCTTTTTTTTTTTTTTAAGCAAAAAGGGTGTAGATGGTGAACCAACTACAACACCCTAAATAGATAGATAAAATAAAACGGCAACATTACAAAAAGAGAAGGGGGACATCAACCAAAACCTTCTCAAGCAAAATCAACAAAGAAAACAAAATAAAATAAAATAAAAGTAAAGAAAAAGAGAACGAACACAAACGAAACAGAAAGATACGACAGGAGTAGCTAAGGAAACCTACCTCTGGAGCAGGTATTATGCAAATGCATTCCTTTTTGCATATTCTTTTTCTTGGCCTTAGAGACCACCTCTGTGAAAGGCTCTTCCGGAGGAACATAGCGGTTTTTCAAGAAATTAAGTGCTGCTTCTGTTTCTTCCTCGTCAGTATAAGTTTTATCCTTAAAAGCATCATTTTCCTTCCAAACATGTTGCCTCAATATTTCCAAGTCATGGGAAACATTTGGATTTAGAATAGCATCAGAAATAATGACATTCGAAGAGTTCATACCACTCCAAGTTGAATTGTCATAATCCAAATCAGTGATTGCATCACTCCAGGGACCAACGATACGCATATCTAGAAATTTGCTGCTCTGGTGGTCCTCCTTTTGCTTCTCAGCCAAACTAGAATCATCGACATGAACAGGCTGCTCAGGAATTACTTGAGCAGAAAAAATATCTTGCTCATGAATTAAGATAGCTCTCTCATTAGTGATGAAATCTTTCGCCCTAAAAATATCATTAATAAGAGGATCTTCAACCATAGTGTGATTGTAACCTACAACACTATTTGTGGTATTTTCCTTCTCCAGGACTTTCTCAGCAACAACAATCTCATTGTTATTGACAACTTTTGAAGGAGCAGGAATACTCCTCCAAGTTTTTTGCTGTGTTTGCTGCCTATTGTCATTTTGTTCCTTATTTTTCTTTGGTGCCTCTGAAAACTTCATTGGGATAAGTTTGTTGCAATTTGAAATATGATGACCAACAATTTGACAATTAGTACAATATGATGGCATTTTTTCATAAATCACTCCTACATAGAAAGCGAATCCTTCCCTCTCAACTAAAATAGATTCATGTAATAAATTATCCAAATCAACATCAATTAATATTCTAGCATAATGACCAAAAACACGATTTTTTGTCGGTTCATCAAGAGAAATTGGGGTTCCAATAGCACAAGCAATTTCAAAAAGAGATCTATGCCTCCAATATTCTTGTGGCAAGTCACAAAATCTAACCCATACCTGTGCATTTGATTGTTTTTGAATGCCTGGGTTAAAGTCTTGAGTCCATTGAGAAAATCTGAGCACTCCCGGTTTAATGTTTAAAGCCCCGGCAGACCAAATGTGTCTGAGATCCTCCGAGGATGAGAATTCAAACTCAAAATATCCTTTCCCGAGTGAGATCATTCTCCAAGCCGAGATAGATTTCCACAAATTAGAAAGAATAGAATAAAGCTCTCTGCAAGAGGGAGCTATTTCCCCTTTCTTCAAAATGAGGCGACCGTGAAGATTAAACTTGCAATTTTCAACACCTTTAGCATATTCTTTTTCAGTAATTTTGATTGATATTGATTCACCCTTAAAGCAAGGTTGTGGCATACACTCATAAAGAGTTTCCTTCTTATTGTGGATTTTCAAAGCTTGTGCAAAATTTAGACAATTAGTGTTGATATTACTTGCTGGTTTAGGGGTTTCAAAGTCTAAGAAACTCCATGGACACACAACATCAGTGGCCATGGCTGTAAGTAAAATTGGCAAAAAACCAAAAACCAGATACACAACTACAGTACGAGCTTCAGAACAACCAAACAGTCTCACCCAACTAAGAATGGAAACTAACCTTGAAGGAGAATGGACTGTGAACAAACCTCTGTCGTTCTTGAATCACTCAACCCACCACGGATCGGAGGAAGAACGAAGCGGAATCAATCTGAGCTTCCAACCCCAAAATTGTGTCGACGAAACACACAGAGAGAGGGAAACGCGTTGCTACAGTGCCGGAGCATCCATCATATGAGATGATTCTAAACAACCATTGGTGAGGAGCTGATGGAGACCAGGCGCAAGAAAAAAATTCTAGGGATTGCTACAGTAATTTTTCTCCAGAGCCATGCTCTTGTCGTATCCCCCAAAATGATGAATATGCTTAAAAATAGAGCATAATAGAGAAACAAAACAAACACATTGAAACAAACTCATCCTCATAAGTGTGTTAACCTTGAAACAAGAACAAAACTGAAGTAAAAATGGATGGCAAATATGATTCATCAATGATCGGTAGGAACCGGAGCATTGGTTAGGCCAAAGGATATGTCCAACAAATAAAAAATTCAAAAGGGATTGTGCAATGCTCTATCCTGTATGATACCCTGTAAAAAGATTTGTTTAAGCTTAAAAATATAAAATAAAAATAGTTAAAATAATAAATAAATTTATATAGTTATTGGTTGTGTTTATTCTTGGGAATACAAAATTTCCACATTCTAACTTGGAAATAAAGTTGTGCACAAAATTTTATTAATATATACCTAAGAAGATTTTTCATAAACTTGTACTAAATTATGAAGTGTTATCTTTCTAACAGGCCGATCTAACAGTAAGGCAGCTCAGACAAGGGATTAAGGCCTCCAAAAATAATAAAAGTTATCAAGAGTAAAATTTCTCTCGTGAGTCATAAGTTCATTAGTTCATAACAAGAAAAAACCTTAAAATAAAGACAAAGGCCTCCGAAAAAAAAAATAGTGTCTTCTACAATATAAAATAATGTAAAACTTTATATTTTATGAATAAAAAGGAAAAATATTCAGGAGTTTGTATTAAGAAAAAACATTTTGTATCTTTTATATTTGTTTGACATTTTCAATCTTTCTCTAGATTAATAAGCAGGAAAATCTAACTTTAAAATTTGCCTTATTAGTGTGGGGCAAGTCTTGCTTTCTTGTTACTTTAACCCAGAAATATTTATGTTAACCTTGAAACAAACACATCCTCATAAATTAAATTAAATTTTGTAACATCAATTTCAAATTAATAATAAAATTGAAAGGAAAAACAAAACTATATGTTTTGAGAGGATAATTTCTTAATGACTACAAACAACATCAAAGGATTATCATGCAAAGAAAAGGATACTAACCGTTTGCATCAAGCATTAAACATCTGTAATCCCTAAGTTGATAGCAGCACAATGATAGTTTGAGCAAGATGATCAACAACATAACATTGCGCTATATGCTTAGATAAATTGTGTTAACAGTTTCAAACTTTGATCTATTTTACAATTCATCTAAACAGATAGCGCGGTGTTATGCAGGTGATGGAGTGTTACTTTTTGAAAAATCCATGAGACATTTATGTGCATAATCCTAAATCCACAAAGAAAAGGAAAAAGAAATTTGGTTTCAATGTTTTTTTTGGTGAATAGAGATTCTCAAATTCAAATTGAAAACAATTAGAATTGAATTGATTAAATAGTTGGAATGATCAAAGGATGTGACAGACTTGGACTGGGGGTTAAGTTGGAGAGAAAAAATTGGAGTTTGTTTAAATTAAGTGTATTTTAAAGATTGAAAAAAAATAATACTTACTTGGCCCCTAATTATAGGGTCTTTTTGTTGTAAGATTATGTGCAAGATTTCAATCTTAATTCTTAATCGATTTGAAGGATTGAAATGAATAACATATAGCATATCTTTTTTTTTCCTTCAATTTTAAATTTCATTTAGTAGGATTATATTTGATGAAGTTATATTTTTTTTTTGGTACAACTAATATGAATAACTTTATCTATGCAAAAAATAAAAAATTATAACAACATATCATTTATGTCTTGAAAGTATCATCGTAAAAAAAAGTTATGTTGGAACAAAGTGGGTCTGACATGAACCTCTAATGTTTTTAAGTAGTTTTGATGATAACAAAGTATTAAAATTGCAATTGGTATTACTAATTATTATTCTAGTGTGCAGAATCATAAGTCAAAATTCATTCAGAAGCACTATGAATAGTAGCAGAGAAGCCAGTCAAAACAAGCTCTGAAAGCACGACACTGTTCGTCAGAAGCTTGAATTTTGAATGCTGAAGAAAGTGACTCTGAGGATAAAACAAGGCTCTGAAGGACTCAGAAGCTAAAAGACCTCAAGAAGCTATGGCAACAGCATCAGAAGCAAAAGGAATTTACGTCACTCAAGAGCTGATCTATATAGAACCAATGATTGAAGAACAATCCACTTCAAGGCTCTGTCACATCCACAGGAAGGAATATTCGTTGGTACAACGTTAACCTTATCCATAAGTGGAGCGCATTTGAGGATTGTACTATCGTACTATTATTACTCAAAATGGATGAGTGATAAATTGAATAGCTAGGTAGTGGAATTGGAATTCCTTACCAAAGAAGGCAATATACAGCTATCAATTGTTCGAGTAAATTCCAGCTGGCACCTCTCTCTCTGCAACGGTCATCATCTTCCTCCAAGTATAAATAGAAGACTCAAATGGAAGAAATGACTACTGTTCCTACTACTGTTCTATTACTGCGTTCAAAGACTAAGAAGCATTCTGACATCATATTTTAAATCTGTCATTCTAAGTCTTAGAACAAATTGAGTTGTATTTTGTAAACACCTCTGATAGTATATCAAGTGTTCCTTAACATTCATTCTTATTCTTAAGTTTGTTTGAGAAGTCTCTTGTTAAGTTTAACTTGAGCATTTGAGAAGTCTCTTGTTTAGTGAAACTTGAGCACCTGAGAAGTCTCTTGCAAGTGTGCTTGAGCAATTTGTAATCTTTAGTAGATTATAGTGAAAATCTCTTGTTAGTAACAAGGGGACTGGAGTACTCTCGATTTGTGAGGGGAACCAGGATAAATTCTGTGTCTTTCTTTCTCTCTCTCAGCATCCTCTCGTTAATTTGTGTTTTCATCCGCTGCATACTTAGTCGCTATTAGGCAAAAAGTTTTAATTTTTAAAACACAATTCAACCCCCCCCCCTTCTTGTGTTTTTCCACCTTCAATTGGTATCAGGAGCTGGGCTGTTGCCTAACTCTCACCTATCAGTGAAACAGTTAAGATTCAGGGAGGAAAAACATGTCTGCTGAGAAGAATCTCAATGAAGTTCCATTTGACTATGATTCTAATTCTAAAGACAGAAGGTCTTCTGACAAAATTCCCTTTTTCAATGGAACTGAGACTGGTTATCCATTCTGGAAAACCAAGATGTACAGTCACATCATGGCGATTGATTGTGATCTGTGGGATTTGGTAGAAGATGGAGTGAACTTTGAAAATATGGACCTAGAAGGCGTTGTTAGCTCTAAAGACAGAAAGGCTTTTACACCCACTCAAAAGCTGGAATATAAGAAGCACCACAGTGTAAAAGGGATGATGACAAATGCCATCTCTCATGATGAGTACTTGAAAATTGGAGATAAGAGAACGGCTAAGTCTATCTGGGATTCTCTTAAATCCAAGTATGAAGGAAACAAACAAGTTAAGGAGGCTAAGGCCAACTTGTTAGTACATCAGTATGAATTATTTAAAATGAAGGACGGAGAGGACATTGAGACAATGTTCTCTAGGTTTCAAATTCTTGTTTCTGGACTTCAAGTTTTAGATAAGAGCTATACTGAGGCTGATCATGTAAGGAAAGTACTCAGAAGCTTGCCGCCAAAGTGGAGACCAAAAGTGACAGCGTTTCAGGAATCTAAGGATTTAGATACTGTGTCTCTTGAAAGCTTGGTTAGTTCTCTAAAGAGTCATGAGATGGAACTCATGACTGATGAATCGACTAAGAAGCTAAAAGGGATAGCACTAAGCACCAAGAGTTCCTCTAAGGCTCTGAAGGCGAAGGTTATAGTATCTGATGAAGAAGCTTCTGAAGAAGGTCACGAGATGGACTCTGATGAAGAAGAAGAAATGGTTCTGATGGCTGCAAGAGTATCGCAATGGGCTAAGAGAAGCAAGAAGTATGCTGGTAAGTTTGGAGGTTCTTCCAAGAAGGTTGGTACTTCCAAGGATAAAAAGGAAGAACAAAACAAATGCTTTAAGTGCAACAAACCAGGACACTTCATTGCTGACTGTCCAGAGAACCTGAGTAAATCATCCAAGAGAACCTCTAACAAAGAAAGATACAAAAGTAAGCTCAAGAAGGGGTTCCTTGCCACTTGGGATGATTTGGATCAGGAATCAGATTCTGATGGGGAAGAAGAAGCAAACCTAGCCTTGATGGCAACCGCTTCTGACCAAGAGAACTCTGAGCACGAAGATGACTCAGATTCAGAAGATGAAGATGAGGTACTTGCTAAACTTTCTCGTTCTGAATTAATAGATTCATTAAAAGATGCCTTAAAACTTTTAACCAAAAAGGCAGGTGAGTGTAAGGTCCTTAAAAAGGCCTATAACAACCTAACCGAAAAGGCAAATGAAATAATTGAACAAAATGAGTCTCTAAAATCAAGAAATGAATTTATGGAAACTCATTATGTTCTTGATGATAAGGTTCCTCCAGAACATGAATTTGCTCTTCAGGAATTCCTTATCAATGGAATGAAAAGAAGTAAAATAGCCTCTTTGATTTATCATGTAAGTAGAAATAGAGGAGAAGGTCTTGGATTCTCACGTTTTAAAGACAATCCATTATCTTCAAAGTCCTCTAATATAGATAAATCAAAACCTAAGGTTGTCTTTGTAAAGAGTCAATCAGAAGTTCTAAATGAGTCAGCTTCTAATAGAACATCAAAGCCAGAGGCTCAAAAATCAAAGACTCTGAAGGATAAAACCTCAGAACCTAAGATTGTTAAGACTCAAGCTAATGTTAAATCTAAAGAAGCTCTGACACATTCAAGAACAAAGCCCAAGAGCTATACTAAACCCAAAAACTTTTCAACAAGGGTGGTTAACTCTAGAAGCTCTGATAGGTCCTTCAAACAAGGACCACCTAGACCTGTAAAGACTAACACAAAAGGACCCATAAAGATATGGGTACCAAAATCTCAAATAATATTTGCTTCAGGTTTGCACACTAAGAAGGCCAAAGCAGCAATGCTGGTACCTGGACAGTGGCTGCTCACGACATATGACGGGAGAAAGGCATATGTTCCAAACCCTGACTCTGAAAGAGGGAGGTACTGTGGGGTTTGGAGGAAACCAAAAAGGGAAGATCATTGGTACAGGTATAGTTGGTAACTCTTCTCTTTCAATTAAAAATGTTTGGTTAGTTGATGGCCTCAAACATAATCTGCTTAGCATTAGTCAATTTTGTGATAGCGGATTTATTGTTAAATTTGATAAAAAGGCATGTACAGTAATCAATGATTCTGACAAGTCCATATTGTTTAAAGGATTAAGAAGAGGTAATGTTTATAAGGTGAATCTGTCAGAACTCACTGAGCAGAAGATAGTTTGTCTTCTATCTCTGAATGATGAAAAGTGGGTCTGGCACCAACGCTTAGGTCATGCTAACTGGAGATTAATCTCTAAGCTTAGCAAACTAAAGTTGGTTAAAGGCCTGCCAAATCTTAAATATCATTCAGATGCTCTGTGTGGTCCTTGTCAGATTGGCAAAATTTCAAAAACTTCTTTTAAACCTAAAAACATTGTCTCTACCTCAAGACCCTTAGAACTACTTCACATTGATTTGTTTGGTCCAGTAAGTACTGCCTCAATCAATGGGAAGAAATATGGATTAGTTATTGTTGATGATTACAGTAGATGGACTTGGGTAAAGTTTTTAAGAGTGAAAGATGATGCATATGATGTGTTCAGCATCTTCTGCACTCAAGTGCAAAATGAGAAAGGTCTCAAAATCTTAAAGGTTAGAAGTGATCATGGTGGTGAATTTGAAAACGAACCATTTGCAACTTTTTGTGAAGATCATGGCATTATTCATGAGTTCTCTGCTCCTAGAACACCACAACAAAATGGTGTTGTAGAGAGAAAGAACAGGTCTTTACAAGAAATGGCAAGAACCATGATGCATGAGACAAAACTTGCTAAGCACTTCTGGGCAGAAGCTGTAAACACAGCTTGTTACATTCAAAATAGGATCTACATAAGACCTCTATTGAATCTAACAACATATGAACTCTTCAAAGGAAGAAAACCCAACATCTCTTACTTTCATCAGTTTGGATGTACATGTTACATTCTAAACAACAAGGCCTACAAAAGAAAATTTGATGCCAAAGCTTGTAAGGGAATCTTTATAGGTTACTCTGAACGCTCAAAGGCATACAGAGTGTATAATTCTGAAACCAACACAGTGGAAGAATCTATACATGTTAGATTTGATGATAAAGAGCCTGACAGTAAAATGTCAGAGCAAGATAATAGTTATGCAGGTGTTCCATACCAATACATCGATTCAGAACCTGAAAAAGCATCAGAAGCTGTTGAAGCTTCAGAAGCTGTATTGGAAGAAGATGCTGAAGAAGCACCTCAATTAGAAGCATCACAAGAACATGATGACACTTCAGAAGAAGACACTCAACCAAGTGCTGATGTTGATGAAGCTCCAAGAAGGAAGTTCAAATATAGATCATCACATCCAGAAGATTTAATTCTTGGAAACAAAGAAAGTCCAAGAAAAACAAGATCAGACTATCAACAACTTGATTCACTTCTGGGGCTAATCTCAATGATAGAACCAAAGAATGTTGATGAAGCACTTACTGACGATGGATGGATTGTAGCTATGCAAGATGAGCTCAATCAGTTTCAAAGAAATGATGTATGGGACTTAGTGCCAAGACCAGCACATAAGAACATAATTGGAACTAAGTGGGTATTTAGAAACAAGATGAATGAACAAGGTGAAGTGGTAAGAAATAAAGCTAGACTGGTAGCACAAGGCTACAGTCAGCAAGAAGGTATAGACTTCACTGAAACATTTGCTCCAGTAGCAAGACTGGAAGCAATCAGGTTACTTCTTTCATATGCTGTTAACAATGGAATCACATTGTACCAAATGGATGTTAAGAGCGCCTTTCTTAATGGTGTTATTTCTGAAGAAGTATATGTCAAACAACCCCCAGGTTTTGAGGATTTGAAAAATCCTAATTATGTTTATAAACTTAAGAAATCACTCTATGGTCTCAAACAAGCTCCAAGAGCTTGGTATGAAAGACTGAGTAATTTCCTTTTAGAAAATGGTTTTCAAAAAGGACAAATTGACAATACATTATTCAGAAAGACATCCAAGAAAGATATCTTAATCATTCAAATTTATGTAGATGATATAATTTTTGGTTCAACTAATGCTTCTCTTTGCAAGAATTTCTCTAAGCTTATGCAGGATGAATTTGAAATGAGTATGATGGGTGAATTGAAGTTCTTCCTTGGAATCCAAATTAATCAAGGAAAAGATGGCACTTACATTCATCAAAGCAAGTATACAAAAGAGCTTCTGAAGAAGTTCAACCTTGATGACTGCAAGATAATGTCTACACCCATGCATCCTACCAGCAGCTTAAGCAAAGAAGAGATAGGAAGCAAAGTAGATCAGAAGCTGTATCGAGGTATGATTGGTTCCTTACTCTACCTTACAGCATCTAGACCTGATATTCTATATAGTGTATGCTTGTGTGCAAGATTCCAGTCAGATCCTAGAGAACCTCACTTAACTGCTGTTAAGAGGATCTTTAGATATCTGAAAGGAACTACTAATCTAGGACTTCTTTATAAAAAATCCCTAGATAGTAAGCTAGTTGGATTCTGTGATGCTGACTATGCTGGTGATAAGATTGAGAGGAAATCCACTAGTGGAAATTGCCAATTCATTGGTGAGAATCTCATATCTTGGGCCAGTAAGAGACAAACAACTATTGCTTTGTCTACAGCAGAAGCAGAATACATCTCAGCTGCTAAATGCTGCACACAGCTTCTCTGGATGAAGTATCAGTTGGAAGATTATAACATAGCTGAAAGGAGTATTCCACTATATTGTGACAATACTGCTGCTATTCATTTGTCTAAGAACCCTATTCTACACTCAAGAGCTAAACATATTGAAATAAAACATCATTTTATAAGGGATCATGTTCAGAAAGGTACAATAGATATTCAATTCATTGATACTGAACATCAATGGGCTGATATATTTACTAAACCTTTAGCTATTGAAAGATTTGATTTTATCAAAAAGAATTTGAACATGCACTATATCTCTGAAGAAAATTAGCTCTGAGAAGTAGAATAGAATTAGCATCTGAAGCTCTATCAGAACCTCTTATAACTTAGAGTATCCCTTGGGAAGCTCTGAATAATTTAGGCTCTGAAGAGTAACAGGTTCTGATGAGGTGTCAGATACAAATGAGTGAGGCTCTGAACCTTTTAGAAATGAAACGTTCAGTTCGTGTAAGTGTACAACAGTTGTCTATACACGCGTCAGCTATGATTAAACTTTTTCAACACGTGTCTAGATCCTGACGGGCAGAGAACAGTTAATGATGATTATGGCAGTTAAGTATATTATTTAATTTTTAAAACTGCTCGCGCTCCCTCCCAATGTTTACTTTCTCTGTGTATGTGTGCTAGTTACTATTTATAAGTCACTTCACTCACTTTGCACAACTTTTACACATAATCACTTCCCACACAAACCTAAAAACTCAGAAACTCCCAAATTGCTCTGCGTTGAAACTATGGCTGCTCGTTCATCAAACGTAATCGTTCAAGAACCCTTTAACCCTACATTACCACCCATCATCGATCTTAATTCAAAAGATAATCTAGTCTACGAACATCATCAAACTGACGCTGGACCAGATGCTTATGATTTCTTCACTGAGAAGTTCGTGGATTTTGAAAGTTTGAAAGCGAATGGAATCGACATTCAATACTTGTTCTACAACCAACAATGGCAAAATTATTTTGAGATGCTTAATGGTTTCGTATACTACGACATAGTGAAGTATTTCTGGCAGAAGGCTAAAGTGTACGATAGAGCAAGTGCTGATAAAGAATACAAGGATTTGGTTGAGAAGAACCAGGAATTACGAGGGAAAACAAGAAAGGAACTTGGTCTTAAACCTTATAGAGAAAGGGAAATTAGGTCAAATATTTTGGGAATCAATGTTGTGATAACTCAAGCACACATTGCTAAGATTCTGGGTTTAGACAACAAAGGAGAAGATATAGAAGTGTATGATAAGAAAAGCAAGCATTTGGATTCAATTCATCAGGACCTCTTTAAATCTGGATGCACACAAAAGGATTTTGGAAAAGTAATGCACATGAAGAATTCATTTGAATTTGCTTTCAGAATGTGTTTATCTACTATCTTCACCAGAAAAGGTGGATTGGATACCATCTCCATTCCACACAAACATCTCATCTGGTTCTTATACAAGAGGGTAAAAGTTAATTTGGCTAAGATTCTTTTTGATCACATGTGTCTTACTATCAATGAGGGTAGAACCAAAATACCATCAGTCATTCATCACCCTAGGTTAATCTCAGAACTGATAAGGCAAACCAAACTCACAGACATTGTGAGTGCCAAAGAAAAACTTAGAGTTTTCCAAACTGCTAAGTATGATGCATCAGTTCTGGTCAACATGAAGAGAAAAACCAAGGAAGAAATCATTCAAGTGAAAACACCTCTGCAGCAAGTGTACGAAAAGTACTTCTGGTGTGATGGGTTTCCCACCATATCAGAACATGATAATGAGGAGGTCATCAAGAACTTTCTTGAATCAGTAAGAAGAGATACTGGGGTTAGTGTGCCCAGGAAAATGGTTGTAAGTGTCCCTAATTGGGATATCTTCAAGGGACCAAGAGATATTACAAGGAATAGAAGAAAGCCAAGAACTACTGAGCAAGAAATGATTGATGAAGGCTCTGATGATCAAGGACATGCTAGTGCTGATGAGACTGAAGAAGGTGCTGAAGGTATGATGACTGAAGCTGTTCAGAAGGAAAAACGGACAAAGAAAAGGCATGATAGGCCTTCAGCTTCTGAGGAAGATCAGAACCCTGCTAAATCTGCAAAGAGATTAAAGACCAGAGCTTCTAAACCAAAAGGTAAGATCTCTGAATCTAATACTTCTAGCATTCCTGTAGCTCAGGTTATTGGTTCTGAACCTCAACCCTCTATTGCTAAACCATCTATTTCTCAACCTCCATCATCTACAAATCAACCTCAACCCATAGACTTCACTGTACCCATTAGTGTAGTCTTACCTGATCATAAAGCTATATCATCATCATCTTCATCAGATACCAGCACTGCCTCGGATGAGTTAATTGCTACACTCATCAGAGAATCCAACCCAAAACAAAAGAAAACTCTTACACCAAAGAGAACCTCCTTCAAGAAAACCACAAAGAAAACCACCATAAAGCCCATTCATCTTTCTTCTGATGAAGAACCTACAATTAATGTAGACACCACCATTCTCAATCAATCCATAAATCAAGGTTCTGTCATAGAACATCTTGAACAACACATGTGTGGTGTTGCATTTACCAACTCAAATCCAAATTCACCACATCAATTTCCATCCATGAATCTCACAAATGATTCACCCGTCCATAAAACACAAAACACACAGGTCATTCACACACCCCCTCCCTCACTTGATCACATCTCTCGAGTAAATCCACCTACATTCACCCCTGTTCAGAATGAGCAAATTGCTCATTCTGAAGAACAACAAAAATCACCTCACTCATCACCAATCAATGCCATGACTGAACAACAACATCAATCACCACAACCTGTCCCTGACCCACTCAACAGACCTCTAGTTTTAGAAGAGGTTCTTGAGCTTTACCAACACCTAACTAAAGCTGAACATCAAATATTCAAGGATTCCATCAATCTTGATGATGATATCATACCTCCAAATCTCAGCAAAATCAAAATTATTGAACTCAAAAGAAAGGAACCTGAACCAACCATTCCCTTTGACCCATCCTTATCCTTTTTCAATTCTGACTCTGAACCAAACCTTGAGCTGCTAAATAATGCTATAGGTATTAGACTTAAGAGGTTCAAACAAAGAGAGGAAGAAGCTCTTATCTTCCCCTCTGATATGGATGCTGAGGTCAGGGAATTAGAGTACTTGTTTGGTAAATCCTTAAGAATTCTCAGTACTCATCTGAAGGATAAGATTAAGGGTAGAGGAGCAAACACTGTACGTGAACTATTTGAGATTGCTGAGAGGACATGTGCTCCAAGGCTCACATTCTTCAACCATGAAGAAGAATGTCAGAGGTTAGCCTTTTTAGCTGCTGTTGATGAAAGTATGAGAAGATCTTTTGATGAAGAGCAGGCTAGGATAGCTGCTGAAATGGAACGTCAGAGGCTTGCTGAACAAGAAGCCTTAAACTTATTGGTTGATAGAGCTGTTCACATTGCTACCATTGAGACTAATAAGATTTTTGAGAATCAAAGAGCTGCAGAAGATACTATTATGAATGATCAGAACCTTAGTAAACCAGATTCTGATAAAGGAAAAACTCCCATTGTTGCTTCATCTCCTCCAAGATCTCCACCAGTACTTGTCCAAGGCTCTTCTTCATCGGCTATACCCTCTGTTATGCAAGAAGCTCTGGATGTAATCAAGCATGACATAAGAGAGGAACTCAGAAATGAAATGGATGAATTCAGAGCCGATATAAGAGAAGACATGAACAGATCTGGTGAAGCTACTAACAAGAAGATAGATGCAATGATGGAACTTCTTCTGAAGCTTGCTCAACAGCAACCCAAACCTTAACCCTCATGTCTGAGCACTTATTTGTAATCATGTTTATGTAATTTTTGGATAATTTTTCCTTTAATTCATATCTATATTATCCATATTTGTGTGTCTGTTATCTGCTTATATGCTTGTTTTATATTTGTTTTTCAAAATTTAACTTTTCTATATACCATAATATTGTCTGGTACTCTTGAGAATTCTGACTCTAGTGAAAGATGCTGAAGAGCATCTTAGTTTTTAAACTAATAAGCCTAGGATTTTCAAAACCTAAGAGTCCCTCTCATCAGTACTCCTGTTTACTCATGAAATAGCTTCTTAGTATTAAAGCCTGTTTAACAACGGGGCACCAATACCGAATGAGGCGTGTCTGGTAACTGGTTTTCTGACAATAGAAATGAGGTATATATATATATAAGAAACTTGCTCAAAACAAAGGGAATTAACAGCATAAACTTCTTTATTAATATTATTGAAGAATTTCTATTACATAGAATGATAAGACTCTACTTAGAGCTAGGCTTAACTTCAGCAGACTCTGCATCTAGCTTCTTATGTTTCTCCTTAATGTAAGAAAGCAAGTTGGCAGTAGCCTTTTGCACTAGTTCTTCAGTGTTCTTCTGAACAGCGGCCTCGTACTCTTCGTATGGAGTATCATCATTGTATGTCCATAAAAATTCTTCCAGATCAGAGCCCAATTCCTCTTCCTCTGACTCTGTCAAAATCAGTTCTTGCTTGTTCCTTTCGTAGCGAAGCTTGTTTTCTTCGCAGCGCCAGGGCTCTGCTCCCTTCTTGCTCTCTTCTTTTGAGCCTGAAGCATCCTTGGTAACCTGCCTTTCCATTGTATGTTTTTCTTTTGATGTTACTTGATTACTCTGAATGAGTAAAATGAGAGGAATCATCCCTTTTTATAGTGTCATCAAGCTCTCTTGTCAAGAAGGTTTTCAACACAATTCATTAAATGAAGTTTGTTGTCATCTCTTTTTGACTTGACTGCCTTGTTATAACGCATTTGACTGCTTGGTTTTCTGTGTCTTTTTGACTGATGCCAAAAGGGGGAGTAAGAGTAGCGTTAAAATTAATGTTGATTCATTCATATACTGCTCAATCTGAAACTGTTATGTTAAATACATTATGAATCAATATTTATTTCTTATGATTCTTTCTCATTCTGTACGATTATTGAAAGGGGAGAAAATTTAAGAACCTAAAATAAAATTCATAAGACAATGTCAGAAGAGCTTGCAAACCGCTTCTGAGCATTATCAAACTCTAAGAAGCAAAGCTTGCAAAACTATGCTTCTGAGAGTTAAATATGAAAATTTATTTTAAGTTAATAAATCAACTCTTAAACTGTTTTAATTAATTATGGATAAAACTTAGGGGGAGCTTACAAACCTACCCTTATGGATTATCAGACTCAGGGGGAGATTGCAAACCTTTGAAACCTGAAGTCATCATAATTAAATTAAATCAACAACAATTGAATTTTAATGCTTTGGTTTGTCATCATCAAAAAGGGGGAGATTGTTGGAACAAAGTGGGTCTGACATGAACCTCTAATGTTTTTAAGTAGTTTTGATGATAACAAAGTATTAAAATTGCAATTGGTATTACTAATTATTATTCTAGTGTGCAGAATCATAAGTCAAAATTCATTCAGAAGCACTATGAATAGTAGCAGAGAAGCCAGTCAAAACAAGCTCTGAAAGCACGACACTGTTCGTCAGAAGCTTGAATTTTGAATGCTGAAGAAAGTGACTCTGAGGATAAAACAAGGCTCTGAAGGACTCAGAAGCTAAAAGACCTCAAGAAGCTATGGCAACAGCATCAGAAGCAAAAGGAATTTACGTCACTCAAGAGCTGATCTATATAGAACCAATGATTGAAGAACAATCCACTTCAAGGCTCTGTCACATCCACAGGAAGGAATATTCGTTGGTACAACGTTAACCTTATCCATAAGTGGAGCGCATTTGAGGATTGTACTATCGTACTATTATTACTCAAAATGGATGAGTGATAAATTGAATAGCTAGGTAGTGGAATTGGAATTCCTTACCAAAGAAGGCAATATACAGCTATCAATTGTACGAGTAAATTCCAGCTGGCACCTCTCTCTCTGCAACGGTCATCATCTTCCTCCAAGTATAAATAGAAGACTCAAATGGAAGAAATGACTACTGTTCCTACTACTGTTCTATTACTGCGTTCAAAGACTAAGAAGCATTCTGACATCATATTTTAAATCTGTCATTCTAAGTCTTAGAACAAATTGAGTTGTATTTTGTAAACACCTCTGATAGTATATCAAGTGTTCCTTAACATTCATTCTTATTCTTAAGTTTGTTTGAGAAGTCTCTTGTTAAGTTTAACTTGAGCATTTGAGAAGTCTCTTGTTTAGTGAAACTTGAGCACCTGAGAAGTCTCTTGCAAGTGTGCTTGAGCAATTTGTAATCTTTAGTAGATTATAGTGAAAATCTCTTGTTAGTAACAAGGGGACTGGAGTACTCTCGATTTGTGAGGGGAACCAGGATAAATTCTGTGTCTTTCTTTCTCTCTCTCAGCATCCTCTCGTTAATTTGTGTTTTCATCCGCTGCATACTTAGTCGCTATTAGGCAAAAAGTTTTAATTTTTAAAACACAATTCAACCCCCCCCCCCCCCCCCCCCCCTTCTTGTGTTTTTCCACCTTCAAGTTAAATAAGTTTTTCATGTTTTAAAAATTGCCAAATTTCATTTTCCATCCATTTGAAAAACAGTGGCATATTTTTGTCCCTCAAAATTGTTTATAGTTTATACACATATTTAATTCCTATTGTTAAATCAACGTGTATTTCTGAATTGATTATTTTACAAGCATGTTTAAAATATTATAAAAAATGAATTGATAATTTGATTTTTAAGTCAAAATTGTTGTTCCTTTTATCTTTATCTTTTAAAATTTTAACAATTCATATTTAATCTATCTCATTTTAAAAAATTCTAAAGATTTGCAAAAAATAAATAAATAAATAAAAACTTTTTATAATAGCAACAGTATACACAGGAGAGCTTAAAAAGCTTGCCATATATGCAGAAACTATCTTAAAGTGAAATTATCTTCTAACTAACACCAAGGTTGTAATGATTCCTAATTCCTATACCAACTAACAAGGTCATGATACATTGATTCCTCTCATGAAAATATGTAATGGACATCAACTTGACATTTGGTGGCGACATTCGCTTAGCTAGAAGTAAATTGCTCTAGCTTGATAAGTTAAATTTAAATTTTAAACTAGTAGACTTCTACATCAACTTAACAGTTAAACTATGCTGGAGTGAAATTGATGCGAACTCAGAATCAAGTAAGGAAATAGTTAGGAAAATAAGAGATATCAGATAGGAACAAGACTCAACTACTCACAGAACTAGGCTCGTCTCAGAAATACACTCCTCCGGCCAGAACAGAAAATCATTATTTCGGATACCCCATCAGGCCATCACCTCATACACCTTCCCTCATATAACCCGAACGCATCGCACAATCCATATGCTCCCTCACTCCCTGCCATGTCAGCATCCTCAAACTGATCCCTCCTAACATAGAGTAGCCAGATAATGGGCCTGGACAGCTGATTTTCTAATTTCCGACTTGGGTCCAAATTCTCATATGGGGTCCTAACATTGCCACCCTCTTGAAAAACAGACTTGTTCTCAAGTCTGAGCTTAGGACATTGACTCCTAGTAGTGACTTCTTTCTTCCATGTAGCTTCTTTCACAATGCCTCCTTTACACAATTAAAAATTGGCTAACAAAATGTCTTCCAAAAACTGTCCGTTTGCAATTTGAAAAATCAGAACTGCCCTGCTTCACTAGTCTACCAACATACCAAAGATTAAATGTAAAGGAACCATAGAATGCAAACTAAAAGAGCCCATATGCATTTCCTTTTCTGAACTAAGGGTTGAAATACTCCTTATAGTGGTTACTACCTCTCCATACAGTCTTGTGGTCTTAGTAGAAACAACTTCTAGGTTTCTAGACCAACCCAATATGAACCGCAAAACAGCAGCTGTAACGGTGCTTGAGAAAATGGCCACGAGGACAACTTCTAGGTTTCTAGACCAATCCGATATAAACCTGATCGTAACCGCTAAACTTTGTTTTGCCACAATAGTCATAGAACCGCGAGTCACTTCCTCCAGAATTCCATTGTTGGGAACTTGATGAGCCGATTTCAAACATTTGAACACTCCACAGTTTCAACCACACTGCATTTAGGTAGCAGCCTGCAGTTACTTTGATCTCCTTGTAGAGAAAACTAATCCATCGCTAATCACAGCTAGAACAATGAAAATAACAAGTTTATTTGAAGTGCCTAATATATCCCAAATTTTATATCCCCTTGTCAATATGGTAGCATCATTTGTCAACTCAGGAAAACAAAAGAAAGAAATGCATTTTGTATCCCAAATTGATGTTGCATATGAGACATCAGACAGCTCCTTAACAGATGACAGAAAATTAAATTCTCATATGGGGCGCTAACAGAAATTTATAATTTAGTATTGATAAAATTATGTGGATAAACAAAATATTGTATTGGTCATTTCTCCTATTTTTACATTAGCTTTCGCTACTAAACTAGGTATGTAAATAATGTGGTGGTATAAATTGTTTTCTAACCAAAATAACACCTTTGATTATATATTTATCACCAATAATCCCTGCATGAACACTTCCCTTCCTTAAAGCAATGAAACCTGTGTGTATCTCTAACGGTGATTTCCCTACCAGAAATGGCTGATATAAGTTTGATAGCATTGTGGCAATCACCACAAATTCTTAGATTCTTCACAACCAGTATTGGCACCCCTTCTTCAGTTGAGATCAAGCCAAAAGCAATTGCTAGTTTCTCACTGTGATACCATAACCTTCTTTCTTTCTCTTCTGCTTCTACCTCTTCATCTTTCACCAATGCCAATCTTATATCTGCTACATACCCTGCTTGCTTCAACTTCCTTAATAACTTGCTCATGTACTCATAAATCTCTTTAATCCTTGGATGTGATGTGTCTTCAGCTACAAAGACATGCACCTTCTTATCTATCTCAATCCAACTACAACCTGGTTTCTTCTTCACTCCTCTTTCGCGCATCACCCTTTTGACTGTTGCAGCCTCTTCCCATCTACCGGCACTTGCATACATATTTGAAAGCATTACATATGGAGCCGCATTATACGGTTCCAGCTCGAGAAACTTATTGGCTGCTTTCACTGCTAGCTCCACATTGCCATGCTTCCTACATGCACCGAGCAAAGCAGCCCATTCAATATAACCAGGATCAAATGGCATTGTCTCGATAATCCTCTCAGCTTTCTCGAGTTTCCCAGCCCTACCCAAAAGATCTATCATGCATGAATAATGTTCTGCTTCTGGTTCAATCCTATACTTTTCTTTCATCATATTGAAATACTTCTGACCCTCCTCAACTTTTCCGGTGTGTGCACATGCAGAAAGAACAGATATGAAGGTTATATTATTGGGCACTATTTGCTCTTGCAGCATCAGTTCAAAGAGCCGGAGCGATTCAACCTCAACACCATGCTGTGCATAGCCTGCTATCATTGAATTCAGTGATACGGTATTATGTTCAGGCATTTTATCAAATATCCTTCTCGCATCATGAAGATTTCCACATTTGGAGTACATTGCAACAAGAGCATTGTTCACCGAAACACGGTTAGAAGGGATATCAGATTTGATTGACAATGCATGAACCTGTTTCCCCACAGAGGGAGATGACAAATTAGAGCACGCACTAATTACGCACACAAAACTACAATCGTCCGGACTAAAACCAAGACGCTGCATCTCCCGAAAACTAGAAAGAGCATCCTCAGACAAATCCTCATATTGGGAAAATCCGGAAATCATGGTGTTCCAAAGAACCAAATCCGGTTTAGAAATTTCCTGAAACACCTTCACACATTCCAACATTCCATGAGGAGCACACTTGGAGTACAAGTCAATCAACCCACTCCCAACATGAGAATTCCTATGGAATCCACTCTTGATCATCTTCCCATGAAACTGCATTCCCCCAGACAAATCCTTAAGGCAAGTGAATGCAGTAAAAACACTAGCCATAGTAAACATGTCAACTTCCAAACCCATCCTCTCCATCTCCCCAAACAACCTTAGCGCCTCCAATCCCTCCCGGTGCTGTCCACACGCCACAATCATCGCATTCCACGAAACCATATCCCTACACCCAACCCCCATTTCTCGAAAAACTCGCCACGCCTCATCCAACCGTCCCTGCCTACCATAACAAGCAAGGACTGCATTACACACCGAGGCGTAACAATCATAACCACACAACAAAGCAAAAGAATGCAATTGCCTAACAAGACCAACATCCTCCACGCAGGCACTAATCACGCCAGAAAGCGTAAACCCATCAAGCTCCAAACCAACCTCTCTAACTTCCTTAAACACCCTCAATGCCGGCCCACACTCACCTCGACGAGCATAAGCAGCAATGAGAGTGTTATAAGAAACAATGTCCGGTTCAGGAATTTGATCGAACAGTTGGCGGGCGAGGTGGGGGAAAGAGTGTTGGGCACAAGCATGGATAATGGTGTTGTAGGAAAAGACATTAGGGTAGTTTGTGAGGTGAAAAGCGGTTAAAGTATTGGGAAAAGTGCCAAATTTGGAGTAAAGGAGTGTGAAGTGGTTGGAAAGGTAAGTTGAGTGTGGAATGAAGGACTTGATGTATAAAGCATGGAGAGATTTTCCAGTTAGAAAATCTCTTTGGGCTATGCATTGTTTGAGAAGGGTTCGAAAAGTTTGAAGTTGAAGTGGGAATGTGCATTGGTTCATCTAATCAAGACAAAGTTGAATAACAGCAACCTTGTAACAATGGTCACAGGCGCGGCCATGAAATTGAATTCTAGGTAATATGCCTCGTGTCCTTCTCTCTCTTTTTTTCCTTTTTATTTTCCAACATCTCTTCCATTTATCATAAATTGAATATTATTTTTTAAAAAAAATACTACATCCGTCCTAAAATATAAGAATTAGTTTGACTACTGCACGAATACCAACTCACAATTTTGACCACTAATATTTTTAATTCTCTATTAGTAAAAATTATAAAAATTGGATATTATGAAAATAGTCATCAAAACAAATCAAACAAGATCTTATATATTTATATTTACATCTATATATTATTAAAAAAGTATGGTCAAAACATAATAAATGAATAATATTATTTGATCAAATGGTTCTAATAAAATGGGACGGAGGTAGTATATATGTACAAAATTTTCACTACTATTAGTGGTGATCAATCTTCCTTGGGAGGAATTTGTAACACGTAAGACATACTAGGTGAATTCTCCTTCTCAATTAGAAATTAGAATACATAAGGTGAATTTTTTCATTAACCAAAAGTAATGTGTAAATTTTGAGGCACACAAGTTAAGATATCTCTTTCAAGCTTAATTCTTTTTATACGCATAAGCTACAAATCGAACTATTTGGACAATCATCATTAGGAGTTGATTATCTCTCCTAATATTACCATATAGTTAAATGTCAGCCCCCACAACAAAAAATTTGACAACATCTCAAAGCTATATCCAAAATCAAGGACACCTATTGAATTGTTTTATCCACGCATTTTTTCATTGGCATGTAAGTTTGAGCACTATTTTTTTCAATAGTAAGTTTGCCAATATTTTTTGCATACACCTGTCACACTATTTTTTTTAATGTCTATTATTAATATGAAGAGGATGAAGTTGAGTTTGTAACTTATATTCTTCCATTTCCTATAAAGTTTAGATGTTTTTCGTGTTTCATTCTCCCCAGATGAATTCTCAAATTATCAAGGAGTCGAGAAGGTCACACCTAATCTTGAATGTCTAACAAACTATGAAATATTAACAAATGAATTTTAAGGTTTGTCGCCATAAATTAAGATTGTCTCTCTTGTTATTGGAGAGTGAACACTCACAATGCATTTTTCTATATTCTTCCATTTTCAATAAGTTTTAGATGTTTTCGGTGCTTCATTCTTACTAAACGAATTCTCAAATTATCAAGGGGTCGGGAAGGCCACACCTAATCATGAATGTCTAACAAACTATGAAATATTAACAAATGAATTTTAAAGTTTGTCGCCTTGAATTAAGATTGTCTCCCTTGTTGTTGTAGAATGAACACTCACAATGCATTTTCTATATTCTCATATCAACAATTTCCATCACCTTTATGGATTGTGGTTCTCTTTTATCACTATTTTTCAAGGCCATTGATCCAATATAGACGAGGAAATTAAAATATATCAATATAAACATAGACTAAAGTCATGACAACTATGTTCTTATTTATGTCTAAAAGTTCTTGACATTGATGAGGAAGTCTTCTATAAGCACAAACACAAATGTATAGTGTTTGGGCACACATACATAGATAAAGAAAAATTAAAGATAAAAGAATTTAATAATTAATAATTTTTAAATAAATAATTGATGTGATTGTTTATGTGTGTGTGCCTAAGCACTATTTATTTATGCTTGTACCTATACTAGACTTTCTCTCACACAATAAACCAAATTTATTCGATCAGCATATGAACAAAAAAGAATGAGTTACAAACTCAACTTAATAGATCGATGTATGCATGTATGAATGCTACACATTCATATACTTACTTGTTGTCTTGTAGACATAGGTATGTTTTACATGCTCATATGTAGAAAGGTTTTAAATAAAGATTCGTGACCGCGAAAACGGCCGCGACAAAACAGTTTTGGCAGGTGTCGATACTGTTACCGTTATCACCGTTTTTTATATTAAAGAACAAATTGTGATTAATTCACACCGCGACGACCGCAATTAGCGTCGCAACACCTATACCGACCGAAATTGCAAAAATCTTTACGTTACCGAGACGCGACCGCGGCCGTTTTTTAAAACCTAAAACCCTCTTCTTCTACTTCGTCTTTGATGTCTTGATCAAATTCTAACTATGTATAAGCAAACAAATGACACCTAACATAATGTCTATATAACTACGGTTTTTAACATATGTCGCTAACACAAAATAACAATACAAAATTTCATAGAACAAACACACACAAAAACTATAAGTTTTTATGGCAATTGAAATCTCTCTAAGTGGTTGAATTTGTGTCTATATCATTCTCTTTAGAAGCAATTTCCTCCAACTTCTGATTAATTTCACATGTTAAACCATTCAAAACATTTGAGTTCAAAGTGTCGATCAAATTTTCTTGGACAAGACATTAATACGAGATCAAGGACGACTTCTCCATTCGCCAATTGTTCTCCTCCAGTTTTTCCAATTGCTCTTTGTATAATCCTCTGCATCAAATAGCTCTTGTGGTTCAGCTTCTTTATACATTTCTCAAATTCAGAATAATTTTTGTATTTTGTGATAATCCTTTGGACCTCCCATGGGGAAGGCCAGAGCTCCGGCTCCGAATGAAAAAATAAAAACGATTCGTAAACTAAATCACAATATCAAAGTTATAGTTATATTTAATTTGTTAGTGCCCATAAGCATTCTTTCCTTTAATACATGAGATATAAAAATTTGACTTGTATTAGTTAATATCTGAGCTGAACAATTTTTTTTAATTAATATATAATAGCGATAAATATGTTTTTGGTCGTAAATATTTAAAGTTTTATTTTTAGTCTCTTTAAAAAATTTCTTCTACTTTTAGTCTCTAAAAATTTTCAACTAACACTTTTAGTCTCTACTTTTAAATCAACCCATGTGTACACTTCATATTTTTTAATGAAAATTGTCTTCTACTTTCCTTTATTCTAATTTTTTTTGGGAGTGGTTGTTAAAATACTCTACCATTTTTTGGAAAATTTCATTAAAAAATATGAAGTGTACACATGAGTTGATTTAAAAATAGGGACTAAAAGTGAAACACAAATTGACGGCTAGGTTTCAATAATATCAAAATAGCATTCCTTAACAAAATAAGGATTACAAAGAGAATATATAATAATACCTAATGGACTACTAGACTATTAACATATAAAGCCTAATACTTAAAGTCTTAATATATTAACAGACCGGACGGGTAAAATATATGGAAGGTCGACATTTAAACTAAGTTTCATTTCCAAAACTCCCTAATAATCTATGAAGCCCCGATACGGGACACGATACGGATACGATACGATACCGATACGCCGATACGTGAAAATTTTTAAAATTTCAAATCCGATACTGCCGCGATACGTTATTTAAAAATTAAAGTTAAAATTAAATATATAAATACACAATATATAAACATACATAAAATTAATAATATTAATAATTAAAAGCAGAAAACATCTATTCTTATACTAAAATTTTGGGACAAGTTCAAACGCTTAACTACCTATTACAATATATAGTAGGATACCATATATTTTTTTTTTTTGAAAAGTAAAAAATTATATTGACAAAGGAAAAACACAAGAAGTGCTAAAAAGATACAAACAAGCATGTCTGATACAGGAGCATCATAATAACCCAAAGTCAATTAATACTGGAAACTCCCAATGTCTGATACATGAGAACATCTTAAGTTAGTCCCCAGAACATAATGATTACTGATACATCTTAAGCTATACGTCTTATTGTAGTGTATTATACAAAAAGAACACCATTAAAACTATCCAAACAAAATCACAAATACTATACAAAAAATAATCTTTGTATCGGACACATATCAGATATTATTGTTTATTTAAAAATAATGATATAACCGATACTTTTCTGATACGTGTATCGGGACGTATCGGACACGTGTATCGGGTATTATTTTTTATTTAAAAATAATGATTTAATCGATACTCTTCCGATACGAGTATCGGGACGTATCGAAAGAGTATCGGTATCGAGGACGTATCGGACACGATTCGTCACCATTTTTTGAGTATCGGGGCTTCATAGCTAATAATTCATGTGCAACACACACTTTTTTTTTTCCGATAGTTAAAATTTAGAGAAATGATATTTTGACATCCATTTTGGACAACATTTTCTCTCATATTCACATTATATTTTTACTCTCTCTCATTCCATCTCTCATTTTATTGGTTTTTGTGCTAAATGAAGAAGGAATAAAAAGTTGTCCACCCTCCCTATCCAAAAAAGTTGTACAAATAACACTACTCTAAAATTTATTATTAAATATTGGTCCGATCCCAACATCACTGTAAAGACTCTACCTATTTTCTATGAACAGTTGCAAAAGTCTCATACAATCACGTGCTTGAAAGACGGACTTATAGCAGTACAACACAAACAACACACTGGAGGAACAAAAAAACACAAGCAACAACACACAAACCACCTAACATGCTCACAAAGAGCTAACACCGTCCCACAATCAAAAGCCAACACCTCCCCTCCTCCCAATGACAAACAATATGTTGTGGCAAGTGTGAGTGAGAAGTCTCACATTGCTTATTTGTTTAAAATAGTGGAGGTTGAACACTTTATAAGTGAGAGAACCCATAAATCTAACACCTTAAGGTTTTTGGTTAAAGCGTGGTGTCCAACTCACTTGTGAAGTTGTTCTTCGACCCAATGTGGATGATCTCCTGTGGCTGCCCCCTCATAGTGACCCAACAGTGGTATCAGAGCCGATGGTTCGACGAAGGGTTCCACCGGCTCCTTGTATCGAAAGTCTTACTGACAAAGGTGGTCAGGCGGCGTGTCCCGTTGAGCAGCGGCAACGGCGGTGTGTCCTGTTGAGCAGCGGCAACGGCGGTGCAAAAGTGTGTGGATGAAGAAAGCTTCTGCTTGAGGGGGAGCATATCCAAAGAGTGGATGAACTCACACTTTAGGGGGGGATTGTTGTGGCAAGTGTGAGTGAGAAGTCTCACATTGCTTAGAATGGTGGAGGTTGAACACTTTATAAGTGAGAGGACCCATAAACCTAACACCTTAAGGTTTTGGGTTAAAGTGTGGTGTCCAACTCACTTGTGAAGCTGTTCTTAGACCCAATGTGAATAATCCTCGTGGTTGCCCCCTCATGGTGACCCAACACAATAGTCCTCCAAGCGCACACAACACCCCACACCCAGAAAAAAATAAAAACAAAAAAACCACAAAAACAAACAAAGAAAACAACGACAAAAAAAAGTAGCACAAGCATATATTTTTAGGTAAATTATATTTTTAGTCCCCTAATTTTTATAAATTTATAATTTTAGCCCCCTAACTTTAATCATTTTTGGAAAAGGCAAATCTCTTATAATGATTTTGACCAAGTCAACTCTCACATGAATATTGACTCACATGTCACGCCAGCTTATCTTGCCACGTGGGTAATGATTCACATGTCACGTCAGCATATGTGGCGAAACATGTTGATATGACATGTAAGTCACTGTCCATGGTTGTGCTGGCTTGGTCAAAACCAGTGACGGGATCAGTCTTTTGTAAAATGGGCTAAAGTTAGGGGGCCAAAATTATATGTTTGTGAAAGTTAGGGGTCCAAAATTGCAATTTAACCTATTTTTTAAGGTAATGCCAGCATACAGATTTTATTGTGAATTTTTGTCCTAGGACAATGCACATATGATGCCCAATTTGGTAGTGTGAATCTCTAATTAAGAAATGACTCTGTAATTCTTATTGTGAAGCGGATAAGTATGCGGATGTGCTGGCTAATTTCATATGCCAGTATGAAATTACCTTTGGTGATTTATGAGCATTATCCAGCTCAACTCAACTGAATACTTTATTGGTAGTTGATATTATGGAAATTGTAACTAAACCGTCTTTTTATAAAATAAAATTAAAGGAAAACTAATCTTAAATTTATCTATATAAATATTACATAACTAGCAGAGTGAATACACCAAACCTCATTTTTCGTAGTTCCTTCTTAACACAACCATGGCTAGGAAGAAGGTCAAGCTTGCATACATAACCAACAATTCAAAGAGGAGGGGAACGTTTGAGAAAAGAAAAAATGGTTAGAATTTTTTCTCTTTCATTTATATAAACCATGTATATATCAACCTTCTATACATACTTTTAATCACCATTGGAAAGAAATATCTACATTTAATATTTAATAGTGTCTCAAATAGAATTATCATGATAAATAGAACCTATAAAAATGAAGAAATATTTTTTTGAGCTAGTTAAATTGAAATAGTCGCTAATTTTTTTTTACTGAAAAATAAATTCATTTATTCAAATTGAAAAATACATAAATTATTACAAATTTAAGATTGCTAAAAACTGAAAAAGATAAATCTGTAAATAATTTTACAGTACCTAGGTTAATAAATAGCATACAACACCAACATAAAAATGCCTACAAAATGAGAAAGGTATTTATATTTTTGCTTGCATTTATTGGTTTGTGCCCCTATTTTTTGTTTTATGTTTTATTTAATTTTAATATTCTTTAACATGTTACCAATTTATTGTAGCGGTGTCAAAATAGCTTGAAGGATTTTTCTCTCACCATAATTCCTGCCTTTGGTTTAAAAAAATATGGTTTTTTTTTTGTCAAGTAGCCTAGTGGCTAGAAAATCCACCTTTAAAGTAGATAAGTTGAATGACCGGAGTTCGAATCTCACCCCCTACATATATAATACAATGTCCCAACCAAGTGAGCAAAGCTCACGGGACATATGGTTTTTCTATTAGCACATGAAAACAATCAAAATGATACATGTATCAAATAAATTATTAAAAATGTATTTTATATGTAATATCTAATATAAATTATTAATTATGTATTTAAATAAATAGGTAGTTATTAGTAATTTTAAGAAGTTATAAGTAGTTTTATGGTATTTATCTATATATATTTGTAGTGTACATGAAAACAAAAAGGAAGAAAATTATTCATCAAAGAATTATAGTATTTTTTCCTTTCCTATGGAGACATATTCTTCTCGAATTGGAATAATTAACTCTATAATTTATCACTTTCTATCATCAAATTAATGTTTTAGTTTTGTGCTTACAATTTTTATCTTACAAAAAGTACCATCTATTGAATTTGTTTAATAGGTTTAATCAAGAAGGTTAATGAAATAAGCACCCTTTGTGGAATTAAAGCATGTGCTATAATTTTCAATCAAAATGTTCCTCAACCAGAGGTTTGGCCATCACCAAGGGAAGTTCAAAGTGTGTTGTGGAGGTTTAAGAGTTTGTCTGAAATTGAACAAAGGAAAAACATGCTGAATCAAGAGAGTTTCTTGAAGCAAAGGATCGAAAAGGGACAAGAAAAATTAAAAAAACAAAGGAATGAAAACAGAATGAAGGAAATGACCTATCTCATGTTTCAATGTCTTAATGCTGCCCAAACTATTGGCAATGTTGGCATGAATGATGTCAAAGATCTCTCATGGGTGATAGATCAGAACTTGAAACAAATCGAAAGGCGTATCGATGAGACTCAAGCCGAAGTGGTGGTTGAAAATCATACTGAAAATGTGATTGGAATAGAGCAGGGGATGGGGAACAATGTTCATGCAATGCAAAGTCAAGATTGGAGATTGGACTTCAACAACAACAATTTTGGTAATGTGTTGCCATTTGAAAATGGTAATAACGTACCAAATGGTTTATGGTCTAATTAATTACAAGTCATTTGAAAAATCGTACTCTTTTTTTGTAGTGTTTTTGGATTTTATTGGTCGCTCTGTGCTCTTTTTTCCTTCACAGTGATTTGATTCTATTGGATTTTTGTATGAAGGTTTTTAATGAGGCAGATGTTGTTTATGCCATTGATTTTTTGTATTGAATTTTGTCCTAGTCTCCAATATTTATAATTTCTCTTATTTTTCCTTTAATTAAATTTAAATAGGCATCTATGTCTCTTATTCATAATAGAATCTAAATCTCGAGTGTCACCAAAATTAAAGTCAACTCTACAATTGCATTATGTTGGCCACTTCGTATCTTCAACATCGGTTTCTTCCTCACCTGTCATCTATGGGCCACTTACAATACTCACTCATCTAGTATCTATGCATCCCTATAACTTTATCACCTCATAGAAAAATAATTATCACATTTTAATCACATAGATCGGTCATCTTGAATTTATAATTCAAATTTGTGTGTGTTTGTTATTTTGTGCATTGTTCTACTTTTTGAATTTTTAAGAATATTTTCTTGTCAAAGTTATTTGGTTAGTTGAATCCATTAATATGATAAATTATCTATGATATTGTTAATTTATCATATAAATTAACTAAGGCTTTGAAGGGAGGGAAATAGAGAGAAAATTAGAGAAATATTTTACATAAAATATTTTTTATAAAGAATGACAAATAAATACTTATGATTAATATATTATGAATTTAAGAATATTATAACAACATTAATTAAATTTGAAGAATTCATATAAACCCTCCAAACTCCCTCCAAACCCCCATCCAATACAATTTTTGAGTTCCACCAAATTGGGAGGATTTTGTGTTATGAAGAAAAAATGACCTTCCAAACTCCTTCCCTCCCAAATTTCTTTATTCCTTCCACTTGTTTCTTCCTTTATTTTAAAACCATTCCCTCCCTTCCTCTTCAAACTCGCAAACAAAACCTAAGTAATTTTCCAGTTCGAAAATCTCTTTTAGCTATGCATTGTTTGAGAAGGGTTCGGAAAGTTTGAGGTTGAACTGGGAGTGTGTGCATTGGTTCATCTAATGAAGATTAGACTTTTTTGTTTTTTTTTTTACTAAATGAAGATTAGAGTTGAACAACAACAACGTTGTAATAATGGTCACCAGCGCTGCCATGAAATCAACAATTTATTTTATCCACTTTTTACTGTAGCAAAATTGTATTTTATCTTGAAGGAGACAAGAACATGTTGCTTCCTGACCCTACGGTCCTTCAACTATTTCGCCACATCAACCATCTCCAATAAGAAAACATGTGAACTGTGAAGGACTCACTTTTAATGTTGAGGGGACTCTCAGCGAACGGTCATTGAAGTTGCTCTTATTGCGATATAGTTAGGGGTGCTCAAATCCAAACTAATCCAAATAAAAACTTTAAATCGATTTAAAAAAAATAGAAAACCGCAAAAAACCAAATATTTTTGGATGTGTTTGGATGTTCTTTTTGTGAAAACTGTTGGATCGGATGAGATTTTGGATTGATTTTTCAAAACCGATCCAAACCGAACCAAACCGCATATATATTTTTTAATACTTATTTAACTTTTTATTAGTATGATATATTGCATTAATATATAAATTGGATTGGATCAGATTTTTTTTAATTAGTCATCTAAAACCGAACCAAACTGCAAGTAATATTAACTTTGGATCGGATGAATTTTTGCCTCAAAACTGATCCAAACCGAACCGCGAGCACCCTTAGCGAGAGCACAAATCCGAAAGTAAAAGTCCAAAAACAGTGGGTATAGGCCATAAAACCTATACTAACAGACGTTTTATATTTTGTGAAATTTGATTTGATATACCCACGAAAATTTGCCATCCCAATAGGCTATAGCTATGGTAATTTCAGGTCGTTGGACAACATCTAGCTATGTTCTGTATAATTTGGACCTATCAAAAGATTGGTCCAACTTGGACCAAGTTATAAGTAGCCCTTGATATAATGTTATTTTATTTAGATGGATGAGATTCAATATAGTGTACCTGCTGTTCAAGTTGTTTGAATCCGCACACCCATGTCAGTTTGGTCATACCCGATTACAACTCCTTTTTGTCTATTAAACTCAAATCTTCAAAACAAACTCATTCCTTCTTCATCTTCTTCAATTCATATATTCATCTATTAAACCCAGGTCCACAAAACAAACCAAAAAATAATTGCAAAATTTTCTTTATCAAAATTCCAAATATTAAACAAAATTTATATTTTGCTTAATATATTTATATAATATATTTTCTTATATATAATTAATATATTAGAGTTGTAGGTTGAAGAATTTATTTTGTATAAAACTTATTTTCAAAGTAAAATATTAAACAAAATCCCTAAAATATGAAACGGTAAGATTATTGTTAATTAAGGATGAAAAAGTAGAGTGGAGATTAGCGTATATTATGTGGCTAGGGTAGGGATTTTGTTTGAAATTAAAAAATTTGAGAAAAGTTAAAATTTTACAATTTTGATATTCTTGGTTTAAAAATCTGGGTTTAATGGTGAATTTATGGAAAAAATGAAGAAAGGATGAGGAAGAAGATAAAAAAATGGATAAAAGATTACATTACTTGGATTTGAATCCCAAAACCTGTTGAATGCATGGATGTTTATTTAGAAAGAAAAAAAGATTAGCTTAAAAAAAGAAGGAAAAGAAATCGTAAAGTAAAAATACGACTGCCATTTTTTTAATTTTTTTAATATCAATTGGGGATATAGTAGAGAGCAGATCCTCTCCTGTCTGAGTTCCACAGGAGGGAGTAAATTTTATATCCTAGCTATTGGTTCATTTTTTAATTAAATATTTATGTTGCTACAGTAAAAAGTATGAGGTCAGGATTGAACAGGATGAAATTTACACGGGAGAGAACCCACTCTCGGATATAGTATGATGTTGTCATATGGACAGTGAAATGGAATCTTATTACCGGTTCAAACCTATTATAGCAGGTCAATTTCATTGGTCCAATATGCACAAAAACATGTTTTGGACCAGGTTAAACGGACCCTCTTATAATAATCTCACAAGTTGCAAAAAAATCATATAATATCCACTAAATTTTCAAATCTACGCTCTTCACATCTCCCCACCCATCTTATCTCTTTCATCTTCATCAAATGTCTTTTTTAACTTGGTGAATTCATCTGATGAGAACGAGGCACTGAAAGCATCTGGAACTATGTTGTAAACTCAAATTCAACCATCACTTCATATACTAAAGGGACATTAATAATAGACAATCATGAACGTGTGTAACAAACTATATGAAATATTAAGAAATAAGTTTCAAGGTTTTGTCTTGAGTTAAGATTGTTTCTCTTGTTGTTGTAGAGTGAACACAAACAATGCATTTTTCATTCTCATGTCAACAATTCCCATCACCTTTATGAATTATGAACTGCTTGTGGTTCTTTTTTATCACTATTTTAACATCATTGGTCCAATATAAACTAGAAAATGAAAATTATCAATCTAAACATAATTTAAAGTCATGACAACTATGCTCATGTTTATGTCCAAAAGTTCTTGACATATATATGTTACAAAGGTGCTACAAATGATAAAGCAAATGACAATGAGAGAGACTAGTGAAGGCAAGAAACACATATATATGATATGAGACAACCATGCCATATCATCTAAACCTCTACAACCATATGCAACAAAGTAGAACAACTGCTACCATATCAGTAACTATACTTGCGATCAACATATCAACAAAAAATAGAATGAGATACAAACTTAACTTAATAGATTGATGTATGCATGTATGTATGAATGAGTTACAAACTCAACTTAATAGTCATAAGTATGTTTTACATGCTCATATGTAGAACCCTCTTCTACCTCCTCTTCGATGTCTTGATGATCAAATTCTATCTCTGTATAAGCAAACAAATGACATCTAACATAATGTCTGCCGCGGTAAATGAAACCTATACCTATGGTTTTAAAATTTGTCGCTAAAAGTGTTTGTGGGTATACGACAAATTTCTTAACTTTAACATAATATATATACTCACGGTAAATGGATCATATACCTATAGTTAGGGGTGGGCATGGGTTCATCTGAAAATTCTGTTGAAAGACTTTGCAAATTAATACTTAAAGTAGAACCGATATCAATTATAATATCTCATGTTTTATATCTAAAATCAGGATGACAATAACAACATTTGTATTGATGGTATTACTAGTGGTGATGCTGATGAAACTTCTAATGAAGGTAACAATTGTGGTGATGATAATAGAAATGATGATCCTAATCTTAATTAGGATCATCATTTCTATTATCATCACCATAATTGTTACCTTTATTAGAAGTTTCATTATGCATTACCACTACTAATACCATCAATACAAATGTTGTTATTGTCATCCTGATTTTACATATAAAACATGAGATATCATAATTGATATCGGTTCTACTTTAAGTATTAATTTGCAAAACCTTTCAGCGGAATTTTCAGATGAACCCATGAAAAGGAACGAGAAAATATGCTAAAAATTCATAAAGTACTTTGAAATCTTAAAAATTTGTGTTAGAAATCCATTACAATCATGTGTTAAGAATCCATAAAATATGTATGTGAAGAATATTTTTAGAAAACAATTAAGCAATCAATTATGCTATTTACCTTGAGTCAAAAAAAAATTATGCTATTTACCTCTTCTTAAATCTCTGTGTTTATGTTGGAATTTATTTTCATGATTGGGAGATCTTGTTAGAAAGCAAAAGAAACTTGTAATTAATAGGGGGACTAAAACTGCAATTAAGCCTAAGAATTTTATAATAAATTCTTTGAAATCAATAAGATGTTATAATCCTCCTTTTAAAGTAGAGATACATATTATTATTATTATTATCAATCTTGTATGATAGAGACAAGGGTAAAAAGTATTCTTAATCCCTGTAAAATTAACAAATTTGTGTTTTAGCCTTTATAAAAAAAAAAACTCCAATTTCACCCTTTTAAAAGTTAAACCCATAGATTTTAGACTTTTAGTCCTAATGATGTTAACAAATTAAACCGTGATGTAGTTATGGTTCAGTGACATAACAAGTGACACATTGGATTAGTAGCTCTGACTAGGATACAACAAGGTTTGGTGACGTGGCAACTCCCCCCAGAAATCATTCTTCAACAAACAAATATCTACAACCAATAACCAAAAAATTTACAAACCTAGAAATCATTCTTTAACTACAAAAACTTACAACCAATAACATGAAATTCACAACTAACTATTGAACCCATAAATCATATTCTACATTTGAATTAAACAAAGAAAGAAACCAAATTCTTAACCAAAAAAAAAAAACCAAATTTAATGCATGAAAGAAAGGAGAAAAAAAAATAGAGATTTATCATTGTAGTTCGTCTTTGCAAGAACGAAGAGAGAAAGAAAAGGGATTTCGTTGTTCTAGTACAAGGTCCATATGAATTTAATGATTTAAAATCTTTATAATCGCTTTCTGTTTCTGAGCTTTGTGAAGATTGAAGTAAGGTTTCTAAGTGAAATATGTTTTCCCCTTTAGACCTAATCTTTCCTAGTCAGTTGCCATGTCATTGAATCAAAACCATGTCGCAGTTTAATTTGATGACATATCTCATTAGGGACTAAAATTTATGGGTAATTATACAAGGACAAAACGAGAGAATTTTTTTTATAAGGACTAAAGTCCGTTAATTTTACAGGGATTAAAAGTACCTTTTACCTTACAGACAATATAATAGTAAGTTAATGATATAGATTTTATTTTATTTATACCAATAGTTTTTTGATCGATAATACAAATGATTTTTGTGTTTTTATCTTCAATAAATAAATAATTAAAAGGAATAACTAACCATTGTTGTATAGAGTGATGATTGAAAACATGACTGAAGGAGACAAGGCAGTGGCGGCATGATGGTGGTATAAATGTAGCACGATTGTGGTGCAAGAGTGAACGGAAAATTTTGAGAGAGAAAGAAAAGAGAACGAGATATGGGAAAATGTGTATGAAAGGGAAATTTTGAGAGAAAAAGAAGAGAGAAGTGAAAATGGGGAATGAAATAGTTGGCTTCATATTGTTGATTTTATAGATGTGAGTGTCGGCAATAAATATTGGAATTTCATACTCCCGCCGAAGGTTTTCATGGATACCGCTCAAATTTCTTGCCCAAGGTTTTCAAACTCCCGCCCATGGTTTTCATGGTGTATACACCTCAAAAATTTAGATTTTAAACTCCCGCCAAAAGTTTTTGTTGTAAAGTTTTGCTTTAAAAATTGGAATTTTAAACTTTCATCCAGAGTCAATTTTTCACCAAGTTATCTTTCTTTCGAAAATATTTTGCTCTAAATTAATGTTTTTCTTGTGTTGATTGATCTATAGATTTTTTTAGTTAAAAAAAAAAGATACTATAGATTTTTGTGTCTTTAACTTTAAAAGTCATTCAGTGTCATTGATTAATAAAAACATTTCCCATTTTCAAATTTTTTTAAAAAAATTCTAGCTCACTGATAACAACTTAAATTTCTAATCTCAAGATACTGAGTTCAAATCTCATTAGAAACATCGATAAAATTATCGTTAGTGACACTTTAATTAATGAAAACAAAAATGCTCAGACGAAAAACACATTGTTCACCATTATACCTACTCAGTTTAATTCTTCTTCTTTTTTTTGACAGAACTCAGTTTAATTCTTGAGAAGTCAAAACCCCCCAAAAAACCTTTGTGCAAGTTCTCTCTAATGTTTTTAATATCTCGTTGTCATAGCTACCTCAAGCGTGTGTCAAAAGCGACAAACTTGCTATTACGGTCCCAAATGAGGAATTTCTCGCATGTTTGGAAGCATGCAAGCACAATTTACACGCACGCATCGTTTGGCTCAAAGGATGCAACACTCTTCACCGTTGTTGCCTTGAAGAACAAGCTATCTCCACTTTGGAAGAATCTAACCAAATAGGGAGTCATCTCACTAGGTTAAGGATGCTATGAATTCTCATTTTCATCTCTTGAAGATGCTAGAAAGGTTAAATTGGTTGCTTCATGGCCTATTAACCCCAATATGTTAAAATTGTTTGGATGGTCAAAAGATTTCAATCCTAGGGTTTAACAAACACACTCAACTCAGGTTTGGGTTCACTTCAATGTTTTGTCACAAGAATATTGTCGTTCAAATATCTTGTTAGCTATTGCTAGTAGCTTAGATACCTCAATGCACTGATGCTATCACTGCAAAACCTTTGTTTGATTGTAGTTTTGGCCAATTTGTTAAGAGCGTTGATTAACATGGACTTTTCTCAAACCCTTAGATATAAAGTTTTGGTGGAAACAATTGAGTTTTCTTTTTTGTGGAGATTGATTATGAAAATATGTTTAGTTTTGACACTTATTGCAAAGTCATGGGTCATTTTAATTTGTTGAAAATTGCAAGAGACTATCACTTTCTAAAGAGGGTAAACAAGATAAGGAGTCCTGAGATAGAAGAAAACCAACAAGAGATGCGACAAAGATATTTGTGCAGACAAGAGATGTTAGCTTAGAGAAAAATAAGCAAAAAAGATGATAAATGCTGAAGATTATAGTCTTAAGATTGCTGATAAACAGGCTTAGGATCCGTTGACATCAGATGTCAAAATTTACTTTGAAACCAAATTCTATCCGTTTATTTTATTTGATTTAATGGTTGAAATTTGTTTGATATTTTTTTTTTTTTACAAAAATTTAAAAACAAATCTTCTACTAATAAGCAATATAATCCATGGGAAGAAGATTTGTTTTCAAATTTTTGCAAAAAAAAAAGATAAAAGATATCAAACAAATTTCATCTATTAGATCAAATAAAATAAACGGATAAGATTTAGTGTAAAGTAAATTTTGACATATGCCCGATACGGGATACGATACCGATACGCCGATACGTGAAATTTTTTAAAATTCTCAATCCGATACTGCCGCGATACGTTATTTAAAAATAAATTTAAAATTAAATATATAAATATAAAATATATAAACATGACTAAAATCAACAATATTAATAATTAAAAGCAGAAAATATCTAGTCTTATATCAGAATTTTGGGATAAACTCAAATGTTTAACAATCTGTTATATAGTAGGACACCATAGTTTTTCTTTTGAAAAGTAAAAAATTATATAAATTATATTGACAAAGGAAAATCACAAGAAGTGTTAAAAATACAAACAAGCGACGTATCAGACATGTATCTGGTATTAATTTTTTATTTAAAATTAATAATTTAACCGATACTTTTCCGATACGAGTATCGAGACGTATCAGAAGAGTATCGGGTATTATTTTTTATTTAAAAATAATGATTTAACCGATACTTTACCGATACGAGTATCAGAACGTATCGAAAGAGTATTGGTATCGAGTATGTATCCGACACGATACGTCACCATTTTTTGAGTATCGGGGCTTCAAAGGTATCAATAGATCTGACTAGAGCTGTCAAAGGGGCCGACCCCGACCCAGAAGGCCAAGACATATAAAGGGGCTTAAGTGGGCCGGCCTATTAAGGTCCAGCCCACCTAGCCCGGCCCGATAAGCAAGGGCTACATGGCCCGAGGGCCGGCTTGACAAATTTTCATTGTTTTTTTTTTTAAAAAAATTCAATGGACAATAAAACTACATATGTGCTAGATACATATATCTGCACAAACTAGTTGTCATTATTTTTTTTTTCAAGTAAAGGTAATCATAACAAATTTGTTTTTTTCAAATAAAGATAATCATAACAAATTTGAATATTTTTATCTAACAAATCTCATATTTTTTCTATTTATTTTATCTAAAGATTTTATACTAACTAAAATTACTTATTTTTGTAAAATTATTTTTAGATATTTTTTTTTAAATTTTTTAAGGGGCCGGCCCAAGCCCATGATGACCCATTAGAAAAATAGGCCCGGGGGCCAGCTCAATAAGGCCCAAATAAATTTTTTTTGAAGTCCGGCTCAGCCCAGCCCGTATAAAACTATAGCGCTAATGGGCCGGCCCGATAGCCCGGCCGATTTTTACAGCTCTAGATTTGACTCTATAAAAAATATATGAGTTAATAGGTCTTTACCCCCTGCAAAGTAGGCGAGTTTTACTTTACCCCCTGTAATTATTTTTTTTTAGATTACCCCCTGCAATTTTTTTTTTTTGATTTACCCCCTTGGATGCACTTTTTAAATCGGTTATTTTGTTCCATCGACGTAAAAAGTGTTGTTTTTAAATCGGTTATTATGTTTTTTTTATCTGCCACGTCAGCAAAAGGAGGGTAAATAAAAAAAATAAATTTTGTAGGGGGTAATCTAAAAAAAATAAATTACAGGGGTAACGCAAAACTCGCTTACTTTGTAGGGGTTAAAAGCCTATTAACCCAAAATATATTCAATTTTTTTTTTTTTCAAATAAAATTCTGTAAGTATAACCCTTGTTCCTAAATCTCTTTCCGCTCTCTCCACCGTTTCGCAAACACACCCAAACAACTGATTTTCTCTTCAAAAATCGCCGCCGCACAACAGTCGTGCTCGGCTACTCGCCCACCGTCTGAATAACCGAACTTCGGTGTCAGACTTGTTCTAATTCTTCCCTTTGTATCTGTTTTTCGCGTTCAGCTGCAAACCCTAGCAATGAATGGTAGGAGTGAAGAACGACGGAGTGATTCAGAGGAAGAAGAGGGACAATTCATCAGAAATCGGGAAGAAAGAGATGACAGTAGAAAGCGTCGCGGACGCGATGAGGATAGTAAGCGAGACCGCCGTGGAGTTGAGGAGGAAGATCGGCGCAGAATTAAAGATCGTGGTGAAGATTCAGAGGATGAAGTTGATCGAAAAAGGAATAGGGATAGAAGTGAAAGAGACGGTGACATTGTGAAAGAGAGGGATAGGGATAGGGATAACCGTCGTCGGTATAAGGGTTCTTCAGATGAAGAAATTAGGGATAGGGAAAGAAGGCATAGAGTTGATAGAGATGGTGGTAATGAGAAGGAGAGGGAACATGGTCGTCGGTATAAGGATGATTCAGAGGAAGATGATAGGAAGAGAAATAGGGATAGGAGGTATAGAGATAGGGATGATGATAATGAGAAGGAAAGGGATCGTCGTGGTCGGTATAAGGATCATTCGGAAGAGGAATTCGATAGGAAGAGAGATCGGTATAGGGATAGGAGGCATAGGGTTGATGATAGGGATGGTGATAATGAAAAGGAGAGGGATCGACGAGGTGAAGATGATAGAAGAGGGAATGGGGAGAGGAGGCAACAAGTTGAGAAGAATGGTGACAACGAGAGGGAAGAGAGTAGGAAGAAAGAGGAAGGACGTGGGAGAGCAATTCCAGCTATACCAGCTAGTGGTATCAATGGTGATGCTTCTAATTTGGGGAAAAGTGGCGGTGTTTACATTCCACCGTTTAAGTTAGCGAGGATGATGAAAGAAGTTGATGATAAAAGTAGTCCTGAGTATCAACGGCTGACTTGGGATGCTCTGAGGAAGAGTATTAATGGTTTGGTAAACAAGGTCAATTCGACTAACATTACAAATATAATTCCGGAATTGTTTTCCGAGAATTTGGTTCGTGGAAGAGGACTGTTTTGCAGATCCTGTATGAAATCGCAGATGGCTTCTCCTGGGTTTACTGATGTGTTTGCTGCAATGGTTGCTGTAGTCAACACAAAATTTCCTCAAGTTGGTGATCTTTTGCTTAGAAGGATTGTTTTGCAGCTGAAAAGAGCTTATAAGCGGAATGACAAGGTGTGTGCGCTCGCGCCTGATTAAGCACCCTTTGCAGTGATCAATGTTACCATTCCAATTTTACTTTTATTCACTTTTTATCTTGCTTCTAATTAGTTGTTTATTGTCATTTGTAGCCTCAATTACTTGCTGCTGTTAAGTTTGTAGCACATCTGGTGAATCAGCAAGTGGCTCATGAGATTATTGCTCTAGAGCTACTCACGGTTTTGCTTGAGGAGCCTACCGATGACAGTGTTGAAGTAGCTGTTGGTTTTGTAACTGAATGTGGTTCAACACTGCAGGATCTCACTCCTAGAGGACTTCATGGTGGGTATTCCCTTTTAACTATATGGTTGCAGTGTGCTTATCTTTTGCAGATATAATCAGCATGGTTCTTTTTATTATTATTTTTTTAATTCTAAGCATGATCCTTTCCTTTGGTCTTTATTTTCAGTTTTTATTACGTTTATGAATCCTACCGATTCTTTTGCTTCTTAGTATTCATGATAACATGGTTAAGATAGGTAAATGATTCCTGGTTGAACTTTATTCCTCCTCTACTAGTGAGGGGGAGAGTGGAATCAAGGTTTCTAAGTTCCCAGGTTCATGAAATTGTGTTATAGTTTGAATGAGAACCAAGGCTTGATGATGTGTGGTTTGCAAGAAATTAGATTGTATTGATCAGTTTGGGTGCTGTTAGTGTTTATAATTAAAATAGGAGCCTAAGTCCCTTCTTGACTGGGTTCTATTTCCGGCTATGAGGCATTGAGGCATGTGACATTGTTACTCTTTATTTAAAATATTAAAGCCTATCATTTGTTTTTAACAACTGCCTGTAAACTTCTGTACCTTAATTTTTAGTAATTTGATGCTAGGAAGTGAGTTTTTCTATTAGGTTATAAACTTATAATGCCCAAACAAAAGTATTCTTGCAGTTGTGATGATATGTTTGTTTAGTACTGGGTAGCTATGCTTCATTGATGTGTTTTTTATATGTAGAAGTATAACTTCGACACACAAATATGTGCAAATGATGTTTAATATTGATTCGAGTCTTCAATATATATTTTTAAGTTAGATTTATTGTTTTCAGGTATCTTTGAGCGTTTCCGTGGAATTCTTCATGAAGGAGAAATTGACAAACGTGTTCAATTTCTGATTGAAGGATTATTTGCAATAAGAAAGGCAAAGTTTCAGGTACGCTATTAATAAGTATGGTACGGAAACAACACATTAACAGTGACAAAGAACGTCAACATTTTAAAGGCATATTTCAAAATTGAAATGTTTTGATGATGATTATGCAGGGTTATCCAGCTGTTCGGCCTGAACTAGACCTTGTGGAGCAGGAAGATCAGTTGACCCATGAAATCACCTTGGATGAGGAAATAGATCCTGAGACTTCCCTTGGTACATTTTCTATTTTAAGTTTGTATTTATATATAATTTTTTCAACATGTGGCCATATTTCATTATGATTTGTATATTTTGTTTTTCTCAGATATATTCAAACCTGACCCCAATTATATGGAGAATGAAAAGCGTTATGAAGAGTTGAAGAAAACCTTGCTGGGTGAGGAAGAGAAGGAATCAGAGGGAGAAGAAGGTTCTGATGAGGAATCAGATGAAGATGATGAATCTGATGAAGAGAACGAGGAAAGTATGCAAATAAAAGATGAAACAGAGACAAATCTAGTCAATCTTCGGAGGACTATCTATCTAACAATCATGTCTAGTGTAGATTTTGAGGAAGCTGGTCATAAGCTTCTCAAAATTCATCTTGAGCCAGGTCAAGAGGTAAGCATTGGAATTTGAATGGAATATCTGCTGGAAATGTATTGTTCTATTGTTAAAACTATCTACATGCTAAAACAGAATTTAATTGAAATTGTGTCATTGATGCAGATGGAACTGTGCATTATGCTTTTGGAATGTTGTAGTCAAGAAAGAACTTACCTCCGATATTATGGTCTTCTGGGCCAGCGATTCTGTATGATTAACAAAGTGCATCAAGAAAATTTTGAGAAATGCTTTGTGCAGCAATATTCCATGATCCACCGACTTGAAACAAACAAACTGCGAAATGTGGCAAAGTTTTTTGCTCATTTGCTTGGGACATTTGCTCTGCCTTGGCATGTCTTATCATACATTCGCTTGACTGAAGAGGACACAACTTCTTCTTCACGTATATTTATTAAGATTCTCTTCCAGGTACTTGAATCAAACTCATATACTCATCTTTTTTGTTTCTCCGTGTACTTGCATTATTACTTCAAGTTTTCCCAGTTTTAAAAACATATATGCTGGTTCTAGACTGCTTAAAATGTGATATAGGAATTTAGAATCTGTAAATGCAATGCATTTTTTTTACAACAGAGAAATTTCATTATGAGTAAGGAAAAAAATTACAAAGACAAAAACAAAACAGAAAAATTACGAAGTCCTAACATTTTACCACCTTTTGGGGTTGGCTACATGGATCAAATGATGCCATATTATCTTATGATGGATCATGGCTAATGACTCCATTTAAATTCCAATCGTCATAACAGTAATGGCTTGACATATAATTTTCCTTAGTTTACTTATGCCTCTATCTATTGGGCTGTATTTATCTGTTCAGCCAGTCCTCCTTATTGGGTTTTTTTATGGCTTTCTCCACTCATCGCCAAAACATCCAAGGAAAAGGATCTACCATATTTCCCACAACATCTCAACCTTCTCTTTAACACTCTATTTCCTAAGTGTATCATGTCTTGTGTGGCCACATATCCATCGTAATGTCCTCTTCTTTACATCATTGAGCTTACTTTCTTATTTGTTCTATATCATCTAGCATTCAATCCCATAACATTGTACATATGGTTATGCAATAAATTTTTAGTAGCACAGTTCTTTTTATCACAAACTATCCATTGGAACCCGTGCTCAACATGGGGTGCAATAAAAACAGAGGGGTAACTAGAATAGAGGAGATTTGGAGATTAAAAGGAAAAAATAAAAAGGGGAGAATGAGAGAATCCTATGTAGTTTTTTTATCATATAATAAAAACTAAAATAATGTATTGGGTGGTGATGGAGAAAAAAAACCAGAATAAGTGAAGAACAGAGAAAAAAAAAGTGGAAATGCCAGGAAAGAGAATAAAGAACAGACGAAAAATAAAAAAGAAAATGTTTACCGGAATAACATCTATCCTTGTATTGGGAATGCCATTGATGCCATGAGAATGGTGGCCATATTCACATGTATGTGGTGGCTTGTCAATAAACTGTGCTGCCATACTGCCATGGCACTTCCATAACTGCTTTGATAACAACATCAATGCGTCGGACACATAACTTTAAGCAAAATGATGAATAAATTATTCCATGAGAAAAGTAGCCCTGTTCAAATAATGAGCAAGAAATAGAAAACTTTATTTTTGCAATAAAATCCCTGACCCCCTAGAAGGATGAAAGGGTAATTTGGTGTTCTAAAATATTACCATCATAGTGTCTAGGGAAGGATTAAATCCACTATGGGTCTATTTAAGGCAGCGCTACTGCACATTTAAGGCGAGTAAAATTATAGAATAAGCAATCTAGAAGACAATATGTTGCGTTTGAGCTTAAATTATTAAGAAACTGATAGAGATTTGTCACTTGAGTGAGGGCTTATAAGGAAAAAGGGATATAATGTAATAAAGAGTGTCACAGGATGCTTAGTTCGCAAATTTGTTATGCCTTAGTAGTATAAATAGGTGGGTGAATTGTAGTGTAGTGGGCATTGGAGATTATTGAGTGAACCATTATGGTTAGGCAGAGATTTTTCACCATCTCTGAGGAGCTTATCTCTGGGTTAGATTGGATTCATTCCCTTCTACAAATTTTACTTTCTTCAGCAATCAAATGCATTCTATTTTCCATTGTTTTATCTTTCTTTACGTAATTTCTGCTTCTAATATTTTGGGTTTCCATAAAAAACTAACTTAATTTAGTGTGCTGTAGTGCCCTAGATTAAGTTTGCACTCTAGTGCTATTATGTCACCGCCAATTGCTGCTATTAGTTTTCCATATCAACATGTTTTTCTGTTTCACTGTGACTGCTACCCTGCAGGCACAAGTTCATCAATAGTGTTTTGCCCATCCTTTTTTAAAAAAATTCTCACCCATCTCTCTAGGAAGTATTGCGATTTTGTCCATTTTACATCCGAAGTATTTTAGATTCTGGACACTTATATAGCCCTTCAAAGTAAATTCCAGACACTTATATTGCCCTTCAAAGAAGGCACCGTAGTGGGATATTTATTCTACTTGTTCTCTTGTATATCTTATGTGAAGTTATTATTAGTGTGATATTTATTCTATTTGTTCTCTTGTATCATCTGTGGGATGTAGTGTTAATTTATTTACGTCTCTCTTTGTATGGAAGATATTGATTTCATTTTTCAATGCTGCAGGAATTGTCAGAGCATCTTGGAATCCGGTTGCTAAATGAGCGGTTAAACGATCCAACAATGCAGGACTCTTTTGAATCTATATTTCCCAAAGATAACCCTAAAAACACACGATTCTGCATCAACTTCTTCACATCCATTGGACTTGGTGGTCTTACCGAGAATCTACGTGAGTATTTGAAAAATATGCCACGTATGATCATGCAACAACAGAAGCCAGTATCAGATTCTGACTCAGATAATGAATCTGGAAGCTCCGGTTCATCAGATTCAGGAACCAGTTCTGAATCAGAGTCAGACTCAGCAAGTTCCGATGAAAGTGAAAGAAAAAGAAGAAAACGTAGAAGAAAATAAATCATTGTATCCACGGTTTCAAAATTTGTATGCCAGTGACCGAACTTGCCTTTGTATGTTTTCTTAAAGGGAGAAATGAGCTCTGCTGGTTCTAAGGGATGTTAAATTTGTTTATTGGATAGTTGTTCTGCTTGGAGATTGCCCTATATATTTGGATTTGTTTAAGTTTATTCTAAGATCTGAATTTTTAGTTCAAATTCTAGCTCTGGCTTTGAATTTTTGTATCAAAACCTTCAGAGTAAAACCTTTACACTGTGGATCCCGTAGGCATAATGGGTTTTTAACCCGTATTTGTTTAAATGTTTGAATTGAATTTAGTGGTTCATTACCGTAGAGATTCATTTTTAAGTAAACTAATTAGTCTGGATTTTGTAGGGCTCTCTCAAATAAGCTCATGAGAATGAATATTTTAAGAAAACAAATGTGATGATGTAGTAATATGAAGCCCCGATACGGGACACGATACCGATACGTGAAATTTTTTTAAAATTTCCAATCCGATACTGCCGCGATACGTTATTTAAAAATTAAAGTTAAAATTAAATATATAAATATACAATATATAAACATACATAAAATCAATAATATTAATAATTAAAAGCAGAAAACATCTATTCTTATACTAAAATTTTGGGACAAGTTCAAACGTTTAACTACCTATTACAATATATAGTAGGATACCATAGTTTTTTTTTTTTTTTTTTTGAAAAGTAAAAAATTATATAGACAAAGGAAAAACACAAGAAATGCTAAAGATACAAACAAGCATGTCTGATGGAGCATCATAATAACCCAAAGTCAATCAATACTAGAAACTCTCAAGGTCTGATACATGAGAACATCTTAAGTTAGTCTCCAGAACATAATGATTACTGATACATCTTAAGCTATACGTCTTATTGTAGTGTATTATACAAAAAGAACACCATTAAAACTATCCAAACAAAATCACAAATACTATCCAAAAAATAATCTTTGTATCGGACACATATCAGATATTATTTGTTTATTTAAAAATAATGATATAACCAATACTTTTCTGATACGTGTATCGGGACGTATCGGACACGTGTATCGGGTATTATTTTTTATTTAAAAATAATGATTTAATCGATACTCTTCCGATACGAGTATCGGGACATATCGAAAGAGTATCGGTATCGAGGACATATCGGACACGATTCGTTACCATTTTTTGAGTATCGGGGCTTCATAGTGTAGTATTATTGGTCTTGTGTTAAGTAAGAGAATTTTGGTGTAGATTACTTTTACAATCTTTTACCTACTCACATGCAGCTGAATTTGCGTAGGAGTGGACAAGAATTTCAACAAGAGAGAGCAATTATTCATCAGCCACTATTGACTATGTCTATTACCATTATTGTCATTTTCAACAGCCAATAATAACATTATGTAGTTTGTACTTTGTGGTATATACTGACTACTGACTACTGACTTTTTATCTCGTGATGAGAAGGACAAGCTTTGTGGTCACATGTACTCCTCATATATCCTCAATCTGATTTCATATCCTAGGCATGTACAATGAAACCCCACCACTATTTAGAATTGAGTCTGCATAAAACTGTGAGAGTCGTAAAATTCACTCAATAGAAGAAATACACGATTGAAAATAGTGTCATAATATGTGGCTTTGCCACACTCATTATCTTATCTTAATATGTAGGTGAGTTATATATATTTATAAGTTATACAAATGGTTTATTGTAGTCTTAAACGTAATTAGAAATATTAATGAAGGTTGATGATTCTCTTCAAAAGTAATAGTTTAATATTGCTTTATATATATATATATATTATTTAAATAAAAAGAAATACTCCATATGCTTTAGAAAAACATAGTAGCTCCACCAAATGAGCACTCAAGATAAAAATGAACTCCAAAACTCGAGACATTGGGTTGGGGTCTGCACCAAAACTTGTCTGTATAGACATGATCCAATTTCTACGTTCACACACACTATACTACACTATGTAACAAAAAAAATACTATACTATACTATACTATACTATACTATACTATACGAGTATATATATATAATATAAGCCTTTATTATATATTCCTTCTTCTGCATTTATTCAACCCTTATATCCCTATTACTAGTTCAATATTTATACATAAACAGAACCAACAACTTCTGAGTGAGATCTTATTAATTACCATGATATTTCAGACTCAATCATGTGCTTTAATTGCAACAATAATATTTGTTCTTGCAACACAAATCATTGTAGGAGTAAATTCCTTTCCAGAATCTGATAAGATAAGAAGTTTACCACAGCAGCCAAAAGTTAAATTCCAACAATATTCTGGTTACATTACAGTTGATGAAGTTCAAAAAAGAGCTTTGTTTTACTATTTTGTTGAAGCTGAAGTTGAACCAGCTTCCAAGCCAGTAGTGCTTTGGTTAAATGGAGGTATGTAGTTATGAAACACTGATACAGACACAAATATGACACTTACGGATAGACATCAATAATAATTTGAGAAAATTAAGATGTTACGACTAATCACATATATCGGTGTCGTGATGAACACTAACATGTATCAGACTCCAGACACAATTTCTATATAAAGTGTGCTACATAGATTATAGGTATATGAAGCACATGCACTACTCAGATTAGGCGTGTCCCTGTGTCGGACACATGTTGGTGTCTACTGACACATATGATTACAATTGAATTATGTTATTTTCTTACTTGTCAGTGTCTATGTCGTGTCTGGTGTCTGTGTTGTGTTTGTATCCGTGCTTCATAGCTATTATTCTATTATGCATATGGTTAAGATGAGTTTTTGGGTTTTGAAGGGCCTGGTTGTTCATCTGTTGGAGCTGGAGCATTTGTGGAGCATGGTCCATTCAAACCAACTGAAAATGGTCTTATTAAAAATAATTACAGTTGGAACAAAGGTAATCTTACCATTCTACAATTTTAATGTATTTTAGTTGAATTTTGATAACCCTTTTGTGCTTAATTACTCAAAATTGATTTTTCATTTCCTATTTCTTGTAGTGGCAAATATGCTCTACTTGGAATCACCTGCTGGTGTTGGTTTTTCCTACTCTGCCAATAAATCATTCTATGGCTATGTCAATGATGAAATGACAGGTTTTAATACTTCTTATGCAAATTTAAATAATTCACTATAACCGTATTGAAAAACCTCGTTGACGCGCAATTGAAGACTGAAACGTCAATCCAAACATGTTAAGTATTGGTAAAACTTAACAAAAACAATTGCACAAAATCAATTTAACCAAAACATGCACTTTTACTATATAGTTTTGAATTCAGATTACAATTTCATTTTTCTCAAGATCTGATATTGATTCTATACTATACAGCAAGGGATAATCTTGTGTTTCTGCAACATTGGTTCACAAAATTCCAAGAGTACAAAAACAATGATTTCTTTATCACAGGAGAGAGTTATGCAGGTAGAGTATCTTTGTGCTAAATGAACACTATAGTATTTTATTTTCATTTTGGAGCTTGTTTTAGTTATGGATATATAATGCATGCATGTTTTCAGGTCATTATGTACCTCAACTTGCACAACTCATTGTTCAAACCAAAAGCAAATTCAATCTCAAAGGGATAGCAGTGAGTACACATACATGAAATATTTTTAATAATTATAATTATAGAATAAGACTGTGTAAGACTATGTACGTACGTAGTAGCACTTACACTTCAGATTGAAGACATGTCTTGTATCTGATATGTGCTGATGTCTGACACTGACACATGTAATTACATTCAATTACTTTTATTTTCTCAAACTATCACTGAAGTCGACGTGTAATTATTGTGTCCGGTGTTTGTGTATGTTAGTGCTTCAATAGAAGAAACATTTTGGTCAATATGAATAACACTAACTTGTTCTCCTATGTTGATATTTTCAGATAGGGAATCCTCTTCTTGAATTTAACACAGATTTCAATTCAAGAGCTGAGTTTTTATGGTCTCATGGACTGATATCAGATTCAGCCTATGAATCTTTCACAAAAATATGCAACTATTCTCAAATTAGAAGAGAATATCAAAGTGGAACATTTAGTATTGGTTGTTCAAGAGTGAATAGGCTAGTATCAATGGAGGTTAGTACATATACTGATATAGCTTATCTTTTTTAAAAATAAAGAAACTGATGAAGGACAAAATTATTATTAATTAAAGTCGATTATTTTACAATTATTTCTGAGGAAGGTTTGAACTCTCGACCATTAAAGTTATAAGGTTAAACTCTTACCACTGATCTGACACCTGATAAACAGATTGGTAGATATATTGATTCATATGATGTTACACTTGATGTTTGTCTACCAACAGAAAAACAACAGGCATATAGACTGACTCGATTGGTATGTATATACACTTCATCCATTTTCTTTCAATCTAGATTCTCTTTTGTTTTTCTGGTTAATTTTTTTATGCTTGATTTCATCCATTGTTTAGCAAGAGGGAGAGAAGATAGATGTTTGTGAGGAGGATGAAACAATCTTATACTTGAATAGGAAAGATGTGCAGTTAGCTCTCCATGCTAAGCTTGTAGGCATCCCTGCCTGGTCAACTTGTAGTGGGTAAGTTTTAACTTTGATTAGAGTTTAACACTTATTATAATTAGTCTCTTAAATGACTAGAAGAACTATAAAATGTTCCTTTGAAATTAAAAATTTTTGATCATATTAATCTTTTACAATGTAAGTCAATTTTAGTCCCTAAAATTGTCTCGGGCGACCAATGAGGTTAACGATTTTCAATTTCAAATGTCACTTTAAAATTACGTTCATTTCAAGGACCAAATTATTCTTCAACTTTACGACCAAAATGGTGTTTTACTCGTAATAGAATATAATAATATACTAATCCGTCCTAAAATATAAAGAAAAATTAATCAAAGAAAATTGATGTATTTAGTTAAAATTTAGACCAAATAAATACATCAATTTTTTTGAACTAATTTTTCCTTATATTTTGAGACAGAAAGAGTATCAAATTTTCGCTATTCTATCTTCATAGAACAGTAATTCCATTCATTCAGTTCCACTCTTTATTGGACAATAAATTGATTCATTTTATCCAAAGTTTGTATGGGTGCTATTGTGCTAATTAATACCATTTCCCTTATGTTACAGAATTCTTAAATATGACATGCAAAATCTAGAGATTCCAACCATATCAATTCTTGGGAAACTTGTAAAATCAGGTGTAAGAGTTCTAGTATACAGGTAAATAATCTTGTTTTTTTTCCTCCAACTTCATAGTTTACTTAAATTCTTATAATTTCCATTAGTTAATCAATGTCATATAATTTTGAGCAAACAAAGATATTTTTATCTGCAGTGGAGATCAAGATTCTGTGATACCTTTACTTGGGACAAGATCTTTAGTAAATGGATTAGCCAAGGACTTTAGGTTGAACACAACAGCTTCCTATAGAGCTTGGTTTAATGAAAGACAGGTAAATATTTGGAATGTATTAAATTGCACTGTTAGATTAATAAATCCTATCATTATATCAAATGGGATACGACGAAATTATTGATCAAACGGTGAAAAACATATTTGCGCATGTTGCAATACTATTTTACTCGCACACATTAGAGAAAATTATAATAGATAAATAAGTATACATGTATCGGTGTCAAAATCCAATGTCTTTTGACATTAATGTCGACGCATCTGTATCTTTTTTGTGTTTGATGTCCGTATCAGAGTCATTGCTTCATAAACTATCATATATATATATATTTATCCTAATTGAAGTGTTTGGTAAGCAAAATATAATAAGTAGTTAATATCACTTAATCATATTCTACCATTCATGACGATGTAGATTATTGCCCTTAAAAGAACTTATTTTGATATTTGATTTTTCAGGTAGCTGGATGGACACAGATATATGGTGGTGGTGGTATCTTATCATTTGCAACCATAAGAGGAGCATCTCATGAGGCACCATTTTCACAACCTGGGAGATCATTGGGTCTGCTAAAGTCATTTTTGGAAGGAAAGCCACTTCCAACTATTCTTTGAAATATGAAGGAACCACAATAAGTAGAACTTCACATAAATTTTTAATAGAAACACTTTAATCAGCATCAAATTATGTGATTTTGAATTTTTCTAACATTGTTAAAAATAGATGAAGTATGATTTTATTTGATATTTCTTTTCTGAAACAAATTTAGGGTGAGGAGATCGTGTGATGAGGACCTCAAAAGCATGAAAAGAATCCATATAATTTCGAATTTTTTATGAACTTCGTCCACATCATAATTAAAGAGAAGCCACATTATTTGATACTTTATAATCATTCAATTTCACGAGGTATGAAATTGAACGATTAGGTATAATAACATTACTAGCTAAAAAGAAAATAATTCTATTTAAAAGAAAATAATTTTCATAGATAATATTTACATTATTGATATCCATTTTGCCTAAAAAAAATTTTACATTATTGAACATGCAAAAACATTTTCATCATTGAAGTTTTGATTAGGATAAAGATATTGAGTAGAATATTGAGGAGGATAACTAAACATAATTATATGTCCACTGTCTCTCTCATTACTTTTTTTCTCTTGATCTTTTTTTCCTTGATCTCTTTTTTCATCCTCTTTTATAATATCAGAATGCTTTCCAAATTTCTTTTTGACATATTCAACAATTTTTGAAGACTCCATTGTTCCTCTTACAATTACATGTGATTTTTCCTTGTCCAACTCAACAGATTCCACACCTATGATATGACACAATAAAACAGATTAAATGTTAGCTATAGTATAAAAGGTCTTAAATTTCTCTACTTATTTTCTTTGATTTATTTCAAATAAATAGAGATTGAGATTCCTATACAAGACTTATTAGATATTTTTGAATAAAAAAGAAGTTATTATCTATCAAAACCCACCTTCATACTAGAGGGGGTGCAAATAACATTGGAGAATTGGGCTTCGGCCCTCTTTTGTACAAAAAAAAAGAAAAAACATTGGAGAACTTATCAAGATTTAATTAATTTGACAACAATTCCTTGATGTTATTTGCCAAATTGCCATGCGTAGAACATTTAATAATGCTGACCAAATTTTCTGACGAGAAAAAAAATGAAAAAATTGTATATTTATAGAGATCAACAACTTATTTAAAACTAAAATTATACAATGTAATTATTTTGGAAGGGAAAATCAGAGTAATGAATAAAAATATACCTTCCATTTTTCCAATTTTTCTCTTGACATCACTTGCACAACCTTCACAATGAATATACATCTTGAGCACCACAATTTTCACTTTTGCCTGCTTACAATTATAAGTAAACAACAATTCATAAATTTAACAAGATGGGAGCTTTAGTGAAAAAAAATGATGGGAGTAATATTTAGTTAAAAAACATAATCGGGGTAATATTAAAAAAATTGAATTGAAAAAAAATATATAGAATTTAACCCGTTCCTTTTTTTCTGGCTCCTTTTTCTGTTTGTTTTCAGGCTTTGGTTTTGGTGAAATTAGCTCAACATTTTTGCTGAATTTCTTTTGAAGTCTTTCCAAAACTTTTGATGGATCTTTTATAACGTCTCCTTTCACATAAATCTTTGAATTTTCTCTATCAATCCTTATATGATTTATTCCTAGTCATTGTACACAACATATCATAATTTAAGTATTAAATTTAAAATGATTAATTTTTTGGTAGAAAATTATATAATAAATAGAGCATAGCACAAGTATTTATCATCATAAAGGAGTAAATTAATTAGTAAACAAATTAATATATTTAATTACCTTCAAAACCTCTCAAGCACTTAGAGATCTGGTCAGAACAACCTTCACAATGTATATTTGCTTTCAACACTACACCCCCCTTGTCTGATTCTTTCTTTTCATTGTTTTCTTCCTTACTATTGTTATTGTTTTGCTCCTTATTCTGTCCACACACAAAATACAAAATTGACAATGTAAGATATATGCAATAATTTAGGTGAAACAAATCTTATAAAAATATAAAGATTAAGGGTGTCTTTTTTTAACAAGATTAATTAAAAGAAATGTAACCTTTTTTTTTTGCTATAAAAAAGAAATGTAACATATACTTCAACAAGGAAATGCAAATAATAAGCTCATGTGTAATCTCCCAAAGAAAATAAAATAAAAAGAAGAGAGACTTCAAATAATGAATTTGTGCATGTCAATTTTCTTACTTTCTTCCCCATAGTATCTCCCCCTCAACTAAAATTCAATGATGGATATTCTTTCAACGTGATGTTATGTGTTTATATACTAATCATGTCAAGCCACATAAGGTATGAACAATTATATTGTTATATGACTTACATAGTAAATAATCAACAATTGTAATGGTAGTAAAACTCACATGAATGCTTTAATGTTCAATAAGAAAAAACATAGAAGTTTTGATATGTCAACGAACATACATTGGTCCGATTTAGTAAATTATAAAGAAATATTAAGATGTACCAAAATAAAAGAATGATAATTAAGATAAATACCTGAAATAAATTTGTAGATTTCGTAATATTTTATAAGTATAAAGTTTTTACCAACGGTATCATTTCACGGTTACTAAATCTTGTCTTTCTTTTTTTTATTTCAAAAAATTTCTTCTTTTTTTTTTTACAAAGTCTTCTTTCTTAAAAACTTAAAATATGCACATATTTTAAAAATTGAAAATAGAAAACGTTTTTACTAGTAAACAACCAGGGGCGGAGCTGCTAAGGGCCGGATAAGATCATGGCCCGTTCCAAATTTAAGATTATATTATATTGTTCGTTGCAATTATAGACAAACTAAGTAAAGTGACCTAGTGATTGATAAGTTTGTTTTTAGTGTAATTTGTGAGGGTTTGATCCCCGTGCATGAAAATTTTGCTTTTAAACATCATTTTTAACAAAAAAAAATACTACAATATTGCATAGTGAGATTTGAACCCTATTTTGCAAGTAAAATTAAAATGAACAAACTATTACACCATTAATGATGAATGTTATATTATGGTTAAAAATTATATATTTATACTGCAAACATAACCTTTTATTAATTTTTTTGTTACAAACACGATCCTTCAAAGACACAATCTAGCTCCGCTACTCTAAACAACGTGGTAATAAATTTTGAGAATTCAAAACATATGTTATGGGAGATTTCCCCTTGAATAGGATCCCTTCGTTGACTATAGGTAAGTTTTTTTTTCCTCTTTGAGTACGAATAGATCTTAGTATATTGGGTTAATGTCAAAACTTATACAAGAAAATCTATGCATGGTTTTTTTTTGTTGACAAAACCATGGTAAATTATCCATGACATTAATTGTATTTTTGACCCTACAAATTTCACAATTATATAATTTAATGAGCCATTTTAACCGTCAACTTTAACCCTTTTTGCATTTACTAGTTCCCTATATACACTTTGGGAGGAGATCCTTTCCAGTGACTTCATTCTACAACCAAAATCTCCCAAAAGATTATACACCACCTCAATCCTATTAAAAATTGTATATCAATTCGAAAACGAAAAATCATTCATACCTTTTGATCTACTTTCTCTGCCAAGACCCCTTGAAAACTCAAGTTTCGCTTAGTTGGAAGGTGACCTCGGAATAATTGCCTAAAAAAAGTAATCACTTTCGAAGACACATAATTCGCTCACAACCTACCTTAATTAATCCCCCATCCCATTCCAAAGGCATAGAACCATTGCTAAATTGAAGAAAAAAACTATATAACACTTTTACCAAAAATGAGCTATCCCACATCAATATTATAATAAATCCAAAAATCCCTCCCTCTCCCAACTTAAGAGCATCCACAATGGAGCTCTTTAATTTTGGGTACTTAACTAGGTCACACGTGTACATATCACTAATTTATAATTTTTTAATAATAGTATTTAGTAAGTACTTAATCCCTCAAACTCAGCACCTCTTAAAAAATTTTAAATGGGTCCCACGAATAACTCTATATTTCACCCATAACTCTACATCTTTATAAACGAGTCCCACAAATATGTATTTTAATGAAGAGAGAGAGGGTGCTTATTTAAACTATTGTACCTATTTGGTATTCAAATATGTTTTGCTCCAATAGTAGTACCTAATAGGTACCACTTCTTATTAAAATAGGTACTATCATTGGAGATGGTCGTTTGGATAAGATTCATCATATTATTAACAAGTTCTTCTTCCCAAACAAAAAAAAATCCCTTCTCTAAAGAGGATTCCAACTCAATTATCATTCTTACAATAATATAATTAAGAAAAATGTTAAATAGTGCACCCGGTGCACTAGTTAAGCATATAAATAAGGAAATTTTGTCTTGGAAATCGTGCATTCAATACATTGAAAATGTAAAAAGTTGTCTTTATCAATATTAACTTTATGTTTTATTTCTTTTTTTAGTATGCTTAACAAGTGCATCAGGGCACTGTTTAACACGACCCTTAAAAAATGGCGAAAATTAGTGCGAGTGTTTCAATACTTTTCATTGTTCTTATGAATACTCTTGTTAATGGTATGATCAGCTGAACAAAGATGGCCTCGGCGTGGGTTTAAATAATGAGAAGACTGTAGGATGCTGAGGACTTCGGAGGGTGTTCAAGAAGAGCGATCGTATAGGGTATCCGTATTTTAGGGGCACCAATTTTTTTATTTAGTGTGAGTGTATGTGCGTGCACTCGCGTGTGCATGCGTGCATCCGTGTGTAAAATAAATAAATAAATAAATATTATAACTAAATTTTAAACTAGACTTATACTCTTATGATTTTGATAGGAAACTATATTTAAAAAATTAAAAGTTATTATAGGAATTATAACAATTAAAAGTATGATTTTTAAATTTTCTTTCATATTATATATTTTTATTTGACTTATAAAAAAATGAGGCATCAAAATTAAAACATGCATAGGGCACCCAAAATCTCAAGGACGGCCCAAGGATGGATCCTTTTCTGTACTGATCTTTACCATAAGTGTAAAAAGTTGTCCTTATCAATATTAACTTTATGTTTTATTTCTTTTTTTAGTATGCTTAACAAGTGCATCAGGACACTGTTTAACACGACCCTTAAAAAATGGCGAAAATTAGTGCGAGTGTTTCAATACTTTTCATTGTTCTTATGAATACTCTTGTTAATGGTATGATCAGCTGAACAAAGATGGTCTCGGCGTGGGTTTAAATAATGAGAAGACTGTAGGATGCTGAGGACTTCGGAGGGTGTTCAAGAAGAGCGATCGTACAGGGTATCCGTATTTTAGGGGCACCAATTTTTTTATTTAGTGTGAGTGTATGTGTGTGCACTCGCGTGTGCATGCGTGCGTCCGTGTGTAAAATAAATAAATAAATAAATATTATAACTAAATTTTAAACTAGACTTACACTCTTATGATTTTGATAGGAAACTATATTTAAAAAATTAAAAGTTATTATAGGAATTATAACAATTAAAAGTATGATTTTTAAATTTTCTTTCATATTATATATTTTTATTTGACTTATAAAAAAATGAGGCATCAAAATTAAAACATGCATAAGGCACCCAAAATCTCAAGGACGGCCCAAAGATGGATCCTTTTCTGTACTGATCTTTACCATAAGTGTCTGGTTGACCCGAGCTTCTGTTCTCGCTACTATTCCATCTGTCGTTCCAAACACAGAGTCTTCCTCTCATACCAGCTCCTCCTCCTCAAGGTTGAAACTTGATCATTATATATATATATATATATATATATATATATTGTTAGAAATAAACTTCTAGAGCTAGAGAATAAAGATAAAGAATATGAGTACTTTATATCATTCTCTTTATTTGTGTATCTTTACAATAAGATAGTTTTATTTATAGGACACAAATAAGCAAGTGAATGATCAAAGATATTTAAGAACCACTGATTAATGAGAGTTATAAGAAGTGAAAGGTTAAAGATGGACCTCAATGAGAGTTATAAGAAGTGAAAGGTTAAAGATGGACCTCCACCGACTTAATTATTCATAAGTGCATGTGATGGTATAATTAATGAAATAAGTCTTTGTGTGCTTAGTCTTATCAATCTTTTTTATCTTACACAATCGATAATAAAAAAAGTTTTGATATGATTAAAACAACAGAAAACAAATATGCATCTCATATTGCTTCCGCCATTAGTTATGTCAATATTTAAACCGTACCAGCTCATAAATTTTTATTCTTAAAAATATGATGACAATTATTAAAATCTTCATCTACAGTGGACAACTATTATAAGGTGATCCACATTATCACTTGCCACCAATTTATGGGTGCCTAAACAAAATTATTATATGTGATAAAAACAATTATTATATGATAGTAGATTCAATCTTACACTTCCAAAATAATATGAATCAAAAAAGCCTATAGTTTCTTATTATGTCTTTGTTCCAAGAGAAAATTGCTAATTTATTCCCTCTTTTTTTTGAGTATTTAAATTTTTTTAATTGCTAATTTATGATTTTATATATTTTTTAAAACAAATTTATTATTTTATTTGAAATTTCTTTTCATCTCTTAATTTTATTTACTGATTGAACATGAACATCAACGTTGTTATCAATTATTTTAGGACATAAAGAACATACTGATTTGAATTTAACGTAGTAACTACATCCTGCAATTACTCATTCGATCAACTATCAGTGATTGAAATTGAATATAATTAATTTTAATAATATGCACTCTAAATCAACGGTTGTAATTAGAAATTGCTTTTAACCAAAGAACCATCAAGAAAAGGTGAAACATTTCATCCACCCATGCACTTTACTTACACAGCTCACAAATGGTCCCCATTCCAATTTCCCATACTCCCAATTATCATCCGTCCGATTTCGAAACATATCCAACGGTCCAAACTCATCCACGATCTCAGACATAAACCTTTGATTACTCAGATTCCACATGGTTCACATTGTTCCACGGTCATCCCTTTTAAGCCATCAGATACTAAACAATCCAACGGTTAAAACTTCACATAGAACCTCAACATGGTAGCGGGAACAACAACAACTTGAAGAAAAATAAAAGTGTAAGAAGAGTTTGAGCTGGCTTAAGATTTGGAAGAACATGGAAGGAATAGCAACTGGGTCACATGAAAGAAACGAACTTGTTCGTGTTAGAAATGGTTCAGCTTCTGGGGTTGGTATTTCTTACAAAAAAATCACTTAAATTCATAGTTTTTTCAATGATGACTTGTTTTTCTTTTCTGGATTTGTGAATTTTGTTCTAAAGTTTGAATTTTTATGCTTTTAGTGGAAATGGGTTATGGAAGTTTTCAAGTTTTAGTCTTTTTATAGATTATTATTCAGGAATTAAGATTGGTTTGTTTTTCTTTGTTTCATTTGACTAAACTTTGTTGTATATTTTGTTTGAAATGTCTGCAGGGATTATGATTTTGGATGTTGAAATATATGATTGTTGAATTATGTACTGATCCTTTGCTATTGATTGTTTGAACTGATGTCTATCTTAACATGGCGTTTAGGATGTGAATTTTGTGATTTCTGTAGTTTAAAATTGATTACTTGAAAATAATGAGGATTTGAAGCTATAGGTATTATATGAGAATTTAGAAGTTTGTTTGGTAGGGGTTTTTGCGGTTCTGTTTGGATCGGTTTTGAGGCAAAAAGTCATCTGATTCGAAGATTGTAATAGCATGTAGTTCGGTAGAAGCCTTTATGTCAAGCAATTAACATTAAGTAGAATTGTGATTGTATTTTGTGGTTTGAAATATGATTAATAACTGTAATTTATTCTCAGATTCTGATACATTTCACTGTAATTTATCTAACTTGTTTGTGTCATTTTTTGTTGTTTTAATTATCTATCTTGTCAGAAAATTTATGGATAGGCTTAATTGTGCCTCTATAAGTGCAATTTCAGTAACTTGTATAATTATTATCTTTTGCAGTCTAAACCCTTAAAGAATTTGAATGGTCAAATCTGTCAAATATGTGGCGATACTGTTGGATTGACAGCAACTGGCGATGTCTTCATTGCTTGCCACGAGTGTGGCTACCCACTTTGTCATCCTTGTTTTGAATACGAGCGAAAAAACGGCCAATCATGTCTACAATGCAAGACTAAATACAAAAGTCACAAAGGTTAGCTTGTGATCACATGGTATTTTAGTTTTCGTCTGTTCCTATCATCAGAATTTGCCATGATCAAGATGAATATGGATTTCAGAAGGTCCTCAAGTGAAGGGAGACGATGATGATGAAGATGATCTGAGGAATGAGGTCAAGTATGGTCAAGGAAATAATTCTAAGACAGGATGGCAATGGGACGAAGATGCTGACCTCTCTTCATCTTCCGGACATGATTCTCAGTTACAAAATCCCCATCTCACAAATGGACAGCTGGTAATTTATTTATTGAACTGTTTTTGGACTCTCGAATTTACATTCTCAAGAAGTGTATGAAATTGAAATTTCTAGTTCGACAATTTTTTATTTAATTTTAAAATATGCTCAGCTGCCTTCAGTTTTGAGCAATGAAGTGAAAGGGAACAACTGTTAAAAGATGTTAAGATAAACTTTTCATTTGTTCTTAATCCGTGTTAACAAGTATTATCTGTGTTCCGTATATGGAATATATTGCATGAAATAGTATTCGGTGCTTTATCTTGCATTAATATACTAATTGTATCTTTTTATGTTCAGATGTCTGGTGAGATTCTAGGTGCTACTTCTGATACTCAATCTGTGCAAACTACATCAGGTCCTTTGGGTCAATCCGAAAATGTTCACTCACGACCCTATGTTGATCCAAAGCAACCAGGTACGGAGTTGGCTTGTTTCATGGTTAGAATGAATACTCATGTGTGAAAATATCATTTAATCATAGATATCGTACGAGCTTTAGACCTATCATCCATCAAAGTACCTAATTTGTTTTTCCTTTTCAATTCCTTTAAAATGCTAATATAAATAAAAACTTTCTATAGAAGCTTCGATTTTGTCTTTCTGCATAATGCCTATATTATGTTCATTAATTAAAATAAAATTATATAAGATCCCATTTCAATGTCTAAATTAGGAGCCGGTTTTGGTAAACTTTTGAACAAACACTTGTTTGAAAAGAAAAGTTGGAATGATCTTACAAGTAGCTACTTTCATGAGTTGAAATAAGCTTATGCACCTAGGAACCCTCTCATATAACCTCTCCATATGCACCTTTAAACATTGTAAGGGTTTTCGGTAAATTAGGAACCTAATTCGTGTTTTTTTATTAAACTGCAAAAGAGAAAGAAATTTATTGATCAAGATGCATAAGATATGCCTAGCAATACAAGGAATCCCTATGAAGCGACCACTAATTCGTGTTAGTTGAGAACCTTTCATAAGCTAGAAGTTAATCCAAATTGGGCTTATACTTTCTTGTTATTTCAGGGAATTTTAAACCCTTTTTATGACATAGAATTCCTTCAATGTGCCTTCCTATTGTGTAGTACTCACCTATGTAGTATTGACACTTTAGATTGAAGGTGTGTTTGATACCGACACATGTGGCTACACCAACACACGTTACATTCAATATTTCATTTTCTCAAATTATTACCGTTGTGGACGTGTGTTTGTGTCTTGGATGTATCAGTGCTTCATAGGTTTTCACAAAAATAAATAAAACGGTAATCTTGATTGACCTAGATATTTTACTGGGGTTTGAACTTTTAGTGACTTTGGCATAATGTAGGTCTTGAGAGTGATGAGGAGATCAGAAGAGTGCCAGAGATGGGAGGTGAATCTGCCGGAACCTCAGCCCCACGTAAAGGCGCCGGTTCTACTGCAGGTCCTGAACGTGCTCAGGGGGCTGGAGAGGGTCAAAAGAAGAGAGGAAGAAGCCCAGCCGACAAAGAAAGCAAACGACTAAAGAGGTATGTATGTAAACTTTGATACATAATCCATAAATTCTAACTCCTTTTTCCTGTGATCGATTCATAGTATTTTTTGTAATTTGTTTATCTCATTGTTGGGTGTAAAAATGGTAATAGGCTACTGAGGAACAGAGTTTCAGCTCAGCAAGCAAGGGAGAGGAAAAAGGCATACTTGAGTGACTTGGAAACAAGAGTCAATGACTTAGAGAAGAAGAATTCAGAGCTTAAAGAAAAACTTTCCACTTTGCAAAATGAGAATCAAATGCTGAGACAAGTATGTCAATTTTGCACATTCAATTACATCATTGTGTTATGCATGTTTTCTAAAGCATTGCCATCATGATGTTATTGTTTTTTACATAGGCTACATGACTTGGTTTGCTTAACATCATGATTAGCTCTTATTTATTGTTTACTCGAACTCGAGTTCTCTATAATATTGCTTTAGATAGGAATAGATCTGAATAATCATGGTATCTTATCTATGGTTTGTAATCATCAATATCAGTTTAGACAGAAATTTTCGTATACCGTTAATTAAGGAAATGAATCTGAAATTTCTCATATGTGCCGCATTGCCAAATTTTTAGATTCTATTTCATTTAATAGTATGTCATTGGTGTTTCTGCAGATATTGAAGAACACAACAGCAAGCAGAAGAGGGACCAACGGTGGTGCCAACAATGCTGAATGAACTCGAGGAAAATAATGACGATCAAAACATAAAGTAAATTAAAAACAAAGTTAATAAAACATTAGTTTTGATGATTCTTTCTAGGTGTGCATTTGGAATATATGATGAAGGATGAACGCAAGACCTGCTTTATCCTAAAATAGTATGTTTTGATATGTGAAGCACTGACACCGGCACAAGCCAGAGATTGACTCTGACACGTAGACACCAGTAATGCGAGAAAACATAAGTTATTTAATGCAACCATATGTATTAGTGTCAGACACCAGATACTCATTCAATCTGAAGTGTTGGTGCTACATAGGTTCAGATGTATGTACACTTTCTCCATTCAAATTTAGGTAGTATGGATGTGAGTGACTGTTGTCGGTTTTGGAATAATATCATTATGGTTACTTACCATTTGATGATGAGATGATGAACCATTTGTGAAGTATATTTTATTATACTAATGAATTTGATCGATTGTTCTTAACCTACTATAGCAAGTGGTTTAATTGTTTGATAATTGGTTAACTACATATAAATTTTGGTCAAAGATATGAAATTGTTGTTTTCTTTAAATTTGGATGGCTGTTTTGATTAGTGTATGGATATCATCAATATCTTTGGTAGAATCAGTTTCATCAATCACTTGGACTTTGTTTCAATTTCAAAACCATTCCAAAGATTATTTTAACATTCCAATCGAATGTACATCCTAACACGGGTATCTTACTAGTTTAGAATTTAGAAAGAAAATCACACAATCAACATTTAAAGAAAGTATAAGAACGACATTTACGACTTAATGACTATATTTCTCTTAGAGCAGTGTTATTCAGACAAAGCATTTTGACACTGTATGGTGACACCGAATACAAATGTTCGAGCTAGTTCTTTTCTTTCCAAGGAGGAAGAAAATAGTGATCTGATGAGAGAGATAACCCTATGTCAGATGTCTTCTATATGATGTCAGCTGTCAATTTGTGTCAAAAAATCATTTCCCTTCTTGAAAACACATTTGAATCACTATCCAAAGACTTGTTACAGCTGCATGTTGTGTATACCATTACTGTTCATTGTATTGTAATCAAAATCAACAACAGCAGCATGAGATCCTGTTGAAAATTTCCAAAGCTAACATACATAAATTCATTTAGTTCAGAGGGAGTATTCTTCACTTGTGTAGTTCTTAAAACTTTGTATTATATTCCATTATTCAGATCGATATGTATTTTGTTCTTGGTATGTGTTTTAAAAATCGGACTGACTGGTTTGACTATACCTAGTGAGATGAGTGAGAGCAGTTAACATGGCGGAGAAGGGCGGAAGGGTTTGTGAGTCTCCAGCGCGTCAACTACTCTCAATGTTCACTTCTCAGTACTTAGTGTGTGTGAGTGTCGCGACTCTTTAGGACAAAAACTGCTCTCAATGTTCTTCACTTCTCAGTATATAGTGTGTATGAATGTTGCAGAGTTTTCTTAAATAAAGTTGCACATAGCACTATACAACATTCACCTTTTGAGATTGTGTATAGTTTTAACCCTTTAACACCTCTTCATTTATTACCATTGTCTAACACATCTCTTTTGAAGCATAACAATGGCCAAACTAAGACTGAATTTGATAAAAAATTGCATGAGCAAGTAAAGTTGAAAATTTAAAAGAAAAATTAAAGTTATGAAAAAAGTGTCAACAAAGGGCAGCAAAATATGGTTGTTTTTAAACCAGTGGATTGGGTTTGAGTACATATGAGAAAGGAAATGTTAAATTTTTATAAGATAAGTTCAATGTTTGAACATGAATAAGATGAAATAATTCGAGTGAAACTTCTTCAGACAAGTTATTAGCTGAAAGATCAATCGTTCGCCTATTTGAATTGACATTATATACATATTCTTGACCTTTTGTGAACAGATTGATTGTCGCAGAAGTCCATGAGTCATCTTTATTCGTAATCATTTGATTCATGCTGTAGATAGGATGAGGAATAGATCCAGAAAGTTTATTGTGGACAAGTGAAACAGAGAAAAGAGATTGAATTGTTGAGGTGAAAGGTTGCCTTCAAACTGGTTAGCTCTCAATATCATGCCATCTTGTTCAGTATAGTTCCTGAAAATTCATTTTTTTCCTTAGGTTTATGACTTCTGTGATCTTTGACAATAGAAAATTACCACATAGCCTATTACTCCACACATTAATATATTCCAACCGAAACTACAGGTAGTCCCGAGGGCACGACATCCTGCTATAATAGTTAGCAGTACTGAACAAGCGAGTCATCGGTCGGGGGGAAAGAAAACGTTGTTCCAAGTTTTGCTAACTAAGTGGAATTGATCCTGAGAAGGAGTTCTGAGACTAATTTGAGAATGATCGGAGAAATGGCCTTTTCTTTCATTAGTTTACTGCTTCGTGCAAACATGAAAACTTCTTAAGCATATTATCTAGAAAATCTATTAACCTACTAATTTCATGTTTCAAAATTATAAGTTTTTTGAGCTTTGGGGCTTTCCCTAACCCCGACGAACTTCTGAAACCCAACTCACCTAATTTTTTGTAGGAATCGTAAAAGACAACTCATGAAAAGTAATAATAGACCTATAACCAATTAGAAACACAATATTCACAACTAATCCATATACAAATATATAACCCTACACTTTGCTGCAAGAGGGGTGTTTTAGTATTTTACTTATAGAACATGGACTCTTAGCCTAATGGCTTGAAGAAGAATTTGGTGACCACAAAAAAGTCTCAAAAAAAGGTATTAGATTCAACAACTTCTAATATACATGACAATGAAAGAAACAATTCATTATTAAAACTAAAAGTAGCAAATATGTTCTTCTTCAGAAGAGTGCAAAGGGGAATATAAATAATAATACATTATGTATTTTACAGATATCTTGAAAGAGCAGAAAAGGTAGTGTAATTACAAGAATGACCATGTAACTCAAATCCTTGAAGGGATAAGAGGAATACTGTTCTGTAAGTATGCACTGGCAGCAGCAACTCCACTTCCAAGCTTCACTGGATAACCAACATCTTTGAGTATCATCTCCACACCAGCAAGACATCCCAAGAGTTGCAACTGAAAAATAATTAAAGAATTAACAATTTCAATGGTCGAACGCTTTTGTAATAATTTGATATTACATAACCGAATATAAATTATCCTAGCATACTTGAAAATATGAAGCACAAACACAGATACCAGATACAATACTGACATGTAGACACCGGTAATGATTTAAGAAAATAAAAATAATTGAATGTAACCACACATGTCAGTGCTATGTTGAGCATTAGACGCCAAAACAATGTGTTTTGTTGCACTATTATATTATCCATGAATATGCTAATCAGCTATGAAACATCTACACAAACACCAAACACGATGCTGACACTGACACGTAAACTCTAGGAAATCAACATTACCTCATTCAAGTTGCCAAGATGACCAATTCTGAAAACCTTTCCAGCAACTTTGTTTAGTCCCAAACCTAAGCTCAAATTGTATCTCTTCCACGCCCTTCTAACGATTTCAGCACCGTCAATGTAAGGAGGAACAACAACAGCAGTGACAGTGTCACTGAACCACTCTTCCTCTTGAGTGCAGTTCTTCAAACCCCATGCCTCCACAGCAAGTCTGTATTTATCATATTGTCAATCGCATATCGTAGAAAACTAGCACGTTCTTGTTGAAGTGTTTGACAATAACTTAAAATAAGAAAGTTATACATTACCTGGTTGCTTTACCTAAACGAGCGTGTCTCTCGATAATATTTTCAAGTCCTTCCTCGAAAATGAGATCAAGAGCTGCTCTAAGACCATAGAGAAGCTGAATGGAAGGAGTGTAAGGCCAATAGGTTCCCATTTTGTAGAATTTCAGGTAGTCACTCCAATCAAAGAAAACTCTAAGTGATTTAGCAGATTTTGAAGCTTCAATAGCTTTAGGACTTGCAACCACAAATCCTATCCCAGTAGGAAGGGAAAGGGCTTTCTGAGAACCAGTTATGGCCACATCAACTCCCCATTCGTCCATACGGAAATCGAGAGCACAGATTGACGACACTCCATCGACAAGGAGGAGGGCTGGATGCTGGTATGCATCTGAGTGTCCAAACTACAATGTGAGTACCATTTCATAAAGACAATATAAGTGAACAAAAAACACGAACAACGAAAATCCAAAGGTCGACTGCAAAATTATTTTATACATAAAAAACGCGCCAAGAAAATACATTTTTTTCATCGACGAATAACAAATTTTGTGGATATGCAAGTTTATAGAGAACAATGGATTAAGTTCTGCAGGATCCATGAGTGAAAGAATTTTTCATGCTTACCGAGAATTTTTCTAACTTTGGCCAAGTTATTGGTGACGCCGGTTGCTGTCTCATTGTGAACAATGCAAATAGCCTTTATAGTGTGTGCAGAATCTGAAGCAAGTTTTGATTCCAGAACATCGAGATCAGCACCACGGCCCCATTCACTTTCCACAACATCGACATTAAATTTAAGGCGTTGCTGCTGATCAATCCAAAGCAAACTGAATTGGCCAATCACGAAAGATACAATACGATCTCCAGGAGACAATGTGTTTGTCAGTGCACTCTCCCAAGCACCAGTACCTGAACCGAATGCAAAAGCATGATTTAGCATATAGTTAGATGCATCTAAGTCATGAATGTAAATAAGGTAACTATTCTATTCAAGTGAGCATCATTTTGATGATTAAGTGCTTATGTATAAGCTATTTCTCTAACAAAAGATAAAATACAGTGAAACTACTTTCATAAGCTATCATGGAGAGCTTATGATAATAAGTTGAAAACAGCTTATGGACATGTCATAAGGTTTTTTCATATAAGCTCTTGCGAACAGTCTCACAAGTGCTTATGTCAATAGATGAGCTCAAATAAGTCAATCCAAATAGGTCTATATGATTGGATAAACAACTTAAATAAGCGCTTATAGCATAATTGTTTATCATATAAGTTCGTATGTATAAGTTATTTCTGTAACAAAAGATAAAATAAAGTTAAACTGTTTTCATAAGCTATCGTGGTGGACAGATTATGAAAATAAATTGAAAACAACCTATGGATATGTCATAAGTTGTTTTCATAAGCTCTCCTAACTGTCTCACGAGTATTTATGTCAGTAGATAAGCTCAAATAAGTCATAAGTCACTATACTCAAACATAAGTTGTTCATGTATATTCCAATACCAGTAGTAGGGATAAGAAATGGTGTTCCAGTAGTAGTCTTGAAAATTTTCTTGACATCCTCAAGTAGAGTTTTTGTCAGAGCTGGAATTGCAGGAGAACGATAGTCCTCGTTGTTTCGGCTCATAGCACGGATGACCTGGTCAGGTATGTTAACCGGCCCGGGAACAAAGAGATGGTTTCTTCCTGGTGCATTAAAATAGTCCATCTTTCCTTGCTTGAAATTTCAACCTTTTGATTTCAAGCAATTTTTAGCTTTTTCCCACCAAAGAATCACCTACATAATGAAATTGAAATTTAAACTCAGGCATAACATGAAAAGTCTAGTTTAAATGCTATTAAATCTAAGTGTTAACAAGTGATTAAAAAGGGTTTAAAGTGGAAACTGTAGAGTTTAATAACAACTTGTGATTTTGTCATTGAACAGTAACTTTACTGATTGCCTTGTCAACAAGTTAAAGTAATATTAACTGTTTTGTAAATAATCACTTATTTTACTTATTTACAAAACAGTTAATATTACTTATTTTACTCTATAAATGGATATAATCACTTTGAAGAAGTTAAATCCTTTGTGAGAAATACTAAAATTGGAACAAATGCTGAATTCACTACTTTGCCTAACATAAAGAAAAACAGAAGAAAAAAAGTAGTAACAAAGCTTAAACAGCATATTAGAGCATTTATATTAAGTGTTTTGATTCATTAGTGAAAGTTATAAAAAGTAATTTTTGCTCCATAAGAATGATTTCAAGATATTGGCAGAGAGAATAAGATCAAGATTAAAAACATGCAAAAAGACCTATTTCATGCATACTAACCATCTCTACTTTATAGGAAAAGCAATAATATCATAAAGCATGAGTAGAATATCATTCATAAAAAAGAAAATTAAACAAAAATTATAACTTTGTTGGCACACCAGATATCAATAAGAAACTACAGCATATATACAAAAATATATACATAGAAGAATAAAATTGAAAGAACCAAACTTGGACTCTAGAAATATAATACAAAGGAAAAATATTGCATGTATGATAATAATATAATATAATTGTACCAAAAAAAAAATATGAAGCATAAAATGAGAGAAAGTGAGTGTACCTAAGAGAATTTCAGTGAAATATGGCAGAAGGAAGAGCTGTGCTGCCACTGAGCTCTGCTCTTAGAAGAACTTTATTATATAAAAACTTATAAATAAATGTAAATATTGATATGTGCTAAGGTGGGGCCAAGTGTTGTCCAAGTAGTAGATAGATAAGAGGGAGAAGTTGAGAGCACCTTGAGGCTGAGAATTTATGAAGAGGGAATACCTCAGTTCTAGCTTGGATTTGATCTAAATTTCCACATCATATCATATTTTTTGAGCTGTGCATCTCTAATATCCATTATTCTAATTTTATTTAAACAATTATTAGTAATTTGGGTATTTTTTATCTGGAATCATCCTTATACATCTTTTTTCCTCTGTTTTAATCTAAGTAAGCGGTTTGCATATAGATTGGGGTATTGTTGTTTTATATTGTGATTTCATCGTCTCAAACGTTGTTTGATTTCCCGTCACCGTGTGGTGTTCGTTTGATTTTCCGTCCGTTTTGGTGTAGCGTTTCGTTTGTTTTTCGGTCTTGTTGGGGTGTTTGTTTGGTTTAGACCGACTGATCTCAACTTTGATCAACTATTAATTCAACCAATGAGAATATCGTCAACGATCCAAAAATATATGTCTTTCGGTTATTTTTATTTTGTCACATTATTTGTAGGTTTGAGTATGTTGCGATGTTGAATTTATGCTTATATTTGATGTGCTCTATCAATTTGAATGAATGAATATCTTGTTTTAGTAAAAAAAAAAGAAAGTAATTGTTCGTTAGCATTATATTATTGGCAGTGAGATGTCCCACACACAAGTACATAGTAGAATTGGTCCTTTCGAATTAGTCGGTCCTCTCTATAACTTATTGATATTTTAACTTACTCACTTATAAAAAAGAAATGGATGTTGTGAGATTGTACACATATTCATCTTTTCTTGTTTTTATAGATTTAGAATTAGGATTGTATCGTCCACAAATCCTAACTCAACTAGCAGAAATGTCGAAATTGCTAGTGTAGGGGATTCGAACTCCGGTCCCTCCACTTTGTGTGTGTGGATTTTCAATGATTTACTATTTTATCTGACTATCCAAAAAAAAAAGTATTGTATCAATGTGTTCCATCAAATAGATTTAATTAGTATCGTTTATTTTTATTCAAAAATAAATGAATAAAACTTCTAAAATATAGTTCAATGAACTTAGTTCAATTGGTAGACATTTGCATTATTATGCAGGGGGTCGGGGTTCGAACTCCGGTCATTCCACTTATTCACCTTAAGAGTGGAATTTCAAGCCATTATGCTATTTGATAAAAAAAACTTCTAAAATGTATTGTTTTGTTATTAATGAAAAATCATGATTTGTCAATGTTATGCCACTAATTTAAGATTACCCATACAAAAGTGATATTTTGTGACAAAATAGTGAATTTTTATTAGACTTGGGTGTGAAACTATCCTTTACATTTATAATATATGAAAAGGTGAATAATGGAAGGATGTTTTACAGCCATAACAAAAATTTAAGGAACATTTTCTCAAAATAAATAAATAAATAAATTAAGGAACATTGAAGTTTGAGGCTGAGAAAGCAATATGAGAGATAAAGAGATAATATAATGTCAACCACACCTCACTTTGTGGGATATGAGGCTAAATACCAATCTCTTTTATTTGTAATCCTTTTCAAAATGTTTGGCCATATGCTCCTATTTTGTAGTTTTGCTTGCGTGTGTTCTTTGTTAGCAATAACAGCTATGACTGTTTCTGATGTATTCATCTTTTGTTTCTTTCCTCCCATTCTCATATCCTTAGTTCAACATGATAACATGTAGGTGATTGGCATCAATACACGTGTGTGTGGATGTAAATATATTGATATATTTTATTATATTATATTATAATATAAGTACAAAGTTTAATAGTTGTTTAATTAGCACGGATTAATCTTTTTTGAGAAATTTATTTCTCTCGACTAAACTTTTTTCATAATATTAAGTTACCTCCTTCAATAGGGTTTTATGTGTCTTTTGATATAAAAATAAATAATCGGTTGTTTTAATTTACAAAAATTAGCAAAAGACAACACTGAAGTGTCCATTTGTTTGCATTATTATTGTGCTTAATTGTACATTTATTTTATTGCCTAATTTTATTTTATTTTTGTGATATACAAGCACAATCAATGGTTGAGTAGTGAAAGTCGGTAGAAATTGTTTACTCGGTTCGTTCTAATCGGATGTTGGGATAGGAGATGTGTCTTTGAAACATCGCTTCCCTAGACTTTTATGGTTGCAAATCAGAAAGACTTGAGCGTGCAAAATCTAGGACGAAGAGAAGAGTATAGTTGGATGTAGATGTTAACTTGGAGACTACCTCTAGAGGGGTAACTATTTCTCTCGATGTTGGTCTTGGATGGCGATTTTTCTGGCTCAGCATATGTGACTTTGTTAGCTAGGTCACCTCGAGTAGGTTCAGTTTTGACCTCTAAACTTTGTTGCAAATTTAGAAGGATATGGGACTCTAAATTTTTTGCTCTCTCCAGACAACTTCTTTTGGATATATCACTCAATCATCAAAACCTTTTTTACTATTAGATTATTGAGATCGAGGAGGGATAAGTTTGTGTGTTTTGTAGCCTTCACATAAGTCAAGGCGCCATTTATTTGTAATAAGTGAGTTCTTCCTTCGGGTGGGGGATAAGTTTTTCCATTGGGTTGGATGAGAGTTGTCTATCTCTTCACACTTGATCGATTTATTCTCAGTCTTTTGTTCTTTTGAAGTGGACTCTTGGCTTAAATATCGTTGATTTTGGTTTAGAATGATATGTTGTGATTGATCTGAAAATCGTGTAATAATGTTATTTTCTCTAGTAAAGTGTGAATGTTAAGCAACTGGTGGAACATATTAACTCCTCTCCTTCAATGTTATTTTTGGGTAAGTCGTCGAATAACTCTTGTTCTTTCTACAGGTGGTTAATGGAGCCCTCTGTTTGGTTTTCGAGTTAAAATTTTGTCGGTGCTAATGTGAGACAATGTTTTAAAATTTTACCCATTTTTTTGGGTTTTGGTTAATTAGTACATTATTTTGTCTTCTTTTATTGTATCATTGTTGATGATCTTATGTCATTGTATCTTTGCTTTAGTTTTAGGCTTGTAATTGGTTGAGTACTACTCATCTTTTTTAATATATATTCAATTTACCATTAAAAAGTGGAAAATATGATTCAATAAAGAGATTTATTAATTTATTTAACGGTAAAACAAATTGTGCATAAAACAATATGTATCTCATTTTTACAAAAGTGGGGTGCATAAAATGATACCCATTAAATAGCCCCAATTTTGATTTCGCCTGAACTTGAACCAATGACTTGTTCAACGATATCTTCATATCCATTCCATCTTGCCTCATCGTCACTCATTGTTTAACTTCAATTTCTTCATGTCAAAACCCATCGTAGTCGCACCACTCTAAGTCTAAACAAAGATACCATGCTTATTTTGTGATTGCAACACCATCTAACTCACCCTCCTCACATGTGACGACTACTCAGGAATAACAACTTCAAAATTCATACACTATATAATGAGTAATTATATCTAATTTAATTTAAATTTAAATATTAATACATTTGATGGTTGACGGTGTTGCCTCACCAGATGCAGGGTCGTCCCAATATATTTGGAGGCTCAGGCAAATCGGATAGAGAGACCTTTTAAAGGTAAAATAAATTTAGTAAAATTAATATGTTTTTTATTAAAAAAATACAATTTTTAAAGTGAGTATCTATTTTTGAAAAAAAAAAATGAAAACAACATCAACAATATAAAAATAGTCATATTCTAATCAATAACAACAAAATGATAGTGTTTTTAATATGGCAAAAAAAAAAACTTACTGTGTTTTTAATAAAAATTGCTACTTAATTTTATAAACTAATTATTTATTTTCAAAAAAATAACAAAATGTAGTTTTTTTATAAAAAAAAAGGTAGTAAAATTATTTATAAGTTATAGAGTAATTCTATTTATAAAAAAACTCATTATTATTTTGTAAAAAACAATTTTTGAAATAATTTATGTAGTATTTAATTTGAACTATTAAATTAAAATTATAAATTGATCTCTTAAAATAAAATTAAAAAAATAAAAAATGATCACAGGCTGAGATTTGAACTCATCACCTCGTAAAACTGAAACCTTAGTAGCACACATGCCCAGGCCAATAGACCAATCAACATTTCATGAAAATTGTTTTTAGAATGACAATTTGACTCATACCCAGTAGATACCTGCAAAAAAAATACTTACAATAGGTAGGGTAAAAACCGATATTTTGGATACGGAAATAGGTATGGGTAATTACCCAAAAAATATAGCGGGTACGGGTACCTTAGTACCCCACCCCGCCCCATACCCACATATATAGTATATATTCATTTGTTTTAATTATATAATAATATATTTACATCAATTTTTAAAAAATACAACATGATTATACTATTACACATTTTTAATAAAAATGTTTATTTATAACATAATGCAAATATGTTAACAAAGAAATGAAATTTAACATGCTATTACTAATAATTTTGTGTATAAATTTCACGAGTCAACATTAAAATCTTTGATTTTTTTTAAATTATATTAAAATGATATGATTTTTTTTATAATCTCAAAAAATGATATGATATTTTATAATTGATCAATTTAATTTCAACAAAAATGTGAGTAATGGATACGGTATGGGTACTTACATACCCATAAGGTATGAGGACGGGGACAAAGATTGTCACCCACACGGGTATGAGGATGAGTACGAGTATTTTTTTTCAAAATACGGGTATGGGGACTATAGTATCCTACCCATTGTCATCCATAATTTTAAATGATGGCCTAGAAGAAAAAAAATTGACGCCCCAATTTTTTGGAGTTATGAAATTAACTAAAGAAAATATTAAAAAAATTAATATGTTATTAAAGAACATATTAAAAAAATTAATATGTTATTAGTTTTAAATATTAATTCAAGCTTTTCAGAATCGAGTTTTTACATCAACTCATAATTTAGTTTAGGTATTATAAATATTAATTAAAGAAAATATTAAAAAAAAATTAATATGTTATTAATTTTAAATTTAAAAACTTTTTTTTTTTGACAGAAATTTAAAAACTAATTTTAAATATTAGATTATTCACACTCAATTGATTTTCTCTCATTCTCGTAAATTAATTTTGCCTATAGTCATGCATTTCAATATTAAACATTGTTGGAGTTGGTTGAAAATATACATGCTGAAAAGTCTTGATTTTCTCAACAAATAGCACCAACAAGTATATACTCAATATATTTTGTAAGGAATAACATCTCTTTCATTTTTTTTTCATATATTAATTATGATTCTTTATTGTAACAAAAAAAAAATGATTCTTTAATTATATCATGCATGTCATGTGAGAATGACTATTATATATATGATTGAAATATAAAGTGATTATATTTTTATGAAACTCCTATTACATTTATGTATCTAATATTTATTAAATAACTTATTATATTGGAATTGCATAAAATTTTGTAATAAGCTATTATTTTATCAAAATATAATTCCTTACATGTTTCGTCTGTCACATGCATGTTTTCGTCTATTATTTTGTATTTTTATCCCTTTCTTATTTTGGCACACATGCTTAAACACAAGAGATGTTGTTGGGAATGCACGAGTACTAATAAGCGAAAATTCACTTTTAGAATAATTGATGTATTGATCGATAATATAGACTAGGGTCCGTTTGGATTGACTTATTTTTGAGCTTATGCGAAACAACTTATGATAATAAATAAGCTTTTATGTATTATTATAAATTTTTCAAGCTAATTTACGATAAAATAACTTATAAAAATACAATTTTATCAGTGAAAATTTATGAATCATTCATGTAGGTGAACACGTGCGAATTAAATGATTTTACTTTAGGTGAAAACATGCAATTTTAGATGATTTTACCAATTTTACAGAGTCAACTAGTGTAAATACGTTTTTGAATTGCGATTTCACTCAAAATCAAGGTTGTCAGAACCGGACCGGTCATCGAACCGGTGAGCTTACCGGTTCAAGGTTCAATGGTCGGATCGGGGTCGGACCGGGGTCGGACCGTTTTTAATTAAATATATATTTTTTATAATATATAAAATATATTAAACAAAAAAAATGCATAATATTCCAATTTTTTTTGGTAAGGATAATATTCTAATTTAGGTGAGCTAATTTTGCTTCTTCAAAAAAAATTATATAATAATCAAAGTTTTATATTACTAAATAAAATAGCAATATTTTAGCTAACATTAATTACAAATATTTTAAATATCTCACACTATTTTATTTTTTTTGACGAAATCTCACACTATTATTATCAATCAATAGAATATCATTTGTAATAATTACAATATCATTTGTTATTATTTTGTAATTATATGTGATTACTTTGTTGCCAAACTAAGAACATATATGTTGTCAATTACTTTGTAAATATTCATATCATGATAAATGGAAAAGTCATAGCCTTGTAATATCTTAATTAAAATCATATTTTTCTTTCCTTTTTCCGGTTTGTTTCTAATTTTGGCTTTTTTGATGTTTTTATTTTTTAAAAAATATTGAAAACGAAAAAAAAAATTAAAAAATCTAGACCTCCAAACCGGTCGGACCGGCCGGGTCACCGGTTTTTTCCGATTTTATCCCGGTTTGATCCCGGTTCCCTCGCAGAACGGTTTTGCGCACCAACCGGACCGGATGCAAGTCCGGTTCCCGGTTCGACCGGTCCGGTCCGGTTTTGACAACCTTGCTCAAAATTAGTTTAGCTAACACACAAGTATCCCTAAAAACATAGAATCAATGGACTTTATATTGTAAAATTTGAATTTTCTGAAGGTTACTTTGTCCCCGTGGAAGAAGGAAGAGTCGTGGTTAATCAAGATAGATGAAGTGATCTCCAAAGTAAACAAGTGATGAAGAACAATTGATTAGTAAAATATTAATAATTGTATCTAAATGTTAAATAAAATAGTAATATATCTAGCGGCTGGAAATCGACGGCTCATAACGAGTAAACATGCTGGAAATAGAAATTTTGTAAGAATTTAAAAATTAATACTATTAATTAGCAGTTATTTACATCAAAGAGTTACGTAAAATATTATCTTTTTGCGGTGTTCGTTTAGTTCATATAAATTTTGTCAACAATGCAAATTTAGAAATAGTGGGATCATTTTAATTTTATCACTTTATATGCACACATATGTCATTTTATGTTATTAATTGGATGTTGTGTGAGATTATTGGCAGATTCATCCTTTTGTTTTTAGCTCTGTAAAATTTAATATACTTTATCAATTTAAACAAATATATTTTTTTCAAAAAAAAAAGCAAACTGGGATTTTAATTAATTAGCATTTTTATTTAATTAAAAAATCCCCTTTGAGGATAGGGTACCATGAAGCACGGACACTTTCAGATTAGGCGTGTCCGTGTCTGATATCGACACAATACCGACACTTATAATGACATTGAATTATGTCATTTTCTCAAATTATTATCAGTGTTGACGTATCAGTATCCGTATTGTGTCCAATATCTGTATTGTTGTATGTGCTTCATAGATAGGGTGTAAATAAATATTGTTTATGTACCAAAAGAATTTTTTTTTTTACACAATGAACCTAGTTTATTTATTTTCTCAAAATGAAATCATTCGGAGTGCGTAATTCTTGCATTCCCTCATTAATACAAAAACTTCTCAATAAATTTGACTGAGAACTAGGAATGAATAAAAAAAATAGAAAATGAAAAGAAAATGAGATTGAGAAAAAATGATCCATAGTTGATTTGAAATTTTCTCAATAAAATTGCTGTCATGGTTCTAATACCATTACCATATTAATAATAAGAATCATAATATCAGAGTAAAAGAAAAAAAAATCTTAAAAAAGTGTCAAAATATAAATAAGTGTACTAACCGTGGTTAAAAACCTGTACTAACTAAGTAGTCCCTCCGTTTTTTTTTAATTGTATTTTATTATCCTATTTAGCGTTTCTATTTAATTGTCCTTTTTGTATTTTATGGGTATGATTTGTGAATTATACCCTTTGTCAATTGCTCTTATCTTTTTCCATAAAACTAATTAATGCTATATATTTGGAAAACTAAATCTTTTTTTAAATTTTTTTTTGTTGGTACATAGCATATTAAATTTTGTTTTTTTTTTGTATATAATATATTAAATTTATTGGAAAGAGAAAGTGTGGGCAAAAAAATAGGAATTTATTGGGGGATTAAAACGAGAGTATAATAGAAAGATAACGTGCAAAAATATACTTCCTTTATTTGGTGTCATCATTCTAAAAAGACAATTTAAAAGAAACAGAGGGAGTAATGAGTAACTCTATATTTCAACATTTACTTCTAAATTTTTCACTCGAACCATCGAAACAATCTGATGGGTCCATTTGACATCAAAATCGTGTGACCGGTAACCATTGCTATTTCATATTAACAAGTTAATTAGGAACCACTTGGGAACACTTTGCCTAAGCCTTGTAATTGGTAATAGAAATTTCAATTTTTCATTCCCAATTTAACATTTAATTATACATGACATGTGTGCCTAAAACATGCAAGCCTTTTTGCTCCCACTATAAAATTGGGTGCTCATAAAATGAAAGTGTCACACAAAAAAAAAAAATCAAAATTCATGACAAACTATTTGGAAAAATTAATACACAAAACTATGTATATATAGTATATATAGACTCCATTTGAATCGATACTACCCGACTCAATTGATTAATCTCTGCAGTTAAGCTTAGAGAAAACCCGATTTACACACACAAAAGAACATTACATTTGAATTTTTATTTTTACTTTGCTTGTGTAAGCATTTCAACCACTTCCCTCATGGTTGGTCTCTCCACACTATGTTCATGAACACATAACATGGCAACAAAAAACACTTGCTTTGCTTCATCTAAAGGAATTTGAGGTAGCCTCTCATCAAGGATCTTAATCACCATATCTTTGTTCCAATTGGTTTTCATTTTTGTCCATTGAACAATGTCTAATCCTTCTTCCTCAAAATCTCCAACTGGCCTTTTTCCTGTTATGAGCTCTAGTAGAACCACTCCAAAACTATATACATCACTTTTCTCATCAACTTTCAATGTGTATGCATATTCTGCAAACATAAATTAATTACAATTAGCTTTTAAAAATTAAGCTACTTGATATTGCAAACACAAGAAAAAGAGTACACATGATAAAGTACATAAAAAGAAGAAAAAAAAAAGTGTATTAAAGGGATTTGAGTTACATATATTAAATGTGACACATTTAATTAATTTTAGTTGTCCAATCTCAAATTAATGGTGTAGATTATTTAATAAATGTGTAATGTGATTTGACTAATCTCAAATCAATTACAGCGATAATCTGGTCCGTCTAAATGCGTGTATTTGTTAATGTAGAGAATTCAAATCCGTATTAAAGACTTGACCAATAATATTATATTTTATAGATGAACATAAGGAAAAAAGCTTTAACCATGTTATTGAACTCAAGTGGTTAATTAGCTTCACCAAATGATAGATTTCGGGAGAACCCAGGTTTTTCTTGGTCAGACTTTACTTACCTTGCGGCCGAACTCTGGACTACTAGGGACCCCTTCCCCGAGAATTAGAGGGTTAAAAAAAAAACTTCATTTCAATATTCCTATAAATTCTTAGTTGTTTTTTCTTCTTTTGGGGTTTTGAGAAAGTGAATCTTATAGATCCTAATACAAAACTTTAATGAAAAAATATGCATTTTTTAGTTAAGGATATGATAAGGGGTGATGGTCAAAAAAGGATGGGTGTGTGTGTGATTTGATCTTGCATTGTAGTTTCAATTCAACTTTGAAGGCATGCAAACAAAAGCACAATATTCAGTTAGCGTGAGGAAAAAGCAAATGGAATTTCTTTTCTGTTAGTTAGTGGAGTCATTGTTTGCTCAGTTTAGGAATCCATCTACTTGGTGCCTGACAAGCTGGTCCCACAAAAAAAATGGTGAATGTGAGAAAAGTTTATTTTTTAACTTAAAAATACATGTAAAGTACTCCTATATACTTGTATACTATTTATCCAATGGTATAGTACCTTTTTTTGTTATGAATATTTGATTTTAACTGTTGAATTTGAAAAGTAAAAGACCCTGAATTCATCTTGCTTTTTATAGCATGTTAGTATTTTACTCTTCTCAATTGTCAAATCAGTAATCTCTAATTTTATGTTTTTTCTAGGGGAGCTATAGATATTGATGTTTCATGAACTTCAAGTTAATGATGCTGTTGCTGACCAAATTAGATTAAGGCAGAAGATTTAAATATACTTGAAGCATTAAAGTACTAAGCATCAAGGTTTAATAAAAAATGCGGTTACACTGCGACCCTTGATATTGTGACAAAATGCAAACAAATGTGGTCGATGCAGCCGCAATTGCAATTGTGATACTCTGCAATTGTGACTGCAGACCACAATTGCAGCTTCCGCAATTGCAGTTAAAGTTTCATTAGACACAAATAATCGAGATTCTACGCAACATCGATAAAAAAGTTCTAAGCTTATTTCAAACTAACAAAATGAGATACATATTTGAGATAAAATTTAGAAGTATGTACCTGGAGCAATATATCCATAAGAACCGGCAATAGAAGACATGCATTCAGAATTTCCATTATCTTGCATAAACTTAGCAAGTCCAAAATCAGCAACATGAGCCTCAAATTCAGAGTTCAACAAAATATTATTTGACTTAACATCTCTATGAATAATCAAAGGTGAACAATCATGATGCAAATAACTTAATCCTTTAGCAGCTTCAACAGCAATTTTCAACCTAACATCCCATTTCAAAAACTCACCTCTTTTTCCATGCAAAACTTCACCAAGACTGCCATTTTCCATATAATCATAAACAAGCAAATTTGTTTCTTTGTTTGAACAAAATGCAACCAACCTAACAATATATCTATGTCTTATTCTACCTAATGTCTTAATCTCAGCTGAAAAACCATTATCTTGATGAGAAGATGAACCATTGTTTATTCCTAACAATTTCTTCACCGCGATTTCATCTCCATTTGGCATTGTTCCTTTGTACACAACACCAGCTCCACCTTTTCCTATCACATTACTTTCCTTTATACAACCTATGATTTCTTCGCTTCCGTATTCCATTTTTTGAAATGCTGTTAACTTCCACGAATTCGAGTGACTCCTCCTCCTTGATTTTCTACTTTTGATGATAGCAAATATAGCAAAAACCAATGAACATAACAATAACGCCAACGCGAAAACAAGCTTAAACTTTCCACGAAAACCATTTCTTGAACTGTTTTTTTGTTGCGATTCCAATACATTCGTCGATGAAATTTTGCATGGATTGGACTCATATCCACATAGTTGAGAATTACCTTCAAAACAAGTTGACTTAAAAGTTGAGAATTGTCCTCCTTCTGGTATCGAACCGGAGAAGTTATTATGAGAGAAATCAGCTGAAGTTAAGCCTTTTAAGGCACCTAACTCCTTAGGAAGATTTTGGCTTAAGTGATTCCATGAGACATTAAGATGGTTTAGTATATGAATTTGAGCAAGTTGAATTGGAATAGGACCTGATAATTTGTTTTGGCTCAAATCTAAATAAGTTAGTAAGGTACATTTACCTATCTCAATAGGTATAGTACCTGAAAATTTGTTTCTACTTATATCTAACTTAAGCACTTTTTTGAGTTTTCCTATATCTGATGGAATTTCACCTGAGAATCTGTTTCCACTAAGCTGAAGAATTTGCAAATTTGGAAAATTTCCAATTGAAGTTGGTAAAGAACCTGATAATCTATTGTTTGATAGATTACATTGTTCTAATTTGGATTTTGTTGTGTTTTTGGCTTTTTGCTTTGGAATCACACCATTGAGATAATTGTTTTGTAGTTCCAATAGAGATAAATTTGGTAAATAAAGAAAACCATGTGGAATTGAACCAGTGAAGTAGTTTTGACCAATTCTAACTCTTTGAAGTGTGTAGCATTGACCAAGATCATTAGGCAAAGAACCAAACAAAAAGTTGTTAAGCAAGATCAAGATTTTTAATCTTTTTCCAAGGCAAAGTGATTTTGGCAATATTCCGGTGAGTTTATTTGTCGACAAATCAAGTTCGGTTAATCTTCTATTCTGACCTAGCTTTGAAGGAATAACTCCAGTGAAGTTATTCCTCCAAAGCTTAAGTACTTCCAATTTAGGAAGCTCGGAAATAAACTCAGGTATTTCGCCGTGAAATTTGTTGATAAAAAGGTTCAAAAGAGAAAGTTGTTGAAGGTTCGAGAATTCATTCGGGATTCCACCTGTTAGGTTATTGAGTGATAAATCAAGAGCGGTTAATCTACTCAAGTTACCTAACTCGGGTGGAATCGAACCAATTAATTGATTTTTTTGCAAGAAAAGTGTATCTAACTTGTAAAGTTTACCTAACTCATTTGGAATTGAACCTTTCAAGAAACAACTTGCTAAATCTAAATGAACCAAATTAATCAACTTACCAAACTCATTTGGAATTCCACCATCAAATTGATTGAAATAACCTAAATAAAGATATTCCAAACTAGTCAAATTTCCAAGCTCACTAGGTATCTCACCACTCAAATCATTTCCAGCAAGTGACAAAAAATTAAGCTCTTTCATTTCACCATAACTTGTAGGAATTTTTCCATTAAAATAATTCCCTCCAAAATTCAAATGCTTAAGCTTAAACATTTGAGTAACATTCTTTGGAAGTGAACCATTGAAACCATTGTTGTAAATATCCAACACTTCAAGCTCTTTCAAATTGTTGAATTCCCAACTCAAGTTTCCACTAAACATATTATTTGATATGTTAAGGTATTTCAAACTTTGTAGCTTATGAATTTCAGTTGGAAACTCACCATAGAAGCTTTGTGACATGAGATGAAAATGAACCTGAAATGTTTAACTTTGAAATGTCAAATGAAACTATAGACATGTTTTTTTGGTCACATTGAATTCCATACCAAGTGCAAAGTGACATGTAGTTAGAAATGTTCCAACTATTCAAACAAGAGTTTGAAGCTTTGTCAAATACAAAACCATGTTTCATAGAAACTAAGATTGAGGCTTGGTTTTTCAAAGAAAGTTGAAGTGAAGAAGAACTAGTGAAGGAAACAAGTAGAAGGAAGAAAAAAAGAGTGGACATTTTTTTTTGAGGTAATATTAACTTGGTTTAGATAAAATAAAATAACATGTTATGAAACACTTGAACTTAGTTTATAGTGAATATACACTTGAAGATACAAAGATATGTAGCATCCAATGTTATGTTTTTTTTTTCTTTCTCATCTTTCTTTTTCACAAACATTACTTTGGTGTTAACTTTAGCTTTTTTAAAAAGAAAAAGTAAAAGTGTGTTTGGAAAGAAAATGGATAATAACCACAGACATGTTTATCACACAATTAATATATGTATGTATGCTTTTGTGTCAATTTATGAGACAAGTTTAAGTGTTTCACCATTGTACTTTGCCTTTTGTTTTTGCTTTTTTTTTTTTTGCTACTTATTTGATTTATAATTTATAGGGTCCTATTAATTCAGATATGGAATCTTCATTCATGATGCAGATGAAGGGATGTATGATTAAATCATTAATTGATATTTGTAGGCATCAATCATGGGAAAAAGTAAAAGTTCAATAAGAGTATTAGGCTATAGCTTAGTGCACCTCAACCTTTTTTTATGTCTAGTCATGGTTTATACTAAAGTATGGGGTGGGGGAGGGAAGGAATGGTACGTGGTAACGTTATGCAAAGATATAAATATGAAATTAGCCGTATTTAATTTTTCTTGCATGTTTAGTCAGCTAGAAGTAATTACTCAACAATTTTATCTCTAAAATTTGGTCACAAAATTATAGAAGAATTTGATTTTTTTTTAGGTACTAGGTGGAAGGATGTATCTATACATGAATCCGCTTAAATACCTAATATTAGGTTTTTCCATTGTGAATGCTCAAATAAGTGTCATCAGAGCACTCATTAATAAAACATACTTATGTAATTAGATTAAATTTGTTGATTATTTAAAAAATGTCTTAGCTTAGTGGTAAATGTTGATTTAGAGGATCCGGTTCCACTTTTAACTATGTGGTCATGAGTTTGATCTTCACAAATAGTGCACTATATGATTTTTTAAATTTTGAATTTCTTTTAACCAAAAAAACTAATAAGGTCATTGATTGCTTATCAAAAATAAAAGATAAAAAACATTACTTGGAAGGACTACTTGGAAGCAACGTGGAGAGGAGAAACTCCCAAAACATTGAAAGAAGCGTAATCTATTACTATATATAAAAAAGATACAAATTTTTTGGATGACTTTTTCATTATTTCTATTTTACACTTAAAAAAAACTACCAAAAAAAAACTAAACACAATTTCCACATAAAAGTAGGTTTTCAGTTTTCTTATAGTAAAAATTTTTTTTTTTTTTCTTCTTAATAACTAGCCACAACAAAAAGGAGGTTAAATAATTATCAATTAAATAAGTCCAATAAAAAAGGAGATTAAGTAGTTATTTATATTTGCACAATAGAGAATATCGGTCACAGCAAAAAAAAAAAAAGAATATCGATCGCACAAACAAACGGGCACGTGGCGGCTAGTTATGGATAAAGTTGCTAGATGACGATAAGTAATATGAACTCTTTGTCTAGATTAGCATCATGGGATTTCAATTTGGTTCAAATATTCATCATCTTCAAAATAAACTTTCTTGATTTGGATGCTTTAAAGTTTAAAATGAAAGAATTAATAATTGTTATTTAAACAAAGTCATGATTTGTTATGATGGATTTGTAATATTTAACCTTTAATTTGTTACTTAACAATCGATATTACTCATTTTATACTTTAAAATGAATTACGCACTTTAAAAGAATCACATTTCATTACAACCCCTATTGTTGGCCTACTTTATATCCATTGATTGTTTCATTCGACAAAAAAATGAGAAAATTATATAGCTCAAAATCAAGCACAAATCGAAGTCATATAATAATAAGTGTACAATATCTAATAATGGCACAATTTCTAAGAAATTTGTTTTTTCTCCAACCCAAAATTTAATTTCCATGTCTAAGACCTTTTTTTTTATCGATAGACAAATTTCTTGAAGTTTATAGGTTGTGTTTTTTTCTTTATGATATTGTCATTTTCTTGATATGTATTATCTATGATTCTTATTATAAAATAATAAAAAAAAAAAGTTAACACGTGTCTTTAAAAAATTTGTTAGTGTACTATATACAGTAATTTTATACTAAAAATTGTACATTTTATCTCTTTTAAAGTTAAAAAAAATATTTTGTTCAAGACGTAATTATTTGAAGTATTCTTAACATGTATCATAAGGATCCTAATATGTCCATGACCCTAAAATAATTAATAAGAAAATGTCACAACTTTTGAGTCATTTTATTTCTTAGAATATTATTATTTAATTAAATAATAATATTAATTTATTATTTTTCACAAAAAAATTTAAAGCACTCAATGACTTTTGTCTTTTCTTTAATCAATAATAACTATCAATGTGTAACTAATTTTTCCTTTCTAAAAATCAATCATATATCTTGATCCAATAATTACTTGGAAGTTTGGTTTTGATTGAGATAGACAATCAACTCACATTGACACTATAATATTTAAGTAATGAAAAGACAATGTGTGTTGTGTGGTTTCATTAATGTTAATGATGAAATCATTCAAGGTCTTCCCATAAATTTGGACACTGTTTTATTTTTATTGAACATGAATACAGTACTACGGTACTCTACAATAAGCATGCTCTGCCTCACCAGTCACTCACTGCATGTTTTCACCCTATCACTATCATTTTTTCACCATGAAGCGTGAAAAATAAAAATCAGAGTCCATTGATTCTTTTTTAAAATCATGCTAGGAACCATCATTTTGCTGTCTTCCATTTTATTCTCAATAGTTAATTAGTAATTTAATATATAACATTCGATATTTTTTTTGTTAAGAGTAACTTGAAATTCACCCCTTAAAATAAGTAAGGAAAAAATTCTGAATTCGAACATCAACTCCTATGTATATAATGTGCTGTCAATACCATATAACGTATAACATTCAATCCTATACACCTTAAATTGAAGCGAAAGAAAAAATGGCCCAATCTAGATTAATTGAATTGGGGGCGGTTACCCCAGTGGTTTAATTCATTTTTATTATAAGTTGATGAATAATTTTATTTCTATTTCCACTAAAAATTATATATTGCTCTCACAAGAAAACTTATTGAATAAATTTTTTTAAAGTATAAATATAAATTGTTGAATAATTTTTTGGGCATATACACGAAAAAATTGATAGTGTGAAAAATGAAAGAAAAAAAACCATACAATTAAAATATGTAGAGAAATTAGATGTTTTTTAATATGATATGGCATAGTTTTTGAGGTCTTCAATTATTTTATTATTTGGTGATAACTATGTCAATATTTTAACACATATATACCCACATATATATTTTTTGAAATCTATCACCGGTTGTGCTCACTCTATTCCATTCATCTTTTTTTAAAAAAAATCCAGACAATAGAACCTTTTTTTTGTGTGTACAATAGAGTTAATAAAGTTCAAACTTAGAATCTCATAATATTACCAAAATTTCTTACTATTATATCAATTATTGTAACTTCAAACAGTAAAATCTACCATACCATTTTACCATATTTCATCAATCAAAACATAATGTAAGTTGCATTGAGATAAATATAGTATCAATGTCATTCTAATATATACGAGGTTTAAGACGAATTTTAAGAAGAATCCGTTCTAAAACTCATAATTTAAAAAACATATAAATTCAATATTTTAATTTTTTTTTATAACAATATGTTGTATAACTTATGTAATTGTTTTTAATTCAATAAAAATGATGCTCCTAACTCTCTCATGGGTAATGACCCAACAATTAGGGTGAATAATTCAAATTGGTCAATGCCACTATGTATGAGCCATGGCAGATTGGCAGTGATGTGAGCTTGAGCTTGGCATGATCTATGCTTGAAGACAAAGCATATATAATAGTTGGGGAATTGATTGCTGAACATGCTGGTCCCATCTTCTGATTAATACTTTGCATTGTTTCGGGTGATGGGTTTTTTGGTCCCGTTTCTGGCATTGCTCCACTGAAAACACAAGTACTTTGGGTACACTTTATGTTCTTTTCAAAATTCAAGAAAAAAATATATCTATCCCTTTTTTATTCATAATATGGGGAAGGCTCATTATTTTAATATATTATTTTTATTATAACAATAAATTCTGTTTCGCACAAATGTTATTTATACAATTTTATTTACAACTCTACTACAACTTGTATACTTCAACAGTGGCAAAAGATTAACAGAAACATGTGACACTAAAAAATTATTAAAAGTAATACACTTTTTATTTTCTCTCCACCTTTTACATTTTTTGTTTCTCTGGTTTTCTTCTTCTTCTTCTTTCTTTCCCATTTATGTTTTCTCCCAACACAAGAGCTTCAACTCTCTCCCTAATGTTTGTCGATCCCACTAAACTCACAATATATCCACGCTCAACCCTTAAAAAATCTTGATGGAAATGTACCATTACTTTTTTTTTATAGTGCTTCTTTTTCATTTTTTGTACCAATTTCCTCTCAATCTTGGTACTATTTCAATTTACTTCTTTGGCTTTCTAGTCAATTATTCAATTATGTTTGAAGGGTTCATCTTGATCTATTCCAAATTTGTTAGCCTATGTGGTAGTCGATAAAATGGGGTACTTTGTATATATAACAGAGGTGCAAAACAAACTTTTCTATTGCTGAATTTAGTGCCATATTGTTGTAATTGAGAGACCAATAAAATATTATCAATATAGATGGGGGACTGGGTAGTCATGTGTAAATAACTTGGAGTTGGGAAACAAATTTGGTTAACTAATTTAAAATCTTCCAACCTTGAAAAAATTAGTTATTTTAACTTTGATTTAACTTTAACATCTACAAATAATCATAAGTGTGTCCCAAATACAATGTCACTTGTGTACAAATAGTGAGCCTTGAAATTAATTATTACCAATTTAAATGTGGAGTCATGTGTAGATAACTGGGGAGTTAGGAAACAAATTTTGTTATGTGGCTTACAATCTTACAAACTTGAAAAATCATTCACCTTTAACTTTGTTATAACTTTAACATTTGCAAAAAATCATAAATGTATCAGATATACAATGTCACTTATGAACAAATAATGAGATTCCTTAAAATTAATATCAAATACACATGTGGGAAGTCATGTGTGGATAATTGGGGAGTTGGAGAATAAATTTAGTTAACTGACTTGAAATCTTTTAAACTTAAAAACTCATTCACCTATAACTTTGTTTTCACTTTATCATCTGTAAACAATCTGAAATGTGTCAAATATACAATGTCACTCATGAACAAATAATGAGATTCCTTAAAATTAATATCAATACACATGTGGGGAGTCATGTGTGGATAATTGGGGAGTTGGAGAACGAATTTAGTTAACTGACTTGAAATCTTTTAAACTTAAAAAATCATTCACCTATAACTTTGTTTTCACTTTATCATCTGTAAACAATCCGAAATGTGTTCTATATACAATGTCACTCGTGAACAAATAGTTAGATTCTTTTAAATTATTACCAATACACATGTGGGGTGTCATGTGTTGATAACTGGGGAGCCGATAAACAGATTTGGTTAACCAATTTAAAATCATCCAAACTTGAAAAAATCATTTCTCTACAACTTTGTTTTAAATTTATCATTAGCAAATAATCAGAAATGTGTGACATATACAATGTCACTAATGAACAAATAATGAGATGCCTTGAAATTATTAACAATATAGATGTGTAGAGTTATGTGTAGATAATTGGGGAGTTTGAGAACAGGTTTGGTTAACCGACTTGAAATCTTTGAAATTTGAAAAAATATTCACCTTTAACTTTGTTTTCACTTTTATCATCTTCAATCAGAAGTTTGTTTTATATACAATGTCACATGTGAACAAATAGTTAGATTCCTTTAAATTATGAACAATACACATGTGGAGAGTCATGTGTAGATAACTGGGGATTTGGGGAACATATTTGGTTAACCATCTTAAAATCTTCCAAACTTGAATAAATGATTCACCTATAACTTTGTTAACTTTATCATCTACAAACAATCAAAAGTGTGTTCTATATACAATGACACTCGTGTATACACATATGAGGAGTCATGTATAGATAATAGGGGAGTTGGAAACAAATTTAGTTAATTGGTTTAAAATCTTCTAAACTTGAGTAAATCATTCATCTTTAACTTTTTTATCTGCAAAAAATTAGAAATGTGATTCTTGAAATTTTCTGTGTGTTTTATAAACTCAAAATTTTACTCCATTAACCTATTTTTTACTTGTTATAAAAATGACCAAAACCCTTTTTTTAATAATTAACCACTTTGTGAATTGGGGAAGAGTTATTATGCATAAGAATTTTCCTTATGCATGGTGCATAAACAAATCTCCACCATTTGTACTCCAAAGTACTTAATAATGTCAAAATCATTTTGGAATACAAATGGCGGGGATTTGTTTATGCACCATGCATAAGGAAAATCCTTATGCATAATAACTTTACCCTGTGAATTGAATTAACCATATTTTTACGCAATTAACATGTTTTGTTAGTCTCTCAATCACAACAATATGGTACTAAATTCGGCAATAGAAAAGTTTCTTTTACACTTATTTTATACAATTCACCAGCATTGCAAATTCACAAGATGTAGAAACACCACCACATAAAGCTAAGAAATCTGAAATAGATGAAGATGAACCCTTCTAACATCGAGAGACTAAAATTGAGAGGAAATTGATACAAAAAATGAAAATGAAGCACTCCAAAAAAAATGCATATGTTGTAGGTTTGGTGAGACACAACACATTTTAGCTCTAATTATAGTGTGTAAGATGAGTGAGAGCTTGTTGCTAGGTGTTGGAAAAGAAATGAGAAAGAGGGGAGAAAAATCAGGAAAATGAGGAAGAGAGTTGAAGCTCTTGTGTTGGAAGAAAACATAAATGGGAAAGAAGAAAAAGAAAACCGAGAAACAAAAAATGTAAAAGTTGGAGAGAAAAAGTTGTATTATTTTTAATAATTTTTTAGTGTCACATGTTTCTTTTAATCTTTTGTCACTTTTGAATTATATAAGTTGTAGTAGAGTTGTAACTAAAATTGTATAAATAACATTTCTGCGAGTAGCGAGTAATGTTAGCTTGCACACTCATTTTAAATACACATCTTTTATTGGTTGAAATATATACTAGTTCTTCCAAATTAATTACACCAAACTTATATGATTAAATTTGTAAATTAGTCCCACGATATCATAGTAATTGTTTTATTTACTAAAAATCATAGTAATTGTTGGGTTGTTAAAATTATGGTAGTATATCAAAAGTTGATATATTTTTTGTCCAAATTTTAAACTTAGTATATCAATTTTTGTTAATCTAATTTTCTCTTATTTACTTACCCTTTGCATATGCTTTACTAATGATTTAGACTCTATTTGGTAAAAATTAACGGATAGTTGATAAACTAACTTATGCCAAATTAGTTTATAGCAAATAAGCAAACTGATTGATTCTGTAGTATTTGGTAAAATTAGCAGTTGAATTAGTTTATAAGTATAAAATAATATAAAAAAATATATGTTTAATTAATATTTATTTTAATTTTTTTCAAGTAAGATTGCAGAGGTAAAATTGAAAGTAAAAATGATAAGTTATACGCTATAAAACTAGTAAGATTGCATGTATTGTTCTTAATCTCCTTAACCTACTAGATGGATATTGCCGCTATTCAACACTGCTTAAGAGAGGCCAACTCTTGTACAAATTTATTAGCTAAAAATAATTTTATGCTCATTTTTCTCCAATTATTATTAATTTTGAATGTAATTTCCTTCATTCTCTTTTGGTGTTAAATTGTAAGAGTGTTCCCACCATCCATTTAGTTTGTTAATCTACTCCTCTTATTATATATTTTTTTTAAAAAAACAAAGAAATAATTTTATTAAAATCACACCACTGTTATTACGAAATTAGAAGTGACACTCATTTCTCTTGATTGATTATGATAGTTACATGGCTTATATTTGTAGAGTACAGTAAACCTATCATACACTACAATGCATTAGAAGCATGTGTTCAATGATCATAGCTAGTGTTACTAACTTCTCGTTACTTAACATACAAGAAACAAACTTATGCTAACTAATTGGTGAAGTATCATCTTCTATGTGTAATGGCTATCAAGAGCCGAAGAGCTGCCAAAATTACTTTTCAAAAAAAATAAATTGTACTTATTCTTTTACAATTTCCTTTAAAGTTTTGTTTTCTTGTGCAGTTTAGAGATTTTCCAGTATTAGTTTTGTTTTATCAAAGTTTATCTAATTAGGGATTCGGATATAACGCAATATTGAATTTGAACAATTCGATTAGAAATGAACAGTTGAAGGAAATTGAATATATTGTATTATTGTTTTATTGATTGAATCTCATTAAGTTAATTGGGATAAAATGTGTCTTAACCAGGACTATGGAAGGTTGAAGGTTCATAAAGTAAGAGAGTTTAATTTATTATCAGTTGACAAGTGATTGACTTTGGTATGCGATACTTTCCGTGAAGTATGGATTGGAGGGCGATAGAGTGATGGGATGGGGGTTTTGTATGGCATTAGTCTGATAGAAGGATTTGGAGTGCGTGATAGGAATGATTTTTAGCTTATTTAGATTGAAACTCCATTTTATTCTAATTTAATCCATAACAAAAATAAATCAAATTATTTTATAATAGAACAAAATCATTCTTTATAGATAAATTATAAGAGTGAAATTTCTAGCCATAAGATAACTTGATTGACCGAACAAAGTTATCCTTCTATTATAATAAATCAAGACAAGACTAGGACGGTATATAAGTCTTCGTTGAATAAGTCTTTGTTTGTTTTTGTTGTTACAAGTATACTCAACAAGGGCTGATGATGAAATCACATCGATAAAGCGTATAGACTTGAGCACACAGGATTATTACTCCTAAAACCCTGAAAACTAAAACCCTAACAAAACCTCACAAATTTCATTTCAGGTTTCACCAATCATCACTCCCACTCCATACAAAAATGACAACCACGATTCTCCGAAGATCTTCTTCCATATTTTCACGGCGTTTCTTCGCCGCCATTACTTCCGTCGAACTACTTCCAATCCGCCACCGTAGTATCCCATTGTCTTCCGCCGTCTACGGCAAAGGAGATAGACTGTTTCACGCGAAATCTGGACCGTTGAACTTTCACTCGTCGCTGGTTTCTCGTGGTGCGCAACTTGCTGTGGATTACGATGACGCGCAACACGATGAAGGTTTCAGTAGTGGTAATGGTGATGAAGGACTTGAAATCGCGAAGCTTGGAATTTCTAAAGAGATCGTTAATGCTCTTGCAAAGAAAGGGATCGCGAAACTCTTTCCCATTCAGGTATGCTCTTTGTTCCACAGTGTTTTTCAAATTTCAGAGAAATTTATTATTATTTATTATTATTATTATTATTATTATTATTTATTGTTTTAATTTAATTTGTATAATACTGTGGGTTCCTTACACTTTTTAGGTTCATTGAATAATTAATATATCTATGATATTATAGAAATTTCACAAAAACTAGTTTTTTTCTTTCTTCATATATTAGTTGTAGTAGCAACTGGGTTGGAATGAGTTGATTCTCATTCAGAAATATGTATTACTGTTTTACTATTATCCTAAAATTTTCTTTGAGATATTTTGGGCTGAAAAAGAAGGTGGAAAATTTGTTCGCTAAATTTTCCAGAAAATCAATTCATACTTATTATTACCATGCTGTTTAGAAATCCGAGTAATTTGTAGCTTGTGCTTTTCTTATAATTTATTGTAGAGAGCTGTACTGGAACCTGCGATGCAAGGGAGGGATATGATTGCTCGAGCTAGAACAGGAACTGGGAAAACTCTTGCTTTTGGGATACCCATCTTGGATAAGATTATTAAGTTTAATGCTAAAAATGGGTTGGTTATTTTATTGACACTTACATTATATGTTTAATTGATTCTGTTGCGTTATTTCTTTTTTTGGTAGGTCTTTACTTTTGTCTTTAACTAAGCAAACTTTTGTGGTTGATTATGGTAGGAAAAGAAGGGATCCTATGGCTCTGGTGTTGGCACCGACCAGAGAACTTGCACGACAAGTTGAAAAGGAATTCAACGAGGCTGCTCCTAACTTGGAAACAGTTTGTCTTTATGGGGGTATGCCTATTCAGCAACAAATCAGTCAACTTGGTGGTGGTGTAGATATTGTAGTTGGCACACCTGGACGTGTTATTGATCTTCTCAAAAGGGGTTCACTGAGATTGAAGGATGTTAGTTATGTTGTTCTCGATGAAGCTGATCAGATGCTTCAAGTAGGATTTCAAGAAGCGGTGGAGATTATCTTACAGAAGTTGCCTTCAAAACGTCAAACTCTTATGTTCTCAGCAACAATGCCTTCTTGGATAAAGAATATTACACGCAATTACCTAAACAAACCCTTAACAATTGATCTTGTAAGTATGCAAACATGTTTAGGCATGGCAAGTAAGAGGATGTTGCAGTTTTCAAATGTCATTTTTTATTCGGATTGTGCCTAGTCCGGCATGATCTGGGCCAAATGGTTTTTTGAGGATTAATTTAATAATACCTTTCAAAAGCTTAATATTTGGACTCTGTCAGGAAACAAATTCCAATTTAAAAAATCTTCTTGAGGAGTAGTTCTCGTATAGTTGTGGCTCCTCCTGTCATGGTTATGGATTCTGATACATTTAGCACATTAACTAATGTTTTTGACTACATGATACCAATGAGATTTGCTTGTGTTGTAGGTTGGAGATTCTGATCAGAAGTTGGCAGATGGAATTTCACTGTACTCTATTTCATCTAACGCCTATTCTAAAGCAGGAATTCTTGCACCTCTTATAAAAGTAATACTTCATTTATATATTGTATCATGATTTTCGGGTTATATATGATTAATGATTGTTATTATTGTTGCTGTTTATTATAACTCACTATTTTAAAATTTATTTACTTAATTTTGTTTACTAAAAGTGATTGCAATTGAGTTTGTCTGAGCTTTATTTGTCTCCCTGCAATCTTGTCACTGTACTTGCTTTTGTTGTCTTAACTATCTATCCTCTGATAGGAACATGCTAAAGGAGGAAAGTGTATTGTTTTCACTCAAACCAAACGTGATGCTGATCGACTATCGCATATAATGGCAAAAAGCCTTAAATGTGAGGCCTTGCATGGAGATATTGCACAAACTCAGAGAGAAAGAACTCTCACTGGCTTTAGAAACAGTTATTTCAATGTTTTAGTGGCAACTGATGTTGCTTCCCGTGGGCTTGATATACCAAATGTTGATCTTGTAAGTTCTACTTTGCTAAACTTTTGTTTGAAATCGCTTGTTATCCTATCATTTCCATTCCTTGTTTCTAGATAGTTGATTGAGGCTCAAGTACAACATTTAGTTTCTACATGATGGTACCTCCATTACTATGACCTTTTTGGGAATATATTTGAGATAGTTTGTTAACTACACATGGTCATGATGTGTCATAGTATATTGGGGGGAGGCGGGGGGGGGGGGGGGGGTAGCCAAAGGAAAGTTCCTATAGGTGTCGGATATTTCCATTTTTTAATTTGAACCTTCCAAAAATTTGAGTGAGAAGGAAGGTTTTATATGGTCACGTTTCTTCCCTTTTAGTTGCTTCTTATTTGAGGAGTATATTTACTTGAGCTCACTTGGGCACAGTAGGACCTACTAGTGTAGGAAATCATAAGTCATAATAACTAACTTACTGCAGCTGTCAGTTAGTTAGAAATAATTAGGGGATCACATTCCAACTGAATTGCAACATAAGTGCAATTTATAAATAGCGAACAACTTCTAAGCATTCAACAATTCTTCATGGCTAATAACTTTACACTCATTCAGCAATTTGTCTCTAATTCAAAACAGTTGTTTTCTTAATCTTAATATGATATATGTTTATATGCAAACAATTTGTCATTGACATTAGCATCCATTGTTATTTGTTACCCAATTTGTTATTATGTGATTTTTTGACCTGGTTTCCTCATATAGGTAATCCATTATGAACTTCCGAATAATTCAGAGATATTTGTTCATCGATCTGGAAGAACAGGACGCGCTGGGAAGAAAGGAACTGCTATTCTTGTCTACACAGAAAATCAATCCAGGGCTGTAAAGACGATTGAGCGAGATGTTGGATGTACATTCAAAGAGGTGGCCTCTTTACTTCCTTTTCATATACATCCTTTATTTTTTACTTGAAGTGGTCTTTTTCTTTTCCAATTTGTTGCTAGACAGATGGGTAGTCTATCATCTTGCCATAAATCCCACCCAGCACTTGTTTCATGCTAAATATCCATGTTATTAGTTTGTAGGTGATGGAATCAAGGAAAAAAACATTATATTTTTACCAGGGTTTCTATTACATCTGTGCACTAATTTTTGATAAATTTCATGTTCTGAAAATCTTAATTAAGTCCAGTACTGTGTTCTATATCTAAAATAAGTTCTACCAGTGAAGCTATATCCCTAAATTGAGGAGTTCAACTTATTAATCTTTAGTAGCTTATGCTGGATGTTATCTTGATGGATTCCAAGGATTATAAGTATGTATGTATACATGAACCCAAATTCAACGGGTTACTTTACCTTTATAATTCATAACATATACAGTGAGCAGAGGGTTTAAAAAGTTATTAATACTTGTCCATTTTCCATAAGTGTTTGGTCTGTTTTTTAAGTAGTAAATAGTATGAAAATATACTTTAATACTTGTTTTGAATTAAATAATTATAACTTAAGTTATTAGTGCTGGAATGTTTAGAGCAAAGAGTTGCCAGACAATCTTTGCTGTAAGTTGTAACATGTTAAGATAGATGCCAAAAATTCTAAACTGTGTGGGTTGCTTGGAACAACTGAAGTTCTCTGTTTGCTGGATAATTAGTAAGAGAAAATTGAATCTTTTGTCTCAAGTTTTAGGCAATGGAAATAGCTGTCCATGCTTTACACGTGTTTGAATGATTTGCCGAACATATTCTCAATATCTTTTAAGGGAGCTTCAAGACTTGAGGTGAACAAAGACAATTGAGAAACATTTGTAAGCACAATAATGGAGTTGGTTATTATGCTCATGAGATGACTAGATTTGCATTAATGTTGTGAATTATCATTTTAACTGAATTGGATTAGCAGACAGTTGAGTCTTTTATCAATCTAATATTTCCATAAATGGATACTATTTATAAATTGATTTTTCAAGCATGGACATTATTGACCTTTTGTGTTGATTTTGGTGTTGCAATTGTATCTACATGTGCATATTAAACATTATACATTCTTGTATTTTGAATTTGTGAAATGTCAAATCATACTTCTTCAATTGTAATTATTTGCCCTTTTATGCTATGTGCACTTTAGGTCACTGATCACTCTGTTTTATACTGTGTAATGTCTAACCGCTTGCATCTTACCTGTATTTTTGTTCAGTTACCTAAGATTGCTGTTGAAAGTGGATCAGCCAACATGTTTGACAGCATGAGTGGTGGTCGATATGGCTCTTCGGGAGGTAGGGATCGTCGATCAGGCGGCACAGGTTTTGGTGGTAGTTCTGGATCTGGCCGGACCGGCTATGGGAAATCCAGTGGTTTTGGTGGCTCTAGTTCAAGTCAGTCAAGAGGGGGGTTTGGGGAGTTTTCTGGTAAATCAGATAAATACGGCAGTGGAGGATTTAACAGTTCTGGCCGTTCCAGTGGCTTTGGAAATTTTGGCTCAGGTAAATCTGGGAGATTTGGTGACAGAAATTGAAGCCAGAACTTAGGAGATCCAAATAATAAGTTAAAATAGAGGAAGCCCATTTTAACTCCTGGTAAGTTCAATGCCATCTTCACTTGATGGTTTAATTTTGGCTTCTTGCTTTGTTTAGTTTACTTTACTGCCCCTCATCTATATGTATAACTTCAGGCATTCTTCCTAATCGCCTCTTATCACTTGATATGGAGAAAGTTATGGCACGTGAATGATACATTCTATTTTGAGGGGCATGCGATTTTTCTTTCATGGGACAGTCTTCAGCTCATCCTGAATTCTATCCATAGGAAAGTGGAGCGGGAGCGACGTATCTTGTGCTGCACGTTCCAGCCTCTACCATGCACTTGTTTGGATTAGTTTCATTTGTTCTCTTTTAAGCTGCGTGGTAGATTATGATTCTGAACATGAATTGGGTATGCCTTGGTCCTCTGCAATCTTGAAGAGCCAACTTTATAGAGCAATGGTGATATATTTTAGTTTGTATTTTATGGTCATATGATTTATAGATACAGAACTTTAGAATAGGTAAAGGGTCTCTCCTGTTCACATTATTTATAATTGTTACATTTGATTATACAGGGAAATTCTCATTATCTATATCTTGTTTTTTGCTTACAAATTATGTTATTTCTGGAATTAATGAAATATTCATTGTTTAGATTCTGGGTGATTGTGTTTGATTGGAAACAAATTTGCTTGACTGCTTTGAATCATCTTATAAGGAATTGTGGATTAATGTTTTTGTTCATGATAACATTATTGTAATTACTTTAGTTACAATAATGGGTCGGTCACAGTTCTTGATATCGTTAAGGACATCATAACACAATTGGTACCAACAATGCGCTATAAAAAATTAGTCTTTGTTTCTTATTTAAGGACCAAAACTAGAATTGATCTTTACAAAAGACTATCTCACACATCATGTTGAGTACTCAATTTTCCTCCAAAACAACAACTAATACACATACATTCAATAAAATACAAGAGATGACTAAATTTAATACAATGGCTCACAATATGCTAAGACAGAACAAAATTAAAGGAAAATTGCAAACCGACGTTGAGATTGAGATATTGCTGTTTGAATTTAGCTAGCAGTTGTTTGAGTTGCTTATTTCACTGGCGATCATCTATCTTGCGACTGTCAGGCCGAGAGAGGGGAGCTTCCCAAAGTTGGATCAACACATTGAGCTATATAATCTTGATGGCTGTTTCCCCTATTGAAACAATGCTTTAACTAACTATGACATACCTATTCATTATCTTAACATCAACAAGCCACATCACGCGCAGCACAATATTGACATGAATCCACGCGAAAATTACAATTGAAATAAAGAAAACCATAACAATCCAACTAATGAAAAGTGTAGGGGATATCAGTGTCATAGAATATAGATAACATACCCCAAACCAACCCACTGGTACAAACACTAGACTACTAGAGTGCCTACTAACCCAGTTGGAGTCATAATAAGTATTGATATCGTTGATACAAAAAAGGAAAACATATTTAGAATGCAAACATATAGAAATCCTCTTTTGACAAGACTGATTTCCAAGCATTTCCTAGAGCAGAAATAGTGGAATTGGAGGAAGTGATGTTCAAATTTTTTCAGTAGCATTAGCTTGATAAACTCCACCAGTAGGACTCAATATAGATTGATAGGTGGCCGTTGCAACTAGAGTCGCAATTATCAACCAAGTGTTACGTTGCTCCTCTAATATGTCATTTCTAATGCGAAATATAGAAATTAACATTTTATCAATAATTGTGCTCTTCGATTTAATTTCATCTGCACTTGTTTGAGAATCAGTGACTTCTGAGCCAGGCTTTGCTCCAGCAGAGATTAAAATATTCTTGATCTCTAGAGTGGTTGCTATATCTAATGCTGTTTTGTTTTCCATGTTCTTTGTCTTCAAATTTATCCTCCTCTTTACCAACAACTGCATTTCCTGTGCTAACAAGTAAATAAATAACAATACATTTGTTAGAGATCATTCATATTATATATTATATTAGCAGCTAGATACTATATATTTGTTCTCCATTTTTTATTATAATAAAATTTAGACTATTTTTTAGAGGTCCATATTAGATACACTCTGACTTTATAAACTGTTAAGAAGTCTCACATCGGTTGCGAGATGGATATGTGTTTATAGAGTAGAAGCAATCCTCACCTTACAAGCCGATTTTGCAGGGTTGAGTTAGGCCCAATACTCAATTCTAACATAAACTACGTGCATGATATATCAATATGCAGCGCAGTTTCACCCCTCACAGTCACATTTTCGATGGATTCCGGACAAGCAAAGAGGAACTTAGCTAAAAGTTCAACGTCTTCCATATGACTTGCAAAATGAATAGGAGTCCAGCCTTCTCTCCCTTTAACTCTCACAAGTTCGCGGTTCATGTCAACCAAAAGAAACACTATTCTCTTTTGATTGTTTTGTATAGCAAGGTGGATAGGGCTAAATGCCTAAATCCTTGTTGATTTAGCTTCAAAGCAAATGAAGGTTTCAAATTCATAATTTCAGCAGCAAACCGGAGATGCCATCTCAATGCAGCGATATGCAATGGTGTTTCGACAAACTGTTTTGAATCTATATTCTCCAAAACGGATGGATCATCTTGAATTACTGTATAAAGGAGGTATGTTGCCTGCTTCAGCAGCAACTTTCAGTTGGTCAATATTATTTGGGTTCATATTTCAAGCTGTAATTTTTCAGTAATGTGTGCAAGACAGGTTCTCAGCAACTATTTGGTAAATAAATAAACATCTGCCCTACCCCTCTTGTTCATTCAATATTTTGTATTTGATCGACAATGTTTGAATTTAAATCGGTAGATAGGCAGAATGACCATAGTCATATTGAAAACTCACAAGTGGGGGAGTTGGGGTTTGAACCTCAATAACAACATCCAACATAACAATTTCGACAATTTTTTGCCAATTGAATTATGATTTGTGGACAAATTATTTTATCTTTAATCCTTAAATGATAAATTCATAAAACAAAGACCCGAGTATTTTAAAAAAAAAAAACAAAGACACAAGCATTTAAATAATAATAATAATATGCTTTGTATTTGATTTACTAGGTGTTGATCTACTCACATGCCATGTCTCTCATTTCCACACCTTTGATTTTGGGGCCAAAATGTATTGATAAAAAAACTATTCTATATCTTAAAGTATTTAACGAATCTTGTTTAAATATTCGTAGATAATGAAATCTTAATCTTGGTATGCATGGTTCATTGCTATTGCTATTAAGAAACGACATATCAATTCATATACAAGTTGTACTTTGAATGTCAGTAACATTGTAATCTTGTACTGTAATTTGATAAGTTTTAGCATAAGTTTTAGTTTTCTACCTACAGTTTTGTGAGATGAAGCCAAAAGTTGTGTTTTTACTTTGGTTGAATTTTTAGTTTGCAACAAATTATGCTTTTTACTACATTTGAATAATTACATAACACATGCAAGTCTTTTGACTTGTAGGCTTCATTTTCAGGGTTTCTTGTGTATCTTCGTATATGGGATCCAAGGTTTTTTGGGTTGATTATATATTTAATTATTGTCATTTCATAGGCAAAAATACTACAGTTTTTTTGACAAAAGTAAATACTATAGTTTTAATATATGGAAAATGATTATCTACTTTTCTATATTTTTTAAAGGTTCTGCAAGTTGAACATTAGTAACCCACAGATGTCAAGGGGCATCCAAGACCCTCTACAGAACACAAAAATTAAGGATATTGCAACTTGAACATTAGATTTTCACAATTTGAAAATTAGTAACCTACTGATAATACAAAAAATAATAATACAAAACTAAGGGTAGGACAAGCAATAAGATATTGCGGCCCAGGTTTGCGCAAGTCTTCATCTTCAACGGATACTGTTGAAATTAGCAAAACGGTAGGGCTCATTATTTGTGTTTGGTGCTGCTGTTGGGGTTCCAAAGACATTCCAAAATCTCAGTCTCATCCGCAGCTGCAGTTGCCACGGTACACCCATCTGGACTAGAGCAGACCATAGTTTGAATCAACACAGCAAGAGACACTATAGCAGCATATATTAGAGGAGCACAAACCTCAACCTCCTCAATGTATACAGCAACCTATTTTACAACCACACCTTTTCTTTTTCTCAAACACAGGTAGTATCCAGACTGACAAACTTCTGCAAAATAACAGCTCAGGCAACAAAACAGAAATTAACACACCTGCAGAGACTACTACTATTGCCATTTTTCTCAGATCAAAAGAAAGTGCCTTTGGCAGGTTCCAGTTTCTTTGAATTCCTCCAACCTTCGTCAGCTCAATCAGAATTCTGCAAAATGGAAAGCATTTAAAAAATACATATTATTTTTTAAGGGTTCTGCAAGTTGAACATTAGTAACCCACTGATGTCAAGGGGCATCCAATACCCTCTCGGAACATAAAAAAATTAAGGATATTGGCATATTGCAACATAAACATTAGATTTTCACAATTTGAAAATCAGTAACCCACTGATGTCACCCGTGCAGCATTGCACAAGTCTATGGCTAGTTTAATACAAGACTAAGGGTAGGAAAAGCAATAAGATATTGCGACCCAAGTTTGCACAAGCCTTCATCTTCAACGGATACTGTTAAATTTAGCAAAAGGGTAGGGCTCATATTTTTTGTTTGGTGCTGCTGTTGGGGGTTCAAAGACATTCCAAAATCGCAGGGTCTCATCTGCGGCTGCAGTTGCCACAGTACACCCATCTGGACTTTGTGCCATGTACAACACCCTCGAGGTGTGATCGTTCAGCTCGGCCATCTTCACCATGGAAGGATACTTCCACAGGGTAAGCTGGTTCTGAGGGAAACCATGGGAGCTAAGAAGCTCACGCTCATTCTTGTTCCAAACCAATGCACATACCTGCGATCCTGTGTCAACAGAATTCAAGCATGCACCTGTGCGTGTGTTCCACAGCTTAATGCAATGATCGCCTTCACCTCCACCAGAAGCTAATAAATTATTTTGTAATGGACACCAAGCCAGTGCCCTGACATAAGCCGTGTGTTCCTCAAACCTGTGAAGCCAACGGGTAGGTCGTGAATCTGAAGAAACCACAGAACTATCCCATATGCGAACAACACTATCATTTCCCCCGCTCGCCAATTGAGTACCTGATGGTGACCACTTGAGCCCACAAACCCCTTGTCGGTGTCCCCTGTAACTTCCAACCACGTGAGATCTCACTCTAACATCATGATTTACTATTTTCCCGTCAGTTCCTCCTGTAGTTAGAATAGGACCGTTCCAAGCCAATGAACCGACACTTCCTCTGTGTCCATCCCTCAATGTCCTTACCTGCAGTCACCAAAATGAAACCAAACAAACACAAATGTTCAGAACAGTTTTAAGTTTGAAACAATACAGTAAGTCCTATAAAGTTTCAATTTTGTTTGTTTTTAATCTCTGAACTCGCTTCTTAGTCTTACAAATTCTAAACTGTGTGCTTAAAGAGTAAGGTACATATAGGACAGACTAAAATAAAATGAGATATATATATATATATATATAGAAACTAAAAAAATATATTTCACCTTTTTTTTTTGGTACAAAAAGAGGGCAAAGCCCATATTTAACCTATTTTTATTATGTGAATAATTAATGTGCATGCTCGGTACTATAAGAACAAATATTTTACCATTCTAGTAGTGATCAATGATATCCCGAAATGAAACCGATCAGGTTCAAGTTTGAAACAATACAAAGAAAGAGTGTTTTTTAAGTCCTATAAAATTTCAAATTTTTTTTGTTTTGAATCCCTTAACTCACTTCTTAGTCTTAGTCTCATAGAAACTACTAAAATGTGTGTGCTTAAAGAGTGAATAATTAACCTTTCTAGAACAAAATTCGAACCTTTCTTATTATGTGAATAATTAATGTGCATTGATGTTAACTATGATGACTAAAGAACAAAAAATTTACCTTTCTAGAAAAAAACGTATCCCAAATCTGGACAAGGGAATTATCCAAACCAATGGCTATATGGCGTCCATCTGGGTTCCAGCAAACACTTGTAATAAAACCATCTTCATCATCATCATCCACAATTTCTGAACAGGATTTGTCTGAAGGATTCCAAAGTAAAACCATAGTGTCAAGTGCAATACTAACTACATTACGTTTACCCCAATCTAATAAATTCAAGCTGAAATCGTCCAACATTCCAGGTGCTTGCAAAGTCCTCTCAGAATTCTGCAAAATCATTTCACAAACACATCAAAAACTTGCAAAAAAAAGATTAATAATAATTAATTCTGAAAAATCATTTTCACACACACATAAAAAACTTGCAAAAAAATATATTTTTAATAAAAAATAAAGAGTGTGGAGAAGAATTTATTAATTTACCTGAGGAATGTATCGTTTAGGTTTAGGGGGTTTGGATTGAGGAGGAGAAAGGGGAAGAACAACATTTCTAGGGTTTGGTGGTTTGTTGCGGAAGGCTAAGATTCTAGTTGGTAAATTAGCAGCATCGGCGAGTGCTTTCCGGTAGGCTTCGCTAGACGGTGTAGTGATCAACGATGAGTTATTCTTTTTCCGGTAGGGTTCAGTAAGCATACAGTGAGCGTAATCGAAATCCATGGCTGATCGATTTGGGATGAATCTGTCCAAGTTTTCATTCCGGTATCTTGAATTCATCATTGAGGGAGATGATGATCAGAGAAACCTGCAAGAATGATTGAGAGAATTACAACGGAAACAATGAAAAACAAATGAAGAAAAAATAGATTGTTGAATGAAATTGTGATTGAATGGAAATGTGATCGTTGAGTAAGCTTGAAATGTGAAAACCCTAATTTTACAACACAAGAATAGTTAAGAGAACAGAGAATGATGAAATGGTTGCGTGAAGTGAACGCAAACTTTCATTCAGAGAGAGAGAGAGAGTGAGAGTGAAGAGTGAAATGTTTGTAGATTTCGCTCTCGTTTTCTTTTATAGGTTTGTTAATGGGCCGGATTTTTCCTACCTTTTTTTTCTTCTTGTGTATAGCTGGATATTTTTGATAAAACAGCTGGATTTGTTAAAAGTTACTATTTTTTTTATACATTTTATAGATTTTTGTTTCACCTAAAAAATAAATAATTAGGAGTTAATTTAAAAAAATTTAAGGGTTAAATCTATTAAAAAAAATTAAATTAAATTAAAAGTTAAATTGTTTACCAAAAAAATAAAATAGATTTAGAGTTAAATTTACGAGTTGTTATTTAGTACAGGTAAGAAACACATGTTAGATAAAGTGATTATTTTTTTTAAAAAAAAATTATAAATTTGTTTTTTATCGAAAAACACGGGGCCATGATGGTACTCTGTATTATTCTTGCATTTTGTCAATTTGAAATCCGTAACAAATAGTATTTATCTAAAGTTATATTATATATTTTTGTTGTCGAGTGAGTTAATAGCTATAAATTCACCCTTGAGATAAATAAGTAGGTTCGAACTTATTTGCGTACACTTATTTTACATTCATCCTATGCTCTTTGGCACTCGCCCCATAGCATATTTATATTAATCATTCAACAAAAATAAAAACATTCAAATAAATTAAGGGTGTGAATGGAATGGATGATACAGTAGAGTTTTTTTTTTGTTACAAGAGAGAAATGAGAAACACAAAAAACAAAAATAAAGGGATTACTCCCTGACAAAAACTACACCATAATCATCAACACAAATGATATTGGTTAACTCAAGTGGAAGTGTCTCTAAAACCACCATAGGCAAGTTCAAGGAAGCTCCTAGTTTGGCTAGAATGTCTGCACACACGTTCTCTTCTCAAAGAGTGTGGTCAATAACAACACTCCAATATCTACGTAACAATTGTCTAATGCTATAAATCTCATTCCCAAAACTATGATAATGCAAAACTCCATCTCTAATCAACGATGTCGCTTGCAACGAGTCAGAGTAGCAAGCTATATTTCTGTATCCATTAACCCAACATTACTCAAGTCCATGAAGAACTACCATGATACCAAACACCTGAATTGTTGCGATTGAGTCCTCCAAAACCTGTCGTTTGTAACGAACCCAACATATACCACTACAAGAAAACGTCCATTTTGTGACGCCCAAAATCCGTCACAAACGCCCAAAATCCGTCACAAAGTCATTATTTTGTGACGACTTTGTGACGGCCAAAATCTGTCAAGAAAACGCTCGTGGAAAAGTTTGTGACGGCCCAGGTCGTCACAAACTAAGTGACGACACTTTGTGACGGCCCAGGTCGTCGCAAAATGCGAAAGACAGCTTTTCTGACCATGATTTAGTGACGGCTTAGGTCGTCGCAAAATTCAAATTAGTGACGGCTTAGGTCGTCACAAAGTATGTGTCAGATTTCGTCACAAAGTTTTGGCTTATTTTGTGACGGCTTAGGTCGTCACAAAATTCGTCACTAACTTTTTTAAAAAAATAATTATTTTAATTGTTTTATTAATTATTTTTCAAAAATAAATAAATTAATTATTTAAAAAAACCATAAAAAACGTTTTTTTTTTACATATATTAAAAAATAATATATCATCATTTTTAATTTTAAATATTTTTAAAAAATAATTATTTTAATTATTTTATTAATTATTTTTCAAAAATAATTTAATTAATTATTTAAAAAAAACATAAAAAACGTTTTTTTTTAGATATATTAAAAAATAATATATCATCACTAGATATTTATTTTACAATATCGTAGTTTTTTTTTGAAAATATGGTATAGTTTAGTAATAAATATAGAAGTTTACTAACTATTATATCATAAAAAGTTTATTAATTAATCTTCGAAAATAATTTACTTAATGAATTTTTTTATTATATAGTTTTTATTTAAATATTTAAATTAAAGTCTAGCATAAATTAAAAATTAAAATATTTTCGATGTAACTATATGACATACAAAGTTTATACTATGTGACATACAAAGATTTTATTACATACAAAGTTTTAACTAATTCACTAGATATTGTTTTTACAATATGGTATTTTCGAAAATCAATTCACCTACAAGTAAATATCTCCGAAAATTCAAATAAATAATTTACTAATATATTTTTTAAAATAATATGGTAATAATTTTTTTTACAATATGGTAGATTAGAATAAATATGGCGGTTTACTAACTATTATCACATACTTGTTTAATTATTATATAAATAATTTCATTTCAAAAATAATTTACTAGTAGTTTAAAAACTTGACATACAAAGTTTGTTTTACATACAAAGTTTTAACTAAATGACATACAAAGTTTTAATTTTTAATTCAAATAAAAAAAATAAATACAGCAGCAAACATATTTTGATTTATATACAAATATTTATTAATCTAAATTATATTACTTACTTGGTATGTAGAGTAGTGTCTGACTTGAAGTTTACAAAGCTAAACTCTAAATAATACCAACCGATGAATCAACCGTCGAATGAAACAGCAATATCTAAATCAAAATTAACAAAAAAAAAAGTTTCAGATATATCAAACCAAATATCAAAAATAAAAATAAATAAAAGTAGCTTTTTTTTTCGAAATAAATAATAGTTTTATGAAATAAATAAAAGTAGCTTTTTTTTAATAAATAAAAGTTTCAGCAATACTTATTTTTTTTTTACGAAAATAAATAAAAATGTAGCTTTTTTTGGACGAAAATAAATTAACAGAAAAAAAGTTTATGACTTGTAAAATAATATAATTAAACTAAACAAAATAAAATTATACTTACTAGTTATGTCAAGCAATGTCAACATATTCAACTCCCAACAGCAGCAAGATGAACCAAGCTACATTTTCTACATTAAAATTTAAAAATAACAATTAATATAAATACACAATATCATTCAAATATTAACATAAACAAATATCAAAGAGGAGAAAATACTTACATTTTATTACAAATGAACACTTTGAAGAAGAACAAAAAACTAAGAAAAATGTAGAAGTTTTAGTAAAGATGTTGGAGAAAATTTTAAAGAGAGTAGAAGTTTTAGTAGAATTGTTGCAAATGAAATGAGATGCAAAGGAAGTAATATACTGAAAGATGAAGAACATGACCGTTGGAGACATGGGAAAACGCGTTTGATTTTTTTTGACCAAGCATTAGTGACGGAAATTTCCGTCAATAAGTGAGGCGCGCTGCCCAAGGCCTGCAGCGGACAGAGCCTGTCAACGGCTCTTTTTTTTTGTAATCCTCAACACTTTGTGACGGATATTTCCGTCGATAATTGCGTCAGAAATTTGTGACGACTTAAGTCGTCAGTACCTTCATAGTTTGTGACGGATATTTCCGTCAGTAACTCTTTGACGAATTGTTTTTAATTTTTGTTTTTTTTTTAAATTTTGTGACGCCTTTTTTTTTTAGTGACGGACCTGACCGTCACTAACTTAAAGACGGTCCAGGCCGTCACAAAATGGTTGATGAATTTCGTCCAAAAATTAAGGATTTCTTGTAGTGTACTCTCATCAACATTCAAACAAACAATATCGTTGTTCGGACGAGGCCAGGCTACCAGACGATGTTGAGAGGTCCGACTAGACTCCAACATGTAAGTAGCAAAAGCATTAGTGTAGAAATAAACCATAGACTAAACTTTCACAACACTATCTGTACCGGGCGGCATTTTCAGAAGCCCAATGTGCCTAGGCCCATAACCGTAGCATGTGGTTCACCCGCAATTAGTCCACGACCCGATCCAAGGCCCACACCCCACATTCTAGTGAAAGCACGTGAAAAATGCCCGATACCCACGATCTTGATGGATTGGCGCGAACAGGACCATTACTCCTAGGAATGAGGAGGTCGTGCGATAATGAAGAAGTTATGGGCAAAGTTTGACCTATCCCACCCTCTATAAATACAACTCCCAAATGCAATTTAGAGGCAAGTGACTAATTAAGTAGAATAACCATACATAGCACCCATTAGAGAGAGTTAGCTTTAGAGAGAAGATATCCCCTAAAGTTCCATCAGGAACAAAACACTATCATACACTGTTGGTTGAAAAAAACATCATTTCGAGAACACCAAACCACCCACATAACAACAAAAATAATACTTTCAAGGGACCTTCCAACTTCTCTACGCCAACAAAACGGGTCCAATAAAATAATAGAGTCTAATTGTTGTATATTAACGGTGTTAATTTATTTTACATATACATTTAACCAAAACACACGGTAATACCATTTAAAAAAAAGTTATTTATTTGTAAACAAAAAAAAGTTATTTAAATATCTCCACATATACTACCAAATAGTACAAATGTGTCGTATACTACAAGCAAGAAATTTCTTCCCCTTGAAAAGTCTTCCACTCTAAACCTTTCATACTTTTGTCCATTTCCTAATTTCCATTTATATAACAAAATTTCCTTCACTTCAACACAAGATTCCATTTCTCCTCCAAAAACCCACACACCATGGCAACCAGATTCATTATTCCCGTCACCGTTTTACTCTTCCTCTTTACTATCACTCTCTCACGCGCCCGCGATCTTCAAAACCAGTTACCCGAATCCAACTCCGAAACCACCACGCGCTCTAAACCACAACAATACGACACCGTTACCTTCAATCTCAACTCCGTCGACCACGTTCCGTTGACTTTCCTCGATTTCCGTCCTATCAACCGTCATATCCGTCCACAACAACAACACTCTTTGCCGTTAGGTTTCCCGTTATCTCACCACCGTTGCCGTCATGGTCACCGCCGTCAGATCCCTTACGGTAATGACATGATCTTGTCGAACGACGCCAATACTAAAGATCGCCGGATTCCAAAACAGTTCAAGAAGATTCGCGACGGCGAGATGTTTTACCAGCAGGTGATGTCACTGTATCCTCATCATATCCATAGTCATGATCATCATCACAATCATCATCATCATCATGAAAAGGGTTGGTTTGCGAAGAAGATTCATGAGTTGTTGAACTTGTTCTAATTCTTGAAGTTGATGGTGATTATGATTATATATAGATATAGATATGAAGGGTTTGTGTTGTGTGTGAAAATAATGTATTTATAGTTTTAATTTTGTATTATAGGAGTACTATGATGATGATGCACTACTACTAAGTTTTTATGTTAGGGTAATTTAATAGAATGATGCTGCTATGATATATTGTTGATGCTACTAATTACCAACTATTATATACTATATAGTTGATGATAAATAAGTAAATGTTGGTTGGACCTTCACTTTGAGAGGGCTTGTGAAGAATGATGCTGTTATTTATCGATATTAGTTAACTCTATGTATGTGATTGTTAATACTAGTTAATACTAGACTTAGAATTCAAAACACAAAGTATGTACAGTCTTTTTGAAGTTTGAACTATAGCTCAAGGAACGATTATCTTCCGTCACGTGCCGGGAGATAATCTCAGGTGACCGGAGTCCCGTGTAGTTTCACTAGATATGATCAAAGTGTAAATTTGAACCATCTTCTTTTGATTGTCTTTGACTATAAACAATACACATAATAAACGATTGAGATTTCACTGCCGAAAAAATGTCATTGTAGAGAATCTTGGTCCTCAAGTAACCATCATCTCATCTCAGGCATTACACTCTTCGGTTATAATATGGAGTGCCTTTAAACACACCAAACAAAGCATCATATTCAAATTCAATATTAACCATCAACCACATCTTGGTCACTCTGCCTCAATGTGATTATGAGTACCCAAAACACCACAAGTGCCACTAAGATTAGGAATACTCAAAACTCTTTATTATTTACATTTAGCCAATTCCATGATGAAATTTTTACATTTTCAAACACTGCCTCCACCTCAAATACCATTTTGTTTATTGCTTTCCATACACTCCACACACATGTTAACCAAAACGAACACTCATGACTCAACAACCCTCCTTCCAAAAACTAAGTATCACTTAAACACAGTGATTGTAAACTAATCATGAGAGAGTTACTAGGTTATAATCGTATACAAGTATAAAATAGACAAACATGAATTTTATCTTTACCAAAAAAGAAATTGACAAAAAATCAATTTTGTTAATCGGAAAATGCAAGAATAGTATCTTCAAACTAAATCAATTTTAGGGACTCAGAATCAATTTACATTTATAGAATCCAACCCAAGTTCATATATGCGGCAATGAACCACACTTTAACTTTGACCGTAAACAGTAAAAATAATGTTTGGATTCTTTAAATGAAAATTGATTATGAGTCTCTAAAATTGATTTAGTTTTTTTTTTTTTTTTATAATCAAAATTGCTTTAATTCGAAGTTACTATCCATAACTTTTGCGTTTAACAAAATCGATTATGCTTTTTTGTAATATATTTCTATTTTTGGTAAAGATAAAATCCATATTTGTCTTTTTTATTGTTATCATGATATTGGTACGAAGTTTCTATCGCCGTTAGCGATGACTAATCTCCGTCGGAGAGGCACACAAGGTGGGTTCTCCTCTCGCAACGGAATTTTCTCCATACGCATGAGTTAGAATCGAACCACTGACTACATACTTATATAGTAATGAATACAGTCAATTTGCATCCGTTAGTGGGGATCTCCGCGGAGATTGCCCCGTTCGGAGCTCCGAAAATGGGGATTTTTCCCCGTGGGGACGGGGATGGAGGCAAAATCTCCCCCGTTGGAAATTCGGGGCGGGGATCGGGGAAGGCACATCCGTCCCCGCGGATTCCCCGAATCCGCCCATATACTTAACTATTATATATTATGGGATATTATAGTATCTATTTTGCTATGTATTATGGGATATTATAGTTATGAGTTTCATATACATTTGACAATTTTAAGTATCTATTTTGCTATGTATTATGGGATATTATAGTTATGAGTTTTTGTATGATTATGCATATTTTGCTATAAGATTTTGGCTATCGGTTTTTGATGATTATTAGTAGTCAAATGCTTTTGCATTTGTTTTTGCTTATGAATGAATTATGTGTTGTTCTTTTTTTTTTAAAAAAAATAAAGATGCAAAATATTTGTTTAATATTCGATATCCGTGGATCCCCGCGGGAACCGTGGAGATTTGTGGGGATGGGGATGGGGATAAATATTCCCCCGTGGAAACGGGGATGGAGGCAAAAATTCCCCCGAAAGCAGTTCGGGGCGGGGAACGGGGATAGCTTCCTCCGCACATTCTCCGCCCCGTTGACATCCCTAATTACAACTCATTTTGATAATTACACACATAAAACAAGATGCATTGATGAGAATTATTTTTTCATGAATGTATCTAAACATAAATTAATTTATTATAACTCACCTTTAACCAAACTTAATTATATCAAGTTTAATTTTATCAAACCCAATTTTTGTGTATCAATTAGAAAACATAAATGGAATATTAAATGAGGAGGTAAAATATATTATGGTATATATTTCTCATTGTTGGATATTGCCTTGAAAACAAATCAGAAAATCAAGTTTGGAGCTGTCTGTGGCTACTGCCCTCTCACGCCTGGGCGTGGCAGGCTGCGCCTGGGCGTGGGCAGGCTGCGCCTGGGCGTGGGAGGCTGCGCCTGGGCACGCGGATATAAAATGCTGTTTTGCGTTTTCTGAGGTTTTAAAGGTGTTTTTTAGGGTTTCTAAGGCCAACATACATACTAGGGTTAATAGAGAACATCTTGGGAAGACTCTAGGGTTGGGAGAAACATTCTATCACCTTGGAAACACTTATTGATTGAATCTCTTGGTCACGGGGAGAGATTCGGGACTAGGGTAGAATTAGGAAAACTCTAATTCTTGTAACTCTTGTGGAGAATCTCATTGTAATCAAGGTTTCTATCGATAGTGGAACGGAGAGGCTGCTCTCTCCCCCAGATTAGGTTCATTAACACCGAACTGGGTAAACAAATCTACTGTGTTCTTTACCGCTTTCGTTGTTTTATTCTTGTTCGTGATTATTATTGTTTGTTCTCAATTTGTGGTTGCTTTAACCGTTTGCTCCACACACTAAAGGTTATTGGTGTGATATCAATCGAATTCACAACAATTGGCGCCCACCGTGGGGCAAGGGTCAATCGAATTAAGGCACCATGGGTGAAACTTTCCGGAAACAATTTTGAATTGTGGAAAGTGAAGATGGAAGCAATTTTAATGGTCGAGAAGATGGATAAAACATGGAGTGTGGTTATCCGGTGCCTCGAAGACAAGAAGGTAAAGAAGATTGCGATGAAGGTCGGCCTGGAGAGGCGCTGGTAATAATACTCAACCTCGGCCTGGAGAGGCGGTGGAACAATACTCAACATCAGCCTGGAGAGGCGGTGGTAAGAATACTCAACCTCAGCCTGGAGAGGCGGTGGTAAGAATACTCAACCTCGGCCTGGAGAGGCGGTGGAACAGTACTCAACATCAGCCTGGAGAGGCGGTGGTAAGAATACTCAACCTCAGCCTGGAGAGGCGGTGGTAAGAATACTCAACCTCGGCCTGGAGAGGCGGTGGAATAATACTCAACATCAGCCTGAAGAGGCAGTGATAAGAATACTTAAGTTTTGCAGGTTACAAGGCGGGAAACATAGTGAGACTTTGGTGGAGGAATCTCGGTTTGAGGTGGAGCTTCTGATAGTGGGACTAGAAGAAGGCAATCAACATTAGCTCTTGGCTATCTAGTAGATAGGGAGGAGAGTGGTAATGTTGCATCAAAGGAGTGTAGCTATGAATACCTTGTGGTTCATTATCCGATTGTGGCTGAAGAAGTGCAAAACAGGTTAAAGAACTTCAGGGAGGCAATTGGAAGCAATGATAATCAAATTTGGAAACTTGTAGGACTGCTGGAGGTAGTTGGGATACAAGGAGAATTTGAGGATTTTGTCAAAAAAAAAAAAAAGGAGAATTTGAGGATTGCAGCTTGTGGAACTTACCTAAAACTCCAAGGTTAAGTTGAGAGGCAAGCAATTCTTTGAGAGTACGAAGCGGTACACTTCGGGGTTCGAAGAGGGTGTGGTGTAAACAGGTGTAGCAGCACGGTGGTTGGTGGGAAGTTGGCATCACCATCGTTTTAAAGGCAAGGTGGAGATTGTTGGATATTGCCTTGAAAACAAATCAGAAAATCAAGTTTGGAGCTGTCTGTGGCTACTGCCCTCTCACGCCTGGGCGTGGCAGGCTGCGCCTGGGCGTGGGCAGGCTGCGCCTGGGCGTGGGAGGCTGCGCCTGGGCGTGGGCACGCGGATATAAAATGCTGTTTTGCGTTTTCTGAGGTTTTAAAGGTGTTTTTTAGGGTTTCTAAGGCCAACATACATACTAGGGTTAATAGAGAACATCTTGGGAAGACTCTAGGGTTGGGAGAAACATTCTATCACCTTGGAAACACTTATTGATTGAATCTCTTGGTCACGGGGAGAGATTCGGGACTAGGGTAGAATTAGGAAAACTCTAATTCTTGTAACTCTTGTGGAGAATCTCATTGTAATCAAGGTTTCTATCGATAGTGGAACGGAGAGGCTGCTCTCTCCCCCAGATTAGGTTCATTAACACCGAACTGGGTAAACAAATCTACTGTGTTCTTTACCGCTTTCGTTGTTTTATTCTTGTTCGTGATTATTATTGTTTGTTCTCAATTTGTGGTTGCTTTAACCGTTTGCTCCACACACTAAAGGTTATTGGTGTGATATCAATCGAATTCACAACACTCATCTCTACAAATATTCCATAGAAATCAATTCATCAATTCTATTTTTGAATTAAGCGTTAAATATACTAATTTTGAGTTTGATATGTTCATAATATAATAAAACTTCCGGTTAACAACAACTCCCAATTAGTATTAATTTAATTAAATATTCGAAAGGTAGTAGAAATCATGTCACTTGTCTGAACATGTCACTGTTATGTTGTTTTTAAGCACCATTTTCTTTTTCTTCTTGATTATCATCCTACATTAACATTGTTATCGGATGCTCAATCTTTAAGATATTTAAAATCATTGTTCTTTTAAATTAGTTGTGTTTTCACGCTTCAAGTTCCTCAAAACAAATCTATAAGATACAATCTTCAGTCGGGTGGCCAGATATTGAGATAGTCAACAAAAGATTAAAATTTATCTTCGATATATGTGCTCTGGAGAGCCACAAACTTGGTCCAAATGGCTTTCCCTTGCGTAATGGTGGTACAACACAAATTCTCATTTTGCTATCCATTCAACCCCTTTGAAATTGTGTATGGGGATCGGCTAGATCCAGATGCTTAAAACACTAGGTAATATGTATAGTATGTATATGTGTGTCAATATTTTGGATAGCTTATGTAAATTGTTAAAAGAATACCGATCTTTGTTTTATTTTTACACATGTGTTCAAAATGCAGAAAGAAAGAGAGAAAGATAGAGAGAAGAAGTAAATTATACTCCCTAGGTGATTAAATTGAATTACATTACCTTATTTTCTTGTGTTGAAATATATATATATACACATTTTTTCTCTTAAATGCAAAGTGTATTAGAGAAAATTATGCTCTCTTATAAGAGATGCTTTAATTACATTTCCTTCCACTTTTGTGTTAAAATTTAGGCTAAACTACATATTTGGTCCCTTACGTTTATTTTAGATTTCAATTTGGTCCCTTACGTTTAAAAAGTTTCAATTTGGTCCCTTACGTTATCAACGTTTGCATTAGTTGGTCCATTCCGTCAGATTCCACTATTCCACTGTTTCAATTGGACACGTGTCAACGTGTCCAGGTGCCCACGTGTCAATCCACATGTGCAAAACGTCTGCCACATAAGCAAACCGTCTGCCACATGTGCAAAAACTGACGGAAGGGACCCAATTGGAACCTAAAATAAACGTAAGGGACCAAATTAAAACTTTTTAAACGTAAGGAACCAAATTGAAACCTAAAATAAACGTAAGGGACCAAATGTGTAGTTTAGCCTAAAATCTACACTTCTCCACCTTAATAATTTTTCTTCTTCTAATAGTCCATGGGACGAAAGTCTAACATACAAATTACAAAAAAATGAAAATTGTATTTTATTTTTTATTTTTGTATTTTTTTATTCACAATATAATAAACATATTGTTTTAAACCATAGTATAAAATATGAAACAAAAAAAATTAATATATTATAAAAATTATGAAAACCAATAAAATATAGCTATTTAAAAATTAATGTTATATTATAAATCATTAAATTAATAGTAAAATATTCAAAGTTAATTATTATTCACATTGAAAATTATAAAGAAATCAATTATTTTTTTATTAAATTGTTGGTAAACATTTAAAGTGTAGTAGTACATATTTAATTTGTAAAAGAGATGAGAGTATGATTCAACTTTCAAGCATCTATGAGGGAAAGGTGTATAATACACGCTATACTTTTACTTCTCAATGGAGGAGAATATATATTTTAACATAAGACGGGAGAGAGTGTAATTCAAGCATCCCTTGGGGAGGAAGTGTAATTTACTCAAAAAAAATATAAGGAATAAAAGAAAAGAAATTAAAGAAATAATTTATGTTCAAAGTGGTAGCTGAAAAAATTATAATTTATCATAAAAAATGGTCATATTTATAGAAAGAAGGGATTTAAAATTTATGGATGTAGTTGGTTGACAGATAAAATCAAACTTCAAATTACTATCAACTTATAAAATATCAACACTGATATCCACTAATTTTTAAAAAATATAAATGTTGTTTCTGAAAGAAAGAAAAAAAGAGTAACAAAAAATTTAATGTATTAAGAAAAATAATCAAATATTTTGACTCAAGTGACTATCGAGCTTACACTAGGTAGGACGATTTGTTCGATCGAGAAAATTTGAATTAGATTTCTTAGAAGAACAATTCTTAGTTAGACTTTACTTACCTTATATCTTAACTCCAAATTACTAAGGCCCGTTTTCTATGACAACCGGAGATAACAAAATTTATTTGCAGCAACAAATAAATAACCCCCATCAATCACAGTTCGTAATATTCAAGCAAGCTTAAGTTTAACATCCAGGAAATGCTTCAAACAAAACATAACTTCATAGTTTTAGCATAGACCCACCATGAATTACTTAAGAACATGGCAATTGTTTAATGATATAACAACATTCACTAATTTAATACATGCTTATATGGTTTCACAGTGGGATAAACAAAATCTCTTGATTACAATTTGGTACATGACTCTTTTAGTATTACAATTACAATTTAGTAATTTTTTGCTGTTCTTAAAATACCAATTTAATACAATTTGCTTTCTCTATTTTGCGCTTTCTCTGGGATAAGCCTTTTGCCTTCTCTTTGTTGAGCTTTGTCACTAACTAATCAGCCTTCTGCTTTTTACGGAATGGAAGCAGTAGTTCACTTCTCATTAGTCACGACAGTCTCTTGAATTGACATTTTGTTTCATTGAAATGAAGGCAACCTGCATAAGACAAACACAAATGGGGATATATATATATAAGTTCAGCTACCTGCATAAGCAATCAAGCTAAAGCTAACATCAGTTTCTAATCAAGCAAGCAATTTTAACTACCTACTATAAAGGCATCATTGTAGAAAAAGGTTTGTGAATCGATTTCAGGGTTTGTTTGGGAGGGGGATTTTGGAGGGGAGGGGAGGGCTTGTTTTTCTTTTCTAAATTAGAGAAGCTATAAAATGTTTCAAGAAATGAAGGAAGTGTGATTGAATTGTTATGTGATCATATATCATGGCATTTTTCAATTTTTTAAAATCTCAAATGTATACTAGAAATATAGATGTAGCCTTCCAAAACCCTGCAAAATCTCCCTGCCAAACAGCCCCTTAGGGAAACCATTGTCTTGGTACAGCAGTTTTAGTGTCTCACAAGAAGCAAAATCTATAACATTTCCAAGTGTGGTTATGCTAAGAATATAATGATTGCTTATATATTAAAGTAGTAAATAACCTAAGTTATTTGTTGTTGCTAATAGTATATTATTGCACGCATGCATCCAATTATCATCACACAAACTTCTGAATCTAAAACTTTATTTTATGTGTTTTGCCTCCATCTCAAATACTCCAATAAGAAAACAATATAAAGGATATGTTATTAGCCAAGCAGGAAGATTGAATTAAGTACTTTGTCATCCTCATCATCATTATGATATTGGCTACATAGTAGAAAGAAATTTATAAATATTGTGAGCTAACATTTGCTATATTGCTCTATGTGCAGACCCCTTGAGGATCTGTCCTACTTATCTTGGAACAGAAATCCGGGGACTTTAAAATGATGTGCTATGACTCTTTTTTTTTTTGATAACTCACTATCTTGCTTGTCACCAGATCATTGTGTTGAATTTGTGTACCATTAATTGATATGTATAGAGCAATTAATATAAAATACACTCAGAAATCGGCTATAGTGTAACCTTCAGATTTGCCTGTATACTTAAGTACTAGATAAGTCCAGAATCCAGATAAAACATACCCTTTCTTAAATGAACCCTTATGGAGGATCATACACTGTGTTTATATAAAGAGGGGCCATAATAAAAGTGAAACATAATTAGCGCATTTGACTAATTGTTTTCCTTTGAACCACTAATATGTCAAAGTCTAATGTTAATTTACATAAATTATAAGAGGTATATTTTAACCTTTAATAACATCCAGACCCATACTAGGGTTTCATTTTTCTTGGTTTATTTACAAATGCTCTAGTACATGGATATTTAAGATACACAAACACCTCGTATGGAATACAACTTATTTATTTAACCGTTTGAACAATAACTTCTACAAAGCATTATTTGCTTGAAAGTACTAAGATACATGCATATGAAAAATCTTATGAATCTTAAAATGCATGAACAGGATGGATGAATAAAGTTTAATACATTGTTCCACTTTTAATTAACTAAACCATATTTCCAACATTTAATATGAATTGTAGTGACTGTCAAATGAATCATTACTGAGAATACATACCTAAGTCAATGGCATCTGAACCCTTCACGATTTTCAGCCTTCTGCAAGTATCAATAAACATCCTGCACATAAAAAAAGAGGGATTGCAATTTAGTGAAGGAGATGAAAACCATTGGAAAGAAAATCTCATTATGTCATTCATTCAGTCCATTTTCTAGGTTTGAGCAGAGACTAGAATTTGCATCAGCACTTAATACCTACATAGAGAAGTCCATGAAATAGACTCAAAATACTATTCGGCAACAAAAGCACAGCCATTATCATATTTTCTTGTCTGATACTATTGAACAAGTCTATAGCATCAGTTCGATAGGAACTTGAATTTCTATAAAAAATTGGAGTTTAACACCTTATGGAAAACAAAATCCTATTAATCCCTTTAAGATGGGAGGAAACAAAAGTACAGAAAAAGATTAAAACAAAAAACAAACAAACTGAAGATTCTTAAACAGGCATGAAAATATCCCCACAGGCATGAAAATATCCCCACCCACCCCCCCACCCCCAAGGCCTCATATCCTAACTAAATCATAATACCCGTACTCTTCCTCCTCAAATTTTTCTCACGTACGCCATCTGAATTTCCTCCACCCTGCCTCAGCAATTTGCTATTGTCACACCCATTTTGTTATGAAGCAGATCATTATCTGCAATATTCCCCATTCAGTCCTAACTCAAATGCATTATTAATCCATCCCAACATCATCCTTGTAGTTGTAGTAGCATACACCTCAGTACTAATTTCACGATTTCTAGACACTTTGTATACATTACCATAATCTCCACGTGTCTAGACTCTACATTGCCTAAAACTAGTGACCAATATGACCTACAATGAACTATTAATTTCAAAATCAATTGACTTTTGGCAAATGGAAACATATTCAGTGTTTCACTGATCAATTATGATTACTTAATTTCTCAAAACCAAATATAGTTACAATACCATGAAAAAATACAATGAGAAACAAAGATGCTAAAATCATAAAGAGAATTTAAAAACATCGTACTTCAACGGTACATCCCCTGCAAGCATCCAGTCTGCATCTTTTTATTATCATAGGTGAGAATGTATTCTGAATCATGCAAAAGGTCCCTCAGCTTGCTCTCACTCAACATTTCTCTTCCTAGAACTCCACGGGAACCATACTGACCTGACATTACACAATTACCAAAGATTTCAGAATAAAACAAAGCAACATCCAAGTTAGTTTAATATAGATCATTGGCAAAAAGTTAAAGTAAATCAAAATAGCAACAACTCACCTAGGGAAAGCAGTTGAACATTTCTCAAGGTCAGAAGACAGTTCCTGATATGTTGTATAAGTTCTTAGATCTACATTCCTAAGATAGGGAGGGAGCAAATACACCTAAATACACTCAAATTTGTCATTTTCGGTTCACTCAAATTCTGTAATTTTTGTGTATAGTATTAGTTTTCATTTTTCATGAGAACTTCATTAGTCAACATTGCTAAGCAGATACAATGAAAAGCAATTTATCCAACAAGACCAAGCAAAAATCATCAAAAGATATATCATTTGGCCTAGTTTATCAGCAAATTACCAATTGCATTGTAGCATAATGATAACAGTCTCCCTTTGAATGACGGATACAGCCATCAAATCACCGGACAAATGTATCAGAAAACAGAGTGTAACTCTTTTATAAGCTTAGCATTGTTCCAATAATCGATGCACACCCCAAAGTTAAATACAACAATTGCAATGTAATCAACGCTTCAATCGAGCCGACCAGATTTTTGACTTAACTTTCCTTGCTTCATTGTTAAAACCAGCGGAAATGAGACCATCAATAACAGCTCTTTGAGTAGCCCTTAAGATCTGAAAGCCAGATTTTATATATAAAACCAAAAGCTTGGAAGCAAATATGAACTTCTTAGCCCTGCAAAGGTTGTGCACCAAGATAGTACAAGTGAAAGAATCTTTAACCTCCATAGTATCAAAAACCTTCACTGCTTGATCAATATGACCAGCTTTACCCAAACAATCAAGATAACAGTTAAATGCCACCAAATTAAAACCAAAACCCAACGTGTTCATGTAATCCAAATGCTTCTTAGCATCCACGAAATTGGAAGCCTTACAAAAACCATGGATTATAATCGTGTGCGTGTACTGATCACATTTCAGCCCTTGTCTCTCTATCTCATCCAGCAACTTCAACGCCTCGTCGAACCTCTTTTGCTTGCATAAAAGGTTTATAATTGTATTATAAGAAGCAAGATCAGGCACCAAACCATTACTCATCATCTTCTCAGCAATCTCATCCGCTTCATCAATCCTTCCCGTCTTTACCAATGCAGCAACCACGGTACAATACGCAAACCCATCAAATGTGTAACCTTTACTCCTCATCTCCGACAATAAATCCAACCCTTGCTCCAACTTCCCACACCGAAAACAACACTTCATAACCGTCGTATAAGTAATCGCATTCGGTTCATAACCATAATCACAAAACTCCGTAAGCAACCTCCTCGCATCCGTTAATCTCCTCGCCTTACACAACCCATTAATCATCGCATTATAAGTCAAAACTTGTGGAACAAACCCGTGACGCTGCAAGTTCCTAAACATCATAAGAGCATTAGAAACATACCCATTTTTACACAACCCATTAATCATAATATTATAAGTCGACATACAAGGATACATTTCACCCCTCTCAACTATATTATCCTTAAAAACCCGATTCGCTTCATTCGGTTTCCCAAGCTTAAACAAACAATGCATTATTATATTATAACTCCACACATCAGGACTTATTCCTGATTGAGTCATTTCATCAAACAGTTGGAGGGATTTCGATAACAAAGATTTTCTAACAGCACCTGACATTAATGAATTATAGGAAACAACATCAGGGTTAATCCCAGCTTCTTTCATTCTACTAAGAACATCGTAAGCTCCATCGATACTAACGAAACGCGAATATCCATCGATTAATGTGTTGTAAGTAACAACATCAGGAAGTACTCCTAATTTGATGCCATCTATTAAAACGGATTCAGCTTTAACAATTTGGTTTGATTTGCACATTGAAGCTATGCATATGTTCATGAATTTTGTTGATAATCGAGTAACCATAATTTATTTTTATCTTTGGGCATTTGGGTTTTATGCAATGTGGTCGTTGGAGTGTGAAGTGTGAAATGTGAATATGATGATGCGGAGGAGAATACGGAAATATTTGAAATGATGATGACGTGGCTTTGGGCTTCGGTATAATATGTGTGTATCAGCGTATTCCTTTTCACACCTCCAATATTATCATGAATATATTCTTTTTCTTCATTTTTTGTTTATGTTACCATGATGTAGTCTCTATGGCCATTAACAGTGACTAATCTCCATTAAGGAAACTGTGTTTTATGGCTTCTCCTTTTTCAGCCGAATTTTCTCCATACATATGAGATATGAATCAAACCTCTGGCTATATGTTTAAGGAGACCAAAACTTCTAACCACATAATTATGATATTTTTAATGCTTAGAGACTTTGAGACTTCTATGTAAATAATCCTTGAGTCGGCAAAAAAACATCTATCTTTTATTTGTGTGTAAATTACACTTTTCTCTTTAATAGATATTTAAATTACACAATCATTTCTTCTTATGTTAAAATAGACAATTCTCTCCCCTCTTGTACAAAATATACTGGAGAAAATTACAGCCTCATTCCTTGACAAAGAAATAGTAAATATTTTATGTTAATTACATGAACGATTATTTTTTATGTTATTTATAATTTAAATGAAGATTATTCTTTTTGAATTTTTTGCATTTTCTTTTTAACATTTAAGCCGGACTTGTTATCCTTCGGCACCACCACTTGTTATCCTTCTTATCAACCAATGACCATGAGTTATCTATCAGTAGTCTAACACTTCAATCTCCAGCTAACATATATAACACCATAACCTAGTCATGCAGTTGATAGAGTTGATCACAGTTTTGTCTAATATGTGGTATCACTACCTTCCCAAGGCCATGCATGAAATAGCCTCTCAGGTATAGCACAACTTGTGATGGACTTGTGTTATAGCCCTTCACATTAACATTTCAAACTTCTTCAATCTCCATATCTCTAATGAGTTCTTTTGTTAATTCAACAATCTTATTTGTCATCTTTCACACATTTTGCTAATCTATTTCATAACTATCCAAATGGTGGACCAATGATTTGGATCATGATGCTTGACTCTAACTTGCCACAAGATAACTTACTCACAAATAATTGAATAGTGGTCTTTTGATAATTCAATATTTCAAGGTTTTCTTACAAGAATATAAATTAACATTGGATTCTCACAATTAATGCATGTGTTCATCACATGATCCTCAACATGTATAACACAAGTAAAATAAATAAATAAAATAAAATAATCCCTTAATTACTATAATACAAATACTTAAAAGAGAGGAACAAACTTTGATTTCAGGACTCAGAAGCCATGAAGCACTGACACAGACCCCAAATATGACATGGACACCAGGACAAGGAAATCAGTAATAATTTGAAAAAGTAGTTGTATTTAATCACAAGTATCAATGTCATGTCGATGTCCGGTACTCGGACACGTTTTCAATCTGAGGTGTCATTACTATATAGTTCAAGAGTAATTGGTACATGATCCATGCTCTTGGCTGCTAAGCTGAGAACATGGGTAAGGACTAACTTGATGAGAAAATCCAAAAACATCAGAACACTTCCAAGGTGGAGAAGATCTAGCTGAAGTTCCTGTCTCACCATGAAGGTTAATATCATAGAAACAAAGCTCTGTAAAAGGTGAATTTCTCAATCCATGTATTAAACCAGCTTGCAAAACCTTCACACCCCAAACATTCTTAATTGTGATTCCTTTCACAACTGGTAGAGCATTAGGGTTGAAATTTTCATCTGGATGATCACCTACATCACCAGCAATTTTAATTCCTTGTCTTGCTTTTTCTATATATACATTAGACATTGTTATGTTCTTGATATATCCTCCTCTTCCAATGTTTGTCTTAATGTGGATACCAACTCCCATGTCGAAGAGGTTGATGTGTTCCGCGAGTACGTTCTGTACTCCTCCGGATGTTTCGCTGCCTATGGCAATGCCGGCAAATGGAGACGATCCGGTTAGACGTCGGATTGTGATGCCATAACTAGGACGACCGTATGAAATACCGTATTCGTCCCATCCACTCTTTACAGCCACAAGATCATCTCCTGTTGATATGTATGAGTCCTCTATGCATACATTTGAACTTGAATCTGCATGAATGAATGCATTTTATAGATGATTATTTGAAAAATCACTTAAAACTTAAAAGCAATTCCACTTACTGTATCAGTATTTTTACCTGGATCAATTCCATCAGTGTTAGGAGAATCACGGGGCGCCAAAATCGTGACATATCGAACAACAACATTGCTGCAAAGAAGGAAGAAATTTTGGTGACAATCTATAATAAGCGTGTTCCGATGTCAGACACGCATCAGTGTCCGACACTGCACGACATTTATGATTACATTGAATTACAACATTTTCTCAAATTATTATCGATGTCCATGTATCAGTATCTGTGTCGTGTCAGTGTTTGTGCTTCATATGTGACCTTTTAGTTTGTCTAAATTAAGTTGTTATAAAGAAAATGAAAAAGTTGTAAAATAAATAACTTAGTCACATTAAGTTTTATACCTGCAGTAAACTGGATGTATATTCCAGAAGGGAGAATTCTTGAAAATAACATTTGAAATAATAATATTTCTTGAATTCAAAAATTCAACAAGGTTTGGTCTTGTAAATTGAAGAGTTCTCTGTCTCCACATGTTCCACCACACATCTCCTTGACTATCAATTGTACCATTCTCACCTATGATAAAGAGTGCAATGAATATATAGAGATTAGTTTTAACTTCTCCTAAATAAATTATTGAAAACATATAAAGTGAAAACAAAGTGTCATTATGTAATTAAAAGTGGATAAATAAAAATTGGAACAGAACATTGGATCAATTATGGATGTATAGTATATATTAGCTTTTTCAGCAAGCAATTTTCTTTTCTTCTTTACACTCAAAAACATTTTACATTTCATTTTTGTATACTTTGATATTTTGTACTAATTTTTATAGATGCTCAGTGGCATGATACGAATACATCCGTAATTGTGGCCGTATATCAGCTTATTTGTCCACATTTTACCGCAATATCAAGGTTTACAGTGTAACTGCAACTGCAATCGTACACACAATTTAGAATAATGCTCAGTAGTAGTATGGTATGATATGAATTTGGAAATCAAGTGAGTGATTTATTTATAACTACCTGTGATTATTACATCGCGAACTCCATCGCCATGGATAAAACTTATATACCTTCCTCCAGGGAGCTCTCTTCCTCTTCCATAAGATGGTAAGGGTGCAATTAAAGGCCAATTCCATAACCTCTAAAGAATGATGAGAGGAAGAATATTAAGAAGACTTGGAAAGAACATAAAAGAACAAATAGTTCAATAATAAGACTTGTAATATGTGACAAGCAAAATTTAAATATATGTGGATAAACTTTAAGCAAATAAAGTACTATCAAATATCAACATTAAAAGCAGAAATAAAAATTAGTTACACAGTTTGGATTCTATTAACAAAAACTTTCAAACAAGAATTTTTTTTTTTGTTGCGAACACTATAATTGGGTCTTTGACACGCAGTATGCGCTCCAAGGTATCCGACGACTACAGCTCTTTGAACATGCTATGAGACTAATCATTGAGTCGATAACAAAACATCCATTTTTTTACATGGAATAAATCAATAATGACCAACAACAAATCATGTAACATAACATGACATATTGTTAAGGTTGTGAATATCAACATATGCACATGCAACCATGCAGACCATAGACCCACCAATGCTTTTAGTCATTTTAGGCTTAGGTCCACCATAGTTGATGGACATGAGCTGTAATTCCGACAACCCATTAACTATAGTCCTATTTTTAACTATACAATATTCATGGGTACATATCAACACATACCAATTGACTCAATTCATGATAGATCCACAACTTTGCAGAGCTTAATCATGTCAAAAACTTACTTATTTCCCAATTAAAAAAATTACTTTTTTCTCCCTTCAAAGTTAAGAATTCAATCGTTGAATTGAGTATGCAGTTTAGGAAGAGTTTATTATCCATTTAGATTTTGATTTCTACGAATTTTAAGAGATTAATTTCTACAATTACACGTGAAAAATACTCGATTTACAACAAACAAAAAAAAACAAGATGGGGTATGAAATTTTGTGCAGAACACCTATTATATTATTATTGGGAGCGATTTTCCACATCCCCAACATCAGTCCACAATCCACATGCATGTATGAAGCTATAAAAATTAGAAAATCTGTGTGGTCCAGAAATGTGCTCCTAGATAATTTTATACTCTTTAAATTTGAATACTTTTTTCTTGTACCTTTCTGTAGAATTTTTTCAAAAAAATTTAGTGTATTAAATCATGTTATTTATCTTTTCCTATAACCTGTGTTAAACATCAGAAGTGAACAAGAACAAATAAACTCTAATTCTTTTTCTAGGGAGAACATTTTAGTAGCATATCATAATGTAAATGAATCCATCCAAATCAATAAATAATAATTTAGGATTTCAACATAATATATTAATAATACTTCTCCTGTCAAAATAATAATGATAAATGTAATTATTTAGTTCAGTCAAAAACAAAAAAATAATAATTGAGTTTGTATGCATAATGCATGTATTGTCAGTATTTTTTATTACGGTATTGTCGGTGTACAAATTTTCTTTTTTTCTTTTTTTGTCGGTCTACATTTTACATAATTTCTCTCTTCACATTATTTCAATCTCCTTTTTTATAAGAATGGATTAATTCATTTCTTTTTTACGAAAATGGATTAAATCACTTAAGTACTCAAATTCATACTTTTAAATAAAGAACATAGAGCAATGCCAACGACAATTAAATTGCCTTATTTGTGAAAGTATTTGGAAAAACTTATAAAACCACTTATCATATTTTTCATAAATTTTTTCTTAAAGTTCTTTAAAAAGAAAACAGCTTATAAGTGTTTATGATGATGATGTTCATTTATTAAGTTATATGTTGCAAATAAATTCTCTCCACTAAACTATCTCAAAAAAAAAAATGTGAATGAAAATACTAACCTGTGTGGCTTTAATAACAGCACCAGCAGCAAGATAAAGAGTCATATGACTAGTAAGATTGAAGCTCTCTGTTAAAAACACACCAGGCGGCACATAAAGGACTGTGCCGCCGCGTCTTTTTAAATGCTGAATCCGGTAAATAGCTGCCCTGAACGCCTTTGTGTTCAGGGTTTTACCGTCTCCAACGCCGCCGAAATCGGTTATTGAAATCGTATCGGCGCGCTGTCGAAATGGCACTATGCCAGAGCATGTTTTGGAATATGATGCAGAGGAGATAGAAGAGAAGTAGATGAAGAAAATAAGGAGGAGGAAAGGGGTGGTGGTGATGGAAGATTTTGAGAGAAGATGCATATTGTTTGTTAGAGTGAATAGTATTCTAGTGGTGATTGATATTTGATGATAAATAAAGTGTTTAATAATATGAAAGAAAAGAGAGAGGTGGTTCTTTTATTTAAAAGAGAGAAACGAATCTGTCCTATACAAGTGGATAGCATAGAACTCTGCATTGGGAACACACACACTAACTGCAAGAAAATCACAATTTATAAATATAATTAAAAAGTAATTATAAGAAAAACCCTCACTAAATAGTAAATACTCCTGCATTAAACTAAAATAAACCTTACTTAACAAAAATAAGAATAAAATAAACCTTAAACTTTGTGGTGGTCAAAATCGCAAGTAATCGATTTGTATTCAAAAAAGTATTCCCAACATAGTTTGTGGCGGGGATATGGATTTACTGCGGTAGAAAATTGACACGGTTTGACGTTGTAATGAATCGTGGCCGTTGATTGAAGATCGGACGGTTTAGATTTAAAATACAGATTTATAAAATATTATGATCTCAGCCGTCAATCAGAGATCGGACGACTCAGATCAGTTACAACAGGTGTTGTAACTTTAGGAAATCTGATTCCTTTGTGGCAGCCACAAACCGTAGATAAGCGTTTCACAATAAAAAAATTATATATTTAAACATTGATGGTCAAAATATACTCTCCAAAACATAGTAGATAAACAAGAGTTGACAAAGAAATGTACAAGGCATTTTTATTATGAAAATATATTATGTATAGGATAATGTACATCTGCCATTTCCAGTTCTTCACAACATTAACCAAGTACCACACAATATATGACTGCATAAGAGACATTAACTTAGAGACTATGCCTAAATGGTTGCAATTAGTCAATCAATAATGTGACCGATACAATGGCGACCATTAGGAATGGTGGCGACCAAAGATGAGATGATGATTACATACGAGATATCTGAAGTGGGATAGTCAATGAAGCCATCTCTCCCATCACTGGCTGAAACAAATCCATCTCTCCATATCGCTCCAACACATGCATCCTGCCATCATTCCAGTCGAGTATGCACCATGGACAGACCCTGCATAACTCATACTTGTTGCTTCCCCTGCAAAGAACAAGTTATCTACTGGGACCCGGATCCTCTCATACAGTTCGTGTGGTTTCCCTACTTGGTCATAGCTATATGAACCCAGTGAGTTAATATCTGAGCCCCACCGGGACACAAGATACTGAATCTGTATAGTAGAAACAAATTACCAATTAAAATGCATAGAACTTATATAAGCTAAGGTCTTTAGAGTGAACAAATCATAGAAAACAACTTCATATTTGTAATTTTTGTAGTATCAATATGAAGGTGATGTCATAAAACTAGTGGCCTATTTCAAGAACCAAATGGGGTGAACTAGAGGCCTACAGTAAACACTAAAGACTTCCGGTAACTGCGTTGAGTATTGAAGCGTTAATTTTTCTAGCACGATTGAAGAGTGAATAAGAAAAAATAGTGTCGTACCGGTGAGGAAGCTTGACAAAAGTGAAGTTAGCAGCTGCTTCATCAGACATTTTTTCAATGTCTTTGGCAAGCCGCCCAGAAGGCATGTAAACGAGGACAGGGTGACGCGCAGCCTTGTGGAGATTGAGGAAGTAGCTACATCCATAAGATGTATCTGCAACTACTCCCAAGAACTCCACATTAGGCGAAAATATATTCTCAAAGTGTAGAACAATTTGGTTTTCAAGTCCAACCCCAAGTTCAGCAATTGCAGCTTCTTTCCAGTCTGGGAGCTTTGGCTCAAATGATATCCTCTTTTCTTTAAGGGCACCAATAGGGACAGCAACAACAACAGCATCAGCTATGAATGTTTTCCCATTTTCCACTGTCACTTTTACTCCATTATATCTCCGAACAACATTTGTTACCCTGAAATGGGGACATTTTTAATGCCAATAAATTTAATTACGCAACAAAACAAAACATACAAGTTCAAAACGACAATTCAAATTAATATCTACCTGTGACCCAGGCGAATATCAAGACCCTTGGCTAGGGTATTTATAACAGGCAAGTAGCCCCTGACCATAAGACCATGACCACCAGGGAGAAGTACTTCCTGTCACAACATATTCAAAGATGGATTAGATATGAAAGCAAGATACATTCAAAAGGAAAATGGTTGTGTTAATTAAAAAATTTCTTGCAATATGCTGTAATTTAGGGTCAATCTAGGTGAAGTTTGTTTAATATGTAGTTTTTTCTAATGTTCTTTACGGTAAGCATATGCAAAGGGCAGAACCATTTTCATTAGGCTGAAAACCCTACAGCCATTGTGCCAAGTTTAGCATTTAACAATCATAAACAAGATGGCCTGGCAAGACAGGATTCATTTACACCCGTCATCCCCCTCCTAGTGTTATTTTGTTTTAGTTTTGAAACGGAAAATGGTAGTATCGCTAATATTATGTTAGAAGTGGAGATCAAAACCTCGACCTCCTTACGACTCCAATCCATAACTACCACACCTCAACCATCAAGCCATCATCCCTATATCCCCTCCCTCCCAGTGTGATTTTGTTTGAGTCTACTACATGATGAAATTTACCCATGATTGACATATTCATTTCACCGGGGATTTTACATGCATAACACAATGGTCATTTTTATCTCCAGAACTGGTCTCTATAGTTAAATTAGATGCATACTCCTATTTATAGATGAGGCAACACATTTACATGATGATCGGTCATAGAAAGGCTGCATGTTGGAGACTCATGCACCTGGCTATGAGACGACTATACAAATTATTTCTTTCACTACAGGAGCTACCTGAAGTACCTTATGGGCAAGCCCCTCCAACCTGGATTTTAGATTGGAAATCATATTATGATGCTACAGCTTAAAAAAAACTACCACACTGTCAAGGAAATTTAATAATATGCCAATAATGACCTCAATTCTGGCATCCTTTCAAAAACAATTGAAAGACAATATTTGTCTGCATTCATTTCTTACTTTATGGACATGTCTTCGCTGAATTCATTTCTTACTTTATTTGTCTGCATTTAAATGGAGTGCAAATGCATCACTATAAGGTAGAGGAATCCCAACTATGTTGCACCCCACAATCCAACAATTGTCTGCGTAAACCAAATAACTAGAAGAATAAATAAGAAAATGACAAACCTCTTCTAAAACTGTCTCAAATACTTCACCAACTTTTGTTACCAATTCCTAGGGAACTTGATTCCCATCAATATCAAAAAGTGCATAGCTGTAGAATGGTAATGAATTTCAATTCAAAAAGAACTATCATATAATAAATTCTACCTTTCATGACAACTAGAAAAATTAAAATATTGACTTGGTCGATTAAAAAAATTGAAACGATTATCTACTATGCAAGTGTTGCAGAATTTGCAAACTAATATATCATTAAAAACCTATGCATCGACCTTTCCAAATCACGATCATAGAGCACGGAGCTATCCCCACTTGTCCGGTAAAGGGGTAGCCCGAGTCTCCCAATCACTGAAGCAAGTGGATTTTCCTTAGAAACACCGTGCAACCTGAAATAGAAAAAAGAGTGTTTATTCTAATAATAAAATATAAATAGAAAACATTTTGCCTTCTCATTAACATTCATATATCAGAATATAGAAATTAAGCTTTACCATGATGCTCCAAGATCAACGGGAAAGCCAAACGAGTAATCAGTTAAGTTGAAGCTTATATTAGTATGTTAAGTTGAAGCTCAAACAAGAAGCATCACAGTAACACAATACTGTGCTAAATGTTCTGTTTATTTACATCACCACTTCAGTACTTGCATATTGGGGTAAACACCCATGAGTTACTTATTGGGTTCATAAACATAAATAAAAGGAAAAGCAATTCACATCAACTAAAAAGGGCAATAGTTCATCAATAAAAAAAAAGGCAACATGTTGCCAGAATTCAATTATTACATATATTCTGGAATGCCTTTAATAGCTATATTAAACATCCATAGTCAAAATGTATTCCAAAACATAGTAGATACATTCCAAAATTATTTATTGATTAATTATTGTCATCCCAATCTGATAGATCTTCATTGTCGTCTTGACCCTCATCTTCCACATGATCAACGCTGTCTTCATCAACATCACCATCCTCAGGCACTTCTTCTGCTTCTCCTGCCCCGACGGAAAGACGAGTGAAAGGTTCAACTTCAATCACTTCATCTACATTGGTCATCTCATCGAGCTGATATGGTTCATCTTCTTCTATTCCACCTTTTTCAGTTGAACCCCTTGATTTTGTCATTATTGCGGCACACCAGCCTCGTTTGTCAGATTTTGTTATTGGATAAGGGACATAGTAAACTTGTCTGACATTGTCGGCTGTAACAAAAGGATCAAACAGTCGATATCTCATATTCATGTTTATGTCCACAGTGTTAGTCTTTGAATTATACTTTGTACCGCTGCTTGATGGATCAAACCAATGACAATAAAACAATACTACTGCTTTCCTGTAATCAAGGTAGTTGTATGAGATTTCAAGTATGTTCTTAATGACACCGTAAAAATCAACTTCACCATTTTCAGTGACACGTTTCATCAACACTCCACTATTTATTGTTTTTTTTCCTTCAGTCCAAGTATGTGTACGAAATTTGTATCCGTTGACTAAGTAGGTGCCCCATTGTTTAACATTTGACTTCGGGCCATCAGATAAGTTTCTCAAGTGTTGTATCAGAGGGGTTGGTTCTTGACGATACATGTGTTGTTTGAACCAAAGTGGAAAAAAATCCTTTATTTTCGCAGCATTTTGTTCCGGAGTTATCTCCTCAGATGTCAAAAATAACCTGAACAATTATATATCATCAATATCATTAATCAATGTATATTATATAATATTCTTTAACTAATTAATTTAAATATATAGTCTAGCGTTGTGCTTACTCTAAGTATGGCTGAACTTCAGTGCAGTTAACCAACACGTGAACATGTGCTGATTTTAATACTTCATCACCAGGAAAACAAACATTCTCCATGCCAACATGATGCCCAGACAAGTTGAATACTGAGAGGGTTAATGGGTGAATATTACTTTGACTATCGATTTCGTTCCAACCATTTGTTTCTGACAATGTGTCTTTGAAATAGTGAGAACAAAAGTGAACTGTTTCACAGTGTAGGAAAGATGCACAAATTGAGCCTTCAACTTTATCATTATTTTTCACCGAACATTTTGAATCCCCCATGAACCGTTCAAATGGGTGCATCCATCTATATTGAACAGGTCCACCAAGTCTAGCTTCATATGCAAGATGCACTACAAGATGCACCATGGAATCAAAGAATGCAGGAGGAAATATTCTCTCCAACTTACACAAGATCATTGAAATGTCACCTTCCAACTTGATAAGATCATCATCTCTCAATGTTGCTGAACACAAATTCTTAAAAAATTGACAAACTTCAATTAGCGGATTCAATGCATGTGGTTGTAAAGAACTAAAGGCAATCGGAAGTAAAGACTGCAAAAAAACATGACAATCATGACTTTTCATCCCACGCATCTTTCCATTCTCAACATCAGCACATCTTGCCAAATTTGACGAATAACCATCTGGCATCTTGAGTTCTTTTACCCATCGACAAACTGATTTCGCTTCATCAACAGATAAAGTATAATTCGCACGAGGTTTTAGGACTTTTCCGTTGGATGTCTCCACCAACAACAGGTCATTACGTCTGCAATACAACCCTATGTCTTTCCTAGCTTTATCATTATCTATTGTTTTTCCTTTGACATTCATTACAGTGTTGAATATATTTTCAAAAATATTTTTCTCAACATGCATAACATCAAGGTTGTGACGTAAAAGGTTGTCTTTCCAATACGGCAGATCCCAAAAAATACTCTTTTTTGTCCAATTGTGCGTTTGTCCGTAACCTCGCGGTTTAGAAGCAACACCACCTACTATTTCCACCTTTGGCATATCTTTCACTTTGTCCCAAACTTGTTCTGATGTCAAATTTTTAGGTGGTGTTCGAGTTTCAATCTCACCCTTAACAAATGCATTTTTATCTCTTCTAAATGGATGATCAAAAGGAAGGAATCGACGATGAGAGTCAAACCACGTGTCTTTCCCACCATTTTTTAACGTGAACGCTTTTGTGTCTTCCAAACAAACCGGACATGCCAATTTACCATGTGTCCCCCATCCAGACAACATCTCATAAGCAGGAAAATCATTAATGGTCCACATCAAAGCTGCCCTCATAGTGAAATTTTGTTTCCGACTGATATCATATGTCACAACACCTTCCCACAACCTCTTCAAATCATCAATCAAAGGTTGTAAATAGATATCAATACCAACAGTTGGACTAGATGGCCCTGGTATTACAACAGCTAAAAACATGTAAGGTTTTGACATACACATTTCAGGTGGAAGATTGTATGGGGTAACAATAACAGGCCAACATGAATGTGGAGGGGCAGATACTTGAGTATACGGTGTAAATCCAGCAGAGCATAATCCCAGCCGTACATTTCGAGGCTCTAAAGCAAAATCAGGATTAACATGATCAAAATGCTTTCAAGCTAGACCATCAGAAGGATGTCGCAACTCACCTGAATTTTTTCTTTTTTCATAGTTTTCAGAATGCCATGTCATTTTTCTTGCAGTTTGCAATGATGCATACAACCTCTGTAATCTTGATATTATAGGTAAATAGAACATTGTCTTTCTTGGAATTTGTTTTCTTCTACTTGACCGAGAATTTTTTGTTTCGCGGTATCTTGGTTCTTCACAAAATTTACATTGAACTAAACCACCATCACTTACACCAAATTCGTTACTATAAAACAGCATACAACCATTAATACAACAATCAATTCTCTTCACTCCTAGTCCTAGCTTTGACACTAACTGTTTTACCTCATAATAACTTTGCGGCAAATCACCAGGGATGGGTGTTACATCCAAAATCAGTTTGGTCATCATATCCATAGCTAATTCCGGAACTTGAAATCGAGACTTTAGACCTAAAAGTCTAACACACATTGACAACTTTGATACTACCGAACCTTCAAACAACGGTTTACTTGTCTCTTTCAAAAGATTAAAAAACTTCTCAGCTTCATCATTCGGAAGTTCATCTGCTTCATATTCATCTCCCGGCCCATTGTTCTCCACATTAATACCAAGAGCACCAGTTACCATATCATTCATCTCATTGAAGGGGTAATGTTCATGATAATTTTGTGCAACTGATACTGCTGGTCCAGTATTGCTTGAAGCACCTTGATTCACATCTACACGCGGACGATCCGAGGAAAATGATTCACCATGACTTGACCAAACCCAATAATTAGGTTGGAATCCTTTAGTATATAAATGAAACTTAATTTCATCTTCACTGCGAAAACGCATACATTGACAAACCACACACGGACATCTAATTCCTCCTTCTCTGATGACAACGGGCCTCCGTTTTACGGTATCAATAAATAGCTGAACACCAAGTTTAAAAACTTCTTTAACTTGCCCTCTCTTTCCATTGTAATATCTATCATACATCCAGCTACGGTCCATGATTAAGATCTAGACATAAATAAATTGATACTATATCAACACCACTGTTAATTAAAAAAGAACAACATTAATAACAATTTCAAAAATATCAAATTAAACAACGTTTAAGCAGCTGATACATTCTGCCGTGAACTCTGTCACTATTTTTTTGTGGTCAGGCCCGCCAGTAAGTTAAAAAGTGTGTAAAAACCATAACCATTAAACTTGAAAGACTTAAAAGATTACTATACAATATAAATTGCATTACTTACTGCTATCAAAAAATAAAAATTAAATTGTATTGCTTACTTGGTTTGTTGGTTTGTTGAGCAGTGTCTAACTTTAAACAATGTACTCCCAGTCACACCGATCGAATCGAATCGCTCAACACTACTAAATTAAAATTATAAGAAAAAGTATTAAAACAATTATACATTTAAATATTAAAGCAATATGCTAAACTTATGCTAAATTTTAAAACAATAAAAAATAAAAATAAAAAATAATGTAAACACTTACAAGTTTTCTGATGAAGATAGTCAATTGATGGAGAAATTACTGAGCAATTTGTTTAACAATGCATCAGCCATACAGGACATGTTCTGAAAGAGTAATATGAAACTTAGATCTGGAGAAATACATAGCAAATTGACACAAAAACCATAGATCTTTGAAACATATACTTTTAGGGCTAGACGAAATCTCTACTTGTGAATGAAAAACAACAGAATCTACAGAAAATATTAAAAAAATAAAACACATTAATCTAAAAAGTAGTTACCGAATACGAAAGCTTCAGATAAATGAATAATGAATACTCCGGAGTAGATCATAGATGGTTTGAATATCGGAAACAGAAAATAGGGTTTGAAGATTTGAGAAATATGTTAAGATAAGGGAAGCTTAGGCAGAAGTATGACCGTGAAATTCAAGACACTTATCGGCGGATTTGGCCGTCAGTAAGGAGTAATTACTTTTTGTGATACCGATGCATTTCTTGACGGACAGAGACCGCCAATAAATCAAACAGCTATTTTTTTGAAAACTACAATGCACTTATTGGCGGTATAAAACCGCCAGAAATTCTACTTTTGTTTTGAGCTGGGTATATTTTTAGCCCATAATAAATTGTAACTTCGGTAAAAAAAATAAATTATTTTTTTACAAATGTGAAAATATTAAAATGGATAAGTCGCATGTAATAATTTGAGTTCGAATTCGATCTTTCTATTTTATGTGTGAGTTTTTAACGAATTGTTATTTTGTCTATTTATCAAAAAATTATATTCAGATGTATTAAATTTGTAATAAATCTAAAAATGTAAAATTTATTTATAAAATGTCATAGATGGAGTTCTTTTTGTAGTCTATATTTATATTTATATTATAGGAATAGGAAATATTTTGAGGGAATAAAGATATTAATTTTTGGATTTTTCTTTCAAAATAAACACTATATTTACAAATTGAAATATAATAAAGGACTAAAATTACTATTAAAATATAATAGAGATTAAACTATTATCTCATCCGACTCATGCGTATGTAAAAAATTCAATTGAGATGGGAGAAACCACCTTATGTGCCTCACAAAATCTCCAATAAAGATTAGTCATCACTAATAGCGATAGAAAAATTAATTAAAAAATCATTATACTATTATCTCTTCCAACTATTTAGTCCCTAAACTTTTTTTTTTTGACAAAAGTCCCTAAACTTTTAAAATAAACTAAATGGCCCTTTAACTATTCTTTCATCCAACTATATCTCTAAATTATTAAAATTAAATAAAAGTACTTAAATCGTAACCTCTCATCTAACTATCTAGTTCAAAAACAATCATAGTCATTTTAATATAGGTATGAGTTGCATTAGTATTGCATGATATTGTAGAGACCACTTTTTAATGTTGTATGACACCCAAAGTAATAGAAGATTAAATAGTAGATAATTAAGTAATTATATAGTAGTCAATTAAATAATTTAGGAGTGAGATTTATATTGCTATTTGAATATTAATTATATTAGGTTATTTAGATTGGGCTTATTTTGGCCTTTAGGCCCATCTAACATATTATCTGATAGTAGTAGTAGTAGTATATATGTAGTGTCTTTGACACATTTTAACCTAATGAATCATATGAATGTTTATTTTATCTTTATTTATTGCTTTTCTTTATGTTTCTCTTAGGTTAGTTTGTAGCTCTCTAACACAAAGTAGTATCATTATTGAAGATGCTCTCATAACCTTTTTGTTGATTTTAATTCTAGAAACTAAGTTGCTGAGAGTTTTTAGTGAAAATTTAAACGCCAATAAATATTTTAGCTTTGTTAGTAGATTAGAATGTATCTAAAGAGAATGTATCTAGTTTGACTCCCTTCCTTGTCATCTTTGTTCTCCTAAATGACATTCAAATACTTTCAGGTAACAAAATCTGTATGCAAAAGCATTCAATGGTAAATAGCATACTATTATTTAATGTTTATTATTCAAATACACTAGCCCATTACATCTAAACATTTTTTATTCAATATGAATTTGACACTTCAACTAAAACTAGACATTGACATATCTGAGTCAATAAACAAAAAAATCAGGTGAGATTGAAAATGTAGGTTAATGCTAGAGAAATGTACAAGGCATTTTTATTATGAAAATATATTATATATAGGTGGATAATGTACATCTGCCATTTCCAGATAAGCTTACCCAAACTATAGAGGTGCATAGCCTTTGCTAAATATTCATATATTACCAGTTCTTCACAACATTAAACAAGTACAACACAATATATGACTGCATAAGAGACATTTACTTAGAGACTATGCCTAAATGGTTGCAATTGGTCAATCTATATTGTGACCAAAGCAATGGCGACCAAAGACGAGATGACAATTACATGCGCGATATCTGAAGTGGGATAGTCAAGGAGGCCATCTCTCCCATCACAGGCTGAAACAAATCCAGCTCTCCATATCGTTCCAGCACACGCATCCTGCAATCTTCAGCTGCCATCATTCCAGTCGAGTATGCACCATGGACAGACCCTGGATAGCTCATACTTGTTGCTTCCCCGGCAAAGAACAAGTTATCTACTGGGACCCGGAGCCTCTCATACAGTTCGTGTGGTTTCCCTACTTGGTCATAGCTATATGAACCCAGTGAATTTATATCTGATCCCCATCGAGACACAAGATACTGAATCTGCATGGTAGAAACAAATTACCAATTAAAATGCATAGAACTTAAATAAGCTAAGGTCTTTAGAGTGAACAAATCATAGAAAACAACTTCATATATGCAATTTTTGCAGTATCATATGAAGGTGATGTCATAAAACTAAAGGCCAATGTTGAGAACGGAGTGGGGTGAACTAGAGGCTTACAGTAAAGACTAAAGACTTATCTAATCTCATGTTTGGACCGGAACTGAATTGAGAATTGAAGCGTTAGTTTTTCTACACGATTGAAGAGTGAATGAGAAAATAATAGTGCCGTACCGGTGAGGAAGCATCGGGAAGGATCTTTTTGAGCTGTACAAATGCGAAGTTAGCAGCTGCTTCATCAGACATTTTTTCAATGTCTTTGGCAAGCCGCCCAGAAGGCATGTAAACGAGGACAGGATGACGCGCAGCCTTGTGGAGATTGAGGAAGTAGCTACATCCATAAGATGTATCTGCAACTACTCCCAAGAACTCCACATTAGGCCAAAATACATTCTCAAAGTGTAGAATAATTTTGTTTTCAAGTCCAACCCCAAGTTCAGCAATAGCAGCTTCTTTCCAGTCTGGGAGCTTTGGCTCAAAAGATATCCTCTTTGCTTTAAGAACACCAAGAGGAACGGCAACAATAGCAGCATCGGCAATGAATGTTTTCCCATTCTCCACTGTCACTTTTACTCCATTATATCTCCGAACAACATTTGTGACCCTGAAATGGGGGAAATTTTTAATACCAGTAAATTTAATTATGCAACATAACAGAACATACAATTTCAAAACAACAATTCAAACTAACATTTACCTGTGACCCAGGCGAATATCAAGACCCTTGGCTAGGGTATTTATAACAGGCAAGTAGCCCCTGACCATAAGACCATGACCACCAGGGAGAAGTACTTCCTGTCAAAATATTCAAAGAGGTATAAGATATAAAAGCAAGGAACATATTTCAAAGAAAAATGCTGGTTTTAAATTTAATTAACAAATTTCTTGCAATATGTTGTAATTAGGGTCAAACTAGGTCAATTTAGTTTAATATGCATGCAGTAGTTTTAAGCTGTAGACCTATCTAAAGGGCAGAACAATCTTCATTAAACTGAAAACCCTACGGCCATAATGCCAAGTTCAGCATTTCACATTAATCATGAAATAAGATGGCAAGTCATGACAGGATTCCTATACAACCCCCTCCTAGTGTGATTTTCATTTTTATTTTGAAACATAAAATTTTAGTATTGCTAATAATTAATATTATGCTAGGAGAGTAGGAGTGGAGACCGAACCATCGGCCTCCTTGCCACTTCACTCCTTAACTCCCTCAACCCAAACACCAAGCCATTATCCCTGTATCCCCTCTCTCCCAGTGTGATTTTGTTTGACTCTGCTATATGATGAAAATTTACCCATGATTGACGTTCATGTCACCGGAGGTTTTACATGCATAACAATACAATGGTCATTTTTATCTCCAGAACTGGTCTCTCTATATTTAAATTAGATGCATACTCCTATTTATAGATGAGGCAACACATGTACATGTTCGGTCATAGAAAGGCTGCATGTTGGAGACTCATGCACCTGGCTATGAGACGACTTTACAAATTATTCTTTCACTACAGGAGCTACCTGTATGTAACACCAAAGAGAGTAGATCATTTAGTTTGTAAATTAAGGTGGAGAAGGTGGGGCAGGGGGAATTTAAAAGGTAACACAATATTAATATCTTCAAATTGATTTCTTCAAATTACCTGATCCCAACCATTCAGTGAAATTGTATCAGAATCAGCAGCAAACCAGCCCTCCATTCTGCATAAATACCACTGAAGTACCTTATGGGCAAGCCCCTCCAACCTGAATTTTAGAGTGGAAATCATATTATGATGCTAAAGCTTAAAAAAAAAAAAAACTACGACGCTGTCAAGGAAATTAGATAATATGCCAATAATAACCTCAGTTCTGGCTTCCTTTCAAAAACAATCGAAAGACCACGGTGTATGGACATATCTTCGCTGAATTCATTTCTTACTTTATTTGTCTGCATTTAGTCAAGGACAATATTTCAGAGATTTCTTACAATGAAATTAAGTAGAATAAAAATTAAAAGTGATGATTTGGAAAATTTGTTTTTTACTGTGGAAATGGATTTTAGTAGGTAAACCAAATAACTTTTCTTTTATCAAAAACAGAGATGGAGTGCAAATGCATCTCTATAAGGTAGAGGAATCCCAACTATGTTGCACCCCACAATCCAACAATCATTTGCGTAAACCAAATAACTAGAAGAATAAATAAGAAAATGACAAACCTCCTCTAAAATTGTCTCAAATACTTCACCAACTTTTGTTACCAATTCCTGGGGAACTTGATTCCCATCCATATCAAAAAGTGCATAGCTGTAGGAAGGTAATGAATTTCAATTCAAAAAGAACTATCATATAATAAATTCTACCTTTCATGACAACTAGAAAAATTGAAATATTTGCTTGGTCAATTAAAACAATTGAAAGGATTATCTACTATGGAAGTGCAGCAGAATTTGCAAGCTAATATATCATTAAAAACCTATGCATCTACCTTTCCAAATCATGATCATAGAGCACGGAGTTATCCCCACTTGTACGGTAAAGGGGTAGCCCCAGTCTCCCAATCACCGAAGCAAGTGGATTCTCCTTAGAAACACCATGCAACCTGAAACAGAAAGTGTTCCTTTTAATAATAAAACATAAATGGAAAACATTTCGTGTTCTCGTCAACATTCATATATGTTAGAACATAGAAATTAAGCTTTACCATGATGCTCCAAGGTCAACGGGAAAGCCAAAGGAGTAATCAGTGTGAATTCGGCCACCAATTCTTTCCCTAGATTCTAAGAGGACAACCTAACCAACAAAATTTTAAAATAAAGTACCGATTAGTTCCTTGACTCTGAAAATGCAAATTAACTAACTTCAGATTACGAAAATATAGGTCCAAGTTTCAAATAAGAGCCAACACAATGCTAACATACTGAAATCGACCAATCCCAATAACGGAAAATTGTAAATTGTAATCATGTAAGCAACCGCAGTCAATATAAATCATTGTTTTATACTCCACCAGAGTAACATTCTAGTTCAACAAGGATTGTTTGAAAATTATTCAGTTCAAATACCTGAAAGGAAGCATCTTGAAGTGCACGTGCAGCAGCAATCCCAGCCATGCCACCACCAATTACAATAACAGATGGTGACCTCTCTTGCACACTGCTAACATTGCCATAGCAAAGAGCTATAGGAAAAGAGGAAACATAACAAAGCATATAAGTAAATACCCAATTTATCAATCAATTTCAATTTCAATTTCATTTTCAAATCATATAGACTCATTCCTCAGATAGCATAAATTATTAAATTAACCATAAAATTATTCAGAAATGTCCACTTTTTATCTAAAATTTAATTTGCACACACTTTTTGACTAGAACAAGTTTTTCATCATTATTTTTAATTTCAAAAGTGAGACGTCAATCCATTAGATTTACTATATTAAAAAATTACAATTTAACAAAAACAAAATAATTTAGACGTGTACGTTTTCACTTCACATAAAAGAAAATTGCCCCACCACTTTCTTTTCAAGACTTTTTTTAACTATTGGTTGAAATTTAGATAAATCCTATGTACCATATATAGATATTAGTCCGACCTAAATTCATGAAACTCACATATAATATAAATATCAACTAAATGATACCAAAATTCAAACCCCTCTAAATAATTTTTTATTTTTTTTGGTTTGATGTAGTAGTAAGCACAAATTTATCTTTTATTTTTACTCCAATCATAATAATAATTTATAATTAAAAATATCATATTCAAAGACAAGTTATTGATTTTGTGGTAAAAAAATCTCTTTTGTCAAAAAAAAAATTAAAAAGTCTCAAACTCTAAAAAATGAACACGTGTAGGATGATGTAATAATAGATACAAGTAGATGATGTAAAAAATACTAATAGAGTACAAAGTTTTAGTTTTCGCTGCAGTTCACGGTGACTACATATTAAAAAAAAAATCATATAATCACCGACATTTTGACTCATTATTTGGTAATATTTGCCTAAAAATACATTATTTCAGTTTAAAGTGAATAAATAATGTAACAATGATAATAATAATAAAAAAATTGAATAATAATAAAATTCATGCAAAGTAACGGTGCAAAATTCAGTTTTATCCCAAAGTCCAATAAAGTGGTTAGATAGTAGTTAGATTAACAAACAAAACTCAATCACCGACAACTAAACGAAATCAATCGATTAATCAAATAATAAAATTAATATTAATATGAAATTAAAACAAACCTCTGGTTAATTTGGTGTTACTCTTATTTCCTGACTCCATATTGCAAATTGCTGACAAGAAAGCGATTGAGGAGAAAAATGGAGAAAAAATACCAACAAACAAGTAATAAAGTGATTGAAATTCAAGTTCGATGATAAAACCAGCTTCCCGAACCAGTTCATGCAGTTCAAATTTTCATCCAAAAGCTTCAACCACACTCTTATCGGTTGTGGTTTTTGGATTCTGAATCGAAGACAGAATAAGGAATTTGTGAGATCGGAAAAGTTCCGAGAAAAAAGGGGGAAAATAGAGGAAAATTCTAGAATATGGAATAAAGAAGGAGATTGCAGAGAGAGAAAGGTTAGGTAACGAGAAAAAGCTATGATATCGCAATGAAATATGGTGTTATATTTATAGAGTTTGTTCGTAACGAACTAAATTGGTTCAATCACGCTCTCCAGAGCGCGTGATCACTCGTTGCCTACTTTTTTGGTATTTTTCTTTTTCTGACATATACTTTTTGATATGAGTGATATTATTTTTTTAAAAAAACAATTTATTGATATTTTTTTCTGAAGGAACAATTTATTGATATTTTAAAACGTGGGCAAGGTGTTTTTTTTTTTTTTTTTTAATAACATAGGTGTTATTTTTTGACAACACAATATTTTTTTTTTACAGAGACAAAATGACAAATTCATCGTAAACTCACATACATAAGTGAGAGAGTCGGGGTTCAAACCTTAATCATATTCATATTGTCCGATTTAATAATTTTGATAATTTTTTGTTGGTTGAACTACGACTTGTGGACCAACACAATTTTTTTTTTTTGGAATAACACAATTATTATATACGGGGATGTTTTTAATTAATATATTATTATTTTAAACAAGGGTACATGGTTCGATTTTCACGAAAGACGAAAATTCTAAACAAAAAAAGAGTATAGAAATTATTGTTAGATTAATTTTTTTTTTTTGCCTTTTGCAAATAACTTTAACCTTGAACTTCCAATTCTTTTAACCCTTGACTCAAGCCAGGTGAATTACCCTGCTGCGTGACAGTTTTGAAGAGAAAATTGTCCTTGATGTTGTGATAAAAAATGTTGTGCCTTAAATAATCTTTTTACTTCTAAAATATATCAAAATTTATTCTTAATCCTTATTTTTTTTAATTTGTCTTTCTCATAAAGATAAGATAACTTAATTAGTCATAAAATTTAAAGATCAATTTCAATATTTTAACAAATATTACTCACTTTAAGTCACTAGGTTTAGTCTAGTGGTAGTAGTTTGGGTAATATGCTGGAGGTCATAGGTTCGATCTTCAGCTTTATTATAAACAAAAAAAATATTTATATATTATACTTAGTTTGTTCTCATTCACATAAAAAAAATTGTTTTTCTTTATTTTTGTTCCAATTATTAAAAAAAGCTACACATTTTAAGATGTTTATTTTATATTTATATTACTATTTCATTTTCAATAGAAATGTATCGGGTGTCATCATTTCTCAAATAAATCATTACACTTTTTGTATCTATTTCTTACTTTTAAACTTTAATTTTATGCCTCAAATCTCTAATATTTTCATACAAAATTGAGACTTTAAAGGATTTATGTTAAATATGATTGGTGATATAGGATCATATTAATTTCTTTACTTTTTCAAATAGAATGACCAAAAAAAATTTATAAAAAAATTAAAGAAACTAAAATCGCATATTACCCAAACTATAGGACAAAAAATGCAATTAATTACCAAAGGAGCAGGATGAACTTAGGAGGGCCTTGGTGCAAGCATTGTGTAGATGAGGTTGAAGATATCCTTCATGTTTTAAGAGACTGTCCCTTAGCTAAGGTTATTTGATGCAATGTGTTGCTAGTGGAGGGGATGGCAAAAAATTTCAATATGAAATTGGCATTATTGGATCAATCTAAACATGTCTAAGGATCGTGAAGAGCATGGCACGATGGGTTATATATTATTACATTCATGCAATGAATAATTAAGTTAAAAGTTGTAACTAACAACAGCAGTAAAATACATGTCTTGATTGCTTGGCAGAAACCAACAAATATGAATATGTTTGCTTAAATACCGATGGAGCAAGCAAGGGTAATCAAACGATTGACAATTGTGGTGGGCTTATACGAGGTGCTCGTGGCAACCGACTTCGAGTTTTTTCGAAGAACTTAGGATGGTGTAATGTGTGTGTGGTAGAGTTGTGGGAAGTGCTAGAAAGCTTGAGACTAGCTTGGGATCGTGATTATAGTCGAGCTATTTCATGTAGATTCTATTGTTGTTGCCAATACTTTAATGAGTAGTAATAGGCCATAGGGGAAGTGTGGCGGGTTGGAGATTAGTTCAACGAATTCGGAAATTGTTTGTTTTAGATTGAGAGATCAAGGTATATGATAATTATCATGAAGCAAATAAGTGTACATAATAATGGATCCAAGATCTTTTATTCAGGGGTGCACATTTTTAAAATTTAATTAATAATTGTTATAAGACGGGCAATAACGTGTACCGCATGTTAACTTTTCTAATTTCTATTGTGCTTATTAAATATGTATTTTATTGCACCTATTTATAAGTTTTTTTAGCATATGACATATATTACAATGAAATTTAACTGATTTTTAAATAAAATTTAAATAATATTATAAAGGATAAATTGTAAATATAATTAAAAAAAAACTAACAAGTGTGAATATCCCCAAAAATACTTGTTAATATAAGACCCGTATAATAATTATATATTTTTTGAAACGGCCATATAATAATTATATTAGTACTACGTACATAATATATAATTTTATTTGTCAGAAAATATAAATAACTTTGACTATATAGCTTAGTGAAAAATTGTTAAGGTCCTTAAGGACTAAATCCCATGAACAAGAATTTAATCCTTGTAATCTGTATTTTTGCAAAGTATTTACTAGTTAGTACTACACTGCTCTACTTGTAGCTTTAAAAGGAATGCTTTGGAAAAAGTCAAAAAATAATGCAATTACTAGATAGAATGATAAATTAAATAATTGACAATACAATTTTGTTCATAGCAGTGTTGGTTAGCATGCGATAGTGGATTCTCTTATGTTAAATTTTTCTCCAGTTTAGTCTAAGTTTTTTATTGAAAAATAAAAAAAAATATGATACTGTATTATTTTAATGGTGCTGATCAACACTGCTCCCTCTTCGGTAAATAGTACAATGGAGGGAATCCTTGCAGTTGGTCAGACTAAGTTGGGTAGTGCAAATTTAAATATCCAGATGGTGCAAAATAAATTAATTAATATAATTGGCGTAATTTTTAAAAATGGAGTGTGTACGTGTACCCTAAGATATAAGTAGGCCTGCCACTGACAGTGGCGAAGCTAACCATTTTTTAAAGAGGGGTCAAATAAAAAGAAGCAAAATAAAATATATTTTAAATATTTCTTTGTCAATTTTTATTGTTAATAAAGTTTTCTTTGTAGTTGTTTGAGAGTTACAAGTGTCAAAATTTTGAGGGTCTCGACTCAAAATTTTGAGGTCCCATAATATTAATCATATATTATTTATACTCATAAAATATCATGTGTAGTAATTATATATTGTTAATGTTCATAAAATATTATGAGTAATTAAAATTAGTTATCTATACTCATAAATATAGTTCTGATCTATTTTAATCTTTGCATCAAATTTAATTTTAAATTATGATGCTCTTTTTGACGTTATATATATAATGGTAATTGATAAGTGCCAAAAAGTAGCTAAAACTACTTTTTATTTTAAGCACTTATTAACTATTTTGTAAGATATTCTTTAGTTTTTCCTCACTTAAATGTACATATTTGTTTAAGTCATTTATTTCAATTAAGTCTCCCTAAATCTCAACATTTGTGCAGAAATTTGAAGAAAAATTGCAAGTTAACTCGCCAGGGCGAGCTCAGAGCGAATGCAGGGCGAGTAGAAGCAGAGAGCATCAAATTGGATATCTGATACACTCGCCAGAGCGAGCAGCAACTCGCCAGAGCGAGCAGGAACTCGCCAGAGCGAGTGAAGGCGGCTTAAAACTCATTAATGACGTGGAAGTAACCCTCTGGTGAAGAAATGTCAACTCGCCATGGCGAGCTGGAGCTCGCTCAGCGAGTTCTAATTTTCAGAAACTCTATAAATAGAGCTTTCTGTCATTTTTCTGATAGGGAACTTGTGATATAACTTGTAATAGAGTAGCAGAAGCAGAGGGAAACCCTAGGAGACAGATTTAAGGTGATTTGAAGGTGGATTCACTACAATAGTTGAGAAATCATCATTGATAAGTTTGTTCATCTCTTTTATCCTTAATCTTTGTAAAGCTACCATGAAAATGAGTAGCTAATCTCTCTTTGTTGGGATTAGGTGTAATTGACTCTATGTGTATGTATTTCTTTTGATCATGGTATTATATATGGTTTTAGTTTATTTATCAATTTTGATGTTGTTCTTGAATTTCATGTTTAATTCTAGGTTTTGAAATGGTATAGACGTATGCTTTTTGAATCCGAGACCTAGAACAATCATCTATTAAACTCTAAACTCTAGACATAGATTTAGGTTTAATATTCACTCTAAATATCAAGTTTTAAAACTATTGTGTTGATTAAATTGTCCGAGACATCGGAGTTTGAGCAATACGATATAGCCGGTATATTGATCGATCACTCGAGACATCGAGGGTTAATGAATATAGCGGGATTCTCATCGTGCTCTGGAAACGGACACGTACGTGAGTGATATGTGATAGAATTGATTGATAGCTAGAACCTGTGTAACTGATTCGAATGATACATGCGATTGGGTCGGTGAAATCTAATCCCACCAAACTTTTCTCTCTGATAACAATTCCTTTTATTGCACTTACTACTTTATTTTCGCAAGTTTCCGTAAACACACATCTTTTTCAATACTTAAAACGATATTAATTGTTGAACGGCATCGATATCGCATCAGTCCCTGTGGAGACGATAAATCTATACTTACTTTTGTACAACAACAAAATGGCGCCGTTGCCGGGGACTGGCGTTTAGATATTGGAGCATTGCAACAATTTGTATTCTTTTAAGTATTTGTATATATTTGTTATATTATATAGTTGTGGTCTGCACTAATCCTTCTTTGCTAGTCAGAGAATTTTTTCTTGTTAGTTCAATCCTTTTTCAGATTCACCATCACAAACAAAACCATGACTGATCGTGGTTATAACAACTTCTATACTCCGGATGAGTATGAATCATATCAACAGTTTCATAGTACTCCAACACATGAAGAGATTTTTTTGACTCAACAATTGGAAGAACTTTCAAAACAAATTTCTAATTTGATTAGTCTACAGGAAGAGTCAAATAAAGCTAAACAAGTTGCATACTGTGAGCTTTGCAATGGAGACCATCCCACTGGTCATTGTCCTCCGATGACTGATGAGCAGTTTGACCAGATGATCAAGCAAATGGCTAATAAGCAAAGCATGAAAGTTCAAACCAACACTCAGACCAATCCTGATGAGAAAGATAGCATTCTACCGGAGGAATGTGGAGAGTGTGTGGAAGGAGATGTTGAGCAAATTGAGGAAGAAAGAATGTTCAAAGAAGGTGGTGTAGTGAAAATAGTGGGAAAAATAGAGACACCACACGAAGTAGAACTTCCTCAAGAAGTGCTATGTACTGAGGATTCCAACACTGTTGATAATGAAGAAGTGGTGATGGATACAAAGGAGAATGATGGATTATTTGACAAGGAAGAATCATGTGAACAAAAGAAGGAGATAGAGAACAAGGCGGAGATTGATCGGGTCATAGATGAAATATGTGCCTTGTTCCACAAGAACGAATTGGGGAGGATTTGGACTCCACAACATTTATTTCTAAAGTTCATGGAGTTCCTCCCAAATCAAAGGAAAAAGACGGATGATGTGCTTTCCGTCTCATTTTGGCCACCCTAACCAAAAAGGCGTCCAGCTAGTGACGTAAAAGAAGCGCTTGTTGGGAGGCAACCCCATTTTCTTTCCTTGTCTTTTATTTAAAGCAATTTTAATTACTTATATGTTATAATAGTTTTTGAACATGTTTAGCCTCTTATGCAAACAAAGTCCTTGAACTGGTAATGTGCATATGAAATGAAATGTCTAGGTTTGTGATCAATCAAAAGCAAATGCATGATTAGAATGATTTTCTTTCAATTGCTATAGTTTGAGATCAATCCTTTATGATTATCTTTGAATGATAGGATGAATTTGAACTAAGTAGCTTGATTCAATTTGATTTCATTTATTCCTTCTTGACATGATTGATTAATTATGAATCACGTAGACCTAGCCGGGTGAGATTGTGTGAACTTTCCACTGTTTATATATTTGAGAACCGGCAATTGTGTTTAACTCTGTTGATTTTAACTGAATCTTGCTATTACTTGATGTGTTTGAAGTCATGGAAATGATCAAGGCCATTCTTCAATTTGAGTGCAACTACTTAAGCCTAAAATAACCTACCTTGTGAGAGTGTGATCCTTTGCTACCCCCCTTGAGCCAAAATTTTGAATATTTGTTTGTTTGAACCCTTGAACCACAATAAAGAAAAACAATGACTTGACCCTTGTCTTAGGATGATTGAGCATTGAGTTTATGTAGGGTTGAAAACAAGTTGGGGAGAAAGAGGTTATTTGATCAAATTAAGAAAAGTAACAAGTAGTTGAAAATGGTGATTGAAAAAGAAAAAGAAAAATATTGAAAGTCATTTGACACACAATTGAAAATCAAAGAAAAATAAATGAAAAGAAATTGTGTCAAAACAAAAGAATCACCAAGAGTAAAGAATGGGGAAAGTGAGAGAGGTGAATAACTTATGTAATGAAGATACTCAAAGTTTATGCTCTCTTATCCTTAAGGCTCTTTGAATCCAAAGAAAAACAATGAATTCTTGTAGCCTAGCCCCATTACAAGCTTAAGAAAGTCCTTAGTGATCCATGACTGATAATATGTTTTGTGATTATGTTGAGATGTATGTTTGAATTGATTTGTTGTGAACACATTGTTTGCATTGAGAGAAACACTTCACCCTTGAGTTGAAACACTTGTGAGAATTGTGATTCTAGTTGATTATTTTGTTGGTTTGGAAAGTTTGAAATCTTACTGAGTTTTGAAACTATTTCAAATTCATGTTTTGATTCTTTGATGATTATGATTGAGTGATTTTGAACTTGCAACATATTGAATCATGCAAACTTGAAACAATTTACATCCTAAGTGTTGATTGATTGCAAAGCTTGAATGTGCACTAATGATGATTGAGCCATGTTTTCAAAGTTTATTTTGGACTTTTGTTTGAGGACAAACAAAGTTTTAAGTTGGGGAGAGTTGATAAGTGCCAAAAAGTAGCTAAAACTACTTTTATATTTTAAGCACTTATTAACTATTTTGTAAGATATTCTTTAGTTTTTCCTCACTTAAATGTACATATTTGTTTAAGTCATTTATTTCAATTAAGTCTCCCTAAATCTCAACATTTGTGCAGAAATTTGAAGAAAAATTGCAAGTTAACTCGCCAGGGCGAGCTCAGAGCGAATGCAGGGCGAGTAGAAGCAGAGAGCATCAAATTGGATATCTGATACACTCGCCAGAGCGAGCAGCAACTCGCCAGAGCGAGCAGGAACTCGCCAGAGCGAGTGAAGGCGGCTTAAAACTCATTAATGACGTGGAAGTAACCCTCTGGTGAAGAAATGTCAACTCGCCATGGCGAGCTGGAGCTCGCTCAGCGAGTTCTAATTTTCAGAAACTCTATAAATAGAGCTTTCTGTCATTTTTCTGATAGGGAACTTGTGATATAACTTGTAATAGAGTAGCAGAAGCAGAGGGAAACCCTAGGAGACAGATTTAAGGTGATTTGAAGGTGGATTCACTACAATAGTTGAGAAATCATCATTGATAAGTTTGTTCATCTCTTTTATCCTTAATCTTTGTAAAGCTACCATGAAAATGAGTAGCTAATCTCTCTTTGTTGGGATTAGGTGTAATTGACTCTATGTGTATGTATTTCTTTTGATCATGGTATTATATATGGTTTTAGTTTATTTATCAATTTTGATGTTGTTCTTGAATTTCATGTTTAATTCTAGGTTTTGAAATGGTATAGACGTATGCTTTTTGAATCCGAGACCTAGAACAATCATCTATTAAACTCTAAACTCTAGACATAGATTTAGGTTTAATATTCACTCTAAATATCAAGTTTTAAAACTATTGTGTTGATTAAATTGTCCGAGACATCGGAGTTTGAGCAATACGATATAGCCGGTATATTGATCGATCACTCGAGACATCGAGGGTTAATGAATATAGCGGGATTCTCATCGTGCTCTGGAAACGGACACGTACGTGAGTGATATGTGATAGAATTGATTGATAGCTAGAACCTGTGTAACTGATTCGAATGATACATGCGATTGGGTCGGTGAAATCTAATCCCACCAAACTTTTCTCTCTGATAACAATTCCTTTTATTGCACTTACTACTTTATTTTCGCAAGTTTCCGTAAACACACATCTTTTTCAATACTTAAAACGATATTAATTGTTGAACGGCATCGATATCGCATCAGTCCCTGTGGAGACGATAAATCTATACTTACTTTTGTACAACAACAGTAATTATTTTTTATGTGTTTCTTATGTATAATTTAAATAGAGAATGACTTTTTTAATTGTTTTGTATTTTTTATTAGATCCATTTTTAATATTCAAACTCCAAATTTATTTATAATTTCATAAATATATGTATATTCATATAGTTGGAAATTAACATCCATATTTATATTGTTTGCTTCCATAATATAACAGATCCATAATATAACAGATCGCGTGCGTTAGCCTAATGGTTAGGAACAAGTCCTACTCACATGTTAACTATGTGTTCTAGGTTTGACACTTGTTAGGCAGTTTTTTATATTTTAGGCAAAATCCACCACTGGTTATTTTGATGATCTATGAACATTGCCATGTTTAAATTAATTTTTTGTTCTTAGCTGATATTATGATCCCCTCATCTTATGCACTAGGCCTCTTGTCATGATTTCTCAAAATAAATTTTGGATTGTTTTGTATTTTTTTTATTAGATCCATTTTATATTCAAACAATGCCTCCATATAATTGGGGTCGGCTCTGTAGGTCTTCTATGGGAAGGTGTTGTGGCACATTTCAAATTTATTTTTAATTTCATAAATATATGTATATTCATATAGTTGAAAATTAATTAATATCTGTATTTATATCGTTTGCTTCCATAATATAACAGATCATGTGCGTTAGCCCAGTGGTTGGGAACAAGTCCTAGTCACATGTTAATTATGTGTTTCGGATTTGACACTTGTTGGGCAGTTTTTTATATTTTAGGCAAAATTCACCACTGGTTATTTTTATCTCTTCTAAATGGATGATCAAAAGGAAGGAATCGACGATGAGAGTCAAACCACGTGTCTTTCCCACCATTTTTTAACGTGAACGCTTTTGTGTCTTCCAAACAAACCGGACATGCCAATTTACCATGTGTCCCCCATCCAGACAACATCTCATAAGCAGGAAAATCATTAATGGTCCACATCAAAGCTGCCCTCATAGTGAAATTTTGTTTCCGACTGATATCATATGTCACAACACCTTCCCACAACCTCTTCAAATCATCAATCAAAGGTTGTAAATAGATATCAATACCAACAGTTGGACTAGATGGCCCTGGTATTACAACAGCTAAAAACATGTAAGGTTTTGACATACACATTTCAGGTGGAAGATTGTATGGGGTAACAATAACAGGCCAACATGAATGTGGAGGGGCAGATACTTGAGTATACGGTGTAAATCCAGCAGAGCATAATCCCAGCCGTACATTTCGAGGCTCTAAAGCAAAATCAGGATTAACATGATCAAAATGCTTTCAAGCTAGACCATCAGAAGGATGTCGCAACTCACCTGAATTTTTTCTTTTTTCATAGTTTTCAGAATGCCATGTCATTTTTCTTGCAGTTTGCAATGATGCATACAACCTCTGTAATCTTGATATTATAGGTAAATAGAACATTGTCTTTCTTGGAATTTGTTTTCTTCTACTTGACCGAGAATTTTTTGTTTCGCGGTATCTTGGTTCTTCACAAAATTTACATTGAACTAAACCACCATCACTTACACCAAATTCGTTACTATAAAACAGCATACAACCATTAATACAACAATCAATTCTCTTCACTCCTAGTCCTAGCTTTGACACTAACTGTTTTACCTCATAATAACTTTGCGGCAAATCACCAGGGATGGGTGTTACATCCAAAATCAGTTTGGTCATCATATCCATAGCTAATTCCGGAACTTGAAATCGAGACTTTAGACCTAAAAGTCTAACACACATTGACAACTTTGATACTACCGAACCTTCAAACAACGGTTTACTTGTCTCTTTCAAAAGATTAAAAAACTTCTCAGCTTCATCATTCGGAAGTTCATCTGCTTCATATTCATCTCCCGGCCCATTGTTCTCCACATTAATACCAAGAGCACCAGTTACCATATCATTCATCTCATTGAAGGGGTAATGTTCATGATAATTTTGTGCAACTGATACTGCTGGTCCAGTATTGCTTGAAGCACCTTGATTCACATCTACACGCGGACGATCCGAGGAAAATGATTCACCATGACTTGACCAAACCCAATAATTAGGTTGGAATCCTTTAGTATATAAATGAAACTTAATTTCATCTTCACTGCGAAAACGCATACATTGACAAACCACACACGGACATCTAATTCCTCCTTCTCTGATGACAACGGGCCTCCGTTTTACGGTATCAATAAATAGCTGAACACCAAGTTTAAAAACTTCTTTAACTTGCCCTCTCTTTCCATTGTAATATCTATCATACATCCAGCTACGGTCCATGATTAAGATCTAGACATAAATAAATTGATACTATATCAACACCACTGTTAATTAAAAAAGAACAACATTAATAACAATTTCAAAAATATCAAATTAAACAACGTTTAAGCAGCTGATACATTCTGCCGTGAACTCTGTCACTATTTTTTTGTGGTCAGGCCCGCCAGTAAGTTAAAAAGTGTGTAAAAACCATAACCATTAAACTTGAAAGACTTAAAAGATTACTATACAATATAAATTGCATTACTTACTGCTATCAAAAAATAAAAATTAAATTGTATTGCTTACTTGGTTTGTTGGTTTGTTGAGCAGTGTCTAACTTTAAACAATGTACTCCCAGTCACACCGATCGAATCGAATCGCTCAACACTACTAAATTAAAATTATAAGAAAAAGTATTAAAACAATTATACATTTAAATATTAAAGCAATATGCTAAACTTATGCTAAATTTTAAAACAATAAAAAATAAAAATAAAAAATAATGTAAACACTTACAAGTTTTCTGATGAAGATAGTCAATTGATGGAGAAATTACTGAGCAATTTGTTTAACAATGCATCAGCCATACAGGACATGTTCTGAAAGAGTAATATGAAACTTAGATCTGGAGAAATACATAGCAAATTGACACAAAAACCATAGATCTTTGAAACATATACTTTTAGGGCTAGACGAAATCTCTACTTGTGAATGAAAAACAACAGAATCTACAGAAAATATTAAAAAAATAAAACACATTAATCTAAAAAGTAGTTACCGAATACGAAAGCTTCAGATAAATGAATAATGAATACTCCGGAGTAGATCATAGATGGTTTGAATATCGGAAACAGAAAATAGGGTTTGAAGATTTGAGAAATATGTTAAGATAAGGGAAGCTTAGGCAGAAGTATGACCGTGAAATTCAAGACACTTATCGGCGGATTTGGCCGTCAGTAAGGAGTAATTACTTTTTGTGATACCGATGCATTTCTTGACGGACAGAGACCGCCAATAAATCAAACAGCTATTTTTTTGAAAACTACAATGCACTTATTGGCGGTATAAAACCGCCAGAAATTCTACTTTTGTTTTGAGCTGGGTATATTTTTAGCCCATAATAAATTGTAACTTCGGTAAAAAAAATAAATTATTTTTTTACAAATGTGAAAATATTAAAATGGATAAGTCGCATGTAATAATTTGAGTTCGAATTCGATCTTTCTATTTTATGTGTGAGTTTTTAACGAATTGTTATTTTGTCTATTTATCAAAAAATTATATTCAGATGTATTAAATTTGTAATAAATCTAAAAATGTAAAATTTATTTATAAAATGTCATAGATGGAGTTCTTTTTGTAGTCTATATTTATATTTATATTATAGGAATAGGAAATATTTTGAGGGAATAAAGATATTAATTTTTGGATTTTTCTTTCAAAATAAACACTATATTTACAAATTGAAATATAATAAAGGACTAAAATTACTATTAAAATATAATAGAGATTAAACTATTATCTCATCCGACTCATGCGTATGTAAAAAATTCAATTGAGATGGGAGAAACCACCTTATGTGCCTCACAAAATCTCCAATAAAGATTAGTCATCACTAATAGCGATAGAAAAATTAATTAAAAAATCATTATACTATTATCTCTTCCAACTATTTAGTCCCTAAACTTTTTTTTTTTGACAAAAGTCCCTAAACTTTTAAAATAAACTAAATGGCCCTTTAACTATTCTTTCATCCAACTATATCTCTAAATTATTAAAATTAAATAAAAGTACTTAAATCGTAACCTCTCATCTAACTATCTAGTTCAAAAACAATCATAGTCATTTTAATATAGGTATGAGTTGCATTAGTATTGCATGATATTGTAGAGACCACTTTTTAATGTTGTATGACACCCAAAGTAATAGAAGATTAAATAGTAGATAATTAAGTAATTATATAGTAGTCAATTAAATAATTTAGGAGTGAGATTTATATTGCTATTTGAATATTAATTATATTAGGTTATTTAGATTGGGCTTATTTTGGCCTTTAGGCCCATCTAACATATTATCTGATAGTAGTAGTAGTAGTATATATGTAGTGTCTTTGACACATTTTAACCTAATGAATCATATGAATGTTTATTTTATCTTTATTTATTGCTTTTCTTTATGTTTCTCTTAGGTTAGTTTGTAGCTCTCTAACACAAAGTAGTATCATTATTGAAGATGCTCTCATAACCTTTTTGTTGATTTTAATTCTAGAAACTAAGTTGCTGAGAGTTTTTAGTGAAAATTTAAACGCCAATAAATATTTTAGCTTTGTTAGTAGATTAGAATGTATCTAAAGAGAATGTATCTAGTTTGACTCCCTTCCTTGTCATCTTTGTTCTCCTAAATGACATTCAAATACTTTCAGGTAACAAAATCTGTATGCAAAAGCATTCAATGGTAAATAGCATACTATTATTTAATGTTTATTATTCAAATACACTAGCCCATTACATCTAAACATTTTTTATTCAATATGAATTTGACACTTCAACTAAAACTAGACATTGACATATCTGAGTCAATAAACAAAAAAATCAGGTGAGATTGAAAATGTAGGTTAATGCTAGAGAAATGTACAAGGCATTTTTATTATGAAAATATATTATATATAGGTGGATAATGTACATCTGCCATTTCCAGATAAGCTTACCCAAACTATAGAGGTGCATAGCCTTTGCTAAATATTCATATATTACCAGTTCTTCACAACATTAAACAAGTACAACACAATATATGACTGCATAAGAGACATTTACTTAGAGACTATGCCTAAATGGTTGCAATTGGTCAATCTATATTGTGACCAAAGCAATGGCGACCAAAGACGAGATGACAATTACATGCGCGATATCTGAAGTGGGATAGTCAAGGAGGCCATCTCTCCCATCACAGGCTGAAACAAATCCAGCTCTCCATATCGTTCCAGCACACGCATCCTGCAATCTTCAGCTGCCATCATTCCAGTCGAGTATGCACCATGGACAGACCCTGGATAGCTCATACTTGTTGCTTCCCCGGCAAAGAACAAGTTATCTACTGGGACCCGGAGCCTCTCATACAGTTCGTGTGGTTTCCCTACTTGGTCATAGCTATATGAACCCAGTGAATTTATATCTGATCCCCATCGAGACACAAGATACTGAATCTGCATGGTAGAAACAAATTACCAATTAAAATGCATAGAACTTAAATAAGCTAAGGTCTTTAGAGTGAACAAATCATAGAAAACAACTTCATATATGCAATTTTTGCAGTATCATATGAAGGTGATGTCATAAAACTAAAGGCCAATGTTGAGAACGGAGTGGGGTGAACTAGAGGCTTACAGTAAAGACTAAAGACTTATCTAATCTCATGTTTGGACCGGAACTGAATTGAGAATTGAAGCGTTAGTTTTTCTACACGATTGAAGAGTGAATGAGAAAATAATAGTGCCGTACCGGTGAGGAAGCATCGGGAAGGATCTTTTTGAGCTGTACAAATGCGAAGTTAGCAGCTGCTTCATCAGACATTTTTTCAATGTCTTTGGCAAGCCGCCCAGAAGGCATGTAAACGAGGACAGGATGACGCGCAGCCTTGTGGAGATTGAGGAAGTAGCTACATCCATAAGATGTATCTGCAACTACTCCCAAGAACTCCACATTAGGCCAAAATACATTCTCAAAGTGTAGAATAATTTTGTTTTCAAGTCCAACCCCAAGTTCAGCAATAGCAGCTTCTTTCCAGTCTGGGAGCTTTGGCTCAAAAGATATCCTCTTTGCTTTAAGAACACCAAGAGGAACGGCAACAATAGCAGCATCGGCAATGAATGTTTTCCCATTCTCCACTGTCACTTTTACTCCATTATATCTCCGAACAACATTTGTGACCCTGAAATGGGGGAAATTTTTAATACCAGTAAATTTAATTATGCAACATAACAGAACATACAATTTCAAAACAACAATTCAAACTAACATTTACCTGTGACCCAGGCGAATATCAAGACCCTTGGCTAGGGTATTTATAACAGGCAAGTAGCCCCTGACCATAAGACCATGACCACCAGGGAGAAGTACTTCCTGTCAAAATATTCAAAGAGGTATAAGATATAAAAGCAAGGAACATATTTCAAAGAAAAATGCTGGTTTTAAATTTAATTAACAAATTTCTTGCAATATGTTGTAATTAGGGTCAAACTAGGTCAATTTAGTTTAATATGCATGCAGTAGTTTTAAGCTGTAGACCTATCTAAAGGGCAGAACAATCTTCATTAAACTGAAAACCCTACGGCCATAATGCCAAGTTCAGCATTTCACATTAATCATGAAATAAGATGGCAAGTCATGACAGGATTCCTATACAACCCCCTCCTAGTGTGATTTTCATTTTTATTTTGAAACATAAAATTTTAGTATTGCTAATAATTAATATTATGCTAGGAGAGTAGGAGTGGAGACCGAACCATCGGCCTCCTTGCCACTTCACTCCTTAACTCCCTCAACCCAAACACCAAGCCATTATCCCTGTATCCCCTCTCTCCCAGTGTGATTTTGTTTGACTCTGCTATATGATGAAAATTTACCCATGATTGACGTTCATGTCACCGGAGGTTTTACATGCATAACAATACAATGGTCATTTTTATCTCCAGAACTGGTCTCTCTATATTTAAATTAGATGCATACTCCTATTTATAGATGAGGCAACACATGTACATGTTCGGTCATAGAAAGGCTGCATGTTGGAGACTCATGCACCTGGCTATGAGACGACTTTACAAATTATTCTTTCACTACAGGAGCTACCTGTATGTAACACCAAAGAGAGTAGATCATTTAGTTTGTAAATTAAGGTGGAGAAGGTGGGGCAGGGGGAATTTAAAAGGTAACACAATATTAATATCTTCAAATTGATTTCTTCAAATTACCTGATCCCAACCATTCAGTGAAATTGTATCAGAATCAGCAGCAAACCAGCCCTCCATTCTGCATAAATACCACTGAAGTACCTTATGGGCAAGCCCCTCCAACCTGAATTTTAGAGTGGAAATCATATTATGATGCTAAAGCTTAAAAAAAAAAAAAACTACGACGCTGTCAAGGAAATTAGATAATATGCCAATAATAACCTCAGTTCTGGCTTCCTTTCAAAAACAATCGAAAGACCACGGTGTATGGACATATCTTCGCTGAATTCATTTCTTACTTTATTTGTCTGCATTTAGTCAAGGACAATATTTCAGAGATTTCTTACAATGAAATTAAGTAGAATAAAAATTAAAAGTGATGATTTGGAAAATTTGTTTTTTACTGTGGAAATGGATTTTAGTAGGTAAACCAAATAACTTTTCTTTTATCAAAAACAGAGATGGAGTGCAAATGCATCTCTATAAGGTAGAGGAATCCCAACTATGTTGCACCCCACAATCCAACAATCATTTGCGTAAACCAAATAACTAGAAGAATAAATAAGAAAATGACAAACCTCCTCTAAAATTGTCTCAAATACTTCACCAACTTTTGTTACCAATTCCTGGGGAACTTGATTCCCATCCATATCAAAAAGTGCATAGCTGTAGGAAGGTAATGAATTTCAATTCAAAAAGAACTATCATATAATAAATTCTACCTTTCATGACAACTAGAAAAATTGAAATATTTGCTTGGTCAATTAAAACAATTGAAAGGATTATCTACTATGGAAGTGCAGCAGAATTTGCAAGCTAATATATCATTAAAAACCTATGCATCTACCTTTCCAAATCATGATCATAGAGCACGGAGTTATCCCCACTTGTACGGTAAAGGGGTAGCCCCAGTCTCCCAATCACCGAAGCAAGTGGATTCTCCTTAGAAACACCATGCAACCTGAAACAGAAAGTGTTCCTTTTAATAATAAAACATAAATGGAAAACATTTCGTGTTCTCGTCAACATTCATATATGTTAGAACATAGAAATTAAGCTTTACCATGATGCTCCAAGGTCAACGGGAAAGCCAAAGGAGTAATCAGTGTGAATTCGGCCACCAATTCTTTCCCTAGATTCTAAGAGGACAACCTAACCAACAAAATTTTAAAATAAAGTACCGATTAGTTCCTTGACTCTGAAAATGCAAATTAACTAACTTCAGATTACGAAAATATAGGTCCAAGTTTCAAATAAGAGCCAACACAATGCTAACATACTGAAATCGACCAATCCCAATAACGGAAAATTGTAAATTGTAATCATGTAAGCAACCGCAGTCAATATAAATCATTGTTTTATACTCCACCAGAGTAACATTCTAGTTCAACAAGGATTGTTTGAAAATTATTCAGTTCAAATACCTGAAAGGAAGCATCTTGAAGTGCACGTGCAGCAGCAATCCCAGCCATGCCACCACCAATTACAATAACAGATGGTGACCTCTCTTGCACACTGCTAACATTGCCATAGCAAAGAGCTATAGGAAAAGAGGAAACATAACAAAGCATATAAGTAAATACCCAATTTATCAATCAATTTCAATTTCAATTTCATTTTCAAATCATATAGACTCATTCCTCAGATAGCATAAATTATTAAATTAACCATAAAATTATTCAGAAATGTCCACTTTTTATCTAAAATTTAATTTGCACACACTTTTTGACTAGAACAAGTTTTTCATCATTATTTTTAATTTCAAAAGTGAGACGTCAATCCATTAGATTTACTATATTAAAAAATTACAATTTAACAAAAACAAAATAATTTAGACGTGTACGTTTTCACTTCACATAAAAGAAAATTGCCCCACCACTTTCTTTTCAAGACTTTTTTTAACTATTGGTTGAAATTTAGATAAATCCTATGTACCATATATAGATATTAGTCCGACCTAAATTCATGAAACTCACATATAATATAAATATCAACTAAATGATACCAAAATTCAAACCCCTCTAAATAATTTTTTATTTTTTTTGGTTTGATGTAGTAGTAAGCACAAATTTATCTTTTATTTTTACTCCAATCATAATAATAATTTATAATTAAAAATATCATATTCAAAGACAAGTTATTGATTTTGTGGTAAAAAAATCTCTTTTGTCAAAAAAAAAATTAAAAAGTCTCAAACTCTAAAAAATGAACACGTGTAGGATGATGTAATAATAGATACAAGTAGATGATGTAAAAAATACTAATAGAGTACAAAGTTTTAGTTTTCGCTGCAGTTCACGGTGACTACATATTAAAAAAAAAATCATATAATCACCGACATTTTGACTCATTATTTGGTAATATTTGCCTAAAAATACATTATTTCAGTTTAAAGTGAATAAATAATGTAACAATGATAATAATAATAAAAAAATTGAATAATAATAAAATTCATGCAAAGTAACGGTGCAAAATTCAGTTTTATCCCAAAGTCCAATAAAGTGGTTAGATAGTAGTTAGATTAACAAACAAAACTCAATCACCGACAACTAAACGAAATCAATCGATTAATCAAATAATAAAATTAATATTAATATGAAATTAAAACAAACCTCTGGTTAATTTGGTGTTACTCTTATTTCCTGACTCCATATTGCAAATTGCTGACAAGAAAGCGATTGAGGAGAAAAATGGAGAAAAAATACCAACAAACAAGTAATAAAGTGATTGAAATTCAAGTTCGATGATAAAACCAGCTTCCCGAACCAGTTCATGCAGTTCAAATTTTCATCCAAAAGCTTCAACCACACTCTTATCGGTTGTGGTTTTTGGATTCTGAATCGAAGACAGAATAAGGAATTTGTGAGATCGGAAAAGTTCCGAGAAAAAAGGGGGAAAATAGAGGAAAATTCTAGAATATGGAATAAAGAAGGAGATTGCAGAGAGAGAAAGGTTAGGTAACGAGAAAAAGCTATGATATCGCAATGAAATATGGTGTTATATTTATAGAGTTTGTTCGTAACGAACTAAATTGGTTCAATCACGCTCTCCAGAGCGCGTGATCACTCGTTGCCTACTTTTTTGGTATTTTTCTTTTTCTGACATATACTTTTTGATATGAGTGATATTATTTTTTTAAAAAAACAATTTATTGATATTTTTTTCTGAAGGAACAATTTATTGATATTTTAAAACGTGGGCAAGGTGTTTTTTTTTTTTTTTTTTAATAACATAGGTGTTATTTTTTGACAACACAATATTTTTTTTTTACAGAGACAAAATGACAAATTCATCGTAAACTCACATACATAAGTGAGAGAGTCGGGGTTCAAACCTTAATCATATTCATATTGTCCGATTTAATAATTTTGATAATTTTTTGTTGGTTGAACTACGACTTGTGGACCAACACAATTTTTTTTTTTTGGAATAACACAATTATTATATACGGGGATGTTTTTAATTAATATATTATTATTTTAAACAAGGGTACATGGTTCGATTTTCACGAAAGACGAAAATTCTAAACAAAAAAAGAGTATAGAAATTATTGTTAGATTAATTTTTTTTTTTTGCCTTTTGCAAATAACTTTAACCTTGAACTTCCAATTCTTTTAACCCTTGACTCAAGCCAGGTGAATTACCCTGCTGCGTGACAGTTTTGAAGAGAAAATTGTCCTTGATGTTGTGATAAAAAATGTTGTGCCTTAAATAATCTTTTTACTTCTAAAATATATCAAAATTTATTCTTAATCCTTATTTTTTTTAATTTGTCTTTCTCATAAAGATAAGATAACTTAATTAGTCATAAAATTTAAAGATCAATTTCAATATTTTAACAAATATTACTCACTTTAAGTCACTAGGTTTAGTCTAGTGGTAGTAGTTTGGGTAATATGCTGGAGGTCATAGGTTCGATCTTCAGCTTTATTATAAACAAAAAAAATATTTATATATTATACTTAGTTTGTTCTCATTCACATAAAAAAAATTGTTTTTCTTTATTTTTGTTCCAATTATTAAAAAAAGCTACACATTTTAAGATGTTTATTTTATATTTATATTACTATTTCATTTTCAATAGAAATGTATCGGGTGTCATCATTTCTCAAATAAATCATTACACTTTTTGTATCTATTTCTTACTTTTAAACTTTAATTTTATGCCTCAAATCTCTAATATTTTCATACAAAATTGAGACTTTAAAGGATTTATGTTAAATATGATTGGTGATATAGGATCATATTAATTTCTTTACTTTTTCAAATAGAATGACCAAAAAAAATTTATAAAAAAATTAAAGAAACTAAAATCGCATATTACCCAAACTATAGGACAAAAAATGCAATTAATTACCAAAGGAGCAGGATGAACTTAGGAGGGCCTTGGTGCAAGCATTGTGTAGATGAGGTTGAAGATATCCTTCATGTTTTAAGAGACTGTCCCTTAGCTAAGGTTATTTGATGCAATGTGTTGCTAGTGGAGGGGATGGCAAAAAATTTCAATATGAAATTGGCATTATTGGATCAATCTAAACATGTCTAAGGATCGTGAAGAGCATGGCACGATGGGTTATATATTATTACATTCATGCAATGAATAATTAAGTTAAAAGTTGTAACTAACAACAGCAGTAAAATACATGTCTTGATTGCTTGGCAGAAACCAACAAATATGAATATGTTTGCTTAAATACCGATGGAGCAAGCAAGGGTAATCAAACGATTGACAATTGTGGTGGGCTTATACGAGGTGCTCGTGGCAACCGACTTCGAGTTTTTTCGAAGAACTTAGGATGGTGTAATGTGTGTGTGGTAGAGTTGTGGGAAGTGCTAGAAAGCTTGAGACTAGCTTGGGATCGTGATTATAGTCGAGCTATTTCATGTAGATTCTATTGTTGTTGCCAATACTTTAATGAGTAGTAATAGGCCATAGGGGAAGTGTGGCGGGTTGGAGATTAGTTCAACGAATTCGGAAATTGTTTGTTTTAGATTGAGAGATCAAGGTATATGATAATTATCATGAAGCAAATAAGTGTACATAATAATGGATCCAAGATCTTTTATTCAGGGGTGCACATTTTTAAAATTTAATTAATAATTGTTATAAGACGGGCAATAACGTGTACCGCATGTTAACTTTTCTAATTTCTATTGTGCTTATTAAATATGTATTTTATTGCACCTATTTATAAGTTTTTTTAGCATATGACATATATTACAATGAAATTTAACTGATTTTTAAATAAAATTTAAATAATATTATAAAGGATAAATTGTAAATATAATTAAAAAAAAACTAACAAGTGTGAATATCCCCAAAAATACTTGTTAATATAAGACCCGTATAATAATTATATATTTTTTGAAACGGCCATATAATAATTATATTAGTACTACGTACATAATATATAATTTTATTTGTCAGAAAATATAAATAACTTTGACTATATAGCTTAGTGAAAAATTGTTAAGGTCCTTAAGGACTAAATCCCATGAACAAGAATTTAATCCTTGTAATCTGTATTTTTGCAAAGTATTTACTAGTTAGTACTACACTGCTCTACTTGTAGCTTTAAAAGGAATGCTTTGGAAAAAGTCAAAAAATAATGCAATTACTAGATAGAATGATAAATTAAATAATTGACAATACAATTTTGTTCATAGCAGTGTTGGTTAGCATGCGATAGTGGATTCTCTTATGTTAAATTTTTCTCCAGTTTAGTCTAAGTTTTTTATTGAAAAATAAAAAAAAATATGATACTGTATTATTTTAATGGTGCTGATCAACACTGCTCCCTCTTCGGTAAATAGTACAATGGAGGGAATCCTTGCAGTTGGTCAGACTAAGTTGGGTAGTGCAAATTTAAATATCCAGATGGTGCAAAATAAATTAATTAATATAATTGGCGTAATTTTTAAAAATGGAGTGTGTACGTGTACCCTAAGATATAAGTAGGCCTGCCACTGACAGTGGCGAAGCTAACCATTTTTTAAAGAGGGGTCAAATAAAAAGAAGCAAAATAAAATATATTTTAAATATTTCTTTGTCAATTTTTATTGTTAATAAAGTTTTCTTTGTAGTTGTTTGAGAGTTACAAGTGTCAAAATTTTGAGGGTCTCGACTCAAAATTTTGAGGTCCCATAATATTAATCATATATTATTTATACTCATAAAATATCATGTGTAGTAATTATATATTGTTAATGTTCATAAAATATTATGAGTAATTAAAATTAGTTATCTATACTCATAAATATAGTTCTGATCTATTTTAATCTTTGCATCAAATTTAATTTTAAATTATGATGCTCTTTTTGACGTTATATATATAATGGTAATTGATAAGTGCCAAAAAGTAGCTAAAACTACTTTTTATTTTAAGCACTTATTAACTATTTTGTAAGATATTCTTTAGTTTTTCCTCACTTAAATGTACATATTTGTTTAAGTCATTTATTTCAATTAAGTCTCCCTAAATCTCAACATTTGTGCAGAAATTTGAAGAAAAATTGCAAGTTAACTCGCCAGGGCGAGCTCAGAGCGAATGCAGGGCGAGTAGAAGCAGAGAGCATCAAATTGGATATCTGATACACTCGCCAGAGCGAGCAGCAACTCGCCAGAGCGAGCAGGAACTCGCCAGAGCGAGTGAAGGCGGCTTAAAACTCATTAATGACGTGGAAGTAACCCTCTGGTGAAGAAATGTCAACTCGCCATGGCGAGCTGGAGCTCGCTCAGCGAGTTCTAATTTTCAGAAACTCTATAAATAGAGCTTTCTGTCATTTTTCTGATAGGGAACTTGTGATATAACTTGTAATAGAGTAGCAGAAGCAGAGGGAAACCCTAGGAGACAGATTTAAGGTGATTTGAAGGTGGATTCACTACAATAGTTGAGAAATCATCATTGATAAGTTTGTTCATCTCTTTTATCCTTAATCTTTGTAAAGCTACCATGAAAATGAGTAGCTAATCTCTCTTTGTTGGGATTAGGTGTAATTGACTCTATGTGTATGTATTTCTTTTGATCATGGTATTATATATGGTTTTAGTTTATTTATCAATTTTGATGTTGTTCTTGAATTTCATGTTTAATTCTAGGTTTTGAAATGGTATAGACGTATGCTTTTTGAATCCGAGACCTAGAACAATCATCTATTAAACTCTAAACTCTAGACATAGATTTAGGTTTAATATTCACTCTAAATATCAAGTTTTAAAACTATTGTGTTGATTAAATTGTCCGAGACATCGGAGTTTGAGCAATACGATATAGCCGGTATATTGATCGATCACTCGAGACATCGAGGGTTAATGAATATAGCGGGATTCTCATCGTGCTCTGGAAACGGACACGTACGTGAGTGATATGTGATAGAATTGATTGATAGCTAGAACCTGTGTAACTGATTCGAATGATACATGCGATTGGGTCGGTGAAATCTAATCCCACCAAACTTTTCTCTCTGATAACAATTCCTTTTATTGCACTTACTACTTTATTTTCGCAAGTTTCCGTAAACACACATCTTTTTCAATACTTAAAACGATATTAATTGTTGAACGGCATCGATATCGCATCAGTCCCTGTGGAGACGATAAATCTATACTTACTTTTGTACAACAACAAAATGGCGCCGTTGCCGGGGACTGGCGTTTAGATATTGGAGCATTGCAACAATTTGTATTCTTTTAAGTATTTGTATATATTTGTTATATTATATAGTTGTGGTCTGCACTAATCCTTCTTTGCTAGTCAGAGAATTTTTTCTTGTTAGTTCAATCCTTTTTCAGATTCACCATCACAAACAAAACCATGACTGATCGTGGTTATAACAACTTCTATACTCCGGATGAGTATGAATCATATCAACAGTTTCATAGTACTCCAACACATGAAGAGATTTTTTTGACTCAACAATTGGAAGAACTTTCAAAACAAATTTCTAATTTGATTAGTCTACAGGAAGAGTCAAATAAAGCTAAACAAGTTGCATACTGTGAGCTTTGCAATGGAGACCATCCCACTGGTCATTGTCCTCCGATGACTGATGAGCAGTTTGACCAGATGATCAAGCAAATGGCTAATAAGCAAAGCATGAAAGTTCAAACCAACACTCAGACCAATCCTGATGAGAAAGATAGCATTCTACCGGAGGAATGTGGAGAGTGTGTGGAAGGAGATGTTGAGCAAATTGAGGAAGAAAGAATGTTCAAAGAAGGTGGTGTAGTGAAAATAGTGGGAAAAATAGAGACACCACACGAAGTAGAACTTCCTCAAGAAGTGCTATGTACTGAGGATTCCAACACTGTTGATAATGAAGAAGTGGTGATGGATACAAAGGAGAATGATGGATTATTTGACAAGGAAGAATCATGTGAACAAAAGAAGGAGATAGAGAACAAGGCGGAGATTGATCGGGTCATAGATGAAATATGTGCCTTGTTCCACAAGAACGAATTGGGGAGGATTTGGACTCCACAACATTTATTTCTAAAGTTCATGGAGTTCCTCCCAAATCAAAGGAAAAAGACGGATGATGTGCTTTCCGTCTCATTTTGGCCACCCTAACCAAAAAGGCGTCCAGCTAGTGACGTAAAAGAAGCGCTTGTTGGGAGGCAACCCCATTTTCTTTCCTTGTCTTTTATTTAAAGCAATTTTAATTACTTATATGTTATAATAGTTTTTGAACATGTTTAGCCTCTTATGCAAACAAAGTCCTTGAACTGGTAATGTGCATATGAAATGAAATGTCTAGGTTTGTGATCAATCAAAAGCAAATGCATGATTAGAATGATTTTCTTTCAATTGCTATAGTTTGAGATCAATCCTTTATGATTATCTTTGAATGATAGGATGAATTTGAACTAAGTAGCTTGATTCAATTTGATTTCATTTATTCCTTCTTGACATGATTGATTAATTATGAATCACGTAGACCTAGCCGGGTGAGATTGTGTGAACTTTCCACTGTTTATATATTTGAGAACCGGCAATTGTGTTTAACTCTGTTGATTTTAACTGAATCTTGCTATTACTTGATGTGTTTGAAGTCATGGAAATGATCAAGGCCATTCTTCAATTTGAGTGCAACTACTTAAGCCTAAAATAACCTACCTTGTGAGAGTGTGATCCTTTGCTACCCCCCTTGAGCCAAAATTTTGAATATTTGTTTGTTTGAACCCTTGAACCACAATAAAGAAAAACAATGACTTGACCCTTGTCTTAGGATGATTGAGCATTGAGTTTATGTAGGGTTGAAAACAAGTTGGGGAGAAAGAGGTTATTTGATCAAATTAAGAAAAGTAACAAGTAGTTGAAAATGGTGATTGAAAAAGAAAAAGAAAAATATTGAAAGTCATTTGACACACAATTGAAAATCAAAGAAAAATAAATGAAAAGAAATTGTGTCAAAACAAAAGAATCACCAAGAGTAAAGAATGGGGAAAGTGAGAGAGGTGAATAACTTATGTAATGAAGATACTCAAAGTTTATGCTCTCTTATCCTTAAGGCTCTTTGAATCCAAAGAAAAACAATGAATTCTTGTAGCCTAGCCCCATTACAAGCTTAAGAAAGTCCTTAGTGATCCATGACTGATAATATGTTTTGTGATTATGTTGAGATGTATGTTTGAATTGATTTGTTGTGAACACATTGTTTGCATTGAGAGAAACACTTCACCCTTGAGTTGAAACACTTGTGAGAATTGTGATTCTAGTTGATTATTTTGTTGGTTTGGAAAGTTTGAAATCTTACTGAGTTTTGAAACTATTTCAAATTCATGTTTTGATTCTTTGATGATTATGATTGAGTGATTTTGAACTTGCAACATATTGAATCATGCAAACTTGAAACAATTTACATCCTAAGTGTTGATTGATTGCAAAGCTTGAATGTGCACTAATGATGATTGAGCCATGTTTTCAAAGTTTATTTTGGACTTTTGTTTGAGGACAAACAAAGTTTTAAGTTGGGGAGAGTTGATAAGTGCCAAAAAGTAGCTAAAACTACTTTTATATTTTAAGCACTTATTAACTATTTTGTAAGATATTCTTTAGTTTTTCCTCACTTAAATGTACATATTTGTTTAAGTCATTTATTTCAATTAAGTCTCCCTAAATCTCAACATTTGTGCAGAAATTTGAAGAAAAATTGCAAGTTAACTCGCCAGGGCGAGCTCAGAGCGAATGCAGGGCGAGTAGAAGCAGAGAGCATCAAATTGGATATCTGATACACTCGCCAGAGCGAGCAGCAACTCGCCAGAGCGAGCAGGAACTCGCCAGAGCGAGTGAAGGCGGCTTAAAACTCATTAATGACGTGGAAGTAACCCTCTGGTGAAGAAATGTCAACTCGCCATGGCGAGCTGGAGCTCGCTCAGCGAGTTCTAATTTTCAGAAACTCTATAAATAGAGCTTTCTGTCATTTTTCTGATAGGGAACTTGTGATATAACTTGTAATAGAGTAGCAGAAGCAGAGGGAAACCCTAGGAGACAGATTTAAGGTGATTTGAAGGTGGATTCACTACAATAGTTGAGAAATCATCATTGATAAGTTTGTTCATCTCTTTTATCCTTAATCTTTGTAAAGCTACCATGAAAATGAGTAGCTAATCTCTCTTTGTTGGGATTAGGTGTAATTGACTCTATGTGTATGTATTTCTTTTGATCATGGTATTATATATGGTTTTAGTTTATTTATCAATTTTGATGTTGTTCTTGAATTTCATGTTTAATTCTAGGTTTTGAAATGGTATAGACGTATGCTTTTTGAATCCGAGACCTAGAACAATCATCTATTAAACTCTAAACTCTAGACATAGATTTAGGTTTAATATTCACTCTAAATATCAAGTTTTAAAACTATTGTGTTGATTAAATTGTCCGAGACATCGGAGTTTGAGCAATACGATATAGCCGGTATATTGATCGATCACTCGAGACATCGAGGGTTAATGAATATAGCGGGATTCTCATCGTGCTCTGGAAACGGACACGTACGTGAGTGATATGTGATAGAATTGATTGATAGCTAGAACCTGTGTAACTGATTCGAATGATACATGCGATTGGGTCGGTGAAATCTAATCCCACCAAACTTTTCTCTCTGATAACAATTCCTTTTATTGCACTTACTACTTTATTTTCGCAAGTTTCCGTAAACACACATCTTTTTCAATACTTAAAACGATATTAATTGTTGAACGGCATCGATATCGCATCAGTCCCTGTGGAGACGATAAATCTATACTTACTTTTGTACAACAACAGTAATTATTTTTTATGTGTTTCTTATGTATAATTTAAATAGAGAATGACTTTTTTAATTGTTTTGTATTTTTTATTAGATCCATTTTTAATATTCAAACTCCAAATTTATTTATAATTTCATAAATATATGTATATTCATATAGTTGGAAATTAACATCCATATTTATATTGTTTGCTTCCATAATATAACAGATCCATAATATAACAGATCGCGTGCGTTAGCCTAATGGTTAGGAACAAGTCCTACTCACATGTTAACTATGTGTTCTAGGTTTGACACTTGTTAGGCAGTTTTTTATATTTTAGGCAAAATCCACCACTGGTTATTTTGATGATCTATGAACATTGCCATGTTTAAATTAATTTTTTGTTCTTAGCTGATATTATGATCCCCTCATCTTATGCACTAGGCCTCTTGTCATGATTTCTCAAAATAAATTTTGGATTGTTTTGTATTTTTTTTATTAGATCCATTTTATATTCAAACAATGCCTCCATATAATTGGGGTCGGCTCTGTAGGTCTTCTATGGGAAGGTGTTGTGGCACATTTCAAATTTATTTTTAATTTCATAAATATATGTATATTCATATAGTTGAAAATTAATTAATATCTGTATTTATATCGTTTGCTTCCATAATATAACAGATCATGTGCGTTAGCCCAGTGGTTGGGAACAAGTCCTAGTCACATGTTAATTATGTGTTTCGGATTTGACACTTGTTGGGCAGTTTTTTATATTTTAGGCAAAATTCACCACTGGTTATTTTGATGATCTATGAACATTGCCATATTTAAATTAATTTTTTGTTGTTAGCCGATAATATGGTCCCCTCATCTTATGCGCTAGGCCTCTTGTCATCATTATATATATAAAAAGTGAAATCAATTCTATTTCTCAAAATAAATTTTGGATGGTTTTATCATCTCATCCCCGTAATAGCCAATTTTATATAGATGATCATTTTATTAGGCATGACAAAGGGTGAGGAAGGATTTTACTCTCCCCAAATTCAAACCAGTAAAGTTTAGGTATCTAACGAGTATGAAAATTAGAACCTCAAACTCATATGCAACGGGGTTTTGGTATACCCGTGAGGTTCAAGTATCTCCATCCCGCTTCACCTTCATATGGACTTGAATTGTGTTTTGGTATTTTGTTAATTAAGAGAATTAAAATTCGAAAACTATTTTGTTTCAACAATATTTAAATAAAGAAAATAAATAGAAAAACTAACTTGTTTAATACTCAAATTAAAAATATAAATGTAATTTAAGAGTTTGTAAAATAGTTTCTAATTTAAGAGTGATGAAATGTAATTTGATATAAGTGAGGAAGATTTAGGACAAATTTGAGGTGGATATCAATATTTTTAGGAAAATGCTACTTTTTACGGACAAAACAAAACAAGAAAGAGAAGAATAAATTATGCTATAGATTTCCACAACAAACCTCCCCCATGATTTCCTTAAAACAAGGAGTTTACATTTTAACCCACCACTAATAAGCATTCTTCTCTTTCTTGCTTAATTTCTCCCGTAACAAATAGCAATGCTCATATTTTTATTAGTCACTCCACCTCCACCTTTTAAAATCAAGGAAATCCAAACCCGATCCAAAAGATAACTGTCAATTTGAATTTTTCCATTAAAATTGGGACGGGAGAGACAGATAACCACATATATGGCTTATATTGTCATCCCTACCTTTTATTTTTGGTACAAGCTTGAATAGACCATATAAGCACATGGTTCACGGGTATTAAAATAATTTAATCCAAGTCCCTACTTTGTTTTGTATTGTATAACAATTATAAGTGATTCATAATAATTGAATGAAATCTTTCTTATAAAATACAATCAAGACTTTAATTTTGTATTTTTTTTTGTCTAAATTACGTATTTGCTCCCTTAAGTTAATTTTGAGTTTTTTTTTTTTTGATAAATAGTCTAGTGGCTTGAAATTCCACCTTAAAGATGAATAAGTGAAGTGTCTGGGGTTCGAATTCCGGCTCTTGCACATATAGTGCGATGTCCCAACCAATTGGACTAAGCTCATGGGAACAGTTAATTTTGAGTTTTATTTTGGTCTTTTAATTTTTTATTTTATTTTAGTCCCTTTAAGTTATAAAATAGTATAAAAAAAATTGAAGAAGATAAATTAGATCCTAAATAGTAAAATTTGATCCTAAATTTTTTCCGCATATATTTTGATTGCTTAAGTTATGAACCTTAGGCACTTTTTTTTTTTTTGGTACAATGAACCTTAGGCACTTTATTCCTTTACATTATAAACATTAGACAATTTAATATTTTTATTAGCCACCAATTTTTTTTATTTTTTTTTACAAAAGAGATCGACCAAAATTTTTTAAGATTTATAATTTAAGAAACTAAAATATTCAATATTTATAACTGAAAAGATTAAAATGAAAAATATAAAAAATAAAGATAAAAATTAAAGATAAAAATTAACTTAAGATTAACTTAGTTTAGCCTAATATTTTTATTGGATTAGAAATTTAATCTTGTAGAAAAAATTTCACCAGTTTCATACATTTCACGCAACGACAAGACAACTATGATTATGGGATGTTTTCATTCACAACATTTGATGGGGTTGACAGAATCTGTTAGCAATAAAATATTAACCAAAATAACTACCGATTGAAAATGGCTTTCTTTAATCTTATCCATGACAGTTAGAACTGCAGACAGTCGGTGCAGTGGGTAATTCATAATCATTTGATTAAGATTAAACTGCTGAAATTTTAAGATAGTTTTTATTTTAAATTGATATAAATTTCTAAGATAAAATTTGAATTATCCGATCAATATCAGTTGGTTAAAAAATGGTTGACTGCATGACTACATCATATATTTGAATGCCTCGAATCAAGATTCGTGTTAAATCTGCAAATCAAAATCCTCTTTCTTTTTGGTTTCAAGCTCTTACTAGATTGGGATTCGTATTCTCTCATACTATTAGGCATGGCAATGAAATGATGGAGCGGAACAAATTTTGTCCACCCCAAACTTATATTCATAAAGTTTGGATATCCTTAAACTCGTTCTAATTCTCAACGGAGATAAAAAGTAGAACCTCAAACCGATATCAAACGGAGTTCAGATATCTCAATCTTGCCCCACTTCCACATAAACTTGAGTTGCAATTTGGTATTTTTTTTTTCTATTAAAAGAAAGAGTTAAAAGTCAAAAGCTAGTTTGTTTCAACAATAAGATTTTTTTAAACAAAGGAAATAAATAAAAAACTTTTTAATATTCATCTTAAAAATAAAAATAAACATGAATGTAATTTAAGAGTTTGTTAAGGGTTTCTAATTTAAAAGAGATAAAATGTAATTCGATATAAGTGGGGCGGGTTCAAGGATAGATTTTGGGTGGATATTAATGTCCTCACTACCTGTTCCACCTTCGTGTTTAAAAAACAGAGAAAATCCAAACCTGAACTCAAATCTAGTCAATTCGAATTTTTTCAGCCAAAATTGGGACGAGATGGATGGGTACCCGTGAGTATGGGTTATAACCAATTTATAAAGTGCACCCAATGGGGGAAACCAAAACAATTTACTTTGCAAGGGGGGAATCTTAAAGGAATTTTTAATAGGGGATAATGCAAAACACGTCCACTTAGCAGGGGGTAACGACCTATTAACCTATCATTTTATAATGATGAGAGAGAGTGAGATTAAGAAAAAGATAAAGAGTGGATGGACATGGAGAAAAAAATAGAAGTCATTTTATAATAAAGAAAGAAAGTGAGATTAAGAGAAAGTTAAGAGAGATGGAGAGAAAAATAGAAGGAGTGATCCAATTTGAGGTGTTGTCTCACTAAACTTGCCATCAACCATCTAGAATTAAAGACGTGAATTTTTGTATGAAACCTCATGATTCATGAGCGATTCATGACTATTTTTATTTTATTCGTAGACAAAGTAGTAACTATCACTAGAAATTCACATATACAACTATGAATTTTGAATTTAAACTCGTGCGAAAATGCCAATTCTGAGAATATCACGGTTGTCGATTGAGATAGATCTTACAAATAATAATGATTAGATCTGTATAAGGATGAACATAGAAAGTGATTAAAACAAGGAGTTCTAAACAAGAATGATTGTTTTGTAATTTTGGTATCTATAAATATATTATTTTTCGATTTCACTCTCTAAATTTTATTTTCAGATAGTATGGTCTCCTATATATTTTTCGTCAATGAATTTGGCGATGTTGTAAAAGGTTGTAGCTGCGCACCTGACACTATATATAATCACTAAAATGAAAATTGATATATTTATATGACCAAAAACTAATAAAATATAAAAACATTTTAATTTCAATTTTGTTTAATTAGTAGTACTATTTCATGCTATTGAGGCAAACCTGGTTCATCACAAAAAAATTGACAAAATCATGTCATGTATGGTTGAACTCGATGAAAAGAACGCACGTAGTCTTGCGAGAGTGCTACTAGCTTGACTCGTCTATGATCTTGTCTGTGCTCAATTTGTGTTTTTAATTTATGTCTTTAATTTTAGTTGTTCAATTTTATATTTATATTATTCATGTTGTTGTGGTACTTAAATTAATGAATGTTAGTTTTTTAAATTTTTGTCTATGTTCCTAGTGAATTTGGAATTCAAAATTCTGACATGGGTAGTTTTCAATTTTAAATTCGGACAAAATGCATCTGAATTTTAAAATCCTGACATAAATAATTTCATAATTTCGAAGAAGAAATATATAACCAATCGTGGAGGATATAACACTTGGCATGAAGAATACACCTCTTGCTCTATCATCAAGATGACATTGTTGCCGTGGTCAAACTCTAAGTATTGTGAACAAGATGGAGGCATAGATAATAAACCCTAAAATTAGAATTTGACTTTTGAAGAGAGCGACGCCGCTCGCCGTCAAGAGACCATAGCTATGATATCTACGACAATCTCAGATTCATAGTAAGCAACTCATTCTTCATCTAGAGGATCACCTAGGTGGAAGAGCTAAAAGAGGACATTCCTCATTAATATTTTGATAGCTAGAGTTGAGATCGTCTCTGTTTTTTCTCTCTATTTTCCCTATCCATTATATAGTTTTAAATAATTTTCAAATATATATTAAATAGTTGGTCCCACCAAATATCACATTATTGCATTTATATTCCCAAAATACTAGTAATGGTAAAAACTAAAAATGGAGAGAATTTTTGACTCATTGTTAATGATACACATTGACTCATATGGTTAATGATACACAATTGAGATGACAACCATAACATCATGATATAAAGGGTAGTGGATGCAGCGAAGGTTGATCCATCAAAGAAAGACTTATAACTCCCAATTTATAAATTCTATGTTAATTTGTTTGTATAATTGTTGATTTTATCAACTTTTGGACTGAGTCTTAAAAGTAATCCCACCAAGCATATATAAACACTCACAACTCACAAGCTTGATCATTACTCTTCTCATCTATATTGTTCACACAAAAAATATACTATTAAAAAAATCAATAAAAAATATATCTTGTAATGAAAATGTAGAGATTATGAGAAATGTAAAAGGGAGAAGAGCAATTACACACAAGCTTCCCCCCACTTTCCACTTAAAAGGGCCTAAATACTTAAAGATAGGAAATCACTTTTGGCACCCACGTTTTGACAACTACACTCCTTTTCAATTTGTTTGCCTTTGGTTCCAAAGTACACTTCCAAACAATTGTAAATTATACGTTATGTGGCTATGTCCGTATTATATACAAGCTCTTCTTCTCACGCCCCCTGAGTCTCAGACGCACCCCACAGTCTTCAAATATTACCTCTCTCGCAACGCAGACTACGAGTGTGTAAATAGCAAAAATTAGAAAATAAAAAATAGTTTGCTATCTAGAATGCAAACAATGGAAACCTTATAAAATCTAATATTTTTGTATTTCTCCCCTTCCTTCACCCCCTATTTTTTAAGATTCACATTCTAGAATTGGAACTCAGAATTCTAGATAGCAAATTGTTTTTCCCAGATTTAGCATACTGCGAGTTCGCTACTTAAATAGCGAGGGGTATTTTTTAAATTTCCGGGGGCGAATGAGGATTTTCAGGGGGCGCGAGAAGTAAATCCCTTTTATATATACATCTTTCATTGTTTATATTTTTTGCTGGGTTATGTTTTTGGTACAAACATTGGTATGATATAAAAAAAAAAAACTGTAATCTATAAATGGGCCAATGTTTTATTAATAAATTCCAAGCTCATTAAAATTTGAATGGGGCTAGTCTTTTATTAATGGTGTAGTAACCTATTTTTTAGAAAATTAAGACTTTGTTTTAGCGCTCTTAACTCTTGTCACACCTCCTCTGCGTTTTTATTTTCACCCTCTCATATTTTAGGTAATGAGCATTGTAAAAGATCAAAATCTAAAAAATTAATGTTTGCTATTTAAAATGTGAACTAAGTTCGCACTATAACTAGCGAACCTTATAAATTAAAATTTAATCATTTTGTCTCTCTCACCGTTTATAAAAATATTTCGAATGAAACAATCTATGAGTGAGTGATTAAAAAAAGAAGTTTCAATTTATAAAATTCAAGAGTGTGTGTGTGTGTGAAGCATTGGGGGTTTGAAAAAATTGCCACTCGCTACGTAGGATGCGAATTGAGTTCGCTATTTAAATAGTGAGAAGATTTTGGTCATTTTAGGGGGCGCGTGAGAAACCTTAGGGGCGCGAAAAGAAGTACTCTGTGTTTTTTTTTTTACTAAATGATGAAGTACTCTTTGTTTAAAACCTATTTTAGAAAAGATAAGTATTTTTGCCGCCCTATGGGTTACTCGCGCGCCCTACGAAATGACTAAAATACCATTCCGTGGCTTAAGTCACGGATGTAGGAAAAATGAGAAATTTTGAAAAATGTCGTCCACGACTTAAGTAGCGGACGTTATAAAAATAAAACCCAATAGGGTGTTTTAAGGAGGTGTCCGTGACTTAAGTAATGGACGGGGGTATTTTTGTAATTTCGTAGGGCGCGCCCCAAAAATGGTAGGGCACCAAAAGTAATTGTCTGAGAAAATTATGCCTAATAATGTATGTGGCCTAGTAATAGCCCAACCCATTTTGTTCCAAAAATAAAAGAAAATTGCTCTTTAAGCCCCCTTGATTGCTCCCAGGCCCCCCAAAAATTCTAAAATATCCCTCATATTGGGTCCAACGTACTTCAGATTATACAATCTGAAATGCATATAGGCTGATTTCGGAAGTTACGTTCTGAAATTAAGTAATTTTGGAATGTAACTTCCGAAACATAAATAATTTAAAAAAAAAAAAACCATTTCGAAACGTATATTCCGAAATCCGCTTTTCTATGCATTTTATTCAGCAACTACGCCTTTTTATATACAAGTTTTTTTCAGAACATACGTTCGAAAAATACTTAGTTTTGGATTATACATTCCAAAACATTTGTTAAGGGCATTTTCATCAAAATGGGGGGCCTAGGTAACAACAGAGAGGTCCTATAGAATAATTTTTTTAAAAAATTAGCCCAACCCATTTTAACCGGACCCATCTAATGGAAATTTTCTCTTCCCACCTCCCGTGACTCTTTCCCCCCCCCCCCCCCGGATTTCCATTTTTGCCCCTAGTTTTAAACTTCGGAACGCGTTTTCCGAAGTTTTTTTTGCCTTGAAAATGAACTTCGGAATGTATTTTCCGAAATTTTGATAAATTTGAACTAGAAAAACTTCGGAAAACACGTTCCGAAGTTTTTGTACAGGGATAAAATTGGAATATTGGGGGGTTAAAAAGAGTCATGGGGGGTGGGATGAGAAAATTTCCATCTAATGTATGTGTGCACACCTGTTGTTGGGCCTTTATTCATCAAATGTGCTTTGAGTCAGATTTGCACCGACTAAACCTGATTGCTTGTCCACCCCTATAATATATGACGTCTTTAAAAATTCGAATATTTTATATAAAGTCAATTTTTTTTTATTACGTTCATTTTTTAAAATTAATCTAACAGTTATAATTCCACTTTTAAAATGAATAAATAAAAGTACTAGAACTCTAATTTTAATATATTACATGCAGTATCCTACGTATTAACTAAATTATATTTACGAAGTTACATTGATTTTATTTATATATATTATCTGAAAATGAAGAAGCAAGATAAGTTGACTATATATGTCTAAGCTAATACTACTTTTGAGAGTAGGAGTCGTTTCAAAAGTCATTTCACTACGATTGATTTAACTAACCATAATTACTGAGAAAACAAGGCAATGATTAAATTAATTGAAACCTCCCAATAATTAGTTTAGATTTTTTATGTTTCAAGGTCATTTAAGCCATGTGGGGCATGAAGATTCCAGTGAATAGGGGTGGGCATGGTTTGGTTAAAAACCAAAACTGCATAAAAACTGAACTGAACTGTTTCTACAGTTCAGTTTTTTTGAACTGAACTGTTAGTAAAAATATAAACCGAACCAAACAGTTTGGTTAACCAGTTAACCGGTTCAGTTAATCAGTTAACCGTAACTGTTTTTTTTCAAATAATACAAAAATGATAAAAATAATCTTTCAAAATTGACAAACTAATAAAAAATAATATTAATAATAATATAAAAATAATAAAAAATAAGTAAAATAATAATAAAAATAATATAAAATAAAAAAATTGACAAAATAATATTAAGGCGGCTACTAATATATTAGTAGAAAATTATGATTCCAAACACAACTTGATATTTAGGCGGCTACTAAACTCCAATTTCATCCCCAAAAAATCGGCCGAAACACAAAAATCGGTCGAAAAACCGAAAATCGGCCGAAAAATCGAAAATCGGCCGAAAACCCGAAAATTGGCCGAAAACCCAAAAAACGGCCGAAAACACAAAAAATCGGCCGAAAACTCAAAAAATCGGCCGAAAACTCAAAAAATCGGCCGAAAACCCGAAAATTGGCCGAAAACCCAAAAAACGGCCGAAAACACAAAAAATCGGCCGAAAACCGAAAATACAAAAAATCGGCCGAAAACTCAAAAAATCTGCTGAAAACCCGAAAATTGGCCGAAAACCCAAAAAACGGCCGAAAACACAAAAAATCGGCCGAAAACCGAAAATACAAAAAATCGGCCGAAAACTCAAAAAATCGGTCGAAAACCCGAAAATTGGCCGAAAACCCAAAAAACGGCCGAAAACACAAAAAATCGGCCGAAAACCGAAAATACAAAAAATCGGCCGAAAAACTGATTTTAGGTTTTTCGGCCGTTTTTTAGTTTTTTCGGTCGATTTTTGGGTTTTCGGGTGTTTTTTGGATTTTCGGCCAATTTTCGGTTCTTCGGCCGATATTTTGAGTTTTCGGCCGATTTTTGGGTTTTCGGCCAATTTTTTTAGTTTTCAGCCGATTTTCGGTTTTTCGGCCGATTTTTGGGTTTTCGGCCGATTTTTTGTGTTTTCGGCCGATTTTAGATTTTTTTGCCGATTTTTGTGTTTTCGGCCGATTTTCGGTTTTTCGACCGATTTTTGTGTTTTCGGCCGATTTTTGGGTTTTCGGCCGATTTTTTGTGTTTTCGGCCGATTTTCGGGTTTTCGACCGATTTTTGTGTTTTCGGCCGATTTTCGGTTTTTCGGCCGATTGTTTGTTTACTTATTTTAGTGTTATTATTATTATTATTTATTTTTTAAAGAATTTTATTATTTTTTAAAAAGTGTCAATTCATTGGATTTTAGGGTTTTAGTAATTTTTCGGTTTTTGGTTTAGTTTACAGTTAACTGGTTTTGTATTTAAAAAAACTAGTTAACTGAACTGTTGTCTCACAAACAGTTTGGTTCGGTTTTTTTAAAAACAGTTTTGGTTTTAAATGGTTTAGTTTGGTTCAGTTTAACTGTTTGGTTCAGTTTTTTGGTTTTTATGCCCACCCCTACCAGTGAATGATTCGATAGTGATTATAGAGAGCGGAAAGTTATTTTTAAATTCATTTTGTGGATACAAAATGAGATAAACACAATCTATTCACCCAAAAGATTATGCAACTTCGTGAGGGTTGATATCAATCTTTTTTAAGCTAGCCACTTCAAGAAAGAGATGGGTGTGGGGTATATATAGAGAGAGAGAAAGAGTAGTCCATAATATATACAACCAATAACCAATTTGGATGGCTTAAATTAATTATTTCTATCTCCTATTTTGGTTAGATCTTCACATTAATTTTGGTCCCATTTTTTCTTTATTATTAAAATCATCATACAACTAATAAAATGAAGTAATGGAACATAAGTGATTAATAAATTTCACTTAAAAATAAAATGTTTGAAGTTAATTTATAGTAGAAACAATTTTTTATTAGATTTTATTTATTCTGCACATGAACTCAACTCAATAAGTAAAAGAGAGAAAAGAAAACAAATTACAAATAACACTGAATTGATAATTTGGTGTGTTAAAAAAAATTAAATTGATGACCTTTTAAATAGGTGGTTAAAAATTAAATTAATGACTTTTGCATATAAATTAAAAATTAATCGGTAGAAACTTTGTACGTAGATTATGGTAAAAAAAAAAAAAACCACGGAAATTCTAGTTCTTTTTCTTGGAAAAAATGATGAGAACTAACTTGTTAGTGAACATGGAATCAAATTGATGATAATTGGAAGTGAGAATATATGGAAAGAAACACGATGATAGTTGGATATGATAGCAATTTGGAGTTCAAGTACACTACAAGGAAAAGTCCCCACACCTTTGTGATAGTAAAAGAAAGGACTCGATGTTGAAATTGGTAGTATATATTAACCATCAATGGTTGTGTTATTACCAGTGCTGGTCCAGCATATTAGAAAACCAAAAGAAAATTTAATGAGACTGTTCTAAAATTTCTTTTAAATTTTATGTTAAATTAAATACGTTTTAAGATATAAAACACTTTATTTAATTTATTGAGACAACATTAATTTTAATGAAATTTTGTTAATTTTAATTTTAAAATTGTGAGGCCTACTCTATCATTTCATAATCTGGGGAGTATATACCCATCAACCAATGAGAACATGCCACATTAGTAGATTTGCATGTGGTACCAAGAGTAACTTGTAACCAAATTTTCATTCCATATGTATATGATTTATTTTTATTAGTTGATAAGTAATTATCCCCAAATTATGCAGAGGCGGTTTAGAAAAAACCTTTTAAAATTAGTAAAATATGTTGTCTTTTGTTGTACTAAAAATAAAATATGAATCTTTCATAAAGTAATTAATTTGTTTTTATAATTTTAGAGGTCAAATGCAAGTCATGCTAAGAGGGCATGTGGATTAGAATTACATATTTAGAGGGATTAAATTTGGACGGACAAAAGTTTGAAGAAAAAAATTAAGGGATTAAAAATGAAATTTGTTATATTTAAAGGGATTAAAAATATATTTAACTCTATGTATTGAGGATATAATGATGGTTTAGTATATGACAACATTTATTGCTAATATTTATAATTATTTTATACTTATTTCCTCCTCTTGTCTAATAGAAATGATTGACTTGATCAACTATTAAGTTTTTTTCTTTTTCTTTTTCTTTTTCACAAAAGTTTTTGAAAAACTTGATGTTTATGATGTTTCATTTAGGTTGTAGCTAAGAGATTTGACAAAATAATTTTAGTTGTAGTGTGTTTTTTGATTTAAAAATTATTTTTGACACCGGTCTAGTTGGGGGCTAATGAACTAGACAAAATCTAAAATTCTTGTCTTTTATTGAACCATGAGACAATTTTTTATCTTATGCACAAGTTGTTTAAAATATCAAAATAACATTTTTTCACCAAAAATCAAACAAGACAAAATTTGCTCAATACTTTAAACATTTGTCTTGTGTTGTTCTATCATATACTCTTCTATATAGTAATTATTATTACTTTTGGCAAATGAAATATACCCTTAAGTTATGTACAATGTTACTCCCTCCGTCCCAAAATAAGTGACATAATTTTGATTTAATGTACTATTCATTTGACCTACTTTGACCTTATTTTTCTACTTATATATACTTGTAAATATTAGCATATGAGATCTTGTTTGATTTGTCTCGACGAGAATTTTCAAAATATACAATTTTTATAATTTTTAATAATAGATAATTAAAGATATTAGCGATCAAAGTTGTACATTGATAAGCGTAAACGAAGTCAAACATGTCATTTATTTTGGGACGGAGGGAGTACTGTTTATAGTACATTGTTATTAATGTCAACAACATAAACATCAATTAAACATAAACAAGACTATGAAAGAGCTAAATTAATTACTTTATCTTCCTTAGGTTCAACCAAGCATTCTGCGAATTTCATCAAAGATCCTAAGAAGAATCAAGCTTGAACTGATCTCACTAGGGTCACGTCTAACTCGATTGGTCGCTTGATGCTACAATAAGAGACAATAGAGAACATCACCCTCATCATTGGCATTTTGAAGTTTTTTATATGTTGGCGAACCTAACACATCCATCTGAGTCGACCAACGAACGATAGTACTTAGCATTGGTCACCCTTCTTGCATCGTCGTAGTTGAGATGACCATTAAGTTGGTCAATTTGGTGCTTCAGGTCGCACAATATGACATCGACATTGATCCTTAACATTTTGGGTTTTCCCTTGGTGTAGTAATTAACTGCAATTAGGTATCAGTTCATCTCAACTATCCGGATCCATTTTTTCTGTGTTGTGAATGAAAACGAACCATCTATATCTATATATACAAGTTTTGGTGCGTTATAGACCACAAAAACTGTCAGTGCATTTTAGACCACACAATAGAAAATCTTGTATTTCCATTATTAGCATTCTAGAATTCTAACCGGGGATGACATGGTTTGAACTCTAGAGCTCGTGTATATATGGGTATGGTTTGAATTTTAGAATTCGAACTGTTTGTAAGTGTTCAAACTTTAGAGTTCAAACGTGTATTATGTCAAAATAGTTTTATATGAGAAGTAAGACGAGTTTGAATGTTAGAGATGTGTATACCAACGTTTGACTTATAAGATATAAAACATACATGTCTGAATTCTAAAATTCGAATGAGACATTTCTAAAGTTTTGTAGAGGATGCGAGAAGAGGGCGCGAAAAAAAAGCCTACAGTGAAGTGCTATGTAGGAGTACCCATAAAGTTACAAACCTATGTCAAGTCTATTAGTTTTGCAACAAAGAAGTACTCCATCCGGTCTTATATATAAGAAAAAGTTGACTTTTTAGATTCATTATAAAATGGATGTATTTAGACAATAATATAGTCTAAATACATCAATTCTACAATGAATCTAAAAAGTGAAATGTTTCTCATATATAAGACTAGAGGGAGTATCTATCTACCTTCCAACTTGCAAGTACAGTACCACATAAGAATTTCTTCAAATTAAGTCTAATTACAACAATGCACATGTGGAAATTCTATATCTTGCAAATAAAATATGAAAAGTAAGAATAAAATAGTTTGATAGTGTTTGATAATTTGGAGGAGCATGAGGGCCACGTCTTTCCTCCGACATTGCTGTCTCTTATCATTTCACCAATAGAATTAGAAATACAGCTTGTTAATGCCAAGTGGCATTATCCTCCATCAACTTTGAGATATTGCACCCACCATGTGCTTCGAGTTTTAGATTTCCTTTTGCTTTAAATAATCAACAACCAGTATCCAGATAAGCAATTTTTTATTGGGTACATATACCATATCCAATTATTGTAGTATACTTTAAACTCATTATTAAAGTACAAGTTACATGTATGAAAGTGATAAATAAGACCCAAATTTGAACATACAAATGTAAATATTGAATTCAAATTAAGATGTTCAGTCTAATAATATTAATATTGTTAATTAAATTAAAATTTACATTTATAATTCTTTATTGACAAAATCAAAATTTTAATTTTTTACAAATTTAATATATAAATTTTTAAGTATATTTTTTCGGTAGAAGAAACTTTAATAATTTCTTTTGGGTACAATGAAGAATAAAACACAATAATTTGTTTTTGAACACAAAGTAAAGGAGAATGAAATCCGATCAGAATCAATCCAAGATATTATTATCATTGAGAATCGATTATATATGTGTCATAAGGGGAAGAGCGCATCGCAAAACTAAAGTGTGGATAGTCTTACATTTTCACTAGTCTTAAATCTAACTATAAATGATTTCAAATATGATAGTCTATAAGCAAAAAACAACTTTTTAGGTCTATCAGTGAATGTAAAAAAGTGTTTTTTTGCTTATAATAGTGAACGGATGAATTATAAGATAAGTGTAGAATGGCGAAAAAATTGTTCCTTCCAAAAATCGAATTCAGATTATCTTAAATAATTCATTTTTGCTTCTCAAAAAAATAAAATAATAATTCGTTTTTGATAAAACCATTAACCACTTGAGATCTATTCATTGGTTAACATAAATATCATTTGCTCGATTCAATAAACTAAAAATTGGTTATACCAATTAATTTCATCACAATCCAGTTCAATTCAATAAGATAAATCAGATTGAACCACAGTTAGCTTTATTTGTTTGCATTTATTTATAACTTTTCTAATACTTTTTATTTAATTATTTATCATATGATTCAATCATGGTTAAATCACATGTGATTATTAAATATTAGTTGTCAACATAGTTTAGATGGAATTTGGATCCTCTTCAATGTTTTCTCTCATTTTCTTAATTCAATGATTGTTAATGTAACATCCCTAACTTTAATTAATAAAATAACATTAATTAGAGTTAATTCCTAGAGCTTAATTGGAAATCAAGTGAAGTATTTAGAAGTTGGGCTTGATGAATTATTTGGAGAAAAGTAAGACTTAGTAGTAAGAGTGGCATTTTTGTGAATATTAAGAACTAACACTATGTATGTGTATATATATATACATGTGTGAGTGTATCCATTTGCAAAGAAAAATGAATAAGCTGCCTTTCCTCTTCTTCTTCCTCCCGTCAGCATCAAACCCCCACCATAACCAAGTTCAAAATTTCAACTTTCTTCATTGGTAATGCATGCACCAAATTCTAGCAACTCATGGTCACTCAAACTACTAGTGTTCAATATCAAACATAAATTCCTTCTCTTCTTCCTTGATTTGGCCGTATGATCTCTCCACCCTTTTATTTCCAAAATTTCTCTAAGACTCAGTAAGTGCATCACTCAAAAACCCCATTTGGTTGAAAGTAATCCACATGCAATCATGGATTCATAACCTTTTGAGTTTAAGCTTCAAAGACCAAGGTAAGAATCATTTCAATCCTCTTTCTCCATCTCAAATTCGTGCCTTTCAATCAATCCTAAATCTATATTTCATCTTGCATGAGAGTTTTGAAGGATTTAGAAGCCATGGGTACAAAGTAGGAGCCTTAATTGGAAGAATTGTGCAAACCCGTATTCTATGACAGGGTCTCACTAAAACGGTAATTACTCTCTCATCGTAACTCCGTTTGAAACGATTCCTTTTTCTATGGATAGATAACAAAATTCCCTTCGTTTTGAGTACAAACTTCGTAGGTTTTGGCTTAAAATCGAAGTCTGTAGAGCATTTTGAAGTTGGAGATCTGATGCTGAGTTGTGCTGAATTTCTGGTGTACTCGCTGTAGCGAGTAAGAGCTCGCCCGGCGAGTTTCTCAGGGCTGAAATGCTCCATAAGTGTGAAAATTTGATGTTAGGGTGTTGGAGGCATTATTGGGGACTCCTTGAAGCAACCGGTATTGATCTCAAAGTCGTAGGGAACACGCAGAGTCAGAATTAAGCTTCGTTTTCCAGGTGGGTTCTTTAGGATAGTTTAGCTAGCTTTCCCCCAAATCAATCAATTGCATGTTAATTTAGGATTCTAGGAAATGTTGTGTGAGAGGGATTAAATCCCAAATTCCTCTCCGTTCTATTTTATATTATGTTAATGTATGTTGATGCACTGACTAAAAGGAGGGTTGTAGGTGTTGTATTGAAAAATCATGATTTTTGCAAAACAGGGCACTTCTGCATGAACTCGCCCCGGCGAGTGATTAGCGAGTATTCATGGCGAGCTACTGCTCGCCACAGCGAGTTGATTTAGGTCAGGACCTATAATCTCGCCATAGCGAGCTGGTGACTCACTAGAGCGAGCTTGAACAGAATAGCCTGCATTTTTATAATTATCCTTGAAACTTCATGCACTCGTTTTATACCCTTATCAGAGTCAGATAATTTGCATTAATGTAATTGACATAATGTTAAATAGAATGTTAGGCACAGATAATCTTTAGGGTATAATCTAGAACTATTTAGGATTGTATGCTCCCCGGGTTTTGGGAATTATGGTAGTAAGAACTATTTAGTATCAGTCAATCATGAGCGACCCGTTATGTCGCGCTATGGACTCCCAATGGGACAATCCATTAGGATATGATATTTGTGAGCTTCATGCCGTGACCGAATCGGTTGACGGATATGGCAGGCCTCTGAGACCTGCTCACCTCAGAGTGTCCTTGTGTTTAAAATGAATAAGAGTTTATAATCTGTGTTACACCTTTAATTTCAGTATTATGTTATGTTTATGATTATGTTAGTATTTGAAACGACTGATTTAGGTGCCCCGGCGTAGTCGCCATTAGGAGGGTAGTAGGACTCACTGAGGCTTAGTAGTCTCACCCCACTCCAAACCAATTTTTTTAGGTAGACAGGTTAACTGGAGCAAGGACCAGGATGGAGCTGATGATTGGAGCTGAGCTTGGATCATCGCATTAGACGATTTAGTCTTCCCTTGTTTTAGCTTTTATCTGTATACTTGGAATTTTATTCTATTTCCGCTGTTTTTGTCTTAAGCTCATCAACTGATGTAAAAACTTATTTTGTAATTCGTTTGTTTATCTCGTGAAATTAATGTACTCAGATTCAATTATTTATGTCTTGACTAAATATTCTAGATATTTTAGTTGGGGCGTTATAATTGGTATCAGAGCAGGTCGATCCAGTATCGGACCTTGCCATGAGTCATTTCAATTTCTTCCTAAGTAATACAGACCCTTTGGATCTGAACTGATTACGCTGAAACCATCGCGTGCTGAGCCTGATCAACTCAGTATTGTGTGGTAGGCAGGGTATTATGGTTTAGAACTGGAGTGAACTCTGGAATTCCAACGTTAAACTCGTAGTGAAGCTGCGAAGAAGGAGCATTCGTCGAAAAGGGACTTTTATAAGTAGATGCTGGGACAATGGCAGATGGTGCCACAGAAGTAAGTAGTGGATGGCAAGCGATGAATGCAAGTGTATCTTTATGCTGAGATGCTTAGTGCATAACAGTATTCCACTGGCACTATGTGTCAGCTAAACTTCCTGAACCTACAAGTCACCTTATTCTACCGAGAGCCTAATTTCAGCCAAGTCTGAGAGCCAAGCAACACCCTAGAACAGTAGGCAGTAAATCAAAACTCATCCTAAATTCAAGTTAGCATATGACTGGGAGTTATGGTGTCATACAACGAAGAAAATTGGACGAACCACAGAATTATTCTTTTACACTCTGTCTAGCTCGCTTAGCGAGCAAGTACACACTACAGCGAGCTTAACAGGCTGCTGCTACTGCTTGCTGCAATCTGGTTCTCTGTTCAGTCATTTTTAGCCGTGGTGAACAGTCTCAAGCCCTCATCCATGTTCTTTCCATTCCATCTTTTAGAATTTCAGTGTATTTGACCCTAAGCCAACCTGTACTTTAGGGATTGTTGAGGAAACACAATTGGAGGTAACATAAGAAGTTGAGTGCAAACTAGAAGTGGGAAAGAGTAAACCCGTCCAAATAAAAAGCAATGATTAAACTGAGAGCACTAGGACTCAGCCGTAATTAGTGTAACAAATTAGACTCCATATTATCTGTGTCCATATCCGAGACAACACCATAAACTCAGACCGTCCCTATGGTTCCAAGTTAGAAACCCGGTATAGTGAACCAAATAAATATCCTTGGCATAGAACTTTCAAATTGAACTACCTAAACTAGAGAAACCAAATTAGGGCGCGAGCACATTCTAATATTTCTTTAAAGTCACCTTATTAGACTTCCCTCTAGAATGCCCTTAACTAAGTTACTTCGACCTTTCATCTCGTGATAGTGTTCCTAATTCACCATTAAGAGATAAACCTCGTTTAGTACTACAATTAGGGATTTCCTTTCAACCACACCACTCTTTAGTAGTAGACCCAGCAAACTCATTAAGTACCATACTATCGTGTCCCTAAGGTAGTAACTCAATGGATTAGCACAGAACGATACTACGTGTCTAGAATTTCAAATCGAGCAACCTATAATAGAGAATTACATTAGAAGCCAACAATAAAACCTTGACTCATAAGTATAGACCTTGCCTCACATTAAAATTAAATTCTTTCTTAGTGACACCGTCATCCAAATAGGTTTGTTTAAGACCGTTAAATCAGCATCCAAACATTAGCGACCTAGAACTTCTGACCAATTTAATTACCTTGTTTTAAGAATAGGGAACCTCAGCATCCGTACCTTAATGTTTCCTTATCGCAAAACCTATTAGGTGAACACCTGAGATAACTACCACTAGATGCCCCCATTAAGACCAGCCTATCGCCGCATACCTGAAATTACATCAAACCATCATAGGCTAGATTTTGATTAGTAATAACAATTGAGAGTTACCTTTAGTACGATCAGACGCCAGAGTCGAACCGTAGTTGCCTTGTCATTAGATAGTTTAGAGACCGGCAATTTAGTTTCATACTAGTTTGACTTCACACTACACGGATTCAAGCACTAGGACCTGACAACTATAAATTAGTAGAATCATTAACCGTACATTGAGAGTTGTCAGTCAGATATCATTAGGCTATTACTACAGTATCGTAGACCAAGTAGACACCCAGTCTGAAGATTAGGATTAAACCGTCATATTTTAACACTATCCGGATTCCAACCAACCTTATTACCGCTTAGGACATTAATACTAGAAGCCGACGACACAGAAACAACATTAGTGCCAGACAATAGGAGACATGACTCGATTAGATTAGCAAGTAGAAGTCCTTACTAGAGACATCAGCCACCCAGACCAATCTTTTAGTACACATGATTAGTTACCCAGACACAGGCAAACAAGTTAGTTTCAACCCAGGTTAGCCAACTGATACCTCCATACATTCAGACCTTTCAGCTAAGAGAGTATTAGAATCAATTAGACGTCCTACCGGTGAGAATTGTCAGCGAGAATCTTTGAGTGGAAACATAGTTGCCCTAACTTGAGAGAACAGACAGAAGAATTAGAAATGTAGAACATGAGTATAAACCAATGGATGATAAATCTTCAAATGTCTATTTGTCTCTAGAGATCCTATTTCAGCAGAGTCATTGAATCGAATAATGCTCAATTCAATATTCGCAAGTCTTGGAACACCATGCACGTGTGTATTCCCTAACCACACCTCAGTTGGCCAAATTCTTCTCGTGCCTTAGTGATTTGACAACCACGTGCAGTACCTAAATTCAATCCGGATGCAAACTTTTCAAATTTCTCGAAGCCAGTTAATTACATCGAGAGTGATAATGTCACACTTAAGTAACCACATTAGGTGTTGTTCCAGTTTGCCAGTTGTGTTATTATTAACAAAACCTATCTGCGGAAGTTAATTATTGTTGAGAAGGTCAAGAATAATTTTAGTTTCATTTCTTACTCGTTCGGTTGATCTGCCAAGCAACATACTTCAAACCACCCCGATAAAACTTACCTGGATCTTTATCAGCAAATTAGTTAAACATCGTGCACTCGAATCCAGTAATCTGTTCTTCAATAAACGTTAGTTACTTGTTTTCGTAGCTTTATCAGTCAAATTCAGAATTAAGTTGGACCAGTTACAAGTTCAGTGGAATTAAGTATTATACTAGTGGAATCAGTGTTGAGGAATCAAACCTGATAACTCCGTACTCCTATCCACGTAAGATCAGTGTGCCAATCTTGAGTGTCTCTGCCCGAACATTCAACTTTCAAAAATTCAATTCTTGTAACCTCGTGAGATCAAGCGCTGAAGCTTGAACGCCTGAACCAAAACATTCCAAACCCAAGTCTAGTTGCCAGTAATTAGTCAGTACAAGTGTAAGAGTTAACTACTCGCTTGGAGTAATACATCATCCTCATTTGGAAACCCTTTCCTATCCTAGAGATCTGTTAAGATAATTCGGTCAACCGCTCTAAGCCAAACCATTCGAACCAGCCTTAGCGTTACAAATTCAGACCTTATGCTTTCAGCTAGCCAAGTTCCATACATTAGTTACCAGCGAAGGACTACAAACAAGTTTGACCTATAACCCTGAGAAATGATCTGAACCTAAGTGCGTCCGCATGTTAAGTGTACAACTTGATCATCGTGTCGTGTCAGGATAGATAGAGATTGTAGGTGGGATTTTATCGGATAACTATAGGTTTGTCTGCGAATGAGTCTAACTTGTCGACAGAAGAACCAGTAGTATCTAGACAATTTTCCACTCGTTTTATATTTCGATCGATTCCGGAGTAATTATACAACACGTGATACAGAGGTACATATAACATGTCAAGCTTGGTGGTGTTCAGAAAGGAGAACGACATTATGATTGGGAGAATTTGGATATGACAACACCAAAACCAGACCAGATACCGACCCTCTAAATCAGTTAGAACTGGAACTACATCCATTGGGAATGGAAGAAGTTTAATGGTAGTAAAAAGTTGAACCAGAGTGCGCAGCACTGCAACTTTGAGAATGTGAGGATAACCTTTAATCAGTAACCTTAAGAGAGGAAAGTTTTATTCCAAGGGATTGAATGCGTTAAACTGAAGAATAGACGAAGTGTAGTTTCAAATGCACACCTAAACAACCTACTCTGTTGTGGAATGGAGAAGTTTGAATTTCGAGGACGAAATTTCTTTAAGGGGAGTAGATTGTAACATCCCTAACTTTAATTAATAAAATAACATTAATTAGAGTTAATTCCTAGAGCTTAATTGGAAATCAAGTGAAGTATTTAGAAGTTGGGCTTGATGAATTATTTGGAGAAAAGTAAGACTTAGTAGTAAGAGTGGCATTTTTGTGAATATTAAGAACTAACACTATGTATGTGTATATATATATACATGTGTGAGTGTATCCATTTGCAAAGAAAAATGAATAAGCTGCCTTTCCTCTTCTTCTTCCTCCCGTCAGCATCAAACCCCCACCATAACCAAGTTCAAAATTTCAACTTTCTTCATTGGTAATGCATGCACCAAATTCTAGCAACTCATGGTCACTCAAACTACTAGTGTTCAATATCAAACATAAATTCCTTCTCTTCTTCCTTGATTTGGCCGTATGATCTCTCCACCCTTTTATTTCCAAAATTTCTCTAAGACTCAGTAAGTGCATCACTCAAAAACCCCATTTGGTTGAAAGTAATCCACATGCAATCATGGATTCATAACCTTTTGAGTTTAAGCTTCAAAGACCAAGGTAAGAATCATTTCAATCCTCTTTCTCCATCTCAAATTCGTGCCTTTCAATCAATCCTAAATCTATATTTCATCTTGCATGAGAGTTTTGAAGGATTTAGAAGCCATGGGTACAAAGTAGGAGCCTTAATTGGAAGAATTGTGCAAACCCGTATTCTATGACAGGGTCTCACTAAAACGGTAATTACTCTCTCATCGTAACTCCGTTTGAAACGATTCCTTTTTCTATGGATAGATAACAAAATTCCCTTCGTTTTGAGTACAAACTTCGTAGGTTTTGGCTTAAAATCGAAGTCTGTAGAGCATTTTGAAGTTGGAGATCTGATGCTGAGTTGTGCTGAATTTCTGGTGTACTCGCTGTAGCGAGTAAGAGCTCGCCCGGCGAGTTTCTCAGGGCTGAAATGCTCCATAAGTGTGAAAATTTGATGTTAGGGTGTTGGAGGCATTATTGGGGACTCCTTGAAGCAACCGGTATTGATCTCAAAGTCGTAGGGAACACGCAGAGTCAGAATTAAGCTTCGTTTTCCAGGTGGGTTCTTTAGGATAGTTTAGCTAGCTTTCCCCCAAATCAATCAATTGCATGTTAATTTAGGATTCTAGGAAATGTTGTGTGAGAGGGATTAAATCCCAAATTCCTCTCCGTTCTATTTTATATTATGTTAATGTATGTTGATGCACTGACTAAAAGGAGGGTTGTAGGTGTTGTATTGAAAAATCATGATTTTTGCAAAACAGGGCACTTCTGCATGAACTCGCCCCGGCGAGTGATTAGCGAGTATTCATGGCGAGCTACTGCTCGCCACAGCGAGTTGATTTAGGTCAGGACCTATAATCTCGCCATAGCGAGCTGGTGACTCACTAGAGCGAGCTTGAACAGAATAGCCTGCATTTTTATAATTATCCTTGAAACTTCATGCACTCGTTTTATACCCTTATCAGAGTCAGATAATTTGCATTAATGTAATTGACATAATGTTAAATAGAATGTTAGGCACAGATAATCTTTAGGGTATAATCTAGAACTATTTAGGATTGTATGCTCCCCGGGTTTTGGGAATTATGGTAGTAAGAACTATTTAGTATCAGTCAATCATGAGCGACCCGTTATGTCGCGCTATGGACTCCCAATGGGACAATCCATTAGGATATGATATTTGTGAGCTTCATGCCGTGACCGAATCGGTTGACGGATATGGCAGGCCTCTGAGACCTGCTCACCTCAGAGTGTCCTTGTGTTTAAAATGAATAAGAGTTTATAATCTGTGTTACACCTTTAATTTCAGTATTATGTTATGTTTATGATTATGTTAGTATTTGAAACGACTGATTTAGGTGCCCCGGCGTAGTCGCCATTAGGAGGGTAGTAGGACTCACTGAGGCTTAGTAGTCTCACCCCACTCCAAACCAATTTTTTTAGGTAGACAGGTTAACTGGAGCAAGGACCAGGATGGAGCTGATGATTGGAGCTGAGCTTGGATCATCGCATTAGACGATTTAGTCTTCCCTTGTTTTAGCTTTTATCTGTATACTTGGAATTTTATTCTATTTCCGCTGTTTTTGTCTTAAGCTCATCAACTGATGTAAAAACTTATTTTGTAATTCGTTTGTTTATCTCGTGAAATTAATGTACTCAGATTCAATTATTTATGTCTTGACTAAATATTCTAGATATTTTAGTTGGGGCGTTATAATTAAATTACAAAGAATAAAAAAATATTTAAGAAGAGAGAGAAAATAAATCAATGAATGATTAAAATCTACAACATGACTAACATAAAAGAAAAAAATTGGAGAGGATCCAAATCCGTTTAGATGTTAGTGGTTATTTTAATGATTAATGCCTCTACGTGCCAATTCATTTTCTTAAAAAAATCATAGTTAAATAAACCAAACAAATTAAACTGTGATCCGGTTCAATCTATAATCCAATTTTTAAAATTAATTTTACCAAAAATGACATTTTAGTGCAATAATCACTAATCCCCAATCTTAGAGCGATTAAAATCAAACATTATTCACAAATTCCAACTCAAATGGTAGAGATATCAAAATTGCTAAATCGAATGTTATAATTGAATTTCGAATTTTGATCCCTCTACTTTATATTTTAAACTTTTAACGACTTGTTATTACATTTATCTACAAAATAATCAAACAATTCAAGTTTTAATAAAATTTTCATTTTATTTTAAATATAAAAATTCTAAACTATATGTTTGGTTTGAGGGAAAAAAAAAGAGGAAATAAAAGTACATAAATTAATGAATGAACTTAAACTAAAATTTATTCAAATTCATTTATTAATTTTCGTAATTTTCTTTTCTCTATCTTTCTTTCATTCGAACCAAAGACACTATTGCCGACTCATGCATTCAATGGTCATCTAATCCAACACAATTATACAATGTGATTTTATCTCTTTCTTTCTATAAATGTGCTGATGTCATGTTCCTCTCTTTCTTGTTGTTAAAAACTCTTGTTCATAATTTGTTCTCACACTTCCCAAAGCATAAGGACACACTCAAAAACAGGAGAAAAAGCAGCACCAAACAAACAAGGAGCTTCTGTGTCAAGCTTCCTCCAGTTACTTTCTACTTCACTTCAACAAGTCAGAGAAACAAAGAAAGAAAGAAAAAGAATCTCTGTCTAATTACCTCAGGTGAGTGATGTTCTTCTTTTATGCTCCTTTTCTAAATGTGATTGATTGTTATAAACAATGATATAAAAATTAAAATATGAGGTTCTCTTTTATTTCTTGAAAATGAATAAATTTTCATACTTTTTTTTTATTCTACATGTTTTTCATTTATTAAATTAAATAAAGTATTAAATGATTTATGAATCATTATTTCTTGTTTCATTCTTTTTAAGGAAATTGTTTTTCTTTATATATATTTGTGTTTGTTTATATGATTCTTTCTGCAATCTAGCTAGCTGTCTCAAATTTTGCCCAATTTGTTTTGTTTAATGTTTTGTTATAAATTATATTGTTATGATTTTTCTCTTCTGAGCATATAAATGTACATGTACTTTTCAACAGTAATTGAGAGTTAATTTTTCCAATTTTGGAACTCTTGGAATTGAAATTCTTAGTTCAGAATAGAAAAATAATATTACTTTATTTCCATTTCATTGGTTAATTTACTATTTTATGTTAGTAAAGTTCCACACATGATCTAAACTCCTAAACCCTTTAATCTTTTATTCCTTTTTTATCAATATAAAATTCTGTTTAATCATGCTTATTTGATTAATAATTTAAAAATGGTCTTTATAGATTATTATATTTTTCTTCTTTATATAGTCAAACTCTATTTTAAAGGGTCTTTAATTTTCTATTCAAAACTCTAAATTTCTTTCCTTTTGGTGCAAACAGGTATCTGGTTTGATTCGGTTCGGTTCAGTTCAATTAGCGATGAACAACACTTTTCCTGAATGGAATTTTGGGAGTGATACTTTTGTCACCAATCAAAAGAAGCAACCTATGGGGTGTGTGTGAAACATTTCACTTGCCAAATCATAATAATCTTGCTCTAATTCTAATTAAATTTGCTTAAATTATGATTAACAATTTAACCATGTATTGATTATTTCAGGCTAGACCATGAACTTATGGAGCTTCTATGGCAGAATGGACAAGTTGTATTACATAGCCAAACAAATAAGAAACCACTTATGAATACAAATTCAAACACTTCAAGACACAATCTTCAATCAACAACAACAGTAAGTAACTTGATTCAAGCTGATGAAACAGTTTCATGGATCCAACAATACCCTCTTGAGGATCCACTTGAACAAGAATTATGTTCAAATCTATTAAATGAACTTCCACCTTGTGATGTTGAGTCTTACAACTCACAAACAACGGATACGAAACCGCCTTTTGTTGAGGAATTCTCGACAATTCCTATGCCGGCTCCAAGATTTCATCATCATGGCCCCGATACATCGCAAAGAAATATTGATTTGTGTGGAACGAATAAGGTCGTAAATTTTTCTCATTTTTCAAGACTACCTAATGTTTCTTTAGCATCTTCTAAGGGCGATGCAAAGTTTAGAGACAAAGTTACGGGTAATAATTTGTCGCAATGTGATATTAGAGAGTGTTCGACAATGACAGTTGGTTCGAGTTATTGTGGAAGCAATCACGTCCAACAAGATCCGGATGTAAGCAGGGTATCGAGCAACGGTGTTTGGACTACTATATCTGCCGAGCAGGAAATAATCAAAGATGATGTTCATAAAACAATTCCTCGGCATGAGAAAGGGAAATCGGAGATGCTTGAACCGGTGGTTACTTCATCTTCTGGTGGTTCGGGCAGTAGCCTTGGAAAAACTTGCTCCTTATCTACAAGAAGCCACGGACAAAAGAGAAAAGAGATGGACGTTGAAGACTCAGTCGAACAAAGTGAGGTAAAGCCATGTGACGCCGCACAATATCTATTTACTTTCATGATTAAATGTTTTTCATTCTTTAACAAAATCAGTTAACATTTTATGTTTGTGTTAATAGGACACGGAATTTAAACCAGCCGTGCGAAAGAAGACATCTCAGAGGTCAGGGTCAGCTCGAAGGAACCGGGCTGCTGAAGTACATAATCTTTCAGAAAGGGTAAGGGCTTGATACCTTTCTAGAAGACTGCTTTTTTCGAAAAAATTTGAACTCATAAGAATTATTGTTTTTTCGATGCAGAGGCGAAGAGACAGGATTAATGAGAAGATGAAAGCGTTGCAACAGCTCATACCTCACAGTAGTAAGGTTTGTTACCGAAACCACGCTTTTTTTATAAGAAAATGTTAGTAGCAGGTATCGAACCTTGGAACCGCATAAATGTAAACGTGTAGAGAACGATTCTCCATTTTATATGATTTAATCGCAGTGGTTTGAAAACTAATTAACCGATGTATGTGCAGACAGACAAAGCATCAATGTTAGAAGAAGCGATTGATTACTTGAAATCACTTCAGTTACAACTTCAGGTAAATTTGCCATACAATAATATGTTGCATATGAAAATTGTCACATATTAGTAATTAACAATTGTAATGAAATTTTATGATCTTTCTGCTATAGGTAATGTGGATGGGATCCGGCATGCAACCAATGATGCTACCAGCATATCAACAATATATGTCACAGATGAGTATGGGAATGACTACGCCTTCATTTCCTCCGCTTCAAAATCCGATGCAAGTACCGAGAATGCCTCTTGATCCATCCGTATCTTCGCCTCAGACACCAAATCAGACATTAATGTGCCAAAATCCTCTTTTAGGTGCCTTTAATTATCAAAATAAGATACAAAATCCAGCTCTTTCAGAGCAATACGCGCGTTACATGGGCTATCATCTTATGCAAAATGCTTCTCAGGTAGTTCCAAAAGCTACGTAGGGTCTGTTTTCAGCTTATTTCCATAAGTTCTTTAGGATAGCTTATGAAAATAGTTATATCTTATATAAAAACAGTTTAACTAATATTTTATCTTTTGTTAAAAAAATAATTGAGCAGGGTCTTTTGTTACAAAAACACTTATAAAATAAACGGTTAATTAAGTTGTTTATCCGAACACGGTCTTTATAACTTCTAAATAATTGTTTCATGTTTTACCATGGAAATTAATTTTAACTTGTATGTTGGTACTATTTTGTAGCCAATGAATATGTACAGATATGGTCCCCAAACTGTACAAAATAGTCAAACAATGATTCCAAGCAGCACTAGTAGTGGACCAATGAATGGAGCTGAAAACATTAATGATGCTGTGATTGGCAAAATGGGTAGGCCAATACATAGCTTTCCTCTCTATTGTCATAGCATCAAACAGTGGTTTTTCTGTGTAAAAATTGTTCTCATGAATACTATTCCCTCTAGTCTCAAACTCTCTCCGTCCTTAATTATAAGCAAAAATTCACTTTTTAGATTCATTGAATAATTGATGTATTTGGTCTATATTATAGTTCAGATACATCAATTACTCAATAAATCTGAAAAGTTGACTTTTACTTGTAATTAAGGATAGAGGGAGTATATAAGTAAAATTTTCTTTTTTATGTTCATTGAATAACTGATGTATCTGGTAGACCAAATAATAGACCAGATACATCAGTTATTCAATGAACATAAAAAAGAAATCTTTACTTTTATATGAGACCGGATGAAGTATATACTAGATGTAGACACATCATTAAAAGTTTCATAGTTTTTTTCCCTTCATTTTTATATTTTATTTATTACGTATTCGTATTTTAAAACTTATTGACATTTTACTTGTTATTGTTTACAGGTTGATTAGTTAGAAGCATGCCCATAGGAACCTATTGTGTGACCAACAACAAAATTGCAAGATGAAAGAAGCCTTAAAGTATGCTTTCAACTATGAAGATATGTGTGTGTATATAGTGCACTTGATTCATATGCAAGTGACTTATTTTTTGGATCTATTTAGAGTCTCACATTAGGTGAGATATGGTTTGTAAATATATTTATAAGTAGGAGGCATTCTTCATTTTACAAGGCATTTTTGTAGGGTTGAGATAGTTTCAACCCAATTTTTTTCAAGAGGATCTTTCGGTGGTTGTACAATATTATCGTCCAAATCAAAAATTGAAAGAACAATAAAAATGGTTTAAAATGGAAATAAAAAGAAAGAATTATGATATATCTAGAAGTGAATACCTCAAGAAGAATCAATACCTTGCCTGAATTCTATAACAATGCAGAAATTGATTTTGGTAAAACTAGCTACCTTCAAAATGATTAAAAAAATAGTTTCCGTGAACTTAACTCATTTGGTAGGGATATCACATTTTATATGTAGGAACCGGATTTTAAACATCAAACATTCCACTTATTCACCTTAAAAGTGAAATTCTTTAACAAAAAAAGTAATTAAGAAAATATAATGACCATCCTTTTCTTCAACACTTTGCAAAAAAGTAATACAATTGATCTTTTCATTCTATGCATAATTGTTACCAAATCAACCTATTATCATCGTAATAAAAGAGTTAAACATGTTTTACTTCCAATAAAATTACGACTTTTTAAGTTTAATGTCTACCTAAATTACATTCAATTTTAGTCATTATTTTGATATATTGATTTATTTATTTATTTTTATAAAAAAAAATGAGCGCTTTAAGTCCCTGCATTAGGCTCTATGAAAGTCAAACAGGAACTAAAATTGAACAAAATTTATATAAGTAAATTTTAAAAAATTGTGAACTTTATATGAATTAAATATACATTTAACCCTTTAAAAAAAGAGAGATTACATAATTTGTGTGGACTTCTATGTGTAAAAGCACAACGAAAGCAGTTCCGTGAGCTTAGCTCAGTCGGTTGGACAATGCATTATATATGCAGGGGGCAGGGGTTCGAACCCCGGTCATCCCACTTATCCATTTTAAAGGTGGAATTTCGAGACACTAGGCTACTTGACAAAAAAAAAACAACGAAAGAAAGCAGGGCAATAAATTGAAGGTATGTGAGCCATTCAATGTTTGAGATGTATATTTTAGCATGTTACCTTTTAATGGTGATGAGATGACTTATGCAACTAAATTAGGTCATCTTCATTTTTCTTCATTTTTTTTCATTGCTTACAATAGTATATATGTCCTAGCTTTCAAGAGTGCTTGCATAACAAAAACACCCAAATTTTACCAAATATGTGTGGTGAGGTGACCATATGCATGTTTGAAAAAATTAGGTGATTCATGATTAATTTCTCCTTTATTTTCTTTCAACTATAAATGACTTCTTCAACATTTTTCTTTTGTCGTCTGATTGTAATTATTTCCAGGTGAAAATGCTGACCACTTTACATTTTTTATCTTCTTTTCATCCTATAAAAATGGCATGAAAAAATGAATATGTACCCTTCTACTTTTTTTTTCTTCGTAAATCAGGTATCATCTGCACACAACTATAAAGATTAATCTTTTGAATCTTGTGAGACCCAAATGAGCGACAAATTTCACTAAAAATTTTAATGTTGTTGGATGTCTAAATTAAAAATCGAACCAAAAATCTTACATAAAGTAGAAGAGACTCACGCCATATTATCTAACGGCTGCTGGGCCTCCTCTTCTTTGCATATATCATATGTGATGCCTTATCTATAGTCAAGTTTCAAATAAATGCTAATAAGAGTGGTCCCTATATCAAAATTAAAGACTATCAACTAACTACTAAAATTTCGATGCCATGTATTTGCACAAAGTTATCTTGTCATATGGGACCTCAAAAATAGACACTATAGCACAATCCATGACTTATTGCTTCAATTGTGGTCCCCTTAGAATACTACCCAATGAAAAATCAATACATAAGCAACTTACACTTTAAAACAATTGGTCATGGTTTTGGTACATATCATAATCCATATACTTGATGATTCCATTTTGCAATAATACCCTCAAATTTATTATGTTCCTTCGATTCATTCTTTTTTCCCCCTACTTTCAAGGTTACTTCCACCTTTCACTAATATAGAAGCACTACATGAAACATCCTTAATTGAAGGATTTTGCTGGTGGAATCAATTCTTGAGACATAATTTGTGTAGTTTGTTTGGTGGCCATGCAAATTGCAAGAGTTTGTTGTCCAACATTGAAATTTTTTGTTGTAAACAAATCTTTGTTTATGGACCAGTTTTGTTCTTAGCTCCTATGTCCCATCATCATATAGCATTATTATTCACTGTTTTTTAGATCTAGGAAAGTACTTGATAAGCTAATTTTTATTTTTTTGCTCAAATAGGCAAGAGCTTTGTCTGATCTTCTCACTAGAACAATTATTATCTCAATGATATAAACTATAAACTATTAAATAAAATCTTGAGACAATATATTTTATGTTTATTGTCTCTTCTTCTAGAAACAATTCATGTCGTCAATGAATTAATTTCTTTCATAAACAGAAAACCAATATCAACATATACAAACATGTAAACATGCATGGCTCTATTTAAAACTTCTTTATTTGTTTCACTGTTTCTAGTTTTTCCGGTATAAATATCAAAATTGTTATGTCAAATGATATGATCGGAGTTCGAACCCTAACCCTTGTAAATTTTCAATGACTATTGTCATTTCGTCCATGTACAATAAAAACTTTTTGTTTATAGGAGTGCTTGTTAGTTCACCACTATATGAAGTCTGTGTTGAGTTTTTATGTAAAAAACGATTCTTATAAAAATCAAATATTTACAATTAAAAGATTGAATTAAAATATATAATGGTAAAATTAACATTTATTCACGAGAAATTAACACAATAGTAAATATTTAACTTTATAAATTTAATGGACAAATTTCAAATATTTTTTGATATTTTTGTAAAATAACAATTAGTTCTAACTTTAATTAACAATTAATAATTAATAATTTTTTTCTTTTTTCAATTTAAAAATAATTTAAATTTGATAATTGATATAAATGTAATTTCACACTTCTCTACCATTACCATATAAATGTAACTTATTGTTAAATCCACTTAGCTATAGAATGCAAAATCTGGCACAAGTTGAAGCCGGTGGTCTTCTCTGCATAAATTCCAAGCAACTCAAATCCAAGACCCAAACAAACCATATGATCATTATTCAACGAAAATGATTTGTTTAAAGTCAACAATTGTGACCTATTACTTCAATGCTAAACACGAGGACACTTCAACAAATATATTTATTTTAAGGTCAATTCTTTGAATTTTTGTGATGTCCTATGACTTATTATGGGACATGGATTCACCGTTGTAGGCCGTAGTAAATTTTAGCCATTCATCTGCGATCAAACAGTTCTGATTAAACAATATAGATTTTGATAATTTTATATAGTATAAGATCTCGACCATTTATTTTTAATTGAATAGTCTAGTAATTATATCATATCCGACATATCCTATGAGTTATTTATTTAAGACCACATACTAAGTAAGAAGGATGGTACATATAGAATTTTTAGTCATGTCCTATCATTCATTATTACCAAGACTAATAAGAGAGATTGTAGATTAGATCTATTATTAGTGATATCCTGAGACTTAATTATTAAGAATAAATGAGTACGGTTAGACCTAAATATTGATATGTGTGCCTAAACATTGTGCTTATACTATTGTGCCTAGCTAAGAATGTCTCTTTTTTTAAGGAAAATACTTGATTAGACACAGCTACAAATTTGATGTGTTAGGCACACACTCATAAACAAAAAAATTTAAAGAAAAAATGATTAAAATAATATTAATTGATGTGACTATTTTATTTTCATTGATGTGTGTGTGCCTAAACATTATGCTTATACTATTGTGTCTAGCTAAGAATGTCTTTGTTTAATGACTTAGTACAATTTACTAATTTAGATGATAATCATGAGAAATATATAAATTTATTTGACTTTGCATGAATCAAAAGTGTCATGCTAGTGCAGTAGTGCTGCATATTTTGTTGATACAGAAAACTTTGTTAGACCATTTAATGAAAATAACAAAAAGGAAAGTGTATCTTATAGATAAGCACTCTATTAAGTTACTATAATAAGATATCATTTTCTCTCAATTTTCAATTTACAATGAATACAATTTATTGTTCATTTTCTATGGACTACACTATATATATATAACTTTGCAAATGATTTAGGAGGTGTATGCAGCAACTATTAATCAAGTGCTTAACCATATTTCAGAGTTTTTCAACAGGAAAACCAATAACAGACTTAATTTTCGAAGCCAAACTTCGAAGCTCAGTAACTTCTTCATTAGTCAATCTCCATCCAAGTGCACCTTTAAATTCTTCAGCTTGTTCTGGTGTCTTAGCACCAGGAATAGGTACAACATTGCCTTGAGCTACCAACCAGTTCAGGGATACCTAACAAGAATCAATTTGATTTTAAGGGATCACCCAATAGGGTCATTTGAAAATTAAACATTTTGTACTCGAACATATGGTGAAAGCTATTCTAATAAAAGGCTTAATTGCATTTTTAGTCTGTCAGGTATTATGATTGTGTAATTTTGGTTTCTATTTCGAGCATTAGGCCCTCAAATTTTCCACTTGTTAAAATAAAGTCCCTTTGGCGTTTAGCATATATACGTGCGTCTTAGTTATCCCTAACTCAGGCTAAGCTTAGCAACGCCAGAAGTTAACAAGAAACGAGTCTTCACATGCAGCATGTGCGCTTTTAATGGTTGAACTTGATGTGCATGTGGTCTCTTTGCTTGGCCATGTCAGCATAGCCAGGCCATATATTTTTTACTCATCGCGAACACAATCCCAGTATCCCACGTAGGCTACTAGCACTAAATATTGGATGGCCGAGTGATAGAGGGACTTGATTGTAACAAGAGAGATAGTTAGGAAGGATCAATGAACGTCACCTATGAAGCACGGATATAGACACAGACACCGCACATTGACACGTCGCCACCGATAATAATTTGAGAAAATGTCATAATTAAGTGTAATAATAAGTGTCAGTGTTGTGTCGGTGTCCGACACGGGACACGGGTAATCTGAGTAGTGTCCGTGCTTCATAGAATGTCACAGAACAAATTCTATGTTGATGAGGTTTGGCTAAATTGTGGATAAGTGTCATACATGGACAAGGTCACAATTCGGAAGGATCAACTAATATAAACTTTTTTCTCGTGTCTTCACTATGTTGTTAAAACACGCTTACACAAACTTATACTAACATTCAAATGTTCAATTTGTATCATGGAAATAAAAAACAGTTTGAACCTGTGTAGAAGTTTTGTTGTACTTGTCTCCTATTTCAGTGATCTTATTCAGCAAAGGTTTGAGCTGCAAAATAAATAAAACACTTGAGGAAGCAAGTATCATCGGCATAATTTATTAAATCTTAAAATTTCAGAAAAGCTGTACCGTTGTTAGGAATTCTGGAGTATAAATTCTGCCTCGAGGCCCAGTTGGCGGATTTTCAGGAGTATACTTTCCAGTAAGGACACCTATTTACGATATGGATTTTGCATTGGTTACAAACAGATTTCATGAATGGAGTGGGAATATGTATTACGTATGATTATGAAAACGAAATTTAGATATAATAAACATGTAGAATATTGAAAAGGATTCACCTTGAGCTATTGGTGAATATGCAATCAATGCGATCCCAAGTTCATCACAGGTAGCCTTCACACCATTTTCTTCGGGGGTCCTATAAATGAGGCTGTAGTTTACTTGGTTTGAAGCCAATGGAATACCTCTCTTCTTGAGCTGTTTATAAGCCTCACGTAGTCGTTTTTCTAATTACAAAATGAATGTTAAATACTCATGCTCATAAATCATAATAGAACTGAACCAGAACTAACTCAATAACATAGTATCATACTGATTTTCTACTTTTGATAGTGTATACTAATAATGTGTCACATTTGAATAGAAAAAGAACTCTAACTCACTCTCTTCAAAACAGAAACTTTATTACTAATATCAAAATGCAGCATAATGGTAAAATATGATTAGATTGTTGGAGTTCAAGTGTGATTGGTTAGTCCCACATCGACTAGGAATGGAGGACATGTTGGATACTGACATAGGCATAATTGTAAGGTATGACAAGGGTCATGGACACCAGACACAACACTGACATCGGCAATAATTGTAAAGTATCACAAGAGTCAGTGTCATGTCGGTGTCCGGACACTCGAAAATGCCTTCAATATAAAGTGTCGGTGCTACATAGCAGATAATAATGATGGAGAGTTACCACTATAATTTGAAACACCAACAGCCTTTACAAGTCCCTTTTCAACAGCATCACCAAGACCATCAATATACCCTGAAAAGTAATTCATTGGTGAACTAAGAATTCTCTTAATCTGATTATGAATAAAGTTTAAAAATCTAGTTCCATTAACCATAACATTAAATGAATAGTTCAATGAACTAAATTGGTACACTCGGACAACCTTCATTTCCCCATACTCCAGGCCTGAAAAACAAGCGTGTTACTTCGTTAAAAAAGTATTCTTCGATAAAAACAATAGCATTCAACAGGTTCAAAAAAAAACATACCAATGAAGCTGATACACATCCACTGAAGTCATTCCAAGTCGACCAAGGGAATCTTTAAGCGCACTGATAACACTTTGACGGCCTAATCTCCAAGGTAGTGCAGCATACTTGGTCGCAACTGTAACCTCAACATTCGGATCCTTTGCTTTTCTTTCTTTAATAAATCTACACATAACAAATATATAGAACCATTAATGTGTTAATTACAATCTGCATATGAAAATTATACCAAAAATGTATGTGTTACCTTCCAAGAAGAGTCTCAGAATTTATTGCTCCGAAAGAAAGCTGAAAAAGCGGACAACCTTTTTTAAGTTACTGAGTTAACACTCATCAATGAAACCTAGATAAGATATGCACTCACCCCAGAGCCATAAACTTCAGCAGTGTCGAAAAAGGTTAGACCCCCATCAATACTTGTATTAAAAGCATCTCTAGCAGCTTTCTCTTTCCTATCTAAAATTGCCATAAGAGAAGATGAATATCTAATGATCCTTCAGTAGAAATTAGAGGGACAATTTCACAAACAAGAAACATATAATAATATTGTAATAGAAACGCATAAACTTATTCGAAACTTTGGAAAAAAAGATTTCCATTATTACAAAATGGCGTAAGGGACATCACTTCTTTACCAAAAACCTAAAGACATTATGTATATGTCTTCTCACTTATATGTTTCTCAACATTTACTCTTTCATTCAGTGTGAGACTTTTAACTCACTTGAAACATCAACAAGAAATGCGTAAGGGAGCCAAATTCCCTACAGTTGGGAAATCCTGAGTTAAACGATATAGACCGTTTGGATATTGATTGGACGGCTTACAACATAACTGTGTGGATATTTGAGCTTCAAACTTATAATTGTCTAATCTTGATTAAATGGTCATAAATTGCGTTTTCTCTTAAAACCCACCTATAATTGGTATCAGAGAGACAATAGTGTATCACCTTCTAGTGAGAACAAAGAAAGCGAAAACCCTAAAGTTGGTGTCAAAATTTCTACTTAGTAAAGCAATCAGCTATTATGTTTGAAATTCAAATCATAAGTTATTTTTCTAATTTTTTGGTGAACCAGTATATCTTTTGCACAGAACTGCAGAGACTAACCCCTATTTTTCCATATGCATTGACCAGGGGTCGAACTCTGAACCAAATGGTTAAGTGACTCAAGTATTAATCAAAGTTAAGCCGAGGTAAATGTACTCTGACCAATGATTGTTTCTATTAGGGATTGAACTCGAATAATTCCCGAACGATTCAACCGCTTGTGTCCATCCACTTGCTTAATTCAAATCATAATTTAAAAATAACAATCGGTCCCCAAAGGAGTAGCCTAGTGGTAAGGGTTGGAACACTTGGAAGAGTTATATGCAAGAGGTACAAGGTTCCTTACTATTAACATTTCCTCTCCCTAAAAAAGGACCAACACTGAATTTGATTCTATATGATTCGTATAATCTATGAAACACAAACACTAGACACACCGGACATGTCATGGACATTGACACATCAACACCGATAATAATTTGAGAAAATGACATACTTCATATAATCATAAATATTGATGTCAGACATCGACGCATGTTCGATACCGGGACACGCCTACGCCTAATTCGAAGAGTGTCCGTACAATGCAATTTATAGACTTCATATTTAATAAAGGAAATTAGAAAAACAATTACCATTCCACTGAAAATTGTTCCAGTAAGTAGTATCACCCCAAGCCCAAGCACCAATTCCAATTGCTGAAACCTTCAAATCAGAACCACCCAAATTCACCTTATCATCAACTGTCTTTAGAGTAGTAGCAGAACCATCTGAACCAACAGCTCTTATTCTGTGAACTCTAGAATGACCCATAACAGTAAAACAACCACTATTTATATGAAGAGCCATGGAGAAAGAAAATGAAGCTCAAATCAAATAATGATTATCAGAGTATGTATGATTCTTTTTTTTGTGTAAATGTGTAAAATTAAAATGGTATGAAAACTTTATTGAAATATTTAACGGTATTGAGAAGTTTAGTTTTGGAGGCTGTGGAAGTGTACACGTCATATGCAATCTTGTGAAACATGAGACAGTTTAAGGTAACAATGTTATACACGTGGATGTACTTGACGGATGACGTGGAGTTGAGACTTAGTTCACATTGCACACAAAGAAAAAGAAAAGAAAAATCAGCACTTTGCTCAAAGGTGGGTAAGGTAGACGATAAACCATGATGTCTTCGATGCTAAATACATTATTTTGGTTAGAAAAATAATTCTTATATTACACTATTGTTATCACGGTCACTCTTAAATATGGTATGATAGCGAGAAAGGATCCTCTCAATTTTTTTTTCCCTCAAGTTTTTTCAATTTGTACATCTTAACCATTCACCAACCTTTCTTTATTATTTTCTAATTAAAATATTAGTAGATACTTTTGATCCAATGGTATAGATACTAACATTACTTCCTCAATTTTTTTTCAAATGGAGAGAATCCATGATAGCCACTCAAAATTGAAGGGACAAAAAGAAAAATAGAATAGAAAGCGGGAAAAGACGAGAGAAAAACAAAATAAATTCAAAGTTTTTGATGTAGTTTGAATTGAGCGGACTAATTTATTTATATAGAGGGATTTCACAACTAATCATCAAATCTAAAAACATTGAAGTGTTCCTGACCAATTCATAATGCGAATTGACCGGTTCACCTAAAATTTGACCATACGAAATCAACAAAAATAGATAACAAGGCAGGAAAGATAACATAATCGGCTGGAACTTGATCAACATAGAAAAAAATGGGCTAATTATTTCTTTTTCAATTACAAAAAACAAATACAACACTTAGCCCAAAACCGACCGAACAGAGGGTAGTAGAAATACTTTTTTTTATAAAAAAAAGTACCCAAAAAATTGCTCTCCTACCGTTCTCTCTTTACAAAATTTGAATAGAGTACACCTCAATAGTAAGCCCTTGTTTAAAAGTTCCAAGAGTTTAAGGTGACAATATATGCTACTATTATTTATTTTATGAAACTTTCAAGATTTCATCATGAATGTAACACAGACAAACACTTTCAAGATTTTAACCCATGCTTGACCAAACCGGCGGTGACACGTCATCAAAATTAAAATTCAAAATTATGAGGGGACTAACTAAATAATCTTTCAATATAATTTTGATAAATTGGAGGACCACAATAGAATTAGAAATGAGGGACCAAAATTGCGGATTTATTAAATAAGTATGAACCAAAAAAATAAAGTACATAAAATAAGCATTCAATCATGTACAAAATAATTAATATTTAAACAAATAACTTTTGAAAAATTATAAATATAGTTTTATGAGAGAAAGAAAATAGTTGTAAATCTCTTTTAGTATTTCTATATATCTTTTATAAAATAATAGATTATAAATAAACATTTACTAATATTTTCTACAGTGTCTAGTCAAAAATTAGAAATCTACAGTGAAAGTCAATTTCCAATTCTATTAAAGTTAACTTTCTATAAATATAGATAATATAGAATAATTTTTTTAAGTAAATAATTAATGACATTGTGTATTATCAAATATACATATAATGTCATTTTATCTTAAATGATAAAAACAATATATTTAATGAGTATAATGACAATTTATAAAATATATACCAAGTATATATAAAATAAATAGTCAATCATGTCTAAAATAATATTCAACGACTTTTAAAATAATTGTAAATATATATAGTTTTTGGTAATAAAAAATAATTGTAAATCTCTTTTAGTAATATACCTACAGTGTTTAGTCAAAAATCAAAACTCTACAGTGAAAGTCAATTTCCAATTGTATTAAATAATTAGTGTGTATCTCAAATTTTGTCTATATAAATAGGACAACTAGAATAACAAGAAAAACATAACATAAACCCTTTTAAGAATTTCTATTCTGTTTTTTGGTCATCACTATCATGGCTAGGCACAAGGTGAAACTTGCATACATAGAATGTAATGCAAAGAGGAAGGCATCATTCAGAAAGAGAAAAATTGGTTAGATATCAATCTCTCTTTTATAAATTTTTTAGATTGATAATTTATCTTTTATTTTGTAATTTGAAAATTTCACCATTGATAATTTATCATTTATCGACCTAACTATATACATATATATATATATTTTCAATAGGTATATTGAAGAAGCTTAAAGAAATCACCACCCTATGTGGAATCGAAGCTTGTGCAGTAATCTATGGTAATAACAATCCTCAACCAGAGGTTTGGCCATCAGATTCAGGAGCGAAAAGTGTGTTATCTAGGTTTGTGAATTTGCCTAACCCGGAGAAAAGCAAAAAGACGATGGATCAAGAGGCATTCTTGGGGAAAAGCATCGAGAAAGCCTACGAGCAGCTGAAGAAAGAAAGGGAGGAAACTCGGAAAATTGTTATGACCATAATCATGGATCATTACATTAATACTAAAGAATTTAATGGGAATTCAATGAGCAAATATGATCTTAATGATATGTCGTGTTTTGTTGATGAGAATCTAAAGAAAATCTACCAAAAGATGGAAGGAATGCAAATTGAATCACAAGAGCATGATGCAGACGAAGCTGAAGTAATGAATGGAACAAATAAACAATAATTACCTTTTCCTTTTTCTTGTTGCAAGAGTCTTGTTTTAAATTTTTGTTTTTTGTTTTTGTCTATCTTTTGTACTGGATTTGGTCCGTGCTTTTAATAAAATCTTGCTTAAAAATTAAGGAGAATTTTGAAGCTATTATTTGACAACTCTAATTATACAATTAATAAAAATTAAGGAGAATTCCTTTAAAAAAAATAAAAAATTAAGGAGAATTTAATTTCTTTCAGAATGAATAAATTGAGTATTAAATCAAAGAACGAACGAAACAAAATGATGAAAGAACAAAAATTAAGGATGAATAAATTGAGTATCTAGATCGATTAGGTTGGAGTTTCAGCTGAGATCAATAAGGGAGCTTCTATGGTACATTAGAATAATTCTAATGTACCGGTACATTATGTCATAAATTAATAAATTAATGGCTATTTTTATGAATTAAATAACTATTAGTCTATTATTGTATTTTAGAGATAATAATATCACAAGAAAAAACACAATTTCATTGTTTATAAGGATCACACTAATTTTTTAATATTTTTATAAAAAGAATTCAATATTGACTATTATGGAAAATAAAAATTCAAAAAATATCAAATTTTATATTTTTTAGCGTAATGATAAATAATATTTGGTTATTATACTATTTTTAATGAAAGGAAAAATGATTTATTTTAAAAAACATTCATTTAACCATTAATTTAATATCTTAATGTACCGATACATTAGATTTTATCAAATGTACCATAGAATTTTCCAATTTCTAATTGACTTCAGTAGTGAAAATGTGTAACATATTTTTTATAAATGTTACCTGAATAATGTTACTATAAGTTGAATATGCAGTAACATTTGATACTTGATACAATTATACATTTAAAAAGAAATAATAATAAACAACAAATAAATTATAAGAATTTTGATTTTTTATTTGTTGCTAAGCTTAATAATCCTCTAATACAATTATTTTGAGCATAAATTTTAAATTTATTTTTATAAATCTAAAATGGTCGTCATCTTCGCCTATTCATACACGTCCCTGTAAATAAACTAAACTAAAGGGGGAATTGTTACAAATTGGGTACAAGTGATACTTGAGTATTAATACAATGAATCAAATGAAAAAGAAACAAGTAAAAGCAGAAAATAGTTAACTATATAAAACAAAACAAAAAATAAACAAATTAAAGGAGCCCAAAACAAAGTAAACAAAAATCCATACGGTCTAAATATAAATGGAAGAATTTCACTGGTACGACATTTCATATGATGGTAATTTTGTAATATTCTTCACTATAATATATTTCTCTTCTCAACAATTCGGCTAGAAATACAAAATAACATCAAATTATATAATTATTTTATGTGAGTACGTGGGTAGTTTTGTTTTTTTTTTAAAAAAAAATTATTAAAATAATAAGATTAAAATAAAAATGAAAGATAAAAGATTATAAGCTATTATATCAAACTCTACTTGAAATAACAATAGGAAAAAAAAAAGATAAAAAAAATTGTTAGCAAACACCTCTAATATTATGAAATAAGCTTATAAACTAATATAATAAATTAGAAGCTATCTTATTTGTTTATAAGATTATTCCTCACACCAGAACGACAAGCACACTTAAAATTACGATCAACAAACATAAAATCTCTCTAAAAAACACCCAGACTTCTCAACCACGAGGGGACCCAACCACCTAAAAATACTATACTAAATTGGCGAAATGTTACTACAACAAAAAGATGTTTCACCGATTCTAACTCCAACCCACATAATAACGAATACAAAGAATCACCGGAATCACCAATCACTCTGCGTGTACAAAAGTTTTGGCAAGTCGACAGACTATCTCGAAGAAGCTGCTAAGAAAAGACAGTAACCTTTGAAGTTGCTCAAGAATTCCACACCTTTGGCAATAACCTAACCTCCTCTACAGAGAAATTCACCTCATCCACCAAAGTACGCCGAAGTAAGGAGTAAACCAACTTAATTGAGAAAAAATCATTTTAATCATGCTTCCAAGACCATGAATTCTCAAGTGCAGAGTTTGGTGAACTTACCATTCAAAGTTACATGGAGAGTGTTCAAAAAGTCAAGCTCCCAAACAAACAAACTCCTCCTCTATCTTAGGTCCCACAATCTGTTAGGACTATTGTTAGTTTGTTGGGCTGATTGGGCCTTGTCTAAAGCCCAATACCCTTTATGTTGATCCATTAGTGATTGTAAAGCCTTTATAAGGCTATTGTTGACTGTGATGAATAATAGAGGATCATTTTACCTTACAATTGGTATCAGTGGGTCCCTTCCAAGAACCTGTAAGTTTCTTGACCGTTATAGACCGTTACGACCGTTGCAACGGTTTTCTTCATCCGTTTTCATCGTTCTTCATCTTTTCTTGCTCACTTTCGAAGCTTTCTTCATCATAATCAATGGCGGAATCTTCCAATTTCATGCAACCGGCGATTCCTCGATTTGACGGATATTACGAACACTGGTCTATGCTCATGGAGAATCTCCTTCGTTCGAAGGAGTATTGGAGTTTGATAGAGAATGGCGTCACAATCGCTCCTGCAAATGCAACGGCGGAGCAACGTAAAGCTGCAGAAGATAGTAAATTGCGTGATTTGAAGGTAAAGAACTACCTCTTTCAAGCGATTGATCGGTCCATCCTTGAAACAATTCTTGTTCGTGATACTGCACGAGACATTTGGGAAGCGATGCGACGAAAGTATCAAGGCTCCACCAAGGTTAAACGCGCGCAGCTCCAGGCTCTGAGGCGGGAATTCGAGGTTCTTGCAATGGGGGAGAGTGAAACCGTGAATGATTACTTTGCAAGAACACTCGCCATAGCTAATCGCATGACATCACATGGGGAAAGAATGGAACAAGTAGTGGTTGTTGAGAAAATTATAAGATCCATGCCTGCAAGATTCAATTATGTGGTTTGTTCAATTGAAGAATCAAACGATGTCACAACACTCTCCATTGATGAACTTCAAAGCAGCTTATTAGTTCATGAACAACGAATGAGGGGTCAGAAAGAACATCAGAAAGAATCTAGTGATGATCAAGCACTAAAGATGAGTAACTCAGGCAGAGGTAGAGGAAGAAATCCCTCACGAGGTCGAGGCAGGGGTAGAATGAGTAAGGAATTGATTGAATGCTTCAAATGCCACAAGCTTGGGCATTATCGCAATGAATGCCCTGATTGGGAAGCAAATTATGTTGAACAAGAAGAAGAAATGTTGTTAATGGCTTTTTCTGATCATGGAAGTGTTGAATTTGCTGAAGGGATTTGGTACATTGACAGCGGGTGTAGCAATCATATGACAGGAACTAAGGAGTGGTTCTTTGAATTTGATGATCAATTCAGAGAATCAGTCAAACTTGGTAATGATTCTAAAATGGCAGTCATGGGTAGAGGGAATGTGAAGCTGAACATTAATGATAAGGTACATGTCATAACTAATGTGTATTATCTACCTGGTCTTAGCAATAATCTACTCAGTGTTGGTCAATTACAACAAAGAAACCTCACTATAGTTTTTAAAAATGATATGTGTCAATTGTATCATGATGAGAAAGGCCTGATTCTAACCACAGAAATGACATCTAATAGAATGTATATTGTTAAAGCTGCCATGATTTTGCCCAAGTGCTTTCAAATTACTACTTCTGCAGAGACCATTTTATGGCATAATAGGTATGCTCACCTCAGTTTTAAGGGTTTGAAAACTCTACATCTCAAACAAATGGTTAAAGGTTTGCCTAAATTGAAAGACTCTGAAGACAAATGCACAGATTGCTTGATGGGTAAGCAACATAGAGATAGCATTCCTAAGCAGGCAAATTGGAGGGCAACAAAGAAGCTTGAGCTGGTGCACTCAGACATTTGTGGGCCAATTACTCCTGCATCAAATGGTGGTAACAGGTATTTCATCACTTTCACTGATGATTATACTAGAAAAACATGGACTTATATTCTGCATGAGAAATCTGGTGCATTTGAGTGTTTTAAAAGGTTCAAATCTCTAGTAGAAACTGAATCCAGCTGTCTAATTCAGTGTCTTAGAAGTGATAGGGGTGGTGAATACACTTCTAGTGAGTTCAATGAATTCTGTAGCTCTGTTGGTATAAAGAAACAATTAACCATAGCTTACACTCCACAACAGAATGGAGTATCTGAAAGGAAAAATAGAACCATTCTTAATATGGTTAGGAGTATGATCTCTGCTAGAAACATGCCTAAGAAATTTTGGCCTGAAGCTGTCAAATGGGCCACTTATGTCATCAATAGAAGCCCTACTCATGCTGTTAAAGATGTTACTCCTGAGGAAGCATGGAGTGGAATAAAACCTTCTGTACATTACTTTAGAGTTTTTGGGTGTATAGCTCATGTACATGTACCTGATGTTCACAGGAAAAAGCTGGATAGTAAGAGCATTACATGTGTCTTACTTGGTGTTAGTGAGGAATCTAAGGCCTACAAGTTGTACAATCCTGTTGAGAAAAAGATAATAGTAAGCAGAGATGTTGTGTTTGAAGAATCCAAGAGTTGGAATTGGAATGGTAAAGAGAAAGTTAAGCCCTCAACTGATGTGAATATTGTTGATGATGATGAAAACAAAGATATTGACCTGCAACATGATGAAGCTGTTGAACAACATGATGGTACTGAGAACAATCAAACTGATCCAGCTAGCAGTGATGACAGTGATGGAAACTCTAGCAATGACTCAGAAGATAATGGCAGGCCTGCTAGAACAAGGCAACCACCAGAGTACCTCAGAGATTATGTGACTGGCATAGAAAATATAGACAATCAAAATGATCAACAGCTGCAGAACTTAGCTATTGCCATGTTCTCCACCAGTGAAGATCCAAGTAGCTATGAAGAAGCTAGTAAGCATGATGTTTGGAAAACTGCTATGGATAATGAAATAGAGTCAATAGAAGCTAATGATACATGGGAATTGACTACTCTACCAAAGGGTGTGAAAGCAGTTGGTGTCAAATGGATTTTCAAAACTAAATTCAATGAAAAGGGAAATGTGGACAAGCACAAAGCAAGACTGGTGGCAAAAGGCTACACACAGAAACATGGTATAGACTATAATGAAGTCTTTGCTCCTGTAGCAAGATGGGATACAATAAGGGTTATTTTATCATTGGCAGCTCACAATCAGTGGAGTATCTATCAGCTAGATGTAAAAAGTGCTTTCCTTCATGGTGACTTAACTGAGCATGTATACATTGAACAACCTCCTGGCTACCATAAAGGAGGAAGTGATCAGGTCTATAAACTCAAAAAGGCTCTATATGGCTTAAAGCAAGCTCCAAGAGCTTGGTACAGCAAAATAGAGTCTTACTTCAATTCAGAAAAATTTGATAAGTGTCCTCATGAGCCAACTCTGTTTGTTAAGCATGGTGATGGAGGTAAGATCTTGATTGTAAGTTTGTATGTTGATGATCTTATTTACACTGGAAATAATGCTAGCATGATTGAAGAATTCAAAAATTCCATGAAAAATAAATTTGCTATGACTGATCTTGGCAAAATGAAATATTTTCTGGGAATAGAAGTTGTGCAAAACAGGCAAGGAATCTTCATTTGTCAACACAAATATGCTTCAGATATCTTAGACAGATTTGGTATGAAAGAATGCAACAAAGTATGTAGCCCTATTGTGCCTGGGAGTAAGTTGATCAAAGATGAGAAGGGTAAAGCTGTAGATGCTACTGAGTACAAGAGAATTATAGGCTGCCTTATGTATCTACTTGCCACTAGACCTGATCTAACCTTTTCTGTTTGCTTAGCTGCAAGATATATGGAAAGGCCAACAGAGATGCACCTAGCCTCAGTCAAACGAATTTTGAGATATCTAAAGGGTACCTTAAGTTTTGGAATGATGTATAGAAGCAATGTTGGGCAAAACTTGATTATGCAGGGTTGGACTGATAGTGATTATGCTGGTGACTATGATGACAGAAAATCCACATCTGGTTATGTGTTTACAATGGGCTCTAGTGCTGTATGTTGGTCCTCAAAGAAGCAACCCATTGTCACTCTATCCACCACAGAGGCAGAGTTTGTTGCAGCAGCATCTAGTGCATGTCAATGTATCTGGCTAAGGAATGTACTAGCTCATCTGCACTTGAATCAAAAGACAGCTACTATAATAAATTGTGATAACAGTTCATCCATCAAACTGTCAAAGAATCCCATTTTGCATGGGAGATGCAAACACATAGATGTTAGGTATCACTTTCTTAGGGATCTTAACAAAGATGGAATCATTGAGCTCAGTTTTTGCAAGTCACAAGATCAACTTGCAGACATCATGACAAAGGCATTGAAGTTAGAGACTTTCTGCAGATTAAGGGAGGGCTTAGGAGTTTGTGAACTAAGTGCTATCTTGTGATATGCTTATCTTAGTTTAGTTTCTGTTCTGTTTTGTTCTTATTGTTTGAAATCCTGAATTAAATTGATCCTAGCTTAGTATGATCAGTTTAAGGGAGGGTTTGTTAGGACTATTGTTAGTTTGTTGGGCTGATTGGGCCTTGTCTAAAGCCCAATACCCTTTATGTTGATCCATTAGTGATTGTAAAGCCTTTATAAGGCTATTGTTGACTGTGATGAATAATAGAGGATCATTTTACCTTACACAATCAACCTTCATCAACTCAGCTCCCCGTCTCCCCCCATCTTTCACTCACTTTGAGTTGTTACTTGAAAAAGCCTTTAAAATTGAATCTTAAACGGGGTTTCCCCTATCCAAGGATCAAACCAAAAGAAGTTACTCATATACCACATATATACTACATTTTGCTTAAGAAAATATTAATTATGTTTAACTAATTAAGCTCATGGGTAAAATATACATAAATATTATATATTTTTTCACATTAAATATACTTCCCCGTCCCTTATTGGCTAAGCAAGAAATTAACCCATGTTTTTGTAATTGTGCATGTATATATATTATGGAAGAATTAGCAAAATGTTGAAGTCACCCTTTGACTAATTAAAGTCCCAAGAGTCTAGATCGATGAGAGAAATAAATCATTTTGTTTTATTCACACACACATTCTGTATTAGATATAGGTTGACTAAATATAAGTAAGGAAGTTACTATTAATATTGTTTAAAAAAACAAATTTTCTTGTGTTATCAAGAGAGAGAGAGAGAGAGAGAGGGAGATCACCAAAACTCCAAATATTATATCTATATATTAGGTAAGCAAAACAACAAACATACTATATTGTAAATATATTATATGGTGTAAGCAAGTCTACAGAAACTTGCATATATAAATTAGTACATAGATAAGTAGCTCGTCTCATGTATGCTATATAATCTAGCATGCATTCATCACACAAGCTCAAGCATTCCTCTTAGTAACAACACATATATTGACAAATCTATTATGCCGCCGGAGCTATGTCGATACCACCATCGTCGTCGTCATCATCATCGTCGTCGGCTTCATTCTGGATGTGAAATCCAGTTGCTATCCAGCCATTGCACAAGACAAACAAAGGCAAAGTAGGTTTTACGTAAGTTAAAACTGCCATTGTAGAGTGTTTGTTAGATTGTAAGTAAACAAATTACACTACTAGTTGTGAATTGCTTTGGTTGACTCAATCTCTCTAACTGGCTTCCTTATTTATACCCATGAATTATTCTTTTTTTAATTTAGAAATTTATATTCTGTGATTTTTTTTTGTGAAAACAAATATTCTTTTTTTTTTTTGGTTTTCACCACCAGTTGAATCTGGTTCGGGGGTCAGTTCTGACATCAAGTGGTTCCAGCCCCCTCCCGATCGCAGTTGCGGGGGATCGAACCGTGGTCCTCCCTACCAAGTTCAGCGCCAATCACCACTGAACCAACTAACGATTGGTGAAAACAAATATTCTAGGAATATAAAGATTTTTTTATTAATTTATATGAAACAAAAAGAAAAGAGAGAAAAGGGATTTAGTTTCTAATTTTTTTTTTTTGACAAAGAGTTTCTAAAATTTTGGTATAAAGAAATTGAAAAATGGAAAAGTTCAATTGTATGAGACTATGAGTATATTGATCAAAAGTGTATGTTAATTTGTATATTATTTTTTTAAAATGAATAATTCAATTGTACGAGTATATACACTAATAAAAAGTGTAAGTTTGTATTATATTTTTTTTTACAATGTAAGTTTTTGTAATCTTGGTCCTTAAAATAAGAGAAAATTTATTTTTTAGATAAGTAATTAATGTATCTGACCTATAATATAATCTAGATACATTAATTATTCAATATATCTAAAAAATAATTTTTCTTTTATATTAAAGACAGAAGTTAGTATTATGTTAAACTCCAAAAAAAAAGTACCTTACCTTTTTTAATAATAAATTTGAATTTTTATGATAATAATAAAATAGAAGAGATGTAATATATATGATTAATGTTTATTTTGTGAAAAATATTGTTAAAGTTTATTAAAATTTGTAAGGATTCAGCTTTGAATCATTTTTTTAGAGTTTCATATTACTCTTAAAATAATTTTAGCATCAATGTAATTAGTTGTGTATAATATGGACCTCCTAAAAATAGTCTTTTGTATTTTTTTTTGGCAAGTAATCTAATGGCTAGAAATTCCACCCAAAGTGAATAAGTGGGATGACCGGGGTTCGAACCTCGATCTCATGCATATATAATGCATTGTCCTACCAACTGAGCTAAGCTCACGGGACGTCTTTTTTATTTATTTTGACTAATCCTAAAAAGAGTCTAAGGACACCATTACTATTTTTAGTAAAAATGTGAATTTTATAATAATAAAATATCTACTATTAGAACATATTTTTATAAATACCATATTATATGGACCCATAATTCTAATATCTTTTAGTTCTTTGTTTAGTGTATATATATAATAAAATATTATGTTCATATCGATTGCATGATTTGCATCAACAATCTACAAATACTACACAAACTATAAATATTTGCACTCTGATTGAAATTATTTCTTATCAAATTTCCCAACCTACTAGGGATCTATTCTCTTGGGTGTCGGTGCTTAATGACCAAAAAAGAACACGTATATACATTTATGGTGTGTATAGTATACTATATACTTACAATTTCTAATAGTTTTTTTTTTTGGTACAAAATAATTTCTAATAATATCACACAATATATGTACTTACTAGGGGTTTGCATTTATTTTATGTACTCTCTTCATCAACATTTATAAAAAATTTCAATTTCTTTATCTTGTTTGATAGATTTCCATATTCTTGGTTTTGGAGGTGCAAACCTAGTTGGGATGGTTGAATCTATTGTGATACTTTTGCTCAAAATTACTTTTAAAAACAATTCTTTATGTTTACAAAAGAGGGGATTGGATGAGTTCTATCCATACAAATTGACTTAGTGGAGTTTGAGATTCCAAACTTGGGAAAACCTCATGGCTTCTTGTTGCAGAAATCATTCAACATGTGGAATTAAGAGTTTTTACACACGCATGAGTGCAGTGGCCTCATGCACAAAGATGACTTGGATATATACTAAAATTCTAGACAATAAAGGGGGAAAATATAAGCGACATGTTTTAGTCCAATGTGGCATTGGCCAGAAAGAAAGGTTAAAGTTCTGTTTGTTCATTTCTCTTATTACTCTTCAAAGACATGTGGCCCCAATTTCTAAAGCAAAACTTGGATGCATATATTCTGTTGTGCAGTATAAGTCACCTTAATAACTTATATAGTTGGACATATTAGGTGTGTGTGGGGACTGTGAACAAATTATTTGCTAACTACTATTAAATAATTTATTTTTAATTCTTTTCGTTTAGGGGTAATTTTGAGAGAAAATGACTAATGCAACTTATAATTACAAAGGGTTTTAACATTGTTTTAAATTGCGGCTTGCATCTTCAATTGCAATAACAATATAGTTTTTTACGGTAGCATCTACAACGGTATCATGAAACAATTGCGTAATTTTTAATCACGTGTTACTACCACAATATAGTCTCATTTATGTTCGTTCAAATTTTTTAAAAGAAGTGAATTTTTGGATTTCCAAAATTCAAAATCTACTTCAAAATTATTTCACACCACATAAAAACCACATCACATCAAGCCCGCAATTTAAAATCTTGGTCTTTCGTATAGAAATGGTGATAGCTTCAAAAGTAACTCATTAACATTAATACATAGAAAATGTTAACATGTGTTCTTATGGCACATGTTAACATGATCCTTGATATATTATTATGTACACTAAACATTAACATCTGTCCTAACGCACAAATCCACCAAGATACATGGATCGAGTGACCAACCCCTCAATTCACAGAATGATATTTCCTGCTGCCTATATATGTCATAATCCCCAAATAAAGGAACATTGAATTACTTGAATTTCATTGAGGCAAGTTTTAGGAATAATTCATGTCATCATCATTAGATAATAGAATTTGCTTCAATAATTATTTTTGACAAGGTGACTTGGCCAACAAAGGCCAAGTGCTTAGCTTACGAGAAAACTAACTTAGAACTCAATTGATCAATTATATACTGAAAATCATTCCTCTTCAAAGTCTATTCAATAGAGGAACTCTCCAAAATATTTCCCTAAAGACATGGTCTAAAAACCATTAGAAAATCATATGCGAACATAAGAAACTACGATATTCTCATGAATACTTCTTTGTGGAACAAAAACCAGTTTGAAAAAGCGAAAACAATAGACGACATAATCTCTTGCAGTCTATATTCACTAAAACCTTGTTGACCATCTTATACAAAGTATTTCACAAAGATATAGGACTAAATTGTGTAACAAAATTCGAAATATGAACTTTCGGAATCAAACAAATGTCTGCAGAGTTTATAAAGCCTATGCAATATAAAAGCAATAAACATAAAAGAAAAATTATTTGATGAGATTAAAGTCGTCGATTCTTTAAACTCCCTTATCCCGACAATTAACAGATCAAAGCAACATTAGGAACTCTGTTGCAACCGATACAAACTCATTTTCACACACATTCAATCATATCTCACTATATAGATATTCATCACATATTTTAAAAAATAAAGTTATGACATGAAAGTATGAAACTACAGTAAAATGTGATCGGATGCATGTTTAAAATAAAAAAATTCTACCAGTGCATTGTTATTGAACTCATAAAAAATGATAAAGAAGGTGATGAAATCAAACTCTACAGAAAAGTTTCGCAGATTGTCTGAATGAAATATCATTTACACAAGCAAGTTTATTTCAATAAAATATCATTCATCGGAAAGAAGTATTTTCATCCCCCTAGTTATTTCCTTAAACCAATAATTTACATAAGTATAAACTTAATCATGCTTCTTTCCTTTGAACTTTCCTTTGAGCACACCAGAATCCAGCTTGCTATAGCTATTTTGTAACTGACCAAAGACCTTGTACACAAAGTTGTCAACTTCATCCTCATACTTTTCATACAGAACTGGAAGTGTATGTGCAGCAATAATACCTTCGGACAAAATATTCGTTTCAGTGTTCAAGTATAACATAATAATAAACTAGAAAAACATCAGTGTCGAGGAATATACATAACATTGGCAAGGATTTGTATATTATTTATCAGAAAAAACATAAAATTGTCACCTTGTTTTCAATCTGTTTCCTGTTTTTATTAGTTTTTCCCATAGAAATCATTGAAAATAGGAAACAGATTAAAAAGTGAGAACAGGAAACAAAAATGAAAACTGGGTCTGTAACCCTCCCGGGGATAGGCCGAAGCAATCTTATTAACATGTGTAAAAATTGGTGTCATGATATTGATTTAAAGAATAAATATCCATCAAAAGATGCAAAGATAGCTGGTCTTACCAATATAGATGACAGTCAAAAAGTTGCACCAGCTCCCAATCACCGAACCAGCCCACAAACTTGCTACAGTCTGGAGAGTGTTTCAATTTTCAACGATTGATCACAGATTCGAAAGACAAATACATGCTACATTTCTTGGTTATTATAGAATAAATCCTAAGATACATAAATATCTGAAAACAAGCTATAACCTTGACACTTTGCACAATAATTTTCATATCTCTAGCGAAAACAATGTGACATATTGAGGCATAACCGCATAACATATCATTATTGACGGATTAACAGAAACGCCTTTGACACTTAATATTTTAGTAGGCCTTAATGTATTAGCAGACCACATCCAAACAGAGGCCTACACACTGGAGTTGGCCTTAAGCCTCTAGATATGTTGGGCCGGCTCTGCTGGTGCATTAGGTTTAGTTTACTTGAAAGTACGCACAAATTCAACCAACTAATCACTTTTTATTAGGCATTGGTAATACAGCTTTTTTATCACACACATGAACAGCCATTGACATTATTTTCAACATTCTATTTATAATTGGGTGAAATTCCACATTGGTCTCAGTAAATGAGTTTATCTTTGACACATTGTCGGTGTAAAACGTTTTACACAATCAACAAATCACAACCAATCATATATGTGATGCTAGAAGCAGTTATCAGTGAAGTTAAACATTTTTAATGATATCACGATTATAATTGATTGACAGTGTAAAAAAATCTTTATACTGACGGTGTATATAAATTAAATCCCACACTAAATAACTTGGACTTATATAAAGCAATTCCAATTGACTCTTAATTGACTTCTATATAGCATAGATGATGTTGTGATGGATGTAAACAGAATAAATATGGTGACAAACTGAGTATGATGATATGGAGTCATACACCATACCTACTACAAAGTCCTATGCACAGTATTAAGTGAATTTTCAGCCAAACATACCAACTAAGGAAAGGTCAAAAAAGCATTTTCCATATCAATAACATGTCACAATTTAAAGATTATGTTGAAAACTTTAAAAGAAAAGGAATTGATTGAAAAGCAAGCAGTGCGGAAAATGCACATGTTTTAAGGTTAACTTTGGATGATAAATTTTGATATCAAAGTAAATAAACAAAAGTACAAACATACTATGAGAAATAGCTTCAAGTTTCCTTCACATGAAACATCTTGAAGAAACCTCAACCCACGGTTAACTTCATTCCCGACCACAGTTGCAATGTTCACAAATAACTCTTCTGGGACAGTAACACGGGGTACTTGAGCTGGTGTACTGTCAACATAAATCACAAGTTATAATCAACACTAAAGCTGTAAAGTTGAGAAAATGAAAATTTGTAAAGCTGCTCAAATCACCTGTTAAATAAGCCAGATGCATTCGACCATAGAAACTGCGCAAGCATGCCAAGAACCAATACGAAGCATAGAAGAGAAATAAAATTATAATTGAGCCATTCAAATAGCACCCATACAATTGTTGCACCAGTTAAAAAACTAGCAGAAATCTTCTTGTTCCTCCATAACAAGACATCCGCAGCTATGGTATTCAATGGCACAACAAATGAAGAAAATAAGTGATTTAAATTCTTATGTTGATGTAAATACTAAATAATGTACGTCTTATATTAAATTATATTGAGTATAAATACTGTACATTTTCCACCTCCTAAAAGATTGTGTACAGGTTTCTCACGTCCAAACAGTCTGTTAATCTCAGAGCTCACTGATTTTGATTTATCTTCCTCGAAGAATGATACTTTTTTTGGCTTGTCCGATAATGTGTCCACAAGGTTGTGAAGGAGGTTTTCTGCTGTGATTTTATGAGACATTGTTCCTGTGCTGCTAAGAACCAGAAAGAAATCAAATACCAACGAAAAGAGCTTACACCAAACATCACTCTATGAGAAAACTGACATGAAAAGTGAATGCACAAGGTTCAATTTTTTTCCGAGCTTCCACATAAGAGGTTATCATATTGCTAACTTCAAATTACTAACTTATATACTAAGGGTACTGTTAGACCAATCAAATGTAAGTCACAAATGAAACATCTCCCGCTAATATTTATGATAATCTTTCTGTATTTCAAATTCATCAAATTTACCACGGATAGTCAAAATTTCATGATAGTCATTAGACATGATTTACGACGTGATACCACAGCGTTGTTTCAATTATATGGCCCACCCCTTTCTACCTATGCAGCACTAAAACTTTCGATTGAAGATGTGTCTGATATCTAACGTGTGTTGATATCCGACATAAAAACAACACTAACACATGTAGTTACATTCAATCCCTTCTACCATTTTAAATTGTGCTCAGTGTCTATGTGTCATTGTCGATACTGTGGCTGTCTCTGTATCTATGTCGGTGCATTATAGCTTTCTACATCACAATTAAAGCAGGGAATGGACCAAACAGTACAAAGAACAGGAGATGATCAAAAGATATAAAAGAATTTAGACTCAAAACATCGATTTAATCACTTAGCACAATCATGCTTTGTGAAGATTTTTCACGAAATCCATCGAAGTTATCTTAGATGTCTAATCAATCAACTTCAGAAAATTACCAATAAAAAATCTCAGCACAAACATAATCATTTATGTCTAACCATCAATTGATATTACAACAGGCAGAAAAGAACTCACTTCAGAATACAGGAGAAACACTTTAGAAGAACATTAAATTAGTCATACCAAAAACCAACACAATAAAAAATGGATTTTTTTATTTTTTTTTTTGTTTCACAGAAGAAGAATTTACATGCCACATGATCATAGATAAAATCAAATTGATCAAAAAATCATATTAGGGAAAGCAGAAACTAATATATTATGACACAATTTCACTCTATAAACGAAAACTTATCAAATAAATTCAACTCAATAGGCAAAATAAATGAACAAAACAATAAGCATGAATTAATGAATTGAGTGATAAGATAGAAGAAAAAACAAAACTTGGAACTATAAGAAAGTGAAATTCACTAACCAGAGTAAGCAAGCAAGCAAGGGGGAGATGAGGAAGAAGAGAGTGAAAAATGAGAGATGGGGTTGGTTGGTACTTGCAAATGGTATGTATGTAAGCAGCATGTAAATGGTGAACAATAACAATAACTGACCAAGTGGTCAACTACCCAATCACACGTTTCTCATTCTATATATTCTATTCAATTTTGATTTTGCACTCTAATTTTACTCTTTGAATATTGAAAAGCGTTGAATCTTATGAAGTTTTTTTACTACTGTTTCTTAGGTCAACATAATTTTTTCTTTGAAAGGAAAAAGGTCATCAAATTAAGTGTAGTCATGCTATGCTAAAGTTTTTTTTTTCTCTCTCTCTAAGCCATCGCTTATCAAGGGAAGGGGGTTCCGGTAATTCTTCAGCCGTAAGATTAAGAAAATTGGGTCAAGAATTATTTTTACATGAAATTGAAATCGGGTTCTCCCGAGTGATCGGTTTTATGGGGAGCTCATTAACCGGTTTAATTCAATGTCTTAGTTTGCTATTCTAAAGTTTTGCATTAGAGATATCTTTTATTTTTTAAAAACTAATTGTTAGTTGGTCTGGTAGTAATTAGCGCTGGACTTGATAAGGAGAACCACGGTTAATCCCTCGCAACTAAGATCGAGAGGGGGCTGAAACCACTTGATGGCAGAAGTGACTCATGAACCAGATTAAACGGTTCAGTGGGCCGGATACTAGTGGTGAAAACTAATATATATTTTTTATTACATTAAAAAGATGTTGATTACACAAAAGTGTAAATAAAAATTTTCTACATTTGATTTTCAATTGTGTCGTGAAGTATCGGTTAGTACTCCCTTTATTCCTTTTTAAGTGTCATTTTCTTTACCATTATGTACTATTCACATGATCTATTTTGACCATAAATTTTTATCATTATAAAAAAAAATGTTAGCAAATAAGTTCTTGTCAATATGTCTCGACGAATATTTTTAAAATATAAAAATTTTGTAATTTTTTATAATAGATAATTGAAGTTATTATTGATCAAAATTGTGCATTGAAATGCTCCCAATTGTCAAAAGTACTACCTTTGTCCTTAAATATAAAACTTTTTCTATTTTTTCTTTATTCTTTTTTTTTGTCATGTTTTTTATTCTTTTTTATAAGACCTTTTTCAAGTTTCAAGAGCATTACTTGTTCAAAAAAATAATTTCAAGAGCATTAATTATCTTTTTTTTGTACAAAAAAAATAAATAAGGTGCATTTTTTCTTTTTTTTACAATTTATAATAAATAGTTAAATATTTTAGAAAAAACATTAATTCATTCTTTTTTTTAAGGATAGAATTGTAAAAACAATATTAATTGTCAACAAATTTAATACCACAATATAATTTTTTAATCTCCGTAATTTTTTCAATAGAGTCTTATATTTAAGGACAAAGTAGTATTTTTTTCTTAAATTAAATAAACTAAATTACAATTTTAACCTCCAAATTTTCAGATACTTACAGTGTTGACCTCTAAATTGTATAATATATAGCACTGTTGGCCCTCTAATTTAGTTCCAATACCAAAATGTATTTAAAATTATAAATTATTTAAATATAAATTAATATAAAAATATGTTATTAAATTTTGGGCTCGTTTGGATTACCTTATTTTTGAGCTTATTCAAACAGCTAATCCAATATAAATTAGGTTTTATGTTATTTTACAAGTTCACACTAGTGAAAATTGTATTTTTATAAGCTATTTTATCATAAACTTTCTTGACAAACTTATAATAATACATAAAAATTGTATAAGTTGTCTGCATAAGCTCAAAAATAAGTTAATCCAAATAGACCATTTTGTCTATAAAGTATCAGTATCAGATTAAAAGTTGAAGTATTAGGCTTTGTTTGCGAGTTTGGAGGGGAAGGAAGGGAAGGGCTTTAGAGGGAGAGAAATAGAGAGAAAATTAGAAAAATCTTTTACATTTTTTGAGAAAGTATTTTTTATAGAGAATGACAAATAAATACTTATGATTAATATATTATGTTCACAGATTTGCATGACCATCTAATCTATAATCAACAATTAAGATTCAAATCTTTGCAAATATTATGTGAAAAACTACTTCAACAAATCTGTGCCCTAAAATTTTCATATAAAATAAAGTAATGTCCATGACCAAATTCTTGAACATAATGGTAATGTCCTCTAGCACACAAAAAGACATAAACAAAAATAAATGTACTATATGCCATGTGTGACCAATCACAGCCCTTACAACCTTATCCCACATCACAAATGCAATCAAATGTTACCAATCATCCATTTCAAATCCAATATCCAAAACCAACCATATACTCATTGCCACATCAGACACACCATATCTAAATCCATTTCAAAGTCCACACACACTCTCATCCTACTCTTTTTGTGTCAAAATTCACAACAAAACTAAAACTATAGTAAACTAAGAAGAAAAAATAATAATAATCAAAATGGCCTCTACACAATGTTTCTTGCATCACCAATATGCTCTTACAACTCCTTCTAGAAGTTTATCTCAACGTCAAATTGTTAGCACCAAACCAAACCATATTGTTTGTAAGGCACAGAAACAAGAAGATGATGTTGCTGCTGTCAGTGTTGTTTCTCGTAGGTTAGCACTTTCTGTTCTTCTTGGTGCTGCTGCTGTTGGTTCTAAGGTTTCACCTGCTGATGCTGCTTATGGAGAAGCTGGTATTGTTTTGCAAACACTTTTTTTTAGATGAAATAAAAATCAATTATGAATTTAGATTCTTTGTGGTAAGAGAAATCGCACGGTCACGGAATTTTAACCGTTGGATTAAGATTAGACGACTCAGATTCTAATTCTAATTTTATTAAATGTACTTTAATATAAAATTTAGAATATGAGTCGTCTGATGTTTAATTCAATGGTGGAGATTCTAGACTAGTTACTTAGTCAATGGATTTCAACCGTTGGATTAATATTAGATGCCTTGTATTCTAATTTAATTAAATGTACTTTAATTTCATGTACTAGTTAGAATGAGTCATGTGATATTTAATCTAGATATGAGATTGTGTGAATATGTGGCTATAGAGAATCCAATTTCAATCAATTATATCTTTGAAATGATGATCATTGCTCTTGCATGTTATGTTGGTTTTAAATGAAATATTTTCATTTGTTGTTGAGAAAATGCATTAATTTTGCAAATATAATGGTTATTGAACTAAAATGTTAATCACTTTTTCTTTTGTTCAATGGAATTTCATGAAGAGATCAAATGAAAATAAGTGCTTTGGATTTAATTGAAATACTATGTAGTGCATGTTTGGATTGACGGTGACATTAGCTGAATCACGATGAGCCAAGTTGATTTACACAAAAGCTACACTTTGTCACATTGATTTTGTCGAACTCACAGCTGAACCAAACATGGACATTGTAAAGTTTACTATTGGTTGTTGTACATTTTCCATTATACGTGCGGTAGAGTTTAAGATTGAAGAAAGTTTATCGAATAATAGAAAGAAAGCAAGAAATTTGCATAGATAAATATTGTGCCAAGAGTGATTTTGAGAATAATCAATAATGTTTATGTTTGATTATTTTGGTTGCAGCCAATGTGTTTGGAAAGGCAAAGACAAACACAGATTTCTTGCCATACAATGGTGATGGATTCAAACTGTTAGTCCCAGCAAAGTGGAATCCAAGCAAAGAAAGAGAGTTCCCGGGTCAGGTTCTTAGATACGAGGACAATTTCGATGCAACAAGCAATGTTTCAGTTATAGTCCAAACAACTGATAAGAAGTCCATCACTGACTATGGTTCACCTGAAGAGTTCCTATCTAAGGTTAAAAAAGAAATCTCAACTTTTTGCTTCTTTTCTGCTTATACTAAAATTTTGATAAAATCAATAGTATATACTTTACAACTGTTGTCGAGGGAATTTGAACTCCGTCCCTTAATGTTACAAGACCAAACTCTTTCCACTAAGCTGACACCTTATGAAAAAATATTTTATTATATGCTATCTGCTTCGACATATATCTTGAGGAAACAAATATATTACTTCATGTCCGTATTTTCCCATAACTTCGGTTTTAAGTGAAACTTCCAAAATTCAAATAAACAAGTCTTTGAACTTTGAGGGCAATAACATCAATTTTTGGCTGAAATTCAAATTTTGGTTTTCCTCTATGCAGGTTGACTATTTGCTTGGAAAACAAGCCTTCTTTGGACAAACTGATTCAGAGGTAATTGGTTAATGATTTATAGAATCATTACAGAATCATGCCTATTGGTTTTGAAAGCAATTTGTAATCTATGAATCGATGACACAGATACCAGACACAACACATACGCGTAGACACTAATAATAATTTTAGAAAATGGAAATGTTTGAATGTAACCACATATGCTAGTGTCATGTCGGTGTCAGAAACTGACACGTGTTGGTACTTCATTTTTCACTAATTAGCAAACCTAGTCCTTATTATATGCTCAACTATTTTCAATTCCTCAGGGTGGTTTTGATACAAATGCTGTAGCTGTGGCAAACATCTTAGAGAGTTCAACACCAGTGATAGGTGGGAAACAGTATTTCAACATTTCAGTTTTGACAAGGACTGCTGATGGAGATGAAGGTGGCAAGCACCAGCTGATTACCGCAACCGTAAATGACGGCAAACTATACATTTGCAAGGCTCAAGCTGGAGACAAGAGGTGGTTTAAGGGAGCAAGAAAGTTTGTGGAGGACACTGCAGGTTCTTTCAGTGTTGCTTAATTAAGAACAACTTTGGTGAAAGGGTTGTTATTTTGCATGTAAATCTTATTCTTAAGTAAGCACTTGGAGTTTTAATTTATAATGGCTTTTAACCTTCTCTTAATTAAGAATTTTAAGCTGTTTCAAGTCATTGAGAAAACCACTATAATATGAAAATCATTTATTGGAAGAAATATTTTCCCAACTATCCGCCACCACCTCATCAATGTCATCCTCCTTCGGCCAAATATTTTCAAAATAGAATGAATAATGCTTTCCATTTCCGACCATTGGAGAACTTTGAAGCAGAATTGGACTGTGGTCAGAATGTGAGACAACAAGGTTCAACAATTTCACCTCAGGATATAAAATAAGCCACTCGGATGTAGCTATGGCTCGATCAAGTATCTCTTCAATGATATGAATGAAATTTCTAACCGCTAAAATACTTAAAGAAAAAAATACCTACACTGAAGTAACCAATAAATATAATGTTCCTTATCCCAAGAAATAGTAATAATATGATTTTTTATTATAATATAATTATAATCTTAATAAGCAAGTTCATGTTCTAGTAATATATTGGATCCAAATAAAGGACTAATATTTTAAATTAATGAAATTTATTCCATTTATCATATTTATTTATCACTCTCGAATCTTAATATATACACTCTCAAATCTTAAGCACATGTTTGAGAAATTCAATTGCCTTTAAAAGAGAATTCTCTTCAAAAAAAAAATTTCAAGCAATAGTATCTCCAATTGAAAATCAATGACAAATCTTTCAAATTAATCTATCATCAACATATGCTCTTTATAGTTAACCGTAACTTACCGGTTTTGGAGATTAATCTCTATAATCACTCGTAGGTTCAAATTAATTAAAAAAGTTTGATGTGTACCAAAAGAAAAGAGAAGAATTTGATTTCAATTTCCAAAATGTTTGTTAAGTCAATACATTTCTATATTTCTATTACCCATAATGATGATCATAGTTCATTAGTGTCTTCAATTTCGTAATCTACTCAACTTATATCAAATATCATTAAAGGTAACTATTTGTTTCTTCATTGAAAAAGTGAATTGTTTAATTGCTAGTAGTATAACCAATCTTTTACATTATAAAAACAGTAATGAATTACTATAGGAATTGAAGTTGATTAATTTTGATGGTGTTAATTCAATCAAGGTGTGTGCCAAAAAAAATAAGGCTTAAATAGTGTTTTAGTCCCTGCAATTGTCCCTCGTTTTGAAAAGAGCCCCTGTTAAAAAAAAATTTTGATTTTAATCCCTGCAAAATGTAAAAGTTTTGAAAAGAGCCCCTGAACAGGAATCATTGATGCCATGTGTCAAAAAAAATAGTGTTTTAGTCCCTGCAATTGTCCCTTGTTTTGAAAAGAGCCCCTGTTAAATTTTTTTGTTTTGATTTTAGTCCCTGCAAAAGTCATTAAAATGGTGACATGTCATCAATGATTCCTGTTCAGGGGCTCTTTTCAAAACTTTTAAATTTTGCAGGGACTAAAATCAAAAATTATTTTTAACAGGGGCTCTTTTCAAAATGAGGGACAATTGCAGGGACTAAAACACTATTTAAGCCAAAAAATAATTCAATTTAATTCAAACCATCAGAGATTGCAGCTGCAGTGGCTATATGTGTTGTTGGGGAAACCCAAGCAATTGATACCAACAAATCAATTTCTACTCTGATTCAATTTCTACATGGTCCATTTCAAATGACATGAAAAAAAAAAGTGTACTATAAATATAAATGAATTTAATTCATATACACATTCAATGTAAATTTTTTTACAGCGTCAATTGTTCAATTGATCATGGTCGTCAGATCATTAAAAATGTTTATCGGAAGTCACACATGTGATGGTTTAAACAATTACTGGTTGTGATTTGTTGATCGTGTAAAACATTTTTAGTTAATGTTTGTTTAGTTTGATATTAATAATGTATTTGTTATTTGTGTTATTTTGCTGGTTCGGGAGTCAGTTCTGGTATTAAGTTGTTTCGGGAGTAATTAATTCATCTAATCTGGTAACTTGAAAATGAGCGTATATTTAGGAATACAAATTTTCTATGAATGAGTGCTCATAATTAGGGATTGAGGGAGCGCATCGTAAATGATTCCCTAAGTTTTATAAAAAAAACAAACTCCATAAATGTGAATATTGTTTGTGAGAGACAGAACATTTAATGTAGTTTTTTGAATTTCTGTCACTAATAAATTATAGGTCAAACTATTCTTTTAGCCCCTTAAAGAAATTTTTAGTTTCACTTTGACCCTTTAAAGAATAAGCGTCTAAGCTCAACATGGTTGTATCTAAAATATGTCAATATAAATAGTATAGCTAGAGAGAAAGACATTGCAAACATCACTTTCTAGCATATCTGGTCATTCATCACCACTATGACCGGTAGAAATATGGAACTTGAATACAAAACTGACAATTCCAAGAGGAAGTCAACATTTCAGAAAAGGAAAAATGGTTAGATATTAGCTTCTCTTTTAATTTCTTTAAAGCACATTTGTGATTTTGTTATGGTTCTTTTTTATTTACCCTTAAGAAAATTTAAAGTATTTTATGTCTTGTAATGATATACTCACATTTTAATATTATGGAAAATTGCAAAACAAAAATGAGGTTACAATAATGGCCGTAAAGTCATTGTATAGATCTCTAAAAAATTTATGGAATCAGATTTCCTATTATCACAGTAGGGTGCTGTGGCAGATTTTGGTCGTCCGATCTCTGATCGACGATTGAGATCGTTTTACTATATAAAATTGTATCTTAAATTTGAACCGTCGAATCTCTATCTAACGGTCGAGATTCGAAACCGCATAAAACTGCGTGCAAAAAGGACAGCAGAAAATCATTGAAAACCTCATGTGTCACTTCACTTGGTACAAATTTTAATTAAGTTTCACATTTCTCACAATTTTCTTCTCGATTCTTGCTATGATTTTCAACAGGTATAATTAAGAAGGCTAAAGAAATCACCACTCTTTGTAGAACTGATACATGTGCTATTATCTATGAAGAGAACAATCCTCGAGCAACTGTTTTCCCTTCAAAAGATGGAGTCCAAAGGGTGTTGAACAAGTTTAGGAATTTTCCAGAATCAGAACAAAGGAAAACAATGGTGGATCATGAGGGGTTTGTGAGGCAATCCATAGAAAAGGCCCGTGCGAAGTTGAAGAAAGAAAAGGACAAATCAAAGAAGAAGGAAATGAATAATCAAATTGATTATTTCATTCAAACCGGTGAATTTGATGGATATGTAAGTGAGAGTGATCTCGAAGATTTGTCGTCACTTATTGATTCAAACATAAAGGAAGTCGAACATAGGATTGAATCGAGTCAAGCCCGGGAGGAAACTGACAATTGAGTTGAATCTATTACTGCAATAGATTCAGAATCAAATGAACTCTAGTCTATCTAGTTCATATTTACTTTGAAAATTATCTTTTACAATATTCAGAATCAAATGTAAGCAAATTATTATTAAAGGTCAAATGTATTTGATCTAAATTTTAGACCAAGTACATTTACTTTTTTAAACAAATTTGCTTTATATTTTATTCGAAAGAGAATAAGTATTATTTATGTCAGTCTTATATGTCTTTGTTTGACTTTTAGCGTCTTTTCTATTATATATGTATTTTACGGCCTGTCTTTATGCATGTATGGTTAAAATATGTAGTCTTTGTATTTTAATGTATGGTCTTCATCATTAATAAAGTCAATAGAAACTTATTTTGTTGGGTTTTAGTTTTACAAATAAGAGTAGCTTTTAAAGTTTATTCAAGTTATTCTGATTATTTGTATTCGATTTTCTCCTTCGTATTCATTGGTTTTGTTAATCTCAAAGTGGTAAAATGAAGTTATCTTCTCTGCAAATGATGTGAGTGTTGAGAAATTGGTAAATCTTGTTTTTATTTTTTGACTAAATTTGGTAAATCTTGTTAAATTCTCCTTTTGGAAGTGATTAGTGGATAAGTCGCCAAGATACTCACGTTGTTTTTATGAAGCTTCTTTATGTGTGCCTCTAGCTCTCATTAAGTCTACCAACAAAAATTACAACTCCATTCCGTCACAAAAAATAAATTACAACTCCATAATAACAATTCAGTGTGATAGTAGTATACGCACTAGTATATATTTCTATGACTCGGTTTTTCTCTCTAATTTTGTACTTAAAAGTTGTCAAATAGAGAAAAACGTTAAAGAAGATTATTAATATATTCTCATGATCAACGGTGTTTTAATAAAGATTACTAATATTCACGAAATTCATGATAAGATATAGTATATCCAGTCAATATTTTATCATGTTCTTATCCAGTTGTTTATCCTAATTTATCTCTATTCTATCATGTGCATGAAATGACTCTAGTATTTTGTATTTGCATTTTATCTTTGAGGTATAGCTTGTTTGGCATCAAGCAAAATAGGTTGCTCATTATCTAAGAGGGTGACCAATTCCTACATTAGTTGTCGTACTTTTGAATTGTGTTCTTGTTGTAATGAGAATTGTTTAATGAAAAAAAAAAAAAAAAGAGTTAACTTTGGTTTTCACCACTAGTTGAATCTGATTCGAGGGTCAGTTCTGACATCAAGTGATTTCAACTCATTCCCGATCGCAGTTGCGGATGATCGAACTGTGGTCCTCTCTACCAAGTTCAGCGCCAATAACAACTGAACCAACTAACAATTGATTAGTTAACTTTGGTTTGTTCAAAACATAAAAATGACTTTAGTAAAAAAAAAACATAAAAATGACTAGGCTATTTTCAAAATGAATAAAATAAATACCCCTTTCAATCCTTTTTTACAAAAAGCATGCGGATCAATTAAGGAGGTTAAATTAAAATTTGATCTAATATGAGCATATTAAATAAGTTAAAAAAGGAAATATTTTATAATATCTCATGAATCTAATTCATTTTTTTCAAATTAATTGCATAAAATTTAAGAAATATGTTTCTATTTTTTAATTCTTAACAACAAAAACCCTTTTTTAATTGGATAGATTTCTTCTAAACTTATTTATATATATATATATATTAAATAAGAAGATACAAATAATTTCAATGCATTAATAGTGCTCTCAATCTTTAAACAACGTATAAGAATAAATATATGTCGAGCTATATATTTTTTTTGAACAAGTATGTCGAGCTATATATTGATAGGCTTAAATAATTTATAAAATGTCCTAAATTCAAGCATTTATGTTTTTATTTTAGTTTTGGTAAAAACCTTTATTTTATTAGGAAAAATATAATTTAAAATATTATATAAAATAATTATCTATGCATCTATAGAGACAGAGTGTATGAATTTTGGTACATATTCCAAACCTCCGACGGTAGGTACAACAATTTCATTATTATATTACCAAAACAAAAATCAAATAAAAATTATTTACTTAATCTAAATTATTTACTTTAATTTTCTCTATCTTACATGGATGGAATAATAATAAAGTTATTAATATCTAAAAACGGTAAAATAAAATCCTATTTTTAATATCCATTTATGTTCAGGAATGTATAGAAAATAATAATGAAAAAATCAATTAATTAGAAACTTATAATTTCATACATTAATTAAATGTCATAAAAACACTTGATTTTCTATATCCTTCGTGGATGGAATGAAAAAAGAAAAGAAAAAAGTAATATTTTACAGCTCATAATGCCAGTTGGAAATTAGTCACATATATCATCAACAACCTAAGCATATCCAACTGATCTATATATAACAAAGACACTATTCACAAACAATCAACTTTTCTTCTTTCAATTTTCTTTTGCTTATATTCTAGTCACTATAGCATGGCTAGACAAAAGGTAAAACTTGCTTTCATTGTCAATGATGCTGCAAGAAAAGCAACATATATGAAAAGGAGCAAGAATATATTGAAAAAAGCCAATGAACTATGCACTTTATGCGGAATTGAAGCATGTGTTATACTATATGGTCCTTATCAGCCAGAACCTGAGATTTGGCCATCCGCTGGGGAAGTCCAAAATGTGGTATCGAAATTCAGGGCAAAACCTGAATTTGAGCAAACTATGAAAAAATTGAGTCTAGAAGATTATTTAAAACAAAGAATTGTGAAGGCTGAAGATCAACTAAAGAAAATGAGGATTGAAAACAGGAAAAATGAGATGAAAGTGCTTATGTATGAATATTTTAAAGGTCAGATTGTGCTCAACAATATTCCAATGAATGATTTGAATGATTTATCTTGGTTTATTGACCATAATCTGAAGGACATTGATAGAAGAATGGAAGCAGGGTATACTAATAATGATCAAGGTCAAATTATGACTCCTCCCACTCCAATCCAACTCCAACCCCAAATGGCACCACCACCACCTCCGCCGCCAGCCGCAGCAACATCTAGTAATGGTGAAATGGCAATGATGATGAGTCATGGCCATGTTGGGATAACTGCGAATAATGGTGACATAATGCAAACCGGGTTTATGGACTTAATGAATGGAAATGGGGATGAGACAATTCCATTTGGCCAGTCTCATCATACCAATCTTCAAGATGGATTTTGGCAAAACCTACTTCCTTGAATCAAATGATTTATGTGTTTGTTTTGAATACCATTTGAGGTGATATGCATTAAGTTTTAAGTTTTAATTTTATGATCTTTTGGTTTTATATTTTGCAGTTGAATTGAGTTATGAAGTGTGATGTTATTTGATGCATATCATTATCACAATATTTGTAACTCTTGGCACCATCATAGTATTTTTGTGTTTTGTGTTTCGTTTCTTTTTATTAATAATATCTCTTTGCTTATTAATTTTGGGCTACATTAAAATTTTGGTCTCTTAATTTAACTTATTTTTTGTTTTATTTTGACTCATAATTAACTATTATTTCATTTCGATCCTTAATTATACCTATAGGCTATAGCTGTCAAATAAATCTTTTCGATTAAAATTTATGAAATAACGTTAATCTGCATCACCAAACCCATAAACCCAGAGAAATTCATCATCAGCTTCATCGTCCTTCATCACCTCTATCACCAAATCCATAAAAATAAAAACTCAACAAACCCAAATAATCTCATTTCATTAATTTTAATGTTAAGTATCCATAATATATTAATCTAACAACTAATTGTTAATGAACATCAAATTCATTAACCTTAAATTCAGCATGGGAGTGCCACATACAACTAGGGATGTCAATTTCATCCGTAAATGGAGATCCCCGTGAAGATTGCCCCGTTTGGGGATCCGACGTTGGATAATTTTTCCCCGTGGGGATGGGGATGGAGGTGAAAGTTCCCCCGAAAGAGGTTTGGGGATGGGGACGGTATTTCATCCTCCGCCCTGCGGAGACTCTGTCCCCGAAAACTATTAAAATAATATTTATAAATTTATATTTAAGTGTTTTATAAATTATTTTTAATTATATTTTTACACAATATGTGTATACATTTGTTTATATATGATGCTTATAACTGTCACAAGACTCACAATAATATTTTAATATTTTTATTTGTTTTAGAATTATACTTGAAATTTTTTTTACAACTGGTTTGATTGAAAATAATAGAAATTTGATACTTTTTTTAAAGTTGGTGGATATCCGCAAGAACTGTGGGGATCTGCGGGGATGGGGATGAAGGAAGAATTCTCTCCGAAGCGGGGAATGGGGACGGGGATGAGGAATATTTTAGATAATGGGGTAAGGGGTGTTAACAGGGACGGAACCAAGTATATCACAAAAGGGGCGGTCGCCACCCTTTATACATATGTAATACTATGGTATACCTCTTATATAGATGTGTTCGCCCCTATTCATATGTGCAAAAAATAAGTGTTAATGTTACACCAGTGTAATTTGATTCCTCCCCATACACCAGTGTAACATTTAAGTAATGTTACACCGCTCAATAATGTTTTAACGGATACAAATTTTATAAATTCCACCGTTGGATTGAAAGTTTATATCATATAGATCATCTATGCTAAATTTTATAAAAATCTAAAATCGTTTGATATGTTATTGAGACCCATAAAAATCTAACGGTGGATTTTGTAAAATTTGTATCCGTTAAAACATTATTGAGCGGTGTAACATTACTTAAATGTTACACCAGTGTAATTTGATCCCTCCCCATATATAAAATATTTTTTGAACAAGCACCTATATATGAAATATTAATGATTCCATATTATAGTTTCAATCGGACAAAAACTAACAGACTTGCTAGTCCCTTGTCAACACTTTATTCTTTTTCACAAGAAAAATATTCATTGGCCATTGTAATGTAAATGGTCAATTTTAGTTTGTTCAATGGAAAAGACAAACACTTTAGATAACAATAAACCTGGATAAAATAGAGTTTAATTTTCAGGGTGTTGTTAACGAGTGCTCCGGGGCACTATTTGAACATTCCATTTAAAGAAATTTTTTATTAAAAAAGTTAAACACAACAATTTTCAATATGGTGGCTTTACAAATTTCCAAAAAAATTCTAGTAAAAACTTACTATTTAAGGTTTTAAATAGTACCCCGGGGGCACTCGTTAGTATTTGCCTAATTTTTATATGCTAGATTGATATTTTTAAAATTTAAGAAACTTATTTTGAAAAAATCCTAAAAACTAACAATTCTTTTCAAACACTAGATATTTTATAATTAAAATAAGTATGTAAGCTAAAATAACATAAAATGCAAAATATTTTTTAAACTGTTACTGGTAATTTATGAAGCACGGACACAAATCGGACACCGAATACGACACGAATATTGACACGTCGACACCAATAATAATTTGAAAAAATGACACAATTCAATATAATTATAAGTGTCGGTGACGTGTTGGTGTCTCATACGTCCGTTTTGGATACCAGAACACGCCTAATTTGAGGAGTGTCCGCATTTCATAGCTAGTAATATAGTGTGAAATTTGTACTAAAAAAAAATTACATATAGTGTGAAATAAAATATAATTGTTCGATTTAGATATTGGTTTAATCGATTATACTGAAATTGATAGATTATTTTTATTTTTATTTTTAATTACTTTTTTATTAATAGTACAAATCATTGATGTTGTTTATAATGTATTATATATTCGCCACCCTTGATAAATTTTTCTGGTTCCGTCCCTGGGTGTTAAAGTATCCCCGGTCAATCTCTGCCCCGTTGACATCCCTGCATACAACTTAGTAGAGATCAACAATGAACATCAACTTTTTTTTTTGCTCAAGTGAACATCAACTTTATTACTGAAGTGGGTTAAATAACTCAATTGGTTTAACTTAAGGGTAAAAAAAAATGAGAAGTCCATAATTCATACTCTAACAAAGAAGAACAATATATTAATCTAACAACTAATTACTAATACTAACTTGTATCTTTTTTTAGGGCTGTTCAAAAATCCAATTAACTGAACTAAATTGTAATTCAAACTGCACTGAACCATATTTTAAACTGAACTATTTAATACAGTTTTTGAAATGAACCACTTTTAATAAACAATTACAATTCAATTTATAGCTACTTCAGAACCAGTTTCAATTTATGAACTATTTTTTATTTTTTTCAAATAGAAAAATATTTAATAATTTCCCAAAAAAATTGGAAACATTTTTCTGAAAAAGAAATCGGAAAAATTTCTCCTGAGAAAATCAATAACTTTTTTTCTCGAAAAAATTGAAAAAAAATTTCTTGAAAAAATTGGAAAATTTTTTCCCAAAAAAATCGGAACTTTTTTCCAGGAAATATCGGGAACTTTTTTCCCGAAAAAATTGGGAACTTTTTTCTTGAAAAAAATCAAAACTTTTTTCCCGAAAAAAATCGAAACTTTTTTCCCCAAAAAATCGGAAACTCTTTTTTTCGAAAAAATCGGAACTTTTTTCCCGAAAAAGTCGGAAACTTTTTTTCCAGAAAAAATAGAGTAAAACTGTTTTTCAGAAGAAAAAAAACTACGAAATTGTTTTTATCGAAAACCAGTTTTTTTTTTTTTTAAAAATGGTTTAAAACCAAATTTTCAAAAAATAATCCGGTTTTACTAAAACACCGGTTTTAAACCAGTTTAAAGATGTAAACTGGTTCTAAACTGGTTTTGAACCAAACTGAAACTGGTTTTTATAAAAAGCGGTTTCAGTTACTGAACTGAATCATTTGTATGGTTCAGTTCAGTGCAATTTATGAACCATAAACACCCCTACTTTTTTTAAAATATAAAATTTATCGCCATATATATTTTTCCACCCTTCACATTTGCAATTTATGGAGCAAACTAATAGTACACATCAAAAGAGAACCACCCATTGTAATTCATATTATTAATGAAACTAAAACCAAATTAAAGAGTTGTCAAAATGAGTCTTAGACCGGCCCACTAGCCTATAAATTATCTAGGCCCTGAAATAGAGTAGTTTGTGGATGTTGAATCACATAGTACACTCTCAAAGCTATTAAAGCTTAAACTTATTTAACAAACTAAATTTTAAACCCAACAATTCAAAATACATAACAAAGTAAATTATAAATTAGGTAACTTAAGGGCTAGTGGGCCGATCTAAGGCCCATTTTTGACAGCTATATTTAAGGGTGAGAAAAATACAATATTGTGTGTGTTTGTTGCAAAACATTCAATGCAATCTCTGAATTTCTCTCACTAATAAATTATACTAATAATTTGCAATCGGAAGGGGGCTGAAACCACTTGATGTCAGAACTGACCCTCAAACTAGATTCAACAAAAAAAATTATGCTAATAATAATAATACTTGCTCTAAACTAAACTCGGTTGTATCTAAAAAATGTCTATATAATTAGCATAACGAAAGACAAGACAAAAATTATTTTTTAGAATAATTGGTCGGTCATCACTACTATGATTACAGGTGCACACGGGTTGGGTTATGTCGGATTTGGCCTAATCCGTAATCCAACCCGTTCAATATTTATTTGGTGGGGTTTAGCATTAAACCCGCACTTTCACTATCAAACCCGAATCAAGCCAACCCGGTTATTAACGAGTTGGGTTGGGTTCACGGGTTGTCCATAATATTAAAATAATTTTTCTATTTTTAGAAACTTTTAAAAAACACCTATAATACAATTTAACACAATTGTGATACATTTCTAGCACTTTAATTTAATAAAACACACTCATTTAACTTAACAGTTAACTTCTTGGAATAATCACCATTTATCTTTTGGTGGCCGCATTACTCTAATCAATTCGGTATTGGCAAGTCTTCCTCTATGTTTCTTCTATTTTTCAAGGCTCCCTGTTGTGTGATAAAAAATTTAGAGAGACTTTAACGAATTTGTTTGTGGGGTGATGATCTAGAGGACACAAAATTATGTTGGGTTAAATGAGACTGAATTTGCCTACCCAAGGAGAAAGGAGGTTTAGGGGTAAAAAATCTTGAACTTTTTAACTTGGCGTTGTTAGAAAAATGGAAGTGGCGATTTTGAAATGATGAAGCGGCAGTTTGGACTGAACTTTTACGTTACAAGTATGGTCATTTTCCTTCTCTTTTAATGGCTAGGTGACCAAGAGATGCCGATCATTTTAAATTCTTCCATTTGGTGGAGGGATGTTTTAGGCCCGGGTTGGGGCAATTTTGAAGGGTGGTTCAAATCCAACGTCCGATGTCGTGTTGGTAATGACAATAATGTTGAATTTTGGAATTTCAAGTGGTTCGGAAATTAACCTTTTTATGCTCTTTTCCCAAAGTTGTATGCTAAAGAATCTTTAAAAATGCAAGGTTTCCGAGAGAATGGCGAACACTTTTTGCTTACAAGGACCGCCAATAACTGATCTTCTTCTGACAAAAACAATATTGGCGGCCATAAAGTATTATTGGAGGACTTTGGCACTTAGTAAATTGCGAGGAACACGTTATTGGCGGCTGCAAATAATGTATAATATATTTTAAAAAATAATTTAATTATTAAAAAATTAGAACTTCAGTTTTTTAAATTATTTAATTATTTTAAAATCACAATTTATTAATTTGTTTTTTAAAATAATTACATTATTATTTAAATAATTAATTTAATTATTGAATTTTTTTAATAAATAATTAAATAAAAAAAGTTATTTAATAATTAAATTATTATTTTTAAATTAATTAATTAATAAAGAAATGGAAAAAATTAGAGAAGTGTGAGAAAAATTTGAAAGATAGAAAATGAAATTTTAAAGAGAAGTTAGAAAATTTTTAGAGTAAGAATGAAAGTGTAAAAATAAAATGAAGTAAGATTAATATATAGAGTAGAATGCGAAGTTACCATTCAAAATTAAATTTGAATATATTATGTACACAAGGTGAATTTTCATCTCTTGATTAAAAATTTTATATACTCTCTAGTGCTTGATATTTAGGGGTGTTCAAAACAAAAAATAAAAAAATGAATCGAGCTGCCAAATCAAATTGAACAAAAAGAAAAAGAAATTGTGAGTAATAGTCGATAAACTGAATTGAACAAGTTCGATTCGGTTTAATTCAATTAGAGAATTATTAGTTAGGTTTAGTTTGATGGGTCATTTGCGGTTTTATATTTTTTAAAAATATCTAAAATTCGATTTGGTTTAATTTTTGACATTTTTTTTGAAGAGGATGTTTTATTTCTATTAGTTCGGTTCAATTTAGTTAAGTTTAATTTTTACTCTGAAATGAATCATAAACAACTCTATTGATTTTAAATATCTTATCACTTGCATAAGAGTCTAAACAATTTACTTGGTTTTCTTCTTTCTTTCTTTTGCTTTGTCATGCTTTTATTTTCTTGCTTTTGAATTTGAAAAGGTTTTGGTTATGTTTCTCTTCTCATTCTCTATATGTATTTCTCTTATTTATTTATTTATATATATTGGATGTTGTAGATGATTCACCATTTGCTCTTCTTTTATCTAAAAAAATGTTTTACTAAACAGACCAACCATTGTTAAATAAAAAAATCATTAATTTTTTTTGTTGTAAATTAAAGTATTTTCGTCCACAAGTGTAAAACCTAATCTTTCAATCATATACATCACTATAAATCGAACACAAAATCAAATAATTAAGAAATCCAAATATCTACAATTTTTTTTCCGCCATAATGGTGAAAATGTATAATTCTTTTATTTACTACTAATTACTAACTATACCAATAAAAATAGAATAATAAATAATACCAAAGTGAAATTTAATTAGGCAAATACTAACAAAGTGGTGAGGTGTTGTGATTAGAGGAAGAGATGTGGAAGCTATAAGCTAATATAGATTAGAGAAAGAAAAAGAAAAGAGAAATTGAGTAGAATAATTAATGAAAAATTTCTCTATATATAAAATACATATCCACACCATCCAATCTCTTTCTTCTGCTTTGGTAACTGCACACACAAAGAAACAAACACAGAGAAAAATTCGGTTACAGGCAAAGAAAGTAATCGGCGGTGCTCTATCACCGATCGTTCATCGGTTTCCGGCCAACTTCAGATCGATTCTCTTGCTTCTCCGGTAAGTCGGTTGATCATTTTCATTTCCTGGATCTACGGTTTCCGATTCTGATTGTTATTTTGCTTTTTCGTTCGGTTATTAAGTTCTGATTCTTGTTTGTTTCCTTTAGAAATTGAATTTTGTTGATTCGTTAATGCTTAGTTTGCTATCGCTTTTGGTTTCAGTATTGTTGTTCATCACCGGTTCAATTTCACGAGTTTGATTTTTGTTGTTGTTGTTGTTATAGTTTAATTGTAATTTTAATTGACATTTGGTATGTGTTGTGATTTTGGAAGTAGTTAGGATTAATGTCGAAGATTTTTAATGATCTAACGATTATGATTGATCGACTCTGACTGTTTAAAGAATATTTACAATGATAGTGTATTTGATTATTTATATTTGAAGTGTCATTTTTAATAGACATTTGGTGTGCGTTGTAAGTAATTAGGATTTAAGTCGAAGATTTTTATTGATCTAACAATGACGGTTGATTTAATCGTTTAAATAATATTTACAATGATAGTGTATTTGATTGTTTATATTTGAAGTGTAATTTTAGTAGACATTTGGTGTGTGCTGTGATTTTGGTATTAGTTAGGATTAAAGTGAAGCATTTTTAATGATATAACAATGACGATTGATTGACTCGATTAATTGACTCGTTTAAAGAATCTTTACAATGATGATGTATTTGGTTATTCATGTTTTAGAAAAGAATCTTCAAAATGGTATTTGATTATTTATTGTGGCTGTTTTTGTGATGCTGTTTTTTGCAGAAATTTGTTTCTTGGCTTTTTTCGGAGGCATTTTGTTGTTGGTTGTTATACTCTTACTTTGTACTGGAAAATTATTATATATGGGCTGAGGTGACCTTTTCATGGGAGGTGTGGAAGATGAAGAACCAGCTTTAAAACGAACAAAATTGTCTTCTAAAGGATTAGTTGGTCTATCTAACGGTTCGTCTTCTGTGGATCGCGTTGTAGGTTCTTCAAGTGACTTGATGGCTCGGCCCCTATCAACTGAAGGGGACGATGAAATTGTTGGTACTAAAGGTATTATAAAAAGAGGGGAGTTTGTAAGGATAATCACTAAGGCATTGTATTCTCTTGGTTACAAAAAGAGCGGGGAACACCTAGAGGAGGAGTCTGGCATATCTTTGAATTCGTCTGTGGTAAATCTGTTTATGCAGCAGATACGTGATGGTGATTGGGACAAAAGTGTAGCCACATTGAATAAAATTGGTCTTGAAGATGAAAGCATTGTCAGGGCTGCCTCATTTTTAATATTTGAGCAGAAATTTTTTGAGCTTCTTGATGGGGATAAGGTCATGGATGCATTGAAGACATTGAGGACTGAGATTACACAACTTTGTGTTGATAGTACTAGAATTCGCGAACTTTCTTCCTGCATTGTGTCTCCATGTGGCAGAGATGGTTCTTCTAAGCGAAATTTTGTAAGGGTGAGGACTCGGTTGACACTGCTGGAGGAACTACAGAAACTGATTCCCCCAAATATAATGATACCTGAAAAGAGATTGGAACATCTTGTTGAGCAAGCCCTCCTCTTGCAACGAGAGGCTTGCATGTTTCACAATTCATCAGAGAAGGAGATGTCATTATATTCAGATCATCACTGTGGAAAAACTCAGATGCCTTCTAGAACATTACAGGTTAGAAAATGATGCCTAAAAGATGTTGAGGTTTATATGAAAATTTGTATTATTGGCCTTTCTACTTCTTAACTACTGTGTAATTTTCTGCAAAATTTTCATTCATAATTTGTTAGTTGTTGGTGGCAAAATATTCTTTTTTGTTTTGCAAGCATTGAACTATCTGATAGCTGTTATTGTTCCTTTACTTCTTTTCTCCAAAAGGGTTTGTATGACAAGAGGCTACCATATGTTTGAATGTCGGTATTTCCTTGTATTAGAGTCAATGGTATGTATTGGCTAATGGCTAAATTAATCTATGTTATTTTCCGATTAGCTGACACTGACATAGTCAGCATTGTGTTGAGCATAGGGCGTAGGATTCTTAGCCCTTCTATTCATTAACAAACTAGAGTATTCTAATTCTAGAATATTTCTAGTCTGTTAATCGATTCCAGAATCTTTTTTTAGTTTTTTCTCTCAGTTTCTTCATCTATAAAAAACTGATGTAACCTTCACATTGTGTAATGAAATGAGAAGTCAAAATATTTGCACCTTTTATCGCAGTTTATTTTCAGTTTACTTTCCACTTATACTGTTTCTGTTACCTTGTTACATTTGATAGTTGTTACATCTGTTTCTGCTGCCTTGGGTTCCTATCAAGGATGATTAGGGGCAAGTGTTAGACTAGATAATTCACTTATTGAGGCACGGGCGAATATAGAAGAAAAAAGCATAAGATGATTATCAAACTGTTTGCCCTGATTATTAGGTGTAAAAGAATTCTGGATGAGTGGAAATTAAGTGCTTTAATCCCTATTTATAAGAACAGTTGTGACATATGTGGGGATTAAGTTCATCCATATTATGAAGTTATGGGGGAGGTGATTGAGAGAAGATTAAGATAATAGTACACATGACAAAACATCAATTTGATTTTATGCAGGGGAGGCTGACCATCGATGAATATGTTTGCTTTGCGGTGAAGATTAGTTAATTAGAAAGATTAATACTTGGTTTTCTTTGATTTGGGATAGGGTGCCAAAAGAGATATCGTCATAGACACAGGGAAGAATGCAGTCATATTCTTAAATGTATATATGATGGATGATGGATTCATGACTAGTGGGGGAACATAATGTGAGGACATGAAAGATTTCCCTGTAGAACTAATACTATACCTATGGTCAACTTTGAGTCCCTAATGTAGTATTATTTTAGCCTGGCGTATTCTTTCTGAACTGTTAAACATATACATTTTTATCAGTTGTACAAAGATACTGTATAACCTTTTGCATTAGTGCACATGTCTAACCTGCATTGTGGTGGCTGTATAATCCCTATTTTTGGCATGTGATATTTTTTTTCCCACTTTTGTTCTTTCATATTCTTTCAGTATTCTTATGTGCTGCATGCATAATCTTTTGAATAATGAATATACAATAGAATTTTTTAGTTTAACATGACCATCTTGCATTTCTTTCTATAGCATGGGCAGTATCTATGTTCTGATTCTATTTTCTTATCCATCAAATATCTTACAGATATTAGATGCCCATGATGATGAAGTATGGTTTGTACAATTTTCACATGATGGGAAATATTTAGCCACAGCATCAAATGATCGAACGGCAATCATTTGGGAGGTAATATCCGATGATGAAATATATGCTTCTGTTCTGTTTTAAACATCAGATCCTAAATGCAGAAACCAATTGTAAGTTGTTATTCACGTCCTATACCCAAATTGACATAATACATGTACTCTTTCTTTCACAGTTACAAAGGATATCTGCATTTAGTAGCTATAGCATAACCCCTGATCCAACAGTGTCCAATTTTTTGTTTTATTTTCCTTACTTTGGCGTAGTTCATGTTTTATTGGAAAATAGTTAAAGGACTTAACCCTCTTTGTGATGTATTCAAAGGTGATAAATCATCTCTCAAGTTTAGGTTGTTAAATTAAGTTTTGAGTACAGTCATGTCCCCATTGATCTAATTTATGTTTTCCACTTTGTATGTATATTGACTTCATATATTTGAGGTCTAATAAAACTGTATTAATCAGCCCAGTGTTTATACCATGTAAATTATCAATAACAAATAAAGAAGATAACCAAAAAAAATTATTTGACACCACCTCTGAAGCAGAATCTATTATGCTTTCAGCTTGTCACTGAAGGGAAAATTCTTAATAAAATAGTAGTCTATTTATATAAAAGAAAAAACACAAAAAGAGCCTCTTAGAAATATAATTCTGCCATACCTCTAAATGTCACTGTTTTGACTTAGATTTTAACAAGGTATCTGCCATAACTTGACTGGGTGATCTGCTCGTAGGAATTAGGTATTTTTTTGGTGTTTGATGCATGTTTGTTGCATCTTGTTCCTGTAAATATTGATCAGCTTACCCACAGACTCAGAATGTCACTTAATGCTATGATATTGGGTTTCACATTTTGTTTTCTGGCCTTCGTTCTATAGGTTGATATAAATGGTGAACTGTCTATGAAGCATAAACTATGTGGTCACCAGAAACCTGTTTCATCTGTTTCCTGGAGTCCAAATGGCCAAGAGCTTCTCACATGTGGAGTAGAGGAAGCTGTTAGGCGTTGGGATGTCTCTACGGGTAAATGCCTGCAAATTTATGAAAAGAATGGTTCTAGCCTGATCTCCTGTGCATGGTTTCCTTGTGGAAAGTATATACTTTCTGGCCTCAGTGACAAAAGCATTTGCATGTGGGAATTAGATGGGAAAGAAGTGGAGTCTTGGAAAGGACAAAAAACCCTCAAGATTTCTGATTTGGAAATAACGGGCGACGGGAAACATATTCTCAGTATTTGTGAAGCAAATGCAATACTGTTCTTTAATAAAGAAACAAAGGAGGAGAGATTTATTGAAGAGGATCAGACTATAACTTCATTCTCTTTGTCAAAGGATAGCAGATTCTTGTTGGTTAATCTTTTGAACCAAGAAATACATCTTTGGAATATACAAGGTGATCCTAAGCTTGTAGGGAAGTATAAAAGTCATAGACGCTCCCGCTTTGTTATTCGATCTTGCTTTGGTGGGCTTAAGCAATCGTTTATTTCCAGTGGAAGTGAGGATTCACAGGTATTGCTCTAATTGGTAGTGCAGTCTATGAAAAGACGTCTTATTGTTTTTGCTTTTGAGGTTGCCTTTGATATAGTTTGATTGACAAGTGAAAACCTCTTTGGTCCATGAATTGTAGGGTGTTGTTAATAGCCTCTGAAATATAGAAATTGACAAAAAAATTATTGAAAGTGTTGCACACAACCTTTTGGGTAGTATTGAGTTTTAGCTCTAAAACGAATAATTTAACAAGTAATTTTTTAGGGGAATAGTTTGATTTTAAATATTAAACTGTAAGGACTAATTTGAAATATTTGCCCACAGAAGGCACAAGGCAGTATCCGGAGGCTAAAATGACCAAGAAATTATAATTTCAGACGTTTTGTCAAATTTTCTAACTTGAGGAATCAACTTCTGAGTATCTTACAATTTCAGAAACAAACTTAGAATTTATTCTTTGATTGACTTCCCCTTTTAATCATTTCTATGAATTCTATTGTGTAGGCGTTTTTGAGTTTATTGTATTTCCATGTTTTTTAGGTTTACATATGGCATAGAAACTCCGGGGACCTAGTAGATGCATTGCCTGGTCACTCCGGAGCCGTTAACTGTGTGAGCTGGAATCCAGCTAACCCCCACATGTTGGCCTCAGCTAGTGATGACCGGACAGTCCGAATATGGGGATTAAAGTGTCTGGATGTGAAGTACCCAAATGCTTACAGCAATGGTAACAACCATCATTGCAATGGTGGAGAACTTGGATGAAGGCAAACTATTTCAATTTTATTTTCTTTTTTTATCATTGCAATTGTGTAAATAAATACCTTTACCATCCTTACAAGTAGATACGTTCATACCAAACACTCATCTAATGTTTAGCAGTTCAAAACAATCTTCATGGTTCATTTAAGCTTTTGATTTGTCTTTTATTGCCCTTGAATTTTGATTAATTGACTCTCAAGTGATTAATCATTAATGGGTTCATGGGCAGCTTGTGATATTAGTTTTATATAACTAATATTTCAAGAACCAACGATGCCCTTGCAAGATATAGCTTTGCTTTAATTTTAAGATCATTTGCCATTCTATCCTTTGATGTGCTTCAGTCTTGATTGGTATTCAAGTTATTGAAGACCTCGAAAACCTTATCTACTTGAGGAAGCAGTTAAATTTTCTTGGGAGTAGCAGGTTGGGCTCTTTTAAATGATTGCCACAGTATGTTTTTGTTTAGAGCTAGACACTTCTCCAACATGCCACATCCTTATCAGGCATTTCACCGAACATATTTTAGCATACATACCAACAAGAGAGCTTCCAACTACAATATCAACCATTAAACCACTCTTTATCAAACACGAATGAATCATTTTTCCCACTATCAGGTTTCAAGTATAACTATCAGGTTTCAAGTATGAATAATGCATGAACTTATCAAAAAGCTCTAAGGCTTCTACATACATATAATTCTTAGTATAACCTGCCATAAGACCATTCCATATAAAAAGCTCACAAGGGTTTTCGATGGAATCAAAAACATGCTTTGCATAATCATACAAATGGCAAGAAACATATAGGCTAATTAGGTTCTTGCATAGAAAAATATCATTTTGCAAACCAAAAGTTACAACTTTTTGATGGATGAGTTTGCCTTGATTCAATGACTTGGAATTCACGCACGCCCTTAATAGGGGTATTAGTTTTCTTGTATCCATTCAACAATGACGAAAAATGATACTCCCTTCGGTCTTTATTATAAGAAAAAATTTGCTTTCTAAATTCATAGAATGTTTTATGTACACAAGAAAATATATGGTAAAAAACATATATTTTGTTAAAAAACTTATAGGTTTATTTTGTACAATGCTAACAATGATATGGTTGAAGGGACCCATATGTCATCATTCTAAGGAATGTTGTTGCGCGCCTAAAAAAAGCCGCTCGCTCTATAGTGTTGTCGCACAAGATAAGCAACTGCCTACCATTGGCTGGGCGAATCAAAGTTATACTCCGATCAACTTCCCACCCAATTAAGTGCAAAAAAACATAGTTCAATCACACAAGACACCCAATTAAGCGACAAAGTTTAGTTTAGATTTGACTGTTTGCAACACAGAAGCAAATTTCTCAAAAAAATCCCTAAAAACAATGAAAAAAAAATCTCAGTAACGAAAAACAATAGGGAAAGCAACTTGTAAAGTTTATTTAATCATGATAGTCTTAACATTGTCCTATAAAATATGTTTCATTTGTGTATGTTAAAATTAACAACTATATCCATTGCGCGTTACAAACGGAAGGTGTTAAACAAGAGTCATTACAAATCAGGACTTAACCAAAATAAAAGATTTAAAGCAAAGGTACACCACCCTGGATATTTTTTACAGAGAAACAATATCATATAAATGTTGCCTAATGAATGGATGTAATATTTTATAATGGTTGCCTGGTGGTAATATGCTAGATCAAGTAAGGTACAATCCCAAATAAGTGGTGTTCCCTCCCAGTATGCTCGAGGAAAAGATCGTATGGAAAGTGAAATTATTAGCTTCAAACAAATTAATGCTTACAATTATTGTTTAAAATTTGGCACAAAGTTATGGTTTAAAGATGTGTTTCCATTTAAATTTTAGTTTTAAAACTTCAGATAAACTTTACATCGTATGTATGTCATTTGCTAATATTTAGTAACAACTATTCCAATGTACAGACCAAAAAAAATAAAAATACAACTATTCCAATGTTTTTATCATTAATTTGATCTTACTCTAAATGCAGCTAACAATTCTAATGCACTTTGACGTGCAGCCCGTGCTAACTGTTGAGAGTAGCAAATATGAAAGATTTCCAACATCTGATTGGTTAACGTCTCCACAAAACAATGGCAAGCACGAAAACAACAGTCAATAGCATTCCTGCATATTTGATCCATTGGTCAACACGGTTTCGTCTCTCAATTAGTCTCAGAACTCTGTTCGATATCCCCACTGTATTGAGGACGTCCAATGCCTTTCGGTGTGCACTCTGCACAAAGACATACGCCAAATAATTGAAACATTAACTTGGATTTAGTATGATTTAAAACAGAGAACACAAATGAAAGTATAAGGAAAAGTAAACTACACTTGTTTTCAATCAATGAATAAAAACTACAATTAAAAGAATCAAACCAAAGCTTGATGCAAATGCTCAACAAATGAAGGAAATAATGTACTGTAGTTCTTTAGAACCAGTCACACACGCTACAGTATTGCCTAAAATGTATTGTTCGTGTGGAATGACCTGGTTAGGATTTTATAATCATCTCTTAATGCAGTTCTTCAATTTTTGGAACAGATTATAGAGTTAAAAGAATGAAAGAGAAACAGGGAAACAGAAAATTACAGGTTTCACACATTTATATATATGAACTAATGACAGGTGTTGTCAAACGCGGATCACATATAATAGCAGTTTATTCAAATTCTAATATGCAACAGCACTGTTACTTGACAACAGTGATGGACATATTGTAAATTGCAGACAATAGCGATTTGTTTCAATTCCACTATAACGCCATAGTTTGACAACATGCTAGATAGTAGATAGTTGTTATTTAAGCAACATTTCCTAGGTAAAGCAACTACAGCTTTAGCACAAGAAATGAACATGATAAATGGTCCAACCTCCACAACCAAAACGACATAGATAGAAATAATTTACTCTTTTCCGTTCATTAATATTTATTACTCTTTTAAATACATTCATCTACACACATTCATTAATATTTATTACGACATAACTAGAAAAATTGACTTTCAAAATAATAAATAGACCAATAACAAGAAGTGTATTTAAAATTGTTTTGCTAACATTCTTCTTTAGAGATAAATCTAAATAATAACCTCAGTTTGTTGAGATAAATCAAAATACCTTCAAGCGTTCCCTTTGGCCATGTATTGAAGAAAGAATGGCCTCCCCAAGTGCATTGGCATTTTCAAGCTCCCTGGCAGAATTGCGAACTGAATGCATTGCTTGTGCATCGTCATCGAAAATTCTCAAAACGTGATCAGAATCCCCATTCTACAATTGGAAATGAAATTGTTATTTAGGCAAAAGGGAAAAATGCATAATCAGCCATTAAATATAGATCATAATAGCAATGACGTACCACTCGTCTCAGCAGTTCTGCTCTCTCATTAGCTTCTCTACTCCGCTTTTGAATCCTTGAATTATATTTATCCAAACTTTGTTTCAGTGATTCAGCTTCTTCAGCAATTTGTTCAACCTTTCTGCTCAAGCAACATAACACCCTCTCTTAAGTACAAATGTAATAAACCAGAGACAACATATATATAATATAAATACAAAAGATAGATTTATAACAATTAGATAAACAGATAGATTTTTTGTTCAATAGAAGTAAACAAGTTCATTACAAATGACCATAGGGTGAAGCAATGAAATTATTACTACATGTTATTGTCTCATCATGCATTATTATTTATTTAATTATTTAAAGGAAAGCAGACAGTTGTTTGCAACAAGGAGAAAACCAAAATTATGTAGATTGTTGCTTATGATTTATGAACAAAGTTGGAACAGAATGAAGAAACATAGAAACTAAGAAACCAAAACCACGCACACACTTCAGTCAGAGTTTTCATTCATTGACAATGACAAATTAACAACCGACAAGTCTCTATTTCTACCACATGACTGAAATAATTGACAAACTAATGGTTACCCATTCACCAATAGTACGTGTCCTTGCTCTTGCTATTTAAGATATACAGCTCTAAAAAAATCATCGCAGTGAACATGTAAAATCCATCTTGTGTTAGTTTTACTTGTTTGCAAGGAGAAAAAAAAAGACTCTTGAAGTGAACAATTGTCTTGTATTTCTGAAAACAATGAAAATGTCAAAAGAACTATTTTCATTATTTCCAGAAATGCATCATCCCTAGCTAGCATTTTATCTTCTCTCCATCACAATGACTCACTTTAAAAGTATATCATCTTCTGATTAGCAAGTTAAAATGAAGAAAAAAGAGAACAATTTTTCACAAACTAAACCTGACCTAACTTTCTCATATTTAATTCGTCTAAAACAAGTCTTTGCTTAAAGGGAATAATAAGGAATCTTAACTACTAATGAGAAAATCAACTGCTAATATCACATATGCATAACAAATCATGTATTTGTTAAAATCTCTTAGGCTTTCTCATATTTAATTTTTCTAAAACAAGTCTTTGAAGGTGGAAAAACACAAGAAGGGGGGGGGGGGGGGTTGAATTGTGTTTTGAGAATTAAAATCTTTTCGAAATAATACTAAGTTCGCAGCGGATAAAATCACAAAATAAAAAGAGGGTGCTGAGAGAGAGAAAGAAAGACACAGAATTTATCCTGGTTCCCCTCACAAATCGAGAGTACTCCAGTCCCCTTGTTACTAACAAGAGATTTTCACTATAATCTACTTAAGATTACAAATTGCTCAAGCACACTTGCAAGAGACTTCTCAGGTGCTCAAGTTTTACTAAACAAGAGACTTCTCAAATGCTCAAGTTAAACTTAACAAGAGACTTCTCAAATGCTCAAGTTAAACTTAACAAGAGACTTCTCAAACAAACTTAAGAATAAGAATGAATGTTAAGGAACACTTGATATACTATCAGAGGTGTTTACAAAATACAACTCAAATTGTTCTAAGACTTAGAATGACAGATTTAAATTATGATGTCAGAATGCTTCTTAGTCTTTGAACAGTGTTGGTAGAATGGTTGTTCGAACAGTAGTCATTTCTTCCATTTGAGTCTTCTATTTATACTTGGAGGAAGATGATGACCGTTGCAGAGAGAGAGGTGCCAGCTGGAATTTATTCGTACAATTGTGATAGCTGTAGTTACCTTCTTTGGTAAAGATATCCAATTCCACTACCTTGCTATTTGAATTATCACTCATCCATTTTGAGTAATAATAGTACAATAGTACGTTTCTCAATTGCGCTCCACATATGGATAAGGTTAACGTTGTACCAACGAATATTCCTTCCTGTGGACGTGACAGATCCTTGAAGTAGATTGTTCTTCAATCATTGGTTCTGAATATGTCAGCTCTTGAGTGACGTAAATTCCTTTTGCTTCAGATGCTGTTATCAATGCTTCTTGAGGCCCTTTTTCCTTCTGAGTCCGTCAGAGCCTTGTTTTTGTCCTCAGAGGCACTTTCTTTAACATACAAAACTTAAGCTTCTGATGAACAGTGATGTGCTTTCAGAGCTTGTTTTGACTGGCTTCTCTGCTATTATTCATAGTGCTTCTGAATGAATTTTAACTTGTAGTTCTGCACACTAGAATAACCATTAGTAATTCCAATTGTAATTTTAATACTTTGTTATCATCAAAACCACTTAAAACATTAGAGGTTCATGTCAGACCCACTTTGTTCCAACAATCTCCCCCTTTTTGATGATGACAAACCAAAGCATTAAAATTCAATTGTTGTTGATTTAATTTAATTATGATGACTTCAGGTTTCAAAGGTTTGCAATCTCCCCCTGAGTCTGATAATCCATAAGGGTAGATTTGTAAGCTCCCCCTAAGTTTTATCCATAGTTAATTAAAACAGTTTAAGAGTCGATTTATTAACTTAAAATAAATTTTCATATTTAACTCTCAGAAGCATAGTTTTGTAAGCTTTGCTTCTTAGAGTTTGATAATGCTCAGAAGCGGTTTGCAAGCTCTTCTGACATTGTCTATGAATTTTATTTTAGGTTCTTAAATTTTCTCCCCTTTCAATAATCGTTCAGAATGAGAAAGAATCATAAGGGATAAATATTGATTCATAATGCATTTAATATTACAGTTTCAGATTGAGCAGTATATGAATGAATCAACATTAATTTTAACGCTACTCTTACTCCCCCTTTTGGCATCAGTCAAAAAGACACAGAAAACCAAGCAGTCAAAGCGCCAAACAAGGTAGTCAAGTCAAGAAGGCAGTGACAACCAAACGCATTACTGACAAGATATCTTGAAGGTACTATAAATAAAGGATGATTCCTCTCATTTTACTCATTCAGAGTAATCAAGTAATATCCAAAAAAAAAACATATAATGGAAAAGCAGGTTACCAAGGATGCTTCAGGCTCAAAAGGAAAGAGCAAGAGGGGAGCAGAGCCCTGGCGCTGCGAAGAAAACAAGCTTCGCTACGAAAGGAACAAGCAAGAACTGATTTTGACAGAGTCAGAGGAGGAGGAATTGGGCTCTGATCTGGAAGAATTTTTATGGACATACAATGATGATACTCCATACGAAGAGTACGAGGCTGCTGTTCAGAAGAACACTGAAGAACTAGTGCAAAAGGCCACTGCCAACTTGCTTGCTTACATTAAGGAGAAACATAAGAAGCTAGATGCAGAGTCTTCTGAAGTTAAGCCTAGCTCTAAGTAGAGTCTTATCATTCTATGTAATAGAAGTTCTTCAATAATATTAATAAAGGAGTTTATGCTATTAATTCCCTTTGTTTTAAGCAAGTTTCTTATGTATATATACCTCATTCCTATTGTCAGAAAACCAGTTACCAGACACGCCTCATTCGGTATTGGTGCCCCGTTGTTAAACAGACTTTAATACTAAGAAGCTATTTCATGAGTAAACAGGAGTACTGATGAGAGGGACTCTTAGGTTTTGAAAATCCTAGGCTTATTAGTTTAAAAACTAAGATGCTCTTCAGCATCTTTCACTAGAGTCAGAATTCTCAAGAGTACCAGACAATATCATGGTATATAGAAAAGTTAAATTTTGAAAAACAAATATAAAACAAACATATAAGCAAATAACAAACACACAAATATGGATAATATAGATATGAATTAAAAAAAAATTATCCAAAAATTACACAAGAACTAACAACAAAACAAGTGCCCAAACAATGACTAAGGTTTCTTAACATCTGCTATGGCTTTCAGAAGGGTTAACATCATGTCATCCATCCTTTTGTGAACTGATTCCACAGCAGCATTCACATCAGTGCGCACATCCACTCTTAGTTCATCAATTTCATTAGCCATGTCAGTTCTGAGATTATCCAAAGCATCTTGAACCGCAGGAGGTATTGCAGATGAGGTTGAGGCTGTGTCAATCTTCATAGGAGAGTGAGAAGGAGTTGGAACAAAAATGGGCTTCTTACCCTTGTCAGAATCTTCATTGATATCCGTATCTTCTCTTATCAGATTCTGATCAAGCATGGCAACATCTTGTTCAGTAACTTGATTCTCATTGATCTTATTGGTTTCAAATGTAGCAATATGCACAGCCCTATCTACCAATAATTTCAATGCTTCTTGTTCAGCTAGCCTTTTGTGCTCAATTTCAGCTTGCCTCTTCTCTTCTTCTTCAGCAGCTAACCTAGCCTGCTCCTTAACATGGTTGTAAGATGTGAGCCTTGGAGCGTTTAGCTTCTCAACAATCTCAAACAGTTCCCGTACAATGTTTGCTCCTCTACCCTTAATCTTATCCTTCAGATGAGTACTGAGAATCCTTAAAGATTTACCAAATAAGTACTCTAATTCCCTGACATCAGCATCTATATCAGAAGGGAAGATAAGAGCTTCTTCCTCTCTTTGTTTGAACCTCTTAAGTCTAATACCTATAGCATTATTTAGCAACTCAAGGTTTGGTTCAGAGTCAGAATTGAAAAAGGGTAAGGATGGGTCAAAGGGAATGGTTGGTTCAGGTTTCTTTCTTTTGAGTTCAATGATTTTGATTTTACTGAGATTTGGAGGTATGATATCATCATCAAGATTGATGGAATCCTTGAATATTTGACGTTCAGCTTTAGTTAGGTGTTGGTAAAGCTCAAGAACCTCTTCTAAAACTAGAGGTTTATTGAGTGGGTCAGAGACAGGTTGTGGTGAAGGTGAAGGAGATGATTCATCAGAGTATACTTCAGGTTGAGGTGATTGATTTTGTTGTTCAGTCATGACTTTATTGGGTGATTGATGAGGTGATTCTTGTTGGGCTTCAGAATGAGCAATTGACTCATCCTGAACAGGTGTAAATGTAGGTGGATTTACTTGTGAGATGTGATCAAGTGAGGGGGGAGGAGTTTGAATGACTTGAACAATATGTGGTTCTTGGATAGTTTGAACAGTAGAGGGTTTGATAATAGGAAAACGAGGAGAGTTGGGATTGGAATGTGTAAAGGCATCTCCAGATAGATGTTGTTGGAGATGATCAAGAACGGATTCAGTAGTTGTTGGTTGATTAAGGATGGTAGTGTCTATGATGATGGGGGTTTCTTCATCAGAGGAAAGTTGGATTGGCTTTTTGAAGGGTCTCTTGGTAGTCTTTTTAAGATTTGTTTTCTTTGGTCCTTCTCTGATTATCTTAGCAATGAATTCCTCAGAGTCAATGCTAGTATCAGATGATGATGATGATATAGCTTTATGATCAGGTAAGACTACACTAATAGGTACGGTGAAGTCTATGGGTTGAGGTTGATTGGTAGATGATGGAGGTTGAGAAGTAGAAGGGTTAGCAATGGAGGGTTGGGGTTCAGAACCAATATCCTGAGCTACAGGAATGCTAGAAGTATTAGATTCAGAGGTCTTACCTTTTGGTTTAGAAGCTCTGGTCTTTAATCTCTTTGCAGGTTTAGCAGGGTTCTGATCTTCCTCAGAAGCTGAAGGCCTATCATGCCTTTTCTTTGTACGCTTTTCCTTCTGAACAGCTTCAGCCATCATATTTCCAGCACCTCTTTCACCTTCCTCAATCTCATCAGCACTATCATGCTTTTGATCATCAGAGCCTTCATCAATCATTTCTTGCTCAGTAGTTCTTGGCTTTCTTCTGTTCCTTGTAATATCTCTTGGTCCCTTGAAGATATCCCAATTAGGAACACTTACAACCATTTTCCTGGGCACACTAACCCCAGTATCTCTTCTTACTGACTCAAGAAAGTTCTTGATGACCTCATCATTATCATGTTCTGATATGGTGGGAAACCCATCACACCAGAAGTACTTTTCGTACACTTGCTGTAGAGGTGTTTTCACTTGAATGATTTCTTCCTTGGTTTTTCTCTTCATGTTGACCAGAACTGATGCATCATACTTAGCAGTTTGGAAAACTCTAAGTTTTTCTTTGGCACTCACAATATCTGTGAGTTTGGTTTGCCTTATCAGTTCTGAAATTAACCTTGGGTGATGAATGACTGATGGCATTTTAGTTCTACCCTCATTGATGGTAAAGCACATGTGCTCAAAAAGAATCTTAGCCAAATTAACTTTCACCCTCTTGTATAAGAACCAGATGAGATGTTTGTGTGGAATGGAGATGGTATCCAATCCACCTTTTCTGGTGAAGATGGTAGACAAACACATTCTAAAAGCAAATTCAAATGTGTGCTTCATGTGCATTACTTTTCCAAAATCCTTTTGTGTGCATCCAGATTTAAAGAGGTCCTGATGAATTGAATCCAAATGCTTGCTTTTCTTATCATACACTTCTATATCTTCTCCTTTGTTGTCTAAACCCAGAATCTTAGCAATGTGTGCCTGAGTTATCACAACATTGATTCCCAAAATATTTGACCTAATTTCCCTTCCTCTATAAGGTTTAAGACCAAGTTCTTTTCTTGTTTTCCCTCGTAATTCCTTGTTCTTCTCAACCATATCCTTGTATTCTTTATCAGCACTTGCTCTATCGTACACTTTAGCCTTCTGCCAGAAATACTTCACTATGTCGTAGTATACGAAGCCATTAAGCATCTCAAAATAATTCTGCCATTGTTGGTTGTAGAACAAGTATTGAATGTCAATCCCATTCGCTTTCAAACTTTCAAAATCCACGAACTTCTCAGTGAAGAAATCATAAGAGTCTGGTCCAGCGTCGGTTTGATGATGTTCGTAGACTAGATTATCTTTTGAATTAAGATCGATGATGGGTGGTAACGTAGGGTTAAAGGGTTCTTGAACGATTTCGTTTGATGAACGAGCAGCCATAGTTGCAGAGAATTAAGAAGATGAAGATTGGGAATTTCTGTAAGGTCTAGGGTTGTGTAGGTAGTGATTTTGTGTAAAAAGTTGTGCAAGTGAGTGAAGTGACTTATGAATAGTAACTAGCACACATACACAGAGAAAATAAACATTGGGAGGGAGCGCGAGCAGTTTTAAAAATTAAATAATATACTTAACTGCCATAATCATCATTAACTGTTCTCTGCCCGTCAGGATCTAGACACGTGTTGTAAAAGTTTAATCATAGCTGACGCGCGTATAGACAACTGTTGTACACTTACTCGTACTGAACGTTTCATTTCCAAAAGGTTCAGAGCCTCACTCATTTGTATCTGACACCTCATCAGAACCTGTTACTCTTCAGAGCCTAAATTATTCAGAGCTTCCCAAGGGATACTCTAAATTATAAGAGGTTCTGATAGAGCTTCAGATGCTAATTTTATTCTACTTCTCAGAGCTAATTTTCTTCAGAGATATAGTGCATGTTCAAATTCTTTTTGATAAAATCAAATCTTTCAATAGCTAAAGGTTTAGTAAATATGTCAGCCCATTGATGTTCAGTATCAATGAATTGAATATCTATTGTACCTTTCTGAACATGATCCCTTATAAAATGGTGTTTTATTTCAATATGTTTAGCTCTAGAGTGTAGAATAGGGTTCTTAGACAAATGAATAGTAGCAGTATTGTCACAATATAGTGGAACACTACTTTCAGCTATGTTATAATCTTCCAACTGATATTTCATCCAGAGAAGCTGTGTGCAGCATTTAGCAGCTGAGATGTATTCTGCTTCTGCTGTAGACAAAGCAATAGTTGTTTGTCTCTTACTGGCCCAAGATATGAGATTCTCACCAATGAATTGGCAATTTCCACTAGTGGATTTCCTCTCAATCTTATCACCAGCATAGTCAGCATCACAGAATCCAACTAGCTTACTATCTAGGGATTTTTTATAAAGAAGTCCTAGATTAGTAGTTCCTTTCAGATATCTAAAGATCCTCTTAACAGCAGTTAAGTGAGGTTCTCTAGGATCTGACTGGAATCTAGCACACAAGCATACACTATATAAAATATCAGGTCTAGATGCTGTAAGGTAGAGTAAAGAACCAATCATACCTCGATACAGCTTCTGATCTACTTTGCTTCCTATCTCTTCTTTGCTTAAGCTGCTGGTAGGATGCATGGGTGTGGACATTATCTTGCAGTCATCAAGGTTGAACTTCTTCAGAAGCTCTTTTGTATACTTGCTTTGATGAATGTAAGTGCCATCTTTTCCTTGATTAATTTGGATTCCAAGGAAGAACTTCAATTCACCCATCATACTCATCTCGAATTCATCCTGCATCAGCTTTGAAAAACTCTTGCACAAGGAAGCATTAGTAGAACCAAAAATAATATCATCAACGTATATTTGAATGATTAAGATATCTTTCTTAGATGTCTTTCTGAATAATGTATTGTCAATTTGACCTTTTTGAAAACCATTTTCTAAAAGGAAATTACTCAGTCTTTCATACCAAGCTCTTGGAGCTTGTTTGAGACCATAGAGTGATTTCTTAAGTTTATAAACATAATCAGGATTTTTCAAATCCTCAAAACCTGGGGGTTGTTTGACATATACTTCTTCAGAGATAACACCATTAAGAAAGGCGCTCTTAACATCCATTTGGTACAGTGTGATTCCATTGTTAACAGCATATGAAAGAAGTAACCTGATTGCTTCCAGTCTTGCTACTGGAGCAAATGTTTCAGTGAAGTCTATACCTTCTTGCTGACTGTAGCCTTGTGCTACCAGTCTAGCTTTATTTCTTACCACTTCACCTTGTTCATTCATCTTGTTTCTAAATACCCACTTAGTTCCAATGATGTTCTTATGTGCTGGTCTTGGCACTAAATCTCATACATCATTTCTTTGAAACTGATTGAGCTCATCTTGCATAGCTACAATCCATCCATCGTCAGTAAGTGCTTCATCAACATTCTTTGGTTCTATCATTGAGATTAGTCCCAGAAGTGAATCAAGTTGTTGATAGTCTGATCTTGTCTTTCTTGGACTTTCTTTCTTTCCAAGAATTAAATCTTCTGGATGTGATGATCTATATTTGAACTTCCTTCTTGGAGCTTCATCAACATCAGCACTTGGTTGAGTGTCTTCTTCTGAAGTGTCATCATGTTCTTGTGATGCTTCTAATTGAGATGCTTCTTCAGCATCTTCTTCCAATACAGCTTCTGAAGCTTCAACAGCTTCTGATGCTTTTTCAGGTTCTGAATCGATGTATTGGTATGGAACACCCGCATAACTATTATCTTGCTCTGACATTTTACTGTCAGGCTCTTTATCATCAAATCTAACATGTATAGATTCTTCCACTGTGTTAGTTTCAGAATTATACACTTTGTATGCCTTTGAGCGTTCAGAGTAACCTATAAAGATTCCCTTACAAGCTTTGACATCAAATTTTCTTTTGTAGACCTTGTTGTTTAGAATGTAACAGGTACATCCAAACTGATGAAAATACGAGATGTTGGGCTTTCTTCCTTTGAAGAGTTCATATGTTGTTAGATTCAATAGAGGTCTTATATAGATCCTATTTTGAATATAACAAGCTGTGTTTACAGCTTCTGCCCAGAAGTGCTTAGCAAGTTTTGTCTCATGCATCATGGTTCTTGCCATTTCTTGTAAAAACCTGTTCTTTCTCTCTACAACACCATTTTGTTGTGGTGTTCTAGGAGCAGAGAACTCATGGACAATGTCATGATCTTCACAAAAAGTTGCAAATGGTTCGTTTTCAAATTCACCACCATGATCACTTCTTACCTTTAAGATTTTGAGACCTTTCTCATTTTGCACTTGAGTGCAGAAGATGCTGAACACATCATATGCATCATCTTTCACTCTTAGAAACTTTACCCAAGTCCATCTACTGTAATCATCAACAATGACTAATCCATATTTCTTCCCATTGATTGAGGCAGTACTTACTGGACCAAACAAATCAATGTGAAGTAGTTCTAAGGGTCTTGAGGTAGAGACAATGTTTTTAGGTTTAAAAGAAGTTTTTGAAATTTTGCCAATCTGACAAGGACCACACAGAGCATCTGAATGATATTTAAGATTTGGCAGGCCTTTAACCAACTTTAGTTTACTAAGCTTAGAGATTAATCTCCAGTTAGCATGACCTAAGCGTTGGTGCCAGACCCACTTTTCATCATTCAGAGATAGAAGACAAACTATCTTCTGCTCAATGAGTTCTGACAGATTCACCTTATAAACATTACCTCTTCTTAATCCTCTAAAAAATATGGACTTGTCAGAATCATTGATTACTGTACATGCCTCTTTATCAAATTTAACAATAAATCCGCTATCACAAAATTGACTAATGCTAAGCAGATTATGTTTTAGGCCATCAACTAACCAAACATTTTTAATTGAAAGAGAAGAGTTACCAACTATACCTGTACCAATGATCTTCCCTTTTTGGTTTCCTCCAAACCCCACAGTACCTCCCTCTTTCAGAGTCAGGGTTTGGAACATATGCCTTTCTCCCGTCATATGTCGTGAGCAGCCACTGTCCAGGTACCAGCATTGCTGCTTTGGCCTTCTTAGTGTGCAAACCTGAAGCAAATATTATTTGAGATTTTGGTACCCATATCTTTATGGGTCCTTTTGTGTTAGTCTTTACAGGTCTAGGTGGTCTTTGTTTGAAAGACCTATCAGAGCCTCTAGAGTTAACCACCCTTGTTGAAAAGTTTTTGGGTTTAGTATAGCTCTTGAGCTTTGTTCTTGAATGTGTCAGAGCTTCTTTAGATTTAACATTAGTTTGAGGCTTAAAAATCTTAGGTTCTGAGGTTTTATCCTTCTGAGCCTTTGACTCTTGAGCCTCTGGCTTTGATGTTCTATTAGAGGCTGACTCATTTAGAACTTCTGATTGACTCTTTACAAAGACAACCTTAGGTTTTGATTTATCTATATTAGAGGACTTTGAAGATAATGGATTATCTTTAAAACGTGAGAATCCAAGACCTTCTCCTCTATTTCTACTTACATGATAAATCAAAGAGGCTATTTTACTTCTTTTCATTCCATTGATAAGGAATTCCTGAAGAGCAAATTCATGTTCTGGAGGAACCTTATCATCAAGAACATAATGAGTTTCCATAAATTCATTTCTTGATTTTAGAGACTCATTTTGTTCAATTATTTCATTTGCCTTTTCGGTCAGGTTGTTATAGGCCTTTTTAAGGACCTTACACTCACCCGCCTTTTTGGTTAAAAGTTTTAAGGCATCTTTTAAGGAATCTATTAATTCAGAACGAGAAAGTTTAGCAAGTACCTCATCTTCATCTTCTGAATATGAGTCAGCTTCGTGCTCAGAGTTCTCTTGGTCAGAAGCGGTTGCCATCAAGGCTAGGTTTGCTTCTTCTTCCCCATCAGAATCTGATTCCTGATCCAAATCATCCCAAGTGGCAAGGAACCCCTTCTTGAGCTTACTTTTGTATCTTTCTTTGTTAGAGGTTCTCTTGGATGTTTTACTCAGGTTCTCAGGGCAGTCAGCAATGAAGTGTCCTGGTTTGTTGCACTTAAAGCATTTGTTTTGTTCTTCCTTTTTATCCTTAGAAGTACCAACCTTCTTGGAAGAACCTCCAAACTTACCAGCATACTTCTTGCTTCTCTTAGCCCATTGCGATACTCTTGCAGCCATCAGAACCATTTCTTCTTCTTCATCAGAGTCCATCTCGTGACCTTCTTCAGAAGCTTCTTCATCAGATACTATAACCTTCGCCTTCAGAGCCTTAGGGGAACTTTTGGTGCTCAGGGCTATCCCTTTTAGCTTCTTAGTCGTTTCATCAGTCATGAGTTCCATCTCATGACTCTTTAGAGAACTAACCAAGCTTTCAAGAGACACAGTATCTAAATCCTTAGATTCCTGAAACGCTGTCACTTTTGGTCTCCACTTTGGCGGCAAGCTTCTGAGTACTTTCCTTACATGATCAGCCTCAGTATAGCTCTTATCTAAAACTTGAAGTCCCGAAACAAGAATTTAGAACCTAGAGAACATTGTCTCAATGTCCTCTCCGTCCTTCATTTTAAATAATTCATACTGATGTACTAACAAGTTGGCCTTAGCTTCCTTAACTTGTTTATTTCCTTCATACTTGGATTTAAGAGAATCCCAGATAGACTTAGCCGTTCTCTTATCTCCAATTTTCAAGTACTCATCATGAGAGATGGCATTTGTCATCATCCCTTTTACACTGTGATGCTTCTTATATTCCAACTTTTGAGTAGGTGTAAAAGCCTTTCTGTCTTTAGAGCTAACAACGCCTTCTAAGTCCATATTTTCAAAGTTCACTCCATTTCTACCAAGTCCCACAGATCACAATCAATCGCCATGATGTGATTGTACATCTTGGTTTTCCAGAATGGATAACCAGTCTCAGTTCCATTGAAAAAGGGAATTTTGTCAGAAGACCTTCTGTCTTTAGAATTAGAATCATAGTCAAAAGGAACTTCATTGAGATTCTTCTCAGCAGACATGTTTTTCCTCCCTGAATCTTAACTGTTTCACTGATAGGTGAGAGTTAGGCAACAGCTCAGCTCCTGATACCAATTGAAGGTGGAAAAACACAAGAAGGGGGGGGGGGTTGAATTGTGTTTTGAGAATTAAAATCTTTTCGAAATAATACTAAGTTCGCAGCGGATAAAATCACAAAATAAAAAGAGGGTGCTGAGAGAGAGAAAGAAAGACACAGAATTTATCCTGGTTCCACTCACAAATCGAGAGTACTCCAGTCCCCTTGTTACTAACAAGAGATTTTCACTATAATCTACTTAAGATTACAAATTGCTCAAGCACACTTGCAAGAGACTTCTCAGGTGCTCAAGTTTTACTAAACAAGAGACTTCTCAAATGCTCAAGTTAAACTTAACAAGAGACTTCTCAAATGCTCAAGTTAAACTTAACAAGAGACTTCTCAAACAAACTTAAGAATAAGAATGAATGTTAAGGAACACTTGATATACTATCAGAGGTGTTTACAAAATACAACTCAAATTGTTCTAAGACTTAGAATGACAGATTTAAATTATGATGTCAGAATGCTTCTTAGTCTTTGAACAGTGTTGGTAGAATGGTTGTTCGAACAGTAGTCATTTCTTCCATTTGAGTCTTCTATTTATACTTGGAGGAAGATGATGACCGTTGCAGAGAGAGAGGTGCCAGCTGGAATTTATTCGTACAATTGTGATAGCTGTAGTTACCTTCTTTGGTAAAGATATCCAATTCCACTACCTTGCTATTTGAATTATCACTCATCCATTTTGAGTAATAATAGTACAATAGTACGTTTCTCAATTGCGCTCCACATATGGATAAGGTTAACGTTGTACCAACGAATATTCCTTCCTGTGGACGTGACAGATCCTTGAAGTAGATTGTTCTTCAATCATTGGTTCTGAATATGTCAGCTCTTGAGTGACGTAAATTCCTTTTGCTTCAGATGCTGTTATCAATGCTTCTTGAGGCCCTTTTTCCTTCTGAGTCCGTCAGAGCCTTGTTTTTGTCCTCAGAGGCACTTTCTTTAACATACAAAACTTAAGCTTCTGATGAACAGTGATGTGCTTTCAGAGCTTGTTTTGACTGGCTTCTCTGCTATTATTCATAGTGCTTCTGAATGAATTTTAACTTGTAGTTCTGCACACTAGAATAACCATTAGTAATTCCAATTGTAATTTTAATACTTTGTTATCATCAAAACCACTTAAAACATTAGAGGTTCATGTCAGACCCACTTTGTTCCAACAGTATTTTTGGATATGTTTAAAAATAAAGGTTTATATTTTTGGCAAGATTCGGTTTGTTTTTTAAAATAGATTTGTTTCTATTTTGAAGGCTTGTATTTTTCTATAAATAGAGGTTGATTTATTCATAGAAAAATAGGAGAGTAAGCAATATGTAGGGAATTCAATTAGGATTTGCCGCCAACACAAAGGCTAGGGTTTTAGAGAGAAACAAGAGGGTTGTCTCTTGGTATGACTCTAGGGTTGGGCAAAGGGTTATTGAATACATCTTGGGTAGTCTAAATCATTGAGTCTCTTGGCCACGGGAAGAGATTCGGGATGAGGATAGAGTTAGGTTTGAAGACTAATTCTTGTAACCCTTATGTGAATCTTGTGTAAAATTACTCTTTGGATTTAGTGGAACGGAGAGTTGCTCTCTCCCCTAGGTTGTTTTGACCGAACTGGGTAAACAAATTCTTGTGTTGTGATTGTGTTCTTTTATTTTCTCTATGCCGGTTATTTTCCCAACATCAATCACACTTCGATCATTTTAAAAAACATTTTGTAGTGTTCTTAACTTAAAAAAGAAAAGTAAGTCCTCCCCTCCAAAAATCAACTCGCAAACAAAACCTTACAGTCTTACTACCAGCAATAACAAAAAATCGGAATACATTTTCCTGAGATTCATTACAAGAATCAATAAAAGAAAGGCAATAGACACACATGGCAAAAAGAGAACTTCAGAAACAAAACCCCCTCACGTGTCATGACAATATGACATACATATTTACCACCACATTTCCTCAACAAAACTAATCAACTTTAAGATGCACCAAATTTCCCTGAAAACAAGGTTCAATTCCATCTAATGCCATTTTTCATTTTACACTTGAGGTGTTAGCTCAGTGGCAAGAGTTTAGCCTTAAAATTTCCCTAAATATAGGATTCGACTCCACCCGATGCCATTGTTCATTTTATACTCGATGTGTTAGCTCAGTGGTAAGAGTTTAGCCTTCTAACCTTAAGATACATCAATGAACCAACTATCTCTACATTTTTTCATTGCTACATTTGATTTTCCAAACAATATGAATAAACTCAATTCTACATTATAACAACACTACGCATAGCTTCTATAATAAATCGAGATTCATTCTTTAAGTTCATTTCAAAAATGAAAGTATCTATCACTATTATTTCACAATCAAAAACTGCAACTTAAGAATTCGATAACATCAATCGAAGAAACAAACTATAAACTATAAACCATAAGCAACAAAACAAAATGCTCAGAGAAATTCACCAAGATCGGAATCCAAATCAACACAATTTCAATTTGTTCACCTTTTCCAGAGATCACGTTGAGGTTTGGCTGCAACAGAACGCCAAAGACGGTCCATCTCAACGCAGAGCGATTGGATCTGGTTGATATCTTTCTTGACGGCGAACGAAAGATCCGAATCGATGGCAGCGGAGGTAGAGGTGGAATGTTCGAGGCGCTCGAGACGTGCGAGATCGTCGCTGCATTTGAGCAATAGCTTCTTCGCGCTTTGGTGAACTTCCGAGAGTGTTCTTCCGCCTCCTACTTCCATAGCAACGACGGTGACGGTTATGGTGGATTCCGAGTGTTTCTCCGACGGAGATAAAGCTTTGTGATACGCTGTTACGTACGGTGAGTTACGAAATTTGTGACACGTAAATATGACTATGAGTATGATTAATAATGTTTTTCAAAAGAGCAATGATTCGAGTCTAGAAGTTTTAGCTCAATTGATAAAATATTGTCGAAATTGTTAGGCTGGATATGATTGGGGTTTGAACTCCGGCTCTTTCACTTAAGTGTGTGTGTGAGTTTATAATGGTTTTGTCATTTCGTCTATATACCAAAAAAAATTAATTATGTAGCTTCTGACTCGAATAGCTTCTGGAGGCTACATCTCTCAAACAGATTCTGATACAACAACTTGTGAAAGAGACTCTGACTCACACAGCTTCTGACGGTTACAAATAGGTTCTGAAGTAACAGCTTCTTAACAAGCATAGCTTCTAATACCGTCTCAATTCTGAACCTATCTTCTGGTTCAGTTGTGTTTCTGTTTTGGTTAGTTAGACAGTTATAGCCACGTGTACAGTTGTAATCTTTTCTCTGTAGTTAGTTAGAAAAGATTGGTATCCAAGTTACATTCTTACCTTGTATATTTTCATCTATAAATAGGTGTTGTTATGTTCAATAAAAAATATATCTTTTCCATTAATTCATTCTTTCAATTTCAATTCATATTTTTTCTATTCTCTATTCTTTCTTAGTCTTTTGTTATTCATCTTTGTGGAGTTATCTCCAACAACATATACTTTACTATCAAATAATTTGTGCACAATAATATTTGTATAAATGAATAGTAGAGCATGTGTTATTTTTGTGTGACAAAATTGTGTTACAATAACATTATTGTTTTCAAAATAGGCGAATTTTGTCGGCCATTTATACCATGATGATATGACATATTTTTGCTGAATGGGATGCTTCCATGTGTGCAAAGTGACCCGATTGTATGCATGGCAATAAAATTGGTACCCATCCAAACCCATCCCAATTTAATAGGAAAAATTCAACTTGACTGGATTTGGATTTTCCCTAATTTCAAAATATGGGGTGGAGCGAGTAATGAGGATACTGATACCCACTCTGACATGATTTGTATGTACGTATCGAATTAAAACAAAGGAAAATGATAAAAGAATAAGACACGCAAGAATTACCAAAGTTCACCCAACGAGGGTTAGTCACTTTACACTGTATTCTCTATGCCTCAGCAGACATCCAAGAAAGGTTAAAAGTGTTTACAATTATCAGATACATGAATTGATATTGATTTTGAACTCATAGAATATGATAATTATTTTGATCAAAACACTTAAAAAATTTGTAAAGATATAGTGTCCGAGCTTGGGTATATATGTGATTAATTTGCTTTGAAGAAGTTTTGACTCTTAATCTAATATTTTGCTTCTAATGTCTGAGTTGTATAAAAAATGTAGATCACATTTTCTTTTATAGAGAAGTCAGAGCTTTCATTGACCTGAGCATGCAACACAATTAAAAAACTTAGGAAGAGTTTATCATCCATTTGAATTCCACAAAGCTCGAGGAATTAATCTCTAGTGTTGTATACAGAAGATAACCAATTTACACAACAACAAAAAAGATGTAAAGATGTCGGAGCTTTCCAATCTTGGATAAACTTCATAGCTATTGCCTTTGACTCTATATATGTCTTACACTATTGGAGAACTAGCCGGAAATTAGTGGTTACCTTACAGTCATCAAATGAAAGTTTACATGCCTAACAAATTTGTATAATGGATAATTTAAAAGGAGTATTACATGGAAATTTAAGGTGAAATGAACGCAATATTTTTAACGAACAACTAGATGACATTAACTCCAAATTTAACGAAACAAATGAACTTATGTTGATTTGACATTAGTAACGTAAGGGATTAACTTAAAACTTTCTAAACTTAAAGAACCAAATTAAAAGTTAAAATAAATGTAAGAGATTAAATATACAATTAATCATAGGTTTAATAGATATGTTTGATGAATTAAGTTTTGAATATTGCTCCCCCCCTCCCTCCCTCAAAATACCATCAATTATTCTGATTGCAAGACTCGAAAACACCAAAATTCTCCCAAATACACCATTTTGAAATTTACGTTTCAAAGTGGTTGTTTTTTTTTTTTTCAATTTTTTTTAGATTTCGGAACGTAACTTTCAAAATTGAGTGTTTTGGAACCTAGGTTCCGAAACAGTTGAATATTAATTTGCTTCGCTCAATACTACTAAAATAAAAAAAAAATCTCACTTCGGAACCTATGTTCCACAATTAACTATTTTTGGATCCTAGGTTCCGAAATACCCTGAGATAATTTCGTCAGTTTGAGGGGCCTGGAGAGCAATAGAGGTGGCTTAAAGAGCAATTTTCTTAAGTTTTGGGAATGTAAAGAGGAAGAAAATTGCTCTTTTGGCCCCCTTAGTTGCTCCCAAATCCCAAAATGCCCTTAATTATTCGGATTGTAAGATCCGAAAACACTGTTTCAGGAACAAAAACGCAAGCTTTGGAACACATTACACATTTTCGAAAGTTACGTTCATAAATGATATTTTTTTAAAAAAAAAGATTTCAGAATGTAATTTTCAAAATTTCGGAACAAAACACCATTTTGGAAGTTCCGTTCTGAAGAGGCTTTTCTTTTCAAAAATGTTTAGATTTTGGAATGTAACTTCTGAAATTTAGCAATTTGGAACCTAGGTTCCAAAATAAGGAGAATATGAAGACGAAGAAGAGGAGCAACACGACACAATTGAATAAAACCAAAAAATCTCACTTCGAAACTTACGTTATGAAATTAACTAATTTTGGATCCTAAGTTCCAAAATTGAGGGACTTGGAAAGCAACAGAGGGGCCTAAAGAGTAATTTTCAAAGAAGAAAGGGGTTGAAGTGGCCCATCAATTGGCCCAATATGCCTTTCAAGGCCTAGATAGGATTTAGATGGAGGAAAATTGCTCTCCTGGCCTCCTATATTACTCTTACGACCCTGTTCTGCCAAATTATCCACAAGAGTGTTTTTTTGAAATTAACTAATTTTGAAATGAACGTTTCAAAGTGGCCTTTTTTTTATTTTATATATATTTCGGAAGTTACAATCCAAAATTAACTAATTTTGAACTTACGTTTCGAAATGACTTTTTTTTTTATATTCCGGAAGTTACAATCTGAAATTAACTAATTTTGGAACATACGTTCCGAAGTGGCCACTTCGGAACGTACTTTCCGAAATATAAAAAAATTGAAAAAAAAATGCCATTTTAATTTTTTATTTATTTCGGAGGTTACAACTTATAATCCGAAATTAATTAATTTTGGAACGTAGGTGTTTTTGGATCGTATCTTCCAAACCTATTTTTATTTCGGATTGTTGCTTCCAAACTATCCTAGGTCCAAAATCAAAGGAACTTTTGACCCAAAATCAAAGGAACTTTTGAATTTTTTGGGACCTAAAGAGCAATTTTCGGAAACATTGTATTATACCAATTACTTAATCTTAGATGCTCAATAAAATTGGTTTTTTCAACAAAATAATGATAATAAATTAATAATTCATATTCAGCATGTACACAATTTTCCAAAATCTTGTGTTGTAATAATATACCTAATAGTTGCGTGATTGCTTTGTTATTGATCAATTGAAAATGCAAACTTGATGTATGATAGACGCAACACTCGACCATAACTAACAAATGCGTCAACAGTTCCCGCATATTTCGAACACATTTTTGTAATGTTTATTGACTCTTTTTTTAATGAAACAAAATACGTAGTAAATATTTAATGTGTAAAAAAAGAAATGAATATTTAAATAATTTATATTACAAGAATTATCCAACTGTAATGCAACAAAATTCAAGGGGGACAAAAGCGGCAATTATAAGACGAAAATAAAAAACAACACTTATACGATTCACAAACTTAACCATTTGTGCACATGTACTTTTTATATGCAAAGATTTTTATTAACTTGAGTTGAATACAAGCATGATAGTGGATTAACTAGTCCACCAATTAGAGTAAACAAGGTTCTTGTTTCAATTTGTCAAAAAATAATAAAAATATTAAGACACTTGTTTCAACCTTCTCTACAAATAAACCAAAAGCAAGACTCCTCTTAATCTGATCAACTACTTCCATAATATTTGCAACTTTTTCATTAAAAAGAATGTCATTGCGCTTCTATAAAATTAATGCATTTACATGACGACACCAGACCAGAGTAAAGTCTTATATTCACCTGCACCATCTATGTAACTATGTTGGCATTTATAGTTAATCATGTCTAAAACTGAATTAGTTTATAAATTTTAATACTTCCTTTGTAACACTTTATAAACAAAAATACATTTTTTAGATTCATTGTATTTTTTATGTATCTGATCTATATTATAGACAAGATACATTAAATATATAATGAATTTGAAAAGTATTTTTTTCTTATAAAGTGTTACGGAAGAAGTATATAATTACTTATGTAATTAGTTTTTTTTGACAACCAATTACTTAATTAGTTAATAATTAATTAATTGGATAATGAGTTTGATAAGTTGAAAAGTGCTTAGTGCCTAGTGGCTAGGGTTTACAATGACCCGAGCTAAACTCGCGAATAGTTTGAAACTCGATCTGATAATTGATTCGTTAAACTTGGTTCATGAACCAAATGAACTGAACTTGAGTTAAAAATTAAGTTCGTTAAATAAATGAGTTGAACATAAACTATATATAATTCAACTTGTTTGGTTCATGAACTTGCTCGATTATATAATTGTAGAGTTTGGAATTGGAAAAATATTTTGAGAATAATTGTCGAACTTTGGTTTTTGGTTTTTCGTTTTATATATTTTTTTGCATATTTAATTATGCCGTTTAAATTTTGTACGCGTTTATCCATTATACATTCATAATGACTTTTATTTTAATTCAATATTTGCTATTTCTTTTAGTTTAAAAGGTTAACGATCTAATTTTAAAATTTTGACCAAAAAAATATTGACTTTAAAATTATGTGATTTGATTTAAGGAATTGAATATAATGAGCCGAACTGAGTTATTCATGAACTAAAATGAGTCGAATTTTAGCTCAAAAATAGTTCATAATAAATTTGAACCGAGTCTTAAATTGAACCAATTCTCAACTCAACTCATTTTCAGCCTTACCGGTGGTCAGTATATCAAGTTGGGGACCAATATATATAGGGCATGTGGAAAAGGAGACATGCAATATAAAAACTAAAAAAACTTTTCAAGTTCAGAATTAAATTATTCCGTTTGACTAGCATGCATGATGGAATGGCCAGTTGTATATAGAAGTAGATGGTAACATTTGCTTACCAAAATAAAAATCCAACGGTGTGTATAGGAGTATATATTATATACACATCATTCTTTATCAACATAATGTCATTTTAGCAAAATTTTGAAGATTATCTTGTCACTTTTTGCATTAGAAAATTATTACTCTCTGTCCTATTATTATATTTGCATGTCACAATTTTTTTTAAAAAAAATTGTCTTATAATTAATGTTCATTTTTAATTAATTTTCAATTATTGGTTACATTTTTTCTAATCATAATACTCCATCCTTCCTAATTTATAATTTAAAATAATAATTTTTTATTGTTTCAAATTACAACTCCGTATATTTTACTTTTCTTAATAAATATGAATTATTTTACTTATAATTTGGGACGGAATGAGTATACCGTTTAAATATTATACATATCATTTTTATGTTGTATCTTTAGTGGTAAAAGTATGTCTAATAATTTCAAGAGACAAAATTCAAATTTCCATGGCTTAAATAGTAGTTAGTCCCACTTTAATTAATAATATTTATATCTTAATTAGTTAATTTTGTAGAATTATTTTTCTATTTTTATTTAGAACTTCTCCTTAATTATAGTGGAATAATTAACCAAATCTCATAATTGGAATGGAGAGAGAGTGATTTTTGAACAATTTTTCATTATTCTATTACTCTCTCTGTTTTAAAATATAAGTCGTTTTGACCATATTATACAAATTAAGAAATGTAGTTAATGTTGTATGAAAAGAGAAATTATGAGTTAGTTTACAAAATTGTCCTTCATTAATTGTATGAGAAAAGTAAATTGAAGATTTGAAAGAAGAAAGAGAAATAAATAGTTAAGGGTATAATAGAGAAAAAAAAACAATAAATATTTTAGTGGTAATGTAAAACGACTTATAATTTAGTACAAATTTTTTTCTCAAAACAATAGAGGAAGTATTACTTTTATTTTATTATAAGATTTACCTCGTAATTAAATTCCTGTTTGGAAAAGAAAACAATAGCCGTGCCTAATCCAAGACTAAAAGATCACACAAAGTGGTGTGAATGAGAAGCACATATATGTCATATATACATGCTCTTTTAATTAGTCTTTCTTGGTTAGCCAGCTATATATGATTAATTTACGTGCATGGAAATGGGACCTATCCTCGTGATTAATCAAGGGCTGGTCAAATTCATGAAATCATATGGGTAGCAATCAATGGTGGTCCATAATTTTCCATGGACTATAAAATGTATGGGATTATGTGAGCCATATATATCAAGTAATTCTAAGGTTATAATGTTCCTTTTTTCTTTGGTGATTGAATTTTGAGGTTAGTTTAGTGTTGAACACGGCATAGGTCCAAAAAAGGTAGGCACCGTCTATTATTGACATGAAATATTGATAGCAATATGGGCAAAGGGAAAGACACTTGCTTTCTTCTATACATTCATAACCTTGACTAAAGCCATTCTTATAAGATTTTATATATTATTTTATGTGTTATTGGACCCATCAAAATTTAAATTTCATGTGCTTAATTTTATTGGATCTTAATATATAACATATTAAATAATTTAAAATTTGTGCAAAATTTTACAAAGATAATTTATAGTATAAAATTTCAATTAAATAGTACACTTTAAAAAATATATGTTCACTAACAATTTTTTGAATGATATTGCATTAGTCAAATATTACATACAATTCGATTTCTTTCTTTTATATAAACATATATTATTTAAATAATGACAATAAAAAAAATGAATTAAAATCTTGGATATGCGTGCATTTTCTTGGGGAGCCTCTCTGAGATTGCCATAAAGAGAAAGTAAATATTCAAAGGGGGTCTAAAACAAGGTGACCCTCTTGCTCCATTCTTGTTTTTACCAGTTGTTAGGGTTTGAGTGGGTTGACATGTCAAGCTGAATGCATTAATAGATTTAAGGGACACTTCTTTTTGGGTAACAAAAACTTGGTGATCTCTCATATACAGTATGCACAATACTTCTGTTTTTGAATAGCAACGATATGAATATTATAAATAATTAAAAGATGAAAAAAATACCAGAGGTATTCGTCCCAATTTGCACAATACTATTTTCCTAGGAGCTTGAGCCACATTTGCTGAAATTTTTTTGTTTATCTTTTTTTTTGAAATATCGATATCTAGCTCAAAGACCGACTAATCCGAAATAAATAATCTTACCTCCCACTTGTGGGGGGCCCATTTAAAGGCAGAACACACTGCAAAGTCTCAAGTCAACGCCACTAGACCAATCCAAATGGGTTGAAATTTTTTGGTTTATCAAGACAATTCTTCACTGTATATTAGCTTGTCTAACTGGTCGTGTTATTTATTTCTCAAAGAATAGTGTCATTTCGATGATTAAATTTTCCTCATGAAAATGGTTTTTGATACATATAATGTCTTCTAGGTCCTCTTATTTTTTTTTATGAACGGGTTGTGAAACCTTTTTTATTATGATTAATGAGATAGGAATTTGGTAAACCTTTCACTCCTTGAGCTACATGATTTTTTCGACTTCTAATTTATTTTTCTTTACATTTGTTTGGTTGGTGTTCTTTTTAATCAATGATTTGTTTTCTGTGTATTTTAAACTCTTTATATTTCTAATGGAGTGTACTTTTAGTATTTCTTTATTTTCGTAAACTTTTTTTATTTTTATATTTATATATAATATATTTGTCATCAGAAAAAATTTCTTTATATTTCTATGTATTATTATGTACTTGTTGTTTGCTATATGTCATAGATATAGGGGATATTTTCAGAGGATTAATTAAATATATTTTAAAATAATAGAAAGTTGACAATGAGATAGATATTAGATTTTAGAAGGAAAAGTACTTGTGTAGAGTTGTGAGGCATAACATAAGCAATACGTTATGTTAAAACTAAATAAAGATGAGATATATTATGTGTGGAATATATAATGGTTCATATTTTAATTAGCACGTGGAATAAATACATGGAATGTTCAACTTCAAACCAAACAGAGAGAGAATTCTTTACAAAAAATGAAATAAAAGAATAAGACAAAAAAATATATATAAAGAATATATGAAAAGTATAGTTTTTCTTTTTAAGCAAAAAGTATAGTTTTTTCAACATTAATAAATGAGTTTTCTGAAATAAAAAGTCATTGACCATAGAAAACATTCTATGATTGCTGCTATACATTTGTATTAGTCTATATCAAGAAACAAATCTAAAATGTTATCTTATATATATATGGTTTTTCATAAGTTTCTCTAGCTGCTGCTGCTGCTGCATATCTCATAAATCAATAAAGGTGAAAAAGTTGAGAAAATGAATAATAATTCAAAGAGAAGTGGTGTAAGAAAGTACCACAAATCAGAACAGCCACGTTTGAGATGGACACCTGAGCTCCATGAATACTTTGTTCAAACTGTTGAAAGTCTTGGTGGAAAACATAGTAAGTTTATTTATTTATTTTTTTTTTCATTATTTTGATCATGTTATGTTATAGGGTTTACAAAAATTTGAGATCTCTTTTAATAGAACTTTCTTTTTTGATATTTGTTATCTTGCATATCCAATTGTGTTCCATTTTTTATTTAGTTTCCTTTAATTTCTATTGTTTGAAGATGGATATTTAGAAACAAAAAAAAAAGTAAATTTCGTTTAATTTTGTCGCTAAGTATAGAGACGCCGAATTTAGTGATCAGATTTATTTTTTTGGTCTATAATTTTCATTTTCTCATCAAATTTATTTTAGTATATTCTTCTTGTGTAGAGGCCAAGTTTTAATGTTTTTATAAATATTTGAGCTTTTGAATTAGTAATATATATATATATATATAACATGAACATTAGAAGAATATTTTATACTAAATCACATTCAAATGAGAGAGTTAAATATATAAGAAAATGGAAATTCTTTGCTATGATTCAACACTGCTAATAACAATTTTACAAACTGATTTTGCAGAGGCAAGTCCAAAACACATTTTGAATATGATGCAAGTGAAGGGACTAAGAATCTCACACATTAAAAGTCATCTTCAGGTACATATATATATATATAGTTCATGTTCACTCATATTTGATCCAACTTTCAATTAATCCTAATTTAAATATACTTAAGCAGAATCTAAGTTAAATAAGACCTTGATCTTCTTCTAATGGCTTTTCGGTAGCCAATTGCAGATTGTCTCATTACTAGAGATAAATTAATCAATTTTAAATTAACGGTCTACAACTTACACTGCAGTGTAAAATTCATTTTACCTTTTTTTAGGACACCAAGATTTCAAAAATTATAACATTTTTTCCTAACATGTATGTCGTCATGTTCTTAGTTTAGTCTTATTCTTTCGGACCGTATTTTTCTACGGTTAGAAGAAACCTACAATCACACAGTCTTACATCATAGACTATTTGATCTCGATTGGATAGTTTAGATTCAAATTGATTAGTATTTTAAATTATAAAATATATATAAAAAATAAAATATGCATTATTCCTAACCATCTGATCAAGATTAGATGGTCCATATCGTTCTGATTGTGTCAATGCGTATTCCATCTGACTGTCAAGAATCTGGATTAATTTTATTCCTCGTGAAAGATTTCTCTTTCTTTTTTATGATGAAATCATGGGACTGAAAAAACAAAATCTGGTTTAGGTTATTTTTGCATCTACTATACATACAACTGCTAGGGAAAAAAAAAGAAGTAAAGTATTGTAAGTAGTATATATGTGGAAACAATGATTTGTGACTTTTCACAATTCCCATGTATATCTCACTCTAGTTGATGATTATCTTCCTTTTACTTTTCATTTTTTGATGATAAATTTCATCAAGACTAGTCATCTCTATTTATGCCATTATCAACCCCACTTCTCTAAGTTGATACTTTTGTTAGTAAGCTTTTTCAAATTGTGTGTGAAGAAATTCTCAAATCATGCTATGCTATGGTATCTCATTTTGTTAAGAGTTTGATTTGGATGCGTCTTTAAAACATTGTATACTGTCAACAAATTATAATTAATATGTCAATTGAATGATTTTAAAAAGTAATAATAATGAATAAAATCAAACATTTTTTTGACGAATTTTTTTTTTTAAAAGTTACACTTGCATAGACAGTATAAATCATTTTAATATAAATCTTGCAAAGAATTAGATATATGATCAACTTCAATTATAGGACTATGAATTGGTCGTGTAGGCGTAAAAAATCTTAGTGGTCAATATCGATTAAAAAAGTAAAATTTGACTAAATATTATTTCTGATAGAATTCATTAATCAGTATTACGCTCCTTGTTATGAGTCGTGCATTGATTATAAGTGGATAAGAAAAATCAATTCTACTTGATTAATTAATTCATGAAACTCTCACCTACCTTATACAAACTTAAGTCATAACACTTGCATATAATTGTATACTAACCTTGATTAAAACCACCTAGCTCTTCAAGATATTCATCTTTCTCATCCAAATATTAAACCCATAGTACAATTTTTGTTAACTTTAAATTAGTTTAAAATGCATTTTGAGCACGCGCAATATATGTAAATTAAATAATTAATTATATGAGGCAATTACCATTAGCTAAGTTAGGTACATGAGCATTATATGTAATTATGTGGTTAAAGGAAAAAAAGTAAAATTTAGACACATGCATGAAATATAATTCCTTTTATCTCGTTTGGATCAATGAATACAAACGTGTTCTAGCTTACTTTTTTGAGATGCTATAAAAGCACACGGCTGTTAGTGTAAGCTTTAAAGAAAGATAATCGCTTTTTATACTTTTAATATCGGTTTGAAAATCGGTTCTACACTTTCTCTCTCGGATGTGCTAGTTTTCACCATGATTACGTACATATCTTACATTCTTTTTTTGGCAAAAATATATGTAACTCTCTTTGCTAATCACCTATAATCCTATCCCATAACTTTATAATAGTTTATGTTTAGTAGTAAACATTCATAGAGGTGAGTATAATAATGAGTCTAATCTATATGATTACTGATGCCAACCCCAACAAAATACAAACTATATATTTAATAACCTACTTTAGTAAATCCATATTTCTAGATTTGATTAAAGTCTAAAATTTTCTGTTTTTCATTTCCAAAAATATAAAATTTAATCTTTGACATGGTTTTAAGCTTAATTATGTTAAATGTAAAAGATATATATATGATTTGGTCTTTTTGAGGAAATGGTCTAATATAGATCCGTCCAAAGAAGGACCTATTATTTTATGCTATAGTATAATTTAACTTTAAAAGTTTTATTTAACTTTTAACAATTTCATATTTTTAAGGTGAATAAAGGGAATGTTCAGAGTTCTTAAAACTTGATTCCTGCATATAAATATGATGTTCTTATTACCAATTGAGCTAAATTCACATAACATTTTATGTGTAATTTTAATTTGCTCAATTACTTTATTTATTAATCATCTAAATTTCCAAATTGGGTTATTAATTTATGGTGAAGTATATATATTTCCATCAATATTTAATAAAAATATGCTGGGTTGTTATTATAGATGTACAGAAATGTGAAGGGGCAGAGGATTCTTACACCAATACTTGAAGAAAATGTACAATTCAATAATCACCCAACCTGCTCCACTTGTTCACCCCAGAGGTACGTAATATATCAGAAAAATAATAAGTAAATAAAAAAGAAGGCTGTCCCTAAAAGAAGTCATAATTTTTCTATAGAGTAGGTTATATTTTTAGAGAAAGTTTGATAATTAAGCACTTCTCAAAAATAGTCTAATGATCGACTCTTATTATTTTTAGTAAAAAATATATCTAATAATAATAAAAAATAAAGCATAAATATTATATTTTGTAAAAAATTATTCATTTAAAACGTGTCAAAATATTATTTTAATACAAAATCTAACAGAGGAGATAAAATTGGGTGATTTTAAAGTGGTCGAGACTATTTTTTTGAATGAGTGAAAACAAAGTACCAAAATAATAATCAAGTCTATTTTATATTATAATTTCAACAACAAAATGGTTACATATAGTTTCTTATGTTACGAAAATTCTTTTCTTTCAACTAATTTTATTTCAACAATTAAAATTTGTAGGACATGTGAGGTGAATTCTTTTCTTTCAACTAATTTTTTTTTTCATATATAAAAGTTGAGGATTGAATATCTAACTACCATTAATTAAGGAGGCTAAACATTTCCACTTAGATCAATTTTTTTGTGGTCATTTTTTACTTGCATATATAATAAACATATATGGACAAAGAAATACAATAAACATATATTTTTATTATTACATTATCATTATTAATTTCTTTCACATCATTTCAATATTGCCCTTTAGGTCGAGGAATATCAATCAAGACCTTCAGCCGTTATACAACAAAGGACTTTCACAAACAAGAGAAACGGATCATTATGATCTAAATCAGGTATTTACAAGCATAAAAACATTTTCTATAATTATTGCTTTAAATTATTTAGTATTGCCATTTTTTTTTTAGAAAAGTACTAAAGTTTCTTCATTGATAATTACACACGAATAAGGTTTCATTATTGCTTTAAATAATTACTAAAGTTTTTTTAGATATTTATTTATGAAATAATTATTCTTTAAAATTGTAAGAGAAATAATAATTATTGTTCTGTATATTAATGCAGGAGCCTGAGTCAAGTGCATGCTTTCTTAGTGATATGTCAAATGAAGAAGGGAATAGTAGGGCTACAAAATATCTAAATCTCCCATTCCCTTTCAATTCTCTGTTAATTCCAATGCCAATGGTGCATAATGATCAAGGCAAAACACATTTTTCTTTACCAAATTCGACAGATGCTCACTTTGTAGACTCTAGTTCTATAAAATCTAATGGGAGTGATCATATAAACTTAGACCTATCAATTTGAATATATGTTTGTATATATAAATTTTTCCAATTTGCATGTATTAGTACTTAACATTATTAGATAATATGTTATATTAGTGGTAGTTTAGTCTTTTTGTACCTAGTATTTATATACAGTATTTCTATTTGACTTGTATGGTTTAGACTTTTGCATTCTATTAGAACTCTAACCTCATTTGTTTTTCTCTCTTCTCTTTTTCTTCTCTATGAGTTCATATTGGAATGACAAAAATATCCATACATGTCGTATCGATAGAAAATCTTTTTTCAAAAGCATGAAGCAGTAGCTTAACAAATATCCACAAATAATTCAATTATTGTATGAAGTAGCATTTTTGTTTGATGAAAGCTCTTATAATATTGACAACTGATGTCATAGTTGCACCAAATTGAGGAAACCCCATCAAATTGATGTGCGATGCAAGTGACTAAGCAGTGAGAGTTGTATTGAGACAAAGGCATGTTAAGGTTTTCCCTTACATCTATTCTGCAAGTAGAACTATGATTGATGTTCAGCAGAATTACACCACAATTGAAAAATAGCTCTTGGCAATTGTGTTTGCATTTGACAAGTTCATATTCTACTTAGTTGGTGCTAAGGTCATTGTGCACACTGCACACTGAACATGCTGCAATCAAATATATCATTGCAAAGAAGGATGTCAAACAGTCTCATAAGATGGATAAGAAGAGTTTGATTTTGAGATCCGAGATAAGAAGAGTTTGATTTTGAAGTACCTTAGTATAGAAAACTAGTCAGTTTTTTTTAGCAAATCGAATAAATCCAATTGATATGAACTCTCAACAAAGGATTGATGTTCTTTCATCAATCTAAATCCTTGTTCTGGGATGATCCCAACTTATATAAGAAAGGACAAAATCAAATACTAATAATGTGTACAGCAAAAGAAGGAGCTCCAATAATCATGGAGCATTTTTTTACATTTAATATTCATTTTGAATTCAAAAAAGGACACATCTTCCCATTTCATCTTCTCTTCCTCAAAACCTAAAACCCACATCTTCACATTCCTTCCATTTCCTATCACAAAACACCATTTTTTTTAATCCTTATTTTCCTTCACATTTCCACAAATCAAACCACCAAAGTCATCATTTGAGGAATGTGAACAAAGAGAGGTTAGCGCTGCTTCATTTAAAGCCTGGTTTTACACGTTCGTAGGATTCTAGATCCAACCGTTACTGGTTTACAATGTGAGCTACTAAATAAAACTAAAAGTAAAGATATTTGGAATAAAGTTGAAAACTTGTGAAGCAGAACCAACTTATATATCTACATTAACACCAAAAACAGATTCAGTTTAGATCCACATGGGATCCAAACAATATAAAACTATAATTGGATACTGTTACATCTTTCAGTGCAGGTAAGACAAGGTGACATATATAAACAAGGATACCTATACATGTTTCTGTAGTAAGCATTTCTAAGCAGATTATCATTGCCTCTTTGCCAATGTCTTCCTCAACCCTCTAACAATCTTTGCAAACCAAACCAAGTTCATAACAGATAGTACCATTGGCACAACAATTACCAGTATCTGTCCAACGATGTGCATCTTCTCAACCTGTTGAATGATTGAAGAATATAATGTGATCCTTAGTTGTTAAACAGGTATATGTACATGTCTATTGGCACAATACACCAACATTGTAAACATTGATCTTTTCGCCTCAACCACTGATAATGAGATAGATTGTTCAGAGAATGATCTTATATGAAACAAATAGATCCATAATCTAGACCAGTTATCATCCAAGATAGTATGCAGATAAATACAACAACTTAAACATTTTTCTACTATTTGTAAAAAAAAAAAAAAAAAAATCTCTACTGGATAGGATAAATCATGTGCATCAAAAGACGATAAAATGTTCTCTCATAAATTATATACAATGACATACCATTTGCATCCACTTTGTATTCTCACACTGTATTTGAGTTGTGACAACGTTATACACATCTTTGATTATTAGAATATAACAACACGAGTTTCTCTCTCTTCTAGAGCTTCCACAATACATCCATGGGATCTCTATCACACATTTACATATAAACTTAAACCATGCATAAATCTTTCTTATTTATCCGATATCTCTCCATCAATTTTCATATGTTGACATTCTGGGCATTAATCTACACTAATTTCCTGTAATATGGATTTCTAGTTTTAATCTTCCCTACGTCATCCGCTCATCCTCCTATAGCTTCATCATATGAGTCATGATCTTAATCCCATCCAATGTGTTTTGTATGTCACCCTTGTTCTCATAGAATGAAACAGAGTGCTCATCTACTAGTCCATCATGTTCTTAAACCAAATAATTTTGAACTCAGAGAATGGAGAAGAATAAATAATTTATCTGAATTTCTTGAGAGGTTAACCCTTAGCCTTGTCTATCTGATTAATTTACAATCAGAAATATATGCAGAAGATAAAGGAAAGTTAATCAGGGAAATATGTCAACACTTGTGAAGCAAATCAATGGCTCGATGTATTGTCTTCCCTAGCTCGAAAGATATATTATGTGGTTCAACTGCTTTGTAATAACCCATTCTCTTTAATGATTCTTATATCCCAAATTCAAAAAGTTTAGGGCAAAATGAATAGCTTATATCATCCACTAGTGTTTAGACTTCATTACATTGCTTGAAGAGGAGTCTTGGCAATATAATTAGAGTTTCTACTACTGTGTAACTATGAGGTTAGAATTTTGTGAGCTTAGCCTCTCACAAATTCGGGGTAAGGCTTGTCTACAATAGACTCATAATGGTTTCATCCCTTTCCCAGATCCCTCCCATGACAACAGCGATAAAGCACAATGTTGTCACTTTTTCTCATTGAAAAGCTCAGAAATGAATCTCTTTGACTTTTGCTAAACATGATGTTTCGTGACACATTACAATTCATTCAAGTCTCTTGTTTTTCTTTATCTACCTTTAGCAAGCTTGTAAATTCTTCACTCCCTAGTTTTGGTGCTTAAGGATTGGTAAAACTTATAGCCTTCTCTACCTATCACTTCATTCACTTATCTTATTACTATTTTGTTTAACAACATTGTATGAATTCTAATTTTAAGAAGTTTTACATAAGGACTGTGTTTTATAACACTTGTGTTTGACCTTATGATGCATGTTTGAATCACACCACCTAGAACCTTAAACCTTTGTTTCAAACCCTATTGATTCACTAAGGCTATCTTTGGGAGTTGGGTTTTGGAGGGGAAAGGAGGGGAAGGAGAGGCTTGGGAAGAAGTCAACCCTTGTTTGGGAGTTTTAAAAAAAATAAGGAAAGGTTTTGGGGGGATTTGGGGGCTTATTTTATCAAATTTTAAAGTTCCCCCAAATTGGGGGGTTTTGGAGGGTTAACTATATAAATTGTCTATTATTCCCTCACAATAATTCAAAATTTCAATTTTAGCCCTAGCCTAATTTCATTCCAAAAGATCAAAAAACAATTTCCGGAAAAATCGAGAAATTTTTTTTTTCGGAAAAAATCCGAAATTTTTTTTCCGAAAAAATCGGAAACTTCTTCCCGAAAAATCGGGAACTTTTTTCCGGAAAAATCGAGAACTTTATTTCCGGAAAAAATCAGAAACTTTTTTTTCCGAAAAATTGGAAACTTTTTTCCGGAAAAATGGGGAACTTTTTTTCCAGGAACTTTTTTTCCGGAAAATCGAGAACTTTTTTATGGAAAAAATCAGGAACTTTTTTTGCGGACAAAAAATCTGAAACTTCTTTCGGGAAAAAATCGGGAACTTTTTTTTGGAAAAATCGAGAACTTTTTTGCCGGAAAAAATCGGAAACTTTTTTTCCGGAAAATCGGAAACTTTTTTCGGGAAAAAATCGGAAACGTTTTTCGGGAAAAAATCGGAAACGTTTTTTCCGGAAAAATCGGGAACATTTTTTCCCGGCAAGAAATCGGGAAAAAATTTTGGGAAAAAATCGGAAACTTTTTTTTCCGGTAAAATCAGAAACTTTTTTCCGGAAAAATCGGGAACATTTTTTCCTGAAAAAAAATCGGAAACTTTTTCTGTTTTTTTTCCGAATAAAATATTAGATATTTTTTCCCGAAAAAAGATCATTAACTTTTGTTCCGAAATTATTTTTTATCTGAAATCAAAACTTATTCTCAAAAAGGCCAAAATAATATAACACAATGTATTAATTTTAAGGGAAAAAAGGGTAAAATAGTAAAATCATCACGTAAGCCCTCTATGTCCTTCCTTGTTGGTTTTTCAACTCCTAAACAAGGGGAAGGATTTCCCTCCTTTATCCCTTCCTTCCCCTCCCCTCCTTAACCTTTCCTTTCCTTCTTCTCAAAACTTCCAATATCATATTAGATATAAAATATATTTAAGTATTAGTATAAATGAAAAATATATTTTGTCAAGAATTGTGTTTTAATTGAAAAAGATACTAATACCACCACCTGTATTTACTTATCTTATTGGGTTTGTTGGATTAAAATATTATGAGGTAAGCCCAATATCATATTATTTACTTATGGGTCTGACCCAACAATATATTATGACAAAAGAATAAAAAGCTAACCCTAACTTTTATCCCTTCCACTAGCAGCCGCCAGTTTTTCCTGTACAGAGAGAGAAAATCAGTGCTAACACTCCGTTTCATTCATTTTTTTTTTCACGTGGCCATTTCACTCTTTTTTTCCTCCTTCTTTGCCTCTTCTCTTCTTTCACTGCTAACGCGCCGCTCCAACCCGCGATGACCCGCACCGCAACACCCAAATCGCGTTCGAAACCCAACAATTGCGGCCGCAACACCATAAAGCACCGCTCCGCCATGCTCTGTCGCGGCAGGCTCCAGATTTCCGCAACGCGACGCGATAGCGGCCGTCGCGGCCGCAATTAAAGTCCTCTGAAGTCACTAATACATAGCCAAGAACCAGTGTTGGGTTGTCAAACTCTCTAGGTATAAACATTGCAATATAAAGCTTTATCTGATTTCCTTATTAAAAGTAATCAATTTGAGAACAAAGCACCCCACTTTTTGTACATGATAAGAGGCTCCTTCCGTTTGCTAAAACAAGTGCTAGCTATTGCAAAATAAAAAACTAAAGTAAAATCTAGGATAGTTTATACCCCTGCATTTCCTTCCTATATATACAGTATAAACTATACCTCTCATGCACACTCCGATATTGGGTATCCTTTTAATGCTTTGCATTTTATAGTAACTATGTGTTTATAGCATTAATCACCAACAAAAAATTCAAATAAAGTTCATCCCGCAACATGCTATCCCGGTATCCCAGATTCAAGGTTGGCCATTCAGCACTGCTGTCCAGATTAACAACAGGTTTAGGAAATTCTTTTTTCCTAATGCTACTTCTTAAAATAACCATTTGATATCCTCCCAAAAACTTTACTTTCTGGTGCTCTTGTATATCCTACTTGAGTTTTAAATTTTAAATTAAAATATAAAGATATATTCTAAATTTTAAAACGCCAAAAGTTGAAGTCAAGATCTGCAACATATAAAGCACCACAAACCAGATAATTTTCAAGTTCAGTGTTTTTATAGTAAATACCTGATCAAAATGCAAGTAGACATGGTAAAACATGTAAACGAACAAAAGTATTCTGGCAACCTGCAAATAGACCATTTCGGTAAGCAACAAGTCCAATAGGTGCATAATGAGAATTATATACATTCAACATGATATGATATCTCAAAGTAAGGAAACTGCAACAAATATGGCACAAGCTATATAAATATATTTCAAACTGCAGAGGTTTAACCCACCATCCAAGCAAGGAATATTACGACCCCGTTAATGAGATAAGCTTTGGACCTTTTCATACCAGCAACATCGAGATACCTTCAGAAAAAACAACAAAAACATCAATAAAGAAAAACATTGACATATTAAAATTCAAGTATAAAAGCAAGATTACCATCTCAAATTGATTCCTGGAGTAGTTGTCTCAGAGATCAGGACCATGTATGTGTAAAGCTGCCCTTCCCCACTCAACATTGAATATGCTACTGCTACTAAAGAAAGCAGATGATGAACCACCTGAACCAATGTTAATATGAAGTCAAGTTAAATCCCGACGTTAATCATCTCCAGCTGGGTTCCTATAAAGTGAAATGTCTTGAAATTGAATAAGAACGTTCAACTACATAAGACAGTTGGCTTAAATTATGCAAGTTGAGAAGATATAATCCTTACATACTCATATCCACCAAGGGAAGGAAAATACCAAAATATCATCGCTAGATCAGCAATGAAGTAGCCAACAGAAACCTGTTGAGATAAATATCAAACATAAGATATAAAGACATATTCACCAGATAAAGAAAATGCAGCAGGTCACAAAATGAGATGTAGATAAGCCATCAAAATGATTCAAAAATAATCCGAATCAATACAAGGAAAAAGTAGTAAGAATGTAAATTATTAAATTCCATTAAATCCCAACCATTCTTTTTTTTTTTTTGGTATTCACCACCAGTTTAATCTGGTTCGGGGGTCAGTTCTGGCATCAAGTGGTTCCAGCCCCCTCCCGATCGCAGTTGCGGGGAATCGAACCGTGGTCCTCCCTACCAAGTTCAGCGCCAATATCCACTGAACCAACTAACGATTGGTAAATCCCAACCATTCTAATCACAAAGAAAGGAAATGTGATTTATATTAAATAACATAAACTATTAACATGTGCACCACAGCAACAAAGGATCACCAAAGTAACAACAATGAAAATAGTTCCATAAGCTTGGAAAACATTCTTTGACCATATCCTTTAAATGCCAAATAGAAAATATTACTAGAGGATTCACAATTTCACACAATGTTCATACAAGTCAACAAGATTCTTATATAATTTCATATACTTGAATGTCTCGATCCCCGTCACGTGAGAATTGAGAATATTGATCTATCGCTGCAAGTCCCGGTCCCAAAAATAAATAAAAACCTCAGGAATGAAACACAGGTCCCTGCCACCATTATACAAATGTCTTACATAACTAGTTTTACATTGATCTAACCAGTTTTTTTGCTGAAAAAGATTCTGAAAATATTTACAAAAACTGTGCCAGGTCCTTGCTTCAATAATGCAACAGACATAATTTCTTAATCGTATCAGATACCCTGCCTAGCTCTTTAAGATAATTTATTTATTGAATGACTATGTAATTCTTCTGTTTCTTCTATCAAAATTTTACTATGTTAGTTTTAAATCTCACGCAGAAAAACCAAATGGTAATCAAGGTGATGGAAATTATATATAAGGCTCACACAAATAAACTCTATCACCTCATTTCAGCCACTCAACGAACTAAATTTTAAAAAATTACCTTGAGTTCAGACTGACATAACTACAAGATATCTTTTTTTCGCATGTCAGGTTTATACGCAATGCAGATTTATCTTTACAATCACAATCTATATTTGACATAAACATCACTAGTTAAATTCCATTTTTGTAGGAGATAAAACAGAACTATACCTTATTAGTAGATCTAGTTTTCACTTGACTAATTTTGTAACCTAGAAACCCATGACCAAAAACAAAATATCTTTGACTCCAATAATTGCACATACAATAAACCGAACAAAAATTATGATTTCATAATATCCAAATATATATAATTTCTGAATGCAGATTTTACTATCACGAGTTCTGGAACTGATGTTTGGATACGAACCAGTGTACAATATAACATAGGGAAAATATAGGCCACCCATAGGTTTATATCAGATACCATATTATAGTAATGGAAGGAACTCAGAAAGGAAAAAAATGAGACCATTCTTACCCCTAGTGCAAATGTTGACAATGAAGAGCTTCGAACAGTAATAGGATCAGTAGACTGGTTGTCAGAAAATAAATCTGAGCAAAACACCAAGTATAATGACATAGCTGTTATGAAAATTGAATGAATAGTTGATATAGCTCTGCACAAATTATAGAAGCCCATAAATATCTTATATCATGAGAAACAAAGGAAAGATATATTACACATAATAGAAACACGCATTTACCGGTTATTCCACTCAATACGTTGGATTTTTGAGAAGCTGTTATAGGTCTTAAAGTAAGTAGTGCCAATAAGCTGAGTAAGATCATAGATCTGAAAACAAGCGGCACAATATGTAAAATAGTGAAATAAAAATAATATCTCCCACGTATGATACATTAAGAAAATAGAATGACACCGTACTAAAATGTAAATTACCAGTTTGCAAGCTAAAATGCCACCAATAAAAGAAGTATATGGAATCAAAGACTCGGCTAGTATATAATCCTTCACGAACATATTAGCTTGATCCTGGTAAGATTTGAACGATATCATTTCTTTAGATTCCAGCATTGCAGCACTATCCCCCTTGGTTGAGAAATCTCTTATAGACTCGGTGTTATTTTGCTTTCCACCTAAAGTCACCTATTATGTAAATACAGTTTGAAGAAATGATATTAAAAAATTGAAACCCAAAAGGATGAATCACAACATTGTTTATCTTTGAAAATGAGTTAAGTTACAGATAACAGTAGTCTTTATAGAAGTTATTTGTATTCAGCTTAGGGAAAAGGAAACTGGAAAGTTCAGTCAACAACTCTATGTCTATAGTGTAGCAAAGAGACTGATTATGCAATTACATTTTTCCATTAGATCAGACCATAAGTGTTTCTCGGAGAAAAGAAGATATGCAAAGAAAATTTAGGATAAGTGGTTTTGCTAATTATTGAAAATAATACAAAAGGTCACAACAACAACAACGAAATAGCATTACTAGCAAAGAGCTTTCTAGCATCTCTATATCTACTTTACAATGCAATTCTGAGAGAGGAACCGCCCAAGCTCGTGAAATTGAATCCATGAAAACAATCTTATGACTTATCCTAAACCAACCATAAACGCATATGAACTTCTCATGTATTAGCATTTAAAACAAAAATTTCGTAACATAATTTCTCCTCGATCTTGCAAAACTAGTTTTCCAGTTTTCAAATGTAGCAGCTCAGCAAATGAGCAATGTCACAGATACCCCAACAAACAGAAGCAGCATAAAATCATTAATATCACTGAGAAAAAGAATCACTCATCCTAAGAGGCTAGGAGATAAAGGGGAAATTCTAATACGCTTCAATATCAAAACAGTGATAAACGGTTACACTTATTAATTATTATGGATAATAATAGTTATAGTTATTTAATTAATATCACGCCTAATCGGTTACAACTCTAAATAACTATGCTCACAAAATCAGGTTAGTCCAGAGTATCATTAGCTAGAACTCAAAGCTGATTATTCAAGTAAACTAAAATAAAACAAAAGATAATCATTAATTCAGTCCCTTTCAAAACAACATATTCTCTGAGAGGGAAAAGTAATAAATACATAAGTAAATAAGTAAATAAATAAATATTTGACAAAAAACGTAATCATCATCATTTATTAACGATTTGATTCAAAACCACTAACATCGTCTATGATCCGATTCAACAACAACAGCGACCATCAAGTTTTATCCCACTAAGTGAGATCAGCTACATAGATCAAACGAAGCCAAAATGATCTACTCCCTCAGGTTTCAAATATAGGCAAAAAAACAACTTTTTAGATTCATTGAATAATAAATGAATCAGATTCATTAAGTATTCAATGAATCTGGAAAGTGGTTTTTTGCTTATATTTGAAATCGGATGGAGTATCATATACTACATTAATATCCAACTCATTAATCGCTAGATCTTTCTTAATATTTTCTCTAGGCGTTCCTCTGCCTCTAGTTATTTGACTACCCTCCACCTGATCTACTCTCCTTACTACAAAGTCTACAGGTCTTCTCTCTACGTGCCCAAACCGCTTAAACCCGGTTTCCACCATCCTTTCTACAATCAATGCTACTCCACCTAAGCTTATGATTCGATTAAAATATGACAAACAAAATGGAATAACATTTTTGGTACATGAAAATAAAACCATTTAATCTAAATATTCCAATAAACAGAATTTGAGACATTATTAAAAATTACATAAACCTTTGCTGCAACTAATACATCATTCATGAATCAATTATAATAAAACCATCAAAATCTTCCAATTGACCCCAAATCACCACACCAACACATTCATTCACCTTCTCACAAACAAAATCATTTCACAAATTTCAATAATAATAATAATAATAAAAAACATATTTTTTTTTCATTTTGTAATCAAACACTTAAGAATATGTGAAAATTCTCCATTGAGAGTAAGGAGAAAAACATCATACCCAGTAAAACGAAAATGTGATCTGGGATTTCGGGAGTTTGCGTTGGATTGAAACAACGGAAGAGTGCGATTGAATACTGTGTCGTTTAGAAATGCATTTGATTGATTTGGAAGAATTTGAGAAAACCCTAGAAAGATGAAGATCATGAAAAGATTGTTTGATTCAGATATTCCAACATAATTTTGTTACGTAACTGTAATGTGCCAACCGCTAATTTTCTTTCCCCCATTTTTTTCTTTTTCTTTTTCAAGTGATAGAATAATATGTGACCAAAAAAAATGTGATAGTATAATATATTGTTATCTCCAACTCCATCTCAAAATATAAGATTCATCGAGAAAATTATAGAGAATAGAAAAGTCGATAGTTGTATTAAATTGGTTGACAGTACATACTATTTTTACAATTTTATTTTTTAAGTGAAAGAATGAGTTAATATTTTTCTAAAAGATTTATTACAAATTATAGAAAACAATTCACTTTAATTAGGAGTGCGTAAATAAAAAAATAATTAATGTCTTTGCAAATTTGAAAGAGTCTTTCAAAAAGAAATGAAGAAAAATCTAAAAAGAGTCCTATATAACTTATATTTATAGACAAAAATAATATTTATTTACTATTTACTATCACATCATACACTATTTTTTTTAAAATAATCACATCATACATTATTATTCCTTTCGGGATATCCGAAAGTGAATGAAGTCAATAACTTAGTTTGTATATTATTGGGTTGAATCTCTTATGCAAAAAAAGTTCATGAAGGGTTGCCAAGTGCATGTAGAATCAATCCGATTATAAAAAAATTTGGTTTTAATACTTTTGTAATTGGTTTGATTCTATCAAGCACTGAGCAACTCTCTTATTATTTTTTAATGGTAGTCAATGGGGTTACTTTGCTAGCTTGTAAGAGAGGAGTCGGACAATGTGATCCTCTATCACCTCTCCTCTTTTGCATAGGAATCTGGTGGTGCATTCACATTGTTTCTATACTGATGACATAATGATTTGTTACAAAAGTAATCTTTCTGATTTAGAAGCTCTAAAATAAAATTGTTCTTTTTTATTAAGTAGGTTGGCCTAATATGTGTAAAATTTATTTTTTACGGCATTTAATCTAACATTTTTAGTTAAATAGATTTCTAAAAAAAAAATTAGACTGTTGTTGACACCAAAATTACAAAATTGATGATATTTATTTCGATTTGGTGTTGGAATTTGAATATAAGAAGAAAACTCATTTCGACAGGTCATGGAACGTGATTTGTCGAAGTTAGCCATATTAAATGGAATTCGACTAAACTATTTTGTGATTTTCGACGAGTCGAATATTGACACGGTGCGTCGATCAAGCAAACAACCCTACAAGGAAGTTATCGGAAGTTATTAGGGACAAGTGTCAATCTTAGATTAAGAAATTCATTAAATAAGACACTTGTCAAAATCTTAGTGTTAGAAATAATATAAAACCATTGATGTAGCCTTTCCTAACAGCTTAAGCTTTTGGGATAATCGGTTATTTGATATGGTATCAGAGCCTATCCACGATTCGCTGTGCCACTTTGTCGGGCCGCCTGCAATCAGGTTTCTGATCGAGCCCTCCACCATTTATATCCGCGCTGCAAGCACAATAGCGCTCAGCGCAAGGGGGTGTGTTAAAGAAGTCTCACATTGGTTGCGACAAGGTCTGAACAAGTGTTTATAAGTAATAGGCAATCCTCACCTTACAAACCGGTTTTGTAAGGATGAGTTAGGCCCAATTCTAATATGGTATGCTCCCCTCACTTTCTAATTAAAAAGTGGAATGTAAGCATATGGTAGGTGGGCCTATGCAGTATCCACGCTTCAAGCCCAATGGGCTCTTGCGTGAGGGAGCGTGTTAGAAATAATATAAAACCATTGATGTAGCCTTTCCTAACAGCTTAAACTTTTGGGATAATCGGTTATTTGACACGTGGAAGTAGGAAGTTATTTTATATTCTCTATAAATACTTGTAACTTCTATGTATTAGGGGTTTGATCCTATTTTATGAAAGTCTTGTAGCACCCAGGCCGCGGTGGCAAATGGTTCAAAGGCGGACATAGATGGATTCCATCCACCATTTACGTTCAAATGTCATTTAATCTTTCAAGTTCATTACTTGTTTTCCCTTTAAAGTTTCTGCACTTTATATTTTCATTGCAGTTTTATTTTCAAGTTCTTTAACTTTTATTTGCAAATCATTTACAAGTTTACGCAAATTTACTTTAATCCTTTTTGTATTTCATTCTGATCTTCGACTTCATCAGAGTAATCTCTTTTCACTGCATTTAATGCAAATCAGACAATAATTGTTCAAGTAAAAGATGTTGAACATTCATTGTTTTTCCGGAAATTAACACACAAATATGTTTTAGGATTTACTAGTTGATCCTTCTTGTAATAGATTTAACTAGCGCTTGTTTACCAAAAATCAGTGTAAACACCTGTTCTATTTATAAAAATAGTCTAGTCAATATATGAGTAGGCAGACTGGTCTAACCTATTTCCATACCTTACTACTTCCAAAATAATTTTTTTTTTTTGAAACAAACAAACTTACTGCATTTCATTAGCTATTAAATGTTCAATACATAAGGGAATAGTCTCAAATCTATGGAAGCTAGCCCAAGAATTGGCCGCCCTAGCAAGAGCATGAGCAACCGAATTCGCTTGCCTCCTAATAAACTTAACCTCAAAGTTTAGAAAAGATGACATAAAATTAACAATATCATGAACAATTGAAAGAAACTCAGAATTGCCTCTACGCTTCATGTGAATAGCATCAATCAACACCTTCGAATCACTTTCAAATTGAACTCGATCCAATTCTCTATGTCGAGCTTCTTTCATAGCTAAGAGTAGTGCCCATGCTTCTCCCTCTACAGTTGAAATCACAGTCGGCTGCCATTGTGTCATCCCGCCGATGAATTGACCATTACTATCACGAAAACATAATTCCGTCGAGGTCTTCCCGGAACCAGTAATGAAAGCGACATCAACGTTGCACTTTACCCAACCTGAAACCGGTTTTTCCCACCGTACTACTTCCAAAATAATTGACTTCTTTTTTTGAAAAAAAGAAAAAATTTAACCTTTTCAATTTCCAATATATTATTATTGACGAACATCAATTTCTTTTTAAGTTATGGCAATGAGATAAACCATCCACCACGCTTTTAGTCTCGATATAATAGACTTAGGAACTGTTTGGATTGGTTTATTTTTGTTTTGAGCATTTGGAAAATAACTTATGCAAATAAATGAAATTTTATGTTTTATTATAAACTTTTTAAGATAGTTTATAAAAACACGACTTATAAAATTATAATTTTTGTCAATAAAAATTTATGAATTAACTTAAAACTTGATTTATTTGAATAAACTATTTTCATAAATTCAAAAATAAGTTGAATCCAAAAGGGAAAATATTTTTTTCTACCCCTACATTTAACCTTCCACCCCTACATACCACCAAATATTCCCATTTTACCCTTCATATATAAACTATTTTTATTTTATTTATTCTCACAAAAGTTAAGAAATTTTTTTGTACACCAGAACTCTTTTTGAAATCAAACCGGAAAACTTTTGTCAAACTCACCCCACCACTCTTCTCCTTCTTCTCAGTGAATTCACCTTTCTCTATTTCTCTCGGTGATGGTCTCTTGCTCATTCTCATATGTCGCGATCTCAATATTTCCCGGTAACGGCTCCTATGGTTTTTCCCTTCTACCAACTGTTACCGCGATGTCGAATTTGATACCTCAAAGTACAACGATGTCGGTGATGTGCACGTAAACCACATCGAAATTTCCGTCGAAAGGCTCGTCTCCCTCGTTGTTGCTAATGTTTCTGCTTCGAAATTGGTTGTAAATGGTGGTAAAAAGTTGAAAGCTTGTGTTGATTATGATGTAAATTGAAGGAACCCAAATATGAAAATCCATTTATTTCACATAATATTTATTTGCTTAAGATTTGGGGTAATCATCATGTGTTAAAAGGGTTCCGGTGACAAATTATAAAAGGTTCCCAATGTTATATAAACCGCAACACTTGTTTAAATACGTACGAGATAACATACCGGAGCACTTAAAATTAACAAATCAGGACACTGATACGAAAGTGTTCTGGTAAATAAACTCAAACCGAAACATTTTATAAAAACGTTCCATTATCTTTTTCCTCTTTTTCAAAACCGAAACACTTTTCTGAAGTGAGTTGAAAATGATTTTTTTTTACGGTTTAAGTTTTTACATGAGGGCATATTCGTCCATTCAAAATTAAATGTTGGGGTATAAGGATAAATGTTGGGGTAGAAAAAAATATTTTCTCCAAAAGGACCCTATCCGCATTGAAATTTCAACATTGGTGCACAACATCGTTAAGGTCGGGCCCAATACACCAAACATTTTCAAATTTAAATTTTTAATGATACATGCAGGGCCGGCCCAAGCTCAGTGCAGACAGTCCTGCAGAATTGGGCCTCCAAATTTGAGGGGCCATAAATTTTTTATTCTACTGCAGTAGTCCTACTTTAATTCTGTTGTAAAAAAAAGGCCCAACTAAAGACACTGTTTGTGTTCAACGAAAACATGAAAAAGACCCAACAATTGGTCTTGTATCCTATATTCACATCCCACACGCACAATAAAAATACTGGAAAAGAATTATAAAAAAATGTGTGGCTATTATTATTAAAACAAAATAATAAAACAAATCTTTGTCATTAGGATTCATAAAGCCTCCACTCCACCGCAAGCAACAAGTCAACAGGCCTAAAAAGTTGTTCTAAATTAAACGTTTGTTTACACTCATTTTTTATTCTATTTTAATTGTTAATTTATTTTTCTTTATTAATTTGTGATTTTATTTGAAGTTTAAATTGCTAATTTGTTAATTATTTTTCTAAATTAAACGTTAGTTTACGCTCATTTTTTAATTAATTTATTTTTATGTTAGTTATAATGTTGACTTTTTTTTTCTATATTATTGATGTTATTTACAATTTAAATGAGGATTTAATTTGTATGCACCGACATTGTAAAATAATTTTACACTGTCAATCAATGACAATCATGTATTCCGCCACGTCACCCCTCTTTACCCCACTTTCTTCATATGATATGGAAGATTGATGATTTCTTATTGGATGATCGTGTAAAATTATTTTACACCGTTAGTGCATATCAATTAAACTCTTTAAATGAAGATTATTCTTTTTAATTTTTTACATTTTTTTATTAAGGGTCCACTTTTAATATTTAAGTCGGGCCTCAAAATAGTCAGGACCGGCCCTGAATACATGCTAGTTCTCACAATTGGATAACATGATAATGGTCCGAAGTAGGAGCAATAAAATTCTCCAACTTAGCACTTACAACAAGTAAAAGGATTGGACCAATTCTTTGATAGGTACGAACATAAATATGATTTATTGGACACACACTCATAATAAATATAAAAATTTTAAAAAAACGAATAAAGTAAAATGATTTGATGTGACAATTTTATTTTTCTTTTTATGTTTTTGTTTTATGTATGTGTGCCTAAATTTTGTGTCCAAATACTTGTGCACAATCAAGTGTTACTCTATCTTCCATATGCACATATGATAATCCTGCATACAAGACAGCCTCCCTAAAACCATTGATTAACCATTTCGGTCTTTTATTTCTCTCTTTTTTCATTTGTAGATAAAAGATCTGTTTGAATTAACTTATTTTTGAGGTTATGCAAATAACTTATATAATTTTTATGTATTATTATAAGTTTGTCAATGTAGTGTATGATAAAATAGCTTATAAAAATACAATTTTCACTAGTGTGAACTTGTAAAATAACATAAAACCTAATTTATATTGCATAAACTCAAAAATAAGTTAATTCAAACGAGCCTAAAGACTGTGACAACCCGTTTTTCAAAGGCCTGAAAAGGCAGTATATTTTTTTTTTTCCTTTTCAACTAACACTCAGAGTGCGCATAGAATATTTTCCAATGAGCCGGCATTCAAATATACAAAAAGACTCATTACCATAAGGTGTTTCGACAAGCAAAGTGTATTCCTGAATAATTACAATCCAAGTCTAAGTATTCAAATACTTACAACAAAACAAGTTAGACAACCCTATGCTAACCAAAAAGCACGGTGCACAAAACACACCGGCGCATAGTCTAACTAAACTAAAACTCCAGCCGCTCACTGGGGCCTGGAATAGCCACCGTCGTCACCACGACCTAACCCATCATCTGGGTGGGATGAGCCCGCAAATGAAAGAAAGGGTCACCACAAAATAAAAGTATATATATATATATAACCGGTGCGAAAGATGTACACATAACAAATTTCCACATACACAAGGGAAAACTTTTTAACACAAAAGCAATTCCCACCAACGGGCTTATATATATAATGCACACATAGCCTACCAATGCAGACTCTACATGATCGTGACACCAATCACTGGCTGCCACATGCATGAATTCCGGAATTTAACGGTGGGATAACACCGGGTACGATCACCTAGATCAAGTACCGACTCAATTTGGTGGAATACCCCGAGTACAATCACCTAGATCAAATACCAACATCAATTAACGGCGGGTACAATCACCTAGATCAAATACCGGCTCAATTAAAGGCGGGATATCACCTGGTACAATCACCTAGATCAAATACCAACTATGAGTGCATGAGCATACTTTTCAATTAAGCATATATAGGGCAGTCACACAGACACAGCCCCGGCGGGGTCACACAGACACATCCACCCGTGTAGTCCCCGCTGACTTACACGTTCCATACATGCTCATGCAACAATTACATATCACACAGATATATGTAAACCAAACACAACAACATACATACATTTCCAATCATATGTATTCCAACAACCTGTTCATACATATATTCTCATAATCATATGTAAACAGCGCAAGTATTTTAAACACGTTCTCATCACGAGAATACATCAACCAGACATGCCAAACACAAAGCAAAGCATTACAGCAGAAATCCAAGCATGTCATAACCAGTTGAAAAGACGGAAATAAAGTGGAGCCCTTACCTTAGCAAGCTTCCGTTACTTTAATTTCGCGAAAATCTACAACACACGCTACCTAAAATAAATGTAGCGTAACATCAATAAGATATTCCTCGTTTATCCTATCGAAACGAAACTTGTTCTCAAAGCTCTAGAGGGGTCTAAGGTACTTTCTAAAGCTATCCATCGATGATTTCAGGTTATTCTCATAGTGTTCAAAAATTCACGAAGTTAATTGTACTATTTTTATAACACGAAAATCATTTTGTTTTCAAATCATAACTAAAACCATTTTGGATTTTTCCACTTCAAGGACTTGTCCCACACACAACAAAACCATTTGAAACACAACTAAAACTTTTCAAAAATATCTTTATGAAAAATCGAAGTTTTCTTGCGTTACAAGTTACACAATTTTTTTCTTCCTAACAACCTTTCCTATACTCATTTTTCTTCAAAACTAAGATTATCCAACACATACAAAATTTTCACACAATTGTGGACTTAGAAATTTTTTTGGAATTTCTCCCTTGCCACTAAAAAGGCCACGGCCACAATTTTTAAAACCACCCTCCCACACAAAATTTTTCACTTCTAAATGCATGGTAATATCCCATAATACCTAACTAGCACTTATCAAAACGATTTAGAAATTATAGAGTCGAATCGCAAATTTTCGAGAAATCTCAAATAAGGTTTTTCTTAAGGCAAATGATCATTTTCTTTTCAAAACATCCCATAACCAATCAAACAATTAAACAATGATCATGGGAAGCTATTTGCCTCTAAACAATTTTCGAAATTCGATTGCTCGAACCCTATATGTGTGCCACGGCCATTTGAGGCAAAAAGGGCAACCCTACACATTTTTTTTTTCATTTGAAACCCTAGTCCACATTCATTAGTTCGTAATGCTATTCGATCGTGTATCCGACTCCGTTTGAAACTCGAAATAAATTTTTTCTAAATTGTGTTCTTCGAGTCGCTCAAGAACACGAGAATAATTTTTTTCTCATTTTTCGAAACTAATTTCATATTCACCAATCCATTTGATCACAAAGCTTGAAACTAACTTAAAAAAACCAAAATCATACAACACACTCAAAGATATGATCATTTTAAGGAATTTTCTTCAAAACCTCACCAACAAAATTGTGAAATTTGAAATCACCATGAGAATCACTTATATGCTTCACTAATGTTTCCTACATAACACTCTTAAACGCTACTATGGAATCAAAACTAATTAAAACTAAATTCTCAAATTTTTCTCTCAAGAACATAATCATAAAACTCAAGAATTCAAGAGGTTTTTCATGGAGAAAAAGGAAGAGAAGTGTTAGTTACCTTGAGGAGATGATTCCTAGCAACTTCTATGATCCAACAAGAGCAAGATTCAAGCTTTTAAAGGAAGTAAGAAAATTAAAACTCACCCTACACCTAACAAAAGGCCTCACGGCCAAGAAGAGGAAAGGAGGGAGTAGTTTTTGTGATTTTTCTTCTAAGTCTCCAAAGTGCTAAACCTCCTTACTATTTAAAAGGGTCTTGCTCCATCTAAGCCCTTGGATCAAAGCAAGACTTGCAAGACTAAACCCTAGCCTTTGGATCAAAATAATCTCATGATTGTTTTTTGAACAAATATCCACTTTACGCTTCTCAGCTCATCGCGTTTGCTCTCGGCGAGTCGCACCTCGCTAACGGACGGAAATCTCAAAAATATAAAATCTAACCAATAAACGTCCGTCGTAAACCGTTTCCAAATATTATCGCTAAACTTTATTCTCCGACTGAAATTTATTTCCTTAGCTCCCAAAAATATTCTGAATCTAGATTCCAACTTGCGCCGATATATAAAACTCCCATCTAAATTTCTACGGAATTCAGACATCGCAAAAATTTCCAACAGCGGGTAAAATTCCTATTCATTTTTCCAAAAGCGAGAATAATCCAAAACTCGTTATTCTGACTACACACAAACCTTCTTATACTCAAAAGAAGACTACGACCCAAAAGTCTGTGCCTTTCCAGCGCACGAGCACAAAACAGGCTCCATTTCAGCAAAAATTTCATTAATGCGACGATACTCACAATAACAGCTTCACCAAAAACCCTAAAACTCGTAGCCATTACTTATTTTATTCACCAAAAGGTACAGTGGAATTACGGGTCTTACATTACTACCCTCCAAAAAGAAGTTTCGTCCTCGAAACTAAAGGTAAGAGTAACAACTCAACTAATTATTACCATCACCAACACAACAAAATCCCTCAGGATTAGGTGCAGCCACACAGATGCTAACACCGGGTGAAGTCACACAGGTACTCTCACCAACCCACTGGCACAACCGTGCACCAACCGCAACTCTCAACGAGTTCACCACTCATAAATTAACCTTACAACAGAGGTTCACAACCTCTAGTTCCCAAAGATCCTCGTGCCCACAAACAAAAAATTTCCAAAGTCACCTCTTTCGCCTCCGCGGCATAGCCCACTCCATTAGTTTCACACGAAGTTGTGAGTGGCTACCCTCCAAAAAGAAACACTGAAGTTCTCTGTGCATCACCAAAGCTAGTAAAAACTAGTCAATTCCAATCAACACGATTCCCGTCTACCATCAACAATAAATTAAGGACGGCCAGTCCCTCAATTTGTCAATAGACAGTCGACGATCCTGATGGTGGTTTAGACCCTCTTTACCCAACTTAAGTGATACTTCATTCCACTTGTGCTCAAGGTCCTCCGAGGCACAATGGTCCAACACTTCCTTCGAGGTTTTCCCATACGTTTCCCTCGATCTCTTACGAATACAAGATCAAAGTCGTAAGACACGACGCTCAACACACGTCGCATAAGCTCTCATGCTTCCACTCTTGAAGCATCCGTGGAGTATCATCCAATAGTAGTACAGTGCCACTACGGCAAGTACCACCCAAACCATTACATATCGAGCAAGTTATCTCCTCTCAGGAAGAACTTCGCACCTTACCAATATCCATGAGTCCGCAACTCAATGAATACGCCGAAACCGCATGCTCACCCACGAATCTCATCCCAAACACGTCTTACATAAAACAATCTCAACCTCCAGTTGGTGATTACACTCCTCATAGTCTTGACACTTGCCAAACTATACCATCTATTTCTCTTGGACTCCTTTTATCCAAATCTCCAATTCCTCAGAATCGGTTCCCTATACGTTCATATTACTTCCAAACGACACTTAGATAAATCTCGTGTGCTTTAAACAAAACGCTTATCCTCGTCGACTACCATCGTCGGCGCACATCCGCTTCACATCGTATTTCCATTCTAATTCCGAACTCTCTCTTGGGTTCCTTTCCTCTTGCAATTAAATCCTCTCTTACTCAACAGAGTTGGTCACTATGACCATTCTTAATTGCTTCGACATCACCACTCTCGTCGAGGTACCTACCTTCAAAATGACTCTTAGGGTATTTCCTCACATTACTATTGTCCAACCATCCTTGTTGACAACATCCGAATCCCTTACACTTACTCAATACCGATCTCCATCATACCACGTCTCTCTCCATTGTAACCACTACAATGAACCAAAGCTCTACTAACCCCCATCAACTTGTCATTAGACAAATTCTTATCCTTCTTATTTCTACATACAACACACGCACCGTCATGACATCCATTCAGGTGGTGCTTTTGAATCCGTACTATACCCGCACAACCATGATTTTTTAACTAGGTGTGAGGCAATTTTTTTTCGCAAATCCTCCATTAACATAAGCCACATCATCATGTGCTTTTCTCTTACTCATTCTCAGCGACTCTTTCCCAACGACTCACATTCCTTCGCGGCTAACTCATCGATCTACTAGATCCCACACGCTTACCTCCACCTTAAAGGTATCCACTATTTGCATACTCGTTATCAAACGACACTAGGTCCACTGACCCTTGATGCGTGACACACGTAATTCCCACTTACCACTAACAGCGCAACCTGCTATAGCTACTACTAAGTCCTTTACATAGTAGAACATTCAAAACAAAAGTAGTGACAAAACAAACAATCACAGGCAACAGCACACACCAAGATACGTAAGAATGGGTTGCCCTAACATCGATCAAAGCAGTAAGGTGTTACCTGTAATCTGGCAATCCTCATGCATGGCATTACCGGTCTGACTGCTCACTCCAGTGCTCATACTGTAGGCACCTCCTCTAGCAGCGGGTCGAGTTCCTTGTGCCACATCCGTCGACGACTCTGCCCTTGGGGCTTTGCAATCTCTAGCAAAATGACCCGGCCTCTGACAGTTGTAACAAACAGTTCCTGAGCTCTTACAAACATTCACATAATGACCCTCTTGACCACATCTACGGCATGTCAGATTTCTTCCACTCTGACTTCCCCGAGTCCCTGTGTTCACAGAGCGAGTTGGTCCTTGATTATCTTGGGGACGGTTATAAGGCTTATTCCCCTGCCTCCTCTGATTCTGACTCGTACTCTGAGTCTGACCACTTGAATTGCTAGGTCCTCCTGCACTAAAACCACTTTGGCGGTTCACCCGCTTGTTTCTCATATCCTCAACCTCTTGACACTTCTCAACCAGCACTTGAAAGTGTCGAATTCCTAACGGCACCACTGCGTCTTGCAGCTCGTACCTCAAACCATCTTGGAAACGGCGGCACATATAATTCTCATCTATGCCATCCCTGAAGAAACGAAAGAACCTTGACAGAGATTCAAACTTCTTCGCATAGGCTTCCACATTCATGCCCCCCTGACGTAGCTGCAGGAATTCCCCCCCATACCTTTCCCTAGCAGTCTCGGGAAAGTATTTGGCTAAAAACCTCCTCTTGAAGTTCTCCCAACTCACTTCCTCATAGGCGGCTTCCATTATGAGCCTGGTGTTCCTCCACCAGTATTCAGAACTACCCTGCAACTGATAGGTAGCTAAGACTACCTTTTCCCCTTCCGGACAATGAATTGCTCCGAATATCCTCTCCATCGCCTGGAGCCACAAATCCGCGGTATCAGGACCTCCCTCCCCACTAAACTTAGGAGGAGCCTGATGGTTGAAACTGGTGAGAAGTCTAGATCCAGCAGCAACGATCTCCCTCTCACGTTTCTCTACATCCCTCTGCGTCTTCGCATGGGTCTGGGCAGTCACAGCAACTGCCATCGTATTCATGGCATGAGCCATCTGGTACATCTCGTTGTCATCTGTCCTAGGGGCTGCAGGTGCCCTTCTTGGAGGCATCCTTTTTTTCTGCATATACCAACTCCTTTTGATTAGATCCTTAATCAACCAATTCTGAATCCTAACAGAATATCTCACTCAACGGATTACTAACTCATAACCCGACACAGAACAAACACTAGAACTAACTCAACACTAGTTACGTTCTAACCGACTCTGGACTAACGACTCAAGTATACACTTTCCCTTTGAAGATTTAAAGCCGTGCTCTGATACCAATTGTGACAACCCGTTTTTCAAAGGCCTGAAAAGGCAGTATATTTTTTTTTTTCCTTTTCAACTAACACTCAGAGTGCGCATAGAATATTTTCCAATGAGCCGGCATTCAAATATACAAAAAGACTCATTACCATAAGGTGCTTCGACAAGCAAAGTGTATTCCTGAATAATTACAATCCAAGTCTAAGTATTCAAATACTTACAACAAAACAAGTTAGACAACCCTATGCTAACCAAAAAGCACGGTGCACAAAACACACCGGCGCATAGTCTAACTAAACTAAAACTCCAGCCGCTCACTGGGGCCTGGAATAGCCACCGTCGTCACCACGACCTAACCCATCATCTGGGTGGGATGAGCCCGCAAATGAAAGAAAGGGTCACCACAAAATAAAAGTATATATATATATATATATATATATAACCGGTGCGAAAGATGTACACATAACAAATTTCCACATACACAAGGGAAAACTTTTTAACACAAAAGCAATTCCCACCAACGGGCTTATATATATAATGCACACATAGCCTACCAATGCAGACTCTACATGATCATGACACCAATCACTGGCTGCCACATGCATGAATTCCGGAATTTAACGGTGGGATAACACCGGGTACGATCACCTAGATCAAGTACCGACTCAATTTGGTGGAATACCCCGAGTACAATCACCTAGATCAAATACCAACATCAATTAACGGCGGGTACAATCACCTAGATCAAATACCGGCTCAATTAAAGGCGGGATATCACCTGGTACAATCACCTAGATCAAATACCAACTATGAGTGCATGAGCATACTTTTCAATTAAGCATATATAGGGCAGTCACACAGACACAGCCCCGGCGGGGTCACACAGACACATCCACCCGTGTAGTCCCCGCTGACTTACACGTTCCATACATGCTCATGCAACAATTACATATCACACAGATATATGTAAACCAAACACAACAACATACATACATTTCCAATCATATGTATTCCAACAACCTGTTCATACATATATTCTCATAATCATATGTAAACAGCGCAAGTATTTTAAACACGTTCTCATCACGAGAATACATCAACCAGACATGCCAAACACAAAGCAAAGCATTACAGCAGAAATCCAAGCATGTCATAACCAGTTGAAAAGACGGAAATAAAGTGGAGCCCTTACCTTAACAAGCTTCCGTTACTTTAATTTCGCGAAAATCTACAACACACGCTACCTAAAATAAATGTAGCGTAACATCAATAAGATATTCCTCGTTTATCCTATCGAAACGAAACTTGTTCTCAAAGCTCTAGAGGGGTCTAAGGTACTTTCTAAAGCTATCCCTCGATGATTTCAGGTTATTCTCATAGTGTTCAAAAATTCACGAAGTTAATTGTACTATTTTTATAACACGAAAATCATTTTGTTTTCAAATCATAACTAAAACCATTTTGGATTTTTCCACTTCAAGGACTTGTCCCACACACAACAAAACCATTTGAAACACAACTAAAACTTTTCAAAAATATCTTTATGAAAAATCGAAGTTTTCTTGCGTTACAAGTTACACAATTTTTTTCTTCCTAACAACCTTTCCTATACTCATTTTTCTTCAAAACTAAGATTATCCAACACATACAAAATTTTCACACTATTTACAATGTGTTTTATTGGTATGTGTAATTTTTTCAAACTATTTCTTATAAAAAGGAACGAAGGGAGTACCAATTATATCGGTGGACTAGTCTCTCAATGTAGCATCCCAATTATAATATTTCCTTAGTTCCTTTTTATAAGCAACAATATGGAAAAAACACACAAACCACAGAATCTAATTTTTTTTTATTAAAAATTCTAAAATTTTATAATCTATTCCAAAACTAACCTTGGTGTAATTAATGCATAACATTGAAATAGATAAATGGTAAAAATGAAATTTTTTTTCTTGCAAATTATTCCTTATAAAAAGGAACAGAGGGAGTGCCAATTAAGGTATTTAAGTTTTTGAACTGCGGTTAGTTTACCCAGGCTTTAACAATTTCAATTAATAATTCGGTTTTCGGTTTTTTTATAAAATATAAAAGTGGGAGCAGTGCTATATATCGCGAAGCACTTTTTTCACGAATTTCACGAAACACCATCAACTACTACCCTTGTACAAAACACCATCAACTATATACCGTCATTGTTAATTGCAGTTCCAAGTTTGAACAAAACACCATCAACTACTATCCTTGTACAAATTTTGAGTTCCATTTTTTGAACACCTTGCAAACATTGAAAAAAAAGAAGAGGAAGATTTGGTGAAAAGAGAAGAAAGGTTAGAACAATCAACAACCTTGGCAACTTAATTAGAGCATCAATTTCCAACAAAACAAACATATTTAATTGAAAATTAAATAAATCAATCAATGAGTAAACTGAGTTTTCTTTTCTTAGCCTAGCCACCGTCAAGCTTGGAAGGAGCCATGGAACTATGGAAGTGATTTTTAAACGTGTAGATTGAGAATGAGTGGTGAGAAGGGAAAATGAGTTTTTTATTTTTATGGAAATGAATAATGGAGACGTCACTAGAATGAGTGGTTTAGAAAACATTGAAGAAGAGGGAGGAGTAGAACCTAGTGAGAGAGTGCAGAAGAAAGTGAATACCATTGAATCTGCAAACAGAGCAAGTGTTGTTGTGGATCACTTTTCCTAACTTTTGATTCTTATAATCCATCAGATTGATCTAAGGCATCAAAGTATATCTAGTATACGTTAGTTACGGTGTATCTTCATGTATCAGATTTATTTATTAAATTTTTATTTTATTTTTTATTTTATTATATCTTTTTTTTTTAATTATTTAAGATCGAATTTGTGCTCTGATACCAGAGTTTTGATCTAAATTCGTCAAAATTTTCATAGATAAATCTAGATTCTTTTGTCCAATTTTTCGAGCTGCAAAGACAGCCCTGCTACTGAGCTTTGTAGCTTATGTAGCTCCTTTTGTTCTGAGATTTCAAAATCTCTTTTGGGTGGTGTTATTCTAAGGCTTTGGCTTTTAAATAACGTTCTTTCTTCTGTTTCTTCAAACAAATTTTTGTCAACTTCTATTAGAGAACAACTATTCCTTGCTGGATTTCTAAATATAGATGATTCTAATGTTACTAGTGGTGTGAATAATTCATCAATATGAATTGTATCTTTTCCTGTAAATTCTATGTGTGGTGTGAATTGCTTAGAGCATAGTTAATCATATAGCAGATTGTAAAGGGATGGTTACCTTTTTTCATAAGATTTGGGTTTTCCAGTTTATAGTGAAAAACTATAGATCTGTCTAGATCTTTATCTTTTAGGGATAATCTCATTTGTAAGTTTATATCAAACTTAATTTTTCCATATTTCAAATTGCATTTTCCTTGTGCAATTATTGATTGTCTTCTATCTACAATCCTATAATCCTCTAAAATTATTTCTAGGGGCGAGTCAATACCTTTCATGAAAGTACTTTTAATTAAGATCTGAATGGTTGATATGTGAATATAACCAATTTTAGTTCTTTCTTTTTCAGAAAGGTTTTCAATTCTTCTTCTAATTTGTGTTCTATCTATAGTATATACGACTATATTTCCATAAGTAGAGTCAATTGGAATTGCTTCTTCTCCAGTCATTATTCCAAATTTCAAAATATTTTTTCTTAAGAAAAATTCCTTGAATTTATTAAACTTTCGTTTAAAGTTTTCTTTTGCAGTTAAGGATAAATCTGATTCTTCTATTTTATGATCTAGTATGTTATCAGCAAAATAACTAGATGTATTTTCCCAAAGTGAGATTTCAGTCATATTTGAAGATCTTTCAGAAAAGACTTAATAGTTTCTTCATGAAGTTTATGTCTTGGTTGTTCCAAACTATTTAATAATAAATATTCAGAAGTAATTGAGTATTCAAATTGTTCTAGAAAATCTATACCAAACAGAAATTTATTTGGTTGTTCGTCAATTAGTATTCTTAATTGAAACTCTTCTAATTCCCTGAGTTTTAAACGAACAATAGTACTTCGTGACATGATTTTTAAAGAACCATCAAATTTAAAAACAGTTCTTGGTTCTGATAATATTTCAAAATTATCACAAATTTCTTTTGATACATGTGACCATGCAGCTCCTGTATCAATTAAAATTGGTACTATTGTTTCGTTTATCATACCAATAATATGGTATTGAAATGTAACTTTTGAGTTTAAAAGGGATATAATCATACCTGATATGATTTTCCTTGAAATTTTTGTTGATGTTTTTGGTTCTGATGTTGAAGAAATCTTCGTCTTCAAGATGTTTGTGTTTTTGGATATAATCTGATGATTATTTTTTCATATGGGTGATCCCTCCAGAGTATTACCTCAAGGATATATTTCTTAGAAATAATTCTAAGGACAGAAGAAATAATTCTTCAGAAAACTAAATGATAGTTTCATATTTCTTTCTTAACTGTATTTTACAACTGAGCTGAATGCTCTTATTTATAGTGGAAAAGGGCTCACATATTTGGTAATACGTCCCTTTCCATGATAGCACACTAAAGTGACATGCACCTACTAAAGTGACACGCACTAGCAAAAGTAACAGCACTAAGAAAAATGACAAACAATAATGTACATAATTATTATAAAGCTTATCACTAAGTGGTCCCCATCTGACTCAGATGTGATAAGGTACCACAATACAATTTTGTTTACATTGTGGCGTGTAGCTTTGTACTAGCAGCTTCCTTGTCTTCTTGTTCCGACGTTTTTTCTAGGCAATTTTTACAATTATGCCCTTTGTAATACTGTGAAAAAATTCTACAGCATTCTTCTCTAATTGCTCTATGTAATTTTTCATAGTCTTCCTTGAGCTGGTCAACTCTTGCTTCAAGATTTTTGATTGCATTGATGTCTTTCTCTTTTGCAGGCTTTCTTGAGTCACTTTACACAACCATTGTTGAATTTTCGTAAACAATTCTGTAGTTGTTTTGAGAAAATAATCTTGATACTTTCTGATGAAAGTTTTTGATTTGTGCAATGTAACTGGAAGGGTGCCATTCACTACTTTCTTTGCTCATTGTTGGGTATTGTTTGTTTGAGATCCCAATTTTAATGAGGTATTGTGGTTTTGTAACTAGTTCCAAGGTGTTCTCATCATACCATGGATATGTTGAGTCGATCTGCAAGAATATCTCTTTTCCTTTTGCAAATAGACTGTTGAATTTTTGTGTTAAATTTTGGAGTTCCTTGGGAAGATATTTAAGTTCTCCAAATACCTTTCCTGGTTGCTCTTCCAAGTATATGGTGTTGATTAGTCCATTTTGAAAGAACGATAAACAGATTTGACTATCTATACCTGGAAGTAAAACTGCTCTGGTGCAATTAAACTTGTTGACTGGATAGAAGCATTCGGTGGTGAATACTTCGTTGTAGTGGTTTAACCATTTCCATCTGAGACTGAATTCCATGTAAGTTGGATCAGTTATCTGAAAATTTTTCTGATGTTCAAGCTGACGAATTTTGTCAATTGACAACTTCTTTTTGGATTCCATCGTAGGAGATCTTTGAAGGTTTTTTGCAGTTGCAATTTCTCTGTATGATCCATAAAGAGCTATTTCTGCTTCCTCCATAGTCTTGTAACCTTTGTGCCTTATGTTCTTACCAATAACGTGTTGTTTCGCTATTGCCCAATTTCGATAGATACCTTTAAATGGTCCTTCGAATATGACATATGCTGCATATTTTCCCATCTGCTGATCAATAGGATCTACGGAAACGCTTTGTTGGAAGGTAGGTACACCATTTTTTCTTGCTTCATCTTCTTCCTCAACTTTTTCAGCCCATGATTTTTTGCTGTTTGAAGTTGTTCCTGAGGATTCGGCTACCTGTTCTTCATTTGAATTTGATTTCCATCCGCTGGGTGTTACTGCTTCAATGGGAATTTTTGAACTTTCTGGGGCCGTATATTTTACATAGTAATCATACTTTCCAGAAGGTTGTCCTAGCAAGTCCCAGTTTTCTTTATTTTTGAGAATTTTGTCTAAGCTTGTTGTTGGTGTTGAAGACTGATCTATATTTGTTGTCATGTTTTGCAAACTTTTGAGTGTTGTAATCATCTCCCCCCTCTCGTCGGAGATCTTTTTTCTTCTAGAATCAATGGCAGCGAGCTGCTCATCCTTCTGCTTTATGTTGTTTTGAAGTAGCTTTATTGCTTGCTCCATTCTCTCGTTAGTGTATCTGCAAAACTGTTTTGTTTAGATTTTATGTATTGAATATATGGCTCGAATTGTTGTAACTTCATCTGCCATCTTATTAGTCTGCCTTGTTTATGGTCAGCTTTAATTTTATATTTCCAAAATCCTGTAAGATATTTAGAGTCTGTACGAAGAAGAAACCTTGATGGTAATAAATCAATTTTCCATTTTTCTAATATCTTTACACATGCCAGAGTTTCTAGTTCCTGGATATGGTATCTAGATTCTGTATCTGTAAATGTACCAGAAATATATTTACATAAATGTAATTTTTCAGTATCCTTTATCAGAATTTTAGAAGCACTGTAATCAATGCCTTTTATAGTATCTGTCCCTTCCCTCGAAGTTTCAGATTCTTTTGATTGAAGATCCTTAGATTCTTCAATTTTATATCCCTTCTCATTAAGAGAAAGTTTTGCTTTACCATTAGGTAAGGCTCTCATACAACCTGCCCAGGTTGTTTGTGATGCATATGTCTCTATAATTAAAAAATCTTCCTTCGTTGGATTGTAAAGTTCAGGCAAAACTTGAATTTTTTCTTTAATTGTTTTAACAATATCAGAATCTATTTTGGTCCAAGACCATGGAATTTTTTCTGAAATTTTCTTTTGCAAATGTTTTCTTTCTTTTGCTAAGTCTTTGAAAAATCCTTCATTAGCAATATAATTTAAACTTCCAAGAAATCTTTGGATTTGCTTTATATCAGAAAGCTCATTTGGAAAAGCTTGTATTTTTTCTTGGGTATGAGGTGCTAAACTCAGTTCCCCATTTTCTTTTAGAATCAAACCAAGGTATTCTATTTCTTTTTGTAAAAGTTTTGATTTCTTTTTTGAAATGACAATACCTTTTTCTTTAATTCTTAAAAGAACAGTTTCTATATCTTGAAGATGTTGTTCCCTACTTCCTTTTGTGAAAATAAGTATATCATCTATATATGCCAAACACATATGATTCAAACCTTCAAGAGATTTATCCATAAATCTTTGGTATATTGATGGTGCCTGTTTCAATCCAAAAGGCAAAACATTCCATTCGTAATGTTTTTGAGGTGGACATGAAAAAGCTGTTAATGGTTTTGTTTCTTCGGCTAGTCTTAGTTGATAATACCCAGACTTTGCATCTAAGGAAGAAAACCAATTGCATCCTTTTATTTTTTCTAAAATAAAATCTTTTCTTGGTAATTTATAAGAATCTCCAACTGTTGCTAGGTTGAGTTTCTTATAATTGATCACCATTCTTCTTTTATCTCTTTTTATTTCGTTGTGATTTTCGACATAAAAAGCTGGTGCAGAATGTGGGCTTGATGAGGGTCTAATAAGGTCCTTATCAAGTAGATCTGTACATTCTTGTTGAAATTCTTCCACATCTCTAATAGAATATGGAATCCTATTTGGAACATTTATCTCGTCATTCGGGTTCTTGAGTTTAATGACTATAAGTTCATGATTAGTGTTTTTAAGACTGTCTAAAGGGTTATCTGAACAAACCTCATCTAATCTTTCTTCTATATTGATATGAAAGCTTCTTTCTTCCGACATCGTTCTTAACTCTCTAAGGTTTCCCTTAATAAGATTTAAGATCTCATTTCTAGTAACTATTTTGGTGGTTACCATTTTGCTATTCTTAGGATTTCCCAAGTCCTTCCATTGAAGTGATATAGTATCCTTTCTTTGAGTAAAAGGTTCGTATAACTTTAAAAAGTTATTTCCTATAATTAGGTCTAATCCTGAATCATGGAGGTATATTGTTGGGATAAAAAATTTATACCCTTCAATTTCTATAGATACATCTCTAAGGTTAAACCATATCTGATGTTTTGATTTATCTGCAACTATTATTTCTTTTGGTTTAATTAATCTTTTCCAATTTCTAGAGATAGATTTTTTCCCAAAACAAAGAGTTGCACCCGTATCTATATAGGCTAAAAGATTTCTATTTTTTAGTATTATTTTAATAAATGTAGCACTTGGGTTTCCTTTACCAAGTATCTTCTTCGACATCTGAATCTGTTTCTGTGCAGTATTCATAAATTTCTTCATCAGATTCTATGTCTGATTCTATAGGTTCATATCCTATTGCATATATTGCATGTAAGACATTTTTCTTAGGATTCTTCTTCTTAGGACACTCATTTGCATAGTGACCTTCTTCATGACATAGCCAACATGTACATGATTTTTTACCCTGTGGGCATGTTTTCTTCTTAGGGTAAGGTTGGTTTTTCCTAAAGAATTTTTTGTCTCCTTTTCTGAATTTTCTAAAAGGGACCTTCTTGAATTTCTTTCTTTTATAAGGTTTTTGTGACCTTACCTTTCTAGGTTTCTTTCTAGAGTTACAACCATAGTTTCCTACTTTGTCTTGTAGTTTGCTGCAACAAAGGGATACTTGAGCTTCTCTTTTGGCTATCTTCTGACTACACATTTCTTGAAGCCAAATTTTTAAGGAAGTTATTCTTCCTCCTAAAGTATCATCTACCTTTCCTTCTGCTAACGCTGAGGTAAAGAACGCCTTAACTTGAGCCGATACTTTTTCTGGTAACTTGTCATAAAATAGTTCTAACAAGTTCCTAGAGATTCTAGTACTATTATCTATATTATAGTAATAATCCTGAAATTCACAAATGAAATTATCTACATAGCATATATTACAGATTTTTAGGTTGGTGATTTTCCAAAGGTTTTGGTCAGAAAATGCTATTTTTGATTGAATGGAATTTTTCCATCCTTTGAATTCTTTTATTAGTAAACCATAGACCCAATCTACTACTAAGGTTCCTGTTAAAGGTAATTCTCCCATAACTTCTGATGGTAGGGTAGAAATGTATTTGTAAGTATTTCCTCTAGTTTTATATTGAAGATAGTTGAAAACTTCAACTGCTCCTAAATGTTTAAGATCTTCGTTTAACTGGATTAACACGCTATTTGTATTATATCAATCCCTAAGATCTTTTGCTGCATCAACACTGCAGTCTATATCTAAAATTCCTTGTCCTTGGAATGGATTTTGCGAAGGTACATAATAATGAGGTACTTTTTGGAATTTTTGTTTGGTGAATTCTCTTTCAAAATCTGCAGGTCTTTTAGTTCCTGAAGTTTGTCCTTGTTCTTCTATTTTTACATAATGAGGATTTTCAATCTCATTTTCGTTAGACTCTTCTTCTGAGCTAAAGTCATAAATAATCTGATTATTATCTTCTGATTTGTCATCATAAGTTTCCTGACTTTTGCCACTAATATCTAGAGAGACCATTAGTCTTTCTAAATTTTCTAATTGCCTATTGAGGGCTTCTTCTGTATCATCCATATCTAAAAGTAATTAGATGGTGGATTAATTCTTAATTGTGTGGACTCAGAAGTTTCTTCGAGTTTAGAAATCTTTTCTTGAGGTTGGTTTTGTGGTATTTCTAGGATTTCTATTTGTTTTCCCTTATCTTCCCCCTTCTTAAGAAATTGAGACAACTCATCCAAAGTTAAATATTCTTCTTTATTTTCTAAGAGTTTTGAAAGAACCTCTAATTTAATACAGATATTTTCTACATTTCTTTTTTGTTCTTCTTGAAATTCATCCATTCTTTGGTGAAAATTTTGATAGCAACAATTTTTTATTATATAAGTTAACATGCAAGCTATATTGTTGAGTTGTGGATTTGTTGTATGAAAAAGGTGAGGGTATTTGTGTGTTTTATCTTCTTCATAACAGATAAAAAAAATTTCATGAAAATTCCATGTTTCATGTGGTTTATACTTACTTTCTTCAAACTGTAAGTTTTCTAAAAGGATGTTTGTTTTTCTAACCTATCTATAATTTTCTGTAAAACATTTGATATACTACCTTCAGTCATCTTGCCATAAACTTAAGATTTTTCCGAAGTAATTTAACCATTTGTCCATAATGTTTGGATAATTGAATATTAATATTTTTAAAGAATAATTCTGTATCTCTAAACCATCTAATCTGTAATTTATACAGACTTAGCTTAGCTAGATTTGGGACAAAATTAATTGTTCCATATATTAATTTTTTATTTGGATTCTTAATCCAATTCATAATTCTTCTTAACTTATTAAGTCGATTGCTACAAGAGCTGATCTTAAAAGGTTTTCTGGCTTTATTGGTGTAGCTATTATCTAGTTTTGTATGCTAGTGGTCTTTTGATTTTCAATCATTGGATTTATCATATGGAACAGAAATGTTGAAAGTTACTCTAACTTTTCTATTAGAAAGTTAGAGAATATTTGTCCGTGTTGTTGTTGCGGTGGAAGATGAGAGAGAAGAAAGAAATTGAATTAATTAAATTATTAATTAAATCAAATAATAATCTAAGTGGGCAGGCAGTAGAGTACGTGTGTTTGTGCCAACCTGCCAGGTCATTCGCAGTGTGTTCGTGAGATTGATTTTCGCTATAATAAGCATTCCTCTAAAAGTGGTGAATTTTTTTGGTGATTTTTATAAGAAATTTTGATTATTTTTGTTTTGGGTTTTTAACTCTTTAATTCATAGGAGAAGAGAATCTAATAGTTGAGAATTCGGACGTAAGATAAATAAAATTTGAATAAGAAATTGTTCCATCCTACTTTGACTAATTTTTAAATTTATTAAATATATAATATATAATTTTATTTATGCCTTTATTTATTATGAGAGAATATTAAAAACAAATAAGTTATTTTTTTAGAGAAAAATTAAAGAAGTAAATTGAATTAAAGTAATTAAATAAAAGTATGTATGAAATTGTACCAAAATAAAAAGTATGTATGAAATAAATTTAAATTTATAAAAATATTAAATGAAAATAATTATTTACAATATATTTGCTAGATCTTGATGATTTTATATTTTTAGTTTCTTATAAAATGAAATACTATTCATTTTCTTCTACCAACTACCAAGTCTTTGTCAGGTCCCGTTGATTAAAAAAAGGCTCATTATACAGAGAATTAATTTGCAAATTTATTACTACATTTCATTACATTACATCATCATTTATCAGCTTAAAAAAGTCTCATTACGTCATCAGCTTACGTAATCCATACACTGCATTGCATGTGAGCTCATGTTACTCAAAACACCATCCACTTTCTATTTAAGACTTTGTTTGGGTGACAAAAGAAAGTAAGAGGAAAGAAAGTGAGAGAAAAGATTATTAAAGGAAAGAAAGTAAGAGGAAAGTGAGTGGAAAATGAGATAATTGTTTAGTTGTTTGGTATGAGTGAAAGTGAATGGAAAGTAAGAGGAAAGAAAAATATGTATTTGGTAAATGACTAAAATACCCACATGTTTGATATAATGTATAATTAATTATAAAGAAATATATTTTTTAATAATAAAAAGGTATAAGATAAGTATGTTGTGCAATCAATAGACTGTCGTTATTATTGGTGGTTTTATTTATGTTGCATATTTATTTATAATTAATTATAGAGCAAATTAATTGAAAAAAAATTGAAGCATGTGATATTGTGATGTAATAAATATATAATTAAAAAAAAGGATTGTTTTGTCTTTTACATAAGTTGGATCACGTTACCAACTTTCTTCCCAATTGTGGGTGGAAAGTTTTTGGGCATGTGACCCACCAAAACTAAACTTTCTTTCCTCCCTAATGCAGCAACCAAACGGCGCAAGCACGTTTTCCAACAAACTTTCCATTCACCCACTTTCTTTAGAACCAAACAATGTGTAAGGGTGATGTTTACGAGAAATATTATTTTTTGTAACAACTTTTTTGTTATAAGTCGTTGGTAAAATTATCTTTGATAGTTTTGCCAACAACTTTTAACAAAAAAAGTTGTTGCAAAAAATAATATTTCTTGTAGTGACTTGTGCCTTTGGGGCACATGATAATTAATCAAATAAAAAAATTTAGCATTAAATAATTTAATGAAATTAATGTTCAAAAGGTGTATTATACAAGTTCCAAAAAAAATTTCTATATTAAGAGTACATGTTAACATTTCCCTTTATTTAATTAGTACTCTTACTAAATTATTACAATTTCTAAATTTTAAGATTCTCTTTGAAAAGGTTCCTCTTCATTTTTTTCCTCAATTTTTATAATTACTAGTATTTTTAAAAGGGTCCTGCTAACTAGTGCCCCTGAGACATATTTTAAGCTTTCTATTTAAAGAAATTATTTATTCAAAAAGTTAACTATTCCAATTTTCAATTCGTTGACTTCACACATATGCATTCTCATAAATTTTTTACTAAAATTTACTATTTAAAGTGCTTAAAGAGTGCAGGGGCATTCGTTAGCATTTTTCTTTTTAAATTATAAATATGTATGTTAGCTTAGTTCAGTTGCAGGAACATTGCATTATATACATAGAGTTATGGGTTCGAACCCGATATCTTTATTATATATTCACTATACTATATAAAAAAACATAATTACTATTTTAATAAGGGTCATGTTAAGCTTGTTAAGCATACCAAAAATAAAAATAAAAATAAAGTTAATGCTGATAAAAATAACTTTTTATACTTTTAATGTATTGAATGCACGAGTTTCAAAACAGAATTTTCATATTTATGTGCTTAACTAGTGCACCGAGTACACTATTTAGCATTTTTTTTTTAATAATGACATTTGATGAGTCCTGTAACAACCCGTTTTTCAAAGGCCAGAAAAGGCATTATTTTTTTTTGTACACATCAGAGTTACGCATAAAAGATTTTAAATGAGCCGGCATTCAAATATACAAAAGAACTCATTACCATAAGGTGCTTCGACAAGCAAAGTGTATTCCTGAATAATTACAACCCAAGTCTAAGTATTCAAATACTTACAACAAAACAAGTTAGAATCCTATGCCTAAACCCAAAAAGCACGGTGTACAACCCACACCGGCGCATAGTCTAACTAAGCTAAAGCTTCAACACGATAGCAATTCCCACCAACGGGTTCATATATATAATGCACACCAAGCCTAATGCAGACTTCTACAATGGGTGTGGTACTATCCAAGCTACCACATGCATGAATTCCGGAATCAACCTCTCTATAGAAGGCGTAGGTTTCAGGTGGGATAACACCTCCTACTAGTGGTGGGATAACACCAGGTAGAGTCACACAGACAATACCAAAACAATCACGGTGGGATAACACCGGGTGAGTCACACAGACAAACACCAACTCAATAAAATCCAGTAGGATTTGGCGAAGCCACACAGTCAAACGCCCGGTACGTAGGTAAAGTCACACAGACATACACCTAGGCACGCAACTATGAAATGCATGGCATATATTCTCTTTGGCATATACAGGATAGTCACACAGACAAAATCCCCGCGTAGTCCTATCCGACGCACGCATTCATATATGCTCATGCAAACATTCACATAGCCTAAAGCCTATGTACAAACCATCATAACATACATACATTTTCTTAATCATATGTAGATTGCACACGTATTCATAACCACGTTCTCATCAACGAGAATACATAAGTACAAACATGCCAAAGCACACAGTAAATGCATAACAACAAAACCAAGCATGTCGTAACCGTTTTAAAGACGGAAATAAAGTGGAGCCCTTACCTCGGCAAGCTTCCGTTTACTAAAACTCGTTCAAACAACACAACTCGCTTCCTAAAACAAGCAGCGTAACAATCAATACGTTGTTCTCAAACCAAAGTATTGAAATTAAACCAAAACCCCAAAAACCTAAAGGTTCCTAAGGAAAAATCCCTCTTTCGGATACCATACCAAAAACTACCGTATTGATCAACCCCCATGAGTTATATGTACTATTTTTAGGACCCAAAACAATAGGCAAAAGTCTTAAATAATTTGAAATGCAAAATGGCCGTTTTCTTGCGTTACAAGTCACGTACTTTTCGAGTACTCAAAAAACCCGTTTCCAATCCCAACTACTTCCATAAATTAATAAAAAGGGATTAGAAAGCTAAAAACCAAGTTTAGAAATCAGAAACCAAAATTTCAACTCTCAGGGCTCGCCCTGGCGAGTTGGTGGCGAGTGAAGGCAGAGACAACATGTCTTGCTCGCTGTGGAGCTCGCCCTGGCGAGTTCATGGCCTGTGATGCTCGCCCTGGCGAGTTAACTCTCGCCTGGCGAGTTGCTCCTGTCATGACAGCAGAAGACAGCAACTCACATCACCTTTTTCCAACCAAGCCTAGTTTGATTCTATTAGTTACCAACACTTTTTCAAGGCACAAAAGCAAACCATTTTCATAAGCAAGTAATACATTTCCGAAAGCATGTTGGTTGCTTCGAGTGCAAGTTATTTGGTTTTCATTTCCAAAATCAAAACCAAACCTAAGCACAAGTTTTATTACGGGCCTTAACCGACCTGTAACCATTTTCAAAACATGTTTTCTAAGCAAAAAGCAACACCACATGACACAAGAGTTTTAAACCACTTTGACCCCAAAAACACCACACAAAACACTTAGGAATATTTTCATAAACCCCAAAATATTTTTCATCGGATTTTCTAAAACAAAACCATACAACACATTTCCCTTTTGCCCAAAGGCTCAAAAGCAACCTCGTTTTCCAAAACCAAACAACATAACCTCATGTAATTGATCAATATAATTTATTTCCAAAACCCTAACTCTCACTCTCATGAGATTCTCACAAACTCATGGAAAATTGAAATAACAAGGCCTAGCATGCTTACTAAACTCTCATGAACAACTTTCATGAAACAAGAATCAATTCCTAACATTCTCATCTCATGAACATAATCTAAAACTCATAACCCCAAGAGTTTTAACCAACCAAAATGAAAAGGAAAAGAGTGGTTACCTTAAGCAAGTGATTCTCTACAACAAGTCCACAAAGCTCCCAAGCTTGAAATGGACACAAAAGGTGAAGAATGAAAATTTTGTGAAGGTTAGAAAGTAATGGAGTCTCACGTGGAAGAGAGAAAGAAGAAGAGAGATTTGTGAAGTTTTTCTAAGTTACAAAAGTCATCAAACCTCCTTACTATGACAAAAGCTCTTGATAGCCAATCCACTCTTGGATCAAAGTCAAAAGTCCAAGCTTAAACCCTAGCCATTGGATCAATTTGCTTTATGAATAAATCACAAGATTTTATCAACTCTTCCATAACAAGTCACGTAATCAGCTCTCGCGCGTCGCGACGAACGAAACTCACAAAAACAGAAAACTTACGGAAAGAACGTCTAACGTTAAACATTTCCAAAACTTATCGTCGAATCTTTTTCCGCGACTGTAGTTTTCTTCCACACCTCGGAAAATTAATTTTAGAACATATTCTAACTCACGCAGATATATAAAACTCCCATCCGAAACCTCACTTAAAACAGACGCAGTAAGATTTTACATCAGCGGGTAAAATCCTACTCGTTTTTCCAAAAACAAGAATAATCCAAATCTCGTTATTCTGAATCCACCTCAACCCTCTCATACAAGAAACATGATTACAAGACAAAAGTCTGTACAATTACAGTGCACTAGCACAAAACAGACTCAATTACAACAAAATCCTATAATAACTCGATGTTTCACAACACGAACACATCGAAACCCTAATATTCCTTAAACCAACTATACAATGAAATCTTGGGTCTTACAAGTCCAAATTTTAAAACGGTCAAAATCTACTTACAATATATTAAAAGAAACTACTATTAAAATACCAAATTTGTCCAATCAAGTTTAATAATATTTCAGAGTTTATGCCCTTAAATGTAATTTTAACTCTAAACTTACAAAAAAGATACAAAACAAAAATAGGAAGAATAAAAAAAGATAAGCATAAAAGAAAAACCCCCCTTAAAAATAGCATCTGAAACTACATCTAAAAAAAAATATTAATCCAATATATTTAAAAAAAAATTTAATTAAAATAATCTACTTACAATATATTAAAAGAAACTACTATTAAAATACCAAATTTGTCCAATCAAGTTTAATAATATTTCAGAGTTTATGCCCTTAAATGTAATTTTAACTCTAAACTTACAAAAAAGATACAAAACAAAAATAGGAAGAATAAAAAAGATAAGCATAAAAGAAAAACCCCCCTTAAAAGTAGCATCTGAAACTACCTCTAAAAAAAATATTAATCCAATATATTTAAAAAAAAATTTAATTAAAATAATTTACGCATAAAAATAGGAACAAAAACAAATATAAAAGATATGCATAAAAAATAGTACTAACTTTTTTTGAATGAAAAAGTAGTAACTTAAAAATAAAAGAACATTAAATTAGAAACAAAAACATAGTAAGTCCGTTTGGATTTACTTATTATAAGTTTTATAAGGTAGTTTATGAAAACAAGTTATAATGATATAAGTTTTGTAAGTGAAAACTTATGAATTAACATGCATAAAGAAAAAACTTACGAATTAACACGGGACAATTGCTTTAGTAAAAAAAGGAATTGAATAATAAATATTTATTAATATTAATTATAATTTATTACACAAAAATCATGCACGGGACAATTGCTTTAATCAAAAAAATATTAATTCAATAAATTTTACAAGAAATAACACAATGACGTAACTTATATTTAAAAAATATTTTTTCTGTCAAAAAAACTTTTTAAAAATATTTTCTAACATATTTCTAAATATTTTATTCTAAATAAATTTGATACTTTAGTATAATATATTAATATCAATCTTAAATATAAAAAAAATAAAAATCAATGGACATGAGCTTTTACAAATAGTTTTTTTTTTTAAAACAGAAGAATAAATTCTCATCAATAATAAATAAATAAATAAAAACACAAGACAAAATATTTATCACTAATACATAAAAGGAATTGAATAAAAAATTCATACACGGGACAATTACTTCAATAAAAAAATTTAATCATACACGGGACAATTACTTTAATCAAAAAAATTATTAATTTAATAAATTTTACAAAAAATAACACAATGACGTCACTTATATATTAAAAATATTTTATAAATAAAAGTTAATAGACCCAAAACTAGTTATAATAAAAGAGAAAAATTGCAAAGATGAAAAGAGATCCTAGCCAGCTCCCCCCTTCCTTCAGCATCTACGAGTACTCTCTCGCAGGACTCAATGCTACTTCCTTCCACATTGAAGTGGCCTGGTCCATTTTGCTAGCCGGCAACTCTGGCTATGTTCTATTTCTCCCAACCTTGATAATGGCACAACTCTCCTCATTAGTCACATTAACATTGTCATTATTATCAGCGGGCAGCAGCCGTTTTTGATTTACAGCTTCATCTCTGACCTTCATTATTGGCTGGGTCCCTGCAAATAAATAATACACCTACTAGTACAGTCATATATATTTTGAATAAACAAATAAAATTGCACATATCTGTTATGTGTAATTCAAGTTCATTCAAATACTATTACTTGCTCCCTAAGTAACCCGTCTAACTACTTTGTTAGTAGTTAGTTAGAATTTGTTTTGTACTATGTTTGTGTTTTTAGATTCAGTTAGGAGAGAAATAGTTAGTTGAGTTAGTTAAAGCTTACTTGAAGTGCAAGTTAAGCTAGGCTATAAAATGTGTAATTGTGATATTGTTTAGCCCAAGGTGCTTCAATAAAATTTCTATTTTTCTCTCATCTTCTTCAATCTTCTCTGATTTCTTTCTTAGCAAGTTTCTTTCATAAACTAGAGTGTGTGTGTGCTTATCATTTGTTCATAACCATTCCAAATCAAAAGTGTGATTCCGATTGCTTGTAAAGCAAGCTACAGCTGCTATAGTGTTAGCAGCAGGACCAGAAATAGTGTTTCTGTTCCAACATCTGGTATCCAGAGCTCCTGGTTTAGGTTCTTGGGTGTTTCTTGAAGTGAAGTGAAGATGACATCTCATCCTAATGGCCATTTCCCTGCAAACCTTCCAATCCTGAATTCAAAGAATTATGACAATTGGTGTAAGCAAATGAAAGTAGTGTTCTGTTATCAAGATCTTTGGAATCTTGTAACTGAAGGTGTTTCATCAATTGGAGCTAATGCCACGGAGGAAGAAAAGACTGCACACAAGGAGTTAAAGAAGAAAGATTTCAAAGCTCTGTTCATAATCCATCAATGTGTTGATGCTGACAACTTTGAGAAAGTTGGTGATTGTGAATCTTCTAAGGAAGCCTGGGATATTCTTGCTCAATCGTTTGGTGGTGCAGAGAAAGTGAAAGAGGTAAGGCTTCAAACTCATAAGAGACAATATGAATTACTTCAAATGGAAGATTCTGAAACTGTTACTGATTTCTTCACAAAAGTCACAAGACTTGTGAATCAAATCAAGAACTGTGGTGAAGTGATTACCACCAAGGCAGTGGTAGCCAAGATTTTGAGATCTTTGGCCCCAAAGTTTGATCATCTTGTAGTGGCCATAGAAGAAGCAAAAGATTTATCAACTTTGTCCAAAGAAGAGTTACTTGGCACCCTTGAATCTCATGAGCAAAGAATGAATGAAAGAAGTGCAGTTAAGGCAAAATCTGAAGTTGCCTTGCAGGCTCAGTCAAATAAAGCTAAGAAGGGTAAGGGAAAATGGAATAAAGGGAAGGGTGGTAACAACAGTGCTGGTAACAAAAACTCATCTCAAGAAGCTGGTTCTTCATCACATAATGGTGGTAGAACTAGTTACAATGGAAATCATAGGGGTGGTAGAGGAGGAAGAGGAGGTAGAGGTGGTTACAAGAAATTTGATAAAAGTAACATTCAATGTTACAATTGTCAAAAATATGGGCACTTTGCTGATGAATGTAATGGAGAAAAGAAAGAGACCCAAGATGAAGATGCAAAGCTGGCTAAGCAGGAAGAAAATGAGACTTTGTTGATGGTAACATTGAAAGAAGAAAGTGAAAACAGTCAAGATCAATGGTACTTACATACAGGTTGCTCTACTCATATGACAGGCAGAAAAGATTGGTTTGTGAAGATCAATCATACAACAAAGAACAAAGTGAAGTTTGCTGATGATTCAACACTTGCTGCTGAAGGAATTGGAGATGTGGCAATCAGAAAGAAAGATGGAGGAAGTTGTAATGCTCCGAAATTTAGAAGGAAGTTATTTAGATATTATTTAATTAATTCCGTTAGAATTATGTGTTGAACCAATTAATTAAAGAATATTTTTAGTAGAATAATTAAGTGGAGAAAAATAAAGATATTTATTTTAGTATAATTTTGGAGAGATATATTTAGAAAATAAAAGTAGAACCAAATTATTGAGAGATGTGATCATAATTTTAAATTGAAACAAATCTCATGAGATATACTCTTTCTTAAGGAAAAAGAAACCTAGAGCCCTTTCCTTTTATAAATAGATGAAACATAAGACCAAGAAAGAATTAGGATTGCCACTTTTCATAAAATTGAAAATAAAAATTAGAGGGAGTGCTTGGAGGGGAAAGCGGCGAGGGAGAAGGAGATTAAGGGAAGGAGAACAACTTCATCACACTAGGAGAAAAGATCACTGCTACTAACAAGTAAGGGGGTTTTAACCAACTCATTTAAAGATTCTGAATGTAGATAGCGTTATGTACCTGTCCTTTCCCTTTTATTTTTCTTTCGTCTGATGTTCATGATTTTCTATATGCAATTTGATCATATATTTGGTGGACTTGTTGTTCTGAAGTCTTGTTACAATACACACTTTCACAATTAATTATTCCAAAGAACTCACATCTATTAATCAGATTAATTCAAGAGGCAGTATTGGGTTTTCTATTCCATAGAATATGTACGTGGAGATTTATTTAGTATCAGACTCACATATGATTTGAATGTGTTGATAAACAAGACTAAGGACGGATTTAACAAAAAAAAAAAATAAAGGGTCTGATTGTAAACTATACTTTTAGGCCGATTGAATAGGAACCCTTGTATCCTTGTTGTTCGGTTCCAGGATTACTACTAATTCATAATAAAATTCTCTTATCTCCACCTTGGACTTGAGTTCTCTGGGAATATTAATAGTACTTGATATATGACTATAATATAGAATCATAGTATCTGATACGTAGTAACTGTAAATATATTAGTGTGAGTTAGTTTATGCGATGAATTAATTTGGTGTCGAGCTTATTTGGTGTCGAGCTTACTTGGTGTTGAGTTTAATTGGTGTCGAATTAATTAGTGTTTGACTTATTTGATATTGGTTTAATTGGTGGTTTTTATTAAATATAATTAGTGTCATTGTTTGTTATCATGGTGGCCGTTGTGCCACCGTTTGTCGTGTTGCTATGGTAGCCGTTGTGCCGCCGTTTGTCGTGTTGCTATGGTAGCCGTTGTGCCGCCGTTTGTCGTGTTGATATTATTTTACTATTGGGGTAGCTCTTATATATTTTTATTACGTTAAGTTTATTTATTTTATTGAGACGTTGAGGAGTCTGTGTTTGCTTATGTGTTTGATCGTTCTAGAGAATGATATTTTGTTCAGTGTTGCTATTGAATTCAGTTATTCTATATGATGTTCGTTACTCACCCCTTCTGGTTTGACCCTGCGACGTAAAACTCGTAGACTTCTCTGTAGGTAATGAGTCTTAGTTGCTGTGTTCGGAGAGCTCTTCCTTGCTCTGTTCTGTGGAGTCGCTCTGTTAAGATACCATGGGGAAACTCTAAGCTATTTTAGCCATTACCTTCATTAAGGATTGTCAGACTATATTATAATTTCCTTTCAAGATTTTGTTATTCAAGAATTTGGATATTGATATGTATTAATTTTTAAAATACGATGTAGCATTTTATTTATATATTTAATAAATTAGTTGAGTTAAGCTTGAGTAACACTCCTTTTAGAATAAAATAACTAATGATTTCATCAATAAAACCTATGGGGATCTGAGGTGTTACAATTGGTATCAGAGCAGGTCGGTCCAATCCGGCCGTGTGAGTTATGTGTCAGTCAGAGCAGGTCTGTCCTGTCAGACCAATTGAACGTAGTGTCAGTGTCGTGTCTATCTTGTGTCTTCTCTATTTCCTCACACTGCACCTTAGTCACTTTTTAAACATCTTGTCACATGATTTATAACATGTTTGATAGTGTTTTATGAATTTTGTTGTTATTGTTTGTTGTCATTTAAATTGCTTGATTTTTTCTTATATGACTATTGTCTTAAATTCTTATTTAGTGGTGTGAGTAAATTAGTTTGGCTTTTAGAAAACCTTAGGCAATTTTCGAGGGCGAAAATTCTTAAAGGGGGGGAGAATTGTAATGCTCCGAAATTTAGAAGGAAGTTATTTAGATATTATTTAATTAATTCCGTTAGAATTATGTGTTGAACCAATTAATTAAAGAATATTTTTAGTAGAATAATTAAGTGGAGAAAAATAAAGATATTTATTTTAGTATAATTTTGGAGAGATATATTTAGAAAATAAAAGTAGAACCAAATTATTGAGAGATGTGATCATAATTTTAAATTGAAACAAATCTCATGAGATATACTCTTTCTTAAGGAAAAAGAAACCTAGAGCCCTTTCCTTTTATAAATAGATGAAACATAAGACCAAGAAAGAATTAGGATTGCCACTTTTCATAAAATTGAAAATAAAAATTAGAGGGAGTGCTTGGAGGGGAAAGCGGCGAGGGAGAAGGAGATTAAGGGAAGGAGAACAACTTCATCACACTAGGAGAAAAGATCACTGCTACTAACAAGTAAGGGGGTTTTAACCAACTCATTTAAAGATTCTGAATGTAGATAGCGTTATGTACCTGTCCTTTCCCTTTTATTTTTCTTTCGTCTGATGTTCATGATTTTCTATATGCAATTTGATCATATATTTGGTGGACTTGTTGTTCTGAAGTCTTGTTACAATACACACTTTCACAATTAATTATTCCAAAGAACTCACATCTATTAATCAGATTAATTCAAGAGGCAGTATTGGGTTTTCTATTCCATAGAATATGTACGTGGAGATTTATTTAGTATCAGACTCACATATGATTTGAATGTGTTGATAAACAAGACTAAGGACGGATTTAACAAAAAAAATAATAAAGGGTCTGATTGTAAACTATACTTTTAGGCCGATTGAATAGGAACCCTTGTATCCTTGTTGTTCGGTTCCAGGATTACTACTAATTCATAATAAAATTCTCTTATCTCCACCTTGGACTTGAGTTCTCTGGGAATATTAATAGTACTTGATATATGACTATAATATAGAATCATAGTATCTGATACGTAGTAACTGTAAATATATTAGTGTGAGTTAGTTTATGCGATGAATTAATTTGGTGTCGAGCTTATTTGGTGTCGAGCTTACTTGGTGTTGAGTTTAATTGGTGTCGAATTAATTAGTGTTTGACTTATTTGATATTGGTTTAATTGGTGGTTTTTATTAAATATAATTAGTGTCATTGTTTGTTATCATGGTGGCCGTTGTGCCACCGTTTGTCGTGTTGCTATGGTAGCCGTTGTGCCGCCGTTTGTCGTGTTGCTATGGTAGCCGTTGTGCCGCCGTTTGTCGTGTTGATATTATTTTACTATTGGCGTAGCTCTTATATATTTTTATTACGTTAAGTTTATTTATTTTATTGAGACGTTGAGGAGTCTGTGTTTGCTTATGTGTTTGATCGTTCTAGAGAATGATATTTTGTTCAGTGTTGCTATTGAATTCAGTTATTCTATATGATGTTCGTTACTCACCCCTTCTGGTTTGACCCTGCGACGTAAAACTCGTAGACTTCTCTGTAGGTAATGAGTCTTAGTTGCTGTGTTCGGAGAGCTCTTCCTTGCTCTGTTCTGTGGAGTCGCTCTGTTAAGATACCATGGGGAAACTCTAAGCTATTTTAGCCATTACCTTCATTAAGGATTGTCAGACTATATTATAATTTCCTTTCAAGATTTTGTTATTCAAGAATTTGGATATTGATATGTATTAATTTTTAAAATACGATGTAGCATTTTATTTATATATTTAATAAATTAGTTGAGTTAAGCTTGAGTAACACTCCTTTTAGAATAAAATAACTAATGATTTCATCAATAAAACCTATGGGGATCTGGGGTGTTACAAAAGTGCTCTAATTTCTGATGTATTATACATTCCAGGTATGAAGAGCAATTTACTAAGTGTTGGTCAACTACTTGAGAAAGACTATAGAGTAGTAATGGAGGAAAAGATTATGAAAATTTATGATTCAAATGGCAAGTTAATTTTGAAAGTTCAAATGTCAAACAACAGAACATTCAAAATTGAACTTGATATTATGGAACATAAATGCTTAGCTACAGCTGAAAGGAGAAGTGAATGGTTATGGCACTACAGGCTAGGCCATCTAAATTTCAGAGATCTTAGTCTTATGGATAGAAAGAAAATGGTGTCTGGCTTGCCTAGTATCAAACTGCCATCAGAAGTATGTGAAGAGTGTGTACAGGCTAAGCAACATAGAAGCAGCTTCAGCAAAGATTCAGATAGAAAAACTACTGAATTACTTGAGGTAGTGTACTCTGATGTATGTGGACCAATGCAGGTAGACTCAATTGGTGGTAACAGGTATTTTGTGACCTTCACTGATAGTCATAGCAGAAAATTGTGGACTTACCTAATAAACAAGAAGAGTGAAGTGTTTGAAGTGTTTAAAAGGTTTAAGTCAAGTGTAGAGAGGCAAAGTGGTTGTAAACTCAAAACTCTAAGAACAGATGGTGGTGGTGAATACAAGTCAAAGGAGTTTACAGCATTGCTTGATAAAGAAGGTATCTCACATGAAGTAGTTCCACCATACACACCTCAGTCAAATGGTGTTGCTGAGAGAAAAAATAGAACCATTATGAATATGGTGAGAAGCATGCTCAATGGTAAGAACCTACCTAAAGAACTATGGGGTGAAGCAGTATCTACTGCTACATATGTACTGAATAGGTGTCCCACTAAAAGGCTCAATGATATCACTCCTGAAGAATGTTGGACTGGTAACAAGCCTAATGTTAATCATCTAAGAGTATTTGGCTCTGTAGCATATAGGCATGTGCCTGATCAACTCAGAAGGAAGCTTGATGACAAAAGTGAAGTGATGATACTAGTTGGCTATCACAACACTGGTGGATACAAGTTATTTGATCCAGTTAAGAGAAATATTGTGATAAGCAGAGATGTTCTAATTGATGAAGTGAAGAAATGGGATTAGAGTAAGGGTAAGGAGATACTTACAGCTAGTATCATGTGTGAAGATAGTGAAGATAGTGCAGGTTCTACTCAAGCTAGCAGTTCAAGGCCACAAAGGCAGAGACATATGCCTGCCAGATTACAAGACTGTGAGATAAATGCTGATAATGAAGTAAATGAAGAGGGTGATCTTGTACACCTAGCCTTTCTAGCTGATTCAGAACCAGTCAATGACAGTGAAGCTTTGAGAAATCCAAAGTGGATAGAAGCAATGAAAGAAGAGCTGAAGTCAATTGAAAGCAACAATACCTGGTCTTTAGTAGAATTGCCATCAAATAAGAAAGCAATTGCAGTGAAGTGGGTTTATAAAGTAAAAATGAGTCCACAAGGCCAGATAACAAGGTACAAAGCAAGACTAGTGGCAAAGGGATTTCTTCAAAAGGAAGGAATAGACTATGAAGAAGTGTTTGCACCTGTTGCTAGAATTGAGACAATCAGACTTGTAGTTGCCTTAGCAAATGCAAATGGTTGGTCAATTCATCAAATGGATGTTAAATGTGCTTTTCTTAATGGACCATTGAGTGAAGAAGTATTTGTGAAGCAGCCACCTGGTTTTGAAGTGAAGAATCAAATGACAAAAGTATATAGGCTTCACAAAGCTTTATATGGTCTCAAACAAGCTCCAAGAGCTTGGAATAAGAGAATAGATGGTTATCTGAATGCTATTGGCTTTAGCAAGTGTGTTACAGAACATGGTGTCTATGTGAGAAAGGATCAGAACAAGGGAGTAATTGTATTATGTCTCTATGTTGATGATCTATTGATAACTGGAAGTAATGAGTCCCATATTGGAGAATTTAAGAAACAAATGATGAGGGAATTTGAAATGACTGATATTGGTCACTTATCTTATTTTCTTGGCATTGAGTTTGTGAAGTGCAGAAAAGGGTTGATGATGCATCAGAAGAAATATGCATCAGAGATCCTAAAGAGGTTTGATATGGTAAATTGCAATCATGCAATCACACCATCAGAACCTAGACTCCAGCTATCAAAATGTGAAAATGAAGACAGTGTTGATTCAACAAAATTCAGAAGTCTCATAGGATCATTAAGGTACTTGTGTAACACTAGACCAGACTTGGTGTATAGTGTTGGTATTGTGAGTAGATACATGGAAAAACCCAAAGTATCTCATCTTGCTGCAGTAAAGAGGATACTTAGATATGTGAAGGGTACAGCAGATTGTGGAATTTTGTTTCCAAGTTGTGATATTGGTAAGGAATGCAAGTTGATTGGATTTACTGATGCTAGTTGGTGTAGTGATGTGGATGATAGAAGATCTACTGCTGGCTACATGTTTTTCATCAACAATGCACCTATCTCATGGTGTTCCAAGAAGGAACAAGTTGTAGCCTTATCATCATGTGAAGCTGAGTATATAGCAGCTTCAATGTGTGCCACTCAAGCTACATGGCTGAAGACATTGACTGAAGAGGTAACTGGTGTTAGTTCAGAAGCAGTGACAATCAAGGTGGACAATGTTTCAGCTATAAACTTAGCCAAAAATCCAATATCACATGGTAGGAGTAAACATATTGAGCTGAGGTATCATTACTTGAGAGATCAAGTAACAAAGGGACTGTTGAAGCTAGAGCACTGCAGGAGTGAACTTCAAATAGCTGATATTCTGACTAAGAGTGTTCAAGTTGAAGTGTTCAAAAGACTTAGAGACATGATGGGTGTGATAGCATTAGATGAAATGAATTAGGTGGTGTGTTATGTGTAATTCAAGTTCATTCAAATACTATTACTTGCTCCCTAAGTAACCCGTCTAACTACTTTGTTAGTAGTTAGTTAGAATTTGTTTTGTACTATGTTTGTGTTTTTAGATTCAGTTAGGAGAGAAATAGTTAGTTGAGTTAGTTAAAGCTTACTTGAAGTGCAAGTTAAGCTAGGCTATAAAATGTGTAATTGTGATATTGTTTAGCCCAAGGTGCTTCAATAAAATTTCTATTTTTCTCTCATCTTCTTCAATCTTCTCTGATTTCTTTCTTAGCAAGTTTCTTTCATAAACTAGAGTGTGTGTGTGCTTATCATTTGTTCATAACCATTCCAAATCAAAAGTGTGATTCCGATTGCTTGTAAAGCAAGCTACAGCTGCTATAGTGTTAGCAGCAGGACCAGAAATAGTGTTTCTGTTCCAACAATATCGGACTAGCCGACTAGCTCACTGAACCACCTAATCTAATTCAAGGTCAATTCTATCATTAAGTAATTCTAATCCTCTCCTAATCACAGTTGCAAAAAATCAAACTGTGATCTTCTATACCAAGTTCAATGCTAATCAGAGGGGAACTTAATCATGCAAAAAAATGCGAAAGAACCAAGGACTTTGATGGAAGAATAAAACTCTGCAAGTGAAGAAAGTTCCAAGATGGAATTGGTAATTACCAATTAACTTTCTCTAACACACTTGTATATATTAGATGAAATTTAATACAAGATATCAATCAAGCCACAGACACAAGAATAAAACTCTGAACTATTGTTAATACTGATCATTATTTAATCTAATCTAATCTTACTTCCTGTTTCCAAGGATTGGTGAATTGAGTATCTTTCAAGCTACTTTTCTGCTTTGTGGTTCTAGATTATAACCAAGTCTCGTATAACTAAGACTCTAATTAAGAACTAACCATATGAAATAAACTAGAATACTATAGCACAATATCAAGATATTATAAACATTTTCATATATTTTAACAATTTCAATCACTTGTTTGTTGCACTTGCATCCAATATGTAAAAAACTAAAATCTCAAAATTACTTGCTTTCAACAGGAAAAACTTTTCAGCTTACAACATTCTGCAGACATCTACCAGATTTTCAGAATTGTGCATATGTTAATTCGTGTAAGACCAGGAGATCCGATGAAAAGTATGATCAATTTAGCAGATTATAAGCTTAAGTCTTATTCATAAAAATGAAATTTCCACATGCAAATTATAAGCCAATGTAAAAGTTCCATGTTCCATGCTTCAAAGTTGATCCAATATCAGATCACACTGAGCTCCCTGAGGTATTCAACACACTCACATTCTCTGTGTTATTGAGCAACTTTCTACCATCATTGGTATTATAATAAAGGGATTCATAAAAAAGGAGAAAACTTATATGTTATATGTAAAATTTTAAAATCAGCTGGATTAAAATCACATTCATATAAATCAATTTATATTCACTTTTAATTAAAAGTCAGCAAGCATGCTTTTTTAACATATTCGTCCAATTTGCACGACTAACATGTTGTGCCATATAGCATAGCTGATAAGTTTAATATTTGTAACAAATCAGTCCTTTAAGTATAAAACTGAACCTTTAAGTTTGAATAGATTGATATGTTACCTCTTTCAAGGGGTAATGATGTAATGCATCATAATCGAGCAAGTCTAATGACCAAATGATAAATAAAAGATTTGCAAAAATGATTTTTACTTCAAAATAATATTTATTGAAATTTCGACAGAATATTCTTTATAAATTCAACATTTCCAAAAATCAAAATCATGTTTACAATATACAATATCAGACGTTAGAGTTTCAAAGTCTACATATTTAAGATTTGTACATTCAAAAATAAAAATTTTCCTCGACTGAAAATAGTTGCAAACACACTAGAGATCCAAAATATGCATATACAAAAGAGCCGTCCATCAAGGAGGCATACCAAAAGAGTGACACCACAAAAGCTTTGTATATGCTAGAAACTTGCAACACGGCTGATTGCTATCCACAAAACGCGTGACCATAGAGAAAAAAGAAACATGCAAGAAAAAACGACTAAAGAAGATGCAGATTTCCAGTCAAAATGAGCAGTAAATGTGATGTGTATCGGAGAAAATGCAATGGTGAATGAGTTTATGAGAATTGTTAGGATAGGGAGATACACATACACTTAAAATGAGTCTTTAAATCTTAATCATCCATTTTAATCTAAAAATTATTATCCATTTTTATTATTTAAAATAATTACACATAAATAAAATGCAAACGAACATCAAATTATGTGTTAATTTTTTTAAATGACAAAACAATTATTCTAAACACTGCATCCACCTAGAAGAGAAAACAATCATGCATCACAGGACACACCTATCATTATCATACCCAACAATCATTGTCTTTACCATCGTATGATCCGTCCAAATTTAAAAAGAGTAGGGACGTAGCACTACATACTGTCCCTAGGACACCGACGCATCGCACTACATAAAGTCCCAATTTCTATCAATTCACTTTTTCCATTCTCAAAAATCACTTTTTTCTGTAGAATTGGAAAAGTAATAATAACTAGTTCATGTTCACCTTTATTATCTCATATCACAATATGTATCTTGCTCATCAACAACACTCTCTTACAAAAGCAGCTTCCCAATTCCTCAAATTAAAACCTCCCAAATATTTTAGTTTTATTCAATCCCTTCGTATCTTTGTTTAATTAATTTGTTTATAGTTTTTCTTATTATCCCATTCATATTGAAAAAAATAAAATAAAAACCAAAACCATAAAAAAAGTGAAGGAAAGTTATTTGATATTTTTTATTTTGACACATTATTTGATATGTTTAGTTTTTCTTATTCTATCTTTTGAAGAGATTAGCGATCGTCTTACTCTTAATTTGGTATCTTAATTTGGTACTCACTCGCTCCTTGATTGGTTTTTTTTTAAGGTATTTACCCTTTAACCAATGAAAATAAGTCACATAAATAGATTTGTATGTGGTTCCCATAAATTTGTTACAAGTTAGTTGTGGAGATCACATACAAATCTATTTGTGTAATTTGTTCTATTATCATTGGTTCAAGGATAAATATCCTCAAATTATAAAAGACAGAAGTAGTCACCTAAAATCACATACTGTAGTTAAAGGTATGCATGCATTAATTGTTCTCCTGGCTATTAGAAAGAAAATATAAATCGATTATGAGTTTTTATTTTTTCGGTTAAATATATTTTTATTCACTATATTTTGCTTAATTGTCAAAAATAATCTCTATATTTTAAAAATGGTAAAAAAGAATCTCATAAGTTTTTTTGTCATCAAGAATGGTCAATTCCATCTGTTTTTTTCCACATCAACTAATATAATGATTATTAATGGACCACACTATTTAAATTTTAGTCCTTACATTTTGTGAAATAGACAAGAATGATCCCTATATTTTAAAAAGAGTAAAAAAAATCTTATAACTTTTAAAAATATAGGGATTATTCTTGTCTATTTTGCAAAATGTAGTGACTAAAATTAAAATGGTATGGTCCAAAAATAAATATTCTGTTAGTTGACCTTGAAAAAAATAGACGGAATGAATCATTCTTGATGGGACGGAGGGATTATTTTTTAAACAAATGTTTCTTTTTTTTCTTTTTTTTCGCTTCATTGACTAGTACTCAAGACACTAGTTAGCATAATCCAATTTTACTTTATTTGATAACTGGCAAAACGTGCATGTGTGAGGAAAACAACACTTTTTCGGTGCGGTCACTATTACTAAATGAAAATTTAGTTTAAATAGTTATTCTTAAAAAGTTATTTTAGATATTTCTTCATTTTATTGAAACTTTTTTTGGATATCAAAATTTCAAAAAATCACTTAATTTTGAAGCTATTTCAAATACATTTTCATAAAAATCATTTTTGAAATACAACTTTTTAAAAAAAAATACAATTTTAACTATGTTTTGATCTTCAATAATGTATGTTGATGTTATATGATGTCAAAATTAGTGTTTAAATTTAGAAAAAACGGATATAAAAAAACTTATAATATTTTAAAAAACGATTTAATAAATTATTTTTTCAAAAATACAAAGAAAAAATCAATATATTTTATTTTGATAAAATGGAGGGCCTAAGTCCGAAAAGATTACAAAGAAAATAGTCTGGAAGGGGTCCGGTTATGGTGCATAAGACCATGCATAAATATTAGAATAGAAACAATATTTGTGATTTAATGGTTTCGATTATCTTATATGAAAAACCAAAATAATTGTGTAATGATTTCTAATTAAATAAAAGAACAATGAAATTATTATTGTTAAATGATTTTAAATAATGATTATAACTGAAATAAAGGTAAAATTACACGTTTGGTCCTTTATCTTATTTTTTTGTAACAATTTGGTCCTTTATCTTTCATTTGTAACATTTTGGTTCTTTATCTTTCATTTGTAACATTTTGGTCCTTTATCTTATCTTTTTTGTAATACTATGATCTTTTATCTTTTATTTGTAACACTTTAGTCCTTTAAAGAACATGAAGATATGAAATAATTGATGAAGATGATGAACATATTTATCAAAATTATGAGTTTTATTTAATTTTAATAAATAAAATTCAGCATTTTTTTAATAAATTGTTACAAATAAAAGATAAAGGACCAAAGTGTTACAAATATATACAATAAAGGATCAAAGTGTTACAAATAAAAGATAAAGGACCAAAATGTTATAAAAATATAAGATAAAGGACCAAACGTGTAATTTTGCCTAAAATAAATCAATCGACTACTGTTTATCATCTCAAAAAATAATTCTGCAATCACACCACCATAGCCATGGCAGAAATCACTTCTAAAACCTACTTGAATCACAGCCAAACAGTAACCGTGCCAGAAGAAAACACACGAATAGGAGCAAAATTGCGATCTAGAAAAAAAAACACGATAATAGTAACCGCGCCATTTTCCCCCAATTTCAAGGGTATTGGATCGTTGGAGGCAGAGACGCTTGGTTCGGCGACGCGCAGTTGGAGGTGGTGCATGCGGCGGCAGCACGAGATAGGAACGATAACGAAGAAGATAGAAACGAGATAGGAACAATGAAGAAGAAGATGAACGGTACTTTGACTGTTTCGTTCCGTTTTTTATTTTTAGAGATAGAGATCAGGTACAATCTGATGGTGGTGAATTGTTTATGCACCATGCATAAGGAATAAACTTATGGATAATAACTCTTGCCGTTTGGGAGTACTCATCCCAACTGCATCAGCTACTATTAAATGTCTAATTTGAGTCAGAGTGTCAGACACGACTCATAAAACATAAATGTATTACCCAACTCACAACTATAATAAGTGCAAGTACATCCGCACACATATTAGCTTCATGATAAGTATGATAAATCCGTACCTCCCAATTAAGAAAAAATCAATTTTTTTTAAATTGAAACAAACGTGCCATATATCTTATCTTTCCTTTCTTATATTATATACACTTGTCTACAAAGTCTCTTACCAAAACAGATTCCCAATTCATATTTCAGTCTCTTAACATTTCAGTCCTCAACCTCTTGCTATCTCTATTTTAATTTCTTTTTCAGATTTTTGTTATTTTCCCATTCATATACTAAAAAAACAAAAAAACAGAAAACTATAAAAAATGTCATATATTAATGTCTGCATATTTTTAATTCTTACCCTTTGAAGAGATCGGTTTATGCTTTCACAGATTGTTGTTAGAGCTTATCAAAAAAACAAAAAATAAAAGATCGTAGTTGGAGGTATGCATGCACTGTTTGTTCTCCTTCAATTTTTTTTTTCTTTCTTTTTTTCTACTTTTCCTTCACTAATAGAGAGTAAATCAATCCTTTAATTTTGTTGTTGTTATTTGCAGATCATTTTAGTTTCTGCTTTTTAAAGTCATTTTGCATCACTCAATAGCACCAATTGTTCTGTTCACTATTCCTAATACAGGTATGAGCTTCAAACCCTTCACAGTTTTGGCCATTTTGATTGAGAGCACATGATCTGCTAAACATAGTTTAGCGAAGTACTATAACTGTTATGATCATGATTAGTCACTAAAATGGTAGTTACTTAATTTTTTATTTTTTTTTATAAATAAGCGTAGGAGTGTTCACGGTTCATAAACTGCACTGAACTATATGGTTCAGTTCAATAACTGAAACCACTTTTTATAAAAACTGGTTTATTTCTCAAACCAGTTTCAGTTAGGTTCAGAACCAGTTTACATTTTTAAACCGGTTTAGTTTCAGTTAAATGATTTAAAACCGGTTTTTTAGTAAAACCAGTTAATATTTTGAAAAACTAGTTTAAAACCAATTTTCTGTATTTTTAAAAAAAAAAAAAATGGTTTCCGATAAAAAAAAAATCGGAGTTTTTTTTTCTTAAAAACAGTTTCAGTGTATTTTTCGGAAAAAAAGTTACAATATTTTTTATGGGAAAAAAAGTTTCCGACTTTTTTCGAGAAAAAAGTTCCGATTTTTTTTGAAAAAAAGTTCCCGATTTTTTCGGAAAAAGTTTTGATTTTTTTTTCGGACAAAAGGTTTCCAATTTTTTTTTAAAAAAAAAGTTCCCGATTTTTTCCGGGAATAAAAGTTCCTAATTTTTTTTCGGAAAAAAAGTTCCCGGTTTTTTCGGGAAAAAAGTTCCCGATGTTTCCTGGAAAAAAGTACTGATTTTTTCGGGAAAAAAATTTCCGATTTTTTCGGGAAATTTTTTTCTGATTTTTTCGAAAAAAAAAGTTACCGATTTTCTCGGGATTAATTTTTCTGATCATTTTTCCGATTATTTTGTTAAGAAAAAAGTTCCCAATTTTTTTGGGAAATTATTAATTATTTTTCTTTTTTTAAAAAATAAATTACAGTTCATAAATTCAAACTGGTTTTGAACCGGTTATAAACTGAATTGTAAAGATTTTTAAAAAGTGGTTCAGTTCAAAACTGTATTAAATGGTTCAGTTTAAAATATGGTTCAGTGCAGTTCGAACTACAGTTTGGTTCAGTTAATTGAATTTTTGAACACCCATAAATAAGAGTTAAGAATAAATGGTCGAATACTTAATTTCTTAAGTCAATTGTCAATAAAAAAGAAGTCATGTGAGGTTAATTCAATTTGTAGGACATTGCATTATATATGTAGGGGACCGATGTTCGAACTCTGGTCATCTTATTTATCCATCTTAAGCATGAATATTTCTAGCCATAAGACTGACTACTTGACAAAAAAAATCAAAAAGGAACTTCAACTAACTTTTAAAAGTTGGACTAGATATATTGATCATTTTATGTGCAAAAAACTTAATTTATGAAATGATTGGTACTGTTTGGGCCCAACTTTTCTATGGCTTCTTTTCTTGTTTTAAAGAGAAGTTTGGTCAAACACAAATTGAAAGAAGCTCTACTAAAATTGAAGATTTTATTTTAATGAAGAAATACAATCTATAAGGGAGAAATTCTAATATGGGCACAAACCCAAATGAATATAATTTAGGCACACTCACAATGTGGGATAAAATTTAAAGAAAAAATGAATAAAGTGATATTAATTGATGTGACAATTTTATTTTTTTTGTAATTTTTTAAACTTATGTGTGTGCGCTTAAATTTGTGCCTAAATGTGTTGTGCCTATGTAAGAATAGCTCTCTATAAGGAGCCTAAAAAAAGTCAGGACTCCAAAGGTTTAATATTTCTAATATAAGGAACTGTATCTTTATATCTTTTGAAGTAAGGAAACGCTATGCTCTTTTCATTTTTTATTTATGAAGCACGGACACCGACACCAACATTTAAAATTATATAGACGCCTAATCTGAGGAGTGTCCGTGCTTCATAGTTTTTGATGAATTAAAAGTACACACATTCCTTTGCCAGAAAGACTAAAGTTTTTATTTTTGTTGACTAGATTAAAATATATTCACTTAAGTCACTACTTTGCATTAAGTATAATAAACAAAAAAATTGGATGAATCAATATTTTTTGTTTTCCTTCACTTCTTTTTTTTTATGAAATGTTCTTCTTCACTAATAGAGAGTTAAATCCTTTAATTTTTTCATTGTTGTTTACAGATCATTTAGTTTCTGCTTTTTGAAGCCATTTGCAACTGACAATTGCACCAATTGTTCCGTCTATTATTCTTAATACAGGTAAGAGTTCCAAGCTCTTTATTGTTTTGACCATTTTTGTATGTCTTTTTAATTAATTTTTTATTTGTTTTTGCTCTTTGTCTACTTCATTAATTTTAACCGGAGTAATAGACGCCTAAAAAAATACAACTTTATAAGTTATATCAATATTTATTGATCCCCTCACCTTAAATTTTTCTCATAAAAAACTATCATTAATTACATTTTAAAAGTATATTATAAATTAAGTTAAAATTAATCCCTCCCTTTCTAATTATAAACACTTGTTGCTTTTTTCATGCTCTTATTAAGAAAAGTTGGTCTTGCTGTTAAAGTGTATCAATTCTGTTAGTATCAATAGGTTAGTTAGTAATTAAGTTAGAGGTTGGTTATTCAATTAGTTAGTTATTTGAGTCATATAAATAGAACACTAATGTACACATTTTACTATCTTTTATTAATTTTCTTATCAAGTGGAATGTTTGTGTTGTTTAGAAAGCTAGAAATGGTATGATATTTTTTCAAAAAGGTTTTTTTCCTTGTTGGTACTGTGTGTTTTCTAAAATCAGAATGGTCTTTGTATTGGTGTTGCTTTATGCTAAGCTTTCTGCATATTTTGCAGCTTATTGTACCTTTTGCAGAGCAAAAAAATAATTAGTACATTTTAACAATACTTTTAAAGCTTAAAGGGATGAAAATCACTTTCTTTTTTACACATACTAAGACTAAACTTTGATCTTTTTACTGGGATGCAAATATTTATAATTTCTTTTTAAAAAATATAAGTTGTAAATTTTTTATTGGTTGCATCGTGAAATTTCTATTCGTATAATCACCATTAACTATTTTTTTCTTTATGGAAATAATCTACATTAACTATTAATACATTTATTTAATTTCAATCAAAGCAATTGTTTCATTTGTTCATCAAAGATAATAGTACTGTGATGATGTCCTCGCCTTTCAAAATGTTTCCCTTGTTTCTTTTGCCCTCGTCGAAAACAATACCGTTTACTTTCACTTTCACTAGGACGAGCAGAAGAAAAGATAATCAATGGAATTTCTATCTTCTATTGTTGGAACAGTAGCAGAACATACTGTTGTGCCTATTGGACGTCAAGCAAGTTACTTGATATTCTACAAAGGCAATTTCAGTATGTTAGCGGTTCGTGTTAAAGACCTTGAGGCTGCAAAAGAAAGAATGACCCATTCGGTTGAAGAAGAAAAGAGAAACGGTAAAAATATTGAAACAGATGTGATGAACTGGTTAGAGAAGGTTAATGAGCTCATTGAAAAGGCAAATCAGCTTCAGAGTGATCCTCGCCATGCCAATGCTAAGTGCTCAGTATGGCCGTTCCCCAATTTGATTTTACGTCATCAACTAAGTAGGAAGGCCACAAAAATTGTAAAAGATGTTTTTGAAGTTCAAGAAAAAGGAAAGTTTGATCGAATTGGTTACCTTCCCAACCTAGATGGAGAAGCCTCCTTCTCCTCCTCAACAAGAGGTGGTGAAAATTATGAGACAAGGGAATCACTTAAAGAGAACATTATGAAGGCACTACTAGCACACCATAGTTCATGCAACATTGGGGTCTATGGGTTGGGTGGGGTGGGTAAGACAACTCTGCTGGAGGAAGTTTTTGAAATGTCTAAGCAACAGAAATTGTTTGATACAGTTGTTACAGCCAATGTAACAAAAGATCCAGACATTAAAACAATTCAAGGGGAGATTGCAGATTTGTTGGGTCTACGATTCGATGAGGAGACTATTCTTGGAAGAGCACGTCGCCTAAGAGAAAGAATCATGATGGAAAATAATATCCTTGTTGTTCTAGATGATATATGGACCATACTTGATTTGAAGAAAGTTGGAATTCCATTTGGTAATGAACATAATGGTTGCAAATTGTTGATGACATCTAGAAATCAAGATGTGTTGTTCCAAATGGATGTTCCAAAGGATTTCACTTTCAAACTTGGACTTATGAGTGAAAATGAGACATGGACCTTGTTTCAATTTATGGCCGGTGATGTGGTTAAAGATAGCAATCTGAAAGGTGTAGCAATTCAAGTTGCCCAAAAATGTGAAGGTTTGCCTCTTATGGTAGTGACGGTAGCCCGTGCAATGAAAAATAAGAGGGATGTTCAATCTTGGAAAGATGCATTAAGGAGATTAGAAAGTGGTTCTCATACAATTTCTTCTGCTTTGAAATTAAGTTACGACTCATTGGAGAGTGATGAAATGAGGGATGTCTTCTTGCTTTTTGCATTATTTCCAAATGAAAGGGTACATTACTTTCTAAAAGTTGCAATGGGTTTGGATATATTAAAGCATATTAAGACTGTGGATGATGCTAGAAACAGACTTTATTCAATAATCCATTCTTTGGAGGCGACTTGTTTGCTTGAAATTAAAACAAATGGAAATATCCAAATGCATGACTTTGTTCGTGATTTTGCTATCTTCATAGCACGTACGGACAAGCATGTATTTCTACGAAAACAATCAGACGAGGAATATCCAACCAAGGATTTTTTAAAAAGGTGCACGCAGGTCATTCTAGGCAAGTTTATGCATGGGCTTCCTCAAATGATTGATTGTCCAAACATTAAGTTTTTCTATTTGAACGGTAATAATCGTTCTTTAGAAGTCCCTGATGATTTTTTTGAGGGTATGGGAAGCCTTAGAGCCTTAGATTTAACATCTCTGAATTTGTCTTCATTACCCACTTCGTTTCGGTTCCTAACCGGCCTTCAAACATTGTGTTTGAATTTTTGCATTTTGGAAAATATGGTTGAAATAAATGCATTGCAAAATTTGGTAATTCTATGCCTTTGGGGTTCTTCAATGACCAAGTTGCCAAGAGAAATAGGGCAATTGACTCAATTAAGAATGCTTGATTTGAGCAGCACAGGAATAGAAGTAATTCCACCCAACATTTTATCAAGCTTGACTAAGCTGGAGGAATTGTACATGGGCAATACCTTTCTTAATTGGGAACATGTCAATTCGACAGCTCAAAACAAAAATGCTAGCATTGCTGAGCTTCGAAAACTACCCAACTTGACAACTCTAGAATTACAAATTCGCGAGACTTGGATGTTGCCAAGGGACTTGCAGACGGTGTTTGAGAAGTTGGAAAGATATAAAATAGTTATTGGTGATGTATGGGAATGGCCTGACATTGTGGATGGAATCTCAAAAACATTGATGCTCAAACTTGGTACTAACATACATTTGGAGCATGGAATTAAAGCATTGATTAAAGGTGTTGAGAATTTGTACTTGGATGATGTAGATGGAATTCAAAATGTGGTTTATCAACTAAATGGAGAAGGATTTCCATCGCTGAAACATCTCCACATCCAAAATAATGCAAACATGAATCATATTGTTGACTCTCAAGAGAGGAATCAATTGGATGTGTCCTTTCCCATCTTGGAAACACTAGTACTTTCTAATCTTAAAAACTTGGAGCATATATGTCTTGGTCCACTTTCAATTACCTCTTTTGGAAGTCTTAGTGTTATCAAAGTAAAAAATTGTGTCCAATTGAAATATCTTTTCTCCTTTACATTGGTTAAAGAACTTTCTCACCTTTCAGAGATTGAAGTTTGTCATTGCAATTCTATGAAGGAGATAGTGCTCGGAGACAACAATTTAAGTGCATCAACGGTTTTTCGATTTCGTTCTTTGACTTTAGAACATTTGGAGACACTTCAGAATTTCTTCTCCGGAAGTGAGCAAAAACATCAAGGGTTAGAGCCTTCTGTTTCTACACCATTGTTCAATGATCAGGTATGTTATTTTTTTTTAAAGCTTCTCTTTAGATACAAATGATATTCTTTTTAATTTTGTGATAGGTTTAGATACAACCAATTCTATTTGAACCCTTTTTCTCTGTCGTGATTGATTAAGGACCTCATATCAACACACACACACACACACACACACATCCACACACAATGCATTCAATTATGATTTTTGTTAATTTGTTTTTATGTAGGTTGCATTTCCAGATTTGGATACCCTTAAATTGAGCTCTCTCAATTTGAATAAAATTTGGAATGACAATCATCATTCTATGTGCAACTTAACTAGCTTGATTGTGGAGAGTTGTGGTGGACTGAAGTACTTATTCTCATCTACCATGGTTGAAAGTTTTAAGAACCTCAAACACCTTGAAATAAGTAATTGTCCATTGATGGAGGAGATAATAGCTAAAGAAGAAAGAAACAATGAAATAGAAGAGGTATGCTAATTCTACTATTGAGAACATTCCAATTAATTTTCAACTTGCATTTAAATAATTTTTATAAATGATATTGGTTATTTATGAATTCATAGGTTAATTTTTTGAAATTAGAGAAAATCACTTTGAAGGACATGGACAACTTGAACACAACATGGCACCGCCAATTTGAAACAGTGAAGATGTTGCAAGTGAGGAATTGTAAGAAAATTGTTGTGCTTTAGTAGAAGGGATATTTGAATTGAGTTTCAATGAAAATAATAGCAGTGTAGAGAATGCAACACATTTGAAAGTTGTTCTAGATGGATTGCCGAAACTGAAAAATATATGGAGTGGGGATCGTCACAAAATTCTTAGTTTTCAAATTCTTATATTTGTAAAACTAAAAAATTGTGCAAGCTTGGAGTATCTATTACCACTTTCTATAGTCACTCGTTGTTCATATCTCAAAGAACTTCCTATAGAAAGTTGTGTAAACATGAAGGAAATTGTCGCAGAAGAGAAAGAAACTCGATTGAGGGCAACTCCCACATTTGAGTTTAATCAACTAAGTTCTTTATTGCTTTCGAACTTAATTAAACTCAATGGTTTCTATGCTAAAAAGCATACTGTAGCATGTCCATCTTTGAAGGACATTAATGTTTACAATTGTGCAAGGTTGAATTTGTACACAACTTTATCTACAAGAAACTCCAATTTTCAAGATAACAAACTCCCTGTTATAACGCAACAACCACCTTTCATTGTCGAAGAGGTATGTGTATATCATATAAATTTACAAATAATTTGCATTAAAACACTATATTTGTAGGACTTTGTGTTATTATTTATATATACCCAACATGATAGTTATAGTTGTATTCATTTGTCAAATTTTGAACTATTTAAGACCATCTAAAACAAGTAAAAAAACAAGACAAAACCTAAAAGTTTTAGATTTAAAACTTAATAACTCTACACCAGCCAATTTACTCAAATGAATTGGATTGTGTAAAACATCATTAGATTTAAAAGTTATAGATTTAAAATTGAATAACTTTAGATGAATGTATGGGAGTTCAGACAAAATTGAGAAAAGTATAGAGGCAATAAAAAAATATAAAATAAACATTTGAGTCAATATTAAATGTCTAAGTTCTTTTAAATTGTTCTTTATATGTGTTTTAGGTGATTCCGAATTTGGAGAAGTTGAAAATAAACCACAAAGAAGCTAACGTGATATTGCAAGCCCAAAACTCAAGTGCCCTATTCACCAAAATGACATTTCTTTCTTTGTCCCAATATAATATTGAAGATGCTACATTTCCTTATTGGTTTCTTCAAAACGTGTGCACTCTTAAGTCACTAGTTGTTCAATGGAGTTGCTTCAAGAAAATATTTCAAGATGAAGAAGGACAAATAAGTGAGAAGAAGACTTACCCACAACTCAAAAAGCTCACATTGAATGGATTGCATAAGCTTCAACATATATGTGAGGAAGGATTCCAAATTGATCCAGTTCTTGCGTTCCTTGAAGACTTATTTGTTTTAAATTGTTCTAGTTTGTTAAGTTTATTGCCTTCCTCCGCCACCCTTAATCATCTTGAATATTTGGAGATAACAAATTGCAATGGGTTAAAAAAATTAATTGCATCTCATACGGCACAAAATTTGGAAAAGCTCGCCTCACTGAAGATAAAAAACTGCAGTTCACTCGAAGAAATAATTACTGGAGAGGAAAATGTTGGCATTGCATTTATTAGTTTAGAATTATTGATATTGGATTGTTTGCCAAGCCTCAACAAATTTTGTTCTAGTAAGTGCTTTTTGAAGTTTCCATTGTTGAAGACAGTAATTGTGAGGGAATGTCCTCGCATGAAGATTTTTTCAGAGGGAAACACAAGTACACCAAATCTTCGAAAAGTTAAAATTGCAGAAAATGATGAATGGCTTTGGAAGGGAAACCTAAATGATACAATAACCAACATATTTCAAGATAAGGTATGCTTGATAACATATTTGTGCAACAATAAAAAAATTGTGGAAAAATACTATTTTTGAGATTTTAAAAGTATATTGCAAAAGTGATACATAGCACTAATCTTCATTCTACTATAATCTAATTCAACATGCTAGAGATATCAAATTAAAGGGAAATTGGCAATAAATTCTCAAATCTTTGTTATCACTCATTAAAGCTCATGGTCGACTAACCCATAAAAATTCACTAATTAATTTATTTTCTATGGGTTAGGTTAAGACTATTAATCTAGATGATGATCCTTTTGAAGGTAGAAAATTGTAGACAACTAGTGCATATAATTAAATGTTGACTAAAAGAAATTTTGATTTGTCTCATGATATATTAATTTTATGTAACAGGTTGCATTTCGTACATTCAATTGTTTAGCCTTATCTGACTACCCTGAGCTAAAAGATTTGTGGTATGGCCAACTTAATCACAATGTGTTTTGCAATCTGAAATCCCTAGTTGTGCAAAAATGTGAATTTTTATCACATGTACTTTTACCATCAAATGTAATACAAGCGTTGCATGGATTGGAAGAACTAGAAGTTACAGACTGTGATTCGTTAGAAGCAGTGTTTGATGTGAAAGGTATGAAGTCTAGAGAAGTATTGACAAAACAAAGCTTTCAGTTGAAAACATTGACTTTATCTAGTTTACCAAAATTGAAGCACATATGGAATGAGGATCCTCATGAAATTATCAGCTTTGGAAACTTATGCAAGGTGGAGGTTTCTAAGTGTCAAAGCTTGCTATATATCTTTCCATTGTCACTATGCCAAGATCTTGGACATCTTGAAATGCTTGATATAGATTCTTGTGGAGTTGAGGAAATTGTAGAAATGGAAGAAGGATCAATGGAAATCAATTTTAATTTTCCCCAACTGAATACATTGGTACTATATTGTTTGACAAACCTCAAGAACTTCTATCGGGGAAAGCATGCTTTAGAGTGCCCTTCTTTGAAGATTTTTAATGTATACCGTTGTGAAGCATTAAGAATGTTTTCCTTCACCCATTTAGACTTCCAACAGCCTAACGCAGCGGGCGGAAATCCCACCATACCTCAACAAGCTCTATTTTCTATGGAAAAGGTAATTCCCACCGTACTTCTTTTTATTTGTTTGTGTCATAATCAAGTATTATATTTCTTTTTGCGTTTTTAATTTTTCAGTTGAGCCCCAATGTGGAGCAATTGGCAATAAATTTCCCGGATGCAATGGAGATATTGAATCAAGAAAATGTCTTTCATAAAGTTGAATTTCTTCGTTTGCAATGCTTCGATGAAACTCCAACTATTTTTTTGAATGATTTTCATACAACATTTCCTAATCTTAAAAGATTTCAAGTGCGTAATAGTTCTTTTGAAACATTGTTCCCCACTGAAGCAACCATTGGTCATTGCAATATGCAAATTTCAAATCAAATAAGAACTTTGTATCTATATGAATTGGAAAATCTCAAGCACATTTGGCAGGAAGACTTTCCATTATATCATCCTTTGCCTCAAGATCTTGAAATCCTATCTGCATGGAATTGTCCAAGTTTGATAAGCTTGGTACCATCGTCAACATCTTTCACAAATTTAACATTTTTGAAAGTGGACAATTGCAAAGAGCTTACTTACTTAATAACATCCTTAACAGCTAAAAGTCTTGTACAACTAACAACATTAAAAATATTGAATTGTGAGAAGATGTTGGATGTTGTGAAGATTGATGAAGAAAAAGCAGAGGAAAACATCATATTTGAAAATTTGGAATACTTGGAATTATCTTCTTTGCCAAGTTTTAGAAGCTTCTGCTATGAGAAACAAGCATTTGTATTCCCATCTTTCATACATTTCATTGTTGAAGGGTGCCCTCGAATGAAGATTTTCTCGTCAGGAGTCACAATAGCACCATACCTGACAAAAATTGAAGTGGAAGAAGGAAAGATGAGATGGAAAGGTGATCTTAACACAACTATTGAACAATTGTTCATAGAAAAGGTACACAATGGTCTTTGTTAATTATACAAATTGTTTATTTATTATTCACATAATCTTGAATAAAAAATGTTTGGGCGTATACATAAATAATTAAAAAAAAAGAAGAGAAAAATATTAAATGTCTGTTCATGTAAGAAATGCTAATTAGCAAGGTTTATAATATTGTGCATGATTGGACGGTGGCTTTGAAATTAACTATGGATTAAGAAATAAAATTTTCATCGGTAGGTTAGTTAATCTAGGGCCGGCCCGGACACATGTGCAACATGTGCCGTGGTATCGGGCCTCCTAAAAACGAATGCCTTAATTTTTTTTATATAGTAGTAATATTAGTAAATTAAGGAATATCAAATTTAATAAATTACAATAAACTGCAAATGTCTAATTGTTAGATCCATAATCTCTTTTACTGAATAGTAGTATTAATAAATTAAAGGGTGTAAAATTTAATATTTTATTGTTATTGATTACACTATGAATCTTTTTATATTAATTACAGGGATGCTTATTTTTTTTTTAATGTTATTTGCAATTTAAATCAGGGATATTTTTTTAAAAAAAATTTACATTTTTATTTATTAAAAAAGGCCACATTTTTTATTTGCATATGGCTTCAAAAAACTCGGGGCCGACTACAAAGTGTTTTTTTTTTTTTACTAAATTAGAGTCTACAAAGTTCCAAATTCCTAAAGTGAAAATGTAAATAAACAACCTATAATTTTATTCATTTACATTCTATGAAAAAAAACTATAATATATTTTGAGATTTACCCAAAGTTCTGTAGTCAGTAATTCGCTATAATAAAATTAAGAAAATGATGTTTTAGGTCATTTTCTATTAAAATAGAATTATCATATATCATTCTAGCCACTATATTACTTGGCAAAAAAAAATTATCATATAATTATTAAAGGTGAATAAAAATTTGAATTATATTGGACCGACCCTTTGAATTTCTCTCTGACCTCTCTCTAAACCCATTTTCCAGAGCCGCCTCTTGAAATCCAAATTGTTCCTTTGTGATGTAGACTAAGCTTGGTGGTGGTGTGATGAGTGGCGGTTGCACTCCGCACCACCTCGGTCCAGATCGGCGGCGGCGTTTTGTGGAGGTTTCGGCGGTTCGCGTATGGCTTTCATCGGATCTCTCTCTGCTCTCGACGGTTTGGTTTCTTCTCCACCAAAACCCCTCTTGGGTTCTCTCTTGACTCGCGTTCTTGCGTGGGTTTGTTAAATCTGGGCTCGCTCCTGGATCTGAAATCTGGACTGCGTTGGTTTGGTTTGCAAACGGTAAAGTTCAGATCTATTATATCTTTCTACGGCAGGTCGAAGTTGGTGGCGTGTTCTCTGTCTTTGGCGCCGCTGTGTTGTTGGAGTTCTACCGGTTCCGGTTGTTGTTCAAAACTTCGTTGCTGCCATGGGTTTTATTATCTGTTTGCAGTGATGTTCGTTTATTTGGCTCGAAAGAGCCTTTACTGCCTGTTGCGTGTTGTCGCAAGGGGTTGTTGGTACGTGTTCTTTGTCCGTGTTGGCGGCTTGTACATTCGCCATCCCTTATCGTTGCAAATCTCACTTATCATCTTTTTTTGCTATTCTAGTTTCGAGTTCGCGCGCGGATTCGCTAGGTAGTGTATGTGGTGGGTGTGGGTTTGTTTTTGATTCTGATTATGTTCTTAACCTTATGAGGTTGTTTTCTTAACCACTGATGTAGTTGATTTGTCTTTTATTCTCTTTTGAGTTGTTACTACTTTTTGTGTGGTTTTACTGGGTCAGGTCTATGTCCCCCCAGTTTCCTTGTACTTTCTTTTTATTTTAATCTATTTAGGGTGTTGTAGTTGGCTTGCCATCTGCACCCCATTTGCTTAAAAAAAAAAAAAAGTTTAAATGGTGAGGGTTCTTATACGTATAGATAGATGTTCGATTTGTGAATCAACTATATACAAATAAAATTCGGCTAGACGAAGATAACACATCTTATATGTTCCACACATAATATGACTTCTTTTTTACAGAGTATACTAATACTAATAATATTGCTTTGTAACGGAGAAAGTGATATTGCCTGCTATAATGTGTGTTGAATTCTGTACTTTTATATTTTGTTTTTAAAAATAACGGTTTAAAAATCAAAATATACATGTTATAATAAATTTTCGATGTAGTCTCTAAACTATCATCCTCTCATCAATTTAGTGTCTAAATTATTAAAATAAATTATAAAGTCCTTAAACTATAATATATCTTATTATTCAACTATATAGTTTCTAAACTATTAAAATCTGCTAAAAAATATAAAATATTATAAGTTTATTTTTAATAGTTTAGAAACTAAATTAGTAAGACCATCTCCAATAGTGGGTATCTATTTTTTAAGAATCGGTATCTAATTAGATATCCCATTAGAGCAAAACGCAAATGAGTATCTAATAGGTACCAGTGCTACAATAAGCAATAGTATTTATATTAAGAGTTATTAGTAAAATGTATTATTGGTGGGACCGATTTAAAAGGTTTTAAGAGATATTGGGTTGGAAGAATTAAATGTTTATTTGATATTATTATTAAAAAATTACTCCCTCCGTCCCATTTTAAATGACCTTTTTTTGACTTAGTGTACTATTCATTTGACCTGCTTTGACCTTATTTTTCTACTAATATATACATGCAAATATTAGCATATGAGATGTTTGATTTGTCTCGACGAGTACTTTCAAAATATACCATTTTTATAATTTTTAATAATAGATAATTAAAGATATTAACGATTAAAGTTGTGCATTGGCAAACGTGTCAGTGGTCAAACAGGTCATTTATTTTGGGACAGAGGGAGTATAAATGAGTGATGTGTACATGTGAGAACCAATTAATTAAGTTTCTAGATTATTGGATGCAATTATTTTAAGTACTTTGACATTAAAGGAGTGAATTGCGAATTTCTTGAGCAACCAGTAGCTAGTTAGGGGCTGATATATACTGTATTTGTTAATAATTATTGTTACCATTTTGTCAACAGGATGTCCCGCATTCTAATGTTGAATGATATATCTATCATAGCATTTGCAAGGTATGCAACATGAAAATTTTCTCTTTTAAACATTTTATTTTTTATCCGTGGAGAATTATTATCAATATCATTTGATAGTGAAGTGTTTTGTGTTACATTTCGTTTTTTTTTTTTTTTTACATGAAACTTCTCATTCATTGCAATAATAAAAGGTCATTACAAATGATAGAGGCAACAGGTTCAGGGACATTTCCCCACCACAACATAGATCCTACATTTCTAGCCATTCCTACAAGGCCATGAGCAGCCCTATTCTTACACCTCTTAACAGCAACTATCCTAACATTAGTCAATCTACCTAATAAGTCAAGACCTATGAAGCCCCGATACGCGACACGATACGGATACGATACGATACCGATACGCCGATACGTGAAAATTTTAAAAAATTCATATACGATACTGGCGCGATACGTTATTTAAAAATTAATTAATTTTAAAATTAAATATATAAATGCACAATAATATTAATAATGATAATTTGTTTTTGAAAGACAAAAAATTATTATTATAAACGTCAATAGTTCATTGTACAAAGAGTACACACAAGCCAATTAGCTTGCACATGAGCAAAACAGTTTGAGGCTCAAAATACAAAGACTTATCAGTCCTAACTAAAGACATATAATAGCTCAAAAAACATATAATAGTCATGACATCAAGCCTGTTCAACAAGTTCATCTTGTAGCAATATCAGACAATTATATAGGTCCTGCAGCTGACCAATTAAAAGCATAAAGCATTCATTCTTATACTAGAATTTTGGGACAAGCCCAAACACTTAAACAATCTGTTATATAGTAGGACACCATAGTACCTTCAGAACAGTGACAAAGACAAAAAATACTAATTATAATAAATTAAAATCATTAATACTAAGTTAAGTATTTGTGTTTCATTAATATTGTCATAAAAAATAATGATCACCAGTACATTTTAAGTTATACATCTTAAGTTAAGTATTATACAGCATCATTAGTACTATCCAAAAAAAGATATTGTTAGTTACCCGTGTAACAACATAATAGTTTGACATTCATTAGGAAACACGGATTCTATCGGATATTATTTTTTATTTAAAAATAAATATTTAACCGATACTTTTCCGATACGAGTATCGGGAAGTATCAGACGCGTATCGGATATTATTATTTTATTTAAAAATAAAGATTTAACCGATACTCTTCCGATACGAGTATCGGGACGTATCAGAAGAGTATCGGTATCGGGTGCGTATCGGACACGATACTTTACCAATTTTAGAGTATCGGGGCTTCAAAGGTCAAGACAATCAACAATTATCATATCAATATCAGTATTACATAAAGACCCAGAAGCACATTTTACTACAATTTCAGAGTCTAATTCCACAACCACATCCTGCAATTTTTGTTCAAGAATCCAATTGAGACACCATCTCAGTCCTAAAGCTTCAGCCACTAAAGGAGTAGATTTAATTGTTTCCCTTTTTGTCATCGCTGTTAAAACACCGCCTTCAGAGTTCCTAGAAATCAGTCCCCAACACGTATAATTATCTTCAAAACAGCCAGCATCAATATTAATTTTTGTGACCCCCACAGCAGGACAAACCCAGCCATCTACTACAGCAGTAGTGCTCAGACTAGAGCTACCTTCGCCTGTAAACAAGTTGCAGGCTTCATTAAGCTCAGATGCAAAAACAGAAATATCAGAAGCAATTTTCACAGGACAAAAAGGAGAATTATTAAAAACAGCATCATTTCGTCCTTTCCAAATGCGCCAAAGGGTGAGACTAAATAATTGAGCTGCTTGAAGGTTGGAGTTGGTGAGCCATTTATTCATCCATTCAGACAAACTCATTGTAGAAGGGACATGTAGACCAAGTGGAGAAACAAACCAAAGCCTTTGAACCACCTGGCAATGCATGAACAAGTGGTCTTGAGATTCTTTCTCAGCATGACAAAGAGGACAAGTTGGAATTTGATTCTCAACTTGTCAATACATTTCGTTTATTTGTCTTTGTGTTGGAATTTGATTCTCAACTTGTCAATATGGCTTTTAAAAATATTCCCATTGTTCCTGTCATTACTAGGTGGCTTAATTGTTTAAATCTTCTTTTTTTGTGTCTCACATTTGTAGGGAAGGTAAGCACCAGGATTGCCTCTCTCTGACTTCATGGTTCTAGGCTTGATCTTCATGAATTTGGATTTAAATAATACTTTGTTCTTGTATTCAAACTGTACTCTTTTTTCCTTCATCAAGGTTTTATCCCACTGGGTTTTTCTTGATAAGGTTTTTAATGAGGCAGTTGACCAACTTATTTGGTTAGCACTATTGTTATCTTGGGTTTTGTTCTAATCCCTCCGAACCTTTTTATTTTATTTTAATAATATTTGGTTAGAGTTGGATATTTTGGTTGGAGGTGCTGGGGTGCCAACATAGTTGGGTTGGCTGCACCTTCATCCTTGCTTCTCTTTAACCTTTTCGCTTTAATCAATAGTTCTTTTTTTTCAATAGTTATTACTAATAAAGTTAATAAGGGTTCGTTTGATGGCCAGGAAATCATATCCTGCTCATATCCTTCATTTGATGCGCCAATTAAATATGATACATTAATCCTATTTTTAATCATATCCTGACTGACATTTGTATTTTCTATCCTGAGTAAAAGCTGGGTTAGAAATATCCTATGATATTAACAACCCTTTTCTAATTTTGTCCTTGTCCTCTACCTAGCACCACTCAAAACCATTTCTTCTTCGTTCCTCTACGTTGGTCGCTCCTCTGTGCATCTTTGTCTTCTACCTCCAATCCAATCCATCCATTTATAGATAAAATTCATCCAATCCATCCATTATCATCTTTTTAATGGACGGATATTCAATCCATCCAAGAAAATTAATTCAAATATTATTTAATTTCATAAAAAAACTAAATATTATTTTTTAATTTCATAAAAAACTAATGATCGAAATTTGGAATTTTTATTTAACAAATGTAATTTTTAATTAACAAATATAATTTTTAGCTGGAATAATAATTTAGTTATTATTATTTTAAAAACATCATTTTTTTATGGATTGATTTGTAATTCAATAAACCCAAATTTCTATTTTTTCTAAGCCCAAAAGCATTTTGGTGAGCCCACTATTCTTTTTACACCTCCCAATATTTTTCCCACTTAAAAATATTTTTTTTATAATTCCAGAACTTAAATAATAATATTTTAATAAAATAGGTGGTGGTGGGTGGCCGGTCAATGGCAGTGGTCAAAGCTGGACCACCGGCGGCGCACGGCGGAGCTCTGGTGACCGGCGGCGGAGACCCGAATTTTCCGGTGGCCCGACGGCGGAGGACGGCGGATATCCGGCGGCCGGAGGCGGGGCTCCGGCGTTGACCGGCAGCTCCGGCATTGACCACCACCATATTATTTTAATATATTTTTATTAAAATATTAAATTATAATATATTTTAAATAATATAAAAATTATATTTTAAACTTAAAAAATACTGTTACTTTCTATATAAAAAAAAGTACTGTTACTTTTTATATTAAAAAAAAAAACTGGACTTTTTTAAAAAAAATCCTTTTGTTAATTAAAAAAAACTTGAGTTTTTATTATGTTATTAATTTAAAAAAAATAGTTGTTTGTATGTTTTTTATTGGTTTGTTTCCAATTTTTTATACTTTTTGATAATAAATTATTTATGTTTTATTTTTATATAAATTTATTGTACTATAAAAAAATTTAAAAAATATATAAACAAGTAAATAAAAAAACACTATGTAATGATTAATTGGATTAAAAAAATTGGTAATGTTCCATCTCTAAAAATTATTAACAATTTTAACTTTTTATTTTTTAATTTGTTTTTAATTTTTGAATTTTTTATTTCTTTTACATTATTTTTTTAAAAAGTAGTTATCTATTGGATTTAAAATTAATAATAATCAATGATCCATTGGATTTTAAAATTATAGTGGATGGATCGGATCCGTCCATTTAATTAAATGGATAAATCCAATCCAATCCATTAACCAATTATTTTTCTGGTGGATGGATTGGATGGATAAATTAATAAATGAATTGGATGGATAACGGATTAACGGATAATTTTGACACCCCTAGCTCCCTTCACATATTCAAGAAAACCAATTTATCTACTACATAAAGTCATAAACCCTTTTTCCAATCCAAATCAAAATCCCAATCTCAAATCTTCAACCAACACCCCCATAAAATTGAAACGCTTCTCTAATTTAATCAATAAAAAACCAGATTATAAATTCAATTCAGTGATACATTAAAACTGCAATAAGTTTTACGAAAAATGTCAAGTGTAGTTGTAAAACTCCACATCATATAATTCTTCAAGTTCTCTTTTGACTTAAATCTTCCATTCTCAATCTGCACTTTCACCATTGAAACTAATTTTAAACTTAGATCTAAGACTTCTCGGCGGAATAGCTAAGGTCCACCGTATAAGAAAGAGTTTCGTGGGATTAAAAAATTGGTAGTAATGGTGTTGAATGTTTGAATTTGATGGTATATAGTGTTAATTGTGGTGCTGGGTTACAACAATTTCAAGTTGATTAAAAAATAATACAAGTTTATTTGAAAGAATAAAACACCACTTGAAAGAAAAAAAAAAAGAAATTGAATTACAAGGGTAATTTTGTGGTGTAATTATGATATATATTATATCTTATTTGTTATCATCTGCACACCAAACATATGATAGGATAAATGATTATCTTTATTCTGCTTTGTATTATATCATGTCTTTATCTTATCCTGACCATCAAACGGATCCTAAATTCCTGACACGTTTCAAATATGATTATCTCTAGCAGAGGAAACCTATAAGAAATAACAACAAAAAGGTAAAAATAAATTAATCATTGTTTAAGATAATTTAGGCCTTTTTTTCTTTTTCGAAAACACAATTAAATTAAATGAATAAGTGCAACTCAAAGCATAAGACGTGGTATTAATCTATAATTTTGCAAAAAAAAAACGTACATCAAAAGGAAGCAGAAAATGTTTGTTTTAATGCAGTACTCAAATGAGAAAACTTAGTAAATGATTAAGAATTGGCAAATGACAGAGAAAACTTAAGGAAATTGTTGATCTCATTATCACATTCATCCACAATTGATGACATTTCTAACGTGAGAAAACTAGAATTTTCCGCATAACATAACAGAAAATCAGGTGCACACATGTAGAGAGAATATTAATTAGGAAGAAAACAATGATAATTGTCAAATTTAGTAATAATAATAGACCTTTTCATTCTTTGTTCATTGTATAAGAATTTTCTTTGCTCTTCTACGATAAATGCAATCGTCTTATAACATGGTTTCTTCTTAATTTCAAAAAATGTCACCACATTCAAAGTAGGCTGCTCGCAGTTTGGTTTGGGTCGGTTTTAAGGGAAAAATTAATCCGATTCAAAATTAAATAAATGTGCGGTTTGGTTAGATTTTGGATGACATAAAAAAAATTTGATCTGATCCGGTCCAATTTTATGCGGTTTAATTTAAATATCCAAATTAAAAATTGAATTTTTTTATTAAATATTAATTATAATAAACATTATAAAATAATAGTTTAACTTTTATGACGAAATAAATATTATGTTCAATGTAAAATATAACGTAATATATTAAAAATTAATATTTTGGAATGACAATTATCAATTATATTTGAAACTTATCAAAAACTAAAAAATATATTAAATTAAACTAACAAATAGTATTAACAAAATTTAAAATGAACAAAAAATAGGGTAATGTAGTATATATTCATCCTAATAAAAAGATAAATAAGTATATATATATATACACGGTTTGTTTTGGATCGGTTTTAGAAAATCAATTCGAAATCCGATCCAGCGGTTTCCTCCAAAGGACATCCAAACAAATCCCAAACTATTCGGTTTTTTACAGTTTTCGATTTTTTTGGATCGGTTTGCGGTTTTTATTTGGATTTGTTTGGATTTGAGCACCCCTAATTCAGGGTTTAGTATGTCGGTGATATTAAATAACCGGTTTTCAATGTTTCGTGGCTTCAGCTTATTTGCAAAAGAGAATTGCTTCTCGCACCCTCTGAAATTCGTCGTTTGCCCCCGAAAATTTCAAAAATACCCCCTTGCTCTTTAAGTAGCAAAATCAGGGGGTGTTAAATCTAAAAAAAACAATTTGCATCCTAGAATGCGAACTCAGTTCGGTTCTTAAAAATTAATTGGAGATAGAAGGAGGAGATAGAATTTAAAAGAATTTTAGTTTTGAACAATTTATTTTGACAGTGACAATATTTACAAATAGTGTCCATAATACTCCAAAGACAGTACACATAATTAAAAAGAAATATATCTTTTGAAGTAAAAATATTAGATATAGTAAAATACTAGTATTAAATAGTACCAAAATCATGTAAAAACTGATGCTGCATAACAGTAAAGAATTGGGATATTATAACTAAAAAGATACACTCCTAGTCTCCTATCCAAGACTATCCAAGACCACATGAAAAAAATAAGAAAGGAAAGAAAATAAGGACCCCTTAGGATCTCGATCCATGCCACAAACGACCAACGACTGACAACCGAAGTAAATGCAAGAAAAAATCTACTTCTATTCCGAAGGCAAATAGACAATGAGTTTGAGATACGACCAAGATATCCCAAATTAAACAATTATCTTTCCACAAATGATTAATTAAACTCACTGACTGGTATATCTTAATCACAGTGTCAAACGCCACACTGAGACAACCCGACCTCCATCTTGGGCTGCCAGTCTGCCACAACAACCAATCATGACAGTAAGATAAAAAGGCCAATCGAATATATGTGAAACTGAATAATGCAATCTATGACGAGATTGGCTGCCAAGTGATGATGACCATAATTCTTAACAGTTAACACACATTCTGGTACAATATCAGTAGCAAATCAGCATATCCCCTAACCGAAAGAAAAAACATCAAACCTGATACTTGTGTCTAGCATAGCATGAATGAATTTAGACAAATTGGGATCTCAAACCATGACACTTACAGCTAACGGATGCTCGAAGAAAATGAGATAAGGCATTCTCTTCTATTCCATAGCCAACGGTACATGGAATTTGAGACACGACCAAGACACCACAATTAATAAAACTGACTGCTAAACACCAACTTCTAAAACACAATGAACTGTCAAACGCTTAACAGAACAGCAACAGCACGAAGCACCAGCTGAACTGAATAATTTATGGACCTTTTAGTTGATCTTTGTAGCTTAGGGACAAATAGTATGATAAGACAGTAGTTCAAAGACATTTTAGTTGATTATAATAGTTTAGGAACTATATTGAGTGTTTATTCCTATATTTTACATACCTTAATGTCAAGTCTGACACACTTTATGACAAAACCATTTCTCTATCTATCATTTCCTTTGCTGCAAACTTCATTTCATCACTTATTCAAAAACTCTTTTTGCAAACTTCTTCATCTTTGAGCTTCCAAGGTTCATTTTCTCTCATCTTCTTTTTCAAAACTCATTTAACGTAGTTAATGGTAATCCGAGCTTAGTCATGAGCGTTTTATGTCTTTTTTTTTTTTGTTGGATTTGTAGTTTGTTAAGATCTTTGATTTCAATGCATTTTTAACGCTTTCGATGGTTACCAGTTTTACTTTTCAACCCTGTAGATGGTTAACAATTTAGTTTATTTGCGCAGAAAAATGGCACGAAATATCGAGTTCATCAAGGATATTACTGACCACAAAGATCTTTGGAAGGTTGTTGTGAAGTGAAAGACAAATGGACTGTAATGAAAGTAAGTTTTTATTAAATGGTTTTTAGTTAATTTATTATGGTGGAAGGACTTATGTTCTTAAGTGCATGTTTCATTGATGGAAGAATAAAACTCTGAACTACTGTTAATACTGATCATTATTTAATCTAATCTAATCTACTTTCTGTTTCCAAGGATTGGTAAATTGAGTATCTTTCAAGCTACTTTTCTGCTTTGTGGTTCTAGATTATAACCAAGTCTCGTATAACTAAGACTCTAATTAAGAACTAACCATATGAAATAAACTAGAATACTATAGCATAATATCAAGATATTATAAACATTTTCATATATTTTAACAATTTCAATCACTTGTTTGTTGCACTTGCATCCAATATGCAAAAAACTAAAATCTCAAAATTACTTTTTCTCAACAGGAAAAACTTTTCAGCTCACAACATTCTGCAGACATCTATCAGATTTTCAGAATTGTGCATATGTTAATTCATGTAAGATCAGGAGATCCAATGACAAGTATGATCAATTTAGCAAATTATAAGCTTAAGTCTTATTCATAAAAATGAAATTTCCACATGCAAATTATAAGCCAATGTAAAAGTTCCATGTTCCATGCTTCAAAGTTGATCCAATATCAGATCACACTGAGCTCCCTGAGGTATTCAACACACTCACATTCTCTGTGTTATTGAGCAACTTTCTACCATCATTGGTATTATAATAAAGGGATTCATAAAAAAGGAGAAAACTTATATGTTATATGTAAAATTTTAAAATCAGCTGGATTAAAATCACATTCATATAAATCAATTTATATTCACTTTTAATTAAAAGTCAGCAAGCATGCTTTTTTAACATATTCGTCCAATTTGCACGACTAACATGTTGTGCCATATAGCATAGCTGATAAGTTTAATATTTGTAACAAATCAGTCCTTTAAGTATAAAACTGAACCTTTAAGTTTGAATAGATTGATATGTTACCTCTTTCAAGGGGTAATGATGTAATGCATCATAATCGAGCAAGTCTAATGACCAAATGATAAATAAAAGATTTGCAAAAATGATTTTTACTTCAAAATAATATTTATTGAAATTTCGACAGAATATTCTTTATAAATTCAACATTTCCAAAAATCAAAATCATGTTTACAATATACAATATCAGACGTTAGAGTTTCAAAGTCTACATATTTAAGATTTGTACATTCAAAAATAAAAATTTTCCTCGACTGAAAATAGTTGCAAACACACTAGAGATCCAAAATATGCATATACAAAAGAGCCGTCCATCAAGGAGGCATACCAAAAGAGTGACACCACAAAAGCTTTGTATATGCTAGAAACTTGCAACACGGCTGATTGCTATCCACAAAACGCGTGACCATAGAGAAAAAAGAAACATGCAAGAAAAAACGACTAAAGAAGATGCAGATTTCCAGTCAAAATGAGCAGTAAATGTGATGTGTATCGGAGAAAATGCAATGGTGAATGAGTTTATGAGAATTGTTAGGATAGGGAGATACACATACACTTAAAATGAGTCTTTAAATCTTAATCATCCATTTTAATCTAAAAATTATTATCCATTTTTATTATTTAAAATAATTACACATAAATAAAATGCAAACGAACATCAAATTATGTGTTAATTTTTTTAAATGACAAAACAATTATTCTAAACACTGCATCCACCTAGAAGAGAAAACAATCATGCATCACAGGACACACCTATCATTATCATACCCAACAATCATTGTCTTTACCATCGTATGATCCGTCCAAATTTAAAAAGAGTAGGGACGTAGCACTACATACTGTCCCTAGGACACCGACGCATCGCACTACATAAAGTCCCAATTTCTATCAATTCACTTTTTCCATTCTCAAAAATCACTTTTTTCTGTAGAATTGGAAAAGTAATAATAACTAGTTCATGTTCACCTTTATTATCTCATATCACAATATGTATCTTGCTCATCAACAACACTCTCTTACAAAAGCAGCTTCCCAATTCCTCAAATTAAAACCTCCCAAATATTTTAGTTTTATTCAATCCCTTCGTATCTTTGTTTAATTAATTTGTTTATAGTTTTTCTTATTATCCCATTCATATTGAAAAAAATAAAATAAAAACCAAAACCATAAAAAAAGTGAAGGAAAGTTATTTGATATTTTTTATTTTGACACATTATTTGATATGTTTAGTTTTTCTTATTCTATCTTTTGAAGAGATTAGCGATCGTCTTACGCTTAATTTGGTACTCACTCGCTCCTTGATTGGTTTTTTTTAAGGTATTTACCCTTTAACCAATGAAAATAAGTCACATAAATAGATTTGTATGTGGTTCCCATAAATTTGTTACAAGTTAGTTGTGGAGATCACATACAAATCTATTTGTGTAATTTGTTCTATTATCATTGGTTCAAGGATAAATATCCTCAAATTATAAAAGACAGAAGTAGTCACCTAAAATCACATACTGTAGTTAAAGGTATGCATGCATTATTTGTTCTCCTGGCTATTAGAAAGAAAATATAAATCGATTAAGAGTTTTTATTTTTTGGGTTAAATATATTTTTATTCTCTATATTTTGCTTAATTGTCAAAAATGATCTCTATATTTTAAAAATGGTAAAAAAGAATCCCATAAGTTTTTTTGTCATCAAGAATGATCAATTCCATCTGTTTTTTTCCACATCAACTAATATAATGATTATTAATGGACCACACTATTTAAATTTTAGTCCTTACATTTTGTGAAATTGACAAGAATGATCCCTATATTTTAAAAAGAGTAAAAAAAATCTTATAACTTTTAAAAATATAGGGATTATTCTTGTCTATTTTGCAAAATGTAGTGACTAAAATTAAAATGGTATGGTCCAAAAATAAATATTCTGTTAGCTGATCTTGAAAAAAATAGACGGAATGAATCATTCTTGATGGGACGGAGGGATTCTTTTTTAAACAAATGTTTCTTTTTTTTCTTTTTTTTCTTTTTTTTCGCTTCATTGACTAGTACTCAAGACACTAGTTAGCATAATCCAATTTTACTTTATTTGATAACTGGCAAAACGTGCATGTGTGAGGAAAACAACACTTTTTCGGTGCGGTCACTATTACTAAATGAAAATTTAGTTTAAATAGTTATTCTTAAAAAGTTATTTTAGATATTTCTTCATTTTATTGAAACTTTTTTTGGATATCAAAATTTCAAAAAATCACTTAATTTTGAAGCTATTTCAAATACATTTTCATAAAAATCATTTTTGAAATACAACTTTTTAAAAAAAAATACAATTTTAACTATGTTTTGATCTTCAATAATGTATGTTGATATTATATGATGTCAAAGTTAGTGTTTAAATTTAGAAAAAACGGATATAAAAAAACTTATAATATTTTAAAAAACGATTTAATAAATTATTTTTTCTAAAATACAAAGAAAAAATCAATATATTTTATTTTGATAAAATGGAGGGCCTAAGCCCGAAAAGATTACAAAGAAAATAGTCTGGAAGGGGTCCGGTTATGGTGCATAAGACCATGCATAAATATTAGAATAGAAACAATATTTGTGATTTAATGGTTTCGATTATCTTATATGAGAAACCAAAATAATTGTGTAATGATTTCTAATTAAATAAAAGAACAATGAAATTATTATTGTTAAATGATTTTAAATAATGATTATAACTGAAATAAAGGCAAAATTACACGTTTGGTCCTTTATCTTATTTTTTTGTAACAGTTTGGTCCTTTATCTTTCATTTGTAACATTTTGGTCCTTTATCTTTCATTTGTAACATTTTGGTCCTTTATCTTATCTTTTTGTAATACTATGATCCTTTATCTTTTATTTGTAACACTTTAGTCCTTTAAAGAACATGAAGATATGAAATAATTGATGAAGATGATGAACATATTTATCAAAATTATGAGTTTTATTTAATTTTAATAAATAAAATTCAGCATTTTTTTAATAAATTGTTACAAATAAAAGATAAAGGACCAAAGTGTTACAAATATATACAATAAAGGATCAAAGTGTTACAAATAAAAGATAAATGACAAAAATGTTATAAAAATATAAGATAAAAGACCAAACGTGTAATTTTGCCTAAAATAAATCAATCAACTACTGTTTATCATCTCAAAAAATAATTCTGCAATCACACCACCATAGCCATGGCAGAAATCACTTCTAAAACCTACTTGAATCACAGCCAAACAGTAACCGTGCCAGAAGAAAACACACGAATAGGAGCAAAATTGCGATCTAGGAAAAAAAAAACACGATAACAGGGTCACGATAATGGTAACCGCGCCATTTTCCCCCAATTTCTAGGGTATTGGATCGTTGGAGGCAGAGACGCTTGGTTCGGCGACGCGCAGTTGGCGGTGGTGCATGCGGCGGCAGCACGAGATAGGAACGATAACGAAGAAAATAGAAACGAGATAGGAACAATGAAGAAGAAGATGAACGGTACTTTGACTGTTTCGTTCCGTTTTTTATTTTTAGAGATAGAGATCAGGTACAATCTGATGGTGGTGAATTGTTTATGCACCATGCATAAAGAATAAACATATAGATAATAACTCTTGCTGTTCGGGAGTACTCATCCCAACTGCATCAGCTACTATTAAATGTCTAATTTGAGTCAGAGTGTCAGACACGACTCATAAAACATAAATGTATTACCCAACTCACAACTATAATAAGTGCAAGTACATCCGCACACATATTAGCTTCATGATAAGTATGATAAATCCGTACCTCCCAATTAAGAAAAAATCAATTTTTTTTAAATTGAAACAAACGTGCCATATATCTTATCTTTCCTTTCTTATATTATATACACTTGTCTACAAAGTCTCTTACCAAAACAGATTCCCAATTCATATTTCAGTCTCTTAACATTTCAGTCCTCAACCTCTTGCTATCTCTATTTTAATTTCTTTTTCAGATTTTTGTTATTTTCCCATTCATATACTAAAAAAACAAAAAAACAGAAAACTATAAAAAATGTCATATATTAATGTCTGCATATTTTTAATTCTTACCCTTTGAAGAGATCGGTTTATGCTTTCACAGATTGTTGTTAGAGCTTATCAAAAAAACAAAAAATAAAAGATCGTAGTTGGAGGTATGCATGCACTGTTTGTTCTCCTTCAATTTTTTTTTTCTTTCTTTTTTTCTACTTTTCCTTCACTAATAGAGAGTAAATCAATCCTTTAATTTTGTTGTTGTTATTTGCAGATCATTTTAGTTTCTGCTTTTTAAAGTCATTTTGCATCACTCAATAGCACCAATTGTTCTGTTCACTATTCCTAATACAGGTATGAGCTTCAAACCCTTCACAGTTTTGGCCATTTTGATTGAGAGCACATGATCTGCTAAACATAGTTTAGCGAAGTACTATAACTGTTATGATCATGATTAGTCACTAAAATGGTAGTTACTTAATTTTTTATTTTTTTTTATAAATAAGCGTAGGAGTGTTCACGGTTCATAAACTGCACTGAACTATATGGTTCAGTTCAATAACTGAAACCACTTTTTATAAAAACTGGTTTATTTCTCAAACCAGTTTCAGTTAGGTTCAGAACCAGTTTATATTTTTAAACCGGTTTAGTTTCAGTTAAATGATTTAAAACCGGTTTTTTAGTAAAACCAGTTAATATTTTGAAAAACTAGTTTAAAACCAATTTTCTGTATTTTTTTAAAAGAAAAATCGGAGTTTTTTTTTTCTGAAAAACAGTTTCAGTGTATTTTTCGGAAAAAAAGTGCCGATATTTTTTATGAAAAAAAAGTTTCCGACTTTTTTCGAGAAAAACGTTCCGATTTTTTTTGAAAAAAAGTTCCCGATTTTTTCGGAAAAAGTTTTGATTTTTTTTTCGGACAAAAAGTTTCCAATTTTTTCAAAAAAAAAAAGTTCCCGATTTTTTCCGGAAATAAAAGTTCCTAATTTTTTTCGGAAAAAAAGTTCCCGGTTTTTTCGGGAAAAAAGTTCTGATTTTTTCGGGAAAAAAATTTCCGATTTTTTCGGGAAATTTTTTTCTGATTTTTTCGAAAAAAAAAAGTTACCGATTTTCTCGGGATTAATTTTTCTGATCATTTTTCCGATTATTTTGTTAAGAAAAAAGTTCCCAATTTTTTTGGGAAATTATTAATTATTTTTCTTTTTTTTTTTAAAATAAAATACAGTTCATAAATTCAAACTGGTTTTGAACCGGTTATAAACTGAATTGTAAAGATTTTTAAAAAGTGGTTCAGTTCAAAACTGTATTAAATGGTTCAGTTTAAAATATGGTTCAGTGCAGTTCGAACTACAGTTTGGTTCAGTTAATTGAATTTTTGAACACCCATAAATAAGAGTTAAGAATAAATGGTCGAATACTTAATTTCTTAAGTCAATTGTCAATAAAAAAGAAGTCATGTGAGCTTAATTCAATTTGTAGGACATTGCATTATATATGTAGGGAACCGATGTTTGAACTCTGGTCATCTTACTTATCCATATTAAGCATGAATATTTCTAGCCATAAGACTGACTACTTGACAAAAAAAATCAAAAAGGAACTTCAACTAACTTTTAAAAGTTGGACTAGAGATATTGATCATTTTATGTGCAAAAAACTTAATTTATGAAATGATTGGTACTGTTTGGGCCCAACTTTTCTATGGCTTCTTTTCTTGTTTTAAAGAGAAGGTTGGTCAAACACAAATTGAAAGCAGCTCTACTAAAATTGAAGATTTTATTTTAATGAAGAAATACAATCTATAAGGGAGAAATTCTAATATGGACACAAACCCAAATGAATATAATTTAGGCACACTTATAATGTTGGATAAAAATTAAAGAAAAAATAAATAAAGTGATATTGATTGATGTGACCATTTTATTTTTCTTGTAATTTTTTAAACTTATGTGTGTGCGCCTAAATTTGTGTCTAAATGTGTTGTGCCTATGTAAGAATAGCTCTCTATAAGGAGCCTAAAAAAAGTCAGGACTCCAAAGGTTTAATATTTCTAATATAAGGAACTGTATCTTTATATCTTTTGAAGTAAGGAAACACTATGCTCTTTTCATTTTTTATTTATGAAGCACGGACACCGACACCAACATTTAAAATTATATAGAAAGAATGACCCATTCGGTTGAAGAAGAAAAGAGAAACGGTAAAAATATTGAAACAGATGTGATGAACTGGTTAGAGAAGGTTAATGAGCTCATTGAAAAGGCAAATCAGCTTCAGAGTGATCCTCGCCATGCCAATGCTAAGTGCTCAGTATGGCCGTTCCCCAATTTGATTTTACGTCATAAACTAAGTAGGAAGGCCACAAAAATTGTAAAAGATGTTATTGAAGTTCAAGAAAAAGGGAAGTTTGATCGAATTGGTTACCTTCCCAACCTAGATGGAGAAGCCTCCTTCTCCTCCTCAACAAGAGGTGGTGAAAATTATGAGACAAGGGAATCACTTAAAGAGAACATTATGAAGGCACTACTAGCACACCATAGTTCATGCAACATTGGGGTCTATGGGTTGGGTGGGGTGGGTAAGACAACTCTGCTGGAGGAAGTTTTTGAAATGTCTAAGCAACAGAAATTGTTTGATACAGTTGTTACAGCCAATGTAACAAAAGATCCAGACATTAAAACAATTCAAGGGGAGATTGCAGATTTGTTGGGTCTACGATTCGATGAGGAGACTATTCTTGGCAGAGCACGTCGCCTAAGAGAAAGAATCAAGATGGAGAAAAATATTCTTGTAATTCTAGATGATATATGGACCATACTTGATTTGAAGAAAGTTGGAATTCCATTTGGTGGTGAACATAATGGTTGCAAGTTGTTGATGGCATCTAGAAATCAAGATGTATTATTGCAAATGGATGTTCCAAAGGATTTCACTTTTAAACTTGGACTTATGAGTGAAAATGAGGCATGGAGCTTGTTTCAATTTAAGGCGGGTGATGTGGTTAACGATAGCAATTTGAAAGGGGTAGCAATTCAAGTAGCACATGAATGTGCAGGTTTGCCTCTTGTGGTAGTGGCGGTAGCTCGAGCATTGAAAGATAAGTGGGATGTTCAATCTTGGAAAGATGCATTAAGGAGATTACAAGGTGGTCATCATACAATTTATTCTGCTTTGGAATTGAGTTACGACTCATTGGAGAGTGACGAAGTGAGGGATATCTTCTTGCTTTTTGCAGTAATGCCAGATGAAGATGTACGGTACTTTTTGAAAGTTGCAATGGGTTTGGATATATTAAAGCATATTAAAACGGTAGATGATGCTAGAAACAGACTTTATTCAATAATCCATTCTTTGGAGGCGGCTAGTCTTTTGCTTGAAGTTAAAACAAGTGGAAATATCGAAATGCATGACTTTGTTCGCGATTTTGCTATCTCAATAGCACATAGGGACAAACATGTATTTTCAAGAAAACAATCAGATGAGGAATGTCCAACCAAGGATTTTTTAAAAAGGTGCACGCAGGTCATTCTAGGCAAGTTTATGCATGGGCTTCCTCAAATGATTGATTGTCCAAACATTAAGTTTTTCTATTTGAACGGTAATAATCGTTCTTTAGAAGTCCCTGATGATTTTTTTGAGGGTATGCGAAGCCTTAGAGCCTTAGATTTAACATCTCTGAATTTGTCTTCATTACCCACTTCGTTTCGGTTCCTAACCGGCCTTCAAACATTGTGTTTGAATTTTTGCATTTTGGAAAATATGGTTGAAATAAATGCATTGCAAAATTTGGTAATTCTATGCCTTTGGGGTTCTTCAATGACCAAGTTGCCAAGAGAAATAGGGCAATTGACTCAATTAAGAATGCTTGATTTGAGCAGCACAGGAATAGAAGTTGTTGAAATATGATGCATATTTCTAGATATTTCTAGAATACATTAGTAACTTGTAGAATAAACTATCAAGTGATGATGTACAATTGTAAGATCTTTCTAGAATACTTGAGTAACTAGTAGAATAAGTTATTAGATTTGTATTAGGAAATATCATGAAGACTCTAGATTGTAGAGTATCTAGAATATACCTTTCACAACTATAAATAGACAAACATATGTATCATTGTAATAAAGCCTTTGAGGTGAAATGATAAGAACATTAAGGCTGCATCATACTACTACTACTCTCCTCCTACAATAAGTTGATTGTTAATGTGTTATCTTTTGTCTCATGTTACTAAATACTCCAATATTAGCTCTCACACTACTTGCTACTATCATCTAACTATCAATTAAAGCCTTTTACACAATCCAACTATTTTCTAAACTATTATTACTACCTCAACTACTAACAGTGGTATCAGAGCTGCGTTCGGTCATTTACTGGGCGTAGCAAACTATTCTTCTTGCCACCAACTATTGGATTAAAACTAGAAAATTGGGTCACTGCCTCAAACACAAAAGGAGTACAGGTAGCCACACAGCTCGACTCCGTTTGAGTTCAAACCCAAAACTAAAAATGAAAGAGAGGAGTTCAAGTAGCCTAACAACTCAGCCCTCTTAAGTTCATGTCCAACTAACATCACAAACCTATGGCAAATAAGACTCGAGTTTTGATAGAGCACAAGCTCAGGCGATAAGTAAATTGGAGACCTGTAGCCTCTGAGGCTCCACTTGAGTACAAGTCTAGGATGACAAAGGCAACTAAAACAAGAATGAGTCTTTGTCAAAATTCTACTACAAGGGTGACAAGGTGATTCACAAGCAACTAAGAAATTAGAATGATCCTTGTTAGAAGTCTTTAACAAGATAAACAAGGAAGATCACAAGCAATTTAGAAGCAAGAATGGTCTTCGTCAAAAGTCTTCAACAAGACTAACCAAGAAACCAATGATAAATATTGTAGCAAGGGGTGCGACAAATTGAATCATGGAGGAGGTAATATTTTTTAAAATATATTATAATATATAAGACTATCAACACAAGACGAGATAATTCCACAAATCCATTTTTGAACAACTACAGACTATGCTTGGAGTTTCTGAAATATGCATCAAGGAGGAGTGTTGAAATATGATGCATATTTCTAGATATTTCTAGAATACATTAGTAACTTGTAGAATAAACTATCAAGTGATGATGTACAATTGTAAGATCTTTCTAGAATACTTGAGTAACTAGTAGAATAAGTTATTAGATTTGTATTAGGAAATATCATGAAGACTCTAGATTGTAGAGTATCTAGAATATACCTTTCACAACTATAAATAGACAAACATATGTATCATTGTAATAAAGCCTTTGAGGTGAAATGTCAAGAACATTAAGGCTGCATCATACTACTACTACTCTCCTCCTACAATAAGTTGATTGTTAATGTGTTATCTTTTGTCTCATGTTACTAAATACTCCAATATTAGCTCTCACACTACTTGCTACTATCATCTAACTATCAATTAAAGCCTTTTACACAATCCAACTATTTTCTAAACTATTACTACTACCTCAACTACTAACAGAAGTAATTCCACCCAACATTTTATCAAGCTTGACTAAGCTGGAGGAGTTGTACATGGGCAATACCTTTCTTAATTGGGAACATGTCAATTCGACAGCTCAAAACAAAAATGCTAGCATTGCTGAGCTTCGAAAACTACCCAACTTGACAACTCTAGAATTACAAATTCGCGAGACTTGGATGTTGCCAAGGGACTTGCAGACGGTGTTTGAGAAGTTGGAAAGATATAAAATAGTTATTGGTGATGTATGGGAATGGCCTGACATTGTGGATGGAATCTCAAAAACATTTATGCTCAAACTTGGTACTAACATACATTTTGAGCACGGAATTAAAGCATTGATCATAGGTGTTGAGAATTTGTACTTGGATGATGTAGATGGAATTCAAAATGTGGTTTATCAACTAAATGGAGAAGGATTTCCATCGCTGAAACATCTCCACATCCAAAATAATGCAAACATGAATCATATTGTTGACTCTCAAGAGAGGAATCAATTGGATGTGTCCTTTCCCATCTTGGAAACACTAGTACTTTCTAATCTTAAAAACTTGGAGCATATATGTCTTGGTCCACTTTCAATTACCTCTTTTGGAAGTCTTAGTGTTATCAAAGTAAAAAATTGTGTCCAATTGAAATATCTTTTCTCCATTACATTGGTTAAAGAACTTTCTCACCTTTCAGAGATTGAAGTTTGTCATTGCAATTCTATGAAGGTGATAGTGCTCGGAGACAACAATTTAAGTGCATCAACGGTTTTTCGATTTCGTTCTTTGACTTTAGAACATTTGGAGACACTTCAGAATTTCTTCTCCGGAAGTGAGCAAAAACATCAAGGGTTAGAGCCTTCTGTTTCTACACCATTGTTCAATGATCAGGTATGTTATTTTTTTTTAAAGCTTCTCTTTATATACAAATGATATACTTTTTGATTTTGTGATAGGTTTAGATACAACCAATTCTATTTGAACCCTTTTTCTCTGTCGTGATTGATTAAGGACCTCATATCAACACATCCACACACAATGCATTCAATTATGATTTTTGTTAATTTGTTTTTATGTAGGTTGCATTTCCAGATTTGGATACCCTTAAATTGAGCTCTCTCAATTTGAATAAAATTTGGAATGACAATCATCATTCTATGTCCAACTTAACTAGCTTGATTGTGGAGAGTTGTGGTGGATTGAAGTACTTATTCTCATCTACTATGGTTGAAAGTTTTAAGAACCTCAAACACCTTGAAATAAGTAATTGTCCATTGATGGAGGAGATAATAGCTAAAGAGGAGAGAAACAATGAAATAGAAGAGGTATGTTACTTCTACCATTGGGAACATTCAATTAATTTTAAACTTGTATTTAAATAATTATGTATAATGATATTGGTTATTTATGAATTTGTAGATTCATTTTTTGAAATTAGACAAAATCACTTTGAAGGACATGGACAACTTGAACACAACATGGCACCGCCAATTTGAAACAGTGAAGATGTTGCAAGTGAGGAATTGTAAGAAAATTGTTGTGGTTTTTCCTTCTTCAATGCAAGAAACATATAACAAGCTAGAGATGTTGGAGGTTACAGATTGTGCTTTAGTAGAAGAGATATTTGAATTGAGTTTCAATGAAAATAATAGCAATGTAGAGAATGCAACACATTTGAAAGTTGTTCTAGATGGATTGCCGAAACTGAAAAATATATGGAGTGGGGATTGTCTCAGAATTCTTAGTTTTCAAATTCTTATATTTGTAAAACTAAAAAATTGTGCAAGCTTGGAGTATCTATTACCACTTTCTATAGCCACTCGTTGTTCACATCTCAAAGAACTTCATATAGACAGATGTGGAAATATGAAGGAAATTGTTCCAGATGAAAAAGAATCCAGATTGAGTGTAGCTCCCACATTTGAGTTTAATCAACTAAGTTCTTTATTGCTTTGGAACTTGCATAAACTCAATGGTTTCTATGCTAAAAAGCATACTCTAGCATGTCCATCTTTGAAGAAAATTAATGTTTTCAAATGTGCAAAGTTGAATTTGTATAGAACTCTATCTACAAGTAACTCCAACTTTCAAGATGGCAAACTCTCCGTTTTAACCCAACAACCACCTTTCATTGTCGAAGAGGTATGTATATCATATAAATTTACATATGTATATCATATATATATATATATATATATATATATATATTCGTGAATTAATAAATTTTAAAGTTTTCAGCTTTTGTACTTTAAATTATTATTTTAAATTTTTTCTTTACTTATTTTGCTGTTGATTCAACCCATAACCCTGAGTGTTGGCTTGTTTTGTAAGAAGATGCTGAATAGCTGGGTGGTCCAGGTAGTAAGACCCGCAGATAGGGCAGTGAAATCGTTGGTTTAGCCTAGTTGTATTCTTCTTTAAAACTTAAACAAAAATAAGGGGGAGAAGAGAGTCACAGAGTAAGATAAGGTAAGAAAATTTTTAGAGTAAGATTTTAAAGACAATCAGTTAGAACTTTAAAGTGAAATTGATTCAAAGATGTCTCGGTTACTGAATAGAGCTTGGAGCAGTGTTAGTGGTAGGAGTAGTAGATCTAATAGGACTTTAGTTCCGCCTACTTCCTCCGATACTGAAACAACATTAAACCAAGATACTTTTCAAAATCAAGAATTAGAAGTACAAGAAATGGAAAATAAATTAATTAATTGGAATATGCCAGAGATCAAGTTAAATGAAATCTATAAGATTAGTACCTTCGATTTTAAAAGTCAAAAAATTATACATACTCTAGAACAAGCTAGAAATGTAAAGAATAAACAAGAAACTTTTACGTTATTAGATAAAAAATTGTTAGACCAACATTATAAAAATGGATTTAGATACATTCACTTAGGTCTAGTTCAAGTAGCTGTTAAACCATTACATAAATTAGGACTAAATTCGCCTATATTACTAATTTTACGGGATTCTAGAATTAGAGACTTTCATGACTCTGTTATAGCCATGTTAGAGTCTAATCTTAACGATGGTCCTGTTTACTTTAATTGTTACCCAAATTACTCAATGAGCTTAGGTGATGAAATTACAAGTTCGTCCTTAGTCATCTGCGTCCAACATCAAAATGATAACTTTACAGAAGGAATATCTAATGTAGATATTATTACTAGAATAACCTATAAGGTTACAAATGTTAATTATAATTATAAATCTTTAAGATCTACGTCTAGAAATGAAACATGTATTATAGAGGCTAATCTAAAGAAATCCAGTATAATCACCCCAAAAATATTAACCATTTCCGAATTAAAGGAGAAAATTCCAGAAGAATGGATAATAGAAAATATTACGCAACCGGAAAAAATAGAATCAAGATCTATTAGAGATATTATTACTGATCAAGACGGAAATATTAGAATTAGAATGAACCGAAGTCAATCATTTAGATATAATCAGAGTCCCAGCATAGGATCTTCCTCTGCTAGACATTCTGTAGACTCCACTATTAGACTAAATTTAGCAGGAGTAAATTTTGCTCCAACCATACCACAACCTATTTATCAAGAAAGGATCAGTAGATCTCCTTCACCTACTGAATCTCAAATATTAGGAATGATTAAGAAAGAAGAACCCTTTGAAATTGATAAAAGTTGGATTAGGGAAGACTTCTTATCAGATTATAATAAAGATAAACGTAAATGGTATTTTAGTACCTTTCCAGAAGTTAACAGAAGCTCATACCTTAAATTATTTTATCAGTTTTTAGAACATCACGAAGTTAATATTTATTTCTTTACTTGGTTTGAGTTATATTGTTTGGAAAATAACATATTAAACCCTTATGCTAAAAAATTATTTCTAAATACTAAAACTAGAATGAGTTTCAAATGGGAAACTTCCAGAAAGGAAATAGTTGAATCTATTCATCCACCTTTGGAAGCTTTAAAAATTACACCTCCTAAAGAAAATATCGAAATAGAAGCCTCACCTTTCAAGGCCATAATTAACCCTACTGAACAGAAAAAAGATATGAACAATATTCATAGCCAACTAAATTACACTAATCAAATATTATACACCATGTCACAACAATTAGATAGAGTTGAACAATTTTTACCAGAGATGTTAGATGTTAAAATATTTGATCCTACTAGACCAATCTATCATTATAATATTCCCACAGATAAAGAAATTAAAGATATAACCTTAGGCTATAATCCAGAACAAAAATTAGATGAATTAGTAGATAGATTAAAAATATTAAACATAGGTTCAACATCAGAAGTTAAAATTAATACTTTGTCTTTTGAAGAAGAAAATATTATTTCTCGAATTGATAAACCCCCGCGGCCAAAGACTAGGAACTACTATCCTAGGCCTTGCTTTGCTGATGTTCAGTTCGAGGAAAGAAATAGTTTCATCGGAGATAGTTACTCCGGAGACTGTATTATAGAGTGGAACCTAGATGGCGCGTCTGAGCAACATATATTAAATATTATTCAGAATATGACCATGGCAGCAACTGCCTTCAAAATTAAAAAGAATTCAGATAGGAAAACAAAAGATATGCTAGTAATGGGATTTACAGAGCAATTAAAAGGTTGGTGGGATAATATCCTCAGTGAAGAAGATAAGTTAAAAATTGATTCTGCTATTAAAACAGAAACGAATGAAGAAATTTGTGTTACAACCTTATTATATGCTATAACTAAGTTTTTTATAGGAGAACCTTTAAAATTACAACAAAGAGCGTCTGATCAATTATTAAACCTATACTGCCCAACCATGTCTGATTATCGCTGGTATAAAGACATGTTTCTTTCTAAATTATGCTTGCGACCAGATGAAGCAGCCATTTATTGGAAAGAAAGATTTATTAGTGGGCTACCTAGATTATTTGCGGAGAAAGTTAAAAGCAACATTAGACAAAATTACAATGGGGAAATCCCTTTTAATTCATTAACTATGGGAGAGATATCAAATTATATTGTAGAAACTGGCTTACAAATCTGTACAGATTACAAAATACAAAATAAAATTAAAAATGAAAAAGCAAATAATAAAAGAGAAATGGGATCGTTCTGCGAGCAATATGGTGCTACCCCCATACGAGCTCCTAGCAACCCTAAAAGCAAAAAGAAATCTTTTAGTAAAAATAAGAAAAATCTTAGAAAATATTATAAGAAAAATAATTACCAAAAAGAAAATTATCAAGAAAATAGAAAGTTTTATAAAAATCCAAGGAAAAAGAATAGTAAAAACTCTTACCAAAAAACTAGTAATAAAACTAAAGACATTAAATGTTATAAATGTGGTCGATTCGGTCATTATGCCAATGACTGCAAAGTTAAAGAAAAAATTCAACAAATTAGTGATTTAGACATATCAGAGGAATTAAAACAAAATTTGATTCATACTCTGGAAAATATAATGTCTAAATCACTAATTTGTTGAATTTTTTCTTTAACTTTGCAGTCATTGGCATAATGACCGAATCGACCACATTTATAACATTTAATGTCTTTAGTTTTATTACTAGTTTTTTGGTAAGAGTTTTTACTATTCTTTTTTCTTGGATTTTTATAAAATTTTCTATTTTCTTGATAATTTTCTTTTTGGTAATTATTTTTCTTATAATATTTTCTAAGATTTTTCTTATTTTTACTAAAAGATTTCTTTTTGCTTTTAGGGTTGCTAGGAGCTCGTATGGGGGTAGCACCATATTGCTCGCAGAACGATCCCATTTCTCTTTTATTATTTGCTTTTTCATTTTTAATTTTATTTTGTATTTTGTAATCTGTACAGATTTGTAAGCCAGTTTCTACAATATAATTTGATATCTCTCCCATAGTTAATGAATTAAAAGGGATTTCCCCATTGTAATTTTGTCTAATGTTGCTTTTAACTTTCTCCGCAAATAATCTAGGTAGCCCACTAATAAATCTTTCTTTCCAATAAATGGCTGCTTCATCTGGTCGCAAGCATAATTTAGAAAGAAACATGTCTTTATACCAGCGATAATCAGACATGGTTGGGCAGTATAGGTTTAATAATTGATCAGACGCTCTTTGTTGTAATTTTAAAGGTTCTCCTATAAAAAACTTAGTTATAGCATATAATAAGGTTGTAACACAAATTTCTTCATTCGTTTCTGTTTTAATAGCAGAATCAATTTTTAACTTATCTTCTTCACTGAGGATATTATCCCACCAACCTTTTAATTGCTCTGTAAATCCCATTACTAGCATATCTTTTGTTTTCCTATCTGAATTCTTTTTAATTTTGAAGGCAGTTGCTGCCATGGTCATATTCTGAATAATATTTAATATATGTTGCTCAGACGCGCCATCTAGGTTCCACTCTATAATACAGTCTCCGGAGTAACTATCTCCGATGAAACTATTTCTTTCCTCGAACTGAACATCAGCAAAGCAAGGCCTAGGATAGTAGTTCCTAGTCTTTGGCCGCGGGGGTTTATCAATTCGAGAAATAATATTTTCTTCTTCAAAAGACAAAGTATTAATTTTAACTTCTGATGTTGAACCTATGTTTAATATTTTTAATCTATCTACTAATTCATCTAATTTTTGTTCTGGATTATAGCCTAAGGTTATATCTTTAATTTCTTTATCTGTGGGAATATTATAATGATAGATTGGTCTAGTTGGATCAGATATTTTAACATCTAACGTCTCTGGTAAAAATTGTTCAACTCTATCTAATTGTTGTGACATGGTGTATAATATTTGATTAGTGTAATTTAGTTGTCTATGAATATTGTTCATATCTTTTTTCTGTTCAGTAGGGTTAATTATGGCCTTGAAAGGTGAGGCTTCTATTTCGATATTTTCTTTAGGAGGTGTAATTTTTAAAGCTTCCAAAGGTGGATGAATAGATTCAACTATTTCCTTTCTGGAAGTTTTCCATTTGAAACTCATTCTAGTTTTAGTATTTAGAAATAATTTTTTAGCATAAGGGTTTAATATGTTATTTTCCAAACAATATAACTCAAACCAAGTAAAGAAATAAATATTAACTTCGTGATGTTCTAAAAACTGATAAAATAATTTAAGGTATGAGCTTCTGTTAACTTCTGGAAAGGTACTAAAATACCATTTACGTTTATCTTTATTATAATCTGATAAGAAGTCTTCCCTAATCCAACTTTTATCAATTTCAAAGGGTTCTTCTTTCTTAATCATTCCTAATATTTGAGATTCAGTAGGTGAAGGAGATCTACTGATCCTTTCTTGATAAATAGGTTGTGGTATGGTTGGAGCAAAATTTACTCCTGCTAAATTTAGTCTAATAGTGGAGTCTACAGAATGTCTAGCAGAGGAAGATCCTATGCTGGGACTCTGATTATATCTAAATGATTGACTTCGGTTCATTCTAATTCTAATATTTCCGTCTTGATCAGTAATAATATCTCTAATAGATCTTGATTCTATTTTTTCCGGTTGCGTAATATTTTCTATTATCCATTCTTCTGGAATTTTCTCCTTTAATTCGGAAATGGTTAATATTTTTGGGGTGATTATACTGGATTTCTTTAGATTAGCCTCTATAATACATGTTTCATTTCTAGACGTAGATCTTAAAGATTTATAATTATAATTAACATTTGTAACCTTATAGGTTATTCTAGTAATAATATCTACATTAGATATTCCTTCTGTAAAGTTATCATTTTGATGTTGGACGCAAATGACTAAGGACGAACTTGTAATTTCATCACCTAAGCTCATTGAGTAATTTGGGTAACAATTAAAGTAAACAGGACCATCGTTAAGATTAGACTCTAACATGGCTATAACAGAGTCATGAAAGTCTCTAATTCTAGAATCCCGTAAAATTAGTAATATAGGCGAATTTAGTCCTAATTTATGTAATGGTTTAACAGCTACTTGAACTAGACCTAAGTGAATGTATCTAAATCCATTTTTATAATGTTGGTCTAATAATTTTTTATCTAATAACGTAAAAGTTTCTTGTTTATTCTTTACATTTCTAGCTTGTTCTAGAGTATGTATAATTTTTTGACTTTTAAAATCGAAGGTACTAATCTTATAGATTTCATTTAACTTGATCTCTGGCATATTCCAATTAATTAATTTATTTTCCATTTCTTGTACTTCTAATTCTTGATTTTGAAAAGTATCTTGGTTTAATGTTGTTTCAGTATCGGAGGAAGTAGGCGGAACTAAAGTCCTATTAGATCTACTACTCCTACCACTAACACTGCTCCAAGCTCTATTCAGTAAGCGAGACATCTTTGAATCAATTTCACTTTAAAGTTCTAACTGATTGTCTTTAAAATCTTACTCTAAAAATTTTCTTACCTTATCTTACTCTGTGACTCTCTTCTCCCCCTTATTTTTGTTTAAGTTTTAAAGAAGAATACAACTAGGCTAAACCAACGGTTTCACTGCCCTATCTGCGGGTCTTACTACCTGGACCACCCAGCTATTCAGCATCTTCTTACAAAACAAGCCAATACTCAGGGTTATGGGTTGAATCAACAGCAAAATAAGTAAAGAAAAAATTTAAAATAATAATTTAAAGTACAAAAGCTGAAAACTTTAAAATTTATTAATTCACGAGGCCTCAGAACCGTATAAGCTCTGATACCATAATGCGGAAGGAAGGATCGGACTGATGTAATGTTTGTAAGAAAGAAAACATTATCCATAAAGTGTTATGATCAAAAGTAGGTAAATCATCCAAAAGAGACCTAATAATATCAACAACAATAATTCGAAAACGACAAAAGTAATAAATGACAGACAACTTTCCCAAAAGGGGGCCTAACCACCGAAAGCTAAAAAGCAGATTCCTAAATAGTTCTAACAAAAAATCTTCAAGGCCCAAAAGCCTTTAGAGGTCCATTACTCCATAACAGTCATCTTCATTTTGATTGTCGGCCGTACTTGTAATGCTGGTGCTATCGTTATCTGATAAAACCGACATAGCTTCCTTTAATTTTTCCATAAACTCTTGAGGATTAGTAATATTTTTTAATGATTCCAAGAGCTGAGGTTGTATTGCTGAAAAATCTACTGGAGCTGGTAATGATGCTTGAGTTTCTTTGCAGAGACTAGGATTAGCTGAAAACCAAGCATTTAATCTAGCTGGGGAGATCAAATCTGGATTGAACTTACTCCACCATTTAACTGAATATTTTTTAATTAATTGCTGTGGCATGGGTTCTTCCCACAGTGGAGCTGTGGATAGAGTCCAGGAAGTAATCCATGTAATTCCAAAAACTGCACAAAAACAAAGCAGAGCTTTGTGTTGCGGGCAAGTAGTAACTTCTTTAAAAACAGTAAAAGCTTCTTGAGCGAAATCTGGTAAAATTTCCACAATTGGTCCAATAGTGTAGAACCATTCTATGAACCAGTTTGGAAAGCTAATTGATATGTTTTTGTTAAACCAAATAAACCAAGTATGATTAAAAGGCTCAATATCCAAAAAGTGATACCAAGCTTTCATGTAATCAAAATAATTGTAGCACTGAGGAACGAAAGTTTTGCTTAAAGATTTTTCTTTGTGAGGAGGCTGACTCCAATCGGCTGGAGATAAAACTTTATTAATCTTAAATTTAGAGAAAGTAATCTTATTCGAATCTTTTTGGTCGAAATGATGGGTTAATGTAATAGAGTCTGTATCTATTAGAATAAATTCATAATATTTTCTAGTTTTGAAGAGGTTTGAATCCTCTGGTAAAAAGAAGAATCCAGAAGGTAATACTTTTGACACTATTTGGACTAATGAAGAGTTGGGTGGACAATAAAGGTTTTCTAAAGGTATAATGGGTACAATTTGGTTTTTAGTAATGAAGGTTGCTTTAGGTGTAGTTTCTGGTGGTGAGTAATAAGCTAATTTGGACGGTCTTAATTTTTGAGTTGAAGGACTAGTAAGTTGGGTAGAAAAGTGTAATGGAGATACTAGACAAAGCCTAATTCCTAATTGAGGACTAATTTTTGAGGTAACAGATTGAGGACTGGACATATTTTTGTTTAAGTAACTAGGTGATCCTAATGCTAATGTCTTTCCTGATGAACTTGATGAACTTAATGTTAAGGTTTTGTTCTGGATTATAGCCTAAGGTTATATCTTTAATTTCTTTATCTGTGGGAATATTATAATGATAGATTGGTCTAGTAGGATCAGATATTTTAACATCTAACGTCTCTGGTAAAAATTGTTCAACTCTATCTAATTGTTGTGACATGGTGTATAATATTTGATTAGTGTAATTTAGTTGGCTATGAATATTGTTCATATCTTTTTTCTGTTCAGTAGGGTTAATTATGGCCTTGAAAGGTGAGGCTTCTATTTCGATATTTTCTTTAGGAGGTGTAATTTTTAAAGCTTCCAAAGGTGGATGAATAGATTCAACTATTTCCTTTCTGGAAGTTTTCCATTTGAAACTCATTCTAGTTTTAGTATTTAGAAATAATTTTTTAGCATAAGGGTTTAATATGTTATTTTCCAAACAATATAACTCAAACCAAGTAAAGAAATAAATATTAACTTCGTGATGTTCTAAAAACTGATAAAATAATTTAAGGTATGAGCTTCTGTTAACTTCTGGAAAGGTACTAAAATACCATTTACGTTTATCTTTATTATAATCTGATAAGAAGTCTTCCCTAATCCAACTTTTATCAATTTCAAAGGGTTCTTCTTTCTTAATCATTCCTAATATTTGAGATTCAGTAGGTGAAGGAGATCTACTGATCCTTTCTTGATAAATAGGTTATGGTATGGTTGGAGCAAAATTTACTCCTGCTAAATTTAGTCTAATAGTGGAGTCTACAGAATGTCTAGCAGAGGAAGATCCTATGCTGGGACTCTGATTATATCTAAATGATTGACTTCGGTTCATTCTAATTCTAATATTTCCGTCTTGATCAGTAATAATATCTCTAATAGATCTTGATTCTATTTTTTCCGGTTGCGTAATATTTTCTATTATCCATTCTTCTGGAATTTTCTCCTTTAATTCGGAAATGGTTAATATTTTTGGGGTGATTATACTGGATTTCTTTAGATTAGCCTCTATAATACATGTTTCATTTCTAGACGTAGATCTTAAAGATTTATAATTATAATTAACATTTGTAACCTTATAGGTTATTCTAGTAATAATATCTACATTAGATATTCCTTCTGTAAAGTTATCATTTTGATGTTGGACGCAGATGACTAAGGACGAACTTGTAATTTCATCACCTAAGCTCATTGAGTAATTTGGGTAACAATTAAAGTAAACAGGACCATCGTTAAGATTAGACTCTAACATGGCTATAACAGAGTCATGAAAGTCTCTAATTCTAGAATCCCGTAAAATTAGTAATATAGGCGAATTTAGTCCTAATTTATGTAATGGTTTAACAGCTACTTGAACTAGACCTAAGTGAATGTATCTAAATCCATTTTTATAATGTTGGTCTAATAATTTTTTATATACTCTGAGTCATTGTGTAATCCCAAGGAGGTGGATTTTTTCTAAGTCTTTTAAACAAAGGAATACATATGGTTCTTAGGTTAGGAATAAAATCCGATACATAATTGACACACCCTAAAAACCTTTGTAACTGGGTCTTATCTTTTAATTCATTGGGAAATTTGCTAACAAATTCTAATGACCTACTAATTGGGGTGTACATTCCTTGTGCTATGTCAAAGCCTAAAAATCTAATTTTTGACTGAAATATTTTTAATTTTTTCTCAGATAAGACTAACCCATTATCTTTAATGATTGGAGTTTCTAACTGTTCTTCTATTCGTTTGAAATGTATTTCTTTATTAATAAAGAAGAAATTCAAGAAGAAATTTGTACCCTTAATGTATACCGTTGTGAAGCATTAAGAATGTTTTCCTTCACCCATTTAGACTTCCAACAGCCTAACGCAGCGGGCGGAAATCCCACCATACCTCAACAAGCTCTATTTTCTATGGAAAAGGTAATTCCCACCGTACTTCTTTTTATTTGTTTGTGTCATAAACTAGTATTAATTTTCTTTTTGCGTTTTAAATTTTTCAGTTGAGCCACAACGTGGAGGAATTGGCAATAAATTGCCCGGATGCAATGGAGATATTGAATCAAGAAAATGTCTTTCATAAAGTTGAATTTCTTCGTTTGCAATGCTTCGATGAAACTCCAACTATTTTTTTGAATGATTTACATACAACATTTCCTAATCTTAAAATGTTTCAAGTGCGTAATAGTTCTTTTGAAACATTGTTCACCACTAAAGCAACCATTGGTCATTTTAATATGCAAATTTCAAATCAAATAAGAAGTTTGATTCTTTATGAATTGGAAAATCTCAAGTACATTTGGCAGGAAGACTTTCCATTATATCATCCTTTGCTACAATATCTTGAAATCCTATCTGCATGGAATTGTCCAAGTTTGATAAGCTTGGTACCATCGTCAACATCTTTCACAAATTTAAGATATTTGAATGTGGAAAATTGCAAAGAGCTTATTTATTTAATGACATCCACAACAGCTAAAAGTCTTGTACAACTCACACACTTGGTAATAACGAATTGTGAGAAGATGTTGGATGTCATGAAGATTGATGAAGAAAAAGCAGAGGAAAACATCATATTTGAAAACTTGGAAAACATAGAATTTACTTCTTTGCCAAGTTTTAGAAGCTTCTGCTATGAGAAACAAGCATTTGTATTCCCATCTTTACTACGTTTCATTGTTAAAGGGTGCCCTCGAATGAAGATATTCTCATCAGGAGTCACAGTAGCACCATGCCTGACAAATATTGAAGTGGAAGAAGGAAAGATGAGATGGAAAGGTGATCTTAACACAACTATTGAACAATTGTTCATAGAAAAGGTACACAATTGTCTTTGTTAATTATACAAATTGTTTATTTATTATTCACACAATCTTGAATAAAAAATGTTTGGGCGTATACATAAATAATTAAAAAAAAAAGAAAAAAAAAGAGAAAAATATTAAATGTCTGTTCATGTAAGAAATGCTAATTAGCAAGGTTTATAATATTGTGTATGATTGGACGGTGGCTTTGAAATTAACTATGGATTAAGAAATAAAATTTATTCATTTACATTCTATGAAAAATATGACACAGACTAAAAAAAATGATTTTTAGTTGATTTTTATAGTTTAGTGACTAAAAAAAATGACACAGACTAAACAATTTTATAAGACAATAATCTAGAAACTTTAAGTTAATTTTAATAGTTGAAAACTAAATTAGTAAGAACATCTCCAATAGTGGGTACCTATTTTTTAAGAATCGGTATCTAATTAGGTACTTCATTAGAGCAAAACGCAAATGAGTATCTAATAGGTATCAGTGCTACAATAAGTAATAGTATTTATATTAAGAGTTATTAGTAAAATGTATTATTGGTGAGACTGATTTAAAAGGTTTTAAGAGATATTGGGTTGGAAGAATTGAATGTTTATTTGATATTATTATTATTAAAAAAATTATAAATGAGCGATGTATACAAGGGTGATTTTGCCGCCCAGCGAGCCTGGGCACGTGCCCGGGCTCGACATATATATTTTTTGCTGAGCATGAGGTTGAAGATGATGAACACCGTAATAAAATGTTGTTTTAATACATATATTAGTTAAGCCATTGCTATTACATGACACGCTTGTTGACCCAGTGGTTGTGTTATTGGTTGAGTATATAGAGGACTTGGGTTCAAATCACAGCTTCCCCTTTTATTTTTTACCTTTTTGTTTTTTTTACTTCATTTTCTTTTATTTGTTTATGTACATTATTAAAAAATATCTAAAAATTCCAAAAATATATATATTTCTTTATTTTCTTTATAAAAAATACTAAAAATATCAAATATTTAGATTAAATCCTTAAAATTAATTACTTTTATTAGTTAAAAATGGTCCGATCTGATTGAAACCCGGTCCAAAAACCTTAAACCAGTAAATATTTGTGCATTTGCGGTTAAAATTGTGTCCAGACTTAATATTATTTTTGGAGTTGTCATTGGATGTGTACATGTGAGAGAACCAATTAATTAAGTACTTAAAAATGAGCAGTTTCATTGTTGTTTTTTTTAAGTGAGTAGTTCCATTGATGCTCTATGAAAGTGTTAATTTAATAATAGCTTAATCATCATTTTCGTCCCTGTAAGTTTGTGATTTTTTGGTTTTAGTCCCTGTATCTATTTTTTTTTTGCAAATTAGTCTCTGTATGTTCAAATCTTTTGGTTTTAGTCCCTTAAAACTAAAATCCGCAGGAAAATCCATAGGAAACCAGCAAATTTTCCTGCAGATTTTCCTGCGAATTTTCTCTTTTAAACATTTTATTTTTTATCCGTGGAGAATTATTATCAATATCATTTGATAGTGAAGTGTTTTGTGTTACATTTCGTTTATTTCTCTTTGTGTTGGAATTTGATTCTCAACTTGTCAATATGGCTTTTAAAAATATTCCCATTGTTCCTGTCATTACTAGGTGGCTTAATTGTTTAAATCTTTTTTTGTGTCTCACATTGTAGGGAAGGTAAGCACCAGGATTGCCTCTCTCTGACTTCATGGTTCTAGGCTTGATATTCATGAATTTGGATTTAAATAATACTTCGTTCTTGTATTCAAACTGCACTCTTTTTTCCCTTCATCAAGGTTTTATTCCACTGGATTTTTCTTGATAAGGTTTTTAATGAGGCAGTTGATCTACTTATTTGGTTAGCACTATTGTTATCTTGGGTTTTGTTCTAATCCCTCCGAACCTTTTTATTTTATTTTAATAATATTTGGTTAGAGTTGAATATTTTGGTTGGAGGTGCAGGGGTGTCAACATATGTTAAACATAGCAAGAGTAATGAAGGAGCAGTTACTTGTAACTCAAGCAAAACAGAATTGGTTAAGCTTGACTCTAGTTAGCTTCATTTTTCAGTTACTAGTTAGTTAGAGTTAATGTAGAAGTTAGTTACATTCATTTTGTATATAAGGTAGCATTCACCAATTCTCACTGATTCTTTGAGCTTTCTTTGCTCATTTCTTGTTCCTTTTTCTGGTTTTTCTTCACCTTTCTTCTTTCATTCTGTTATTTTTTTCCTTGATTCATCATGTCTGCAAGTTCTTCCAGCAGCGTCCATGGCGATTTCTTCACCAACAACGCCAACAAAGGTTACCAAAATGACACTCTCAACCCTTATTTCATGCACCCTAACGAAAATCCTGCGCTTGTTCTTGTGACTCCCCTTCTCAATGGATCAAATTACCATTCATGGTCACGCTCAATGACTGTGGCTATTAGATCCAAGAACAAGCTCCATTTTCTCACCGGTTCGTTACCACGCACTGAAGATGATGATCGTGATTCAATGGCATGGCATAGATGCAACACGATGCTCATGTCTTGGCTTACAAATTATGTCGAACCAGAGATTGCTCAGAGTGTTTTGTGGATGGATTCTGCTTCAGACATTTGGAAGGAATTGAAAGATCGTTTTTACCAAGGTGATGTGTTTAGAATCTCTGATATTCAAGAAGAAATTTGTACCCTTAAGCAAGGTGATTCTTCTATCTCTTCTTATTACACTAAGCTCAAGAAATTATGGCAAGAATTGGATAATTTTAGGCCAATTCCTTCATGTGATTGTATTCCTACTTGTCAAGCTATTGATAAGATTCGTAGTTACAGAGATGGTGACCAAGTTATTAGGTTCTTGAAAGGCCTTAATGAACAATACTCCACAGTGAAATCACAAATTATGTTGATGGATCCATTGCCCAATATCTGCAAGGTTTATTCCCTCCTTGTGCAGCAAGAAAGACAAGCTGTTATTCCTTTAGATGAGTCTAAACTCTTAGCTGCTACCAACCTGAATTATCAAGGAAGAGGCACTTCTTCAAGTCGTGGTAGAGGCTCTAAGGCTGTTAGAACCACTGGTGGCAGGGGCAAGGGATCAAGGGTGTGTACACACTGTGGAATGACAAATCATACTGTGGATAACTGCTTCAAAAAGCATGGTTATCCCCCTCATTGGCAGCAAAATAGTGTAAATCATGTCAACAATGATGATGAGGTTCAATCTGAGACCAATGAAGATTTGTCCAATGATCAAGATTCTGGGTCATTGATGTTCACTCCTGAGCAGCATAAAGCTTTGCTAGCATTACTTCAAGGTTCATCCTCAATGTCATCTCATAGCATCAACCATTTTACCTCAAAAACCCCTTTGGGCACAGGTATCATTTGTACTCTCCCTAGTAGCACTAATCTAGAGTCATTCATTCTAGATACAGGTGCCACAGATCATGTTTGTCATTCTCTTAAATTTTTTCAATTCATCAAACAAATTAAACCTATCAATATCAAATTGCCTAATGGTACTCTTGTACAAACCTGTCATGCTGGTTCTATTTTCTTTAACCAGAATTTCATTCTTTCTGATGTTTTATATATCCCTAATTTTTCATTCAATTTGATATCTGTCCCTAAATTGACTCACACACTTGCTTGTAATCTCTTGTTTGATAAGTCTCAATGTCTTATACAGGACCTTTACTCCAAGATGATGATTGGCACAACTGAACTAAAGCATGGATTGTATATTTTGACTACACCCTCAGTTAGCTTGCCACACACTCTACCTAGGCATAGTATCAATTCTATTACTTCTACTTCTGTAAATAAACCAAATGATCATGCTTTATGGCATATGAGATTTGGACATGTATCAGATGAAAAATTGTTTGAAATAAATAAAGTTTTTCCTTCTGTCAAATTTCAATCTTCTTCTTTGCCTTGTGATATCTGTTTCTATGCTAAACAAAAGAGATTACCATTTCCACATAGTCAACATATTTCTAAATCCATTTTTGATATTGTGCATATGGACATATGGGGCCCTATTGCTACACCCTCTATGTTAGGATATAGGTATTTCTTGACTGTTGTTGATGATAAAAGCAGATTCACTTGGATTTTCTTAATGAAATATAAATCTGAGACCTCTAATCTCATTAAGTCTTTTGTAAAAATGATACAAACCCAATTTAGCATTACTATTAAGTGTATAAGATCTGACAATGGCAATGAATTTTTACTAAGAGATTTTTATGCTGAAACTGGTATTTTGCATCAAACATCATGTGTTGGTACTCCTCAACAAAATGGAATTGTTGAAAGGAAACACCAACACATCTTGGGTGTGACTAGAGCATTACTTTTTCAATCCAACTTACCTAAGAGTTTTTGGTCTCATGCTGTCAGTCATGCCATTCACATCATTAATAGATTACCAACCCCTTTCTTACAAAACAAGTCCCCTTATCAGGTTTTACACAATGCTTTACCTGATTTTTCTACTTTAAAGGTTTTTGGTTCTTTATGTTTTGCCTCTACTTTAAAGGCACACAGATTAAAATTGGACTCTAGATCTAGAAAATGCATTTACTTAGGTTCTAAGGCAGGTGTTAAAGGTCACATTCTTTTTGACTTGCACAACAAGGAATTGTTTTTATCTAGAGATGTTATTTTTTTTGAGCATTTATTTCCTTATAACAATATTTCTTCTGATACCACTGCTCATAGATCATCACCAACTATTCCTGATCCTGCTTACTTAGATGACCTATTTCAATATTCTTCCTCACAAAATTCACATACAACTAGTAATCCTAATCCACCTCATTTACCCAATCAGTCACCAAGTTCCCCTAACCACAATGTCTCTTACTCTAATCCTGTTAATCCCAATTCTCCTATTCCCTCTCAAAATATCTCCACTACCTCCTTACCTGTTACTACTTCAACTACATCACTCTCTCAACCTGTTGTTGAACCTCTTAGAAGATCTACTAGACAAACCACCAAACCAGCTTACCTTCAAGATTTTCACTGTAACCTTGTCAATAATACAATTCATGATTCAGCTTCATCTGTGACTAATTCATCATCTTCAAGTAAGTATCCCTTATCTGCATCTCTGACTTATCAATCTCTTTCTCCTGCACACACACACTACATCATGAATTTGTCCACCATATCTGAACCATCTAGCTATGAGGAGGCAATGAAAAATGAAAATTGGACTAATGCTGTCAAAACTGAACTGTCTGCCTTGATGAATACCAATACTTGGAGTCTTGTGACTTTACCACCTCACAAGAAAGCTATAGGCTGCAAATGGGTTTTCAAACTCAAACTACATGCTGATGGTTCTGTAGAGAGATACAAGGCACGTTTGGTAGCCAAAGGGTTTACACAGACTGAAGGATTGGATTATCTTGACACTTTTAGTCCTGTTGTAAAAATGACTACTATTAGAGTCCTTATGTCTATTGCAGCTTCACAAAACTGGCCTCTATTCCAGCTTGATGTTAATACAGCTTTCTTGCATGGAGACCTCAATGAGGAGGTATACATGAAGCCCCCACCAGGTCTTACCCTTCCTCATCCTGACTTGGTTTGCAAACTTCAAAAATCTCTCTATGGATTAAAGCAGGCTAGCAGATAATGGAACACTAAACTTACTGATACCCTTGTTTCTTCTGGTTATATTCAGTCTAAGTCTGATTATTCCTTGTTCACTAAGCAAACACATGATGGTTTCACTGTCATCTTGGTCTATGTAGATGATTTGGTCTTAGGAGGGACTGATATGAATGAGATCAAAAATGTTAAGACCCTACTAAATGACAAGTTCAGCATCAAGGATTTGGGTGTGCTCAAGTACTTTCTAGGTTTTGAAGTAGCAAGAACAAGTCAAGGTATTTCACTATGTCAGAGAAAATATACCTTAGATTTGTTGTCTGATTCTGGCTTACTTGGAGCAAAACCTTGTTCCACACCAATGCAGCCTCATCTACAGCTTCACAAAACTTCTGGAACCATCTTATCAGAACCTACAACTTATAGAAGGCTTATTGGTAGATTACTCTACTTGACTCACTCTAGACCAGAAATTGCTTATGCTGTAAGTAAGCTAAGCCAGTTCCTCTCTACACCAACAAATGAACATATGTTAGCTGGTCTCCATGTCCTTAGATATCTTAAAAATAATCCTGGCAAAGGGTTATTTTTCAGTTCTTCTTCATCCTTGACTGTTAAGGGTTTCTGTGATTCGGATTGGGCTTCTTGTCCTGACACAAGAAGATCTACTACTGGCTATTGTTTCTTTATTGGAACATCACTTGTGAGTTGGAAGAGCAAGAAGCAGAATGTAGTCTCTAGGTCCTCATCTGAAGCTGAGTATCGTGCCTTAGCACAAGCTACATGTGAAGCTCAATGGTTACTATATCTGCTGAAAGATTTTCATGTTTCTCATGATTCTCCTATAGTACTCTACTGTGATAACCAGTCAGCACTCCACATAGTTGCTAATCCTGTGTTTCACGAGCGTACTAAACATATTGAGATTGATTGCCATGTAATAAGAGACAAAGTACAACAAGGCATCATCCACTTGCTGCCTATTTCTTCCAAAGATCAGTTAGCAGACATATTGACTAAATCCTTGCATCCTGGTCCTTTTGATAGTCTTGAGAGCAAGCTTGGATTGTTGGATATACATTCCAGCTTGAGTGGGGGTGTTAAACATAGCAAGAGTAATGAAGGAGCAGTTACTTGTAACTCAAGCAAAACAGAATTGGTTAAGCTTGACTCTAGTTAGCTTCATTTTTCAGTTACTAGTTAGTTAGAGTTAATGTAGAAGTTAGTTACATTCATTTTGTATATAAGGTAGCATACACACTGTAATGAATTCAGATTGGTGAATAATAAAATTTCATTCTCTTTTCTTTCTCTCAAGCTCCATTGATTCTTCATCTTCTACAAAGAGCTTAAGGTTCAAGTTTGATCTTAACAATGGTGATCTAACTTGAGTTTTCACAACATAGTTGGGATGACTGCACCTTCATCCTTACTTCTCTTTAACCTTTTCACTTTCATCAATAGTTTTTTCCTGACACGTTTCAAATATGATTATCTCTAGCAGAGGAAACCTATAAGAAATAACAACAAAAAGGTAAAAATAAATTAATCATTGTTTAAGATAAGTTAGGCCTTTTTTTCTTTTTCGAAAACACAATTAAATGAATAAGTGCAACTCAAAGCATAAGACGTGGTATTAATCTATAATTTTGCAAAAAAAAAAAAACGTACATCAAAAGGAAGCAGAAAATGTTTGTTTTAATGCAGTACTCAAATGAGAAAACTCAGGAAATGATTAAGAATTGGCAAATGACAGAAAACTTAAGGAAATTGTTGATCTCATTATCACATTCATCCACAATTGATGACATTTCTAACGTGAGAAAACTAGAATTTTCTGCATGACATACAGAAAATCAGGTGTACACATGTAAAGAGAATATTAATTAGGAAGAAAACAATTATAAATTGTCAAATTTAGTAATAATAATAGACCTTTTCATTCTTTGTTCATTGTATAAGAATTTTCTTTGCTCTTCTACGATAAATACAATCGTCTTATAATATGGTTTCTTCTTAATTTCAAAAAATGTCACCACATTCAGAGTAGGGTGCTCGCAGTTCGGTTTGGATCGGTTTTAAGGGAAAAATTTATCCGATTCAAAATTAAATAAATGTGCGGTTCGGTTAGATTTTGGATGATAAAAAAAATTTCAATCTGATCCAATCCAATTTTATGCGGTTTAATTTAAATATCCAAATTAAAAATTGAAATTTTTTATTAAATATTAATATTATAATAAACATTATAAATTAATAGTTTAACCTTGCTGACGAAATAAATATTATGTTCAATGTAAAATATAACATAATATATAAAAAATTAATATTTTGGAATGACAATTATCAATTATATTTGAAACCTATCAAAAACTAAAAAATATATTAAATTTAACTAACAAATAATATTAACAAAAAATAGTGTAATGAAATATATATTCATCCTAATAAAAAGATAAATAAGTGTGTGTATATATATATATATACGGTTTGGTTTGGATCGGTTTTAGAAAATCAATTCGAAATCCGATCCAGCGTTTTCCTCCAAAGGACATCCAAACAAATCCCAAACTATTCTGTTTTTTTGCAGTTTTCAAAAATACCCCCTTGCTATTTAAGTAGCAAAATCAGGGGGTGTTAAATCTAAAAAAAACAATTTGCATCCTAGAATGCGAACTCAGTTCGGTTCTTAAAAATTAATTGGAGATAGAATTTAAAAGAATTTTAGTTTTGAACAATTTATTTTGACAGTGACAATATTTACAAATAGTGTCCATAATACTCCAAAGACAGTACACATAATTAAAAAGAAATATATCTTTTGAAGTAAAAATATTTGATATAGTAAAATACTAGTATTAAATAGTACCAAAATCATGTAAAAACTGATGCTGCATAACAGTAAAGAATTGGGATATTATAACTAAAAAGATACACTCCTAGTCTCCTATCCAAGACTATCCAAAACCACATGAAAAAAATAAGAAAGGAAAGAAAATAAGGACCCCTTAGGATCTCGATCCATGCCACAAACGACCAACGACTGACAACCGAAGTAAATGCAAGAAAAAATCTACTTCTATTCCGAAGGCAAATAGACAATGAGTTTGAGATACGACCAAGATATCCCAAATTAAACAATTATCTTTCCACAAATGATTAATTAAACTCACTGACTGGTATATCTTAATCACAGTGTCAAACGCCACACTGAGACAACCCGACCTCCATCTTGGGCTGCCAGTCTGCGACAACAACCAATCATGACAGTAAGATAAAAAGGCCAATCAAATATATGTGAAACTGAATAATGCAATCTATGATGAGGTTGGCTGCCAAGTGGTGATGACCATAATTCTTAACAGTTAACACACATTCTGGTACAATATCAGTAGCAAATCAGCATATCCCCTAACCGAAAGAGAAAACATCAAACCTGATACTTGTGTCTAGCATAGCATGAATGAATTTAGACAAATTGGGATCTCAAACCATGACACTTACAGCTAACGGATGCTCGAAGAAAATGAGATAAGGCATTCTCTTCTATTCCATAGCCAACGGTACATGGAATTTGAGACACGACCAAGACACCACAATTAATAAAACTGACTGCTAAACACCAACTTCTAAAACACAATGAACTGTCAAACGCTTAACAGAACAGCAACAGCACGAAGCACCAGCTGAACTGAATAATTTATGGACCTTTTAGTTGATCTTTGTAGCTTAGGGACAAATAGTATGATAAGACAGTAGTTCGAAGACATTTTAGTTGATTATAATAGTTTAGGAACTATATTGAGTGTTTATTCCTATATTTTACATACCTTAATGTCAAGTCTGACACACTTTATGACAAAACCATTTCTCTATCTATCATTTCCTTTGCTGCAAACTTCATTTCATCACTTATTCAAAAACTCTCTTTGCAAACTTCTTCATCTTTGAGCTTCCAAGGTTCATTTTCTCTCATCTTCTTTTTCAAAACTCATTTAACGTAGTTAATGGTAATCCAAGCTTAGTCATGAGCGTTTTATGTCTTTTTTTTTTTTTGTTGGATTTGTAGTTTGTTAAGATCTTTGATTTCAATGCATTTTTAACGCTTTCGATGGTTACCAGTTTTACTTTTCAATCCTGTAGATGGTTAACAATTTAGTTTATTTGCGCAGAAAAATGGCACAAAATATCAAGTTCATCAAGGATATTACTAACCACAAAGATCTTTGGAAGGTTGTTGTGAAAGTGAAAGACAAATGGACTGTAATGAAAGTAAGTTTTTATTAAATGGTTTTTAGTTAATTTATTATGGTGGAAGGACTATCTATTTATGTTCTTAAGTGCATGTTTCATTGAAAAATGTTTTAACTTATTGTTATTTTGTTTTATTCTTGCTGGAGATGATGAAGATGTCAAACATAAAGCAAATAAAGTTTGTGGTAAACTAAGCATAAAAGATAAATGAGCATAGAGTCAAACTCAGATGATGATATATATTTTATCAAAACATTATACTAAGATATTGTGAGAACAAAAACTGATTTTCAGAGTAACAAAATATCATTGTAAAAATTTCAGGGAGATGACATATTAGTTGAACTTGAAACTGAACTATGAAAAGGAGATACCTATTGTTGAGAAGAACACTTACTCAATGTTAACATTTTGTCAACAGGAAGTCCCACATTTTAATGTTGAATGAGACCATTATGTCATAGCATTTGCAAGGACGGAACATGAAATTGTTATCTTTTAAACATTTTTTTTTATCATCATTGGATAGTGAATGTGTTTTGTTTATTTTTAAACTGGATAGTTTTGTGTTACATTTCATTTATTTGTCTTTGTGTAGGAAGTTCTTTTGGTTGGAAGCTGATTCTCAACTTGTCAATATGGCTTTTAAAAACATTTTCATGGTTCATCTCATTACTAGGTGGCTTAATTGTTTAAATCTTCTTAAGAATATGTACTTTTTGTGTCTCACATTTGTAGGGAAGGTAATCAATGTGCTGATAGGATTGCCTCTCTCTCACTATGGTTCTAGTTTCACTTGGTGGGATCATGTTCTTTCTTATGTCTCTGGAGCTTATCATCGTAATAGGCTTGATCTTCCTGAATTTAGATTTAAATAGTAATTTGTTCTTGTATTCAAACTGCACTCTTTTTTCCTTCATCAAGGTTTTATCCCACTGGATTTTCCTTGCTAAGGTTTTTAATGAGGCAGTTGACCAACTTATTTGATTTGCACTATTGTTACCTTGGGTTTTGGTCTAGTCCCCCCAAACTTTTTATTTTTAATAATATTTGGTTAGAGTTGGGCATTTTGGTTGGGGGTGCAAGGGTGCCAACATTGTTGGGATGTTTGCATCTTCATCCTTGCTTTTCTTTAGCCTTTTCACCGTAAAAAAATAGTTATTACAAATATAGTTAAAAATAAATACCAATGTCGTTTGGTCTGGCGAGAGAAGGACTAAATTCTCACAATGTGACAAATTAAGATTTGAATCTTGTTAAGATTTGAAGATTGTGGTTTGGTATTGGTTGAAAGTGAAAATTAAAGGTGAATCACAATGGTGTTCTAATTTATTTTGGTAATTTTTGGGAGTTGAAAGTTCAACAAAATTGAATTGTGCCTGACCATGTACATGGACAATTTTAGTAAAATACTAAAAAAGAAATTATTTAACTAAAGAGTAGTGATTAACCTATCAGTGGAAAATAGGGAACTTCTTTAACAGATAGAGCATAGTAAAATTCCCATGTTTCCAATTAAGGTGTTGTGTCCTTCCACTGAACCAGCACACTCATAGAAGGAGTGGAAATTCTCCCAGGCATGTGGTGCACAACAGAAGCATCAGGATTAGGACATAGTTTCAGTTGAGATACATGAAAAATACTGTGAATTTCACCAGTTTTGGGTTGTAAATCCAATTGGTAGGAAACAATACCAATTTTGTCCAATACTTTGATGGAAGAATAAAACTCTGCAAGTGAAGAAAGTTCCAAGATGCAATTGGTAATTACCAATTAACTTTCTTTAACACACTTGTATAGTTGTATATATTAGATGAAATTTAATGCAAGATATCAATCAAGCCACATACACAAGAATAAAACTCTGAACTACTGTTAATACTGATCATTATTTAATCTAATCTAATCTACTTTCTGTTTCCAAGGATTGGTAAATTGAGTATCTTTCAAGCTACTTTTCTGCTTTGTGGTTCTAGATTATAACCAAGTCTCGTATAACTAAGACTCTAATTAAGAACTAACCATATGAAATAAACTAGAATACTATAGCATAATATCAAGATATTATAAACATTTTCATATATTTTAACAATTTCAATCACTTGTTTGTTGCACTTGCATCCAATATGCAAAAAACTAAAATCTCAAAATTACTTTTTCTCAACAGGAAAAACTTTTCAGCTCACAACATTCTGCAGACATCTATCAGATTTTCAGAATTGTGCATATGTTAATTCATGTAAGATCAGGAGATCCAATGACAAGTATGATCAATTTAGCAAATTATAAGCTTAAGTCTTATTCATAAAAATGAAATTTCCACATGCAAATTATAAGCCAATGTAAAAGTTCCATGTTCCATGCTTCAAAGTTGATCCAATATCAGATCACACTGAGCTCCCTGAGGTATTCAACACACTCACATTCTCTGTGTTATTGAGCAACTTTCTACCATCATTGGTATTATAATAAAGGGATTCATAAAAAAGGAGAAAACTTATATGTTATATGTAAAATTTTAAAATCAGCTGGATTAAAATCACATTCATATAAATCAATTTATATTCACTTTTAATTAAAAGTCAGCAAGCATGCTTTTTTAACATATTCGTCCAATTTGCACGACTAACATGTTGTGCCATATAGCATAGCTGATAAGTTTAATATTTGTAACAAATCAGTCCTTTAAGTATAAAACTGAACCTTTAAGTTTGAATAGATTGATATGTTACCTCTTTCAAGGGGTAATGATGTAATGCATCATAATCGAGCAAGTCTAATGACCAAATGATAAATAAAAGATTTGCAAAAATGATTTTTACTTCAAAATAATATTTATTGAAATTTCGACAGAATATTCTTTATAAATTCAACATTTCCAAAAATCAAAATCATGTTTACAATATACAATATCAGACGTTAGAGTTTCAAAGTCTACATATTTAAGATTTGTACATTCAAAAATAAAAATTTTCCTCGACTGAAAATAGTTGCAAACACACTAGAGATCCAAAATATGCATATACAAAAGAGCCGTCCATCAAGGAGGCATACCAAAAGAGTGACACCGCAAAAGCTTTGTATATGCTAGAAACTTGCAACACGGCTGATTGCTATCCACAAAACGCGTGACCATAGAGAAAAAAGAAACATGCAAGAAAAAACGACTAAAGTAGATGCAGATTTCCAGTCAAAATGAGCAGTAAATGTGATGTGTATCGGAGAAAATGCAATGGTGAATGAGTTTATGAGAATTGTTAGGATAGGGATACACATACACTTAAAATGAGTCCTTAAATCTTAACCATCCATTTTAATCTAAAAATTATTATCCATTTTTATCATTTAAAATAATTACACATAAATAAAATGCAAACGAACATCAAATTATGTGTTAATTTTTTTAAATGACAAAACAATTATTCTAAACACTGCATCCACCTAGAAGAGAAAACAATCATGCATCACAGGACACACCTATCATTATCATACCCAACAATCATTGTCTTTACCATCGTATGATCCGTCCAAATTTAAAAAGAGTAGGGACGTAGCACTACATACTGTCCCTAGGACACCGACGCATCGCACTACATAAAGTCCCAATTTCTATCAAAATTAAATTAATAATTCACTTTTTCCATTGTCAAAAATCACTTTTTCCTGTAGAATTGGAAAAGTAATAATAACTAGTTCATGTTCACCTTTCGTCAAAAAAAAAAAAAAACTAGTTCATGTTCACCTTTATTATCTCATATCACAATATGTATATATCTTGCTCATCAACAACACTCTCTTACAAAAACAGCTTCCCAATTCCTCAAATTAAAACCTCCCAAATATTTTAGTTTTATTCAATCCCTTCGTATCTTTGTTTAATTAATTTGTTTATAGTTTTTCTTATTATCCCATTCATATTGAAAAAAAATAAAATAAAAACCAAAACCATAAAAAAAGTGAAGGAAAGTTATTTGATATTTTTTATTTTGACACATTATTTGATATGTTTAGTTTATCTTATTCGTATCTTTTGAAGAGATTAGCTATCGTCTTACGCTTAATTTGGTACTCACTTGCTCCTTGATTGGTTTTTTTTTAAGGGTATTTACTCTTTAACCAATGAAAATAAGTCACATAAATAGATTTGTATGTGGTTCTCATAAATTTGTTACAAATTAGTTGTGGGGATCACATACAAATCTACTTGTGTAATTTGTTCTATTATCATTGGTTCTAGGATAAATATCCTCAAATTAAAAAAGGCAGAGAAGTAGTCACCTAAAATCACATAGTGTAGTTAAAGGTATGCATGCATTATTTGTTCTCCTGGCTATTAGAAAGAAAATATAAATCGATTAAGAGTTTTTATTTTTTGGGTTAAATATATTTTTATTCTCTATATTTTGCTTAATTGTCAGTAATGATTTCTGTATTTTAAAAATGTTAAAAAAAGAATCCATAAGTTTTTTTGTCATCAAGAATGGTCAATTCCGTCTGTTTTTTTCCACATCAACTCATATAATGATTATTAATGGACCACACTATTTAAATTTTAGTCCTTACATTTTGTGAAATAGACAAGAATGATCCCTATATTTTAAAAAGAGTAAAAAAAATCTTATAACTTTTAAAAATATAGGGATTATTCTTGCCTATTTTGCAAAATGTAGTGACTAAAATTAAAATGGTATGGTCCAAAAATAAATATTCTATTAGCTGACCTTGAAAAAATAGACGGAATGAATCATTCTTGATGGGACGGAGGGATTATTTTTTAAACAAATGTTTCTTTTTTTTCTTTTTTTGGCTTCATTGACTAGTACTCAAGACACTAGTTAGCATAATCCAATTTTACTTTATTTGATAACTGGCAAAACGTGCATGTGTGAGGAAAACAACACTTTTTCGGTGCGGTCACTATTACTAAATGAAAATTTAGTTTAAATAGTTATTCTTAAAAAGTTATTTTAGATATTAATTTCTTCATTTTATTGAAACTTTTTTTGGATATCAAAATTTCAAAAAATCACTTAATTTTGAAGCTATTTCAAATACATTTTCATAAAAATCATTTTTGAAATACAACTTTTAAAAAAAAAATATACAATTTTAACTATGTTTTGATCTTCAATAATGTATGTTGATGTTATATGATATCAAAGTTAGTGTTTAAATTTAGAAAAAACGGATATAAAAAAACTTATAATATTTTAAAAAACGATTTAATAAAGTATTTTTTCAAAAATACAAAGAAAAAATCAATATATTTTATTTTGATAAAATGGAGGGCCTAAGCCCGAAAAGATTACAAAGAAAATAGTTTGGAAGGGGTACGGTTATGGTGCATAAGACCATGCATAAATATTAGAATAGAAACAATAATTGTGATTTAATGGTTTCGATTCTCTTATATGAGAAACCAAAATAATTGTGTAATGATTTCTAATTAAATAAAAGAACAATGAAATTATTATTGTTAAATGATTTTAAATAATGATTATAACTGAAACCATAAATATGATTTAATGGTTTTGATAGTCTTGTATGTGAAACCAAAATAATTGTCTAATGATTTTGTAATAAAATAAAGACAAAATTACACGTTTGGTCTTTTATCTTATTTTTTTGTAACAATTTGGTCCTTTATCTTTCATTTGTAACATTTTTGTCATTTATCTTTCATTTGTAACATTTTGGTACTTTATCTTATCTTTTTGTAACACTATGATCCTTTATCTTTTATTTGTAACACTTTAGTCCTTTAAAGAACATGACAATATGAAATAATTGATGAAGATGATGAACATATTTATCAAAATTATGAGTTTTATTTAATTTTAATAAAAATGTATTTTAATAAATAAAATTCAGCATTTTTTTAATAAATAAAAAATGAAAAAAGGGTTTATATGTGAATGTTATAAAAGATAAAGGACTAAATTATTACAAATAAAAGATAAAGGACCAAAGTGTTACAAATATATACAATAAAGGATCAAAGTGTTACAAATAAAAGATAAAAGACCAAAATGTTATAAAAAAATAAGATAAAGGACCAAACATGTAATTTTGCCTAAAATAAATCAATCGACTACTGTTTATCATCTCAAAAAAATAATTTTGCAATCACACCACCATAGCCATGGCATAAATCACTTCTAAAACCTACTTGAATCACAGCCAAACAGTAACCGTGCCAGAAGAAAACACACGAATAGGAGCAAAATCGCGATCTAGAAAAAAAAACACGATAACAGGGTCACGATAACAGTAACCGCGCCATTTTCCCCCAATTTCTAGGGTATTGGATCGTTGGAGGCAGAGACGCTTGGTTCGGCGGCGATGCGCAGTTGGAGGTGGTGCATGCGGCGGCAGCACGAGATAGGAACGATAACGAAGAAGATAGAAATGAGATAGGAACGATGAAGAAGAAGATGAACGGTACTTTCACTGTTTCGTTCCGTTTTTTATTTTTAGAGATAGAGATCAGGTACAATCTGATGGTGGTGAATTGTTTATGCACCATGCATAAGGAATAAGCTTATGGATAATAACTCTTGTCGTTCGGGAGTACTCATCCCAACTGCGTCAGCTGCTACTAAATGTCTAATTTGAGTCAGACACGACTCATAAAACATCAATGTATTACCCAACTCACAACTATAATAAGTGCAAGTACATCCGCACACATATTAGCTTCATGATAAGTGTTAGACTACTTGACTACCACTTAGAAGGGGGGTTGAATAAGTGGCCCTTTTAAACAATGTTGATTTTAAAAAAAAATTAGTTTAAAAGGTACGCGCGGAAGCACCACCGGATCGGTAGTCTCTTTGCACCCGATTGATCACTGAAAAAGTAGTATAGCCTTGAACGTGAAGGTGGAAAAACACAAGAAGGGGGGGGGGGGGGGTTGAATTGTGTTTTAAAAATTAAAACTTTTTACCAAATAGAAACTAAGTTTGCAGCGGATATAAACACAAAATTAAAAGAGGTGCTGAGAGAAAGAGAGAAAGACACAAAATTTATCCTGGTTCCTCTCACAAATCGAGAGTACTCCAGTCCCCTTGTTACTAACAAGAGATTTTCACTATAATCTACTTAAGATTACAAATTGCTCAAGCACACTTGCAAGGGACTTCTCAGATGCTCAAGTTTCACTAAACAAGAGACTTCTCAAATGCTCAAGTTAAACTTAACAAGAGACTTCTCAAACAAACTTAAGAATAAGAAGGAATGTTAAGGAACACTTGATATACTATCAGAGGTGTTTACAAAATACAACTCAATTTGTTTTAAGACTTTGAATGACAGATAGAACAATAGTGTCAGAATGCTTCAGAGCCTTAAACGTAGTAATAGAACCGTAGTCATTTCTTCCATTTGAGTCTTCTATTTATACTTGGAGGAAGATGATGACCGTTGCAGAGAGCTTTTTGCCAGCTGGAATTTACTCGTACAATTGATAGCTGTTTATTGCCTTCTTTGGTAAGGAATTCCAATTCCACTACCTAGCTATTCAATTTATCACTCATCCATTTTGAGTAATAATAGTACGATCGTACAATCCTCAAATGCGCTCCACTTATGGATAAGGTTAACGTTGTACCAGCGAATATTCCTTCCTGTGGATGTGACAGAGCCTTGAAATAGATTGTTCTTCAATCGTTGGTTCTGATTATGTCAGTTCTTGAGTGACGTAAATTCTTTTTGCTTCAGATGCTGTTGTCATAGCTTCTTGAGGTCTTTTAGCTTCTGAGTCCTTCAGAGCCTTGTTTTATCCTCAGAGTCACTTTCTTCAGCATTTAAAATTCAAGCTTCTGATGAACAGTGTCGTGCTTTCAGAGCTTGTTTTGACTGGCTTCTCTGCTACTATTCATAGTGCTTCTGAATGAATTTTAACTTATAATTCTGCACACTAGAATAATCATTAGTAATACCAATTGCAATTTTAATACTGTGTTATCATCAAAACTACTTAAAATCTTAGAGGTTCATGTCAGACCCACTTTGTTCCAACAATCTCCCCCTTTTTGATGATGACAAACTAAAGCATTAAAATTCAATTGTTGTTGATTTAATTTAATTATGTTGACTTCAGGTTTCAAAGGTTTGCAATCTCCCCCTGAGTCTGATAATCCATAGGGTTAGGTTTGTAAGCTCCCCCTAAGTCTTATCCATAATTAATTAAAACAGTTTAAGAGCCAACTTATTAACTTAAAATAAATTTTCATATTTGTCTCTCAGAAGCAGAGGTTTGTAAGCTCTTTTTCTCAGAGTCTGATAATGCTCAGAAGAGGTTTGCAAGCTCTTCTGACATTGTCTATGAGATTTATTTTAGGTTCTTAAGTTTTCTCCCCTTTTAATAACGTTCAGAATGAGAAGGAATCAGAATGGATAAAACATGATTCAGAATGTATACTACATAACAGTTTCAGATCTTTTAAGCAGTATTAGTATCAATCAACATTAATTTTAACGCTCTATCCTTACTCCCCCTTTTGGCATCAGTCAAAAAGACACAGAAAACCAAGCAGTCAAACGCGTCATATCAAGGCAGTCAAGTCAAAAAGGTGGTGACAACTGATTCATTTAATGAATTGTGTTGAATAACAGCCTGACAAGAGAGCTTGATGACACTATAAAAAGGGATGATTCCTCTCATTTCACTCATCCAGAGTAATCAAGTAACATCAAAAGAAAAACATACAATGGAAAGGCAGGTTACCAAGGATGCTTCAGGCTCAAAAGGAGAGAGCAAGAAGGAAGCAGAGCCCTGGCGCTGCGAAGAAAACAGGCTTCGTTATGAGCGAAACAAGCAAGAACTTAGATTGACAGAATCAGAGAGAGAAGAATTGGGCTCTGATCTGGAGGAATTCTTATGGACATACGCTGATGATACTTCATACGAAGATTATAGAGCTGAGGTTCAGAAGGCTACTGAAGAATTGCTCGCAGTTCTTAGGAAGAAATATAAGAGACTGGATGCAGAGGCTTCTGAGTCCAAGTCTAAATCTAAGTAGAGTTTCACTATCTAATGTAATAAAGATCCCTCTTAATTATAATAAAAAGATGTTCCTGCTATAAATTTCTTTCTTTTTGAGCATGTTTCTTTTATATACTCTTGTCAAACGTCAGAAAACCAGTTACCAGACACGCCTCATACGGTATTGTTGCCCCGCTTATAAACAGGCTATAATACTAAGAAGCTATTTCATGAGTAAACAGGAATACTGATGTGGGGGAACCTTATGTTTTCAAAATCCTATATAAGTTTAAAAACAAGATGTTCTCCAACATCTTACACTAGGTTCAGAATCCACAAGAGTATCAGACATTATCAGAGTATATGATTTTCATTTTGAAAAACAAAATAAAAATAAACACATCAGCACAAGCACATATATAAAAAAAATAAGAAGCTTAATTAACTTAAAAGAAAATTATCCAAAAGATTTACATAAACAGAATTAAATAAGTGCTCAGACAAAAGGGTTAAGGTTTGGGTTGCTGTTGAGTAAGCTTCAGAAGAAGTTCCATCATTGCATCTATCCTCTTGTTTGTAGCTTCACCAGATCTGTTCAAGTCTTCTCTTATATCGGCCCTGAACTCATCCATTTCATTTCTTAGTTCCTCTCTTAAGTCATTCTTGATAACATCCAGAGCTTCTTGCATAAGAGAAGGTATAGCAGATGAAGAAGAGCCTTGGACAAGTACAGGTGGAGATCTAGGAGGAGATGACGCAACAATGGGAGCTTTACCTTTATCAGAATCTGATTCACCAAGGTTCTGATCATTCATAACAATATCTTCTGCAGCTTCTTGAGTCTCAATAATCTTGTTAGTCTCAACAACAGCAATGTGAACAGCTCTATCAACCAATAACTTGAAGGCTTCTTGTTCAGCAAGCCTCTGATGTTCCATTTCAGCAGCTATCCTAGCCTGCTCATCATCCAGAGATCTTCTCATACTTTCATTCACAGCAGCTAAAAATGCTAACCTCTGACATTCTTCTTCATGGTTGAAAAAAGTAAGTCTCAGAGCATGAGATCGTTCAGCAGCACTCATAATCTGAGACAGAGCTTCCATTCCTCTTCCCTCAATCCTTCTTTTTACATAGCCTCCCAACAACCTCAGAGACTGACTGAACTTCTCCTCTAATTCCCTGATCTTAGCATCAATATCCGAGGGAAATATCAGTACTTCTTCTTCCATGCTTTTAAAATTCCTTAGACTAACATTAATAGCACTTTCTAGAAGCTCAAGGTTTGGTTCAGAGTTGTAGTTGAAGAAGGGCTGGTTTCTATTGAAGGGAATGGTGGGTTCAGGCCTTTTTCTTTTGAGAGGAATGATTTTGATTCTTTTGATTTTGTCAAAGGGATCAATGGTTATGATATCATCATCAACATTAATTTCTGCTTTTAACAGATCCTCCAGAATTGGTAGGGCAAAGTCAATGGGTAGACAGAGTTCTTCTATGGTTAAGGGTTTGTAAACTGGGCCATAGATGGGTTCTGAAGAGGGTGTTTGTGGTTCTGGTGTTGGTTCAGGAGTGGAAAGTTCAGGTTGTGGTGTGGGTGGCTTAGTAGTGATATGATCAGAATGAGTCATGACTTCATCCTGGGCTGGTGTGAATGTGGGTGGATCTTCTTGTTCTATGTCAGCAAGAGAGGAGGGTGGAGATTGAATTTGTGGTTCTGGAAGAGGTGGATCACTAGGTAAATTAGAAGTAGTATTTACAAAGTGAAATTGGTCAGGTGATGCTGTGTTGGAGTGAGTGAAGGCATCACCAGATAGGTGAGTGGACAGATGGTCAAGAATGGTGGGTGATTTTATTGTTGTTGTGTTGGTAGGTTGGTCAAGGATGGAAGTATCAATGATGATGGGGGATTCTTCATCAGAAACGATGTGGATGGGTTTCTTGGTGATTCTTTTGGTATGTTTATGTACAGGTTTCTTTTTCTCTTTCTCTAATTTATCAAGTTCAGCAATTAACTCAGTAGAGTCAATGCTGGAGTCAGAAAGAGTTTCTTCAGATGATGATGATGATGATTTAGGGGAAGGTTGGATCATTCGTATAGGCTGTGTATAGTCTATGGGAGATGATTGGGTAGAGGGATGAGCACTAGCAGTACTATCAATATTAGGCGTAGAATTTTTACCTGAATCAGCAACCTTTTGTTTGGAGACAACTGTCTTCTTTCTTTTTGTGGCTCTGACAGGTTGTTCCTCTTCAGCATCTGCAGGCCTATCCTGCCTTTTCTTTGTTCTTCTTTCTTTCTGAGCAGCCTTTCTCTGAGCAATCTTAGCTACTTGCTCCTTACTGACTTCTTCTGTTTCTTCAGTGGTTATCCTTTCAGCACCATCATTCCTTTCTTCAGATTGTTCTTCCTCAACAATATCTTGTTCAATTGGTTGAGGTTTTCTTTTAGACCTGGTGATTTGCTTGGGTCCTTTGAAGATGTCCCAGTTTGGTACACCAACTACCATACTCCTGGGCACACTTACACCAGAGTCCAATCTAACCAACTCCAAGAAGTTCTTGATAACATCATCATTATCAAATTCTGATATGGTTGGGAAACCGTCACACCAGAAGTACTTCTCATAAACTTGCTCCAGAGGGCTCTTGGCTGACTTCAGCTCCTCTTTTGTCTTCAGATGCATGTTTACCAAAACACTTGCATCATACTTAGCCGTGTTGAAAACTCTAAGTTTTTCCTTTGTACTGATAATTTGAGTAAGCTTTGTCTGTCGAATGATTTCAGAAATCAACCTTGGATGATGAATCATTGAAGGTGATTTGGTTCTGCTTTTGGATATAGTAAAGCATAGGTGATCAAACAGAAGCTTTGCCAAATTTATCTTCACCTTCTTGTACAGAAACCAGATGAAGTGACGATGAGGTAGAGAAATAGTATCGTATCCTCCTTCTCTAGTGATGATGGAGGCCAGAAACACTTTGAAGGCAAAGCTGAAGTTTTGCTTCATGAATTTAGCTTTTCCAAAGTCATTGTTGGCACAGCCAGGCAGGAATAAATCCTTCTTAATTGATTCAATATGTTTGCTCTTCTCACCATATTCATCCACATTCTCACCTTCATTGTCCAGACTCAGAATTTTGGCAATATGTTCTTGAGTAATAAGAACATTGATACCCATAATATTTGATCTAATCTCCTTTCCTCTAAAGGGTCTTAAGCCAAATTGAGTTCTTGTTTTACCTTTAAGAGAACCATCCTTCTCTACCATCTTTTTAACCTCTTCATCAGCATTGAACTTGTCAAAGATGGTAGCTTTCTGCCAGAAGTATTTCACAATGTCATAATAGACAAACCCATTCAGCATCTCGAAGTAATTCTTCCATTGTTGATCGAAGAATAAACTCTGAATGTCGATTCCATTCACTTTGAAACTCTCAAAATCAACAAACTTTTCCGTTACAAACTCAAAGGATTCTGGACCAGCGTCGGTTACGTTATCTTTGAAGACAAGTTTTTCTTGAGACTTGAGATCAATAACGGGTGGTAAGACTGGGTTGAACGGACGTTGAACGATTTCGCTTGAAGAACGAGCAGCCATGATTGCAAAAGATTAAGAAGCAGGGAGATTTGGGAATATCTGAGGTTTAGGGTTTGTGTAGGAAGTGATTATGTGAAAAAGTTGTGCTTTGTGAGTGAAGTGACAATTTATATCAAATAGAATAAACACTCAGAAAATAGGCACAAAGGAGGGAGCGCGAATAGTTTAAAATTAATTTTAAATTGCATAACTGCATTTTCATCATTAACTGTTCTCTACCCATCAGGATCTAGACACGTGCAGGAGAGACTTAATCAAGCTGACGCGTGTACAGACAACTGTTGTACACTAACTAGTACTAAACGTTTCATTTCCGTTTAGTTCAGAGCCAAACTCATTTGTATCTGTCACCTCATCAGAATCTGTTACTTTTCAGAACCTGTTTTATTCAGAGCTTCCCAAAGGAGACTCTAAATTACCAGAGGTTCTGAAAGAGCTTCAGATGCTAATTCTAATTTGCATCTCAGAGCTAATTTTCTTCAGAGATATAGTGCATGTTCAAATTCTTTTTAATAAAGTCAAATCTTTCAATAGCTAAAGGCTTAGTAAATATATCAGCCCATTGATGTTCAGTATCAATGAATTGAATATCTATTGTGCCTTTTTGAACATGGTCTCTTATAAAATGATGTTTTATTTCAATATGTTTAGCTCTGGAATGCAAAATTGGGTTCTTAGATAAATGAATAGCAGCAGTATTGTCACAATATAGTGGAATACTACTCTCAGCTATATTATAATCCTCTAACTGATATTTCATCCAGATAAGCTGTGTGCAACATTTAGCAGCTGAAATGTATTCTGCTTCTGCTGTAGACAACGCAATAGTTGTTTGTCTTTTGCTGGCCCAAGATATGAGATTCTCACCAATAAATTGGCAATTTCCACTAGTGGATTTTCTCTCTATCTTGTCTCCAGCATAGTCAGCATCACAGAATCCAACTAGCTTACTATCTAGGGATTTTTTTATAAAGAAGTCCTAGATTAGTAGTTCCTTTCAGATATCTAAAGATCCTCTTAACTGCAGTTAAGTGAGGTTCTCTAGGATCTGACTGGAATCTTGCACACAAGCATACACTATATAAAATATCAGGTCTAGAAGCTGTTAGGTAGAGTAAAGAACCAATCATACCTCTATATAGCTTCTGATCCACTTTGCTTCCAATTTCTTCCTTACTTAGGCTGCTTGAAGGATGCATGGGTGTTGACATTATCTTACAGTCTTCAAGATTAAACTTCTTCAGAAGCTCTTTTGTATACTTGCTTTGATGAATGTAAGTGCCATCTTTTCCTTGGTTGATTTGAATTCCAAGAAAGAATTTTAGCTCACCCATCATACTCATTTCAAATTCATCCTGCATAAGCTTAGAGAAATTCTTGCAAAGAGAAGCATTAGTTGAACCAAAAATTATATCATCTACATAAATTTGAATAATTAAGATGTCTTTCTTAGTTGTCTTTCTGAATAATGTATTGTCAATTTGACCTTTTTGAAAACCATTTTCTAAAAGAAAATTACTTAGTCTTTCATACCAAGCTCTTGGAGCTTGTTTGAGACCATAGAGTGATTTCTTAAGTTTATAAACATAATCAGGGTTTTTCAAATCCTCAAAACCTGGAGGTTGTTTGACATATACTTCTTCAGAGATGACGCCATTTAGAAAGGCACTCTTAACATCCATTTGGTATAAGGTTATTCCATTGTTAACTGCATATGATAATAATAACCTGATTGCTTCCAGTCTTGCCACTGGAGCAAATGTTTCAGTGAAGTCAATCCCTTCTTGCTGACTGTAGCCTTGTGCTACTAGTCTAGCTTTGTTTCTTACTACTTCACCTTGTTCATTCAGTTTGTTCCTGAATACCCACTTGGTTCCAATGATGTTCTTGTGTGTTGGTCTTGGTACTAAATCCCACACATCATTTCTTTGAAACTGATTGAGCTCATCTTGCATTGCTACAATCCATCCATCATCAGAAAGAGCTTCATCAACATTCTTAGGTTCTATCATGGATATGAGTCCTAGAAGTGAATCATGTTGTTGATAATCTGATCTTGTTTTTCTTGGACTCTCTTTGTTTCCAAGGATCAGATCTTCTGGATGTGATGATCTGTATTTGAATTTTCTCTTTGGAGCTTCATTAGTTTCAGCACTTGTTTGGGTATTATCTTCTAAGATATCATCATGTTCTTCAGATGCTTCTGTTGGAGGTGCTTCTTCAGAGGCTTCTTCCAATACTGTGTCTGAAGTTTCATTTGCCTCTGATGCTTTCTCAGATTCTGAATTGTTATATAGATATGGAATACCTGCATAACTATTATCTTGCTCTGACATTTTATTGTCAGGCTCTTTGTCATCAAACCTCACATGTATAGATTCTTCCACTGTATTGGTTTCAGAATTATACACTCTGTATGCCTTTGAGCGTTCAGAGTAACCTATAAAGATTCCCTTACAAGCTTTGGCATCAAATTTTCTTTTGTAGGCCTTATTGTTCAGAATGTAACAGGTACATCCAAACTGATGAAAATAAGATATGTTGGGCTTTCTTCCTTTAAAAAGTTCATATGTTGTTTTATTCAATATAGGTCTGATATAGATCCTATTTTGAATATAACAAGCTGTGTTCACAGCTTCTGCCCAGAAGTGCTTAGCAAGTTTAGTCTCATGCATCATGGTTCTTGCCATCTCTTGTAAAGACCTGTTCTTTCTCTCTACAGCACCATTTTGCTGTGGTGTTCTAGGAGCTGAGAACTCATGGACAATTCCATGGTCTTCACAATAAGTTGCAAAGGGTTCGTTTTCAAACTCACCCCCATGATCACTTCTGATCTTTAAGATCTTGAGACTCTTCTCACTTTGCACTTGTGTGCAGAAGATGGTAAACACATCATATGCATCATCTTTCACTCTAAGAAATTTAACCCAAGTCCATCTACTGTAATCATCAACAATAACAAGTCCATATTTCTTTCCATTGATTGAGGCTGTACTAACAGGACCAAACAGATCAATGTGAAGCAATTCAAGAGGTCTTGAGGTAGAGACAATGTTTTTAGGTTTAAACGAAGTTTTTGAAATCTTTCCAATCTGACAAGGACCACACAGAGCATCTGAATGATAATTAAGATTGGGTAGACCTTTAACCAAGCTTAGTTTGCTGAGCTTAGAGATTAATCTCCAGTTAGCATGACCTAAGCGTTGGTGCCAGACCCATTTCTCATCATTCAAAGATAGAAGACACACTATCTTTTGCTCTGAGAGTTCTGACAGATTGATTTTATAAACATTGCCTTTCCTTAAGCCTCTGAATACTATAGACTCATCAGACTCTCTGATTAAAGTACATGCATCTTTATTAAACTTAACAACAAATCCACTATCACAAAATTGGCTAATGCTTAGTAGATTATGTTTGAGGCCATCAACTAACCAAACATCTTTGATAGAGAGAGAAGAATTACCAACTGTACCAGTGATCTTCCCTTTTTGGTTTCCTCCAAATCCCACAGTTCCTCCCTCTTTCAGAGTCAGGGTTTGGAACATATGCTTGTCTCCTGTCATATGACGCGAGCAGCCACTGTCCAGGTACCAAGAATGCTGCTCTGGCCTTCTTTGAGTGCAGATCTGCTGCAAAGACAATCTCAGACTTTGGTACCCATACTTTTATGGGTCCTTTAGAGTTAGTCCTCATTACCTTAGATTGTTTTTGTTTATAAGGCCTATCAGGAGCTCTAGAGTTATTGAAGCATTTTGAAAAACTTTTAGGCTTTGTATAACTCTTATGCTTAGCTTTAGAATATACCAGAGTTTTATTTATTTTGACATTGGTCTGAGGTTTGGAGACCTTAGGCTCTGAAGGTTTCAGAGTCTGAGGCTTCTTGGCCTCTGACACAATTATTTTTTCAGGTTCTGGTATACCTATTGCTTCTGATTGGCTTTTAACAAATACAGCCTTAGGTTTTGAATTATCACTTTTAGAGGGTTTAGAAAATAATGGATTATCTTTAAAACGTGAGAATCCAAAACCTTCACCTCTGTTTCTACTAACATGGTATATCAAGGAAGCTATCTTACTTCTCTTCATGCCATTGATAAGAAATTCTTGCAGAACAAATTCATGCTCTGGAGGAACCTTATCATCATAAACATAATGAGTTTCCATAAATGAGTTTCTACTACTTAGAGACTCATTTTCTTCAACTATTATGTTCATTTTCTCAGTTAGGTTATTGTAAGCCTTTTTCAAGACCTTACATTCACCTGCCTTTTTAGTGAGCATTTTTAAGGCATCTTTAAGAGAATCAACTAATTCAGTTCTAGATAGTTTAGCAATTACCTCTTCCTCATCTTCCGAGTCTGAACCTGTTTCAGAGTCTTCTCTGTCAGAGGTAGTTGCCATCAGTGCTAGATTTGCTTCCTCATCACCATCTGAGTCTGAGTCTTTGTCAAGATCTTCCCATGTTGCCAGAAAGCTCTTCTTGACTTTACTCTTATATCTTTCCTTGCTAGAGCTTTGCTTTGATGATCTACTTTTGTTTTCTGGACAATCAGCAATGAAATGACCAGGCTTGTTGCATTTGAAACACTTGTTTTGATCTTCCTTCTTGTCTTTAGCAGTACTAAGTCTCTTGGAAGATCCTCCAAATTTGCCTGCATATTTCTTGCTTCGTTTTGCCCATTGTGAAACCTTAGCAGCCATCAGCACCATCTCTTTTTCATCATCAGACCCATCTTCTTGACCCTCTTCAGAAGCCTCATCTTCAGATTCTATAATTTTAGCTTTCAGAGCCTTTGATGAACTTTTGGAGCTTAAGGCTATCCCTTTCATCTTCTTGGTTGATTCATCAGTCATTAGTTCCATCTCATGACTCTTTAATGAACTAATCAAGCTTTCAAGGGATACTGTGTCCAAATCCTTAGACTCTTGAAAAGCAGTCACCTTGGGTCTCCATTTTGGTGGTAGGCTTCTGAGTACCTTTCTCACATGATCAGCTTCAGTATAACTCTTGTCTAATACTTGAAGTCCAGATACAAGAATTTGAAACCGTGAAAACATAGTTTCAATGTCCTCTCCATCCTTCATCTTAAACAGCTCATACTGATGCACCAACAAGTTAGCCTTTGCCTCCTTAACTTGTTTGTTGCCCTCATACTTGGATTTTAAGGAATCCCAAATAGATTTTGCAGTTCTTTTATCTCCAATTTTAAGGTACTCATCATGTGAGATAGCATTAGTCATCATTCCTTTTACAGAGTGATACTTCTTGTACTCTAGCTTTTGAGTAGGTGTAAAAGCTTTCCTGTTCTGAGAGCTGACAACACCTTCTAAGTCCATGTTTTCAAAGTTAACTCCATCTTCTACCATGTCCCATAAATCACAATCAATACTCATGATATAGCTGTACATATTTGTTTTCCAGAAAGGGTAGCTGGTTTCAGTTCCATTGAAGAAAGGAACCTTATCAGATGCCCTTCTTTGACGAGAGTTTGAATCATAATCAAAAGAAACTTCATTGAGATTCTTCTCAGCAGACATGTTTTTCCTCCTGGATCTTTACTGTTTCACCGTAAGGTGAGTTAGGCAACAGACCTAGCTCCTGATACCAATTGAAGGTGGAAAAACACAAGAAAGGGGGGTTGAATTGTGTTTTAAAAATTAAAACTTTTTACCAAATAAAACTAAGTTTGCAGCGGATATAAACACAAAATTAAAAGAGGTGCTGAGAGAAAGAGAGAAAGACACAAAATTTATCCTGGTTCCTCTCACAAATCGAGAGTACTCCAGTCCTCTTGTTACTAACAAGAGATTTTCACTATAATCTACTTAAGATTACAAATTGCTCAAGCACACTTGCAAGAGACTTCTCAGATGCTCAAGTTTCACTAAACAAGAGACTTCTCAAATGCTCAAGTTAAACTTAACAAGAGACTTCTCAAACAAACTTAAGAATAAGAATGAATGTTAAGGAACACTTGATATACTATCAGAGGTGTTTACAAAATACAACTCAATTTGTTTTAAGACTTTGAATGACAGATAGAACAATAGTGTCAGAATGCTTCAGAACCTTAAACGTAGTAATAGAACCGTAGTCATTTCTTCCATTTGAGTCTTCTATTTATACTTGGAGGAAGATGATGACCGTTGCAGAGAGCTTTTTGCCAGCTGGAATTTACTCGTACAATTGATAGCTGTTTATTGCCTTCTTTGGTAAGGAATTCCAATTCCACTACCTAGCTATTCAATTTATCACTCATCCATTTTGAGTAATAATAGTACGATCGTACAATCCTCAAATGCGCTCCACTTATGGATAAGGTTAACGTTGTACCAACGAATATTCCTTCCTGTGGATGTGACAGAGCCTTGAAATAGATTGTTCTTCAATCGTTGGTTCTGATTATGTCAGTTCTTGAGTGACGTAAATTCTTTTTGCTTCAGATGCTGTTGTCATAGCTTCTTGAGGTCTTTTAGCTTCTGAGTCCTTCAGAGCCTTGTTTTATCCTCAGAGTCACTTTCTTCAGCATTTAAAATTCAAGCTTCTGATGAACAGTGTCGTGCTTTCAGAGCTTGTTTTGACTGGCTTCTCTGCTACTATTCATAGTGCTTCTGAATGAATTTTAACTTATAATTCTGCACACTAGAATAATCATTAGTAATACCAATTGCAATTTTAATACTTTGTTATCATCAAAACTACTTAAAATCTTAGAGGTTCATGTCAGACCCACTTTGTTCCAACAGAACGTATAATGATAAAGAACTAGAAACGATCGTGTGCAAAATATTCAAATTAAACGATCCAATAACACAGTCCAAGCAAGTTACAAAAATATAGAGCTAATCCAATCACAATCAAGATATATGTCAATTGAATTTTAGTGCACACGTACGAACACAAAAATTCAATCGAATCGAAAATTAAAGCAATTGCGTAAAGTAAATGATTAAGGAAGAAAGACACAAGCGATTGATTAGGGAGTTCCCCGGCTTTCGTGTCGTCCTCGCGGTCGGCCGGGTACGTCTCCCCCCAAATAACCAAACGGGTTATTTGAGCGTATATTGATTAAAAACGATTGAACTATAGTGCACAATTTACAAAAGACTCAAATAACCCTATATCGAATCTAATGCAAACTATGCGTAATAACCTCAACAAGTAATGAAGCTTCTCCCTCTGATTCCAACGATCCTAACCGTGCGCAAATCCTCGCACCGATCGTCCAGCTGAGTACCTCGCTTCTTCGTTGTTGATCCTTCAAGATATCGCACAATCTTGAATCCTTAAGAAAAACCCAAATCTTCTTCACAAATCAACTCGATCACGCCTCTGATTCACCGCAAGCCGTATCGAACGTTATCGACCAAATGTACAACCTTTATCCGAATGATCCCATACTCACTCTTCAATGAATTGCAATTTGATGGAAGATGATGATCTTGTGAAGAATAACCCTTTGATCCAAATTCTTCAACCAATTTGAATCCCAAAGAGGTTATCAAGGCTATTTCACTTTCTCACAGGTTTTTCTCTCCTTACAATAACAAAGCACATTGCTATTTATAGAGAAAATAGAATTGAGCAAATTTAGGCAAAACTTAACATACATGTATCGATACAAATGATGGTTTGTATCGATACAAACCCTTTGACCAGCGTTCAAATATGAAAATTTGACCTATGTATCGATACAAACACGTATGTGTATCGATACATACATCAGTTTCTTGAAATCTTGACTGATATGTATCGAAGCATGCAAGCATGATTCGATACATCATGCACTCTCTGGTTTTCTGAGAGATATAGGTGTGTATCGATACATGCAAGCATGATTCGATACACAGGTGACTCTCTGCCTCTGAGAGACCACTTTTGTATCGATACAAGTGATATATGTATCGATACAAATTGTACAAAATCAGTCTAAAGTAATTTCAGGACATTTGTATCGATACACATGTATATATACATAATACCTAAAAATCAATTTTTCAAAGTTTAAAAATAGTTTTTCGCTGTTAAGTCATTTGTAATGTTGCCAAAATATGTTCTACTCTATTTTCATGTGTTTTGACAATTATTAAAATATGAGGATGAACTGGTGCACTTACAATAAGTATGATAAATCCGTACCTCCCAATTAAGAAAAAATCAATTTTTTTTTTAAATTGAAACAAACGTGCCATATATCTTATCTTTCCTTTCTTATATTATATACACTTGTCTACAAAGTCTCTTACCAAAACAGATTCCCAATTCATATTTCAGTCTCTTAACATTTCAGTCCTCAACCTCTTGCTATCTCTATTTTAATTTCTTTTTCAGATTTTTGTTATTTTCCCATTCATATACTAAAAAAACAAAAAAAAAACAGAAAACTATAAAAAATGTCATATATTAATGTCTGCATATTTTTAATTCTTACCCTTTGAAGAGATCGGTTTATGCTTTCACAGATTGTTGTTAGAGCTTATCAAAAAAACAAAAAATAAAAGATCGTAGTTGGAGGTATGCATGCACTGTTTGTTCTCCTTCAGTTTTTTTTTTCTTTCTTTTTTTCTACTTTTCCTTCACTAATAGAGAGTAAATCAATCCTTTAATTTTGTTGTTGTTATTTGCAGATCATTTTAGTTTCTGCTTTTTAAAGTCATTTTGCATCACTCAATAGCACCAATTGTTCTGTTCACTATTCCTAATACAGGTATGAGCTTCAAACCCTTCACAGTTTTGGCCATTTTGATTGAGAGCACATGATCTGCTAAACATAGCTTTGCGAAGTACTATAACTGTTATGATCATGATTAGTCACTAAAATGGTAGTTACTTAATTTTTTTATTTTTTTTTTATAAATAAGCGTAGAAGTGTTCACGGTTCATAAACTGCACTGAACTATATGGTTCAGTTCAATAACTGAAACCACTTTTTATAAAAACTGGTTTATTTCTCAAACCAGTTTCAGTTCGGTTCAGAACCAGTTTACATTTTTAAACCGGTTTAGTTTCAGTTAAATGGTTTAAAACCGGTTTTTTAGTAAAACCAGTTAATATTTTGAAAAACTAGTTTGAAACCAATTTTCTGTATTTTTAAAAAAAAAAAATGGTTTCCGATAAAAATAAATCGGAGTTTTTTTTTTCTGAAAAACAGTTTCAGTCTATTTTTTGGAAAAAAAGTTCCAATATTTTTTGTAGAAAAAAAGTTTCCGACTTTTCCGAGAAAAAAGTTCCGATTTTTTTTGAAAAAAAGTTCCCGATTTTTTCGGAAAAAAGTTTTGATTTTTTTTTTCGGACAAAAAGTTTCCAATTTTTTCAAGAAAAAAAAGTTCCTAATTTTTTTGGAAAAAAAGTTCCCGGTTTTTTCGGGAAAAAAGTTCTTGATTTTTTCGGGAAAAAAGTTCCGATTTTTTCGGGAAAAAAAGTTCCCGATTTTTTCAGGAAAAAAGTTTCGATTTTTTTCGGGAAATAAGTTCCCGATGTTTCCTAGGAAAAAGTTCTGATTTTTTCGGGAAAAAAATTTCCGATTTTTTCGAGAAAAAAAGTTACCGATTTTCTCGGGATTAATTTTTCTGATCTTTTTTCCGATTATTTTTTTAAGAAAAAAGTTCCCAATTTTTTTGGGAAATTATTAAATATTTTTCGTTTTTTTAAAAAATAAAATACAGTTCATAAATTCAAACTGGTTATAAACTGAATTGTAAAGATTTTTAAAAAGTGGTTCAGTTCAAAACTGTATTAAATGGTTCAGTTTAAAATATGGTTCAGTGCAGTTCGAATTACAGTTTGGTTCAGTTAATTTAATTTTTGAACACCCCTAAATAAGAGTTAAGAATAAATGGTCGAATACTTAATTTCTTAAGTCAATTGTCAATAAAAAAGAAGTCATGTGAGCTTAATTCAATTTGTAGGACATTGCATTATATATGTAGGGGACCGATGTTCGAACTCTGGTCATCTTACTTATCCATCTTAAGCATGAATATTTCTAGCCATAAGACTACTTGACAAAAAAAATCAAAAATGAACTTCAACTAACTTTTAAAAGTTGGACTAGATATATTGATCATTTTATGTGCAAAAAACTTAATTTATGAAATGATTGGTATTGTTTGGGCCCAACTTTTCTATGGCTTCTTTTCTTGTTTTAAGGAGAAGTTTGGTCAAACACAAATTGAAAGAAGCTCTACTAAAATTGAAGATTTTATTTTAATGAAGAAATACAATCTATAAGGAGCCTAAAAAAAGTCAGGACTCCAAAGGTTTAATATTTCTAATATAAGGAACTGTATCTTTATATCTTTTGAAGTAAGGAAACACTATGCTCTTTTCATTTTTGATTTATGAAGCACGGACACCGACACCAACATTTAAAATTATATAGATGCCTAATCTGAGGAGTGTCCATGCTTCATAGTTTTTGATGAATTAAAAGTACACACATTCCTTTGCCCAGAAAGACTAAAGTTTTTATTTTTGTTGACTAGATTAAAATATATTCACTTAAGTCACTACTTTGCATTAAGTATAATAAACAAAAAAATTGGATGAATCAATATTTTTTGTTTTCCTTCACTTCTTTTTTTTTATGAAATGTTCTTCTTCACTAATAGAGAGTTAAATCCTTTAATTTTTTCATTGTTGTTTACAGATCATTTAGTTTCTGCTTTTTGAAGCCATTTGCAACTGTCAATTGCACCAATTGTTCCGTCTATTATTCTTAATACAGGTAAGAATTCCAAGCTCTTTATTGTTTTGACCATTTTTGTATGTCTTTTTAATTAATTTTTTATTTGTTTTTGCTCTTTGTCTACTTCATTAATTTTAACCGGAGCAATAGACGCCTAAAAAAATACAACTTTATAAGTTATATCAATATTTATTGATCCCCTCACCTTAAATTTTTCTCATAAAAAACTATCATTAATTACATTTTAAAAGTATATTATAAATTAAGTTAAAATTAATCCCTCCCTTTCTAATTATAAACACTTGTTGCTTTTTTCATGCTCTTATTAAGAAAAGTTGGTCTTGCTGTTAAAGTGTATCAATTTTGTTAGTATCAATAGGTTAGTTAGTAATTAGTTAGAGTTTGGTTACTCAATTAGTTACTTATTTGAGTCCTATAAATAGAACACTAATGTACACATTTTACTATCTTTAATTAATTATCTTATCAAGTGGAATGTTTGTGTTGTTTAGAAAGCTAGAAATGGTATGATATTTTTTCAAAAAGGTTTTGACTATGATATTCATTAAATTAGTGGCTTGCAAATCCGTTAATCTGTATTGAAGGTGTTTTCTAAAATCAGAATGGTCTTTGTATTGGTGTTGCTTTATGCTAATCTTTCTGCATATTTTGTAGCTTATTGTACCTTTTGCAGAGCAAAAAAATAATTAGTACATTTTAACAATACTTTTAAAGCTTGAAGGGATGAAAATCACTTTCTTTTTTATAGAAACTAAGACTAAACTTTGATCTTTTTCCTGGGATACAAATAGTTATAATTCCTTTTAAAAAATTTCTATTCGTGAAATTTCTATTCGCATAATCACCATTAACTATTTTTTTCTTTATGGAAATAATCTACATTAACTATTAATACATTTATTTAATTTTAATCAAAGCATATGTTCTTTTTTCATATTTGCAATTGTTCCATTTGTTCATCAATGATGTCCTCACCTTTCCAAATATTTCCCTTGTTTCTTTTGCCCTCATCGAAAACAATCCCCTTAACTTTCACTTTCAGGCTAACTCAAGTCACTAGGACGAGCAAAAGAAAAGATAATCAATGGAAATTTTATCTTCTATTGTTGGAACAGTAGCAGAACATACTGTTGTGCCTATTGGACGTCAAGCAAGTTACTTGATATTCTACAAAGGCAATTTAAGTATGTTAGCGGTTCATGTTAAAGACCTTGAGGCTGCAAAAGAAAGTATAACCCATTCCGTTGAAGAGGAAAAGAGAAACGGCAAAAAGATTGAAAGAGATGTGACGAGCTGGTTAGAGAAAGTGGATGAGGTCATTGAAAAGGCAAATCAGATTCAAAATGATCCTCGCCGTGCCAATGCTAGGTGCTCAGCATGGCCATTCCCCAATTTGATTTTACGTCATCAACTAAGTAGGAAGGCCACAAAAATCGTAAAAGATGTTTTTGAAGTTAAAGAAAATGGGAAGTTTGATCGAATTGGTTACCTTCCCACCCTAGATGGAGAAGCCTCCTCCTCCTCAACAAGGGGTGGTGAAAAGTATGAGACAAGAGAGTTACTTAAAGAGAACATTATGAAGGCTCTAGCACACCATAATTCAAGCAACATTGGGGTCTATGGGCTGGGTGGGGTGGGTAAGACCACTCTGGTGAAGGAAGTTGCTGAAATATCCAAGAAACACAAATTGTTCGATGCAGTTGTTAAAACCCATGTATCAGAAACTCCAGACATTAGAAAAATTCAAGGGGAGATTGCAGATTTGTTGGGTCTACGATTCGATGAAGAGACTATTCTCGGAAGAGCACATCGCCTAAGGCAAAGAATCAAGATGGAAAAAAATATCCTTATCGTTCTAGATAATATATGGACCATACTTGATTTGGAGAAAGTGGGAATTCCATTGTGTAATGAACATAATGGTTGCAAATTGTTGATGACATCTAGAAATCAAGATGTGTTGTTGCAAATGGATGTTCCAAAGGATTTCACTTTCAAACTTGGACTTATGAGTGAAAATGAGACATGGAGCTTGTTTCAATTTAAGGCTGGAGATGTGGTAAAAGATAGCAAATTGAAAGGTGTAGCAATTCAAGTTGCACATAAATGTGCAGGTTTGCCTCTTGTGGTAGTGGCGGTAGCTCAAGCATTGAAATATAAGAGGGATGTTCAATCTTGGAAAGATGCATTAAGGAGATTACAAAGTGATCATCATACAATTTTTTCTGCTTTGGAATTGAGTTATGACTCATTGGAGAGTGATGAAATGAGGGATGTCTTCTTGCTTTTTGCACTATTAGTAGGTAATCATGTACGGTTCTTTCTGAAAGTTGCAATGGGTTTGGATATATTAAAGCATGTTAATACTGTGGATGATGCTAGAAACAGACTTTATTATATAATCCATTCTTTGGAGGCGACTTGTCTTTTGCTTGAAGTTAAAACAAGTGGAATAATCCAAATGCATGACTTTGTTCGTGATTTTGCTATCTCAATAGCACGTAGGGACAAACATGTATTTCTAAGTAAACCATCAGATGAGGAACCTCCAACCAAGGATTTTTTAACAAGGTGCACGCAGATCATTCTTGATAGGTGTATGTATGAGCTTCCTGAAATGATTGACTGTCCAAACATTAAGTTTTTTTTTTTTGTACAATAAGAATCATTTGTTAGAAATCCCTGATAATTTTTTTGAGGGAATGAGAAGCCTTAGAGTCCTACATTTAACACATTTGAACTTGTCTTCATTACCCACCTCAATTCAGTTCCTAACCGACCTTCAATCATTGTGTTTGATTTTTTGCATTTTGGAAAATATGGTTGAATTAAATGCTTTGCAAAATTTAAAAATGATTTCCCTTTGGGGTTCTTCAATGACAGAGTTGCCAAGAGAAATAGGGCAATTAACTCAATTGAGAATGCTTGATTTGAGATATTCAGGAATAGAAGTAATCCCACCCAACATTATATCAAACTTAGCTAAACTGGAGGCGTTGTACATGGGCAATGCCTTTGTTAATTGGGAAGATGTGAGTTCAACAGTTCAAAACAAAAATGCTAGCATTGCTGAGCTTCGAAAACTACCCAACTTGACAACTCTAGAATTACAAATTCGCGAGACTTGGATGTTGCCAAGGGACTTGCAGACGGTGTTTGAGAAGCTGGAAAGATATAAAATAGCTATTGGTGATGTATGGGACTGGCCTGACACTGTGGATGGAATCTCAAAAACATTGATGCTCAAACTTGGTACTAACATACATTTGGAGCACGGAATAAAGAAATTGATTAAGAGTGTTGAGAATTTGTACTTGGATGATGTAGATGGAATTCAAGATGTGGTTTATCAACTAAATGTAGAAGGATTTCCAGTGCTGAAACATCTCCATGTCCAAAATAATGCAAACATAAAGCATATTGTTGACTCTCAAGAGAGGAATCAAATCCATCTGTCCTTTCCCATCTTGGAAACACTAGTACTTCATAATCTTAAAAACTTGGAGCATATATGTCTTGGTCCACTTTCAATTGCTTCTTTTGGAAGTCTTAGTGTTATCAAAGTAAAAAATTGTGTCCAATTGAAATATCTTTTCTCCTTTACATTGGTTAAAGAACTTTCTCGCCTTTCAGAGATTGAAGTTTGTCATTGCAATTCTATGAAGGAGATAGTGCTCGGAGACAACAATTCAAGTTCGTCAATGGTTTTTCTATTCCGTTCTTTGACTTTAGAAAATTTGGAGACACTTCAGAATTTCTTCTCCAGAAATGAGCAAAGGCATCAATTGTTAGATCCTTCTGTGTCAACACCATTGTTTAATGCTCAGGTACATTATTTTATTTTTAAGCTTCTATATAGATACAGATGATATAATATTTAATTTTTGAAATATCCATCTTTGTAGAATTATATGGTTAAGTTTCATTAGTAAGATCAATCTTGTAGAATTATATAGGACTGTGATATATACAAACAAATTAACTAACTAAGATGATCAATATTCTCAGATTGTGATAAAAACATATTTTCTCGAATTCTCTCTATGGGTTTATTTAATTACAAAATAATCAATACAATTATTTGAAACCTCTTTTCTTCTTTCTGATTGATTATGGACCCAATACTTTTAAATGTCAATAAAGCATGTATAAATTTTGGAATGTTTAATATAGATATTTACCTACTTGTGTCCTCTAAAGTGAATATGGTGTAAAGTGAGCAAATTAATGGTTGTTAGTGTAACAAACTCTTGTTATAATATACTCCTCCGGTTTTGAATATAAGCCCAAAAGGTTTTCTATAGGTTCAACGTATAAAGCATGTATATGGCCATAAATACTCCCTCCGGTTTTATGTAGATTAGTGAATTAAGGCATATCATTATTGTCACTTCAATTATGATATCTGTCAATTTATTTTTATGTAGATTGCATTTCCTAATTTGGAAACTCTAAAATTGAGCTCACTCAATTTGAATAAAGTTTGGGATGACAGTCATCAATCTATGTGCAACTTAACTAGCTTGATTGTGAAGAATTGTGGTGGGTTGAAGTACTTATTCTTGTCTTCTATGGTTGGAAGTTTTAAGAACCTCAAACACCTTGAAATAAGTAATTGTCCATTGATGGAGGAGATAATAGCTAAAGAAGAGAGAAACAATGAAATAGAAGAGGTATGCTAATTCTACTATTGGGAACATTCCAATTAATTTTCAACTTGCATTTAAATAATTTTTTGTAAATGATTATGGTTATTTATGAATGCATAGGTTCATTTTTTCAAATTAGAGAAAATCACTTTGAAGGACATGGACAACTTGAACACAACATGGCACCGCCAATTTGAAACAGTGAAGATGTTGCAAGTGAGGAATTGTAAGAAAATTGTTGTGGTTTTTCCTTCTTCAATGCAAGAAACATATAACAAGCTAGAGATGTTGGAGGTTACAGATTGTGCTTTAGTAGAAGAGATATTTGAATTGAGTTTCAATGAAAATAATAGCAATGTAGAGAATGCAACACATTTGAAAGTTGTTCTAGATGGATTGCCGAAACTGAAAAATATATGGAGTGGGGATTGTCACAGAATTCTTAGTTTTCAAATTCTTATATTTGTAAAACTAAAAAATTGTGCAAGCTTGGAGTATCTATTACCACTTTCTATAGCCACTCGTTGTTCATATCTCAAAGAACTTCATATAAAAAGTTGTGGAAACATGAAGGAAATTGTTGGAGAGGAGTGCAACTCCCACATTTGAGTTTAATCAACTAAGTAGTTTATTGCTTTGGAGCTTGCATGAACTCAAGGGTTTCTATGCTAAAAAGCATACTCTAGCATGTCCATCTTTGAAGAAAATTGATGTTTCCAATTGTGCAAAGTTGAATTTGTACTCAACTCTATCTACAAGAAGCTCCAATGTTCATAATTTAATGCAACAGCCACCTTTCATTGTCGAAGAGGTATGCATATCATATAAATTTACATATAGATGTATTCAATTGTCAAATTTAAAATTATTTAAGACGAGTAAACAAACAAATAATATTTTTCGTCACAACTTTTGGTCTATACTTTTAAGTTAACTCATTGTATTCATCATAATTTTGAATGAGTTTTTGTATTCATTTATAATATCAAAAGAATCTCTACCACAAAAATTTAGAATTTTTTAACAAAAAATAAATTTAATATGAATTTAAGCATCAAAAACTTAAAAATTCAAATTTAATTAATCTCTTGTTAAAAAAAAAATTAAACTTTTGCAAGAAAAATTTCTATAATGTGTACTGCAGAGAAAAATTCAAAATTAAAAATAATACACATGAGTTGACTTAAAAGCAAAGATCAAAATTAGTGTCTGAAAATATTTGATGGATCAAACCTTTTGAATATTTTTATGAAGACTAAAATAAAATTTGTGATATGAATTAAAAACTTATTTAACCTTTGAAAAAATAGATAGAAACAACTTTTTTTAATAATCACCAATATATATTGATTATGGATAAGAGTACAAGTAGTACTTCATCAACAAGTTGAAAATAAGTACAGGTGGTACTGCCTCTCCAGTTTCAAAAAAAGAAACTATAACATATTTGACACGGAAATCTGACATATTTAACAAAAAAGTTTGATGTCATACAAGCTATGATGCACGGGTATTCCATTTGAGGGAGGGTAGCGGTACTGAGTACGTACCCATATCAGTATTGGGTACATATTCGTACCTTAATACTTATACACGTACATTAGTTTTTTAAAAAATGTCGTATCCCGTACCGGTACCCGTATCAGGTACATGTACTGTACCCGCACTTAGGCAACACAGCATAGAAACAAAATTGAATACTCCTAATTTTTTTTCTTTAAAATATATGCAAAAAAAATGATAGTAATCAATTTAGAGAAAATTATTTGAACAATTTATGCCAAATTTTCTTAAAACATTTTAGTATATAAATATATTTGATATTTGATAAATGTCTATATAGATGAATATATGGGAGTTCAGACAAAATTGTGAAAAGTATAGAGGCAGTAGAAAAATATAAAATGCAAATTTGAGTCAATAGTAATTACTTTTTGAGTCAATATTAAATGTTTAAATATTTTAAATTGTTCTTTATATGTGTTTTAGGTGATTCCAAATTTGGAGTTGTTGAGAATAAATCATAAGGAAGCTAACGAGATATTGCAAGCCCAAAACACAAGTGCCCTATTCACCAAAATGACAGCTCTTTATTTGTCTCATTATAATGTTGAAGAAGCTACATTTCCTTATTGGTTTCTTCAAAATGTGCACACTCTTGAGTCACTACTTGTTGGATGGAGTTGCTTCAAGAAAATATTTCAAGATGAAGGACAAATAATTGAGAAGAAGACTTACCCACAGCTCAAAAGTCTCACATTGTATCAATTACATAAGCTTCAACATATATGTGAGGAAGGATTCCAAATTGATCCAGTTCTTGAGTTCCTTGAATACCTAGATGTTGACAATTGTTCTAGTTTGTTAAGTTTATTGCCTTCCTCCGCCACCCTTAATCATCTTGAATATTTGGAGATAACAAATTGCAATGGGTTAAAAAAATTAATTGCATCTCCTACGGCACAAAATTTGGAAAAGCTCGCCTCACTGAAGATAAAAAACTGCAGTTCAGTCGAAGAAATAATTACTGGAGAGGAAAATGTTGGCATTGCATTTATTAGTTTAGAATTATTGATATTGGATTGTTTGCCAAGCCTCAACAAATTTTGTTCTAGTAAGTGCTTTTTGAAGTTTCCATTGTTGAAGACAGTAATTGTGAGGGAATGTCCTCGCATGAAGATTTTTTCAGAGGGAAACACAAGTACACCAAATCTTCGAAAAGTTAAAATTGCAGAAAATGATGAATGGCTTTGGAAGGGAAACCTAAATGATACAATAACCAACATATTTCAAGATAAGGTATGCTTGATAACATATTTGTGCAACAATTAAAAAATTGTTGAAAAATACTATTTTCGAGATTTTAAAAGTATATTGCAAAAGTGATACATAGCACTAATCTTCATTCTACTATAATCTAATTAAACATGCTAGAGATATAAAATTAAAGGGAAATTGGCAATAAATTCTCAAATCTTTGTTATCACTCATTAAAGCTCATGGTCGACTAACCCATAAAAATTCACTAATTAATTTATTTTCTATGGGTTAGGTTAAGACTATTAATCTAGATGATGATCCTTTTGAAGGTAGAAAATTGTAGACAACTAGTGCATATAATTAAATGTTGACTAAAAGAAATTTTGATTTGTCTCATGATATATTAATTTTATGTAACAGGTTGCATTTCGTACATTCAATTGTTTAGCCTTATCTGACTACCCTGAGCTAAAAGATTTGTGGTATGGCCAACTTAATCACAATGTGTTTTGCAATCTGAAATCCCTAGTTGTGCAAAAATGTGAATTTTTATCACATGTACTTTTACCATCAAATGTAATACAAGCGTTGCATGGATTGGAAGAACTAGAAGTAAGAGACTGTGATTCGTTAGAAGCAGTGTTTGATGTGAAAGGTATGAAGTCTAGAGAAGTATTGACAAAACAAAGCTTTCAGTTGAAATCATTGACTTTATCTAGTTTACCAAAATTGAAGCACATATGGAATGAGGATCCTCATGAAATTATCAGCTTTGGAAACTTATGCAAGGTGGAGGTTTCTAAGTGTCAAAGCTTGCTATATATCTTTCCATTGTCACTATGCCAAGATCTTGGACATCTTGAAATGCTTGATATAGATTCTTGTGGAGTTGAGGAAATTGTAGAAATGGAAGAAGGATCAATGGAAATCAATTTTAATTTTCCCCAACTGAATACATTGGTACTGTATCATTTGACAAACCTCAAGAACTTTTATCGGGGAAAGCATGTTTTAGAGTGCCCTTCTTTGAAGAGTTTTAATGTATACCGTTGTGAAGCATTAAGAATGTTTTCCTTCACCCATTTAGACTTCCAACAGCCTAATGCAGCGGGCGGAAATCCCACCATACCTCAACAAGCTCTATTTTCTATGGAAAAGGTAATTCCCACCGTACTTCTTTTTATTTGTTTGTGTCATAATCAAGTATTATATTTCTTTTTGCGTTTTTAATTTTTCAGTTGAGCCCCAATGTGGAGCAATTGGCAATAAATTGCCCGGATGCAATGGAGATATTGAATCAAGAAAATGTCTTTCATAAAGTTGAATTTCTTCGTTTGCAATGCTTCGATGAAACTCCAACTATTTTTTTGAATGATTTTCATACAACATTTCCTAATCTTAAAAGATTTCAAGTGCGTAATAGTTCTTTTGAAACATTGTTCCCCACTGAAGCAACCATTGGTCATTGCAATATGCAAATTTCAAATCAAATAAGAACTTTGTATCTATATGAATTGGAAAATCTCAAGCACATTTGGCAGGAAGACTTTCCATTATATCATCCTTTGCCTCAAGATCTTGAAATCCTATCTGCATGGAATTGTCCAAGTTTGATAAGCTTGGTACCATCGTCAACATCTTTCACAAATTTAACATTTTTGAAAGTGGACAATTGCAAAGAGCTTACTTACTTAATAACATCCTTAACAGCTAAAAGTCTTGTACAACTAACAACATTAAAAATATTGAATTGTGAGAAGATGTTGGATGTTGTGAAGATTGATGAAGAAAAAGCAGAGGAAAACATCATATTTGAAAATTTGGAATACTTGGAATTATCTTCTTTGCCAAGTTTTAGAAGCTTCTGCTATGAGAAACAAGCATTTGTATTCCCATCTTTCATACATTTCATTGTTGAAGGGTGCCCTCGAATGAAGATTTTCTCGTCAGGAGTCACAATAGCACCATACCTGACAAAAATTGAAGTGGAAGAAGGAAAGATGAGATGGAAAGGTGATCTTAACACAACTATTGAACAATTGTTCATAGAAAAGGTACACAATTGTCTTTGTTAATTATACAAGCTGTTTATTTATTATTCACATAATCCTGAATAAAAAATGTTTGGGCCGGGCGTATACATAAATAATTTAAAAAATAAAAAGAGAAAAATATTAAATGTCTGTTCATGTTTTTTTTTTTTTTGAACGGCAAAAGAGAACATATATATATATATATATATATATATATATATATATATATAATTATCAGTCTTTTTACTTTGAACAGCTAAATAAGCTGTAGCTTCAACATTTTTTCCCAAAGTTAAAGATTTTTCAGGAGGGAAAGGAGAGGTAATAATATTACCTTCTGTAGTTAACCAAGATTTTGATTGTAAAACCATAATCTCTTTACTCATTTTTTCTATAAAAAACTTTGTAAACCATTTTACAAAAGGAATATAATCTTGGGTTTGGTTTAAATGACTATAAAACTCTTCTTTGAACTCGGATAATTCCCAAGGTTTAAAAGTTTTAAAATACCAATTTCTAAAATTAGTATATCTCTCATGTTGAAACTCATCATTGATGAGCTTTCTCCAAGCACTATTGGGTCTTAAATCCATAAAACCTAATCTTCTTGGAGATGAAAGCTCATCTCAGACATGGCAGGAGATTTTCTACCATCATTTTTGGATTTTTGATAAATACCGTGTGGAATCTTATTCTCACTTTGCAAATATTTTCCACAGTTTCAAATTCTTCTTTAATTCTAGAAGTAGATGCTCTACTAGGGGCAGAAACGGCTGAATAATAATCAGAATCTTGATGTCTTTCAGATAAAGTTCTAGGTATCCTAAAACTTCTTCGAGAGTTAAATTTTATCTCCACATCTCCTTCAGATGTCTGAATAATTTGATCTATGTCCTTATTAAGAACAGGTTCAGGATCTATAACCTGATTTAATGACCAGGAGTCTGGGAAAGTTATTTCATTCCATCTAATCATTCTATTAGTAGCAACATTAGAAGTTAACAAATTTGTTTGAACTAATGTTGTAGTTCCAGGAAAACTAATTTGTTTCACCCTTGGGTTTAAAGTATTCAAAATTTTATAATAAACTCTATAACAAACAGCAATAACTTCACTGCCTTGTTTATAATTATACCCATTGGTATGAATATTCAATTGCAAAGTGTCATCTAAGTTTTTGTCAGTTAGAGATAAACTTAAATTAGGAGAAACATCAAAATAAACTGGTCCATGACAAAGACTAGTTTCAATTACAGCAGCTAAAGATTGTTTAAAATCTTTACATCTATTATCTCTAACATAAGCCATTAAGCTGGAATTTAGACCTAATAAGGTTAAAGGTTTAAAAGCAATTTGTATTAAACCTATATGAACAAAATTATACTAATAGTTTTTTAAACTGTTTAGGAAATCAATTGACTTCTATTGAGCAGGAACTAATTAATTTGAAAAATTTGTTTGAAAAACAAATCCAAAATAAAAAGGATTATGAGATTAAAATTGAAAGTACAGATGATACGCCTATTATACAACCTCCTATTCATATTGAAGGATTTAAAATTCAAAAGGATAGTGATGAATTTGCTAATATCCTGGATGAAAAACTTAAACAATTACGTTTAAGTGTTATCAGTAATAATGAAGACTTATCAGGATCTGATAAGACTATGGAATTTGAAGATATTGATCAATTAGCAACAATGTTTGCTAGCCAAGACATTAATGATAATGTTAGGCCTACAATAAACCCTATTTACGCCCCTAGAGCTTTAGATAAGCATTATTACAAAAGACCCTCTCCTCAGGATTTACTCTTCGAGGAGACTGAAAATTTTCAGACTTCTTATTCAGGAAAATCCATTTATGAATGGAATATAGATGGCTTAAATGATAAGCAAATTATTGATATGATACATAGAATGATTATGTACTCTACTGTCTGTAAACAACATCAAAACACAGATAGTTCGATAGCCTCGTTTATAACAACAGGATTTGTTGGCCAGCTTAGAGGTTGGTGGGATCATTATCTTAATGATGCCCAAAGAAAAGAAATTCTTTCTCATAAAAAGGTTATTAAGATAGAAGAGAGTAGTAGTTCTTCTGTAGTTACCACAGCTATGACTGGGGAAGAAGATGCAGTTTATACACTGTGTCTATCTATTTTGCAACACTTTGTAGGAACTAATATTCCCATAGCTGAGAAGCTTAATACTCTTCTCCAAAACCTTAGGTGTCCATCTTTAACCCATTTTAGATGGTATAAGGATACTTTTTTATCTAGAGTTTTCCAATTAACAAACCCCAATTCGGTACATTGGAAGTCAAAATTTATTGACGGTTTACCTCATTTATTTAGTGAGAAAGTTAGGCAATCCCTTAGAAATAAAAATGATGGGATTAATATAAATTATTCTGACTTAACCTATGGCCAAATAATTAGTGCCTGTGTCAATGAGGGTTTAAACTTATGCAATGACATAAAATTAAAGAATCAGGGCAGAATCTCACAGAAAAACACCAATTAGGAGAATTCTGTGAACAATTTGCTTTTGATTTAGGAAAGCCTCCTTCTAAAGATAAGAAAGGGAAAAAATTATCTAAAAACCCTAGAAATTCTAGAAATAGTAGTAGCTATACCAAATCTTTTAAGAAGAAAGGATATAGGAAAAAGAAAAGTCTAGAGGACAAGCCTTACAAACCCTATCCTAATAGGAAAAGAAAAGCTAAAAAGCTAGGCATTACTTGTCATAAATGCGGAAAAATTGGTCACTATGCTAATGAGTGTAAAACAAAGAAAGCTCTTAATAGTATTGAAGATGAAGAGCTTAGAAATCAGTTAGCCAAAGTTTTATTAATAAACTGAGTCAGAGGAATCTGATAATATATCGGAAGAGGATATGGAGTCAATCACTGATAGTGAAACCAGTGACTCAGACAATAATGATTGCCAGTGTAATAATTTAAATTACTGGAAATCTATTGTTGAGATGAATGGTTTAAATGTTCTAACTTCAGAACAAGACCAAGCTTTAAAAGCTTTAGAATCTATTTCAAATAATAGTCTGAAAAGGAAGATGATTGAATTTCTTATTAAAGATAATACAAAGGAGAAATCTCCCATTATCAACGAAGCCCCTTATCAGCTTAGTGAAGTTTTATCTAGATTTCAACAAGCTAATACTAGAGAAACTCCTGTTTCTCTTGTTGATTTAAAAAGAGAAATTAACTCTTTAAAATCTGAAATTACCCAGATTAAACATGACCATATCATGGTAAATCACATGATTGAAATCCTTGAGAATAACAAGGAATCACAATCCAGTCCAGATTGGGCTAAAGGACCTAGTAATAGTGATGATCAATATTTAAATATTCTTCAAAGGGTGACTTCTCAAAAGTGGTACACAAAAATTACTTTAATAGTGAACAAAACTTTTATTTTAAAAGATGAGATAGCCCTTATTGACAGTGGGGCAGATCTTAATGTTATTCAAGAAGGAATGATTCCAACAAAATATTTTGTTAAAACCACCCAAGGATTAACCCAGGCTAGTGGGAGTAAACTCCAAGTTAATTTCAAACTTGAGAATGCTTATATTTGCAAAAATGATATTTGCATCCCTACTCCTTTTATTTTGGTCAAGAACTTGACCCATAAAATTATTTTGGGAAATCCTTTTTTAAACATAATTATGCCTATTACTGTGGATCAAAGAGGTATTAATACCATCTTTAATAATAAAAATATTACTTTTGATTTTATTTATGATCCTCATACTACTATGATAAATGAGGTTAGAGAGTTTTTAATCAAAAGAAAAGAAAAGCAAATATGTTTTTTAAAAGAAGAAGTTAATATTTTTAGTATTAAAAAGCAACTGGAGAAGGATAATATCCAACTTCAGATAAGAAGCTTAGAAAAACAATTTCATATGGAAGTTTGCAATGATCTTCCTAATGCCTTTTGGAATAGAAAACACCATGTTGTTTCTCTTCCTTATGAGAATGACTTTAAAGAAAGTCAAATTCCTACTAAGGCTAGACCTGCTCAAATGAATCAAGAATATCTTGATCTTTGTAAAAAAGAAATTGAATCCTTATTAGAAAAAAGGTTAATAAGACCTTCAAAATCTCCTTGGAGTTGTACTGCTTTTTATGTTAACAAAGCAGCTGAAAAGGAACGTGGTGTTCCTAGATTAGTTATAAACTTTAAACCCCTTAATAAGGTGTTAAAATGGATAAGATATCCAATTCCAAATAAAAAAGATTTATTAGACCGTCTTAATAATTCTCTTATATTTTCAAAATTTGATATGAAATCTGGTTATTGGCAGATTCAAGTTAATGAAACTGATAGGTACAAGACAACTTTTGTTGTACCATTTGGGCACTATGAATGGAATGTGCTTCCATTTGGGTTAAAAAATGCCCCATCTGAATTTCAAAATATTATGAATGATATTTTCAACCCTTATTCAGATTTCATTATTGTTTATATTGATGATGTTTTAGTTTTTTCTAAAACTATAGAACAACATTTTAAACATTTGAAAATATTCAAAAATATAATTAAACATAATGGTTTGGTTTTGTCAGCTCCTAAGATGAAAATATTTCAAACTAAGATCAGATTTTTAGGTCATGAAATTGACCAAGGAACAATAGTTCCAATTAGTAGAAGTATAGAATTTGCTTCTAAATTTCCTGATGTTATTATTGACAAGACTCAATTACAAAGATTTTTGGGTAGTCTGAATTATATTTCAGATTATTATGGAAATTTAGCTCGTGATACAGCTATTTTATATAATAGGCTTAAGAAAAATCCTAAGCCATGGACTGAGGAACATACTCAGGCTATTAAGAAAATAAAAGCTAAAGTTAAATGTTTACCTTGTCTAACTTTAGCCAATCCTAAATATTTTAAGATTGTTGAAACAGATGCTTCTAATATTGGATATGGAGGTATTCTTAAACAAATTATTCCTGAGACTTCTAAAGAAGTCCTTGTTAGATTCACTTCTGGAAAGTGGAATGAGACTCAGAAGAAATATTCTACTATTAAGATAGAGATGTTATCTATTATTAAGAGCATTTCTAAATTTCAAAGTGATCTTTTAAATCAAAAATTTTTACTTAGAATTGATTGTAGCTCTGCTAAATCAATAATTGAAAAAGATGTTAAAAATTTAGTTGCAAAACAAATTTTTGCAGTATGGCAAGCTCAATTATCTGCCTTTGATTTTGACATTCAATATATTAAAGGTGAAAATAATTCACTAGCTGATTTCCTTACTCGTGAATTTTTGCAGGGCAAATAGGATATGTCAGGCCCCTACAGGGGGAGAGGTCGTGGCCGAGGAAGCCATGGCAGAGGCAGGGGATTTAATATAAATCCCTCTCAAGAATCAAACATTCCTCTAATAGGGGATTGGACTACAATAGCTTATAAAAATAAGCAAAACCCTAAAAAAGAAGAAGCATCTTCTTCAAATTCTCAGAACAAGTTAATAACTTACAAGGACACTGCAATTAGTGATCCAGATCAAATTATTGAATATTTAGAAAATCCTGTTACAGAAAAAATTATGTTTATAGAACATGATGACATAAGCCAGGCCAATAACGATGGTTGGTCTATTAAAACAAGGTATCTTGATTCCAGAGGATATCCTGGGTTATATGGAAAGTCAAGACCTAATCTTGAAATTCTATTAACCGTTACAGAATCTGTGACCATAACCCACTACTACCAGGGAAATAACCCAGAAAGTTTTATAAACTTTTCTAAATGCCATATTAATAAGATTCTGCTCCCTAGAGAATGGGGGTTTAATCCCAATGGTGAAAAACCTATAAAAATAGCTGAAGGAAAGTATATTTACTTTAATTACTGGGACTATATCCAAGCATTTTCACAAACTTTTTATTATCAAAATCCCAAGAATAAACATTCTTGGTTTTTCTCTGTTAATCCAAATATTTTGGTTTCTGAATTACCAAATTGGTTCTTTGAATGGTGGACTAAATTTGGTCCTTCCTTGGAAATTCTACCAAAGGAAATTTTAGACCTTTACAAACCATGGTGTGACAATAGCATTTTAATTTCAAAAATAGCATCATGCAAATTGATTACAGGACAATGTCCGGCCATATTTTTTATAAAATTTCAAATTCCTTGGATATGGAGATGGTCTTTAAACATCTCAAAAGACAGGTTTAATATTCCTATTTTAGAAAGGAATTTTTTCTTTAAATGGTGGAACAAGATGTCCCCAGAGGATATTCAAAACATTATTAAAGCCATTAATAAAGAAATTCAAGAAGATGAATCTAAAAAATCAAAGGATCAAGATGCTTCACAATTTTCTCTAGCTCAAATAAAGAGTTACTTTCAGAAAAAATATCCTAATGAGTCTGAAGATGAAATTATGATCAGAACACTAGATCATATGAAGGCCCAGTTTTTCAGGACTTTTCCTATTGGAAAGGAAGATGCCATGTCCACTTCATCTCAAGGATCAATAGATATTCTGGCTGGAGAATCCCAGCCTCCTACACCAGAAGATTTCTGGGAAGGACTCATTGAAGTTATGGTTCAAGAGAAGAGGTCTCGAGGAGGGAAGTAATTAATTTCCCTAGTCAGAATAATTAATTTCCCTAGTCAGAATCATCAATTATATTGTCGGCCACAAAAATGACCGAATAATTTACTTTCATAAAGTTGTTTGTTTTTAGTGTTTGCTTTCTTGTTTACGTGTTGTAATCTTTTTCTTTTTTTCAAAGAGCTAATAAGTGTGTCGATGGGGCCCATCATAGTGCACCCGGCATTATTAGTTTTTTGTCGTTTGTGTACCAGTTGCTGTAGGTTAATGGCAACTTGTTTACCGGAGTAAATAGTGCTCTGTTTTCCCCTATATAAAGGGGATTTAGTTCCAGTTTATAGGCAGAATTTGGCTTCCACTCTTGTAAAATATTCCTTATCATAAATAAAATCCTTTATTATTTGTATCCGCTGCCCTCTTTCTTTCTTTCTTAATGATAAGGAATATTTTACAAGAGTGGAAGCCAAATTCTGCCTATAAACTGGAACTAAATCCCCTTTATATAGGGGAAAACGGAGCACTATTTACTCCGGTAAACAAGTTGCCATTAACCTACAGCAACTGGTACACAAACGACAAAAAACTAATAATGCCGGGTGCACTATGATGGGCCCCATCGACACACTTATTAGCTCTTTGAAAAAAAGAAAAAGATTACAACACGTAAACAAGAAAGCAAACACTAAAAACAAACAACTTTATGAAAGTAAATTATTCGGTCATTTTTGTGGCCGACAATATAATTGATGATTCTGACTAGGGAAATTAATTACTTCCCTCCTCGAGACCTCTTCTCTTGAACCATAACTTCAATGAGTCCTTCCCAGAAATCTTCTGGTGTAGGAGGCTGGGATTCTCCAGCCAGAATATCTATTGATCCTTGAGATGAAGTGGACATGGCATCTTCCTTTCCAATAGGAAAAGTCCTGAAAAACTGGGCCTTCATATGATCTAATGTTCTGATCATAATTTCATCTTCAGACTCATTAGGATATTTTTTCTGAAAGTAACTCTTTATTTGAGCTAGAGAAAATTGTGAAGCATCTTGATCCTTTGATTTTTTAGATTCATCTTCTTGAATTTCTTTATTAATGGCTTTAATAATGTTTTGAATATCCTCTGGGGACATCTTGTTCCACCATTTAAAGAAAAAATTCCTTTCTAAAATAGGAATATTAAACCTGTCTTTTGAGATGTTTAAAGACCATCTCCATATCCAAGGAATTTGAAATTTTATAAAAAATATGGCCGGACATTGTCCTGTAATCAATTTGCATGATGCTATTTTTGAAATTAAAATGCTATTGTCACACCATGGTTTGTAAAGGTCTAAAATTTCCTTTGGTAGAATTTCCAAGGAAGGACCAAATTTAGTCCACCATTCAAAGAACCAATTTGGTAATTCAGAAACCAAAATATTTGGATTAACAGAGAAAAACCAAGAATGTTTATTCTTGGGATTTTGATAATAAAAAGTTTGTGAAAATGCTTGGATATAGTCCCAGTAATTAAAGTAAATATACTTTCCTTCAGCTATTTTTATAGGTTTTTCACCATTGGGATTAAACCCCCATTCTCTAGGGAGCAGAATCTTATTAATATGGCATTTAGAAAAGTTTATAAAACTTTCTGGGTTATTTCCCTGGTAGTAGTGGGTTATGGTCACAGATTCTGTAACGGTTAATAGAATTTCAAGATTAGGTCTTGACTTTCCATATAACCCAGGATATCCTCTGGAATCAAGATACCTTGTTTTAATAGACCAACCATCGTTATTGGCCTGGCTTATGTCATCATGTTCTATAAACATAATTTTTTCTGTAACAGGATTTTCTAAATATTCAATAATTTGATCTGGATCACTAATTGCAGTGTCCTTGTAAGTTATTAACTTGTTCTGAGAATTTGAAGAAGATGCTTCTTCTTTTTTAGGGTTTTGCTTATTTTTATAAGCTATTGTAGTCCAATCCCCTATTAGAGGAATGTTTGATTCTTGAGAGGGATTTATATTAAATCCCCTGCCTCTGCCATGGCTTCCTCGGCCACGACCTCTCCCCCTGTAGGGGCCTGACATATCCTATTTGCCCTGCAAAAATTCACGAGTAAGGAAATCAGCTAGTGAATTATTTTCACCTTTAATATATTGAATGTCAAAATCAAAGGCAGATAATTGAGCTTGCCATCCTGCAAAAATTTGTTTTGCAACTAAATTTTTAACATCTTTTTCAATTATTGATTTAGCAGAGCTACAATCAATTCTAAGTAAAAAATTTTGATTTAAAAGATCACTTTGAAATTTAGAAATGCTCTTAATAATAGATAACATCTCTTTCTTAATAGTAGAATATTTCTTCTGAGTCTCATTCCACTTTCCAGAAGTGAATCTAACAAGGACTTCTTTAGAAGTCTCAGGAATAATTTGTTTAAGAATACCTCCATATCCAATATTAGAAGCATCTGTTTCAACAATCTTAAAATATTTAGGATTGGCTAAAGTTAGACAAGGTAAACATTTAACTTTAGCTTTTATTTTCTTAATAGCCTGAGTATGTTCCTCAGTCCATGGCTTAGGATTTTTCTTAAGCCTATTATATAAAATAGTTGTATCACGAGCTAAATTTCCATAATAATCTGAAATATAATTCAGACTACCCAAAAATCTTTGTAATTGAGTCTTGTCAATAATAACATCAGGAAATTTAGAAGCAAATTCTATACTTCAACTAATTGGAACTATTGTTCCTTGGTCAATTTCATGACCTAAAAATCTGATCTTAGTTTGAAATATTTTCATCTTAGGAGCTGACAAAACCAAACCATTATGTTTAATTATATTTTTGAATATTTTCAAATGTTTAAAATGTTGTTCTATAGTTTTAGAAAAAACTAAAACATCATCAATATAAACAATAATGAAATCTGAATAAGGGTTGAAAATATCATTCATAATATTTTGAAATTCAGATGGGGCATTTTTTAACCCAAATGGAAGCACATTCCATTCATAGTGCCCAAATGGTACAACAAAAGCTGTCTTGTACCTATCAGTTTCATTAACTTGAATCTGCCAATAACCAGATTTCATATCAAATTTTGAAAATATAAGAGAATTATTAAGACGGTCTAATAAATCTTTTTTATTTGGAATTGGATATCTTATCCATTTTAACACCTTATTAAGGGGTTTAAAGTTTATAACTAATCTAGGAACACCACGTTCCTTTTCAGCTGCTTTGTTAACATAAAAAGCAGTACAACTCCAAGGAGATTTTGAAGGTCTTATTAACCTTTTTTCTAATAAGGATTCAATTTCTTTTTTACAAAGATCAAGATATTCTTGATTCATTTGAGCAGGTCTAGCCTTAGTAGGAATTTGACTTTCTTTAAAGTCATTCTCATAAGGAAGAGAAACAACATGGTGTTTTCTATTCCAAAAGGCATTAGGAAGATCATTGCAAACTTCCATATGAAATTGTTTTTCTAAGCTTCTTATCTGAAGTTGGATATTATCCTTCTCCAGTTGCTTTTTAATACTAAAAATATTAACTTCTTCTTTTAAAAAACATATTTGCTTTTCTTTTCTTTTGGTTAAAAACTCTCTAACCTCATTTATCATAGTAGTATGAGGATCATAAATAAAATCAAAAGTAATATTTTTATTATTAAAGATGGTATTAATACCTCTTTGATCCACAGTAATAGGCATAATTATGTTTAAAAAAGGATTTCCCAAAATAATTCTATGGGTCAAGTTCTTGACCAAAATAAAAGGAGTAGGGATGCAAATATCATTTTTGCAAATATAAGCATTCTCAAGTTTGAAATTAACTTGGAGTTTACTCCCACTAGCCTGGGTTAATCCTTGGGTGGTTTTAACAAAATATTTTGTTGGAATCATTCCTTCTTGAATAACATTAAGATCTGCCCCACTGTCAATAAGGGCTATCTCATCTTTTAAAATAAAAGTTTTGTTCACTATTAAAGTAATTTTTGTGTACCACTTTTGAGAAGTCACCCTTTGAAGAATATTTAAATATTGATCATCACTATTACTAGGTCCTTTAGCCCAATCTGGACTGGATTGTGATTCCTTGTTATTCTCAAGGATTTCAATCCTGTGATTTACCATGATATGGTCATGTTTAATCTGGGTAATTTCAGATTTTAAAGAGTTAATTTCTCTTTTTAAATCAACAAGAGAAACAGGAGTTTCTCTAGTATTAGCTTGTTGAAATCTAGATAAAACTTCACTAAGCTGATAAGGGGCTTCGTTGATAATGGGAGATTTCTCCTTTGTATTATCTTTAATAAGAAATTCAATCATCTTCCTTTTCAGACTATTATCTGAAATAGATTCTAAAGCTTTTAAAGCTTGGTCTTGTTCTGAAGTTAGAACATTTAAACCATTCATCTCAACAATAGATTTCCAGTAATTTAAATTATTACACTGGCAATCATTATTGTCTGAGTCACTGGTTTCACTATCAGTGATTGACTCCATATCCTCTTCCGATATATTATCAGATTCCTCTGACTCAGAGTTTATTAATAAAACTTTGGCTAACTGATTTCTAAGCTCTTCATCTTCAATACTATTAAGAGCTTTCTTTGTTTTACACTCATTAGCATAGTGACCAATTTTTCCGCATTTATGACAAGTAATGCCTAGCTTTTTAGCTTTTCTTTTCCTATTAGGATAGGGTTTGTAAGGCTTGTCCTCTAGACTTTTCTTTTTCCTATATCCTTTCTTCTTAAAAGATTTGGTATAGCTACTACTATTTCTAGAATTTCTAGGGTTTTTAGATAATTTTTTCCCTTTCTTATCTTTAGAAGGAGGCTTTCCTAAATCAAAAGCAAATTGTTCACAGAATTCTCCTAATTGGTGTTTTTCTGTGAGATTCTGCTTTTTAAGCTGATTCTTTAATTTTATGTCATTGCATAAGTTTAAACCCTCATTGACACAAGCACTAATTATTTGGCCATAGGTTAAGTCAAAATAATTTATATTAATCCCATCATTTTTATTTCTAAGGGATTGCCTAACTTTCTCACTAAATAAATGAGGTAAACCGTCAATAAATTTTGACTTCCAATGTACCGAATTGGGGTTTGTTAATTGGAAAACTCTAGATAAAAAAGTATCCTTATACCATCTAAAATGGGTTAAAGATGGACACCTAAGGTTTTGGAGAAGAGTATTAAGCTTCTCAGCTATGGGAATATTAGTTCCTACAAAGTGTTGCAAAGTAGATAGACAGTGTATAAACTGCATCTTCTTCCCCAGTCATAGCTGTGGTAACTACAGAAGAACTACTACTCTCTTCTATCTTAATAACCTTTTTATGAGAAAGAATTTCTTTTCTTTGGGCATCATTAAGATAATGATCCCACCAACCTCTAAGCTGGCCAACAAATCCTGTTGTTATAAACGAGGCTATCGAACTATCTGTGTTTTGATGTTGTTTACAGACAGTAGAGTACATAATCATTCTATGTATCATATCAATAATTTGCTTATCATTTAAGCCATCTATATTCCATTCATAAATGGATTTTCCTGAATAAGAAGTCTGAAAATTTTCAGTCTCCTCGAAGAGTAAATCCTGAGGAGAGGGTCTTTTGTAATAACGCTTATCTAAAGCTCTCGGGGCGTAAATAGGGTTTATTGTAGGCCTAACATTATCATTAATGTCTTGGCTAGCAAACATTGTTGCTAATTGATCAATATCTTCAAATTCCATAGTCTTATCAGATCCTGATAAGTCTTCATTATTACTGATAACACTTAAACGTAATTGTTTAAGTTTTTCATCCAGGATATTAGCAAATTCATCACTATCCTTTTGAATTTTAAATCCTTCAATATGAATAGGAGGTTGTATAATAGGCGTATCATCTGTACTTTCAATTTTAATCTCATAATCCTTTTTATTTTGGATTTGTTTTTCAAACAAATTTTTCAAATTAATTAGTTCCTGCTCAATAGAAGTCAATTGATTTCCTAAACAGTTTAAAAAACTATTAGTATAATTTTGTGATCTAATAACCGAATTGAATTCTTGAATAGTGATAATATTATTATCAGTCTTTTTACTTTGAACAGCTAAATAAGCTGTAGCTTCAACATTTTTTCCCAAAGTTAAAGATTTTTCAGGAGGGAAAGGAGAGGTAATAATATTACCTTCTGTAGTTAACCAAGATTTTGATTGTAAAACCATAATCTCTTTACTCATTTTTTCTATAAAAAACTTTGTAAACCATTTTACAAAAGGAATATAATCTTGGGTTTGGTTTAAATGACTATAAAACTCTTCTTTGAACTCGGATAATTCCCAAGGTTTAAAAGTTTTAAAATACCAATTTCTAAAATTAGTATATCTCTCATGTTGAAACTCATCATTGATGAGCTTTCTCCAAGCACTATTGGGTCTTAAATCCATAAAACCTAATCTTCTTGGAGATGAAAGCTCATCTCAGACATGGTAGGAGATTTTCTACCATCATTTTTGGATTTTTGATAAATACCGTGTGGAATCTTATTCTCACTTATGCAAATATTTTCCACAGTTTCAAATTCTTCTTTAATTCTAGAAGTAGATGCTCTACTAGGGGCAGAAACGGCTGAATAATAATCAGAATCTTGATGTCTTTCAGATAAAGTTCTAGGTATCCTAAAACTTCTTCGAGAGTTAAATTTTATCTCCACATCTCCTTCAGATGTCTGAATAATTTGATCTATGTCCTTATTAAGAACAGGTTCAGGATCTATAACCTGATTTAATGACCAGGAGTCTGGGAAAGTTATTTCATTCCATCTAATCATTCTATTAGTAGCAACATTAGAAGTTAACGAATTTGTTTGAACTAATGTTGTAGTTCCAGGAAAACTAATTTGTTTCACCCTTGGGTTTAAATTAGTAAAAATTTAGTTTACTTATTTTCTTTGTTCTTTTGAACTTGACATATTTCTTAGTGTAAGGCTTGATCCCGTTTTTCCCCTGAGAGGGAGTTGGTTGATCTTTTGCCTGTTTTTCCTAAGGACTATGTAACTTCTGAGATTTGAGACTGAGTCTGTCTATCCCTTCGGGTTGATAGTTAAACGCTGTTTGCGTTTGCTCAGAAGACTGAAAATTTGTTGACAAAATTTTATTAATAGTTTCATCAGATAAATGTACTACTCTGGCCAGCCATGACAACCTTATTAATCTTTATGGACGACCCTGAAGATTATGATAGTAATCAAAATAATTTAATAAAAAATGAAGATTCTATAGAATATCCAAAAAATTTGGAGAAATTAAACAGATGGACAATTCCCTCTGTCCCTTCTAAACAAATTTATAAATTTGGAACCTTTGACATATTATCTCGTTATGCTGTTAAAACAGTTGAGCGGACTATTCAAGTTACTGGTAATACCAAAACTATAAAATTATTAAGTAAAACAGATTTACTTCCTTTTAAGGGATATAATTTTATTCATATTGGATTAATTCAAATAGCCTTTAAACCTTTAACTATGTTAGGGTTAAATTCTAGTATAATGGCTTATGTTAGAGATGGTAGGTGTAAAGATTTTAAACCTTCTCTAGCTGCTTTAATCGAAACAAGTCTGTGTCATGGACCAGTATATTTTGATGTTTCACCTAATTTAAGTTTATCTTTAACTGATAAGCATCTAAGTGATGCTATGCAATTAACAATTCACACCAATGGTTATAATTATAAAACTGGTAGTGAAATAATAGCAATATGCTATAGGGTTTATTACAGAGTCTTAAATACTCTTAATCCCAAAGCGAAACAAATATCGTTTCCTGGAACTACAACCTTAGTCCAAACTAATTTATTAACTTCTAATATTGCAACAAATAGGTTAATAAAATGGAATGAAATAAATTTTCCTGAAGCTTGGACATTACCTCAAGAAGTGGATCCTGATCCCATAATAAATACGGATACAGATCAAATTTCTCAAACTACCGAGGGAGATATTGAAATAAGATTTACCCCTCAGAAGAGTATTAAAATTCCTAGATCTATGTCATCTATTCCTAGAACTATGTCATCTAGGTACTCTATGAGCGAGTTCCATACTGCCCCTATAGAGCTTTATAGAGCTTCTACTTCTCAAATAAGAGAAGATATTGAATCCGTTGAAAATATTCGTATAAGTGAAAATAAAATTCCTCAAGGAATATATCAAAAGAATATTTCTCAGAGTAGGGAATCTCCTACCCAATCCGAAATGAGTTTCCATTTATGATGGATCTTTCCCCAGGTAGTAGTTGGAGGCAGCTCATCAATGATGAGTTTAACCAAGATAGATATAAAGATTTCAGAAAATGGTATTTCAAAAAATTCAAAGATTTTGAATTAAAAGAGTTTAAAGATAAATATTATGATTATTTATCTGAAATACAAAGCTATGTTCCTTTTGTAAAATGGATTGTTAAATATTTTCACAGCAAAGTTAAAAGTGAAATTATGGTTTTACAAGATAAAAATTGGAATACCCATAGTGGAGAGATCATAACTTCTCCTTTCCCTCCTGAACAGACTATAAGTTTAGGAAAAAATGTTGAAGCTACAGCTTATTTAAACCTTCAGAGCCAGAAGGTTGAGAATGATTATATTACTCTCAAAGAACTAAATTCGATAATTAAATCTCAAAATTATACAAATACTTTTCTTATTTGTCTAGGTGACCAATTTATGTCCCTAGAAAAAGATATTACTGATTTAAAAAGACTCTTTGAAGAGCAGTTGGTTAAACAAGATTTAATTATAAATCAGTTAGATAAGAGTAAAATTGATAGTGAATCCTCAGATATTATTATTAATAGAGATGTCCCTATCATACAACCACCCATAGCGGTGGAAGGATTTAAATTAAAATCCAATAACGATGAATTTGTTCATGTTTTAGAAGAAAAGCTTAAGCAACTTCGCTTAAATGTTTTATCTCAGAAAAATATGTCTGACACCTCTGATATAGAGGATATTGACCAGTTAGCAGAAATGTTTGCTAATCATGATATTAATGATCATGTTGCACAAATAAATCCTATTTATGCTCCTAAGCCCGTAGAAAAATATTATTATAAGAGGCCTTCGCCTCAAGATTTACTCTTTGAAGAAACTGAACCTTTTCAGAATTCTTATTCTGGAAAGGCCATTTATGAATGGAATATTGATGGCTTAAATGATAAGCAAATCATTGATACGATACATAGAATAATTATGTACTCGTCTGTTTGTAACCAGCAGGGCAATTCTGATAGCTCTATAGCGTCGTTTATAACAACAGGATTTGTTGGCCAATTAAGAGGCTGGTGGGATCATTATCTCACTGATGTTCAGAAGAAAGAAATTCTTTCTCATAAAAAGCTTATAAAAGCTGAAGGATCAAGCAATAATACTGCTTTCACTACTACTGGGGAGGAAGATGCAGTTTATACACTGTGCCTCTCTATTCTACAACATTTTGTAGGAACAAATATACCCATTGCTGAGAAATTGCAAACATTATTGCAAAATCTTAGATGCCCTTCTTTAACTCATTTTAGGTGGTATAAGGATACATTTTTATCCAGAGTTTTTCAATTAAAAAACCCCAATTCTATGCATTGGAAATCAAAATTCGTAGATGGTTTACCTCATCTTTTTGCTGAGAGAATAAGGCAAACTCTTAGAAATAATAATGATGGAATAAATATTAATTATTCTGATTTAACTTATGACCAAATTATTAGTACATGTATTAATGAAGGCTTAGCTTTATGTAATGACATAAAACTTAAAAACCAACTTAAGAAACAAAAATTAACTGAAAAACACCAAATAGGTGAATTTTGCGAACAATTCGCTTTTGATTTAGAAAAACCTCCTGAAAGCAGGAAGAAGGGTAAAATAGATAAATCTAGACCTTATAAAGGTAGAAGAAAAGATTCCCTAGATACTTATAAGTATCCATATAGGAAAAAACGTAGGAAAAATTATTCTAAACCAAAACCTAAGGATTATAGTCCTAGCTTTAGCAGAAAAAGAAAAGCTAAAAAGCTTGGCATAACTTGCCACAAATGTGGAAAGGTTGGCCATTATGCTAACCAGTGTAGGACTAAAAAGGCCCTAAATGAAATTGAGGATGAAGAACTTAGAAACCAATTAGAAAAGGTTCTTCTTATTAATTCTGAATCTGATATAGAAACCTCTGAAGATGATGTTAGCTATAGCTCCTCTTCAGATACATTTGATGATAATAATAATGATGATTGTCAATGTAATGAATTAAGCTATTGGAAATCCATAGTAGAGATGAATGGTTTAAATGTTTTAACCAGTGAACAGGATGAAGCTTTAAAAGCTTTAGAATCTATCCCAGATGATAATCTGAGAAGGAAAATGATAGAAATCTTAATAAGGGATAATTCTAGAGAAAAAGCTCCTTTGATTAAAGAAGCCCCTTATCAACTTAGCGAAGTCTTATCTAGGTTTCGTCAATCTAATGAACGTGAAACTCCTGTTTCTATAAATGATTTAAAAAGAGAAATAAATCTTTTAAAATCCGAAATTTCTTATATCAAGAAAAACAATGATGTTTTAGCTAGAAGAATTAGTGCATTAGAAAATTCTAACAAAATAGAAAATATTGTTTCTGATAATGACAGTCCATCATCTAGCAATAGCTATCTTAGCCTTCTTGAAAGAGTTACATCACAAAAATGGTTTGTGAAAATAACTCTTGTTATTAACAAAAGTTTTATTCTTGAGGACGAAGTTGCCCTCGTTGATAGTGGTGCAGATCTTAACTGCATCCAGGAAGGAATAATTCCAACAAAATATTTTGTTAAAACTACTCAGTCTCTGACTCAGGCAGGAGGAGATAAACTCCAAGTTAATTATAAATTATCTAATGCATACATTTGTAACAAGAATATTTGTTTACCAACCCATTTTATCTTAGTTAAAAATTTAACTCATAGGACTATATTAGGTACTCCTTTCTTGCATAATATTATGCCTATTGTTAATATTGATCAAAAGGGTATTACTACTTTCGTAAAGGACCAAAAAATTGTTTTTGAATTCATAACAGATCCCCAAACTAGGATGTTAAATGAAGTAAAAGATATTCTTTTGAAAAAAGAAAAACAATTATGTTTTTTAAAAGAAGAAATTAGTTTGCTTAATATAAATGAGCAACTTGAAAATTATGATATTAAAAAGAAAATTAAGTCTTTAGAACAAGAATTTACTACAGAAATCTGTAATGATCTCCCAAATGCTTTCTGGGATAGGAAGAAACATGTTGTTTCTTTACCCTATATAGATGACTTTAATGAAAGTCAGATCCCTACTAGAGCTAGGCCAGCTCAGATGAACAATGATTACTTAAATTTATGTAAAAAAGAAATACAATCTCTTTTAGACAAAGGTTTAATTAAACACTCTAAGTCTCCTTGGAGTTGTACTGCTTTTTATGTTAATAAGGCTGCTGAAAAGGAAAGAGGCGTTCCTAGATTGGTAATCAACTATAAACCCCTTAATAAGGTTTTAAAATGGATTAGATATCCAATTCCTAATAAAAAAGATTTATTAGATAGGCTAAATGATTCTTTAATTTTTTCAAAATTTGATATGAAATCAGGATACTGGCAAATCCAGATCTCTGAGAATGATAGGTACAAAACGGCTTTTACTGTACCTTTTGGACAGTTCGAATGGAATGTCCTTCCTTTTGGTTTAAAAAATGCTCCTTCTGAATTTCAGAAGATAATGAATGATATTTTTAATCCATATTCTGAATTTATAATAGTCTATATCGATGATGTTTTAGTATTTTCTAAAACAATTGACCAACATATAAAACATTTGAAAATATTCAAAAATGTTATTAAACATAATGGTTTAGTTTTATCAGCTACTAAAATGAAAATATTTCAAACTAAAGTTAGATTTTTAGGTCATATGATTGACCAAGGAACTATTATTCCTATTGAAAGGAGCATTGAATTTGCTTCAAAATTTCCTGATATCATTCTAGACAAAACTCAATTACAGAGATTTTTAGGAAGTTTGAACTATATTTCAGATTATTATAAAAATTTATCCAGTGATACTGCCATTCTTTATAATAGGCTTAAAAATAAACCTGAACCATGGACAAATGCTCAAACTAGAGCAGTCCAGAGAATTAAGACCAGGGTTAAATGTCTTCCATGCTTATCTCTGGCAAATCCTAAGTTTTTTAAAATTGTGGAAACTGATGCTTCCAATATTGGTTATGGAGGAATATTAAAACAAGTTATTCCTGAAAATAATAAAGAAGTTTTGGTTAGATTTACCTCTGGTAAATGGAATCAAACTCAGTCGAAATATTCGACTATTAAGAAAGAAATGCTTTCCATTATAAAATGTATTTCTAAATTTCAAAGTGATTTATTAAATCAAAAATTTCTTTTAAGGATTGATTGTAGCTCTGCTAAATCAATAATAGAAAAGGATGTTAAAAACCTTGTAGCAAAGCATATTTTTGCTAGTTGGCAGGCTCAACTATCTGCTTTTGAATTTGACATTCAATATATTAAAGGGGAAAATAATTCTCTTGCTGACTACTTAACCCGTGAATTTTTGCAGGGTGATGACAACCCCTTATAGGGGAAGAGGCCGCGGTTTTGGCCGTGGTGTTGGCAGAGGAAGAGGGGGTAACAATATGTTGCCTTACCAGGAGTCTAACATTCCTCTAATAGGGGATTGGACTACAGTGGAAAAACTCAGGCAATTGCCTGCCCCACCTAAAAAGGAAGAAAAACCTTCTTCATCTTCATCCTCAGGTAAGATAATATCTTACAAGGATATGACGGTTAATGAACCCCAGGAACAGGCACTCGAATATTTTGAAAACCCTGTCACAGAAAAAATAATTTACATTGATGACGAAGATTTGTCATTAACCCATAATGATGGGTGGTCTATTAAAACAAGATATCTAGAATCCAGAGGATATGCTGGACTCTATGGCAAATCAAGGCCAAATTTAGAAATTTTACTAACAGTTACTGAATCAGTAACTATAACTCATTATTACCAAAATAATAACCCAGAAAGTTTTATAAACTTTAGCAAATGTCATATAAATAAAATTTTATTACCCAGAGAATGGGGTCTGAATCCAAATGGGGAAAAAGCAATAAAAATTGCTGAGAATAAATATATTTACTTTAATTATTGGGATTATATCCAGGCTTTTACCCAAGCTTTTTATTATCAAAATCCGAAAAACAAACATTCTTGGTTTTTCTCGGTGAACCCAGAAATTGTGGACAAACCCATACCAAATTGGTTTTTTGAATGGTGGATCAAATTTGGTCCTTCATTGGAAATTTTACCTAAGGAAGTCGCGGAATTATATACTCCGTGGTGTGATAATAGCCCTTTAATATCAAAGGTAGCTTCCAGTAAACTTATTACAGGACAATGTCCCTGTTTATTCTTTATTAAATTTCAAATTCCATGGATATGGAGATGGACTATAACCATATCCAAAGATAAATTTAATAACCCCATTTTAGAAAGAAATTTCTTCTACAAATGGTGGACCAAGATGAGTTCTGAAGATATTCAAGTATTAATATCCAAGATAAAAATTGTTATCAACGAGGATAAAGCCACAGGAAAAAAAGAACAAAGCCATCAGTACTCCATGGCTGATTTAAAAAATTACTTTCAAAGGAAATACCCTAAGGAATCAGAAGAAGAAATCATGGTCAGAATATTGGATCATATGAAAAATCAGTTTTTCAGTACTTTTCCCTCAACCATAGTAAAGGGAGATGATATGTCTACTTCTTCCCAAGGATCTATTGGTCAAAACATGTTTGAAGGACTAGCTGGAGAATCACAGCCAGATGAAGAACCTACCCCGGAAGATTTCTGGGATGCCATGATTCAGTCAATGACAACCAGGAAAGGCAAGAGCCAGCAAGAATGAACTAGCTGGTGGTCAATCATAATTCAGCAGAATAATTGATGTCGGCCAAACTCTCATGTCGGCCAAAGAAGACAAATAGGTCTTTATCAGCTTTATTAAAAGTTGACAAAATAATATGTATGTCGGTTGTTCGTTTGTGGATTGTAATTTGATGCTTTGTTTGTATGGTAGTGGAGACAGATGTGACGATGGGGCCCATTGAGCACCCGACATCATCCCATCATCCTTTGTTCTTTTGTCGTTTTTTGTTTACCGGCAACTGTAGGTTAATGTTGCCTTTTTACCGGATCAAATAGTGATCCAATTTTCCCTATATATAGGGGCCTTCGCTTCGTTTGTAGACACGCTTGAATTTCCATCAATAAATTTTCTATCTCTAAGTTTTATCTTTCCATTCTCGCTTTACTCTTATCTTATATTACCTTCACTCCGCTGCAATATTGAACATTCCACAATATTGAACATTCTGGTATCAGAGAATGTTCAATATTGCCAATATTGCAGCGGAGTGAAGGTAATATAAGATAAGCGTAAAGCGAGAAGGGAAAGATAAAACTTAGAGATAGAAAATTTATTGATGGAAATTCAAGCGTGTCTACAAACGAAGCGAAGGCCCCTATATATAGGGAAAATTGGATCACTATTTGATCCGGTAAAAAGGCAACATTAACCTACAGTTGCCGGTAAACAAAAAATGACAAAAGAACAAAGGATGATGGGATGATGCCAGGTGCTCAATGGGCCCCATCGTCACATCTGTCTCCACTACCATACAAACAAAGCATCAAATTACAATCCACAAACGAACAACCGACATACATATTATTTTGTCAACTTTTAATAAAGCTGATAAAGACCTATTTGTCTTCTTTGGCCGACATGAGAGTTTGGCCGACATCAATTATTCTGCTGAATTATGATTGACCACCAGCTAGTTCATTCTTGCTGGCTCTTGCCTTTCCTGGTTGTCATTGACTGAATCATGGCATCCCAGAAATCTTCCGGGGTAGGTTCTTCATCTGGCTGTGATTCTCCAGCTAGTCCTTCAAACATGTTTTGACCAATAGATCCTTGGGAAGAAGTAGACATATCATCTCCCTTTACTATGGTTGAGGGAAAAGTACTGAAAAACTGATTTTTCATATGATCCAATATTCTGACCATGATTTCTTCTTCTGATTCCTTAGGGTATTTCCTTTGAAAGTAATTTTTTAAATCAGCCATGGAGTACTGATGGCTTTGTTCTTTTTTGCTTGTGGCTTTATCCTCGTTGATAACAATTTTTATCTTGGATATTAATACTTGAATATCTTCAGAACTCATCTTGGTCCACCATTTGTAGAAGAAATTTCTTTCTAAAATGGGGTTATTAAATTTATCTTTGGATATGGTTATAGTCCATCTCCATATCCATGGAATTTGAAATTTAATAAAGAATAAACAGGGACATTGTCCTGTAATAAGTTTACTGGAAGCTACCTTTGATATTAAAGGGCTATTATCACACCACGGAGTATATAATTCCGCGACTTCCTTAGGTAAAATTTCCAATGAAGGACCAAATTTGATCCACCATTCAAAAAACCAATTTGGTATGGGTTTGTCCACAATTTCTGGGTTCACCGAGAAAAACCAAGAATGTTTGTTTTTCGGATTTTGATAATAAAAAGCTTGGGTAAAAGCCTGGATATAATCCCAATAATTAAAGTAAATATATTTATTCTCAGCAATTTTTATTGCTTTTTCCCCATTTGGATTCAGACCCCATTCTCTGGGTAATAAAATTTTATTTATATGACATTTGCTAAAGTTTATAAAACTTTCTGGGTTATTATTTTGGTAATAATGAGTTATAGTTACTAATTCAGTAATTGTTAGTAAAATTTCTAAATTTGGCCTTGATTTGCCATAGAGTCCAGCATATCCTCTGGATTCTAGATATCTTGTTTTAATAGACCACCCATCATTATGGGTTAATGACAAATCTTCGTCATCAATGTAAATTATTTTTTCTGTGACAGGGTTTTCAAAATATTCGAGTGCCTGTTCCTGGGGTTCATTAACCGTCATATCCTTGTAAGATATTATCTTACCTGAGGATGAAGATGAAGAATGTAACATCCCAACTTTAATTAATAAAAGAGTATTAATAGAGTTGGATGTTTATATGTATTGAGAATAATGCTATGGAATAGGAACACAAATGTCAGGCAAGTTTTCCTCCTCATACATTTCTCACACGTGAGAGAAACAACAACAACAAGCTAATTCCACAACAAGTTAAATGTGGGACCCACATGACTCCTTGGCAAAACTATTCATTTATTCACTCATTCACTTGCTGAGATAGAGAATCAGTAAAACCAACTCCTTCCTTCTTCTCTCAGTCACGCCATCACCATCACCCACCCAAGCTTCAATCCTCCATCTCACTTACCTCTTCAAATTAAGCACAAGCTCACCTAGAATCCCTCAACCCATCAAGATTGGAACACATCACAAGTTGAATTTCACTTTAAATCTCTTCCCTGCCCTCTAACCGAAATTTAGCCCCAAATACTCAATCCCTAGGATTTCTTCAAATTCTTACATGCATGTGTGTTTATCCACCTACATGGGGACGAAATTGGAGATTGGACAGACAAGATTCAAGTTGCTTGGCTATGGGTTCCTTCAAAAATCAATTCCTTGGGTTGTTAGAAAGTTAAGGTAAGAGGAATTAAACTCACCCTTCTTCTTCTTTGTTTGTCATCTCAAAACCTAAACCACTCTTGTGTTCTTGCATGTTGATTATTTCATGATGAGAGGCTCTGGAGACTTTTGGAACTGAACCCCTGCTGGTGTGAGGGCGGGTTGTGGAAGGAAGGCAGCTTGAGCTGCGTTGTTTTTGTTGTGCTGAACTGCACAGCTCGCCGGGCGAGTGGATACTCGCTGTAGCGAGTATAACAGACAGTTCCATGTCTGCTGTTCTGTTATGCTCTCAGTCATGTAGCCCTATCCAACCTCTTGGTGAGTTATTCCTAACTTCTTTTACCCTTTTCAGTTGTAAATGAGGACTGTTCCAATTTCCTAACCTTAGTAAGATCTCAGACTTTCACAAATCCATTCTTGTGTTGCATGTGAGTTATGAATCTTGGACAAAGAAGTTGGAGCTGAAAGGAATTACAGGAATGCAACCATCAACACTTCTGCACCATAGAAGTCTATCCCACCATTTTTCGTATTTTAGATCATTTTTGGAGTTTCAAGTGAGTCTTGATGCAGAGAAGCTCGTGGCTGATTGTGAACTAGAGTCAGTGTTAAAGCTCATATCAGGTGGGTTCTTTAGGATAGAGTAGTTAGTCTCCCAATTATGAATTTTTGCATGTTAATTTAAGAAATAATTAGGAAAGTTGTGTGAGGGGAATTAATCCCAAATTTCCCTCCATTCTGTTTATATATTATGTAAATTATGCTACTGCACTGATAGAATGAGGATTGTAGGTGTAGTTTTAGAAAAACATGATTTTTGGCAAAACAGGGTAAGTTCTGCATGAACTCGCCATAGCGAGTAGCTGGCGAGCATTCATGGCGAGCTGGGCTCTGAGCTGATGAAACTCGCCATGGCGAGCTTCTGCTCGCCACAGCGAGTTGATTTAGGTCAGGACCTATAATCTCGCCATGGCGAGCTGGTGACTCGCCGTAGCGAGCTTGTACAGAATTGACCTATATTTTCCATTTTCTAAATAAAGTTTTCGACACTCGTTTTATATCCTCGATATAATCAGACAGTTGCAGTAATATAATTAATATAATGTCGAACAGAATGTTAATCACAGATAATTGATAGGGCATAACTTAGACTATTATTAGGTTTGTATGCTCCCCCGGGTTTTGGGAATTTATGGTAGTAATAACTAAATTAGTTTCAGTCAATTATGAGCGATTTTGTGATATCGCGCTATGGACTCCCGATGGGATAATCCATTAGGATAAGTTATTGTGAGCTGCATGCCGTGACCGAATCGGTTGACGGATATGGCAGGCCTCTGAGACATGCTCACCTCAGAGTGTCCTTGTGTCTAAAATGAATAAGAGTTAATTTATGTGTTACACCTATATTTATGCTATTATGATATGATTATGTTAGTATTTGAAACGACTGATTTAGGTGCCCCGGCGTAGTCGCCATTAGGAGGGTAGTAGGACTCGCTGAGGCTTATTAGTCTCACCCCACTCCAAACCAATTTTTTTTAGGTAACCAGGATATTCGGAGCAAGGACCAGGTAGGAGGCTGACAGTTGGAGCTGAGCTTGGATTGTCCGCCTTGAAGATTTTATTTCTTCGTCTTGCTTTTAGTTTATTATCGTGTTTACTCCGAATACTAGCAACTTCCGCTGTATTTTATCCGTTATTTACTTTGTATCTGAAACAATGTTGTATTTTGTTTATTTTAATCAGAGAATTATTTGTACTCAGATCCTTTTATGTATGTCTCGACTAAATATTCTAGGTATTTTAGTTGGGGCGTTATAATTGGTATCAGAGCAGGTCGATTCAGTATCGGACCTTGCCATGAGTCATATCAATCTTTCCCATGTAATACAGACCCTTTGGATCTGGACTGTTTACGCTGAAACCATCGCGTGCTGAGCCTGATCAACTCAGTATTGTGTATGGTAGACAGGGTATTATGGTTTAGAACTGAAGTGAACTCTGAAATTCCAGCGTTAAATCCGTAGTGAAACTACAAGCGAGGAGCAGTCGTCGAAGGAACTCTTATAAGAGAATAATGGAACAGTGGCAAACGGTGCCACGGGAGTAAGTTGTGTATGCAAGCAAGGAATGCAAGTGTATCCATATACTGAATTGTGGAGTACACAACAGTATTCAACTGACACTGTGTGTCAGGACAGCTTCCTGAGCCTATAAGTAACCATATTTTAGCGAAAGCCTAATTTCAGCCAAGTCTGTGAGTCAATCAACACCCTAGTACAATATGCAGTAAATATATAATCCTCCTGAATTCAAGTTAGCATACGACTGGGAGTTATGGTGTTATGCAACGAAGAAAATTAGACAAACCACAGAATCATCCTTTCACCCTCTGTCTAACTCGCTTAGCGAGTAAATGCGCGCTGCAGCGAGCTTAGCAGGCTGCTGCTACTGCTTGTTGTAACGTGGTTCTCTGTTCAATCATTCTTAGCCATGATGAACAGTCTCAAGCCCTCCTTATGCATCCTAACATTCTACCTTTTGAATTCGGAACAAACAATCCCAAGCTACCTTGTGAGTATAAGAGTCGTTGAGGAATACGTCTAGAGATGATTAGGATTAGGAAGCAATAAGAAATTGGACTGAGTGTACCCTTTGTACTAGAAACCAATAAGTGTAGTAAGACTATTAGGAGCTTAATCATGACTACTGTAACAGTTAGAATCCTTGTAATCCGTATCCATACCTCTTCCCAATATCTTGTTAGATTGACCACTAATATGCTTTAACTAAGTTACTTCGACCCCTCAAACTCGAAGCGGCGTTCCTACACCATTACTAAGAGTCAAACTTAAATTAGAAAAACCATTTGAGGTTACCTTCTCACTACCCTGGTCATTAACAGTAGACAGGAAATCCTTAGGGACCCAAACTCAGAATTAGTCTACAGTTAGGAACCCTTACTAGCATCATCATAACCCTTAAGTCAGAAATTACTAGAACATCATCATAGAACAATATAGTAACCAAGTCAGTAATAAAACCCAAGCAGCTCAGTAATTAGTACCCGATGCTAGTACCTTATCCCAAGAACCTAGAATTGTTAGTATGCCACTTAGACAAATTCCATTACTTCACCCGACCCTTAGACCAACATGATATCATCATCACCGAATAGTTAGAAACCAAACCGAAGATAGAATCTTGTCACGAAGGTATAACCTTGACTCACATCAAACTTGAATTCTTCCCTAGCAATACCGTTATCTAAAGAGGATTGTTAAAGACCGTTAGGTTAAGTATCCATAAACTAGTAACCCAGCACTTCTGACCAGTTGTTTACCCCGGTAAGAATAGAGAAATCTTAGCACTTGTACCTTAATAATTTCTTATCGCAAAACCGGCTGAGTAAACCCTTAAGATAACCACCTTTAGATGTCATCAATAGGACCAGTTAGTCGCCCAATACCAGAAATTACAATGAACCACCACAAGTTAAGTTTTGATTAGTAATAAGCAATCGAGAGTATCTTCAGCACAATTGGTCACCAAAGCTAGTCCGTAGTTGTCTGGCCATTAGATAGTTTAGAGACCGATGATTCAAATTAATACCGGTTTGACTTTAACTAAACGAAACTCACACATTTGACCACCCAGCTAAGAAGTGAGCAGGATTAGTAACCGTGCCTCGGGAGTTGCCTATCAGTTGTCCCTAGGTTAGTAATTCAATATTACAGACCAATTAGTTAGCCGGATGAGGTTTAGATTTGGCCAGCCATATCCTACCACTAGCATAGTACCAAATAATAAGGAACACGACTTGATAAATTCGATTCAACATTAGTTCGACCAGTCACCGAGTAAGTTATTAGAACCTTTAAAATAAGAGACCGGTGAAATTAGTAACCAGCCAATTAGAATATCATTTCGAATGTTAATACTAGATACAGGTGATGTAGAGCCACCATCTCAGTGCGAAACCAATATTAATAGCAGGCCGTAGTAGACATCAAACACCTAGGTCAATCTCTAGGTATATGTTAATAACGCAGAAACAAGTAACTAAGTTTAACTTTAGCATTAGCCACCACCGACATTCCCTCATAACTAAACATTCCAATTTAGAGTCTATGTGAATCAGTGAGATCTACCAGTGAGAAACTGTCAGCAAGAAACATTGAGTGGAAACGTAGTTGTCCTACCCTGAGAAAACTGATAGAAGAATTAGAAATGTAGCATAGGAGTATAACCCAGTAGAAAATAAATATCTGATCGTCTGTGTATCTCTAGGAATCCTAATTCAGCAGAGTCATCGAACCGAACAATGCCCAATTCAACATTCGCAAGTCTTGGAACACCATGGACGTGTGTATTCTCTAACCCGTCTAATCATGCCCCAGATGGATAAATTCTCCTCGTGCCCTAATGGCTCGACAACCACGTGTCGTACCTAAATTCAAATAGGGTGTGAACTTTTTCAAGCTTCTCGAAGCCAATTAGTTACATCGAGGGTGATAATGTCACACTTAAGTAACCGCATTAAGTGTTCTCCTTTCAAGTTTTCCATTTGTGTTATTATTAACATAAATCTATCTGCGAAAATTAAATTATTCTTGAGAGGGTCAAGAATACTTTCAGTTTCATTTCTTACTCGCTCAGTTGATCTGTCAATCAACATACTTCAAACCACCTCGATAGAACTTACCTAGCTCAGTATCAGCAAATTAGTAAACTTCGTGCACTCTAATTCAGTAATCTGTTCTTCCATTAAGTTAGTTATCTATCCTTCGTAGCCTTACCAGTTGAACTCAGAACTATAAGTTTGGACTAACCCCTAAATCAGTGGAAATTAAGTTACACCAGTGTGTTAACCTTAAGTGTATCTGCCCGAACATTCCAACTTTCAAAAATTCAATTCCTAAAATCTTGTGAGATCAAGTATAGAAGCCTGAGCGCCTGAGCCAGCTTTCCAATTCCTAGTGTAGTTGCCTGTAATTAGTCAGTGTAAGTGTAAGAGTTAATTACTCGCTTGGAGTAATGTGGCATCCTCATTTGGAAACCCTTTCCTATCCTTAGTGATCTGTTAAGATAATTCAGTCAACCGCTCTGAGCCAAACCATTCAATCCAGCATCAGCGTTACAAAGTCAGACCTTATGCTTTCAGCTAGCCAAACCCCACACATTAGTTACCAGCGAATGACTTCAAACAGATTGATCTGTAACCCGAGAAATGATCTGAACCTAAGTGCGTTCACGTGTTAAATGTACAACTCGATCATCATGTCGTGACGGAATGAATAGAGATTGTAGGTGGGATTTTATCGGATAACTATAAGTTCGTCTGCGGATGAGTCTAACTCGTTGGCAGAAGAACCAGTAGTGTTTAGACAATTTTTTCACTCGTTTTATATTTCGATCGATTCCGGAGTAATTGTACAACACGTGATACAGAAGTACATGTAACACGTCAAGCATGGTGGTGTTCAGGAAGGAGAACGACAAATGACTGAGAGAGTGTGGATATGGCAATAGCAATACCAGGCCAGATACCGACCCTCTGAACCAGTTGGAGCTGGAACTAATTCCAGTGGGAATGAAAGAAGTGTAATGGTCGTAAGAAGCTGAATCAGAGTGCGCAGCACTGTAACCTTGAGAATGTGAGGATCACCTTTAGCCAGTAACCTTATAAGAAGAAATTTTTTATTCCAAGGAATTGGATATATTGGACCGGAGAACAGATGCCACTAGACTGTGGATGTGGATCCAGTTGAGATACACTGAGGTAGCGCGAATAAGTCTTGAATTTCGAGGACGAAATTCTTTAAGGGGGGAAGATTGTAACATCCCAACTTTAATTAATAAAAGAGTATTAATAGAGTTGGATGTTTATATGTATTGAGAATAATGCTATGGAATAGGAACACAAATGTCAGGCAAGTTTTCCTCCTCATACATTTCTCACACGTGAGAGAAACAACAACAACAAGCTAATTCCACAACAAGTTAAATGTGGGACCCACATGACTCCTTGGCAAAACTATTCATTTATTCACTCATTCACTTGCTGAGATAGAGAATCAGTAAAACCAACTCCTTCCTTCTTCTCTCAGTCACGCCATCACCATCACCCACCCAAGCTTCAATCCTCCATCTCACTTACCTCTTCAAATTAAGCACAAGCTCACCTAGAATCCCTCAACCCATCAAGATTGGAACACATCACAAGTTGAATTTCACTTTAAATCTCTTCCCTGCCCTCTAACCGAAATTTAGCCCCAAATACTCAATCCCTAGGATTTCTTCAAATTCTTACATGCATGTGTGTTTATCCACCTACATGGGGACGAAATTGGAGATTGGACAGACAAGATTCAAGTTGCTTGGCTATGGGTTCCTTCAAAAATCAATTCCTTGGGTTGTTAGAAAGTTAAGGTAAGAGGAATTAAACTCACCCTTCTTCTTCTTTGTTTGTCATCTCAAAACCTAAACCACTCTTGTGTTCTTGCATGTTGATTATTTCATGATGAGAGGCTCTGGAGACTTTTGGAACTGAACCCCTGCTGGTGTGAGGGCGGGTTGTGGAAGGAAGGCAGCTTGAGCTGCGTTGTTTTTGTTGTGCTGAACTGCACAGCTCGCCGGGCGAGTGGATACTCGCTGTAGCGAGTATAACAGACAGTTCCATGTCTGCTGTTCTGTTATGCTCTCAGTCATGTAGCCCTATCCAACCTCTTGGTGAGTTATTCCTAACTTCTTTTACCCTTTTCAGTTGTAAATGAGGACTGTTCCAATTTCCTAACCTTAGTAAGATCTCAGACTTTCACAAATCCATTCTTGTGTTGCATGTGAGTTATGAATCTTGGACAAAGAAGTTGGAGCTGAAAGGAATTACAGGAATGCAACCATCAACACTTCTGCACCATAGAAGTCTATCCCACCATTTTTCGTATTTTAGATCATTTTTGGAGTTTCAAGTGAGTCTTGATGCAGAGAAGCTCGTGGCTGATTGTGAACTAGAGTCAGTGTTAAAGCTCATATCAGGTGGGTTCTTTAGGATAGAGTAGTTAGTCTCCCAATTATGAATTTTTGCATGTTAATTTAAGAAATAATTAGGAAAGTTGTGTGAGGGGAATTAATCCCAAATTTCCCTCCATTCTGTTTATATATTATGTAAATTATGCTACTGCACTGATAGAATGAGGATTGTAGGTGTAGTTTTAGAAAAACATGATTTTTGGCAAAACAGGGTAAGTTCTGCATGAACTCGCCATAGCGAGTAGCTGGCGAGCATTCATGGCGAGCTGGGCTCTGAGCTGATGAAACTCGCCATGGCGAGCTTCTGCTCGCCACAGCGAGTTGATTTAGGTCAGGACCTATAATCTCGCCATGGCGAGCTGGTGACTCGCCGTAGCGAGCTTGTACAGAATTGACCTATATTTTCCATTTTCTAAATAAAGTTTTCAACACTCGTTTTATATCCTCGATATAATCAGACAGTTGCAGTAATATAATTAATATAATGTCGAACAGAATGTTAATCACAGATAATTGATAGGGCATAACTTAGACTATTATTAGGTTTGTATGCTCCCCGGGTTTTGGGAATTTATGGTAGTAATAACTAAATTAGTTTCAGTCAATTATGAGCGATTTTGTGATATCGCGCTATGGACTCCCGATGGGATAATCCATTAGGATAAGTTATTGTGAGCTGCATGCCGTGACCGAATCGGTTGACGGATATGGCAGGCCTCTGAGACATGCTCACCTCAGAGTGTCCTTGTGTCTAAAATGAATAAGAGTTAATTTATGTGTTACACCTATATTTATGCTATTATGATATGATTATGTTAGTATTTGAAACGACTGATTTAGGTGCCCCGGCGTAGTCGCCATTAGGAGGGTAGTAGGACTCGCTGAGGCTTAGTAGTCTCACCCCACTCCAAACCAATTTTTTTTAGGTAACCAGGATATTCGGAGCAAGGACCAGGTAGGAGGCTGACAGTTGGAGCTGAGCTTGGATTGTCCGCCTTGAAGATTTTATTTCTTCGTCTTGCTTTTAGTTTATTATCGTGTTTACTCAGAATACTAGCAACTTCCGCTGTATTTTATCCGTTATTTACTTTGTATCTGAAACAATGTTGTATTTTGTTTATTTTAATCAGAGAATTATTTGTACTCAGATCCTTTTATGTATGTCTCGACTAAATATTCTAGGTATTTTAGTTGGGGCGTTATAAAGAAGGTTTTTCTTCCTTTTTAGGTGGGGCAGGCAATTGCCTGAGTTTTCCCACTGTAGTCCAATCCCCTATTAGAGGAATGTTAGACTCCTGGTAAGGCAACATATTGTTACCCCCTCTTCCTCTGCCAACACCACGGCCAAAACCGCGGCCTCTTCCCCTATAAGGGGTTGTCATCACCCTGCAAAAATTCACGGGTTAAGTAGTCAGCAAGAGAATTATTTTCCCCTTTAATATATTGAATGTCAAATTCAAAAGCAGATAGTTGAGCCTGCCAACTAGCAAAAATATGCTTTGCTACAAGGTTTTTAACATCCTTTTCTATTATTGATTTAGCAGAGCTACAATCAATCCTTAAAAGAAATTTTTGATTTAATAAATCACTTTGAAATTTAGAAATACATTTTATAATGGAAAGCATTTCTTTCTTAATAGTCGAATATTTCGACTGAGTTTGATTCCATTTACCAGAGGTAAATCTAACCAAAACTTCTTTATTATTTTCAGGAATAACTTGTTTTAATATTCCTCCATAACCAATATTGGAAGCATCAGTTTCCACAATTTTAAAAAACTTAGGATTTGCCAGAGATAAGCATGGAAGACATTTAACCCTGGTCTTAATTCTCTGGACTGCTCTAGTATGAGCATTTGTCCATGGTTCAGGTTTATTTTTAAGCCTATTATAAAGAATGGCAGTATCACTGGATAAATTTTTATAATAATCTGAAATATAGTTCAAACTTCCTAAAAATCTCTGTAATTGAGTTTTGTCTAAAATGATATCAGGAAATTTTGAAGCAAATTCAATGCTCCTTTCAATAGGAATAATAGTTCCTTGGTCAATCATATGACCTAAAAATCTAACTTTAGTTTGAAATATTTTCATTTTAGTAGCTGATAAAACTAAACCATTATGTTTAATAACATTTTTGAATATTTTCAAATGTTTTATATGTTGGTCAATTGTTTTAGAAAATACTAAAACATCATCGATATAGACTATTATAAATTCAGAATATGGATTAAAAATATCATTCATTATCTTCTGAAATTCATAAGGAGCATTTTTTAAACCAAAAGGAAGGACATTCCATTCGAACTGTCCAAAAGGTACAGTAAAAGCCGTTTTGTACCTATCATTCTCAGAGATCTGGATTTGCCAGTATCCTGATTTCATATCAAATTTTGAAAAAATTAAAGAATCATTTAGCCTATCTAATAAATCTTTTTTATTAGGAATTGGATATCTAATCCATTTTAAAACCTTATTAAGGGGTTTATAGTTGATTACCAATCTAGGAACGCCTCTTTCCTTTTCAGCAGCCTTATTAACATAAAAAGCAGTACAACTCCAAGGAGACTTAGAGTGTTTAATTAAACCTTTGTCTAAAAGAGATTGTATTTCTTTTTTACATAAATTTAAGTAATCATTGTTCATCTGAGCTGGCCTAGCTCTAGTAGGGATCTGACTTTCATTAAAGTCATCTATATAGGGTAAAGAAACAACATGTTTCTTCCTATCCCAGAAAGCATTTGGGAGATCATTACAGATTTCTGTAGTAAATTCTTGTTCTAAAGACTTAATTTTCTTTTTAATATCATAATTTTCAAGTTGCTCATTTATATTAAGCAAACTAATTTCTTCTTTTAAAAAACATAATTGTTTTCTTTTTTTCAAAAGAATATCTTTTACTTCATTTAACATCCTAGTTTGGGGATCTGTTATGAATTCAAAAACAATTTTTTGGTCCTTTACGAAAGTAGTAATACCCTTTTGATCAATATTAACAATAGGCATAATATTATGCAAGAAAGGAGTACCTAATATAATCCTATGAGTTAAATTTTTAACTAAGATAAAATGGGTTGGTAAACAAATATTCTTGTTACAAATGTATGCATTAGATAATTTATAATTAACTTGGAGTTTAAGATCTGCACCACTATCAACGAGGGCAACTTCGTCCTCAAGAATAAAACTTTTGTTAATAACAAGAGTTATTTTCACAAACCATTTTTGTGATGTAACTCTTTCAAGAAGGCTAAGATAGCTATTGCTAGATGATGGACTGTCATTATCAGAAACAATATTTTCTATTTTGTTAGAATTTTCTAATACACTAATTCTTCTAGCTAAAACATCATTGTTTTTCTTGATATAAGAAATTTCGGATTTTAAAAGATTTATTTCTCTTTTTAAATCATTTATAGAAACAGGAGTTTCACGTTCATTAGATTGACGAAACCTAGATAAGACTTCGCTAAGTTGATAAGGGGCTTCTTTAATCAAAGGAGCTTTTTCTCTAGAATTATCCCTTATTAAGATTTCTATCATTTTCCTTCTCAGATTATCATCTGGGATAGATTCTAAAGCTTTTAAAGCTTCATCCTGTTCACTGGTTAAAACATTTAAACCGTTCATCTCTACTATGGATTTCCAATAGCTTAATTCATTACATTGACAATCATCATTATTATTATCATCAAATGTATCTGAAGAGGAGCTATAGCTAACATCATCTTCAGAGGTTTCTATATCAGATTCAGAATTAATAAGAAGAACCTTTTCTAATTGGTTTCTAAGTTCTTCATCCTCAATTTCATTTAGGGCCTTTTTAGTCCTACACTGGTTAGCATAATGGCCAACTTTTCCACATTTGTGGCAAGTTATGCCAAGCTTTTTAGCTTTTCTTTTTCTGCTAAAGCTAGGAGTATAATCCTTAGGTTTTGGTTTAGAATAATTTTTCCTACGTTTTTTCCTATATGGATACTTATAAGTATCTAGGGAATCTTTTCTTCTACCTTTATAAGGTCTAGATTTATCTATTTTACCCTTCTTCCTGCTTTCAGGAGGTTTTTCTAAATCAAAAGCGAATTGTTCGCAAAATTCACCTATTTGGTGTTTTTCAGTTAATTTTTGTTTCTTAAGTTGGTTTTTAAGTTTTATGTCATTACATAAAGCTAAGCCTTCATTAATACATGTACTAATAATTTGGCCATAAGTTAAATCAGAATAATTAATATTTATTCCATCATTATTATTTCTAAGAGTTTGCCTTATTCTCTCAGCAAAAAGATGAGGTAAACCATCTACGAATTTTGATTTCCAATGCATAGAATTGGGGTTTTTTAATTGAAAAACTCGGGATAAAAATGTATCCTTATACCACCTAAAATGAGTTAAAGAAGGGCATCTAAGATTTTGCAATAATGTTTGCAATTTCTCAGCAATGGGTATATTTGTTCCTACAAAATGTTGTAGAATAGAGAGGCACAATGTATAAACTGCATCTTCCTCCCAGTAGTAGTGAAAGCAGTATTATTGCTTGATCCTTCAGCTTTTATAAGCTTTTTATGAGAAAGAATTTCTTTCTTCTGAACATCAGTGAGATAATGATCCCACCAGCCTCTTAATTGGCCAACAAATCCTGTTGTTATAAACGACGCTATAGAGCTATCAGAATTGCCCTGCTGTTTACAAACAGACGAGTACATAATTATTCTATGTATCGTATCAATGATTTGCTTATCATTTAAGCCATCAATATTCCATTCATAAATGGCCTTTCCAGAATAAGAATTCTGAAAAGGTTCAGTTTCTTCAAAGAGTAAATCTTGAGGCGAAGGCCTCTTATAATAATATTTTTCTACGGGCTTAGGAGCATAAATAGGATTTATTTGTGCAACATGATCATTAATATCATGATTAGCAAACATTTCTGCTAACTGGTCAATATCCTCTATATCAGAGGTGTCAGACATATTTTTCTGAGATAAAACATTTAAGCGAAGTTGCTTAAGCTTTTCTTCTAAAACATGAACAAATTCATCGTTATTGGATTTTAATTTAAATCCTTCCACCGCTATGGGTGGTTGTATGATAGGGACATCTCTATTAATAATAATATCTGAGGATTCACTATCAATTTTACTCTTATCTAACTGATTTATAATTAAATCTTGTTTAACCAACTGCTCTTCAAAGAGTCTTTTTAAATCAGTAATATCTTTTTCTAGGGACATAAATTGGTCACCTAGACAAATAAGAAAAGTATTTGTATAATTTTGAGATTTAATTATCGAATTTAGTTCTTTGAGAGTAATATAATCATTCTCAACCTTCTGGCTCTGAAGGTTTAAATAAGCTGTAGCTTCAACATTTTTTCCTAAACTTATAGTCTGTTCAGGAGGGAAAGGAGAAGTTATGATCTCTCCACTATGGGTATTCCAATTTTTATCTTGTAAAACCATAATTTCACTTTTAACTTTGCTGTGAAAATATTTAACAAACCATTTTACAAAAGGAACATAGCTTTGTATTTCAGATAAATAATCATAATATTTATCTTTAAACTCTTTTAATTCAAAATCTTTGAATTTTTTGAAATACCATTTTCTGAAATCTTTATATCTATCTTGGTTAAACTCATCATTGATGAGCTGCCTCCAACTACTACCTGGTGAAAGATCCATCATAAATGGAAACTCATTTCGGATTGGGTAGGAGATTCCCTACTCTGAGAAATATTCTTTTGATATATTCCTTGAGGAATTTTATTTTCACTTATACGAATATTTTCAACAGATTCAATATCTTCTCTTATTTGAGAAGTAGAAGCTCTAGAAAGCTCTATAGGGGCAGTATGGAACTCGCTCATAGAGTACCTAGATGACATAGTTCTAGGAATAGATGACATAGATCTAGGAATTTTAATACTCTTCTGAGGGGTAAATCTTATTTCAATATCTCCCTCGGTAGTTTGAGAAATTTGATCTGTATCCGTATTTATTATGGGATCAGGATCCACTTCTTGAGGTAATGTCCAAGCTTCAGGAAAATTTATTTCATTCCATTTTATTAACCTATTTGTTGCAATATTAGAAGTTAATAAATTAGTTTGGACTAAGGTTGTAGTTCCAGGAAACGATATTTGTTTCGCTTTGGGATTAAGAGTATTTAAGACTCTGTAATAAACCCTATAGCATATTGCTATTATTTCACTACCAGTTTTATAATTATAACCATTGGTGTGAATTGTTAATTGCATAGCATCACTTAGATGCTTATCAGTTAAAGATAAACTTAAATTAGGTGAAACATCAAAATATACTGGTCCATGACACAGACTTGTTTCGATTAAAGCAGCTAGAGAAGGTTTAAAATCTTTACACCTACCATCTCTAACATAAGCCATTATACTAGAATTTAACCCTAACATAGTTAAAGGTTTAAAGGCTATTTGAATTAATCCAATATGAATAAAATTATATCCCTTAAAAGGAAGTAAATCTGTTTTACTTAATAATTTTATAGTTTTGGTATTACCAGTAACTTGAATAGTCCGCTCAACTGTTTTAACAGCATAACGAGATAATATGTCAAAGGTTCCAAATTTATAAATTTGTTTAGAAGGGACAAAGGGAATTGTCCATCTGTTTAATTTCTCCAAATTTTTTGGATATTCTATAGAATCTTCATTTTTTATTAAATTATTTTGATTACTATCATAATCTTCAGGGTCGTCCATAAAGATTAATAAGGTTGTCATGGCTGGCCAGAGTAGTAAATTTATCTGATGAAACTATTAATAAAATTTTGTCAACAAATTTTCAGTCTTCTGAGCAAACGCAAACAGCGTTTAACTATCAACCCGAAGGGATAGACAGACTCAGTCTCAAATCTCAGAAGTTACATAGTCCTTAGGAAAAACAGGCAAAAGATCAACCAACTCCCTCTCAGGGGAAAAACGGGATCAAGCCTTACACTAAGAAATATGTCAAGTTCAAAAGAACAAAGAAAATAAGTAAACTAAATTTTTACTAATTTAAACCCAAGGGTGAAACAAATTAGTTTTCCTGGAACTACAACATTAGTTCAAACAAATTCGTTAACTTCTAATGTTGCTACTAATAGAATGATTAGATGGAATGAAATAACTTTCCCAGACTCCTGGTCATTAAATCAGGTTATAGATCCTGAACCTGTTCTTAATAAGGACATAGATCAAATTATTCAGACATCTGAAGGAGATGTGGAGATAAAATTTAACTCTCGAAGAAGTTTTAGGATACCTAGAACTTTATCTGAAAGACATCAAGATTCTGATTATTATTCAGCCGTTTCTGCCCCTAGTAGAGCATCTACTTCTAGAATTAAAGAAGAATTTGAAACTGTGGAAAATATTTGCATAAGTGAGAATAAGATTCCACACGGTATTTATCAAAAATCCAAAAATGATGGTAGAAAATCTCCTACCATGTCTGAGATGAGCTTTCATCTCCAAGAAGATTAGGTTTTATGGATTTAAGACCCAATAGTGCTTGGAGAAAGCTCATCAATGATGAGTTTCAACATGAGAGATATACTAATTTTAGAAATTGGTATTTTAAAACTTTTAAACCTTGGGAATTATCCGAGTTCAAAGAAGAGTTTTATAGTCATTTAAACCAAACCCAAGATTATATTCCTTTTGTAAAATGGTTTACAAAGTTTTTTATAACCAGGATAACATACAAAGTTACAAATGTTAATTATAATTACAAATCCTTAAGGGCCACTCCCAGAAATGAAACATGTGTTATAGAAGCCAATCTAAAAAGATCTAACGTTATCACACCTAAAATATTAACTATATCTGAAATAAGAGATAAAATACCAGAAGAATGGATTATAGAAAATGCTGTTCAACCAGAAAGATCTGAAGCTAGATCTATTAGAGATATTACTACTGATCAGGATGGAAATGTTAGAATTAGAATGAACCGTAGTCAGTCTTTTAGGTATAATCAATCTCCTAGTATTGGATCTTCTTCGGGAAGACACTCAGTAGATTCGACTATTAGGATAAATCTTGCAGGAGTGAATTTTACTCCTAATATACCTCAGCCAATATATCACGAAAGGATGTCTAGATCTCCCTCTCCAACCGAATCACAAGTATTAGGTGTCATTACAAAAGAAGATAGTTTTATAATAGATAAAGAATGGATAAAAGAAGATTTTATGGCACCTTATAATCAAGATAAAAGGAAATGGTATTTCAATGCTTTTGATAAAACTCAAACCAAGCGCTATTTAGAATTATTTTACCAATTTCTAGAATATCATGAGATTAACACTTATTTCTTTACCTGGTTTGAATTATACTGTTTAGATAATAATATACAAAATCCTCATGCTAAACAAATGTTTTTAGATACTAAAACTAGAATGAGTATCAAGTGGAAAACTGCAAGAAAAGAACTAATTGAATCATTACATCCACCTTTAGAAACTATAAAAATTACTCCGCCTAAAGAAAATATAGAAATAGAAGCGTCGCCTTTTAAAATAATAGTTAATCCTTCCGATCATAATAAAGATGTTAACAATGTACATCGTCAATTAAACTATACAAACCAAATCCTTTACACTATGTCTCAACAATTAGATAGAGTTGAGCAACTCATCCCTGAAACTATAGAGGATAAAACTATTAAGATAGACCCTACTAGACCCATTTATAAGTATGATGTTCCCTCTCAACAAGAGATAAAAGGATTAGCTTTAGGTTATAACCCTGAGCATAAACTAGAGGAATTAGTTGATAAAATAAAAGACTAGATCTAGGAGGAACATCTTCTAGAGGAATACAGCTTAATACTTTGAGTTATGATGAGTATGAAGAAAGTCCAGAAGATTTTATTAATAGGTTAGGAAAAGTTCCTAAACCTAAAACTAGAAACTACTATCCTCGACCCTCTTTCGCTGACGTACAGTTTGAAGAAAGAAGCAGCTTTATTGAGAATAGTTATTCAGGAGATAGTATTGTGGAATGGAATATAGATGGGGCCTCAGAGCAACAAGTTTTAGACATTATCCAAAATATGGCCATGGCAGCCACTGCCTTTAAAATTAAGAAAAATAGTGATAAAAGAACTAAAGACTTTATTGTTATGTGAAATTCCTGGCAAGCTGAGCACGATGCTCTACACGATGCTCCAACACTGTGTCTGGTCTAACGCGTAGCAGTTCAAAGCATATAAAGGAAAACAAATAAAGAAGACAAGTATTTGTTAACCCAGTTCGGCGAACCTACGTCTGGGGGATACCAATCCAGGAAGGAATATCACTATAATAGTCCTAGTTACTAAGTCTACATCAAACGCCCCGTTTACAACTTATAACCTAGGCACTACCAATGACTCTTCTACCTAGGAACTCCTAGATATGAGATCCCATCTCACTCCCTTACAACCTTACAGCCAGCAAGGATTTCACTAACACAAGAACAAAACATTTTGGAGACACACTCCTAAAACTACACACTCGTGCCTAAAGGCTTTGAGTGTTAAACACACCAAAAGTCCTAACTCCGTACTTCAAAGCTTAGGAGAAGGATCACACAATACAACTCAAGAACACACGGCCTAAGCTTGCATCAAGGTGACACAAGAAAGGCTCACATTAACAAAACACACGCAAAACCTAGTTCTAGATTCTAACACAATAACGGCGTGAACAACTACCCAAATAGGGTTTTGCAGCTCCTTTAAATACTTCAGACAATTACACATGCATGGGCTTGGTTTGTTTGGCCCAAGCATTTACTCCATATTAATTAAATGAGATTCTCTAAAAATATGTTCTTCAAAGAGATACTCTTCAGAAATATTCTTGAACAGGATCTGAAGCATTAAACAACCTTCCTTATATAAAACCTTATAAAACGCGCCATGCAAGATTCATGAGAGAGAAACCAACATTCCATAAATAGCATTTGCCATGAGCGCTCCTCCTGAGACATTTACAATGCTCTACGCAATGCCTGAGGCATCGGATCGCACATCTTGCACAAAGTTTATTTTACCAAAAATGCAGCCAATACCAAAGACTCAACAAACTCCCCCTTTGGCAAATTTTTGGCTAAAACAAATTATGACCATACAGATACTACTTAAACAAATACTTCAACTACATTTCTTTTTCTCAACATAAACACACAAGCATAAAGATCTGTAGAGACTATCCTTCAAAACAGTTACCATACTACTCCTTCATGGAGAACAGTAGAAAAGAATAAGATGTATCTTTTAAGATTATCAGAGAGGCATGCAACAGCGGAACACAAAATAACTACTTCGCCTTAAATGGTCAGGAAAATAAACTTGATAGTTTGTGGGATAGAATGCTTCAACATTTCACACAACTACTCCCCCTGCACACATGCATAGGATGTTGGAACATCGTATCCAGCATCTCCCCCTGCATTATACAACTCAGCTCCCCCTAAACACCTGCATATCTTAGAACATACACAGCCACAGACCAAAGCACACATACCAGAACAGACACAGTTCACAGTCACAACACATATTAGAAGCACATACCAGAAACAAGAGCATGTAACCAAACCAACAAATCAGAATTAATTAACATCATGTAACCAAACCAACAAATCAGAATTAATTAACATTTACTCCCCCTTTTTGGCCACAAATTTGACAAACACACAGCAGATATAGGACTGTGAGAACAGAAGTTCAGGACCTTAATACACACCAGCAGACGCATTTCCTTTATGACTGTGACCCTTCTTTCACTTTAGTACAAATACATACCAAAAACACCAGAGGCATGCAGCAGCGGAATTTGGTGCACCCACCCTCACAAAGCACAATAACAGAGAGAAGGAAACTCTTACAAACGAGTCCGTTAGGAAAAATAAATTCTCAGTCACCATGATGTTTCAACATTTGATAGCACATCATATCACAACACTACGCTCCCCTTACTACCAGCATGCAGAAAAAAGTAGATTCTCGCACATAAGGAGCACATACAAGAATAGTAATAATCACCACCAACTATCACAAGAGTTACTCCTCCCCTCACTACTCAATCTCATGCACATAGGCCAGACAGGCTATATGCAACCACACCACAACTACAAATGCACATGGGGCAGACAAGCCATGTGTAACCATCATAACATACGCATGCTTCTATAGGCAAACATGCTACAACTGATCTACAACTACCAACATCAGAGCAATCATGAATCAGCAGACAAATGCAAACATACAGATAACACACACCTGAGGTTAGGACACATGATATCATATACCACATGTAATGAGAAGAAAGAATTTGATCTGATTCTCCTAGGATAGCGTGCAAGCATAAGTTGGAGAAAAAAATGACAGTTGCACGCCTCAAGCTCATTGACTGCTATAACTCCTCATAGAGGCAAATTCCTAACTTGCCCCTTAGCTTCTCAAATAATTGCACAGCATCAAGAGCCTTAGTGAAAATATCTGCCACTTGCTCTTTTGTACCCACATGCTCCAATGTGACAATTTTATTCTCAACAAGATCTCTGATGAAATGATGGCGAATATCAATATGCTTGGTCTTGCTATGCTGAACTGGATTCTTTGAGATGTTTATTGCGCTCATGTTGTCACAGTACAATGTTAGAGCATCTTGTTCAACATTGTATTCCTTCAGCATTTGTTTCATCCACACAAGTTGAGAGCAACTACTCCCAACTGCTATATACTCAGCCTCAGCTGTAGATAGGGCCACACAATTTTGCTTCTTGCTGAGCCAAGATATTAGATTAGTCCCCAAAAAGAAACAACCTCCTGAAGTACTTTTTCTATCATCAGCACTTCCAGCCCAATCAGCATCACAATATCCATATAAGATAGAATTTTCACAATGGGAATACATTATCCCATAATCACTAGTTCCATTCACATACTTCAAAATTCTCTTAACTTGAGTCAAGTGACTTACCTTAGGATCTGCTTGATATCTAGCACACACTCCAACAGCATAAGTTATGTCAGGTCTACTTGCAGTCAAGTACAACAAGCTCCCAATCATGCTTCTATAGAGACTTTGATCTACACTTACTCCCTTCTCATCTTTGGTAAGTTTCAAATGGGTAGGTGCTGGTGTTCTCTTGTGTGTAGCATTGTCCATCCCAAATTTCTTGACTATGTTTCTGGCATACTTGCTTTGAGATATAAAGATGGTGTCTTCCATTTGTTTAATCTGAAGACCAAGAAAATAAGTCAATTCCCCAACAAGACTCATTTCAAACTCTGACTGCATTTGCTTGACAAAATGCTGGACCATCGTGTTCGACATTCCACCAAACACAATGTCATCAACATAGATTTGGCCTATTATAAATTTTCCTTTTTCTTCTTTTACAAACAGGGTTTTGTCTGATCCTCCCTTCCTGTATCCTTGCTCTTCCAAGAATTGAGTCAACCTTTCATACCATGCCCTAGGTGCCTGTTTTAGGCCATACAAGGCTTTCTTCAATTTGTAGACATATTTAGGATGTTCTGGGTCCACAAACCCTTTAGGTTGCTCAACATACACCTCTTCCTGTAGGTATCCATTTAGAAATGCACTCTTCACGTCCATTTGGTATAATTTAAACTTGAGAATGCAGGCCACTCCTAGAATCAATCTGATGGATTCTAGTCTGGCCACAGGTGCAAAAGTTTCTTCAAAGTCAAGCCTTTCAATCTGGGTATATCCTTGTGCCACAAATCTTGCTTTATTTCTGGTAATGGTACCATTCTCATCTGACTTGTTTTTATACACCCATTTAGTTCCAATCACATTCACATTTTCTGGCCTTGGAACCAGGTCCCACACTTCACTTCTCTCAAATTGGTTCAATTCTTCTTGCATAGCCTCTATCCAGGCTTCATCAGTTAGAGCTTCTTTGACATTTTTGGGCTCAAACAGAGATACAAAACAAGAATTTGCAATTACATCATTTGTCCTTCTTGTGGTTATCCCTTGTTCAGGATTTCCTATAATCAGATCTATGGGATGATTTTTCTGAACACGTACAGAGGGACCTTTACTTTGGACTTGAGGTCCTGTATTTGCTTCTCCTTCATCTTCAAGGGTCTCCTCATCAGATTTTTCACTTCTGGGTTGTGCAGATGCTTCAACATCTTGTTCAGCATCGACACTAACAGGATCACCTTGATCTATGCCACCATTTTCTTTCAAAGGGGAGTCCTTTACAACAACATTTACAGATTCCATCACAACTTGCGTCTTTGAGTTATAGACCCTGTAAGCTCTACTGTTGGTGGAGTATCCAAGGAAGATTCCCTCATCACTTTTAGGGTCAAGTTTCCTTCTTGGTTCTCTATCAGCTAGGATGTAGCACTTACTTCCAAATATATGAAAGTGTTTGACAGTTGGCTTTCTATCTTTCCATAGTTCATATAGAGTAGAGGTTGTACCTTTTCTCAGAGTGACTCTATTGTGTACATAACAGGCAGTATTCATAGCTTCAGCCCAAAAGTGATAAGGAATGTTTTTGGCATGAAGCATGACTCTAGCTGATTCTTGAATCGTTCTGTTCTTCCTTTCTACTATGCCATTCTGTTGAGGGGTTATTGGAGAAGAGTACTCATGCTTAATTCCTTCAGTGGAACAGAATTCATTAAACTTGGAGTTCTCGAACTCTCTACCATGATCACTCCTTATTCTTACAACATTACTTCCCTTTTCTCTTTGGATCTGACTGCACGGCTCTTTGAAAACATCAAAAGCATCTGATTTTTCTCTAATGAAATTCACCCATGTGTACCTAGAGTAATCATCCACCACTACAAGAGCATACCTTTTTCCTCCCAAGCTTTCAACCTGCATGGGTCCCATGAGATCCATGTGTAGTAATTCAAGAACCTTGGAGGTTGTCTGATGCTCCAGCATTGGGTGCGACATCCTGATTTGCTTTCCAATTTGACATTCACCACACACCTTTCCTTCAACGATCTTGAGTTTGGGAAGGCCTCTAATGGCTTCAACTGATATAGCTTTCTTCATTCCTTTCAAATTGAGGTGTCCCAGTTTCTGGTGCCATAGTTGAACTTCATCTTCTGTGGTGATTAGGCAGGTGGATGTGAGAGCTTCTTCTTGAGGCATCCACAAGTAACAATTGTCTTTAGATCTAGTACCTCTCAGTATTAGTTGTCCTTCCTCATTGTTAACTAGACATTCAGATTTAGTGAAGTTAACTTTCATGCCTTGATCACACAGCTGGCTAATGCTAATCAGATTTGCTGTAAGGCCTTTAACTAAAAGTACATTCTCCAGGTTGGGCAATCCATGGCTGATCAGATCCCCAATCCCTACTATTTCTCCTTTTGCACCATCTCCAAAAGTTACAAAGCTGGCCTTGTAGGATCTTACGTTTCTGAGATACTTTTCTTCACCAGTCATATGTCTAGAGCACCCACTATCAAAATACCAATCTTCCCTAGAAGAAGCTCTGAGGGATGTGTGAGCAATTAACCCAACATTTTCTTCTATAGGAAGCTCAACATTTTCTTCTTTAGGCCTCCACACCTTCTTCACAGCACTCTCTTCCTGTACCACATTTGGTTTATGCTCCTGGTTGGGGTATCCATACAACTTGTAGCAAAAAGGTCTAATGTGTCCTCTTTTTCCACAATGGTGACACACCCACCTACGATATCTCCTTTGGTTTTTAGGCCTTTGATGAACGAAAGGTCTTGGTCTTTGCTGAACTGAAGATTTGGGATCAAGAGCAAACTTTGGAACTGGGTAGGCTTTAGAATGCTGAGTCTGATGCTCCAGCATTACCTTTCCAGTACAGGGGTCAAATACTTCTTCACTGGATGTAAACTTGGTTTCAGGATTCTGTTGATACTGATTAAGACTAGAGTAGTTGTATCCAACATACTTTAGCTTTCCACTTGGTACATTATCCAGAATTTCTTCAAGAAGATTTGCTCCTGAGTTCAGCTGGTTAACACGCTTCCTTAGATCATCCATTTGAGCATTCACTTGGATGACTTTTTCTTCTGCCTGTGTAGCCTTTTCAACTTGCATGTTCACTTCAGCTTGAAGTTTGTTGATGGTCTTCTTTTGTTTCTCAAGAATCCTACACATCTCTTCATATCTAGTGACCAATTCTTTGTAGGTGCTGGCAAGTTCTTCATAAGACACATCCCCATCTTCATCAGATTCCCAATCCTCAACATTAACACATGTTCCAGTGAGGGCAGTCGCATGTCTTGCTGGTTCACTTTCTTCATCAGTGTCTTCATCTGACCAAGAAACAGTTAGCCCTTTCTTTTGTCTTTTCTGATATGTTCCACATTCTGACCTTATGTGTCCATAACCTTCACACTCATGACACTGAACACCCTTGCCTTGACTACTCTTTTCTTCAGACTTGGTTTTCTTCAGACTATTCTGCTGCTTGTTGATGTCGAACCGGATGCTCTGCCCATTCTGTCGATTCCTACCTCCAACTCTTTTCAACACTTTGTTGAATTGTCTACCAAGCATGGCAATAGCATCAGCTATGCTATCTTCCTCTTCATCCTCACTTTGGTCATTGCTATCATCAGTGTTTGAAACAAGGGCAATGCTTTTGTTCTTCTTGTCACCACGTTCATTCAAAACAATTTCAAAGGTTTGGAGGGATCCAACAAGTTCATCCATCTTCATAGTGGAGATGTCATGTGCTTCCTCAATTGCCGTTACCTTCATATCGAACCTTTTGGGAAGGGACCTGAGAAGTTTCCTTGATAATTTTTCATCAGAATTTTTTTCCCCTAAGGCTTCAAAAGAATTTGCAATGTCTAGAAGACTCAAATGAAAATCTTGGATGCTCTCATCATCTTTCATTCTTAAAGATTCAAACTTGGATGTGAGATGTTGAATCTTTGACGGTTTTACTTTGGTAGTCCCTTCATAGCACTTTTCTAATATCTCCCATGCTTCTTTGGCTGACACACAGTTTTTGATAAGTTTGAAAACACTAGCGTCTACTCCATTAAAGAGAGCATAGATGGCTTTGTGATTGTAATGAGCTGCAGTTTCCTCTTCTGGAGTCCATTCTACTTCAGGTTTTTTCACCCCCGTTGAGGTACCTTCCTTGCTAGTATAGGTAGGGCATTCCCATCCAGTTAGCACAACTTTCCACACTTTACTATCAATCGATCGCAAAAAGGCCGTCATTTTGGATTTCCACTGGTCATAGTTGCTGGATCCATTGAGCAACGGTGGTCTGTTCATGTAGCCTCCATCTTTTTCCATGATGCCAGAGATTTCAGGTCCTGAATCTCACCCTAAAAACAGGCAGGGTGCCTGCTCTGATGCCAATTGAAATTCCTGGCAAACTGAGCACGATGCTCTACACGATGCTCCAACACTGTGTCCGGTCTAACGCGTAGCAGTTCAAAGCATATAAAGGAAAACAAATAAAGAAGACAAGTATTTGTTAACCCAGTTCGGCGAACCTACGTCTGGGGGATACCAATCCAGGAAGGAATATCACTATAATAGTCCTAGTTACTAAGTCTACAGCAAACGCCCCGTTTACAACTTATAACCTAGGCACTACCAATGACTCTTCTACCTAGGAACTCCTAGATATGAGATCCCATCTCACTCCCTTACAACCTTACAGCCAGCAAGGATTTCACTAACACAAGAACAAAACGTTTTGGAGACACACTCCTAAAACTACACACTCGTGCCTAAAGGCTTTGAGTGTTAAACACACCAAAAGTCCTAACTCCGTACTTCAAAGCTTAGGAGAAGGATCACACAATACAACTCAAGAACACACGTCCTAAGCTTGCATCAAGGTGACACAAGAAAGGCTCACATTAACAAAACACACGCAAAACCTAGTTCTAGATTCTAACACAATAACGGCGTGAACAACTACCCAAATAGGGTTTTGCAGCTCCTTTAAATACTTCAGACAATTACACATGCATGGGCTTGGTTTGTTTGGCCCAAGCATTTACTCCATATTAATTAAATGAGATTCTCTAAAAATATGTTCTTCAAAGAGATACTCTTCAGAAATATTCTTGAACAGGATCTGAAGCATTAAACAACCTTCCTTATATAAAACCTTATAAAACGCGCCATGCAAGATTCATGAGAGAGAAACCAACATTCCATAAATAGCATTTGCCATGAGCGCTCCTCCTGAGACATTTACAATGCTCTACGCAATGCCTGAGGCATCGGATCGCACATCTTGCACAAAGTTTATTTTACCAAAAATGCAGCCAATACCAAAGACTCAACATTATGGGTTTTACTGGCCAATTAAAAGGATGGTGGGATAACATCCTTAGTACCGAAGATAAATTAAAAATAGACTCTGCCGTTAAAATAGAAACTAACGAGGAAGTTTGTGTAACAACCTTGTTGTATGCAATTACCAAATATTTTGTAGGAGAACCTTTAAAACTCCAACAAAGAGCCTCAGACCAATTACTAAATTTATATTGTCCAACCATGTCTGATTATAGATGGTATAAAGATATGTTCCTATCTAAGCTATGTCTTAGATCAGATGGAGGAGCTATCTATTGGAAAGAAAGATTCATTAGTGGGTTACCAAGGTTATTCGCAGAAAAGGTTAAGAGTAACATTAAACAAAGTTATAACGGAGAAATACCGTATCAATCCTTAACCTTAGGAGAATTATCTAATTACGTTGTTGAAACAGGAATACAAATTTGTACTGATTATAAAATACAGAATAAAATTAAAAATGAAAAATTAAATAATAAACGTGAAATGGGTTCATTCTGCGAGCAATACGGTGCTGCACCCTTGCTTGCTCCTAGTAACCCTAAAAGCAGAAAAAAGAAAGCTATTAGTAAAGGAAATAGGAATTTTAGAAAATATTATAAGAAAGATAATAAAGAAGCAGTACAAAAACCACCTTATAAACCTTATAAAAGGAAAGGAACCAAACCTTCTTATCAAAAAGATAAAAATAAAGATATTAAATGCTATAAGTGTGGTAGATTCGGTCATTATGCAACTAGTTGTAAAGTTAAAGAAAAAATTCAGCAAATTAATAATTTAGATATATCTGAAAAATTAAAAGAGAATTTAATTAATACTTTTGAACAAATAATGTTAGTTTCTGAAGATGAAATAATATTCTCTGAGAATAACTCTGACGAGGATCTTAATCAATTAGCTAATTCTGATGATGATGATAATCCAGAAGAAGAAGACGAAGATTGTTTAGGTATAGACTTCTGTAACTGTGATAGCTGTACTAAACAAATAAATGTACTAACAAATCATCAAGCTAATACTTTAATAGGAATATTAGACAAAATGGAAAACTCTGAAAGTAAGCAAGCTTTCATGAGACAAATTAAAGACATTATAGATGATAACGATTTTAAGAAAAACGATATCTACAAAGTAGAATTTAAAGATGTTATGGATTTATTTAAAAAACCTACAGAAAAATTGGTAACTATTGGTGATTTACAACAAGAAATTAAAAATTTAAAAAGAGAAATTCAATCTTTAAAAATACGTGATGATGAATTAGAAATTAAACTTCTTGAACTTCAAGGTCATATGATAATTAGGGAACAGCATAACCCTACTGCTCTTACTTACCTCCCTTCTAGTAGTAAAGTCAAGATTAATAAAGAAGAAGAAGAAGAAGGGTATATAGGAAAAATTGATAAAATGATTTCTCATAAATGGTATACCAAAATTAAACTAATAATAAAAGATACTTCTTACGAATTTACGGCTTTAGTTGACTCTGGAGCAGATTTAAATTGTATACAAGAAGGTTTAATACCAACTCAATATTATGAAAAAACTAAAGAATCATTACGAGTTTACAAGTTTCATATAAACTTTCTAGAGTTAAAATCTATAAAGATCAAGTTTGTTTTAAGACTTCTTTCTTATTAGTAAAAAACATTAATGAAGAAATTATTTTAGGCACCCCCTTCTTAACTTTACTTTACCCATTTAAAGTAAATAGGAATGCCATAACTACTACCGTTCTTAATAAAGAAATTAATTTTGAATTTTTAGATCAACCAAAAATTAAAGACCTTAATGCTATACAAGATAAAGCTATATCTTTTCTTAATCAAATAACTAGAAAACAAAAACAGATTGGATTTATTAGTAAGGAAATATATTTTAAAAGAATAGAAGATCAATTAAAGGCGCCTATTATAAAGAAAAAAATAGATTGTATTATTAAAAATTTCAGTAAAGACCTTTGTTCAGAACAACCTAACGCGTTCTGGAAAAGAAAAATTCATGTAGTATCCCTTCCTTATGATAAAGAATTTAAGGAAATTAATATACCTACTAAAGCTAGGCCTATACAAATGAATCAACAAAATCTAGATTATTGTAAAAAAGAAATTCAAGATTATCTTGATAAAGGATTAATTAGACCTAGTAAATCTCCTTGGAGTTGCTCAGCCTTTTATGTTAGTAATGCATCTGAACTTGAAAGAGGAAGTCCAAGATTAGTTATAAATTATAAACCTTTAAATACGGCATTAAGATGGATTAGATATCCTCTTCCAAATAAAAGGGATCTGATAAATCGTTTGCATAATAAAGCTGTTTATTCTAAGTTCGATTTAAAATCTGGATATTATCAAATACAATTAAAAGAAGAAGACAAATATAAAACTGCTTTCGTTGTACCCTTTGGTCATTACGAATGGAATGTTATGCCTCTAGGCCTAAAAAACGCTCCTTCAGAATTCCAAAACATTATGAATACCATCTTTAATGATTATTCAAATTTTACTATAGTTTATCTAGATGACATATTAGTCTTTTCAGAATCCATTAAACAACACTTTCATCATATCGATCTTTTTTATAAGATAATAAAAGATAATGGTCTGGTTCTATCTGAACGAAAATTAAAAATGTTTCAATCTAAGATTAGGTTTTTAGGGTTTGATATAGCTCAGGGAATGTATACTCCTATTAGTAGATCCTTAGAATTTGTCAATAGATTTCCTGATGAATTAAAGGACAAATCTCAGTTACAAAGATTCTTAGGATGTATTAATTATGTGTCAGATTTCATACCCAACCTAAGAACTATATGTATTACTTTGTTTAAAAGACTTAGGAAAAATCCACCCTTATGGGATAAGTCCATGACTCAAAGTGTTATGAAATTAAAAGAAATAGTTAAGAATTTACCTTGTCTAGGAATTCCTGACCCTACAGCTAAATTAATAGTAGAAACAGATGCTTCTGATATTGGTTTTGGAGGAATTCTAAAACAAAAATTATCGGGTCTGGAAAAAGAACAAGTAGTCAGATATTATTCTGGTACTTGGAATCCTGCCCAGTTAAATTATAGTACTATTAAAAAAGAAATTTTAGCTATTGTTTTATGTATTACAAAATTTCAAGATGATTTAGTTTTTAAAACTTTTATTTTAAGAACTGACTGCAAAGCAGCTTCTAGTGTTTTAAAAAAGGATGTTAAAAATTTAGTTTCCAAACATATTTTTGCAAGATGGCAGGCATTATTATCATGTTTTGATTTTGAAATTGAGCATATTGAAGGAATTAAGAATTCCTTGCCAGATTTTTTAACCAGAGAATTTTTACAGGGGAAAAATGAGCAAAAAGATAGATCCCCGTGACAATTATGGTCCTCCTATCACTAAGAAAGAAGATACTACATTAGCTAGTTCCTCATCCTACATATCTAAAGCTATTACTCCAGTTACCCCTTCTGCTTTATCAGCAGGAATTAGACCTTCTACTTTAACTCCTTTGGCTTTTACTTCAACATTAAAAAATCCCAAATCTCAGAATAATAATATAAACTATTACACTCCTCCTGTAACTACCCCAAAAACTACCTTCATTACTAAAAAATCTTATGTCCCTATTATTCCTTTAGAAAGTCAGTACCTTTCTCAAGATGCCTCCCTATTACAAGTTGTTTCTAAAGCATTACCATCAGGATTCTTCTTTCTACCCACTGATTTAAACCGTTTTAAAAATAGAAGATATTATGAGTTTATACTCATTGATACTGAATCTATTTCTCTTACCCATAATTATGATAAAAATGATCCCGAAAAAATCATTTTTTCTAAGTTTAAAATTAATAAAGTCCTTTCTCCTTCTGATTGGAATCAGCCTCCCTCAGAAGTAAAAAATTTCTCAAGAACTTTTATTCCACAAAATTACTCTTACTATGATTACATGGTTGCTTGGTACCATTTTTTAGACATTGAACCATTTAACCACACCTGGTTTATATGGTTTAATAAAGATATTTCATTAAGATTTCCAAATTGGTTTATTAAATGGTTTGAAACCATTGGACCATTTTTGGAAGTTTTCCCAGATTATGCTAAGAGATCATTTGAAGAATTTACTCAGATCACAACATGTCCTGCTTATAAGTCATTACTGTGTTCTTGTGCTGCTTTCGGAATTACTTGGATTACATCCTGGACGTTTGGTACAGAACTCTTATGGGTTGATGCTTCAGCTCAAGAGTTAGTAAAAGGATACTCAGTTAAATGGTGGTCCAAATTTAACCCAGATTTAATTTCATCAAAAAGATTGGCAGAATGGTGTAGACATCATCCAGATCTCTGCAAGCCATCCATCACTGCTCCAGCAGATGCTAATTTTTTAACTGATCGAACAAGACTATTAGCGTCATTAGCTGCTATATCCAATCCTCGGCAATTTATGAACAAATTACAAGAAGCCATGACGGCCTTTTCAGATACGGACAGTATTACCAGTACATCAGATAATATTAATGAGGATGATTGTTATGGAATTACAGATCTTTAATTACGAATATCAGAAAAAGATTACTTTCAGTGGCCAGTCAAATCAGATTATTACTTTCGGTGAAGGAATCCTCCTGTCGGCCATTCAGTTTGGATTATTCAAAATTATTGTATTACTTTTACTGTTACTTTGTCAATATGTAATAATTATTATTCCTGATTGAATCAGGACTGTAGTTTTATGAATTTTAGTTTATAATATTTTGAAGTCCGAACTTTTCCTCATGTTTTGAATTGGTGTTATATGTGGTGTTTTCAAATTATTAGATATTAAGGAATGGTATTATGTTAGTGTTGGAATGGATCTGCTATGCTATCAGTGTTGATGGGGGGCCTTGGTATTCTTAAAGTAATAATGAATGGTCCATTAGCATGTTTAGAAGCAGTAGGATTAGAACTGTTTTGGTTCTCTTTTTATTTCCCCTAGTGTTGGATGGAGTTAATTTGTGTTGTTGAGTGTTAACTATTAGGTGAGTTCAATTTTTGCTAATTTCTTTTGTTTAGAAGTAGTGCTGGTGTTATTGTCTTGTTTTTGTCTTGCTAGTTTACTTTTTTTGAAGTATCCTAATATATATTTGTGTTTTTTTTACAGGTAATTGAATTAGAAAAATCAAGAGATGGTAGGCATTCTTACTAGAGAACACTCTAAGGATCACGAAGCAACATCACTAGGAAACATATATATATATATATATATATATATTATGAATTTTTAATTTGGTGTAATTGTTTTGTATGATCAAACTATTGAATTTGATGTATGGATGTTACTATTGAATTGTATGAATGAAATTAAGTCATTTTTTGTGCATTTTAACTTTTGTATGAATATATTTTGTCAAAAAAAAAAAACTTTTGTATGAATATTTAATTACTTATTTATTTTTATTTAATAAACCATGAAAATAAAGAATAAATGTGTATTGATTTCAATTAATATTAAAAAGCTAGGAAAAAAAAGGGAACATATTTGCAACGGTTTCAAAACGTTGCCAAACTATACAGGGACAGTTTTAAAATTGTTGCAATAAGTATCTACTATGCTCTTAAAAAACATTTAAGGACAGTTCATAACTGTTGCAAAAGCAATTGCGACAGTTGCAGCGACTGTTTTCAGAACAGTCGCAAAGTGCTCTTGCGACACACAAATCCGCGGCTGTTCATGAAGTTGCGCAAATGGCAAATTGCGACAGTTTCAACTGTCGCAAAGTGCAATTTTACCAGTCGCAAAACGTCAATTTTCTTGTAGTGTCTTGACCTTTTAATTTTTTGGATTTATCTTCCTGAATTGAACTATTAATACTGGTAACAATATTTTGAACATCTTCTGGGGACATTTTATTCCACCATTTAAAGAAAAAGTTTCTTTCTAGAATCGGAATATTAAACCGATCTTTTGAAATCTTCAAAGACCACCTCCAAATCCATGGAATTTGGAATTTTATTAAGAATAAAGCTGGACATTGTCCTGTAATTAAATTATCTGAAGCGATCTTTAAAATTAAAGGACTATTATCGCACCAAGAATTATAAAGATCTAATAATTCCTTTGGTAAAATTTCTAGAGAAGGACCAAATTTGATCCACCACTCAAAAAACCAATTTGGTATTTCAGAGGCCAAAATATTTGGGTTGATTGAGAAAAACCAAGAATGTTTATTCTTTGGATTCTGGTAATAGAATACCTGTGTAAAGGCTTGGACATAGTCCCAATAATTAAAATATATATATTTTCCTTCGGCTAATTTAATAGCTTTTTCCCCATTTGGGTTAAATCCCCATTCTCTTGGGAGCAAGATCTTATTAATATGGCATTTTGAAAAATTTATAAAATTTTCTGGGTTATTACCTTGATAATAATGAGTTATAGTTACAGATTCTGTAACATTTAATAGAATTTCTAAATTTGGTCTCGATTTTCCATAAAGACCTGGATATCCTCTTGAATCTAGATACTTTGTTTTTATTGACCAACCATTATTATTGGCTTGGGTTATGTCATCATGTTCAACATACATAATTTTCTCTGTGACGGGATTTTCAAAATATTTCGAAACCTGTTCTGGATTATTAATCACAGTATCCTTATAAGTTATTAACTTATTTTGTTCATTTGAATTTGAAGAAGATGCTTCTTCTTTTCTGGGTGTTTACTTTTTTTTATTATAAGCAATTGTGGTTCAATCCCCTATTAGAGGAATGTTAGATTCTTGCAAAGGCACTATACTAGTCCCTCTGCCTCTGCCATGTCTCCCTCTGCCACGACCTCTTCCCCCGTAGGGGCCTGACATCTTAGTCGCCCTGCAAAAATTCACGTGTAAGATAATCAGCTAGAGAATTATTTTCTCCTTTAATGTATTGAATATCAAAATCAAAAGCAGATAATTGGGCTTGCCATCCCGCAAAAATTTGTTGTGCAACTAGATTTTTAACATCTTTTTCAATTATTGACTTAGCTGAACTACAATCAATCCTGAGTAAAAACTTTTGATTTAAAAGGTCACTTTGGAATTTAGAAATGCATTTTATAATGGATAGCATTTCTTTTTTTATAGTAGAATATTTTTTGAGTGTCATTCCATTTTCCAGAGGTAAATCTAACAAGGACTTCTTTCGAAGTTTCGGGTATAACCTGTTTCAGGATACCTCCATATCCTAAATTGGAAGCATCAGTCTCAACAATCTTAAAATATTTAGGATTAGCTAAGGATAAGCAAGGCAAACATTTAACTTTAGCTTTTATGCTTTTAACTGCCTGGGTATGATTCTCAGTCCAAGGGCCAGGTTTATTTTTAAGCCTGTTATAAAGAATAGCAGTATCCTCTGCTAGATTTTTATAATAGTCTGAAATATAATTCAAACTTCCCAAAAATCTTTGTAATTGGGTTTTATCAGTGATAACGTCGGGAAATTTAGAAGCAAATTCAATACTTCTACTAATAGGAACTATTGTTCCTTGATTAATTTCATGTCCTAAAAATCTGACTTTTGTTTGAAATAGTTTCATTTTGGGTGCAGATAAAACAAGACCATTATGTATAATAATGTTTTTGAATATTTTTAAATGTTTAAAATGCTGATCTAAGGATTTAGAAAAGACTAACACATCATCAATATAAACAATAATAAAATCCGAATAAGGGTTAAAAATATCATTCATTATATTCTGGAATTCAGAAGGGGCATTCTTTAAACCAAAAGGAAGGACATTCCATTCATAATGTCCAAAAGGAACGGCAAAAGCTGTTTTATATCTATCAGTTTCATTAATCTGAATTTGCCAATATCCAGATTTCATATCAAATTTTGAAAATATTAGAGAGTCATTTAACCTATCTAATAAGTCTTTCTTATTAGGAATAGGATATCTAATCCATTTTAAAACCTTATTAAGGGGTTTATAATTGATAACAAGTCTAGGAACACCTCGTTCCTTTTCAGCTGCCTTATTAACATAAAAAGCAGTACAACTCCAAGGAGATTTTGAAGTCCTAATTAATTTTTTGTTAAGTAAAGATTCTATTTCATTTTTACATAAACCAAGATATTCTTGATTCATTTGGGCTGGTCTAGCCTTAGTAGGAATCTGACTCTCTTTAAAGTCATCCTCATAGGGTAAAGAAACAACATGTTGTTTTCTATTCCAAAAAGCATTAGGAAGGTCATTACAAACTTCCGTTTGAAATTGACTTTCCAATTTCTTAATTTGAATCTTAATCTTCTCATCATCAAGTTGATTTTTAATATTGAAAATATTAATTTCTTCTTTAAGGAAACATATTTGTTTCTCTTTTTTCTTTAAAAGTAAATCTCTTACCTCATTAAGCATTCTAGTTTGAGGATCAGAAATAAAATCAAAAGTAATTTTTTGGTTTTCCAAAATAGTTGTAATGCCCTTTTGATCAATCTTAATTATAGGCATTATCATATGTAAAAAAGGAGTACCCAAAATTACCCTATGAGTTAAATCTTTTACCAAAATAAATTGAGTTGGCAAACAAATATTATTTTTACAAATATAGGTATTATCAAGTTTGAAATTAACTTGAAGTTTACTTCCTCCAGCCTGGGTAAGACTTTGGGTAGTTTTGACAAAATATTTTGTAGGGATAATACCCTCCTGAATACAATTAAGATCTGCTCCACTATCAATAAGGGCTATTTCATCTTTTAAAACAAAGACTTTATTAACTATCAAAGTAATTTTAGTAAACCACTTTAGAGAAGTAACTCTTTGAATAATATTCAAATAGCCTTCAGAGTGATAAGAAGGATTTTTTATTAAATCACTATTATTTATTAGAATATTATTGTTTTCTAAAATACTAACCTTATGATTAAGGATATCATTATTACTTTTTATCTGAATAATCTCGGATTTTAACTGATTAATTTCCCTTTTTAAATCTGTTATTGAAACCGGAGTTTCTTTGATATTAACTTGTTGAAATCTAGATAAGACTTCACTGAGTTGATAGGGAGCTTCATTAATCATAGGAGATTTTTCCTTGGAATTTTCTTTAATAAGAAATTCAATCATTTTCCTTTTCAGATTATTATCTGAAATAGACTCTAAGACTTTTAAAGCTTGATCTTGTTCTGAGGTAAGAATATTTAATCCATTCATGTTAACAATGGATTTCCAGTAATCTAACTCATTACATTGACAATTCTTATTGTCTGAATCACTATCTCCAGTGCTTAATTCCTCATTTTCTTTTGACATATAATCAGATTCCTCATTAATTTCTGACATATAATCAGATTCTTCTGACTCATGATCTGAGTTTAGTAATAAAACCTTTTCTAAATGATTCCTAAGATCCTCATCCTCAATATTATTGAGAGCTTTCTTAGTCAAACATTTGTTAGCATAATGGCCAACTTTTCCACACTTATGACAAGTGATACCTAATTTCTTGGCTTTTCTCTTCCTCTTAGGGTAAGATTTATAGGGTTTGCTGTCTATTTCCTTTTTGTATTTATACCCTTTTTTCCTAAAAGGTTTAGTATAACCCTTATTTTTTTTAGGGTTTCTGTATTCCTTGACTAATTTTACTCTCTTCCTTTCTTTAGAAGGAGGTTTCCCTAAGTCAAAGGCAAATTGTTCACAAATCAGTTTTCCAGGAACTACAACGCTAGTACAAACAAATTTGTTAACCTCAAACATTGCTACTAATAGAATGATCAGATGGAATGAAATTACATTCCCTGAGTCATGGTCCTTAAATCAGGTTGTAGACCCTGAACCTGTCCTTAATAAGGATATAGACCAAATCATCCAAACCACTGAAGGTGATGTAGAGATAAAATTTAACTCTAGAAGAAGTTTTAGAATACCTAGAACTTTGTCTGAGAGACATTTAGAATCTGAATATTATTCAGCTCATTTTGCTCCTAGTAGAGCATCTACTTCTAGAATTAAAGAAGAATTTGAGACGGTTGAAAATATTTGTATAAGTGAAAATAAAATTCCACATGGTATTTACCAAAAATCTAATATTGAAGGTAGAAAATCTCCTACCCCTTCGGAGATGAGTTTTCATCTCCAAGAAGATTAGGTTTTATGGATCTAAGACCTAATAGTGCTTGGAGAAAACTCATCAATGATGAGTTTTATCATGAAAGATATACTGATTTTAGAAAATGGTATTTTAAGACTTTTAAACCCTGGGAATTAGCTCAGTTAAAGGAAGACTTTTATACTCATCTAAGTCAAACTCAAGATTATATTCCTTTTGTAAAATGGTTTACAAATTTTTTTGTTGAAAAAATGAAAAAAGAAATTATGGTTTTACAATCTAAATCTTGGATGACTATAGAAGGAAATAATATTACTTCTCCTTTTCCCCCTGAGAAAACTCTAAGTTTGGGAAAAAATGTTGAAGCTACAGCCTATTTAGCTGTACAGAGTAAAAAGGCTGATAATAATATTTGCACTATTCAAGAATTTAATTCGATAATTAAATCACAAAATTATACTAATAGTTTTTTAAATTGTATAGGAGACCAATTAATATATATTGAAAAAGAATTAGTTGATATGAAAAATCTTTTTGAAAAACAGATTTTGCAATACAAACAGAATTCTGAAAGAAAAGATTATGAAAAGGACCATAATGATGTTCCTATTATACAACCTCCTGTTAATATAGAAGGATTTAAAATCCAAAAAGATAGTGATGAATTCATTAGTATATTAGATGAAAAGCTTAAACAATTACGTTTGAGTGTCATTGATAAAGACAATAATTTATCAGAATCTGATGAACCCGTGAATTTGAAAGATGTTGATCAATTAGCAGCTATGTTTGCTAATCAGGATATTAATGAAACTGTTAACATAAATCCTGTTTATGCTCCTAGAGCTTTAGATAAGCATTATTATAAAAGACCTTCTCCTCAAGATTTACTTTTTGAGGAAACAGAGACTTTCCAGAATTCTTATTCTGGAAAATCCATTTATGAATGGAATATAGATGGATTAAATGATAAGCAAATCATTGATATAATACATAGAATGATTATGTATTCCACTGTCTGTAAACAAAAAAATAATTTAGACAGTGAAGGAAAATAGTAATAGTAAAGCAGCGGAATATAAAATTTTCCTTTAATGATCCTTACGAATGAGCATGAGTTTGTGTTTAGGATTTTACCTCTTGTTGAATATCCTTTTCTTTTCTTTCACGAACGGTGGCTGATCAACACTTTAATCACGAACCGGACTGATCACGAGCGTTGATGACGAAGAACAACACCTCTAGCTAGTCCACACGAACAATCACCTTCAATAGAGTGCTAGCCCTTTATGTTTGAAGGCTATGCGAGAATATTGAGAAAGAGAGAGAGAATTATTTTGGAATACCAATTCTAAAATATTCTTGTGCTTTTTGGTGTGTTTTGAGCAATGACAAGAGGTCTCTATTTATAGATATTTCTTGTCTTGTGCATTAAGACAACTCTTGTCTTGGGCACCAAGATATCTCTTATTGGGCAAAGCCCAATAAGAAACAAGGAACTAGGGCGCGCACCCCCCATGAGTAATATTACTCATGTGCACACCCTCCCACCATAACCTATGGTGTTCTTGCTCATTTAAATTACCGTGATACCCTTATCACATTGCGCATACACCGTACCTTACGGTGTTCCCTTTTTATCTCAATATTAGATTGTCCTTATGTGTGTGACCCTTGTAGGTTTCCATAACGTTGGCAATTATATTAAATCCTTTATTTAATATAATAAACAATGAGCGGTATCTAGCAACACATCATTGCTACCCAAGTTATGAGAAATTAACATGTGATCATAACATAACCTTAGTGATAATATATGCGTGTATAATTACCCCTTTGCCCTTTATGTCTATATTGAACACAAAGCATACTTGGTGTCATCTTTGTCCAGTTCAATATTGGGCCCATGACATTTATCATGTTATGCAGGATTGGCAAATTCCATCTAGGTCACTACTGTCCCTCAGCATGCTTTGTGAAGTACCCATCAACTGCCTTTATGGTCATCCTGTTACGGACAACGTTAGATCAGCAACAAAGTACTTGACTCCACATCTAGGGTACAAAGTGGTTTCAGGTCTAAGGGCGGTTTACACCATTATCACCATGAGAGTAACTTATGACACTTTGCATAACTTTACATGTAGTACTCTCATAGCGGGTCAATCCGGTATAAATATTACTCCTAATATTTCTTATACCTATGTCAAGACTTGATAACTCTTTATCCCATGATCCATGAGATGCGATCATCAGTCTATCTTCATAATAGTCTTTATGCTTTAAGGTTATCCCTTTTCACCTTAAAGCTCGACTATGGATACTTTAAGAATAGCGTCCTTTTTGTTTAACGTAATCTCATGATTAAGTCACACTTAATATTAAACGGACTTTCTATTCTAGGGACTTCATTATTTTGAACGTTACAAACATAATAAAGAAAGTGCCTTTGATTATTAATAAAAAGAAACAATATATTATTAATAATTAATTCGATACAAGTACTAAAGTCATTGGCCTCTAGGGCTTACACCAACAGACAGCTCTATAGCCTCCTTTATTACTACGGGTTTTGTCGGTCAACTCAGAGGCTGGTGGGATCATTATCTTAGTGATGCCCAAAAGAAAGAAATCCTTTCTCATAAAAAAATTATTAAAATAGAAGAATCTAGTAGTTCTATGTTGGCTACCACAGCTATGACTGGTGAAGAAGATGCAGTTTATACACTGTGTCTCTCTATTCTTCAACATTTTGTTGGAACCAATATTCCCATAGCTGAGAAGCTGAATACCCTTCTTCAAAATCTTAGATGTCCGTCTTTAACACATTTTAGGTGGTATAAAGACACATTCCTGTCTAGAGTTTTTCAATTAACTAATCCTAATTCAGTTCATTGGAAATCAAAATTTATTTTATGGTCTACCTCACTTATTTAGTGAAAAGGTAAGACAATCCCTTCGCAATAAAAATGACGGAGTTAATATAAATTACTCTGATTTGACCTACGGCCAAATTATTAGTGCCTGTGTAAATGAAGGATTAAGTTTATGTAATGACATAAAACTCAAAAACCAGTTGAAAAAACAACGTCTCACAGAGAAACACCAATTAGGAGAGTTTTGTGAACAATTTGCCTTTGACTTAGGGAAACCTCCTTCTAAAGAAAGGAAGAGAGTAAAATTAGTCAAGGAATACAGAAACCCTAAAAAAAATAAGGGTTATACTAAACCTTTTAGGAAAAAAGGGTATAAATACAAAAAGGAAATAGACAGCAAACCTTATAAATCTTACCCTAAGAGGAAGAGAAAAGCCAAGAAATTAGGTATCACTTGTCATAAGTGTGGAAAAGTTGGCCATTATGCTAACGAATGTTTGACTAAGAAAGCTCTCAATAATATTGAGGATGAGGATCTTAGGAATCATTTAGAAAAGGTTTTATTACTAAACTCAGATTATGAGTCAGAAGAATATGATTATATGTCAGAAATTAATGAGGAATCTGATTAAATGTCAAAAGAAAATGAGGAATTAAGCACTGGAGATAGTGATTCAGACAATAAGAATTGTCAATGTAATGAGTTAGATTACTGGAAATCCATTGTTAACATGAATGGATTAAATGTTCTTACCTCAGAACAAGATCAAGCTTTAAAAGTCTTAGAGTCTATTTCAGATAATAATCTGAAAAGGAAAATGATTGAATTTCTTATTAAAGAAAATTCCAGGGAAAAATCTCCTATGATTAATGAAGCTCCCTATCAACTCAGTGAAGTCTTATCTAGATTTCAACAAGTTAATATCAAAGAAACTCCGGTTTCAATAACAGATTTAAAAAGGGAAATTAATCAGTTAAAATCCGAGATTATTCAGATAAAAAGTAATAATGATATCCTTAATCATAAGGTTAGTATTTTAGAAAACAATAATATTCTAATAAATAATAGTGATTTAATAAAAAATCCTTCTTATCACTCTGAAGGCTATTTGAATATTATTCAAAGAGTTACTTCTCAAAAGTGGTTTACTAAAATTACTTTGATAGTTAATAAAGTCTTTGTTTTAAAAGATGAAATAGCCCTTATTGATAGTGGAGCAGATCTTAATTGTATTCAGGAGGGTATTATCCCTACAAAATATTTTGTCAAAACTACCCAAATTCTTACCCAGGCTGGAGGAAGTAAACTTCAAGTTAATTTCAAACTTGATAATACCTATATTTGTAAAAATAATATTTGTTTGCCAACTCCATTTATTTTGGTAAAAGATTTAACTCATAGGGTAATTTTGGGTACTCCTTTTTTACATATGATAATGCCTATAATTAAGATTGATCAAAAGGGCATTACAACTATTTTGGAAAACCAAAAAATTACTTTTGATTTTATTTCTGATCCTCAAACTAGAATGCTTAATGAGGTAAGAGATTTACTTTTAAAGAAAAAAGAGAAACAAATATGTTTCCTTAAAGAAGAAATTAATATTTTCAATATTAAAAATCAACTTGATGATGAGAAGATTAAGATTCAAATTAAGAAATTGGAAAGTCAATTTCAAACTGAAGTTTGTAATGACCTTTCTGATGCTTTTTGGAATAGAAAACAACATGTTGTTTCTTTACCCTATGAGGATGACTTTAAAGAGAGTCAGATTCCTACTAAGGCTAGACCAGCCCAAATGAATCAAGAATATCTTGGTTTATGTAAAAATGAAATAGAATCTTTACTTAACAAAAAATTAATTAGGACTTCAAAATCTCCTTGGAGTTGTACTGCTTTTTATGTTAATAAGGCAGCTGAAAAGGAACGAGGTGTTCCTAGACTTGTTATCAATTATAAACCCCTTAATAAGGTTTTAAAATGGATTAGATATCCTATTCCTAATAAGAAAGACTTATTAGATAGGTTAAATGACTCTCTAATATTTTCAAAATTTGATATGAAGTCTGGATATTGGCAAATTCAGATTAATGAAACTGATAGATATAAAACAGCTTTTGCCGTTCCTTTTGGACATTATGAATGGAATGTCCTTCCTTTTGGTTTAAAGAATGCCCCTTCTGAATTCCAGAATATAATGAATGATATTTTTAACCCTTATTCGGATTTTATTATTGTTTATATTGATGATGTGTTAGTCTTTTATAAATCCTTAGATCAGCATTTTAAACATTTAAAAATATTCAAAAACATTATTATACATAATGGTCTTGTTTTATCTGCACCCAAAATGAAACTATTTCAAACAAAAGTCAGATTTTTAGGACATGAAATTAATCAAGGAACAATAGTTCCTATTAGTAGAAGTATTGAATTTGCTTCTAAATTTCCCGACGTTATCACTGATAAAACCCAATTACAAAGATTTTTGGGAAGTTTGAATTATATTTCAGACTATTATAAAAATCTAGCAGAGGATACTGCTATTCTTTATAACAGGCTTAAAAATAAACCTGGCCCTTGGACTGAGAATCATACCCAGGCAGTTAAAAGCATAAAAGCTAAAGTTAAATGTTTGCCTTGCTTATCCTTAGCTAATCCTAAATATTTTAAGATTGTTGAGACTGATGCTTCCAATTTAGGATATGGAGGTATCCTGAAACAGGTTATACCCGAAACTTCGAAAGAAGTCCTTGTTAGATTTACCTCTGGAAAATGGAATGACACTCAGAAAAAATATTCTACTATAAAAAAAGAAATGCTATCCATTATAAAATGCATTTCTAAATTCCAAAGTGACCTTTTAAATCAAAAGTTTTTACTCAGGATTGATTGTAGTTCAGCTAAGTCAATAATTGAAAAAGATGTTAAAAATCTAGTTGCAAAACAAATTTTTGCGGGATGGCAAGCCCAATTATCTGCTTTTGATTTTGATATTCAATACATTAAAGGAGAAAATAATTCTCTAGCTGATTATCTTACACGTGAATTTTTGCAGGGCGACTAAGATGTCAGGCCCCTACGGGGGAAGAGGTCGTGGCAGAGGGAGACATGGCAGAGGCAGAGGGACTAGTATAGTGCCTTTGCAAGAATCTAACATTCCTCTAATAGGGGATTGGACCACAATTGCTTATAATAAAAATAAGCAAACACCCAGAAAAGAAGAAGCATCTTCTTCAAATTCAAATGAACAAAATAAGTTAATAACTTATAAGGATACTGTGATTAATAATCCAGAACAGGTTTCGGAATATTTTGAAAATCCTGTCACAGAGAAAATTATGTATGTTGAACATGATGACATAACCCAAGCCAATAATTATAACGCCCCAACTAAAATATCTAGAATATTTAGTTAAGACATAAATAAATGGTTCTGAGTACATAAAGTTAACGAGTTTAAACAACTAAAATACAAGAAGTTCTTACATCTCTTAAAGAATTAAAAGAATACAGCGGAAACAAATAAGATTCTAGGATAACAGAATAAAACTAAATGCAAAGAGGAAGACTAAAGTCTTCAAGTCTGATGAATCAAGCTCAGCTCCAAACATCAGCTCCGTCCTGGTCCTTGCTCCAATTAACCTGTCTACCTAAAAAAAAATTGGTTTGGAGTGGGGTGAGACTACTAAGCCTCAGTGAGTCCTACTACCCTCCTAATGGTGACTACACCGGGGCACCTAAAACAGTCGTTTCAAATACTAAATAATCATAACATAACATATCAGCAGAAATTAAATGTGTAACACAGATAAACAAACTCTTATTCATTTTTAACACAAGGACACTCTGAGGTGAGCATGTCTCAGAGGCCTGCCATATCCGTCGACCGATTCGGTCACGACATGCAGCTCACAATAACTTATCCTAATGGATTATCCCATTGGGAGTCCATAGCGCGACATCACAAATCGCTCCTGATTGACTGAAACTAAATTAGTTCTTACTACCAATATTTCCCAAACCCGGGGAGCATACAAGCCTAATTAATTTCTAAGTTATACCCTAAGATTCCAATTGTGTCTGACCTCCTGTGCAACATTATATAAATTACATAATTGCAAAAATATCTGAAGTAATAGAGGATATAAAACGAGTGATGAATTTTAGGAAAAATTGAAAAGTTGAGTCAATTCTGTTCCAGCTCGCCATGGCGAGAAATCTGCTCGCCATGGCGAGTAAATTGGTAAAATTTTCCTGCACAATCTCGCCATGGCGAGAAATCTGCTCGCCATGGCGAGTAAACTGGTTCTGGCCTAAATCAGCTCGCGAGGCGAGCAAACGCTTGCCATGGCGAGTTTCATCAGCCCAGAAGTTGTTAACTCGCCATGAATGCTCGCCGTGGCGAGTTTCTGCAGAAAACACTCTGTTTTACGAATTTTGATAATTTTGAAATGAAATCACTTACAATCCTCTTTTAAAACAGTGCAATCACATAATAGACATAATATATGACAGAATGGAGGGAAAATTGGGAGTTATTTCCCCTCACACAATATTTTCCTAATTTCCTAGGTTAACATGCATAGTTCATAAATTGGGGAAAACTAACTAACTATCCTAAAGAACCCACCTGGAAATTGAAGCTTTAACACTGATACATAAGCTCTATTGCAGCCACTGAGTTTCCACACCATAATTGACTTCATGTATGATCCTCCAAATTCATGAACTTGCTTCCATTCATTATGTTCAAGAACAACCCATCCAACTTGTTTCTCATACATGCAAGGCCAAACAGAATTTATGTTTATAAGGGTGGAAAGTAGGAGCACGAATTTGAGGCAAAGAGAAGGATCTAGGTGCTAACTTACCTCTTTAAGATACGAACGGTTTGGTGAGGAAGGTTGGATCTTTGCATGTTAAATTCAACAAGAATTGGAACATGAATTGATGAGTTGTTGTTGCTGCTGATTCACGCAGAGAAAGAGGGGGAGGAAGTGTATGCTTCTTGGCTCTAAGTTTCAGGAAGTGGAAAGAATGGAGTGGATGAAAGCCTTGACCCCTTTTATAAACTCTATCATGGACAATTCCTCTTTTGCCCTTCCACTTATTACCAACTTACTCTTATTCTTTCTAATTCTCTATATTTCTAATTAATAGAAATATCTCCAATTAGACTCCTATAATTGATTTTATTTAACTTTCTTGTATTAAATAAAATTTGGGATGTTACAATCTACCCCCCTTAGAAAAATTTCGTCCTCGAAATTTAGAATTCTTTCATTCCACTTCAGAGTAGATCGTTACTATCCGTACTCAACATCCAAACTTCTCCTATTCTCCGGTCAAACGTATTCAATCCCTTGGAATAAAACTTTCCTCTCTTAGGGGTTACTAGCGGGAGGCTATTCCCACGTCCTCAACGGTTCCAGTGCTGCGCACTCTGATTCGAATACTTACTGTCACCTTCTGGCAGTGTCGTCTTTGCGTTAGTCTAAAATGTTCTGAATGCCTCGGTTATGATCAACTTCCTTCCATTACCACCGGTATACAACTCCAACTTCAACGGACTTGAATGTCGGTATCTGGCCTGGTTGGGTACAACTAGAATCTATGGTATAAGCTTGAGTGTTATTACAGGCAGATTCCCAAATCTTCCTCCTCATGGTAGTTCTCCTTTCCGAACACTATTATGCATGATGTGTCATTTGTACAACTGCACTACGTGTGCCGTCTAAATACTCCAGAATCGATTTAAATATAAAACGAGTGGAAAATTGTCTAGACACTACTGATTCTTCTGCCAACGAGCTAAACTCGCCCGCAGACGAACCCATAGTTATCCGATAAAATCCCACCTACAATCTTTATCCATCCTGGCATGACACGATGATCGAGCTGTACATTCAACACGCGGATGCATTTAGGTTCAGATTATTCCTTGGGTTAAAGGTCAATCTTGTCTGAAGTCCTTCACTGGTAATTAATGTATGGAGCTTGGTTAACACAGCCGAGTTCTAAACTTGGCTAGTTGAACACTCAAGGTTGAGATTGTGTTGCTGAGGCTGAACTGAACTGGTTGACTTAAGATCACTTACTGAACTAACTAACTAACGGATCACTAAGGTTAAGGGATGGTTCCCAGTGGGAATGAAGCATTACATAACTCTTTCACTTAGATGGTCTGGTTAAAGATAACTAAACTCGGGGTTAGAGTATTTTGCTCACGATACTCAGGCTTACCACTTGGTCCCAGAAGATTACAGAAAGTGAATTCGGAAGATGGAAATGTTCGATAGAGATACTCCAGATTAACACACTGATATCACAAGATTTAGAACACGGGGCTAAAAGGTTTGGATGCTCTATACTGATTTCACTTGTAGAGCTTAAGTCCACTGGTTTGGATAAGATTCAAACTAAATATTGAATTCGGCTGACGCTGCTACGAAGAAATAGGTAACTAGTTACAATGAAAAACAGACTGACGGATTCGAGTACACAAATTTTAACTGATTAGTTGGCCTAGAGCTAGATCATCTGTATCAGAACATCTAAAATGTTGATTAGCAGATCAACCAACAGCGAAAGATTGAATTCGAAATTATCCGTGGGTTCTCAAGAGTTACTGGCTTCCACGAATATGATGGAGTTACTAACGACAAGACTGAAAGACTGAAGGCATTGAACGAGGTTACTTTAGGAGCAACGTTTATACACAATCTGTGTGACTGACAGACATCGATGAGTTTGGATGATTGCATCTTAATTGAATTTGTGCTTAGCACCTGACGAACAAGTATTTAAAATACGGAAAAGATTTTCTCATCTGAGGCCTACTCAGACAAGTTAGAGAGTACACACGTTCATTGTGGTCCAAGACTTGTGATTATTGAATTGAACATTGTTCGGTTCATCAAATTGGCTGAAAGAGGATTTCTATGAATGGAATGAAATTGAAGATTGGTCTCCTCTTGGTTCAGACTGATGTTCCATAATTCTATTTCTTCTGTCAGAACCCTCAGGGTGGGACAACTAGGTTTTTCACTCATGCTTCTTGTTGACAACTTCTCACCGGTAGGTCTAACTGATTCACATAGGCTCTAAGTTGGAAGGTTTAGTTATGAGAGAATGCCGGTAATGGCTAACGCTAAAGTTAAATTTAGTTACTTGTTTCTGCGTAATTAACATATACCTAGAGATTGACCTAGGTGTTTGTTGTCTACTACGGCCTGCTATTAATATTGGTTTCGCACTGAATTGGTGGCTCTACATCACCTATACCTAGTATTAACATTCTAAATGATATTTTAATTGGCTGGTTAACTAATCTTACCGGTCTCTTATCTCAAAGGTTCTAAATATAGGAACTTGCTTGGTGACTGGTTGAACTAATGTTGAATTGGATTTATCAAGTCGCGTTTCATACTATTTGGTACTACGCTAGTGGTAGAATATGGCTGGCCAAATCTAAACCTCAACCGGCTACTAACTGGTCTGTAATATTGAATTACTAACCTAGGGATAATTGATGGGCAACTCTCGAGGCACGGTTACTGATCCTACTAACTTCTTAGCTAAGTGGTTCATATGTATGTTTTTCGTTTGGTTAAAGTCCAACTAATTTTGATCTAAACTATCGGTCTCTAAACTATCTAATAGTAGGTTCAACGAATCGATCTCAGCGACTGGTTGTGTCATAGGTAATTCTTAGTTGTCATTCTAATCAAAACTTAATCTATGATGGTTCGGTGCAATTCTCTGTATCAAGTGGTAGGCTGATCCTATTTAATTGGCACCTACAGGTTTCATCACAAGTGTTAACCTACTAGGTTTAGGGTATGAGAATGTTGAGGTATGAGCGCTAGGATTCCTCTATTCTCATTGAGGCAATTAATTGGTCTAAAGTGCTGAGTTACTAGTTTGGGGGTGCTTAATTTAACGGCCTATGATAAATCTATTCGGATGCGGTATTGCTAAGGGAGAGTTTAGTTTTAATGTGAAGCAAGGTTAAATTTACGTGGCATGGCACTACTGTTGGCTCCTAACCTATACGTTGATAATGAATAATTCAGTTTTTGGCACGAGGTAAGGTTATATCTATATGACCAGGTTCTATTATTGGCATTTAACAGTGACGTCCTAAATGTTAACTTATTAGGTTTGGTTACTAAACTATCCTATGATAGTGTTCCCATGGGTTCTCAAGGTACTAAACAGGACTCTTAATTGTAAACTAGTCTCTACAGTTTGTTTAACACTAATGTCTTGCAGGAATATTAGGAAGTGCTGGTGTCCTAGTTGGGTTTCTCTATTCTAGGTAGTTTGTTTTGAGTTTCTATAACTACGGTACTCGTCTGGTTCACCATTCTGGGTTGCTAATCTAGGAACATAAAGTGGCTTGATCTGAATTTCTATTACGGAGATACCTATTGGTCAACTATACTGGGTCTCTAATTAGGGAACATAAGAGTAGTGGTACTGCTAGAAGAAAATTCTAATCGCTATACTAGTGAAAGCCAAGTCTCTAGTCGTTCGGGATAATTACAGGTTACTAATTGAGAGAGGGTACTCATTCCATTGAGAACACTTAAGGCTTAATAATCTTGGGGTAATCTTAACTGGTTGTCATCAGAGATTAATGTTGCCTGTCTGAGGTATTACTAAGTTGTCTCCTAACAGGGTGAACTTCTCGGCGTCACAAAATTTAATGGAATACATGTGAGGCTTATCTAAGTCTTCCTAATATAGGGGAGTTCCTCGTTTGCACTGGACAAATAAGTGTCCAGAAATAAGTTTGGCTTACTCCTATTACTGGGTGTTATTTGGTTAATAAACTTGACTGAATTTAGGCTCTCGGTGGAATAAGGTACTTTTCTAGATTTTGGAAGAGTTCGCCTGACACACAATGTCAGTTGGATACTGTTATGCACTTCACATTTCAGTATAACGGTACACTTGCATTTCTGCACGCTACAATTCTACTTCGGGCTTGATACGTCCCAAGATTATCTCATTCACCAGACATACTCCAAACCCTCAAATTATAGTCAGCTGCTTCAATACAACCTCTAGACTAACTTCTTACAACTGGTTCAACCCACTTAGTACGTCTGATTTCCCCGCACCACTTACTGGGGTTACACGACTTGTTCCTGTGGCACCAATTGCCACTGTTCCAAATCCTCTTATAAAAATTTTCTTTGACGACTGCTCTTCGATTGCATCTTCACTACGATCCTAGCGCTGGAGTTTCAGAGTTCACTTCAGTTCTAAACCATAATACCCTGCCTACCATACACAATACTGAGTTGATCAGGCTCAGCACGCGATGGTTTCAGCGTAACAGTTCAGATCCAAAGGGTCCGTATTACTTAGGAAGGAGTTGAAATGACTCATGTCAAGGTCCGATACTGGATCGACCTGCTCTGATACCATTTATAACGCCCCAACTAAAATATCTAGAATATTTAGTTAAGACATAAATAAATGGTTCTGAGTACATAAAGTTAACGAGTTTAAACAACTAAAATACAAGAAGTTCTTACATCTCTTAAAGAATTAAAAGAATACAGCGGAAACAAATAAGATTCTAGGATAACAGAATAAAACTAAATGCAAAGAGGAAGACTAAAGTCTTCAAGTCTGATGAATCAAGCTCAGCTCCAAACATCAGCTCCGTCCTGGTCCTTGCTCCAATTAACCTGTCTACCTAAAAAAAAATTGGTTTGGAGTGGGGTGAGACTACTAAGCCTCAGTGAGTCCTACTACCCTCCTAATGGTGACTACACCGGGGCACCTAAAACAGTCGTTTCAAATACTAAATAATCATAACATAACATATCAGCAGAAATTAAATGTGTAACACAGATAAACAAACTCTTATTCATTTTTAACACAAGGACACTCTGAGGTGAGCATGTCTCAGAGGCCTGCCATATCCGTCGACCGATTCGGTCACGACATGCAGCTCACAATAACTTATCCTAATGGATTATCCCATTGGGAGTCCATAGCGCGACATCACAAATCGCTCCTGATTGACTGAAACTAAATTAGTTCTTACTACCAATATTTCCCAAACCCGGGGAGCATACAAGCCTAATTAATTTCTAAGTTATACCCTAAGATTCCAATTGTGTCTGACCTCCTGTGCAACATTATATAAATTACATAATTGCAAAAATATCTGAAGTAATAGAGGATATAAAACGAGTGATGAATTTTAGGAAAAATTGAAAAGTTGAGTCAATTCTGTTCCAGCTCGCCATGGCGAGAAATCTGCTCGCCATGGCGAGTAAACTGGTAAAATTTTCCTGCACAATCTCGCCATGGCGAGAAATCTGCTCGCCATGGCGAGTAAACTGGTTCTGGCCTAAATCAGCTCGCGAGGCGAGCAAACGCTTGCCATGGCGAGTTTCATCAGCCCAGAAGTTGTTAACTCGCCATGAATGCTCGCCGTGGCGAGTTTCTGCAGAAAACACTCTGTTTTACGAATTTTGATAATTTTGAAATGAAATCACTTACAATCCTCTTTTAAAACAGTGCAATCACATAATAGACATAATATATGACAGAATGGAGGGAAAATTGGGAGTTATTTCCCCTCACACAATATTTTCCTAATTTCCTAGGTTAACATGCATAGTTCATAAATTGGGGAAAACTAACTAACTATCCTAAAGAACCCACCTGGAAATTGAAGCTTTAACACTGATACATAAGCTCTATTGCAGCCACTGAGTTTCCACACCATAATTGACTTCATGTATGATCCTCCAAATTCATGAACTTGCTTCCATTCATTATGTTCAAGAACAACCCATCCAACTTGTTTCTCATACATGCAAGGCCAAACAGAATTTATGTTTATAAGGGTGGAAAGTAGGAGCACGAATTTGAGGCAAAGAGAAGGATCTAGGTGCTAACTTACCTCTTTAAGATACGAACGGTTTGGTGAGGAAGGTTGGATCTTTGCATGTTAAATTCAACAAGAATTGGAACATGAATTGATGAGTTGTTGTTGCTGCTGATTCACGCAGAGAAAGAGGGGGAGGAAGTGTATGCTTCTTGGCTCTAAGTTTCAGGAAGTGGAAAGAATGGAGTGGATGAAAGCCTTGACCCCTTTTATAAACTCTATCATGGACAATTCCTCTTTTGCCCTTCCACTTATTACCAACTTACTCTTATTCTTTCTAATTCTCTATATTTCTAATTAATAGAAATATCTCCAATTAGACTCCTATAATTGATTTTATTTAACTTTCTTGTATTAAATAAAATTTGGGATGTTACAATAATAATGGTTGGTCAATAAAAACAAAGTATCTAGATTCAAGAGGATATCCAGGTCTTTATGGAAAATCGAGACCAAATTTAGAAATTCTATTAAATGTTACAGAATCTGTAACTATAACTCATTATTATCAAGGTAATAACCCAGAAAATTTTATAAATTTTTCAAAATGCCATATTAATAAGATCTTGCTCCCAAGAGAATGGGGATTTAACCCAAATGGGGAAAAAGCTATTAAATTAGCCGAAGGAAAATATATATATTTTAATTATTGGGACTATGTCCAAGCCTTTACACAGGTATTCTATTACCAGAATCCAAAGAATAAACATTCTTGGTTTTTCTCAATCAACCCAAATATTTTGGCCTCTGAAATACCAAATTGGTTTTTTGAGTGGTGGATCAAATTTGGTCCTTCTCTAGAAATTTTACCAAAGGAATTATTAGATCTTTATAATTCTTGGTGCGATAATAGTCCTTTAATTTTAAAGATCGCTTCAGATAATTTAATTACAGGACAATGTCCAGCTTTATTCTTAATAAAATTCCAAATTCCATGGATTTGGAGGTGGTCTTTGAAGATTTCAAAAGATCGGTTTAATATTCCGATTCTAGAAAGAAACTTTTTCTTTAAATGGTGGAATAAAATGTCCCCAGAAGATGTTCAAAATATTGTTACCAGTATTAATAGTTCAATTCAGGAAGATAAATCCAAAAAATTAAAAGGTCAAGACACTACAAGAAAATTGACGTTTTGCGACTGGTAAAATTGCACTTTGCGACAGTTGAAACTGTCGCAATTTGCCATTTGCGACACTTCACGAACAGCCGCGGATTTGTGTGTCGCAAGAGCACTTTGCGACTGTTCTGAAAACAGTCGCTGCAACTGTCGCAATTGCTTTTGCAACAGTTATGAACTGTCCTTAAATGTTTTTTAAGAGCATAGTAGATACTTATTGCAACAATTTTAAAACTGTCCCTGTATAGTTTGGCAACGTTTTGAAACCGTTGCAAATATGTTCCCTTTTTTTTCCTAGCTTTTTAATATTAATTGAAATCAATACACATTTATTCTTTATTTTCATGGTTTATTAAATAAAAATAAATAAGTAATTAAATATTCATACAAAAGTTTTTTTTTTTTGACAAAATATATTCATACAAAAGTTAAAATGCACAAAAAATGACTTAATTTCATTCATACAATTCAATAGTAACATCCATACATCAAATTCAATAGTTTGATCATACAAAACAATTACACCAAATTAAAAATTCATAATATATATATATATGTTTCCTAGTGATGTTGCTTCGTGATCCTTAGAGTGTTCTCTAGTAAGAATGCCTACCATCTCTTGATTTTTCTAATTCAATTACCTGTAAAAAAACACAAATATATATTAGGATACTTCAAAAAAAGTAAACTAGCAAGACAAAAACAAGACAATAACACCAGCACTACTTCTAAACAAAAGAAATTAGCAAAAATTGAACTCACCTAATAGTTAACACTCAACAACACAAATTAACTCCATCCAACACTAGGGGAAATAAAAAGAGAACCAAAACAGTTCTAATCCTACTACTTCTAAACATGCTAATGGACCATACATTATTACTTTAAGAATACCAAGGCCCCCCATCAACATTGATAGCATAGCAGATCCATTCCAACACTAACATAATACCATTCCTTAATATCTAATAATTTGAAAACACCACCTATAACACCAATTCAAAACATCAACACCCATGCAGTAGCATAGCAGAACCATTCCAGCACTTAAAAATTTCATTCCAAGATATCTATAATTTAAAAACAACACTTATAGCAACAATTCAAAACACAACACCTCTACCAAAATAACTACAGTCATAGAGTTAGATGCTCCCTCACTAGATCAGGTCTTTCAAGACACAAAAATTTGCTAACTGATATGTGCTTCAAATAACTTATGGCCAATACAAACACAACACACCACCACAACATTGAACAACTCCATCTCACAGCTTGCCCCAAAATCAAAGGGCTGTCATGAAGCGCTCACAGATTGAATTCAACGTGTTCCAATTAAAGGATTCACACTACATTTTTGCTTCCGATAAACGAAAACAAAGCATATAGCTATTACAAAACATCAGTCATGTTCTTACAATCCTGCATAACCAGAGCCAGACACAACATAACTCCAATAGCTAGCAAGAAATTTCCAAGAAATGACAGATACATATATCGAAACTCACACTACATCTACCATTACACAGCACAACAAATTACACAGTTGCAACATAAAAAACACACTGTGAAGGCACGTAAACAAAAACAAACTTTCTCTATCTTATACTATCTCAAACCAGAGAAGAGAAACATAACAAAGGAACTTCTTTAACTACACACCAGCAAAAATAGAAAAAATAAGTTCGTTCGTGCTAAATATTTACCTGATTTTCCCTAGAATTTTGCATTAAGAATGCAACTTGCTCCTTCAAAAGATCAACCTGAGAAGCCTTGTCCTTAAGCGAATCAATTTCAGCTTGCATTTTCTTCATCTTCTCATTAGCATTAGAGGAAGATGTCAAACTTGTAGTAGTGAGTTGATAAGGCGTTACCCCAAGCCCCATACTACGAGCAAATCCGCCATGTTCTTTTCCAAAGACTTTCACAAATGCTTCAGTCTCTAACTGCATCTTTGCAATTTCAGCTTGCAATTGTTCCTGCATATGTAAATACATATACCAGCTTACAAAACAGCAGAGGCAATTAATACCTATACCAACTTACAATTTTGGACTTACATTTTTTTTCTTAGCCTCTTCATTGACAAATGACCCATCAGGCTTTCTATGACTAACTCCAAACATTTCTGCCCTACTATATTTTCTTCTATCTCTTTCTTCCTACAAGATAATACATATAGTAAGTACTTGTGCAATTAAATATACAATCAATAATAGATTGAGTGAATCATACCAACTCATCTTGGGTCCTTGAAATCGACTTGGTTCCTAGTGAATGATTCATCGTTAGCTTTGCTCGGTTTGCTGCATTTTTTCGTGCCTTCACCTAGATTGATAACAAGCAAAATCAAAAACTTTATACACGCATAAGGAAAATGCATTTGTATGAGGTAAAAACTAGAAATACAATTAGAAAATCGCATAAGAATGATTACCATTGCTTTTAGACTCCGCTTATGTTGCACAAAACAAGCCCAATTGTCTGGGTCAATAAAACGTGGATAATTTCGAAGGTTTTCCTCCAATGTAAGTTCCCACTTATAAAATTTCTTAAACAGTCGAGATTTGCCATCCTTCCATTTCTTTGCAATACTGGTAAGGATATAGTTTTTGTTGTATCCATCATCAACAACAAATTTTGTCTTGCAAAATAATCATAAAAAATTAGTTAGTTAAAAAAAAACATTAGGTAAAAAGTATTCAGTGTTTTTAGCAATGATACCTTTATTTTTTGGTCATAAAAAAAAGTTTTCTTTTCCCTAGAAAAGGCTTTCCAACTTTCAAATATTATGGGAAATTCCTGAAACTTTCGTGCAAGTTCACCAAGAAAACCTGCTAACAAACCAGCAGAAGCTCCTACAGCTTGATGATGTTCATTCCATCTAGTTATTACCCTTCTTACATTAGGAGATTCTTGAAATACGTCCTTGAAATATTACCTGCCTCATCTAAGAAAGTAAAGAAAATATGTCATAATTCAACAATTAAGTCATTTAAAAATATTTTACCACTAGATTACTTACCAATGACATTTACATCCCAATATCTAGCTTTCTTTTTTGGAGGCAAAGGAACGTCTTCTGCGTCTTCCACGTCATCCGCATCATATTCAGAATCATTTTCCATATCTTCCACATCATATTCAGAATCATTTTCCATATCTTCCACCTCATCTTCAATCTCTTGGTTTGTTGCTGGTGGTGTTGTCACCCTCGTAGGTGGTGTTGGTGGTGTTGTCACTTGTGTAGGTGATGTTGGTGGTGGTGTCAATTGTGGACGTCGTGTTGGAAGTGTTGTCAACTATGTTGGTGGTGTAGTTGCCAGTGGTGGTGCTTGGGGTGAAGCAAATGAACGTAGGCGCTTCTTGTTGGCTACCTCTAGATCTCCAGGCCGTACAAATCTTGATTGACCCTTCACAAACTAAATAAGATGACAGTCATAAGGCTTCTTAAAGATTAACTTAAACAAAACCAACAAACTGAAAAGGACTATTACTGACCAATGAGGGTTTTGAAGAGGTGGAAGAGGATTTGCGGAGGGATGCGGAGGGATGCGGAGAGAAGAGGCAGATTGAGAGCCTTCAACCTTTTCGAATTCTCTTCCATATTTTTACGTCGTGCTTCCTCGTATGAGGATGCCATCACTTATACTACACTTAGAAAAACAATTAGGATAAGAAAAACTATAAAACAATTAGAATAACATTAATGAAGTAAAATAGAGAGTAACAATTCCATAGATTAAGTCAAGATATCAATTGCTTTAAATTTAAAATATGGATTTAAAAAAGTTAATTTTGTTGAAATATGGATAACTAAGTGTCAAAGTATATTTTACAAAACCAATTTATAAAACCATAAAAAAAAACACCCAACAAAAGCAAATCGTATTACAACATGGCAACAAAATCAATTACAAACAACACATAACCAGCACAACTAAAGTCCAACCCCCTAACTGAAAAGCAGCAGAAAACAAAGAAAAAAGACACGGGAGCACAAGACTTACATATAGCTCCACTGTTGTCAGCATCAAGCATCCTGAATAACTCCTTCAGACCACCAATTTCTTCCTCGAAAAGCCTCTCCGTAATAACCTAGGAATAAGTATACAAAACAGGAAACAGTGTTGTATCAGGACTTTGGCATACAGAAGACTATGAAATGAATCCCTTTTTAACTTCTCAGTCAGGACAATGTGGCCCTGATAGAGATTCAAATACTCAAAGAGGATCGGATGCATAGCCGAGGACCAAAATTAATAGACAGAAACCCAACAGCATATGTGCAGGGGGTTTGAATTGATATAAAAAATATTCTGAAACAATGAAAGGAATCATTACGAAAGCAAAAGCCAGCACTCATAAGTCTCGTATTCATGAAGTTCATCAAATTGATCACAGGTTTCGAGAAAATCAGAACAGAATGTGGGTTTTACTGTTCAACAATATATCTTTCCAAACAAAGAGAAACACTAAGAGAACACATACCAAAACATACCAAAACATCATGAATCCAATCCAAGAGAAACACATAACAACAACATCAGACCCACCCCCCCCCCAACACTAAGAGAAACACATACCAAAACATCAGCAGCAGACCCACCCAAAAACAATAACAACAGACTCATCCAAACAAAACACCCATAGCAGGTTGGAACATTAATCCAATCCAAGCATACACTTTTTTTGAAATTAGTTTTAACATAAAAACCCAATTTTCTTAAAACATTCAAATGAACAACAATCACATGAACAAGTAAAGATTTTTCATATAGGAATCAACATGAAATTAAAAATACTAACAAAGATTAATAAGAACAACATGAAAGGAACAGTATGAAACTAGAACTACCTAAGCTATGTCCCGTAAAAGCGCAGGAGTTAGAACCTGAAACTCCTAGTGAGTCCAACTATTTATTTAAGCTAAAAAAATAACTTATTTATTTAAGCTCAAAAACTAAGTTAATCGAAACGGGGAGGCTTATGAATGAAAACATGCGTGAATCACTCAACTATTAAATTTGAAATAATTACATACCTTGAACTTGGAAGCACTCAGCTACGGTAATATTAAAGCACAATTGTTCTGGAACATCAAGATCTATGAAAAGGAACAAGTGATTTGGAGTTGAGTTAGGGATTTGGAACGTGATTTCGAGTTGAGTTAGGGATGATGGAAACGTGAGAACTGAGCGATGAAGGAAAGTGATGAACGGCGACGATGAAACGGTGATGAAGGATGAAGGGTACGGCGAGCGAGCATGTTTCTTTTCTCTGATAAGCGTGGTTGTTTTTTTGACAAAGATAAGCGTGTTTCTTTACCTTTACCTTGTTTCTTTTTTTATTATTATTATTTTTAATTTTAATAAGTGTCTTTCTTTTCACAAGGCGCTAAAATGAAATGTTTTCCCGGTTTTCATAACAAAACCTTGCGACGGTTTTAAAAGTGTCGCAGCAACCGTTGCAGATGTCATAAAAAAAAGACAATTGCGACAGTTATCTCTAAAGGTCGCAATTGAAGGGTCGCAAAGTGACAATTTTCTTGTAGTGAGATGCTACTCAATTCTCTTTGGATCAAATGAAGAGCTATTTCCAAAAGAAATACCCCAATGAATCTGAATACGAGGTCATGATCAGAACTCTTGATCATATGAAATCCCAGTTTTTGAAAATCTTTCCTTCATGCAAAGAAGATGCAATGTCCACATCTTCTCAGGGCTCAATGGACATTCTAGCAGGAGAATCTCAATCTCCCACTCCAGAAGATTTCTGGGACGGTCTCATAGAAGCAGTGGCTCAAGGGAAGAGGACACGTGGTTAATTTTCTCCCGTTAAGAAAAATTTATTACAAAGAAGCAAATGATGCTGCCGACAGATTACACTACTTTATAAAAGTAGTATATGCTTTTCAAAAAAGTTGTTTGTTTTATGTTGTAATTTTCTTTTTCTGTTTCAAAGTTGATAATTGTGTCGATGGGGCCCTCAGTGTACCCGGCATTATTAACTTTTGTCGTTTGCTTGTATTATTAATTTTGTCGTTTTTATTTACTGGTTGCTTTAGGTAAGAAGCACCTTTTTACCGGAACAAATAGTGTTCCATATTTCCCTATAAAAGGGAATTTGTTTGGAGGAAGTTCCTCACGACTTCACCACTTCTTGTAAAAATATATCAAAGAAATAAAGCTATTTCCTACTATATACACCGCTGCGACGCACTGTAGCACTTTCGTCTTATTCTAAATATACATTTGCTACATACTTGTTGGGAAAAAAGTACAAGGGGTACTTGACCCAAAACTAAGTATGATCATAAAATAGAAACAATCACACCCAAAACCAAAAAAACTCACTATCTCGATACAATCCATAGGAAATGTTTTCCATTCATAAAATGAGCAACCAATCCCCTTCTTTTTTTCACATAACCACTTCCAAGAATCCAAATGATACCTTGGAAAACATCCTCCATAACCGGCACTTTGGCGTTAAATATCAAGTCATTTCTTACTTTCCAAATTGCCCATACAACCGCGTGCCATACCGCCAAAAGACCCTTGAGACGCTTGCCATTTCCCCTCCCAACATTGAACTTTCCAAAAATGTGTAGCGGATCCCGTGGGACTACACCAATCCAACAAAACCAATTAAAAACTTTACTCCATAAGGTCGAGGCGAAAGCACAACAACCGAATAAGTGACTCTCCGTTTCCAACTCCATCGGACACAACACACAATGAGATTCGACACCCCCACATACTACTCCCCGTTTGGCAAGATTTACCTTAGTTGGCAAACGGTGAAGCAAAAGTTGCCATGAGAACACAATAATTTTTTACGGTGCAAAACTCTTCCACAAAAACCCCAAAGCTCTCACTAAATCCGGGTCCAAAGAGATCGGAGGAATAATACTACCGGCCAAAAAACAATACATAGAGCGAACCGAAAACATACCTCCGGTAGCATGATGGCATCTCCATTCATCATTAGAAGTAGATAATTGAATTGGGGTCAAGATGTTCACCAACATTTCACGCCGCTCCTCCTCCCACACGAAAAGATTCCGCCTCCAATTAAACTCCCACACCCACCTACCCGTCACCCACCGACCAACCTCGAAGAAATGTCTGTTCATGTAAGAAATGCTAATTAGCAAGGTTTATAATATTGTGCATGATTGGACGGTGGCTTTGAAATTAACTATGATTAAGAAATAAAATTTTCATCGGTTGGTTAATTAATCTAGGGCCGGCCCGAACACATGTGCAACATGTGCCGTGGTATTGGACCTCCTAAAAACGAAGGCCATAATTTTTTTTTTATATAGTAGTAATATTAGTAAATTAAGGGATATCAAATTTAATAAATTACAATAAACTGCAAATGTCTAATTGTTAGATCCATAATCTCTTTTACTGAGTAGTAGTATTAATAAATTAAGGGGTGTAAAATTTAATATTGTATTGTTATTGATTATACTATGATATTTTAGGTCATTTTCTATTAAAATAGAATTATCATATATCATTCTAGCCACTATATTACTTGGCAAAAAGAAATTATCATATAATTGTTAACGATGAATTAGTTTAAATGGTAAGGGTCCTTATACGTATAGATAGATGTTCGATTTGTGACTCATATTATATATACAAAGAATATTCGGCTAGAAGAAGATAACACATCTTATATGTTCCACACATAATATGACTTCTTTTTTTACAGAGTATACTAATAATATTACTTTGTAACGGAGAAAGTGATGATATTGCTTGCTATAATGTGTGTTGAATTCTGTACTTTTATATTTTGTTTTTAAAAATAACGGTTTAAAAATCAAACTATACATGTTATAATAATAAATTTTCGATGTAGTCTTTAAACTATCATCCTCTCATCAATTTAGTGTCTAAATTATTAAAATAAATTAAAAAGTCCTTAAACTAAAATGAGTTAGGATCAAATGACACCAAGGTATCAAAATTTATTTGACACCAAATCTCATCCACTCATTTCATTTGATCTAAAGGTTTAAAATTATCACCAAAATAATTAATGTACATCAATAACACCTAATTAAAAACAAATCTTATCATAATAAATTCATAATGAAACATTTCCTATTTGGTTTCCTTTTTTGATTATTCAAGTGTTTTTCCCTTTCTTTTTTTTTTTTTTACAAATCCACGTTATTTTTTTACATAGTTCCTTTTTTTTTTTATTTGTACTAATTCCCATTGCTTTTTGTAAGACCCAAGATTCCACTGTACAGTTTTCTAAGGAACTTTAGCGTCGGCTAAGTTTTTAGGGTTTTTGGTGAAGCGGTTTTGTGAGTATCGTCGCATTAATGGAATTTTTGCTGAAACGGAGCCTGTTTTGTGCTCGTGCGCTGGAAAGGCACAGACTTTTGGGTTGTAGTCTTCTTTTAAGTATGAGGAGATTTCTGTGAAGTCAGAATGACGAGTTTTGGATTATTCTTGTTTTTGGAAAAACGAGTAGGATTTTACCCGCTGATGGAAAATCTTACTGCGTCTGTTTTAAGTGAGGTTTCGGGTGGAAGTTTTATATATCTGCGCGAGTTAGGATATGTCCTGAGATTAATTTTCTAAGGTATGGAAGAAAATTACAGTCGCGGAAAAAGATTCGGCGATAAGTTTTGGAATGGAAAAACGATAGACGTTCTTTCCGTAGGTTTTCTGTTTTTGTGTTTTACGTTCGTCGCAACGCGCGAGAGCTGTGAGGCGAGGTGGCTTCTTGAAGCATAGAAAATATCTTGTGAGGATAGACTTGGATTGATCCAATGGCTAGATTTGAATCTTAGAACTTTATCCTATTTGATCCAATGGTTCTCATGAAACATGACCATGACTTTGAGGGTGACTTAATGAGACTTTATGGACTTAGCAAAATCACAATTCATTCACTCTTTCTCTCCTCTTTGCCGTGGCATTCTTTCTCTTCCAACCTTTGAGAAAAAAATTCTCATTTCTTCACCAAATTGATCCATTTCAAGCTTGTTGGAACCATAGGAATTGCAAGTAGTATCTTCTCTAAGGTAACTAGACTTCTTTCATCTCTTAGCTAGCTAAAATCATAGAGTTTGATGGAATTTGTTGTTTATGTTCTTGAGAGAAAATTGTGAGAAGTTGTTCATAATTTATTCTTGTCTCTTGTAAGTTGTTCATGAGGGATGAACTAGTGTGTTTGAGCTTAGTTGTGAGGATTTCCATGGTTTATTTAAAGTTTTCACAAAATTTTGGTTAAGGGTTTGAAAAAAAAAATTTGAAAAGATCTTAAACTTGAATTTTGTTTTGAGATTTGATTTTTGATGTTAGTTTTGAGCTTTGTGGCAAAATGGATGTTTGTTTATGAACTTTGTTTTGAAAAATAAGAAAAAAATTATATTTGTGTTCTTGAGAAATTTATGAACATACTTAGAGATTTTGATTTGGTTTGTAAAAGTGGTTTGACTGTTAGCATAAATGATTTTGGGATCTAATTAGATAATACTATGCTTTTGGAAATGAAAAATTTTGAGTGCTATCCATGTTTTTGTTCTTTGGCCGTGGCATTATGTGTATGTGATCAAGGGATTTTCAAATTTTTGAATCCTAAATGGGAAGGGAATAGTCATGGTTTTTGAAGGAATGAATTAAGTGATTTTAGTTGAAAATAAAAGCTTGTAACTTGTGTCACAAGTAGACTTTTATTTTGTGAAATTTTATAAGAGTTTTCCACTTTGATTTGCAATGGTTTTTGTATAAGAGCTTGATCACTTTTGAGTTTGTTTGAGAAATTAGTAATGGTTTAAGTATTTTAACTATGATTGGGTTTTGTAAAACAATGATTTTGAGGTGATTTCAATTCTGGCCGAAATTGAAAAGGGCATTTAGGTCATTTTAAAATTGTTTTCGTAACCTAGAAAGTTGACCATTTGATTCGTCTTTTCGAGACGAAGATTTCGGCATATGGCTCGTCTCGATTGGATAAAGAATGAGCGAGTTATGGCCATTTCATTTGAAAGGAAAAACTTGTAACTTGTGGCGCAAGTAAACTTTTATATTTGTGAAAATTTTCAAAGAGTTTTTGGGTTGATTTCAAATGGTTTTAGTATGTGAAAATTGATTGCCTTGGAGTTAGGAATCAAAGTGTTTCTTAGTTTGTTTTGAAACGAAAATATTTTCGCGTAGCGAGAAATAGTGCAATTAACTTTGGGAATTTTTAATTGCTACAAGGGGGACTCGTAATCACTATCCGAGAGTGTTAGAAAGTACCTTAAGCCTCTCTAGAACTTAGAGAATGAGTTTCGTTTCGATAGGATACGTTGAGAGTATTTTATTGATTGTACGCTGCTTATATTTTAGGAAGCGCGAATTGTAGAATTTCGTGAGAAAAGTTAACGGAAGCTTGCCGAGGTAAGGGCTCCACTTTATTTCTGTCTTTAAATGGTTACGACATGCTTGGATTTACTGTGTGTTTGGCATGTATGTGTTATGTATTCTCGTGATGAGAAAGTGTTTATAATACGTGCGTTGTTTTACATATGATTGGAGATGTATGTATGAACATGTGGGTGAATACATATGATTGGAAATGTATGTATGTTTGTTGTGGTTTGTTACATATGATTGGATATGTATGTATGTTGTTGGGATGGTTTACATATGCTAGGGAGGTATGTATTTGTTGCATTAGTATACATGGGGAATCGTATGCTCATGCATTGTTAGTGCGTAGTTGCGGGAGTGGACTACGAGGTGTGGTTGCGGGAGTGGACCCACCTGATTCTTATAGGGTTTTATTGAGTTCAATACATGGTTGCGGGAGTGGACCATGGGGTGTGATTGCGGGAGTGGATCCACCTTAATCCTTTATGATTTTATTGAGTTCAATACATGGTTGCGGGAGTGGACCATGGGGTGTGATTGCGGGAGTGGATCCACCTTAATCCTTTGTGATTTTATTGAGTTCAATACATGGTTGCGGGAGTGGACCATGGGGTGTGATTGCGGGAGTGGATCCACCTTAATCCTTTGTGATTTTGTTGAGTCGATACATGGTTGCGGGAGTGGACCATGGGGTGTGATTGCGGGAGTGGATCCAACTTAACCTTGTGATTTCGTTGGTGTTTTAGTAGGGGTTGGACCTACAATTCTGGAACTCATGCATTGTGGTAGCTAGGGTTAGTACCACGCATTGTAGAGGTTGCATTATAGGCTATGTGTGCATTGCTTATATGAACCCGTTGGTGGGATTTGCTTTGGTGGTTAAAAGCTTTCTCTTGTGTTTGTGGAATTATTGTTATGTGTACAATCTTTCGCACCGGTTATATATATACATACTTTTATTTTGTGGTGACCCTTTCTTTCATTTGCGGGCTCATCCCACCCAGATGATGGGTTAGGTCGTGGTGACGACGGTGGCTGTTCCAGGCCCCAGTGAGAGGTTGGAGCTTTAGCTTAGTTAGACTATGCGCCGGTGTGGGTTGTACACCGTGCTTTTGGGTTAGCATAGGATTCTAACTGGTTTCGTTGTAAGTATTTGAATACTTAGACTCGGATTGTAATTATTCAGGAATACACTTTGCTTGTCGAAGCACCTTATGGTAATGAGTTCTTTTGTACATTTGAATGCCGGCTCATTTAAAATCTTCTTTGCGTAACTCTGATGTGTATAAAAAAAAAATAGAACGCCTTTTCTGGCCTTTGAAAAACGGGTTGTTACACTTTTATTTGTGAATAAAATAAAATATTGTTTTTTGGCTAAAAAAATAAATATTTTCAGTTAAAATTATCGATCATGTTAACTTCCAATAATATATTGCTTAAGAATTACTAAAAGTTATAAAACATATATTGCTTAAAAAATTATACTTTTTTTTGGGTAAAAAAAAATTATACCCTTTTTATGAGTGACAAACACAACAGTCATAACCTATAAGATTAATTTTTGCCATAATTTTTAATTATATAAATGAAAATATTAGTTTGTCGCACTAATGAGGAAATAAAAAATTGGGAAAACAAATAGAGAATATCTTATTGTGCATTTATGATGATAAAGATTTGTTTTTAATTAGGTGATATTGGTGTACATAAATTATTTTGGTGATAATTTTAAACCATTAGATTAAATGAAATGAATGGATGAGATTTGGTGTCAAATAAATTTTGACACCTTGGTGTCATTTGATCTTAACTCAACTATAATATATCTTATTATTCAACTATATAGTTTCTAAACTATTAAAATCTACTAAAAAATATAAAATATCATCTCATCTTACTATTTAGTTACTCGAATAATACTCCTATTATAAATTGACCTTTTGTAGTACTTAAGAAAAATAATTAATTAATTCCTAAATGTTTTTTGTTGTTAATTAAATACACCATCTCTACTCTAACCCTATAATTAATTTGTGCATTTTTTAGTTGATTTTTATAGTTTAGAGACTAAATAAAAAAAAATTGACACAGACTAAACAATTTTATAAGACAATAATCTAGAAACTTTAAGTTTATTTTAATAGTTTAGAAACTAAATTAGTAAGACCATCTCCAATAATGGGTACCTATTTTTTAAGAATCGGTATCTAATTAGGTACCCCATTAGAGCAAAACGCAAATGAGTATCTAATAGGTATCAGTACTACAATAAGCAATAGTATTTATATTAAGAGTTATTAGTAAAATGTGTTATTGGTGAGACCGATTTAAAAGGTTTTAAGAGATATTGGATTGGAAGAATTAAATGTTTATTTGATATTATTATTAAAAAATTATAAATGAGCGATGTGTACTTAAAAATGAGTAGTTTCATTGTTTTTTTCTTTGAAGTGAGTAGTTCCATTGATGCTCTAAGAAAGTGGTAATTTAATAATTAAATTGAGTGAGTCTGTACATACCATATGTCATAAGGAAATTAATGTCTTCATACACATTACTTCCATTTATGGATGCAATTATTTTAAGTACTTTGACATTAAAGGAGTGAATTGCGAATTTCTTGAGCAACCAGTACCTAGTTAGGGGATGATATATTTGTTAATAATTAATGTTACCATTTTGTCAACAGGATGTCCCGCATTCTAATGTTGAATGATATATCTATCATAGCATTTGCAAGGTATGCAACATGAAAATTTTCTCTTTTAAACAATTTATTTTTTATCCGTGGAGAATTATTATCAATATCATTTGATAGTGAAGTGTTTTGTGTTACATTTCGTTTATTTGTCTTTGTGTTGGAATTTGATTCTCAACTTGTCAATATGGCTTTTAAAAATATTCCCATTGTTCCTGTCATTACTAGGTGGCTTAATTGTTTAAATCTTTTTTTGTGTCTCGCATTGTAGGGAAGGTAAGCACCAGGATTGCCTCTCTCTGACTTCATGGTTCTAGGCTTGATATTCATGAATTTGGATTTAAATAATACTTCGTTCTTGTATTCAAACTGCACTCTTTTTTCCTTCATCAAAGTTTTATTCCACTGGGTTTTTCTTGATAAGGTTTTTAATGAGGCAGTTGATCTACTTATTTGGTTAGCACTATTGTTATCTTGGGTTTTGTTCTAATCCCTCCGAACCTTTTTATTTTAATAATAATATTTGGTTAGAGTTGAATATTTTAGTTGGAGATACAGAGGTGCTAACATAGTTGTTTAACTTTTCTGACGAAATAAATATTATGTTCAATGTAAAATATAACATAATATATTAAAAATTAATATTTTGGAATGACAATTATCAATTATATTTGAAACCTATCAAAAACTAAAAGATATATTAAATTAAACTAACAAATAGTATTAACAAAATTTAAAATGAACAAAAAATAGGGTAAAGCAATATATATTCATCCTAATAAAAAGATAAATAAGTGTGTGTATATATATATACACACACATAAGGTCTATTATCCCACTGAGTTTTTCTTGATAAGGTTTTTAATGAGGCAGTTGACCAACTTATTTGGTTAGCACTATTGTTATTTTGGGTTTTGTTCTAACCCCTCCGAACCTTTTTATTTTATTTTAGTAATATTTTGTTTGAGTTGGATATTTTGGTTGGAAATACAGAGTGCCAACATAGTTGAAATGGCTGCACCTTCATCCTTACTTCTCGTTAACCTTTTCGCTTTAAGAAATAGTGTTTTTTTACAATAGTTATTACTAATAAAGTTAATAAATTATTAGAAAAGAAGGAGTGGGGATTTCCAACGAAGAAGTAGTAATTCGAAAGAACCTCTTTGTTGAGTTATGGGCGCTTCTAAAAAGTATTGATGCTTCTATTTTCCAACGATCTCGGGCGAGGTGGATTAAGGAGGGTGATGCTAATTCCCGGTATTTCCATTCATGTATCAACATTAGAAAACGCCGGAATAATATTTCTGTCCTTCGCACGCCACATGGGTGGGTGGAAGGTCCTGTTGGTATTCGGGAGGCAGTTGTGGTGTTCTTTAAAAAGCACTTTGATAATGATGTTTGGGTGAGGCCAGTTTTGGATGGGCTTGCTTTCCCCCTCATCTCGGATGCTAGTAATATGGTGCTGGAAGCGAATTTCTCCATCGAGGAAATTGAGTGTGTGGTTCAGTCCATCGATGGGTCGAAATGTCCGGGTCCGGATGGTTTTAACTTCACCTTTATTAAAAAATTTTGGTGGTTGATGAAAAGTGATTTTAGGATTTTTTTTGATCAATTTCATGCCAATGAATGTATTCCCCAATGTCTTATGTCATATTTCCTTACTCTCATTCCTAAAATCCAATCTCCTCAATGTTTGGGTGATTTCCGCCCCATTTCTTTACTTGGGTGTGTGTACAAATTGCTTGCTAAAGTGTTGGCCGCTCGTCTTGCTTGTGTTATTGGGCCATTGATTTCTAATACGCAAACGGCTTTTTTGAAAGGGCGTCAATTGGTGGAAGGGGTGGTGGTGGTCAATGAGGTAGTGGATTTTGCTAAGAAGTCGAGGAAGGAGTGTTTAATTTTGAAAGTTGATTTTGAGAAGGCGTACGATTCCGTTGATTGGGGATTTTTAGATTATATGCTTCATCGGTTTGGTTTTTGTGCAAAGTGGAGAGCTTGGATGCGTGCTTGTGTCCGTGCCGGCAATATGTCGGTATTGATAAACGGTAGCCCTACGGAGGAGATCAATATCAAGCGTGGTCTCAAGCAAGGGGATCCCTTGGCTCCACTTCTTTTTCTCTTGGTCGCGGAGGGTTTGGGCATGCTTATGAGGAGGGCCGTGGATTTACATCGGTTCCAACCATTTAAGGTAGGGAGGGAAGGAGTCCCGGTGTCAATGTTACAATATGCCGATGATACTTTGTGTATTGGAGAGGCTACCGTGGAGAATTTGTGGACGTTGAAAGCAATACTTCGAGGCTTTGAAATGGTGTCGGGGTTGAAGGTGAATTTTTCGAAAAGTTGTCTTATTGGTGTGAATGTGTCGGAGGAGTTTTTAGCTATGGCAACCGATTTTCTTAATTGCCAAAGGGGTGCCCTTCCTTTCAAATATCTTGGGTTGCCGATTGGAGCTAATCCTCGTAAAAGCTCAACTTGGGAGCCGATGTTAAATGTGATAAGGGGAAGGCTTGGCTCGTGGGGCAACAAACATGTAAGTATGGGTGGGCGGATTGTTATGATAAATGCGGTATTGAGTGCTATTCCGGTGTTCTATCTATCCTTTATGAAGATGCCAATCAAGGTTTGGAAAGAGGTAGTGAAGATCCAACGCTCCTTCCTATGGGGAGGATTATCGAAAAGAAATAAAGTGTGTTGGGTTAAATGGGATGATGTGTGCAAACCAAAAAAAGAAGCCGGTTTGGGTATTCGGGATCTCCGATTGATGAACCTTAGTTTGTTAGCAAAGTGGAGGTGGAAGCTTTTGTCGAATGGGAGCGAAGTTTGGAAAGATGTGTTAATTGCAAAGTACGGTGGTGAAGTTGTGGGTAGAGGTAACCTTGGAGATTTGCAAGTTTCTAATGTGGCATCCACTTGGTGGCGGGATATATGTTCGCTCGATAAGGGGTCAAATTGGTTTGCGGATGCGGTGGCCAAACGGATTGGAGATGGTAATTCAACTTCTTTTTGGTCTGAGGTTTGGATTGGCAATCAAACTCTTCAATTGAGATTTCCTAGAATTTTTAGTATTGCTAATCATAAGGATGGTACTGTTGCTTCTATGGGAGTTTGGGAGGGAAGTGTGTGGAGGTGGGTCTTTAGTTGGCGTCGTGATTTTTTTGATTGGGAGGTACCTATTTTCCGGGAATTTTTGGAGACAATTCAATCTTTTACTCCTTCGGCACGTGATGATATTTGGCAGTGGCGTGCTAATAGCGATGACGGTTTCACGGTGAAAGAAGGTTATTTTTTATTGCTTCAAAAGTTTAGGGTGCAGCGTGATTTGGGACCAGATTCTACCTTTGTTTTCTCTAGGCTGTGGAAGAGCGGGGCGCCGTCAAAGGTATGTACGTTTTCGTGGCAAGTTTTGTTGGACCGGATACAAACTAAAGAAAATCTATGGAGGCGGGGAATTATCCAACAAGAACAATTGAATTGTGTTTTTTGCGGAGCTTCGACGGAATCGACAGTCCACTTATTTCTTCATTGTGCTTGCTCGATGAAGGTTTGGTATGAGGTAATGAAGTGGCTTGGTTTTATTATAATTGTTCCACCAAATTTGGTGTCTGGTTTTGGTACCCTGGTTGGTTATGGAAGAGGAAAAAATGAGAAAGTATGTTTGGCTTTAATTTGGAACTCATTCTTGTGGTCTATTTGGAAATTTAGAAATGATTGTGTCTTTAATAATAAGGCGGTGATTATTGAAGAGGTGGTTGATCATGTTAAGTTTCAAGCTTGGAAGTGGTTTATCGGGAGGGTGGCGAAAACTCCTTGTCTTTTATATGAATGATTCATATAAAAGACGAATGGAATTGGAGTCCAATTGATTGCTTTATGAGATAGGAGTTTGTTGCTTTTGCTCCACAAAATTGGTGTTGCAGCGTCCAGGTTTCTTGTTCCCTTCTGTTTTGGCTTTGGTTTGTTTCTTTTTGTTGCCTCTGTGCGGGTTCCTGCTGCTTGGCTGCTGTGTTTTTGCTTTGTTTCTGTCTGTTGCCGCTGTGTTGTTTGGTGTATTGTTGTATTGTAATATTTTTCCCTTGTGCTAGTCTCTTATTGGGACCTGTTTGTACTCTTCACACTTCCAAAGTGTGTTTTCTCTCCCCCCATCAAATACTACTTGTGTTTGATTGGTGTGGATAATAAAATTTGTTGCTGTTCAAAAAAAAAAAAATAAAGTTAATAAATTCCTATGGGGTTCAGTCCAACGAAATCTCTCACAATGTGACAACTTAAAATTTGAATCCTGCTAAAAGGTATACATATTTGGTATAAGACAGGTTTCAAATATGATTATCTCTAGGAGAGAAAACCTATAAGAAACAACAACAAAAAAAGGTAAAAATAAATTAATCATTGTTTAAGATAAGTTAGGTCTCTTTTTGTTTTTCGAAAATACAATTAAATGAAGGGTTTTTCTATCATGTGCAAGATTGTACATGTTAAAAAATTTAAAATAGTAAATCTGCATTGAAACTTGTGAATTTTATATTAAATATAAATATCTAAATTTTTAATAAATAATTGTTGTTTTTAATAAAAAGTTATTAATTTAAGATACTATAACATGTGCAATGTTGTTGCACATGTTAAACAAACCATTTTCTACATAACATACAGAAAATCAGGTGTACACATGTAGAGAGAATATTAATTAGGAAGAAAACAATTATAATTGTCAAATTTAGTAATAATAATAGACCTTTTCATTCTTTGTTCATTGTATAAGAATTTTCTTTGCTCTTCTACGATAAATACAATCGTCTTATAACATGGTTTCTTCTTAATTTCAAAAAAAGGCACCACATTCAGGGTAGGGGTGCTCGTGGTTCGGTTTGGATCGGTATTAAGAAAAAAAACTTATCCAATTCAAAATTAAATAAATGTGCGGTTCGGTTAGGTTTTGGATGACATAAAAAAAAATTCGATCTGATCCGATCCAATTTTACGCGGTTTAATTTAAAAATTGAAGTTTTTTATTAAATATTAATATTATAATAAACAGTATAAAATAATAGTTTAACTTTTCTGACGAAATAAATATTATGTTCGATGTAAAATATAACATAATATATTAAAAATTAATATTTTGGAATGACAATTATCAATTATATTTGAAACCTATTTGAAACTAAAAAATATATTAAATTAAACTAACAAATAGTATTAACAAAATTTAAAATGAACAAAAAATAGAGTAATGCAATATATATTCATCCTAATAAAAAGATAAAAAAGCATATATATATATATACGGTTTGGTTTGGATCAGTTTTAGAAAATCAATCCGAAATCCGATCCAGCGGTTTCCTCCAAAGGACATCCAAACACATCCAAAACTATTTGGTTTTTTGCAATTTTCGAATTTTTTGAATTGATTTGCGGTTTTTATTTGGATTGGTTTGGATTTGAGCACTCCTAATTCAGAGTTTAGTATGTCGGTTATATTAAATAACCGGTTTTCAATGTTTCGTGGCTTCAGCTTAATTGCAAAAGAGAATTGCTTCTCGCGCCCTCTGAAATTCCTCGTTCGCCCCCGGAAATTTCAAAAATACCCCCTTGCTATTTATGTAGCAAAATAAGGGGTGTTAAATCTAAAAAAAATAGTTTGCATTATAGAATGCGAACTCAGTTCGGTTCTTAAAAATAAGGGGTGATGGAAGGAGGAGATAGAATTTAAAAGAATTTTAATTTTGAACAATTTATTTTGACAGTGACAATATTTACAAATAGTGTCCATAATACTCCAAAGACAGTACACATAATTAAAAAGAAATATATCTTTTGAAGTAAAAATATTTGATATAGTAAAATACTAGTATTAAATAGTACCAAAATCATGTAAAAACTGATGCTGCATAACAGTAAAGAATTGGGATATTATAACTAAAAAGAAAAGATACACTCCTAGTCTCCTATCCTAGACTATCCAAAACCACATGAAAAAAATAAGAAAGGAAAGAAAATAAGGACCCCTTAGGATCTCGATCCATGCCACAAACGACCAACGACTGACAACCGAAGTAAATGCAAGAAAAAATCTACTTCTATTCCGAAGGCAAATAGACAATGAGTTTGAGATACGACCAAGATATCCCAAATTAAACAATTATCTTTCCACAAATGATTAATTAAACTCACTGACTGGTATATCTTAATCACAGTGTCAAACGCCACACTGAGACAACCCGACCTCCATCTTGGGCTGCCAGTCTGCGACAACAACCAATCATGACAGTAAGATAAAAAGGCCAATCGAATATATGTGAAACTGAATAATGCAATCTATGATGAGGTTGGCTGCCAAGTGGTGATGACCATAATTCTTAACAGTTAACACACATTCTGGTACAATATCAGTAGCAAATCAGCATATCCCCTAACCGAAAGAAAAAACATCAAACCTGATACTTGTGTCTAGCAATAGCATGAATGAATTTAGACAAATTGGGATCTCAAACCATGACACTTACAGCTAACGGATGCTCGAAGAAAATGAGATAAGGCATTCTCTTCTATTCCATAGCCAACGGTACATGGAATTTGAGACACGACCAAGACACCACAATTAATAAAACTGACTGCTAAACACCAACTTCTAAAACACAATGAACTGTCAAACGCTTAACAGAACAGCAACAGCACGAAGCACCAGCTGAACTGAATAATTTATGGACCTTTTAGTTGATCTTTGTAGCTTAGGGACAAATAGTATGATAAGACAGTAGTTCGAAGACATTTTAGTTGATTATAATAGTTTTAGGAACTATATTGAGTGTTTATTCCTATATTTTACATACCTTAATGTCAAGTCTGACACACTTTATGACAAAACCATTTCTCTATCTATCATTTCCTTTGCTGCAAACTTCATTTCATCACTTATTCAAAAACTCTTTTTGCAAACTTCTTCATCTTTGAGCTTCCAAGGTTCATTTTCTCTCGTCTTCTTTTTCAAAACTCATTTAACGTAGTTAATGGTAATCCGAGCTTAGTCATGAGCGTTTTATGTCTTTTTTTGTTTTGTTGGATTTGTAGTTTGTTAAGATCTTTGATTTCAATGCATTTTTAACGCTTTCGATGGTTACCAGTTTTACTTTTCAATCCTGTAGATGGTTAACAATTTAGTTTATTTGCGCAGAAAAATGGCACAAAATATCGAGTTCATCAAGGATATTACTGACCACAAAGATCTTTGGAAGGTTGTTGTGAAAGTGAAAGACAAATGGACTGTAATGAAAGTAAGTTTTTATTAAATGGTTTTTAGTTAATTTATTATGGTGGAAGGACTATCTATTTATGTTCTTAAGTGCATGTTTCATTGAAAAATGTTTTAACTTATTGTTATTTTGTTTTATTCTTGCTGGAGATGATGAAGATGTCAAACATAAAGCAAATAAAGTTTGTGGTAAACTAAGCATAAAAGATAAATGAGCACAGAGTCAAACTCAGATGATGATATATATTTTATCAAAACATTATACTAAGATATTGTGAGAACAAAAACTGATTTTCAGAGTAACAAAATATCATTGTAAAAATTTCAGGGAGATGACATATTAGTTGAACTTGAAACTGAACTATGAAAAGGAGATACCTATTGTTGAGAAGAACACTTACTCAATGTTAACATTTTGTCAACAGGAAGTCCCACATTTTAATGTTGAATGAGACCATTATGTCATAGCATTTGCAAGGACGGAACATGAAATTGTTATCTTTTAAACATTTTTTTTTATCATCATTGGATAGTGAATGTGTTTTGTTTATTTTTAAACTGGATAGTTTTGTGTTACATTTCATTTATTTGTCTTTGTGTAGGAAGTTCTTTTGGTTGGAAACTGATTCTCAACTTGTCAATATGGCTTTTAAAAACATTTTCATGGTTCATCTCATTACTAAGTGGCTTAATTGTTTAAATCTTCTTAAGAATATGTACTTTTTGTGTCTCACATTTGTAGGGAAGGTAATCAATGTGCTGATAGGATTGCCTCTCTCTCACTATGGTTCTAGTTTCACTTGGTGGGATCATGTTCTTTCTTATGTCTCTGGAGCGTATCATCGTAATAGGCTTGATCTTCCTGAATTTAGATTTAAATAGTAATTTGTTCTTGTATTCAAACTGCACTCTTTTTTCCTTCATCAAGGTTTTATCCAACTGGATTTTCCTTGCTAAGGTTTTTAATGAGGCAGTTGACCAACTTATTTGATTTGCACTATTGTTACCTTGGGTTTTGGTCTAGTCCCCCCAAACTTTTTATTTTTAATAATATTTGGTTAGAGTTGGGCATTTTGGTTGGGGGTGCAAGGGTGCCAACATTGTTGGGATGTTTGCATCTTCATCCTTGCTTTTCTTTAGCCTTTTCACCGTAAAAAAATAGTTATTACAAATATAGTTAAAAATAAATACCAATGTCGTTTGGTCTGGCGAGAGAAGGACTAAATTCTCACAATGTGACAAATTAAGATTTGAATCTTGTTAAGATTTGAAGATTGTGGTTTGGTATTGGTTGAAAGTGAAAATTAAAGGTGAATCACAATGGTGTTCTAATTTATTTTGGTAATTTTTGGGAGTTGAAAGTTCAACAAAATTGAATTGTGCCTGACCATGTACATGGACAATTTTAGTAAAATACTAAAAAAGAAATTATTTAACTAAAGAGTAATGATTAACCTATCAGTGGAAAATAGGGAACTTCTTCAACAGATAGAGCATAGTAAAATTCCCATGTTTCCAATTAAGGTGTTGTGTCCTTCCACTGAACCAGCACACTCATAGAAGGAGTGGAAATTCTCCCAGGCATGTGGTGCACAACAGAAGCATCAGGATTAGGACATAGTTTCAGTTGAGATACATGAAAAATACTGTGAATTTCACCAGTTTTGGGTTGTAAATCCAATTGGTAGGAAACAATACCAATTTTGTCCAATACTTTATGGGGACCATAGTACTTAGGTAGGAGCTTATGGTACCTATTGTGGACCTTAGCTTAGCTTATTTACTTCCCAAGAAAGCCAAACCAAGCAAAATCCAACAAGCTGGATGCAGAAAGAACCTTTCTTCATGCTTGCAGATTGCACATTGCAAAACAGCAAAGTCAGGTCCATATTTCTTCAATGAAGGAATTACTATTTTCCGATCATAAAAATGAATAGTAATTAACCTTCTCTCATCACATACTGCTAACAAATAGCTTCAATTTATAGTGCATATCGTGACGATCAAAGGGGAACTTATCATGCAAAAAAATGCCAAAGAACCAAGGACTTTGATGGAAGAATAAAACTCTGCAAGTGAAGAAAGTTCCAAGATGCAATTGGTAATTACCAATTAACTTTCTTTAACACACTTGTATAGTTGTATATATTAGATGAAATTTAATGCAAGATATCAATCAAGCCACATACACAAGAATAAAACTCTGAACTACTGTTAATACTGATCATTATTTAATCTAATCTAATCTACTTTCTGTTTCCAAGGATTGGTAAATTGAGTATCTTTCAAGCTACTTTTCTGCTTTGTGGTTCTAGATTATAACCAAGTCTCGTATAACTAAGACTCTAATTAAGAACTAACCATATGAAATAAACTAGAATACTATAGCATAATATCAAGATATTATAAACATTTTCATATATTTTAACAATTTCAATCACTTGTTTGTTGCACTTGCATCCAATATGCAAAAAATTAAAATCTCAAAATTACTTTTTCTCAACAGGAAAAACTTTTCAGCTCACAACATTCTGCAGACATCTATCAGATTTTCAGAATTGTGCATATGTTAATTCATGTAAGATCAGGAGATCCAATGACAAGTATGATCAATTTAGCAAATTATAAGCTTAAGTCTTATTCATAAAAATGAAATTTCCACATGCAAATTATAAGCCAATGTAAAAGTTCCATGTTCCATGCTTCAAAGTTGATCCAATATCAGATCACACTGAGCTCCCTGAGGTATTCAACACACTCACATTCTCTGTGTTATTGAGCAACTTTCTACCATCATTGGTATTATAGTAAAGGGATTCATAAAAAAGGAGAAAACTTATATGTTATATGTAAAATTTTAAAATCAGCTGGATTAAAATCACATTCATATAAATCAATTTATATTCACTTTTAAATAAAAAGCTAGCAAACATGCTTTTTTAACATATTCGTCCAATTTGCACGACTAACATGTTGTGCCATATAGCATAGCTTATAAGTTTAATATTTGTAACAAATTATTCCTTTAAGTATAAAACTGAACCTTTAAGTTTGAATAGATTGATATGTTACCTCTTTCAAGGGGTAATGATGTAATGCATCATAATCGAGAAAGTCTAATGACCAAATGATAAATAAAAGATTTGCAAAAATGATTTTTACTTCAAAATAATATTTATTGAAATTTCGACAAAATATCCTTTATAAATTCAACGTTTCCAAAAATCAGAACCATGTTTACAATATACAATATCAGACGTTAGAGTTTCAAAGTCTACATATTTAAGATTTGTACATTCAAAAATAAAAATTTTCCTAGACTGAAAATAGTTGCAAACACACTAGAGATCCAAAATATGCATATACAAAAGAGCCGTCCATCAAGGAGGCATACCAAAAGAGTGACACCGCAAAAGCTTTGTATATGCTAGAAACTTGCAACACGGCTGATTGCTATCCACAAAACGCGTGACCATAGAGAAAAAAGAAACATGCAAGAAAAAACGACAAAAGAAGATGCAGATTTCCAGTCAAAATGAGTAGTAAATGTGATGTGTATCGGAGAAAATGAAATGGTGAATGAGTTTATGAGAATTGTTAGGATAGGGAGATACACATACACTTAAAATGAGTCTTTAAATCTTAACCATCCATTTTAATCTAAAAATTATTATCCATTTTTATCATTTAAAATAATTACACATAAATAAAATGCAAACGAACATCAAATTATGTGTTAATTTTTTTAAATGACAAAACAATTATTCTAAACACTGCATCCACCTAGAAGAGAAAACAATCATGCATCACACGACACACCTATCATTATCATACCCAACAATCATTGTCTTTACCATCGTATGATCCGTCCAAATTTAAAAAGAGTAGGGACGTAGCACTACATACTGTCCCTAGGACACCGACGCATCGCACTACATAAAGTCCCAATTTCTATCAAAATTAAATTAATAATTCACTTTTTCCATTGTCAAAAATCACTTTTTCCTGTAGAATTGGAAAAGTAATAATAACTAGTTCATGTTCACCTTTATTATCTCATATCACAGAGAATGGATTCTCTCCATTTGAAAATAAATTGAGGAAATAATGTTTGGATTTAGACCATTGGATCAAAAGCATGTGACAATATTTTAATTAGAAAAAATGAAAAGAAAGTTGGTGAATGGTTAAGATGTAAGAATTGAGGAAAATTGAGGAAAAAAAATTGAGAGGATCCTTTCTCAAAACATCACAATATGTATCTTGCTCATCAACAACACTCTCTTACAAAAACAGCTTCCCAATTCCTCAAATTAAAACCTCCCAAATATTTTAGTTTTATTCAATCCCTTCGTATCTTTGTTTAATTAATTTGTTTATTGTTTTTCTTATTATCCCATTCATATTGAAAAAAAATAAAATAAAAACCAAAACCATAAAAAAAGTGAAGGAAAGTTATTTGATATTTTTTATTTTGACACATTATTTGATATGTTTAGTTTATCTTATTCGTATCTTTTGAAGAGATTAGCTATCGTCTTACGCTTAATTTGGTACTCACTTGCTCCTTGATTGGTTTTTTTTAGGGTATTTACCCTTTAACCAATGAAAATAAGTCACATAAATAGATTTGTATGTGGTTCTCATAAATTTGTTACAAGTTAGTTGTGGGAATCACATATAAATCTACTTGTATAATTTGTTCTATTATCATTGGTTCTAGGATAAATATCCTCAAATTAAAAAAGGCATGGAAAGTAGTCACCTAAAATCACATACTGTAGTTAAAGATATGCATGCATTATTTGTTCTCCTGGCTATTAGAAAGAGAAAGAAAATATAAATCGATTAAGAGTTTTTATTTTTTGGGTTAAATATATTTTTATTTTCTATATTTTGCTTAATTGTCAATAATGATCTCAGTATTTTAAAAATGGTAAAAAAAGAATCCCATAAGTTTTTTTGTCATCAAGAATGGTCAATTCCGTCGGTTTTTTTCCACATCAACTCATATAATGATCATTAATGGACAACACTATTTAAATTTTAGTCCTTACATTTTGTGAAATAGACAAGAATGATCCCTATATTTTAAAAAGAGTAAAAAAAATCTTATAACTTTTAAAATATAGGGATTATTCTTGCCTATTTTGCAAAATGTAGTGACTAAAATTAAAATGGTATGGTCCAAAAATAAATATTCTGTTAGTTGACCTTGAAAAAATAGACGGAATGAATCATTCTTGATGGGACGGAGGGATTATTTTTTAAACAAATGTTTCTTTTTTTTCTTTTTTTCGCTTCATTGACTAGTACTCAAGACACTAGTTAGCATAATCCAATTTTACTTTATTTGATAACTGGCAAAACGTGCATGTGTGAGGAAAACAACACTTTTTCGGTGAGGTCACTATTACTAAATGAAAATTTAGTTTAAATAGTTATTCTTAAAAAGTTATTTTAGATATTAATTTCTTCATTTTATTGAAACTTTTTTTGGATATCAAAATTTCAAAAAATCACTTAATTTTGAAGCTATTTCAAATACATTTTCATAAAAATCATTTTTGAAATACAACTTTTTTTTAAAAAATACAATTTTAACTATATTTTGATCTTCAATAATGTATGTTGATGTTATATGATATCAAAGTTAGTGTTTAAATTTAGAAAAAACGGATATAAAAAAACTTATAATATTTTAAAAAACGATTTAATAAAGTATTTTTTCAAAAATACAAAGAAAAAATCAATATATTTTATTTTGATAAAATGGAGGGCCTAAGCCCGAAAAGATTACAAAGAAAATAGTTTGGAAGGGGTCCGGTTATGGTGCATAAGACCATGCATAAATATTAGAATAGAAACAATAATTGTGATTTAATGGTTTCGATTCTCTTATATGAGAAACCAAAATAATTGTGTAATGATTTCTAATTAAATAAAAGAACAATGAAATTATTATTGTTAAATGATTTTAAATAATGATTATAACTGAAACCATAAATATGATTTAATGGTTTTGATAGTCTTGTATGTGAAACCAAAATAATTGTCTAATGATTTTGTAATAAAATAAAGACAAAATTACACGTTTGGTCCTTTATCTTATTTTTTTGTAACAATTTGGTCCTTTATCTTTCATTTGTAACATTTTTGTCCTTTATCTTTCATTTATAACATTTTGGTACTTTATCTTATCTTTTTGTAACACTATGATCCTTTATCTTTTATTTGTAACACTTTAGTCCTTTAAAGAACATGACAATATGAAATAATTGATGAAGATGATGAACATATTTATCAAAATTATGAGTTTTATTTAATTTTAATAAAAATGTATTTTAATAAATAAAATTCAGCATTTTTTTAATAAATAAAAAATGAAAAATGGGTTTATATGTGAATGTTATAAAAGATAAAGGACTAAATTGTTACAAATAAAAGATAAAGGACCAAAGTGTTACAAATATATACAATAAAGGATCAAAGTGTTACAAATAAAAGATAAAAGACCAAAATGTTATAAAAAAATAAGATAAAGGACCAAACGTGTAATTTTGCCTAAAATAAATCAATCGACTACTGTTTATCATCTCAAAAAAATAATTCTGCAATCACACCACCATAGCCATGGCAGAAATCACTTCTAAAACCTACTTGAATCACAGCCAAACAGTAACCGTGCCAGAAGAAAACACACGAATAGGAGCAAAATCGCGATCTAGAAAAAAAAACACGATAACAGGGTCACGATAACAGTAACCGCGCCATTTTCCCCCAATTTCTAGGGTATTGGATCGTTGGAGGCAGAGACGCTTGGTTCGGCGGCGATGCGCAGTTGGAGGTGGTGCATGCGGCGGCAGCACGAGATAGGAACGATAACGAAGAAGATAGAAACGAGATAGGAACGATGAAGAAGAAGATGAACGGTACTTTCACTGTTTCGTTCCATTTTTTATTTTTAGAGATAGAGATCAGGTACAATCTAATGGTGGTGAATTGTTTATGCACCATGCATAAGGAATAAGCTTATGGATAATAACTCTTGTCGTTCGGGAGTACTCATCCCAACTGCGTCAGCTGCTACTAAATGTCTAATTTGAGTCAGACACGACTCATAAAACATCAATGTATTACCCAACTCACAACTATAATAAGTGCAAGTACATCCGCACACATATTAGCTTCATGATAAGTGTTAGACTACTTGGCTACCACTTAGAAGGGGGGGGGTTGAATAAGTGGCCCTTTTAAACAATGTTGATTTTAAAAAAAATTAGTTTAAAAGGTACGCGCGGAAGCACCACCGGATCGGTAGTCTCTTTGCACCCGATTGATCACTGAAAAAGTAGTATAGCCTTGAACGTATAATGATAAAGAACTAGAAACGATCGTGTGCAAAATATTCAAATTAAACGATCCAATAACACAGTCCAAGCAAGTTACAAAAATATAGAGCTAATCCAATCACAATCAAGATATATGTCAATTGAATTTTAGTGCACACGTACGAACACAAAAATTCAATCGAATCGAAAATTAAAGCAATTGCGTAAAGTAAAAGATTAAGGAAGAAAGACACAAGCGATTGATTAGGGAGTTCCCCGGCTTTCGTGTCGTCCTCGCGGTCGGCCGGGTACGTCTCCCCCCAAATAACCAAACGGGTTATTTGAGCGTATATTGATTAAAAACGATTGAACTATAGTGCACAATTTACAAAAGACTCCAATAACCCTATATCGAATCTAATGCAAACTATGCGTAATAACCTCAACAAGTAATGAAGCTTCTCCCTCTGATTCCAACGATCCTAACCGTGCGCAAATCCTCGCACCGATCGTCCAGCTGAGTACCTCGCTTCTTCGTTGTTGATCCTTCAAGATATCGCACAATCTTGAATCCTTAAGAAAAACCCAAACCTTCTTCACAAATCAACTCGATCACGCCTCTGATTCACCGCAAGCCGTATCGAACGTTATCGACCAAATGTACAACCTTTATCCGAATGATCCCATACTCACTCTTCAATGAATTGCAATTTGATGGAAGATGATGATCTTGTGAAGAATAACCCTTTGATCCAAATTCTTCAACCAATTTGAATCCCAAAGAGTTTATCAAAGCTATTTCACTTTCTCACAGGTTTTTCTCTCCTTACAATAACAAAGCACATTGCTATTTATAGAGAAAATAGAATTGAGCAAATTTAGGCAAAACTTAACATACATGTATCGATACAAATGATGGTTTGTATCGATACAAACCCTTTGACCAGCGTTCAAATATGAAAATTTGACCTATGTATCAATACAAACACGTATGTGTATCGATACATACATCAGTTTCTTGAAATCTTGACTGATATGTATCGAAGCATGCAAGCATGATTCGATACATCATGCACTCTCTGGTTTTCTGAGAGATATAGGTGTGTATCGATACATGCAAGCATGATTCGATACACAGGTGACTCTCTGCCTCTGAGAGACCACTTTTGTATCGATACAAGTGATATATGTATCGATACAAATTGTACAAAATCAGTCTAAAGTAATTTCAGGACATTTGTATCGATACACATGTATATGTATCGATACATAATACCTAAAAATCAATTTTTCAAAGTTTAAAAATAGTTTTTCGCTGTCAAGTCATTTGTAATGTTGCCAAAATATGTTCTACTCTATTTTCATGTGTTTTGACAATTATTAAAACGGGGAAACAGTCATTTTGGTCCCTCAATGTGCAACTCGCTGTCATTTTGGTCCCTCATTGAGGAAAAACTACGAAATAGTCCCTGAATCTGCATTCCGTTAGTCAGTTTAGTCCCTTGCCGTTAAGTTGGCCGTTAACTCACCAAAAAAGCTGACGTGACATTTTTTTGGACACACATAAGCTTGCTGAGTTGGCACGAGGGACGGGAAAACAATCATTTTGGTCCCTGAATGTGCAACTCGCTGTCATTATAGTCCCTGACTCAAGAAAAAAATACAAAATAGTCTTTGAACCTGCAATTCGTTAGTCACTTTGGTCCCTGATGTTAAAAATGGTCGTTAACTTTATAAAAAAGATGGTGTGACATTTTTTAGGGACACGTGACACGCAGAGTTAACACATTTGTGGGACAAGTGGATGAATGATGTGGTCAGAGACTAAAATGACATTACTTTTTTTTTCTCTTCATTTCTTTATCTTCTTGCTCCCATTCTTCTTTATCTTCTTCATACATGTATGAAGAAATTTTCGGTCTATTTCGGAAAAGAAAGTTTCCGATCTTTTTTTGCGAAAGTTCCTGATTGTTTTTGAAAAAAAACTTTCCGATTTTTTGGGGAAAAAATTTCGATGTTTTTTTCGGAAAAAAGTTTCGATTTCAGATAAATACAATTTCGGAGTTTTTTCCGAAAAAAAGTTTTCGATCTTTTTTCGCAAAAAAAGTTCTGATATTTTATTCCAAAAAAAAGTTCCTGATTTTTACCAGAAAAAAGTATTCGATGTTTTTTCGGGAAATTTTTTTCGATTGTTTTCAGGAAAAAAGATTCAATTTCAGATAAAAACAATTCTGGAATTTTTTCCGTAAAAAGAATTTCCGAAAAAAACATTCCGATCTTTTTCGGAAATTTTTTTTTAATTTTTTTCGTAAAAAAGTTTCAATTTCAGATAAATAAAATTTCGGAGTTTTTTGGAAAAAAATTTCCGATCTTTTTTCGGGAAAAGGTTCTGATATTTTATTCGGAAAAAAAATTCCTGATTTTTATCGGAGAAAAAGTTTTCGACCTCTTTTCGGGAAAAAATTTCCGATTTCAGATAATAACAATTTCGGAGTTTTTTTCGGAAAAAATATTCATATTTTTTTTGGGAAAAAATTTCGATTTATAAATGTATGAAGAAGATAAAGAAGAATGGGAGGAAGAAGATAAAAAAATGAAGAGAAAAAAAAATGTCATTTTAGTCCCGCACCATATCATTCATCCACTTGTCTCACAAATGTGTTAACTCTGAGTGTCATGTGTCCCTAAAAAATGCCACACAATCTTTTTTATAAAGTTGACAACCATTTTTAAAGCCAGGGACCAAAGTGACTAACGAATTGCAGGTTCAAGGACTATTTTGTATTTTTTCTTGAGTCAGGGACCATAATGACAGCGAGTTGCACATTCAGGGACCAAAATGATTGTTTCCTCATCCCTCGTGCCAACTCAGCAAGCTGATATGTGTCCAAAAAAATGCAACGTCAGCTTTTTTGTTGAGTTAACGGTCAACTTAACGGCAAGGGACTAAACTGACTAACGGAATGCAGATTCAGGGACTATTTAATAGTTTTTCCTCAATGGAGGACTAAAATGACAGCGAATTGAACATTGAGGGACCAAAATGACTGTTTTCCCTTATTAAAACATTGGATGAACTGGTGCACTTACAATAAGTATGATAAATCCGTACCTCCCAATTAAGAAAAAATCAATTTTTTTTTTTAAATTGAAACAAACGTGCCATATATCTTATCTTTCCTTTCTTATATTATATACACTTGTCTACAAAGTCTCTTACCAAAACAGATTCCCAATTCATATTTCAGTCTCTTAACATTTCAGTCCTCAACCTCTTGCTATCTCTATTTTAATTTCTTTTTCAGATTTTTGTTATTTTCCCATTCATATACTAAAAAAACAAAAAAAAAACAGAAAACTATAAAAAATGTCATATATTAATGTCTGCATATTTTTAATTCTTACCCTTTGAAGAGATCGGTTAATGCTTTCACAGATTGTTGTTAGAGCTTATCAAAAAAACAAAAAATAAAAGATCGTAGTTGGAGGTATGCATGCACTGTTTGTTCTCCTTCAATTTTTTTTTTCTTTCTTTTTTTCTACTTTTCCTTCACTAATAGAGAGTAAATCAATCCTTTAATTTTGTTGTTGTTATTTGCAGATCATTTTAGTTTCTGCTTTTTAAAGTCATTTTGCATCACTCAATAGCACCAATTGTTCTGTTCACTATTCCTAATACAGGTATGAGCTTCAAACCCTTCACAGTTTTGGCCATTTTGATTGAGAGCACATGATCTGCTAAACATAGTTTTGCGAAGTACTATAACTGTTATGATCATGATTAGTCACTAAAATGGTAGTTACTTAATTTTTTTATTTTTTTTTATAAATAAGCGTAGGAGTGTTCACGGTTCATAAACTGCACTGAACTATATGGTTCAGTTCAATAACTGAAACCACTTTTTATAAAAACTGGTTTATTTCTCAACCCAGTTTCAGTTCGGTTCAGAACCAGTTTACATTTTTAAACCGGTTTAGTTTCAGTTAAATGGTTTAAAACCGGTTTTTTAGTAAAACCAGTTAATATTTTGAAAAACTAGTTTGAAACCAATTTTCTGTATTTTTTTTTTAAAAAAATGGTTTCCGATAAAAATAAATCGGAGTTTTTTTTTTTGAAAAACAGTTTCAGTCTATTTTTTGGAAAAAAAGTTCCAATATTTTTTCTAGAAAAAAAGTTTCCGACTTTTCCGAGAAAAAAGTTCCGATTTTTTTTGAAAAAAAGTTCCCGATTTTTTCGGAAAAAGTTTTGATTTTTTTTCGGACAAAAAGTTTCCAATTTTTTCAAGAAAAAAAAGTTCCTAATTTTTTTCGGAAAAAAAGTTCCCGGTTTTTTCGGGAAAAAAGTTCTTGATTTTTTCGGGAAAAAAGTTCCGATTTTTTCGGGAAAAAAAGTTCCCGATTTTTTCAGGAAAAAAGTTTCGATTTTTTTGGGGAAATAAGTTCCCGATGTTTCCTAGAAAAAAGTTCTGATTTTTTCGGGAAAAAAATTTCCGATTTTTTCGAGAAAAAAAGTTACCGATTTTCTCGGGATTAATTTTTCTGATCTTTTTTCCGATTATTTTTTTAAGAAAAAAGTTCCCAATTTTTTTGGGAAATTATTAAATATTTTTCTTTTTTTTAAAAATAAAATACAGTTCATAAATTCAAACTGGTTTTGAACCGGTTATAAACTGAATTGTAAAGATTTTTAAAAAGTGGTTCAGTTCAAAACTGTATTAAATGGTTCAGTTTAAAATATGGTTCAGTGCAGTTCGAACTACAGTTTGGTTCAGTTAATTTAATTTTTGAACACCCCTAAATAAGAGTTAAGAATAAATGGTCGAATACTTAATTTCTTAAGTCAATTGTCAATAAAAAAGAAGTCATGTGAGCTTAATTCAATTTGTAGGACATTGCATTATATATGTAGGGGACCGATGTTCGAACTCTGGTCATCTTATCCATCTTAAGCATGAATATTTCTAGCCATAAAACTACTTGACAAAAAAAATCAAAAAGGAACTTCAACTAACTTTTAAAAGTTGGACTAGATATATTGATCATTTTATGTGCAAAAAACTTAATTTATGAAATGATTGGTACTGTTTGGGCCCAACTTTTCTATGGCTTCTTTTCTTGTTTTAAGGAGAAGTTTGGTGAAACACAAATTGAAAGAAGCTCTACTAAAATTGAAGATTTTATTTTAATGAAGAAATACAATCTATAAGGAGCCTAAAAAAAGTCAGGACTCCAAAGGTTTAATATTTCTAATATAAGGAACTGTATCTTTATATCTTTTGAAGTAAGGAAACACTATGCTCTTTTCATTTTTGATTTATGAAGCACGGACACCGACACCAACACCGACACCAACACCAACATTTAAAATTATATAGATGCCTAATCTGAGAAGTGTCCGTGCTTCATAGTTTTTGATGAATTAAAAGTACACACATTCCTTTGCCCAGAAAGACTAAAGTTTTTATTTTTGTTGACTAGATTAAAATATATTCACTTAAGTCACTACTTTGCATTAAGTATAATAAACAAAAAAATTGGATGAATCAATATTTTTTGTTTTCCTTCACTTCTTTTTTTTTTATGAAATGTTCTTCTTCACTAATAGAGAGTTAAATCCTTTAATTTTTTCATTGTTGTTTACAGATCATTTAGTTTCTGCTTTTTGAAGCCATTTGCAACTGTCAATTGCACCAATTGTTCCGTCTATTATTCTTAATACAGGTAAGAGTTCCAAGCTCTTTATTGTTTTGACCATTTTTGTATGTCTTTTTAATTAATTTTTTATTTGTTTTTGCTCTTTGTCTACTTCATTAATTTTAACCGGAGTAATAGACGCCTAAAAAAATACAACTTTATAAGTTATATCAATATTTATTGATCCCCTCACCTTAAATTTTTCTCATAACAAACTATCATTAATTACATTTTAAAAGTATATTATAAATTAAGTTAAAATTAATCCCTCCCTTTCTAATTATAAACACTTGTTGCTTTTTTCATGCTCTTATTAAGAAAAGTTGGTCTTGCTGTTAAAGTGTATCAATTTTGTTAGTATCAATAGGTTAGTTAGTAATTAGTTAGAGTTTGGTTACTCAATTAGTTAGTTATTTGAGTCCTATAAATAGAACACTAATGTACACATTTTACTATCTTTAATTAATTATCTTATCAAGTGGAATGTTTGTGTTGTTTAGAAAGCTAGAAATGGTATGATATTTTTTCAAAAAGGTTTTGACTATGATATTCATTAAATTAGTGGCTTGCAAATCCGTTAATCTGTATTGAAGGTGTTTTCTAAAATCAGAATGGTCTTTGTATTGGTGTTGCTTTATGCTAATCTTTCTGCATATTTTGTAGCTTATTGTACCTTTTGCAGAGCAAAAAAATAATTAGTACATTTTAACAATACTTTTAAAGCTTGAAGGGATGAAAATCACTTTCTTTTTTATAGAAACTAAGACTAAACTTTGATCTTTTTCCTGGGATACAAATAGTTATAATTCCTTTTAAAAAATTTCTATTCGTGAAATTTCTATTCGCATAATCACCATTAACTATTTTTTTCTTTATGGAAATAATCTACATTAACTATTAATACATTTATTTAATTTTAATCAAAGCATATGTTCTTTTTTCATATTTGCAATTGTTCCATTTGTTCATCAATGATGTCCTCACCTTTCCAAATATTTCCCTTGTTTCTTTTGCCCTCATCGAAAACAATCCCCTTAACTTTCACTTTCAGGCTAACTCAAGTCACTAGGACGAGCAAAAGAAAAGATAATCAATGGAAATTTTATCTTCTATTGTTGGAACAGTAGCAGAACATACTGTTGTGCCTATTGGACGTCAAGCAAGTTACTTGATATTCTACAAAGGCAATTTAAGTATGTTAGCGGTTCATGTTAAAGACCTTGAGGCTGCAAAAGAAAGTATAACCCATTCCGTTGAAGAGGAAAAGAGAAACGGCAAAAAGATTGAAAGAGATGTGACGAGCTGGTTAGAGAAAGTGGATGAGGTCATTGAAAAGGCAAATCAGATTCAAAATGATCCTCGCCGTGCCAATGCTAGGTGCTCAGCATGGCCATTCCCCAATTTGATTTTACGTCATCAACTAAGTAGGAAGGCCACAAAAATCGTAAAAGATGTTTTTGAAGTTAAAGAAAATGGGAAGTTTGATCGAATTGGTTACCTTCCCACCCTAGATGGAGAAGCCTCCTCCTCCTCAACAAGGGGTGGTGAAAAGTATGAGACAAGAGAGTTACTTAAAGAGAACATTATGAAGGCTCTAGCACACCATAATTCAAGCAACATTGGGGTCTATGGGCTGGGTGGGGTGGGTAAGACCACTCTGGTGAAGGAAGTTGCTGAAATATCCAAGAAACACAAATTGTTCGATGCAGTTGTTAAAACCCATGTATCAGAAACTCCAGACATTAGAAAAATTCAAGGGGAGATTGCAGATTTGTTGGGTCTACGATTCGATGAAGAGACTATTCTCGGAAGAGCACATCGCCTAAGGCAAAGAATCAAGATGGAAAAAAATATCCTTATCGTTCTAGATAATATATGGACCATACTTGATTTGGAGAAAGTGGGAATTCCATTGTGTAATGAACATAATGGTTGCAAATTGTTGATGACATCTAGAAATCAAGATGTGTTGTTGCAAATGGATGTTCCAAAGGATTTCACTTTCAAACTTGGACTTATGAGTGAAAATGAGACATGGAGCTTGTTTCAATTTAAGGCTGGAGATGTGGTAAAAGATAGCAAATTGAAAGGTGTAGCAATTCAAGTTGCACATAAATGTGCAGGTTTGCCTCTTGTGGTAGTGGCGGTAGCTCAAGCATTGAAATATAAGAGGGATGTTCAATCTTGGAAAGATGCATTAAGGAGATTACAAAGTGATCATCATACAATTTTTTCTGCTTTGGAATTGAGTTATGACTCATTGGAGAGTGATGAAATGAGGGATGTCTTCTTGCTTTTTGCACTATTAGTAGGTAATCATGTACGGTTCTTTCTGAAAGTTGCAATGGGTTTGGATATATTAAAGCATGTTAATACTGTGGATGATGCTAGAAACAGACTTTATTATATAATCCATTCTTTGGAGGCGACTTGTCTTTTGCTTGAAGTTAAAACAAGTGGAATAATCCAAATGCATGACTTTGTTCGTGATTTTGCTATCTCAATAGCACGTAGGGACAAACATGTATTTCTAAGTAAACCATCAGATGAGGAACCTCCAACCAAGGATTTTTTAACAAGGTGCACGCAGATCATTCTTGATAGGTGTATGTATGAGCTTCCTGAAATGATTGACTGTCCAAACATTAAGTTTTTTTTTTTGTACAATAAGAATCATTTGTTAGAAATCCCTGATAATTTTTTTGAGGGAATGAGAAGCCTTAGAGTCCTACATTTAACACATTTGAACTTGTCTTCATTACCCACCTCAATTCAGTTCCTAACCGACCTTCAATCATTGTGTTTGATTTTTTGCATTTTGGAAAATATGGTTGAATTAAATGCTTTGCAAAATTTAAAAATGATTTCCCTTTGGGGTTCTTCAATGACAGAGTTGCCAAGAGAAATAGGGCAATTAACTCAATTGAGAATGCTTGATTTGAGATATTCAGGAATAGAAGTAATCCCACCCAACATTATATCAAACTTAGCTAAACTGGAGGCGTTGTACATGGGCAATGCCTTTGTTAATTGGGAAGATGTGAGTTCAACAGTTCAAAACAAAAATGCTAGCATTGCTGAGCTTCGAAAACTACCCAACTTGACAACTCTAGAATTACAAATTCGCGAGACTTGGATGTTGCCAAGGGACTTGCAGACGGTGTTTGAGAAGCTGGAAAGATATAAAATAGCTATTGGTGATGTATGGGACTGGCCTGACACTGTGGATGGAATCTCAAAAACATTGATGCTCAAACTTGGTACTAACATACATTTGGAGCACGGAATAAAGAAATTGATTAAGAGTGTTGAGAATTTGTACTTGGATGATGTAGATGGGATTCAAGATGTGGTTTATCAACTAAATGTAGAAGGATTTCCAGTGCTGAAACATCTCCATGTCCAAAATAATGCAAACATAAAGCATATTGTTGACTCTCAAGAGAGGAATCAAATCCATGTGTCCTTTCCCATCTTGGAAACACTAGTACTTCATAATCTTAAAAACTTGGAGCATATATGTCTTGGTCCACTTTCAATTACCTCTTTTGGAAGTCTTAGTGTTATCAAAGTAAAAAATTGTGTCCAATTGAAATATCTTTTCTCCTTTACATTGGTTAAAGAACTTTCTCACCTTTCAGAGATTGAAGTTTGTCATTGCAATTCTATGAAGGAGATAGTGCTCGGAGACAACAATTTAAGTGCATCAACGGTTTTTCGATTTCGTTCTTTGACTTTAGAACATTTGGAGACACTTCAGAATTTCTTCTCCGAAAGTGAGCAAAAACATCAAGGGTTAGAGCCTTCTGTTTCTACACCATTGTTCAATGATCAGGTATGTTATTTTTTTTTAAAGCTTCTCTTTAGATACAAATGATATTCTTTTTAATTTTGTGATAGGTTTAGATACAACCAATTCTATTTGAACCCCTTTTCTCCGTCGTGGACCTCATATCAACACACACACACAGACATCCACACACAATGCATTCAATTATGATTTTTGTTAATTTGTTTTTATGTAGGTTGCATTTCCAGATTTGGATACCCTTAAATTGAGCTCTCTCAATTTGAATAAAATTTGGAATGACAATCATCATTCTATGTCCAACTTAACTAGCTTGATTGTGGAGAGTTGTGGTGGATTGAAGTACTTATTCTCATCTACTATGGTTGAAAGTTTTAAGAACCTCAAACACCTTGAAATAAGTAATTGTCCGTTGATGGAGGAGATAATAGCTAAAGAAGAGAGAAACAACGAAATAGAAGAGGTATCTAATTCTACCATTGGGAACATTCAATTAATTTTAAACTTGTATTTAAATAATTATGTATAATGATATTGGTTATTTATGAATTTGTAGATTCATTTTTTGAAATTAGAGAAAATCACTTTGAAGGACATGGACAACTTGAACACAACATGGCACCGCCAATTTGAAACAGTGAAGATGTTGCTAGTGAGCAATTGTAAGAAAATTGTGGTGGTTTTTTCTTCTTCAATGCAAGAAACATATAACAAGCTAGAGATGTTGGAGGTTACAGATTGTGCTTTAGTAGAAGAGATATTTGAATTGAGTTTCAATGAAAATAATAGCAGTGTAGAGAATGCAACACATTTGAAAGTTGTTCTAGATGGATTGCCGAAACTGAAAAATATATGGAGTGGGGATTGTCACAGAATTCTTAGTTTTCAAATTCTTGTATTTGTAAAACTAGAAAACTGTGCAAGCTTGGAATATCTATTACCGCATTATATAGCCACTCGTTGTTCATATCTCAAAGAACTTTATATAGAAAGTTGTGGAAACATGAAGGAAATTGTTGGAGAGGAGAAAGAATCTAGATTGAGCGCAGCCCCCACATTTGAGTTTAATCAACTAAGTAGTTTATTGCTTTGGAACTTGGATGAACTCAAGGGTTTCTATGCTAAAAAGCATACTCTAGCATGTCCATCTTTGAAGAAAATTAATGTTTTCAATTGTGCAAAGTTGAATTTGTACAGAACTCTATCTACAAGTAACTTCAACTTTCAAGATGGCAAACTCTCCGTTTTAACCCAACAACCACCTTTCATTGTCGAAGAGGTATGTATATCATATAAATTTACATATGTATATCATATATATATATATATATATTGTCTGTTGATAAATTCAAATTTACTAGTATTTGGTATTTAAAAAATCTTGTAATTGAAAAATTAGATAGAAACAATTATTTTTTAAAAAAATGGCAAATATATATCACATTTTATAAGACATTTTTCAAAGTTTAAGATGCATTAATTAAATTTTCACATAAATACACCTAATTAAATTAAGTGAACTAAAAAATTATCATTTATCTCTCTTAATAATTGAAGGATAATTTTGAAAAGAAGATGTACGTTATTGACAAATTTAATTCAAAAAGAGATCTTCTATTTTGGGAAGAAAGTAATATATACTCCCTCCATCGATCTCAGAGTATAAGGAAAAAAAAATAAAAATAATCACACTTATATTAAGAAAAAACAAAACATAAAAATTTGAAGTATGTTTTTTTATATAAGTATTGCTATTTAGTAAGAAATATTTATATAAGAAAAAGAAAAATTCACAAAATTAGAGAATTTGACCAATCAAAAATTGGCTAACCATACATGGGAGATATAGTGATTATAATTTGTAAGTGTTAAATGTTGCAACATAAGATTCTTTTCTTTCTTGCATCAAAAAATTCTTACTAAATAGCATTTTCCTTTTTATATTTTCCTTACCCGTTTAGTGCACATGATAGGATAGAAACAAAATATGATAAGAAGTTGGATAAGGATAGGATAACATTTATCCTATCATGTGTTTGGTGTGATCGTTGTCGTGCATGGTCAAAGAAAATGAATATTTTAAAACAGTCGTACAAGGTAGTTAACATAGGTTGTCTCACAAGGACTTATCAGTTTGAAAATATTATAAGTTGATAAAAAAAACTGTAAATTATGGTGGGTTGATGATTGGGTTTCAATAATTAGAAACAAAGAAAGTAAATTGATTGGAAACAGTTATGAAAAACGGATTAATCTACTGCTCGGAAATTTCAGACTTATCATCGATCATTATATTATCAGTCCCTAAGCGGATTTAATTCTCTTTCGATCACAAAAACGACTAACAAGCGTATACGATTCTGTATGAGTTATATTCCTTTTGTTAGATTACCGAATTAAGCAAACGGTGCCGAATTAAGCAAACGGTTAAGAACATGCGGATTAACGAATAAGCTAAGTTAAAACACGACTACTTTAAGAAATATAAGTCAGTCGAAATTTACAATCATATTATTTCAAACTTGAATTAAGCAAACTAGTAACAAAGAACATAATTGAACAGAAATAAATAAAACTGAATAATATAATAACCTCAAGGTCTTGGAGGAATTCCATTACAGCAGATTAAACCTTAGTGGTATAGCAAGTCATGAAATACTAGAGAATACAATAATTTTTGTGGAAAATTGGTATGAATAAAATATGAGGAGTGAGGCTCTATTTATAGCCTTTTTTTAGCTTAAAAGTTACGTCTCATCGTGGCATGATGAGATTCCATCGTGGTACGATGGGCCTTGGATAAGATTCATTTTTTGAAAACACTAAAAACCGAACCAAATCAAACCAATCTAGAGTTCATTGATTCGGACATTGGATTCACTCAAAACCGATCCAAACTGGTCCAATTATACCCATATGTACAATCTAACAAATTTACATAACATGGAAATCCGACGTACGTTTTCCCGAAAACCAAGGTCATTGCGAGCTTTCCATATTGACCACAAAGTTGAAAGTTGTATATCAACCTAGAAACAAAATTGGAAATTCCTAAAATATGATATAAAATAATTTTTTTTTAAGATTTAAATATGATTTTAGTCCCCACAAATATTAAGTTTTTTTGTTTTAATTCCTGTAAGTTTTTTTGTTTAGATCTAGTCATGCAAATTCAAAAACGGTTGCATTTAGTCTTTGATATCATATGTGGTACACTATAATTATGACATGTGACACCACGTAGCCTTAATAAGATGACTTTAGGGACTAAATGAAATTGTTTTTAAAATCAAAAAATGCTTTTACCAGGACTAATATCATATTTAAACCTATTTTCAAATATATGCAATAACATGATAATAATCGATTTAAAGAAAGTGCCTTGGAGCAATTTATGTCAAAAGTTCTTAAAATATTTTAGTTTACCGATATATTTGATTTTATATTTGATAACATAATATCTATGGATGAATGTATGGGGGGTTCAGACAAAATTGAGAAAAGTATAGAGGCAATAAAAAATATAAAATGCAAATTTTAGTCAAAAGGGATTACTTTTGGAGTCAATATTAAATGTTTAAATTTTTTTAAATTGTTCTTTATATGTGTTTTAGGTGATTCCAAATTTGGAGTTGTTGAGAATAAATCATAAGGAAGCTAACGAGATATTGCAAGCCCAAAACACAAGTGCCCTATTCACCAAAATGACAGCTCTTTATTTGTCTCATTATAATGTTGAAGAAGCTACATTTCCTTATTGGTTTCTTCAAAATGTGCACACTCTTGAGTCACTACTTGTTGGATGGAGTTGCTTCAAGAAAATATTTCAAGATGAAGGACAAATAATTGAGAAGAAGACTTACCCACAGCTCAAAAGTCTCACATTGTATCAATTACATAAGCTTCAACATATATGTGACGAAGGATTCCAAATTGATCCAGTTCTTGCGTTCCTTGAATACCTAGATGTTGATAATTGTTCTAGTTTGTTAAGTTTATTGCCTTCCTCCGCCACCCTTAATCATCTTGAATATTTGGAGATAACAAATTGCAATGGGTTAAAAAAATTAATTGCATCTCCTACGGCACAAAATTTGGAAAAGCTCGCCTCATTGAAGATAAAAAACTGCAGTTCACTCGAAGAAATAATTACTGGAGAGGAAAATGTTGGCATTGCATTTATTAGTTTAGAATTATTGATATTGGATTGTTTGCCAAGCCTCAACAAATTTTGTTCTAGTAAGTGCTTTTTGAAGTTTCCATTGTTGAAGACAGTAATTGTGAGGGAATGTCCTCGCATGAAGATTTTTTCAGAGGGAAACACAAGTACACCAAATCTTCGAAAAGTTAAAATTGCAGAAAATGATGAATGGCTTTTGAAGGGAAACCTAAATGATACAATAACCAACATATTTCAAGATAAGGTATGCTTGATAACATATTTGTGCAACAATAAAAAAATTGTGGAAAAATACTATTTTCGAGATTTTAAAAGTATATTGCAAAAGTGATACATAGCACTAATCTTCATTCTACTATAATCTAATTCAACATGCTAGAGATATCAAATTAAAGGGAAATTGGCTATGACTCTGTTTAGATAGTTTGTTTGAACTAACATGGTATAACTATTTTCACAGGTGGCATTTGGTAGTTTTAAGCATTTAAAACTGTCTGAATATCCCGAGTTAAAAGAATTGTGGTATGGTCAACCTCAGCACAATGTATTTAGGAGTCTGAAGTATCTAGTGGTTCATAAATGTGATTTTTTATCTGAGGTGCTCTTTCAACCAAATTTGCTAGAAATGCTAATGAACTTGGAAGAATTAGATATCAAAGATTGTAAGTCATTAGAAGCAGTTTTTGATTTGAGAGGTGAATTTGAAAAAGAAATTCTTGTGAAGAATTCTACTCAATTGAAGAAATTAAAGCTATCTAATCTTCCCAAACTAAAGCATGTATGGAAGGAGAACCGACATAACACCATGGGGTTTCAAAATTTAAGTGAAGTATCTGTTGAGTGTTGCACAAGCTTGAAAAGCCTCTTTCCGCTCTCAGTAGCTAGAGATTTGAAGCAAATTCAAAGTCTTGAAGTACGTGAATCTGGAATTGAAGAGATTGTTGGCAAGGAGGAAGGAACAGAGGAGATAGTTAAATTTGTGTTTCCTAATTTAACATTCATCAAACTTCACCATTTGGCCAAACTTAAGGCATTCTTTGGCGGAGTCCATTCTCTTCAATCTAAATCATTGAAAACGATCAACGTGTTGAGATGTCCAAAAGTGGAGCTATTTAAGGCAGAGCCTTTGAGACACCAAGAAAGTACCAGAAATGATAAGCTCAATATCTCAACATATCAACCTATGTTCATGATTGAAGAGGTAATGGTAGCACGAAATATCATTCTTACTATGAATTTAAATTTTACAAATTATTGATTCGAATACAAATAATTCAACATGTACTATTATTAGAATACAAATCATTCAACATGCCCTATTATTATATTGGATTAGGCTATTAATTGATAATTTACTGTGTTGTTTATTATTTTACTTAGCACAAGATAGAATGTTTTTAATGAATTGTTTCAAATTATAGATTTCTTTAATTCTAATTTAGGTATTGTAACAGGTACTTAACAATGTGGAGACTTTGGATATGAATATTAAATATTTTGACATGATATTGCATAGCCAATATTCAGGGGTTCAATTCAACAAAGTCAAAAATATTGGTGTGGGTGAATGCTACAATGAAGAAGTTACTTTTCCATGTTGGTTCTTGAAAAATGTTCCTAATTTAGAAAGCATATTAATCAAATTCAGTTCCTTCAGGGAGATATTTTCAGGTGAACAACTCATAAGTACGGAAAAGGAAACTCAAATTATCCCGCGACTCAAAGAGTTGAATTGTTGGTACATGGACAAGCTTCAATGTATATGCAAAGAAGGACTTCAAATGGACCCTGTTCTGCAATTTCTTGAAAGCATTCATGTTCATCAGTGTTCCAGTCTAGTAAAATTGGTGCCTTCTTCTGTTACCTTTAATTACTTGACCTACTTGGAGGTAACAAACTGCAATGGTTTGAAAGATTTGATAACATACTCAACAGCAAAGAGTCTTGTCAAACTTGAAACCATGAAGATTAAAATGTGTAATTGGCTTGAGGATATAGTCAACGGTAAAGAAGAAGAAGAAGATGAGATGACCAAGATTGAATTTTGCAATTTAAAATCTCTAGAACTGATTTCTTTACCAAGGCTCTGTGTATTTTCCTCATGCCCATGCCTCATTTTGTTTCCGTTGTTAGAAGACGTGGTTGTCAAGGAATGTCCTCGAATGGAACATTTTTCATTGGGAGTGACCAGAACAATATTTCTTCAACATATACAAATTGATGAAGAAAATCATTGGGAAGGCGACCTCAATGGAACAGTAAAGAAATTGTTTGATGACAAGGTATGTTTTTATTTACAGTGGATTTTAGTTAATGAATAAATCAACTAAATGTTTAATCAGTGGGTGTTTGAACAAGTTACGTGATAATCTTACGTGTGTAGAGGGTAATTTTGAAATGATCTTCGAACTAGTGCCAGCAATAACACACTATGCACCGACACACTTATTCTTTTGTTGTCGTTAGCTTGTACTTGTTGAACTTGTATATGTTTGCTGCTTTTTATCATTCTTGTGCTGTCGATCTTCATCTTGTTTTTTATTCTCAGATCTTTGTCATCACTCATTTAAGTTCATGGTCGACCGACCCATAAAACTTCTCTAGTAACAGTTTTATTTTAATCCACCAATTTATTTATTTTCTTTGGGTTAGGTTAAAACTATCTATCTAGATCATGATTTTTTGAAGGTGGAAAAATTGTTGACTACAATATTATTTCAAATAATTGAATATTGCTTATAAGCAATTTTGATTTGTTTCTTGATATTAATTTGATTGAACAGGTTGCATTTCGTAAATTCAACCGTTTAGCCTTAGCCGACTACCCTGAGCTAAAAGATTTGTGGTATGGCCAGCATAATCACAATGTGTTTTGCAATCTGAAATCCCTAGTTGTGCAAAAATGTGATTTTTTATCACATGTACTTTTACCATCAAATGTAATGCAAACACTGCATGGATTGGAAGATTTAAAAGTAACAGACTGTGATTCATTAGAAGCAGTGTTTGATGTGAAAGATATGAAGTCTAGAGAGATATTGATAAAACAAAGCTCTCAGTTGAAAACATTGACTTTATCTAGTTTACCAAAATTGAAGCACATATGGAATGAGGATCCTCATGAAATTATCAGCTTTGGAAACTTATGCAAGGTGGAGGTTTCTAAGTGTCAAAGCTTGCTATATATCTTTCCATTGTCACTATGCCAAGATCTTGGACATCTTGAAATGCTTGATATACAGTCTTGCGGAGTTGAGGAAATTGTAGAAATGGAAGAAGGAACAATGGAAATCAATTTTAATTTTCCCCAACTGAATATATTGAAACTATATTGTTTGACAAACCTCAAGAACTTTTATCGGGGAAAGCATGTTTTAGAGTGCCCTTCTTTGAAGATTTTTAATGTATACCGTTGTGAAGCATTAAGAATGTTTTCCTTCACGCATTTAGACTTCCAACAGCCTAACGCAGCGGGCAGAATTTCCACCATACCTCAACAAGCTCTATTTTCTATGGAAAAGGTAATTCCCACCGTACTTCTTTTTATTTGTTGTATGTTAAAATTATGATGCACATTTCTAGACTTTTCTAGAAATCATTAGTATGTTATAGAATTACTCTTACTTATTAAGTGATGATGTTAATTTGTAGAATTTTCTAGATCACTTGAGTAGTTAGTAGAATAAGTAAATACTAGAATTTTAGTAGGACATATCATGAAGGATCTAGAATGAATTATCTAGATTACCTTCCACACCTATAAATATGTAACCATGACTCATTTGTAGAGGTATCAAAGTGAAGAGCAATATAATCTATACATGCTCTAAGTGATCCTTGCACTATCTACAACTATAGACTAAAACCATATACACTATCCAACTACATTCTAAACTATCACTACTACCCTCAACTACTAACAGTGTCATAAACTAGTATTAATTTTCTTTTTGCGTTTTAAAATTTTCAGTTGAGCTACAACGTGGAGGAAATGGCAATAAATTGCCCAGATGCAATGGAGATACTGAATCAAGAAAATGTCTTTCATAAAGTTAAATTTCTTCGTTTGCAATGCTTCGATGAAACTCCAACTATTTTTTTGAATGATTTACATACAACATTTCCTAATCATAAAATGTTTCAAGTGCGTAATAGTTCTTTTGAAACATTGTTCCCCACTAAAGGAACCATTGGTGATATTAGCATGCAGATTTCAAATCAAATAAGAACTTTGATGCTTTATGAATTGGATAATCTCAAGCACATCTGGCAGGAAGACTTTCCATTGGATCATCCTCTCCAATATCTTGAAAAGTTATCTGTAGTGAATTGTCCAAGTTTGATAAGCTTGGTATCATCGTCAACATCTTTCACAAATTTAACAATTTTGAATGTGGAGAATTGCAAAGAGCTTACTTATTTAATAACATCCTTAACAGCCAAAAGTCTTGTACAACTCACACAGTTAAGAATAACGAATTGTGAGAAGATGTTGGATGTCATGAAGATTGATGAAGAAAAAGCAGAGGAAAACATCATATTTGAAAACTTGGAATACTTGGAATTTACTTCTTTGCCAAGTTTTAGAAGCTTCTGCTATGAGAAACAAGCATTTGTATTCCCATCTTTACTACGTTTCATTGTTAAAGGGTGCCCTCGAATGAAGATATTCTCATCAGGAGTCACAGTAGCACCATGCCTGACAAATATTGAAGTGGAAGAAGAAAAGATGAGATGGAAAGGTGATCTTAACACAACTATTGAACAATTGTTCATAGAAAAGGTACACAATTGTCTTTGTTAATTATACAAATTGTTTATTTATTATTCACATAATCTTGAATAAAAAATGTTTGGGCGTATACATAAATAATTTAAAAAATAAAAAGAGAAAAATATTAAATGTTTGTTCTTGTAAGAAATGCTAATTAGCAAGGTTTATAATATTGTGCATGATTGGACGGTGGCTTTGAAATTAACTAGGGCCGGCCTGGACACATGTGCATCATGTGCCGTGGTATCGGGCCTCCTAAAAATGAAGGCCATAATTTTTTTACATAGTAGTAATATTAGTAAATTAAGGGATATCAAATTTAATAAATTACAATAAACTGCAAATGTCTAATTGTTAGATCTATGATCTCTTTTACTGAGTAGTAGTATTAATAAATTAAGGAGTGTGTAAAATTTAATATTTTATTGTTATTGATTATACTATGATGTTTTAGGTCATTTTCTATTAAAATAGAATTATCATATATCATTCTAGCAACTATATATTACTTGGCAAAAAGAAATTATCATATAATTATTAATGATGAATTAGTTTAAATGGTAACGGTCCTTATACGTATAGATAGATGTTCGATTTGTAACTCATGTATTGTGAAAACTCAAGTTGGATCACCATTGTTAAGATCAAACTAGAACCTTAAGCTCGTTGTAGAAGATGAAGAATCAATAGAGCATGAGAGAAAGAAAAGAATGAAATTTTATTATTCACAAATCTGAATTTATTACAGTGTGTATGCTACCTTATATACAAAATGAATGTAACTAACTTCTACATTAACTCTAACTAGAGCTGTCAAAATGGGCCGGGCTAATGGGCTGGGCCATTAGCCCATGGATTTGGGTCGGGCCGGGCCATTTAAAAAGTCGGTAAAGAATATCCGGGCCTTTTTTAGCCCAGCCCAACTAGCCCAATTAAAAAATGGATCGGGCTGGGCTTGCCCACCGGGCTTTGGGCTGGCCCGTTTAAAATTAAAAAAAAAAAAGAGTTTTTAGTTTAAAAAAAAAACATTTTGGGCTAACCCATTTTTTTAAAGTAAGCCCACAAATACTCGAAAGTAGAGAAGATATACTTGTATGCCGAATCAAGTGCTCAAGGGGCTTAGGCCAAGAAGTTAACTATTTTGTAATATATTTTGATTTTGATTATCTAAGGATGCACTTTGTATGTTGCCACAAACACTCTTACATGTACATGGATCTTTATTTGGTAGATATATTTTGTATGAATGTTGATTTGATGGTTTTTTTATGTGGTAATTATTTTGTCAGTTGTGTCATTGATCCTTTTTGGCGTGCGCTAAAAAAATTATATGGGCCGGGCTAGCCCATCGGGCTGCATGGTCCAATAGGGCTTGGGCCGGGCTAGAATTTGGCAGCCCATATAGAAATCGGACCAGCCCAGGCCCGCCCACTTATACGCGCTGGCCCGCCGGGCTGGACCGGGCTGGGCCGGGCTGGCCCATTTGACAGCTCTAACTCTAACTAACTAATAACTGAAAAATGAATCTAACTAGAGTCAAGCTTAACCAATTCTGTTTTGCTTGAGTTACAAGTAACTGCTCCTTCATCACTCTTGCTATGATTAACACCCCCACTCAAGCTGGAGTGTATATCCAACAATCCAAGCTTGCTCTCAAGACTATCAAAAGGACCAGGATGCAAGGATTTAGTCAATATGTCTGCTAACTGATCTTTGGAAGAAATAGGCAGCAAGTGGATGATGCCTTGTTGTACTTTGTCTCTTATTACATGGCAATCAATCTCAATATGTTTAGTACGCTCGTGAAACACAGGATTAGCAGCTATGTGGAGTGCTGACTGGTTATCACAGTAGAGTACTATAGGAGAATCATGAGAAACATGAAAATCTTTCAGCAGATATAGTAACCATTGAGCTTCACATGTAGCTTGTGCTAAGGCACGATACTCAGCTTCAGATGAGGACCTAGAGACTACATTCTGCTTCTTGCTCTTCCAACTCACAAGTGATGTTCCAATAAAGAAACAATAGCCAGTAGTAGATCTTCTTGTGTCAGGACAAGAAGCCCAATCTGAATCACAGAAACCCTTAACAGTCAAGGATGAAGAAGAGCTAAAAAATAACCCTTTGCCAGGATTATTTTTGAGATATCGAAGGACATGAAGACCAGCCAACATATGTTCATTTGTAGGTGTAGAGAGAAATTGACTTAGCTTACTTACAGCATAAGCAATCTCTGGTCTAGAGTGAGTCAGGTAGAGTAGTCAACCAATAAGTCTTCTATAAGCTGTAGGTTCTGATAAGATGGTGCCAGAAGTTTTGTGAAGCTGAAGATGAGGTTGCATTGGTGTGGAACATGGTTTTGCTCCAAGCAGGCCAGAATCAGACAACAAATCTAAGGTGTATTTTCTCTGACATAGTGAAATTCCTTGACTTGTTCTAGCTACTTCAAAGCCCAGAAAATATTTAAGCACACCCAAATCCTTGATGCTGAATTTGTCATTATGTAAGGTCTTAACATTTTTGATCTCATTCATATCAGTCCCTCCTAAGACCAAATCATCCACATAAACCAAGATAACAGTGAAACCAGCATCTGTTTGCTTAGTGAACAAGGAATAATCAGATTTAGACTGAATATAACCAGAAGAAACAAGTGTGTCAGTGAGTTTGGTGTTCCATTGTCTGCTAGCCTGTTTTAATCCATAAAGAGATTTCTGTAGCTTGCAGACCAAGTCAGGATGGGGAAGAGTAAGACCTGGTGGAGGCTTCATATATACTTCCTCATTGAGATCGCCATGTAAGAAAGCTGTGTTAACATCTAGTTGAAACAAAGGCCAATTTTGTGAAGCTGCAATAGACATAAGAACTCTAATGGTAGTCATTTTTACCACAGGACTAAAAGTATCAAGATAATCGAGCCCTTCAGTTTGTGTGAACCCTTTTGCCACTAGACGTGCCTTGTATCTCTCTACAGAACCATCAGCATGAAGTTTGAGTTTGAAAACCCATTTGCAGCCTATAGCTTTCTTGTGAGGTGGTAAAGTCACAAGACTCCAAGTATTTGTGTTCATCAAGGCAGACAGTTCAGTTCTGACAGCATTAGTCCAATTTTCATTGCCTCCTCATAGCAAGATGGTTCAGATATGGTGGACAAATTCATGATGAAGTGTGTGTGTGCAGGAGAAAGAGATTGATAAGTCAGAGATGCAGATAAAGGATACTTACTTGAAGATGGTGAATTGGTGACAGATGAATCTGAATCATGAATTGTATGATTGATAAAGTTACAATGAAAATCTTGAAGGTAAGCTGGTTTTGTTGTTTGTCTGGTAGATCTTCTAAAAGGTTCAACAACAGGGTGAGAGGTAGTGGAGATGTTTTGAGGAGTTTGAGGATTGGTATTAACAGAATTAGAGGGAGAATGATGATTGTTAGATGAGAGAGGCGACTGATTGTTTAATGAAGATGAGTTATGATGGGTGGTTGTAGGTGGATTTTGTGGGGAATATTGAAACAAGTCATCTAAGTAAGCAGGATCAGGGATGGTTGGTGGTGGTATATGAGTATTAGTATCAGAAGAAATCTTGTTATAAGGGAATAAATGCTCAAAAAAAGAAACATCTCTAGATAAAAACAATTCCTTGGTGTGTAAGTCAAAAAGAATGTGACCTTTAACACCTGTCTTAGATCCCAAGTAAACGCATTTCCTAGATCTAGAGTCCAATTTTAATCTGTGTGCCTTTAAAGTAGAGGCAAAACACAAAGAACCAAAAACCTTTAAAGTAGAGAAATCAGGTAAAGAATTATGTAAAATCTGATAAGGTGACTTGTTTTGTAAGAAAGGAGTTGGTAATCTATTAATGATGTGAATAGCATGACTAACAGCATGAGACCAAAAACATTTAGGTAAGTTGGATTGGAAAAGCAATGCTCTAGTCACACCCAAGATGTGTTGGTGCTTCCTTTCAACAATACCATTTTGTTGAGGGGTACCAACACATGAGGTTTGATGCAAAATGCCAGTTTCAGCATAGAAATCTCTTAGTAAAAATTCATTACCATTGTCAGATCTAATACACTTGATAGTAATATTGAACTGAGTTTGTATCATTTTTACAAAGGATTTAATGAGATTGGAGGTCTCAGATTTGTATTTCATTAAGAAAATCCAAGTGAATCTGCTTTTATCATCAACTACAGTCAAAAAATACCTATAACCTAACATAGATGGGGTGGCAATAGGACCCCATATGTCCATATGCACAATATCAAAAACAGATTTAGAAATATGTTGACTATGTGGAAAAGGTAATCGCTTTTGTTTAGCATAAAAACATACATCACAAGGTAGAGAAGAAGATTTAAATTTGACAGAAGGAAAAATTTTATTGATTTCAAACAATTTTTCATCTGATACATGTCCAAATCTCATATGCCATAAGGCATGTTCATTTGGTTTATTTACAGAAGGAGAAGTAATCAAATTGATGCTATGTCTAGGTAGAGTGTGTGGCAAGCTAACTAAGGGTGTAGTCAAAATATACAATCCATGCTTTAGTTCAGCTGTGCCAATCATCATCTTGGAGTAAAGATCCTGTATAAGACATTTAGACTTATCAAACAAGAGATTACAAGCAAGTGTATGAGTCAATTTAGGGACAGATATCAAATTGAAAGAAAAATTAGGAATATATAAAACATCAGAAAGAAAGAAATTCTGGTCAAAAGAAATTGAACCAGCATGGCAGGTTTGTACAAGAGTACCATTAGGTAATTTGATATTGATGGGTTTAATTCTTTTAATGAATTGAAAAAATTGAAGAGAATGACAAACATGATCTGTGGCACCTGTATCTAGAATGAAAGACTCTAGATTAGTGCTGCTAGGAAGAGTACAAATGATACCTGTGCCCAAAGGGGATTTTGAGGTAAAATGGTTAATGCTATGAGAGGACAATGAAGATGAACTTTGAAGTAGTGCCAGCAAAGCTTTATGCTGCTCAGGAGTGAACATCAAAGACCCAAAATCTTGATCATTTGACAAATCTTCATTGGCCTCAGATTGAACCTCATCATCATTGTTGACATGATTTACACTGCCACCATTTTGCTGCCAATGAGGGGGATAACCATGCTTTTTGAAACAATTATCCACAGTATGATTTGTCATTCCACAGTGGGTACACACCCTTGATCCCTTGCCCCTGCCACCAGAGGTTCTACCAGCCTTAGAGCCTCTACCACGATTTGAAGAAGTGCCTCTACCTTGATAATTGAGGTTGGCAGCAGCTAAGAGTTTGGACTCATCTAAAGGAACAACAGCTTGTCTTTCTTGTTGCACAAGTAAGGAATAAACCTTGCAGATATTGGGCAATGGATCCATCAACATAATTTGTGATTTCACTGTGGAGTATTGGTTATTAAGACCCTTTAAGAACCTAATAACTTGGTCACCATCTCTGTAGTTACGAATCTTATCAATAGCTTGACAAGTAGGAACACAATCACATGAAGGAATTGGCCGAAAATTGTCCAATTCTTGCCATAGCTTCTTGAGCTTGTTGTAATATGAAGAAATAGAAGAATCACCTTGCTTAAGGGTACAAATTTCTTCTTGAATATCAGAGATTCGAAACACATCACCTTGGTAAAAACGATCTTTCAATTCCTTCCAAATGTCTGAAGCAGCATCCATCCATAAGACACTCTGAGCAATCTCTGGTTCCACAGAATTGGTAAGCCAAGACATGAGCATCGTGTTGCACCTATCCCATGCCATTGAATCACGATCATCATCGTCAGGACGTGGTAATGAACCAGTAAGAAAATGAAGCTTGTTCTTGGATCTAACAGCCACAGTCATTGATCGTGACCAAGAATGGTAATTTGATCCATTAAGGAGAGGGGTCACAAGAACAAGTGCGGGATTTTCATTAGGATGCATGAAATAAGGGTTGAGTGTGTCATTTTGGTAACCTTTGTTGGCGTTATTGGTGAAGAAACCACCATGGACACTGCTTGAAGAACTTGCAGACATGATGAATCAAAGAAAAAGGAAAAGAAGAGGAACAATGGTGAAGAATCAGAAAACAAGAAGTGAGCAAAGAAAGCTCAAAAGAAATAGTGAGAATTTGTGAATGCAGCGGAGAAGAAGAGGGTCTAGTCACAGGTCGATGATACCATGTGAAAACTCAAGTTGGATCACCATTGTTAAGATCAAACTAGAACCTTAAGCTCTTTGTAGAAGATGAAGAATCAATAGAGCATGAGAGAAAGAAAAGAATGAAATTTTATTATTCACAAATCTGAATTTATTACAGTGTGTATGCTACCTTATATACAAAATGAATGTAACTAACTTCTACATTAACTCTAACTAACTAATAACTGAAAAATGAATCTAACTAGAGTCAAGCTTAACCAATTCTGTTTTGCTTGAGTTACAAGTAACTGCTCCTTCATCACTCTTGCTATGATTAACATGTATATACAAAGAAAATTCGGCTAGAAGAAGTTAACACATCTTATATGTTCCACACATAATATGACTTCTTTTTTACAGAGTATACTAATAATATTGCATGCTATAATGTGTGTTGAACTTGAATTCTGTACTTTTATATTTTGTTTTTAAAAATAACGGTTTAAAAATCAAACTATACATGTTATAATAAATTTTTGATCTAGTCTCTAAACTATCATCCTCTCATCAATTTAGTGTCTAAATTATTAAAATAAATTAAAAAGTCGTTAAACTATAATATATCTTATTATTAGTTTCTAAACTATTAAAATCTACTAAAAAACATAAAATATTATCTCATCTTACTATCTAGATACTTGTTAGAAATAAACTACTAAAGCTAAAGCATAGAGATAAAGAGAATGAGATGTTTGTATTCAATTCTTCACTTGTGTGTGTTTACACTATAGCAAGAGTCCTATTTATAGGACACATATAAGAAAGTGGATGGACAAAGGAAATTAAGGTCCACTTATTGGTAGGAGTTATAGGAATTGGAAGATGAAGAATGGACATCCACTAAGACATATAATTATTCATAACATTACTCGAATAATACTCCTATTATAAATCGACCTTTTGTAGGACTGAAGAAAAATAATTAATTCCTAAATGTTTTTTGTTGTTAATTAAATACACCATCTCTACTCTAACCCTATAATTAATTTGTGCACTTTTTAGTTGATTTTTATAGTTTAGGGACTAAATTAAAAAAAATTGACACAGACTAAACAATTTTATAAGACAATAATCTAGAAACTTTAAGTTTATTTTAATAGTTTAGAAACTAAATTTGTAAGACCACCTCCAATAGTGGGTACCTATTTTTTAAGAACCGGTATCTAATTAGGTACCCCATTATAGCAAACGCAAATGAGTATCTAATAGGTATCAGTGCTACAATAAGTAATAGTATTTATATTAAGAGTTATTAGTAAAATGTATTATTGATGAGACCAATTTAAAAGGTTTTAAGAGATATTGAGTTGGAAGAATTAAATATTTATTTGATATTATTATTAAAAAATTATAAATGAGCGATGTGTATACGTGATAACCAATTAATTTTTTTTTTGACAGTGATAACCAATTAATTAAGAACTTAAAAATGAGTAGTTTCATTGTTTTTTTTTTAAAAGTGAGTAGTTCCATTGATGCTCTAAGAAAGTGGTAATTTAATAATTAAATTGAGTGAGTCTGTACATACCATATGTCATAAGGAAATTAATGTCTTCATACACATTACTTCCATTTATGGATGCAATTATTTTAAGTACTTTGACATTAAAGGAGTGAATTGCGAATTTCTTGCGAACTTGTTAATAATTAATGTTACCATTTTGTCAACAGGATGTCCCGCATTCTAATGTTGAATGATATATCTATCATAGCATTTGCAAGGTATGCAACATTTTAAACATTTTATTTTTTATCCGTGGAGAATTATTATCAATATCATTTGATAGTGAAGTGTTTTGTGTTACATTTCGTTTATTTGTCTTTGTGTTGGAATTTGATTCTCAACTTTTCAACTCCCATTGTTCCTGTCATTACTAGGTGGCTTAATTGTTTAAATCTTTTTTTTTTTTGTCTCACATTTGTAGGGAAGGTAAGCACCAGGATTGCCTCTCTCTGACTTCATGGTTCTAGGCTTGATCTTCATGAATTTGGATTTTTTTAATAATATTTGGTTAGAGTTAAATATTTTGGTTGGAGGTACATGGGTGCCAACATAGTTATTACTAATAAAGTTAAGAAATAATGTTTTTATTACCTTCATCCTTACTTCTCTTTAACCTTTTCGCTTTAAGAAATAATGTTTTTTTTACAATAGTTATTACTAATAAAGTTAATAAATTCCTATGGGGTTTAGTCTAGGGATGTCAACGGGGCGGGGAATGTGCGGAGGAAGCTATCCCCGTTCCCCGCCCCAAATTGCCAATGGGGGAATTTTTGCCTCCATCCCCGTCCCCACGGGGGAATATTTATCCCCATCCCCATCCCCACAGATCTCCACGGTTCCTGCGGGGATCCACGGATATCAAATTTTAACAAAAAATTATATTTTTGGTCAAAATTATGATAGTAATATGACGTTATTTTTTCTTTTTTTATTTAAAAAAAACAAATATTTTCATCTTAATTTTATTTTAAAAAAAGAAACAACACATAATTCATTCATAAGCAAAAACAAATGCAAAAGGATTTGGCTACTAATAATCATCAAAAACCGATAGCCAAAATCTTATAGCAAAATATGCATCATACAAAAACTCATAACTATAATATCCCATAATACATAGCAAAATTGATACTTAAAATTGTCAAATGTATATGAAAAATCTCGTTGGTAAATATCTAACCAAATTAGACAAATAAAGTCAGCATTAAATATTTTGTTTTTACAAAGTATCAATATTTAATATTATTGCTATATATTATATATATATTTATTATTATAATATATAATAGTTAAGTATATGGGCGGATTCGGGGAATCCGCGGGGACGGATGTGCCTTCCCCGATCTCCGCCCCAAATTGCCAACGGGGGAGATTTTGCCTCCATCCCCGTCCCCACGGGGGAAAAATCCCCATTTTCGGAGCTCCGAACGGGGCAATCTCCGCGGGGATCCCCACTAACGGATGCAAATTGACATCCCTAGTTTAGTCCAACGAAATCTCTCACAATGTGACAACTTAAAATTTGAATCCTGCTAAAAGGTATACATATTTGGTATCAGACACGTTTCAAATATGATTATCTCTAGCTGAGAAAACCTATAAGAAACAACAACAACAAAAAGGGTAAAAATAAATTAATCATTGTTTAAGATAAGTTAGGCCTTTTTTTTCTTTTACGAAAACACAATTAAATGTTAGACAAACCCTTAAATGAATAAGTGCAACTCGAAAGATTCTCTTCTTCCCCCATGACTCTTTTTAACCCTTAATATTCCGATTTTACCCCTGTACAAAAACTTCGGAACGTGTTTTTCGAAGTTTTTCTAATTCAAATTCGTCGAAAATTTTGGAAAATACATTCCGAAGTTCGTATTCAAGGCAAAAAAAACTTTGGAAAATACATTCCGAAGTTCGTATTCAAGGCAAAAAAAACTTCGAAAAATGCAATCCGAAGTTTAAAACTAGGGGCAAAAACAGAAATCTAGGGGGGGGGGGAAGAATCATGGGGGGTGGGAAGAGAAAATTTCGTGCAACTCAAAGCATAAGACGTGGTATTAATCTATAATTTTGCAAAAAAAAAAAAAACGTACATTAAAAGGAAGTGAGAAATATTTAACTCCTAATTCAGGGTTTAGTATGTCTGTTATATTAAATAACCGGTTTTCAATGTTTCGTGGCTTCAGCTTAACTGCAAAAGAGGATTGCTTCTCGCGCCCTTTGAAATTCCTCGTTGGCCCCCGGAAATTTCAAAAATACCCCCTTGCTATTTATGTAGCAAAATCAGGGGGTGTTAAATCTAAAAAAAAACAGTTTGCATCATAGAATGCGAACTCAGTTCGGTTCTTAAAAATAAGGGGTGATGGAAGGAGGAGATAGAATTTAAAAGAATTTTAATTTTGAACAATTTATTTTGACAGTGACAATATTTACAAATAGTGTCCATAATACTCCAAAGGCAGTACACATAATTAAAGAGAAATATATCTTTTGAAGTAAAAATATTAGATATAGTAAAATACTAGTATTAAATAGTACCAAAGTCATGTAAAAACTGATGCTGCATAACAGTAAAGAATTGGGATATTATAACTAAAAAGATACACTCCTAGTCTCCTATCCAAGACTATCCAAAACCACATGAAAAAAATAAGAAAGGAAAGAAAATAAGGACCCCTTAGGATCTCGATCCATGCCACAAACGACCAACGACTGACAACCGAAGTAAATGCAAGAAAAATTCTACTTCTATTCCGAAGGCAAATAGACAACGAGTTTGAGATACGACCAAGATATATCCCAAAATTATCTTTCCACAAATGATTAATTAAACTCACTGACTGGTATATCTTAATCACAGTGTCAAACGCCACACTGAGACAACCCGACCTCCATCTTGGGCTGCCAGTCTGCGACAACAACCAATCATGACAGTAAGATAAAAGGGCCAATCGAATATATGTGAAACTGAATAATGCAATCTATGATGAGGTTGGCTGCCAAGTGGTGATGACCATAATTCTTAACAGTTAACACACATTCTGGTACAATATCAGTAGCAAATCAGCATATCCCCTAACCGAAAGAAAAAACATCAAACCTGATACTTGTGTCTAGCATAGCATGAATGAATTTAGACAAATTGGGATCTTAAACCATGACACTTACAGCTAACGGATGCTCGAAGAAAATGAGATAAGGCATTCTCTTCTATTCCATAGCCAACGGTACATGGAATTTGAGACACGACCAAGACACCACAATTAATAAAACTGACTGCTAAACACCAACTTCTAAAACACAATGAACTGTCAAACGCTTAACAGAACAGCAACAGCACGAAGCACCAGCTGAACTGAATAATTTATGGACCTTTTAGTTGATCTTTGTAGCTTAGGGACAAATAGTATGATAAGACAGTAGTTCAAAGACATTTTAGTTGATTATAATACTTTAGGAACTAACTATATTGAGTGTTTATTCCGATATTTTACATACCTTAATGTCAAGTCTGACACACTTTATGACAAAACCATTTCTCTATCTATCATTTCCTTTGCTGCAAACTTCATTTCATCACTTATTCAAAAACTCTTTTTGCAAACTTCTTCATCTTTGAGCTTCCAAGGTTCATTTTCTCTCATCTTCTTTTTCAAAACTCATTTAACGTAGTTAATGGTAATCCGAGCTTAGTCATGAGCGTTTTATGTCTTTTGTTTTTTTTGTTGGATTTGTAGTTTGTTAAGATCTTTGATTTCAATGCATTTTTAACGCTTTCGATGGTTACCAGTTTTACTTTTCAATCCTGTAGATGGTTAACAATTTAGTTTATTTGCGCAGAAAAATGGCACAAAATATCGAGTTCATCAAGGATATTACTGACCACAAAGATCTTTGGAAGGTTGTTGTGAAAGTGAAAGACAAATGGACTGTAATGAAAGTAAGTTTTTATTAAATGGTTTTTAGTTAATTTATTATGGTGGAAGGACTATCTATTTATGTTCTTAAGTGCATGTTTCATTGAAAAATGTTTTAACTTATTGTTATTTTGTTTTATTCTTGCTGGAGATGATGAAGATGTCAAACATAAAGCAAATAAAGTTTGTGGTAAACTAAGCATAAAAGATAAATGAGCATAGAGTCAAACTCAGATGATGATATATATTTTATCAAAACATTATACTAAGATATTGTGAGAACAAAAACTGATTTTCAGAGTAACAAAATATCATTGTAAAAATTTCAGGGAGATGACATATTAGTTGAACTTGAAACTGAACTATGAAAAGGAGATACCTATTGTTGAGAAGAACACTTACTCAATGTTAACATTTTGTCAACAGGAAGTCCCACATTTTAATGTTCAATGAGACCATTATGTCATAGCATTTGCAAGGACGGAACATGAAATTGTTATCTTTTAAACATTTTTTTTTTATCATCATTGGATAGTGAATGTGTTTTGTTTATTTTTAAACTGGATAGTTTTGTGTTACATTTCATTTATTTGTCTTTGTGTAGGAAGCTCTTTTGGTTGGAAACTGATTCTCAACTTGTCAATATGGCTTTTAAAAACATTTTCATGGTTCATCTCATTACTAGGTGGCTTAATTGTTTAAATCTTCTTAAGAATATGTACTTTTTGTGTCTCACATTTGTAGGGAAGGTAATCAATGTGCTGAGAGGATTGCCTCTCTCTCACTATGGTTCTAGTTTCACTTGGTGGGATCATGTTCTTTCTTATGTCTCTGGAGCTTATCATCGTAATAGGCTTGATCTTCCTGAATTTAGATTTAAATAGTAATTTGTTCTTGTATTCAAACTGCACTCTTTTTTCCTTCATCAAGGTTTCCAATTAAGGTGTTGTGTCCTTCCACTGAACCAGCACACTCATAGAAGGAGTGGAAATTCTCCCAGGCATGTGGTGCACAACAGAAGCATCAGGATTAGGACATAGTTTCAGTTGAGATACATGAAAAATACTGTGAATTTCACCAGTTTTGGGTTGTAAATCCAATTGGTAGGAAACAATACCAATTTTGTCCAATACTTTATGGGGACCATAGTACTTAGGTAGGAGCTTATGGTACCTATTGTGGACCTTAGCTTAGCTTATTTACTTCCCAAGAAAGCCAAACCAAGCAAAATCCAACAAGCTGGATGCAGAAAGAACCTTTCTTCATGCTTGCAGATTGCACATTGCAAAACAGCAAAGTCAGGTCCATATTTCTTCAATGAAGGAATTACTATTTTCCGATCATAAAAATGAATAGTAATTAACCTTCTCTCATCACATACTGCTAACAAATAGCTTCAATTTATAGTGCATATCGTGACGATCAAAGGGGAACTTATCATGCAAAAAAATGCCAAAGAACCAAGGACTTTGATGGAAGAATAAAACTCTGCAAGTGAAGAAAGTTCCAAGATGCAATTGGTAATTACCAATTAACTTTCTTTAACACACTTGTATAGTTGTATATATTAGATGCAATTTAATGCAAGATATCAATCAAGCCACATACACAAGAATAAAACTCTGAACTACTGTTAATACTGATCATTATTTAATCTAATCTAATCTACTTTCTGTTTCCAAGGATTGGTAAATTGAGTATCTTTCAAGCTACTTTTCTGCTTTGTGGTTCTAGATTATAACCAAGTCTCGTATAACTAAGACTCTAATTAAGAACTAACCATATGAAATAAACTAGAATACTATAGCATAATATCAAGATATTATAAACATTTTCATATATTTTAACAATTTCAATCACTTGTTTGTTGCACTTGCATCCAATATGCAAAAAACTAAAATCTCAAAATTACTTTTTCTCAACAGGAAAAACTTTTCAGCTCACAACATTCTGCAGACATCTATCAGATTTTCAGAATTGTGCATATGTTAATTCATGTAAGATCAGGAGATCCAATGACAAGTATGATCAATTTAGCAAATTATAAGCTTAAGTCTTATTCATAAAAATGAAATTTCCACATGCAAATTATAAGCCAATGTAAAAGTTCCATGTTCCATGCTTCAAAGTTGATCCAATATCAGATCACACTGAGCTCCCTGAGGTATTCAACACACTCACATTCTCTGTGTTATTGAGCAACTTTCTACTGTAACAACCCGTTTTTCAAAGGCCAGAAAAGGCATATATATATTTTTTTTTTTTTTCTTTTTCAACTAACACTCAGAGTGCGCATAGAATATTTTAAATGAGCCGGCATTCAAATACACAAAAGAACTCATTACCAAAAGGTGCTTCAACAAGCAAAGTGTACTCCTGAATAATTACAATCCAAGTCTAAGTATTCAAATACTTACAACCAAAGCAAGTTAGAATCCTATGCCTAAACCCAAAAAGCACGGTGTACAAAACACACCGGCGCATAGTCTAACTATACTAAGCCAAAGCTCCAACCTCTCACTAGGGCCTGGAACAGCCACCGTCGTCACCACGACCTAACCCATCATCTGGGTGGGATGAGCCCGCAAATGAAAGAAAGGGTCACCACAAAATACAAGTATGTATATATATAACCGGTGCGAAAGATTGTACACATAACAATAATTCCACAAAACACAAGAGAAAGCTCTTAATCTCAAGAGTAATTCCCACCAACGGGCTTATATAAATAAATCACCAAGCCTAATGCAGACTTCTACAATGGGTGTGACAACCGATCTCTGGTTCGCCACATGCATGATTCAATTCCGGAATTCAACCTCTCTATAGAAGGCGTAGGTCTCTGGTGGGATAACACCTCCTACTATTGGTGGGATAACACCAGGTAGAGTCACACAAGACAATACCAAAACAATCACGGTGGGATAACACCGGGTGAGTCACACAAGACAACCACCAACTCAATAAAATCCAGTAGGATTTGGCGAAGTCGCACAGACAAACGCCCGGTACGAAGGCAAGTCACACAAGACATACACCTAGGCACGCAACTATGAAATGCATGGCATATATTCTCTTTGGCATATACGGGATAGTCACACAAGACAAAATCCTCGCGTAGTCCTAACCGACGCACGCATTCATATATGCTCATGCACCAAAAACACATAGCCTAAAGTCTATGTACAAAGCATCACAACGTACATACATTTTCTCAATCATATGTAAATTGCACACATATTTATAACCACGTTCTCATCAACGAGAATACATAAATACAACATGCCAAAACACACATCAATTGCATACACAGCAAAACAAAGCATGTCGTAACCATTTGAAAGACGGAAATAAAGTGGAGCCCTTACCTCGGCAAGCTTCCGTTTATAACAACTCGTCCAAACAACACAACGCACTTCCTAAAACAAGCAGCGTACCATCAATACATTGTTTCCCAACCAATCGTATTGAAACTAAACCAAAAACCCCAAAAACCTAAAGGTTCCTAAGGAAAAATCCCTCTTTCGGATACCATACCAAAAACTACCGTATTGATCATCACCCATGAGTTATTTGTACTATTTTTAGGACTCAAAACAATAGGCCAAAGTCTTAAATAATTTGAAATGCAAAATGGCCGTTTTCTTGCGTTACAAGCTACGTACTTTCCGAGTACCCGAAAAACTCGTTTCCAATCCCCACCACTTCCATAAATTAATAAAAAGGGATTAGAAAGTTAAAAACCAAGTTTAGAAATCAGAATCCAAAATTTCAACTCCCAAAGCTCGCCCTGGCGAGTTGGTGGCGAGTGAAGGCAGTGAGGACTGGTCTTACTCGCTCTGGAGCTCGCTCTGGCGTGTTGTCATGACCTGTGACACTCGCCCTGGCGAGTAAACGCTCGCCCGGCGAGTTGCACCTGTCATGACAGCAAAAGACAGCAACTCACACCTCCTTTTTCCAACCCAAGCCTAGTTTGATTCTATTAGTTCCCAACACATTTTCAAGGCACAAAAGCAAACCATTTTCACAAGCAAGCAATACATCTCCGAAAGCATGTTGGTTGCTTCGAGTGCAAGTTATTTGATTTTCACTTCCAAAAATCAAAACCAAATCCAAGCACAAGTTTTATTACGGGCCTCAATCGTCCGGTAATCATTTTCAAACATGTTTTCAACGAAAAAAAAGCGACACCACATGTCACAAGAGTTTTAAACCACTTGGACCCCAAATCACCACACAAAACACTTAGTAAATATTTTCATAAACCCCAAAATATTTTTCATCGGATTTTCTAAAACAAAACCATGCAACGCATTTCCCTTTCGCCCAAAGGTTCAAAGACAACGTTTCTTTTCAAAACCTTACAACTTAACCACATGTTATTGATCAATACTTAACCAAACCAAAACCCTAACTTTTCTCATGAGATTTCTCACCAACTCATGGAAAACAAAAGTAACAAAGCCTACACATGCTCACTAAACTCTCATGAACAACTTTCATGAAACAAAAACCATGTAAAGTAACATTTCCTAACAAACCCTCATGAGAACATAAACCCAAAAACTCCTAAACTCTATAAGTCTACCAACCTAAGAGATGAGAAGAGAGGGTTACCTTTAGAAAGTGATTCTCTACAATTTTCCTCAAAGCTTCCAAGCTTGAAATGGAGTGAAATGGTGAAGAATGGAAAATTTGGTGAAGGTTAAGGTTAAGTAATGGAGTCTACGTGAAAGAGAGAAAGAATGGAGTGAAGTTGTGATTTTTCTAAGTGACCAAAGTCATGAACCTCCTTACTATTACCAAAGCTCTTGATAGCCAATCCACCATTGGATCAAAAGACAAAACCCTAGCCATTGGATCAAACCAAACCAAATCCACTTGAGATAAAACTCAACACCTCTTAGAAACACTCACACGTTCAGCTCTCGCGCGCCGCGACGAACGAAACTCACCAAAACAGAAAACCTACAGAAAGAACGTCTATCGTCTAACAATTCCAAAACTTATCGCCGAATCTTTTTTTTTCGCGACTGTAATTTTCTTCCATACCTTAGAAAATTATTCTCAGAATATATCCTAACTCGCGCAGATATATAAAACTCCCATCCGAAACCTCACTCAAAACAGACGCAATAAGATTTTCCATCCGCGGGTAAAATCCTACTCGTTTTTCCAAAAACAAGAATAATCCAAAACTCGTTATACTAAAACCACATATAACTTCTTATTCAAGCAACAGGATCACAAGACAAAAGTCTGTACAATTACAGTGCACGAGCACAAAACAGACTCGATTACAGCAAAGCCTAATCAATTACACGATGTTTCATCACACGAACACATCGAAACCCTAATATTCCTTAAACCAACTATACAATGAAATCTTGGGTCTTACAATACTACCCCCCTAAAAGAAGTTTCGTCCTCGAAACTTAGACGTCGTCAAACAATCTGGGGTACAAATCTTTCATCTTACTCTCGAGCTCCCAGGTGGTATCTCCTGTAGCTTCGTTCCATATTACATTCACCAAAGGTATCTCTTTCGTTCTCAGACGCTTCATCTTTCTATCCGCAATCTTGATCGGCGGAACTTCAAATGACAAGTTATCCCTCAGCTGGATGTCATCTGGTGTGATCACATGTGATGGATCCGGTGTATATTTCCGTAATTGCGACACATGGAACACGTCATGAATCAAAGATAGTACCGATGGCAACGCGATCCGGTATGCTACCTTCCCAATCCGTTCCAAAATCTGATAAGGCCCTATAAACTTTGGAGTCAACTTCTTCGCTTTCAAAGCCCTTCCAACGCCAGTCGTTGGTGTAACTCGGAGAAATACGTGATCTCCCTCCTCAAACTCTAAAGGCCTCCGACGCCTATCCGCATAACTTTTTTGTCGATCTTGAGCAACTTTCATCATTGCCCTTATCTTTCGGACCTTGTCCGTCGTCTGCTGTACCATTTTCGGCCCTACTATCATACTCTCCCCATCTTGGTACCAACACAAAGGAGTCTGACATCTTCTCCCATACAAAGCCTCGTATGGTGCCATTCCAATACTCGCGTGGAAACTGTTGTTGTATGTGAATTCTATCAATGGTAGCACGTCATCCCAACTCCCACGATCATCCAATACACAAGCTCTCAACAAATCTTCCAGAGATTGATTTGTTCTCTCGGTCTGCCCATCTGTCTGAGGATGATAGGCGGAACTCAATCTCTGTTTCGTCCCCAACGCCTCATGCAAAGTTTTCCAAAAGTGTGAAGTAAACTTTGGGTCTCGATCCGACACTATACTTGACGGAATCCCATGTAACCTCACAATCTCAGCAATCCGTAGTCCTTACCGGTAGAAAATGAGCGGACTTAGTCAAACGATCCACTATCACCCAAATGGAATCATGCTTCCTCCTGGTCTTAGGTAAACCAGTGATGAAATCCATAGAAATGCTATCCCACTTCCACTCGGGGATATCTAATGACTGCAGCATCCCTGCTGGTCTCTGATGCTCAATCTTCGCCTTCTGACAAGTCAGACACGATGCCACATACTCAGCCACATCCTTTTTCATACCCGGCCACCAGAAATCATGCCTCAGGTCTTGATACATCTTTGTTGCTCCGGGATGTATACTAAGTTTACTCTTGTGTGCCTCCCCTAGAATGGTGTTTCTCAAGTTCATAGCATCGGGCACACACACCCTACCTTGACACCTCAAGATATTGTACGATCCCACCTTGAAATCTCGGTTGGTTCCTCGAACAATCAAAGCTCTTTTCTCCATGAGTAACTTGTCATCTTGACAATTTGCAATATCCTCCAATAACCCGCTGGAGATGGTAATCATACCCAGTCTCATATTCCCTAAAGCAAACTCTACTTCTAGGTGCAAGTCACGAAACTCTCTCAACAACTCTTGTTGACTAGCCATTTGTGCCGAACAAACCGACACACTCTTTCTACTCAAAGCATCGGCTACCACATTAGCCTTCCCCGGATGGTATTCTAACGTAAAGTCGAAGTCTTTCAAAGTTTCCATCCACCTCCGTTGTCTCATATTAAGCTCTTTCTGATCGAACAGATACTTAAGACTTTTATGGTCACTAAACACGACAAAAGTGCAACCATAAAGATGATGTCTCCAAATCTTCAATGAAAAAACAACGGCCGCAAGCTCTAAATCGTGCGTAGGATAATTCTTTTCATGCACTTTCAGTTGCCTTGACGCATAAGCCACTGCCCTCTTGTGTTGCATCAACACACAACCCAACCCTTGATGAGAAGCATCACAATAAACCTCATACGGTTCATCCGACTGTGGTAACATCAAAACTGGTGAAGTTGTCAACCGTTCTTTCAACAACTGGAAACTCAATTCACACTTCTCTGTCCAAGCAAAAGGTTGATCTTTTCGCGTAAGTTGTGTCATAGGTGCCACAATCCTAGCGAATCCTTCTATAAACCTTCGGTAATAACCGGCCAAACCCACAAAACTCCTCACATCAGTTACTGTTTGAGGCTGCTTCCATGAAAGTACCGTATCAATCTTGGCTGGATCCACGGCTATTCCCTCCTTTGATATAACATGGCCAAGGAAATTCACCTCTTCCAACCAAAAATCACACTTTGACGGATTAGCATACAACTTACTTTCCCGTAAAACTTGTAATACTAGACGAAGATGCTCTACATGTTCCTCTTCACTCTTCGAATACACAAGAATGTCATCAATGAACACCACCACAAACTTGTCCAAAAACGAATGGAATATCCGATTCATGTAGGCCATAAAGATAGCCGGTGCATTCGTCACTCCAAACGGCATCACTAGAAACTCATAATGCCCATATCGCGTCCTGAACGCCGTTTTCTGAATATCCTCATCTCGTACCCTTATCTGGTGATAACCAGATTTCAAGTCAATCTTGGAAAACACTGAGGCTCCCCTCAACTGATCCATCAAATCATCGATTCGTGGCAATGGATATCGGTTCTTGATAGTCACCTTATTAAGCTTCCGATAATCCACACACAGACGAGATTTACCATCCTTCTTCTTAACCAATAAGACCGGTGCTCCCCAAGGCGACACACTAGGCCTTATGAAACCTTTCTCTAACAAGTCCCCAATCTGACTTTTCAACTCTACCAACTCGGCTGGAGCCATCCGATAAGCTGATTCCGAAATCGGACCCGTGCCCGGTTGCAAATCAATAAAGAATTCCACCTCTCTACACGGAGGAAAAGCTGGAATCTCTGATGGAAACACATCTTGGAAATCCTGAACCACTCGAAATTCCTCAATTCGGATCTCCGACATCACTCCTAAACTAGCAAGTGAAACTATCTCCGGTTCTCCATTACACATAACCACAGAAAGCCGATTTGCAGACAAGTACCTTCGCACACCTGGCTCGGGAAAGAAAACCAATTTCCGAGCACAGTCTAGAATCACATAATGATAAGACAACCAATCCATCCCGAGGATGATCTCGAGAGATAACAGCGGTAGACAAACCAAATTGACCAGAAAATCCCTATTCTGGATTACTACCAAACAATGCAAACATGCAGTATTCACTACCAAATCCTTAGCAGGAGTCAAAACATTCAAATCAAACGGAAGAACAGAAACATTCAAACTCAAACGATTTGCACATGCCAAAGATATGAATGAGTGGGTTGCCCCCGTGTCAATCAAAGCAGTTAAAGAGTTACCTGCGATGTGACAGCTCTCGTGGATGGCATTGCTAGCCTGCCCACTCAACTCAGTGCCCATACAGTAAGCACGTGCCTTCGCCGCAGGTCTGGCACCCTGTGAGCTTTGTGCTACATTTGCCGACGGCCCGGCCTTCGGGGCTCTGCAATCTCTAGCAAAGTGTCCCGGCTTCTTGCAATTGAAGCAAGTGTTTCCTCCTTTCGGTTGCGTGCACTCATTTGAAAAATGCCCCGCTTCTCCACAGTTGTAGCAAGCCCCCTTACTACCATCTGCTTTTCCCCGGGTTCCTTGATTCACCGATCGGCCCGGTCCCTTACTATGTTGAGGACGGTTATACGGCTTACTCCCTTGCCTCCCACTATTCTGAGTCGAACCACGATCATTGGTACGACTTGGTCCTACGGCACTAGACCCTCCTTGGCGGTTCACCCGCTTATTCCTCATGTCTTCCACCTCCTGACATTTTTCTACCAACACTTGGAACTGTCGAATACCCAATGGCACAACCGCATCCTGCAGTTCGTACCTCAGCCCATCTTGGAAACGACGGCACATATAATCCTCATCTATCCCATCCCTAAAGAAGCGGAAGAAACGGGATAGTGATTCGAACTTCTTGGCATATGTTTCCACATTCATGCCCCCCTGACGCAACCTCAGAAATTCCTCCCCATACATTTCCCTTGCAGTCTCGGGAAAGTACTTGGCTAAAAACCTCCTCCTGAAGTTCTCCCAATTCAATTCTTCATGACCATTCTCCATGTTAATACGGGTGTTCCTCCACCAATACTCAGAACCCCCTAGTAACTGATAGGTAGCTAAGACCACCTTCTCTCCTTCTGGACAATGAATTGCCCCGAATATCCTCTCCACAGATTGGAGCCATAAATCCGCAGTTTCCGGACCTCCCTCCCCATTAAACTTTGGAGGAGTTTGGTGGTTGAAATTTGAAAGAAGTCTAGATCCAACAGCGAGTATTTCCCTTTCGCGCTTTTCCAGATCCCTCTGCGCCTTAGCATGGCTCTGAGCAGTCACAGCCGCTGCCATCGTATGCATGACATAAGCCATCTGATTTAAATCAGCATTGTCCGCCATAGGTGCTGTAGGTGCCCTTCTTGGTGGCATTCTACTCTGCACAATACCAATTCTGATTAGATTCCTTATCCAAACATTTCTGAGTCTCAACAGAAAATCTCATCCAACGGTTACTAACTCATAACCCGACACAGAACAAACCCTAGAACTGACACAACTCTAGCTATGTTCTAACCGACTCTGGACTAACGACTCAAGTATACACTTTCCCTTTGAAGATTTAAAGCCGTGCTCTGATACCAAATTGTAACAACCCGTTTTTCAAAGGCCAGAAAAGGCATATATTTTTTTTTTTTCTTTTTCAACTAACACTCAGAGTGCGCATAGAATATTTTAAATGAGCCGGCATTCAAATACACAAAAGAACTCATTACCAAAAGGTGCTTCAACAAGCAAAGTGTACTCCTGAATAATTACAATCCAAGTCTAAGTATTCAAATACTTACAACCAAAGCAAGTTAGAATCCTATGCCTAAACCCAAAAAGCACGGTGTACAAAACACACCGGCGCATAGTCTAACTATACTAAGCCAAAGCTCCAACCTCTCACTAGGGCCTGGAACAGCCACCGTCGTCACCACGACCTAACCCATCATCTGGGTGGGATGAGCCCGCAAATGAAAGAAAGGGTCACCACAAAATACAAGTATGTATATATATAACCGGTGCGAAAGATTGTACACATAACAATAATTCCACAAAACACAAGAGAAAGCTCTTAATCTCAAGAGTAATTCCCACCAACGGGCTTATATAAATAAATCACCAAGCCTAATGCAGACTTCTACAATGGGTGTGACAACCGATCTCTGGTTCGCCACATGCATGATTTAATTCCGGAATTCAACCTCTCTATAGAAGGCGTAGGTCTCTGGTGGGATAACACCTCCTACTATTGGTGGGATAACACCAGGTAGAGTCACACAAGACAATACCAAAACAATCACGGTGGGATAACACCGGGTGAGTCACACAAGACAACCACCAACTCAATAAAATCCAGTAGGATTTGGCGAAGTCGCACAGACAAACGCCCGGTACGTAGGCAAAGTCACACAGACATACACCTAGGCACGCAACTATGAAATGCATGGCATATATTCTCTTTGGCATTTACGGGATAGTCACACAAGACAAAATCCTCGCGTAGTCCTATCTGACGCACGCATTCATATATGCTCATGCAAACAATCACATAGCCTAAAGCCTATGTACAAAGCATCACAACATACATACATTTTCTCAATCATATGTAAATTGCACACATATTTATAACCACGTTCTCATCAACGAGAATACATAAATACAACATGCCAAAACACACATCAATTGCATACACATCAAAACAAAGCATGTCGTAACCGTTTGAAAGACGAAAATAAAGTGGAGCCCTTACCTCGGCAAGCTTCCGATTACTACAACTCGTCCAAACAACACAACGCGCTTCCTAAAACAAGCAGCGTACCATCAATACATTGTTTCCCAACCAATCGTATTGAAACTAAACCAAAAACCCCAAAAACCTAAAGGTTCCCAAGGAAAATCCCTCTTTCGGATACCATACCAAAAACTACCGTATTGATCAACCCCCATGAGTTATTTGTACTATTTTTAGGACTCAAAACAATAGTCAAAAGTCTTAAATAATTTGAAATGCAAAATGGCCGTTTTCTTGCATTATAAGTTACGTACTTTCCGAGTACCCGAAATACTCGTTTCCAATCCCCGCCACTTCCATAAATTAATAAAAAGGGATTAGAAAGTTAAAAACCAAGTTTAGAAATCAGAATACAAAATTTTAGGTCCCAGAGCTCGCCCTGGCGTGTTGGCAGCGAGTGAAGGCAGTGAGGACAGGTCTAGCTCGCTCTGGAGCTCGCCCTGGCGTGTTGTCAGGACCTGTGACACTCGCCCTGGCGAGTAACCACTCGCCCGACGAGTTGCACCTGTCATGACAGCAAAAACAGCAACTCACACCACCTTTTTCCCCAACCAAGCCTAGTTTGATTCTATTAGTTCCCCACATCTTTTCAAGGCACAAAAGCAAACCATTTTCAAAAGCAAGCAATACATTCCCGAAAGCATGTTGGTTGCTTCGAGTGCAAGTTATTTGATTTTCATTTCCAAAATCAAAACCAAACCCAAGCACAAGTTTTATTACGGGTCTCAACCGACCGGTAATCATTTTCAAACATGTTTTCAAAGCGAAAAGCAACTCCACATGTCACAAGAGTTTTAAACCACTTTGACCCCAAAAACACTACACAAAACACTTAGGAAATATTTTCATAAACCCCAAAATATTTTTCATCGGATTTTCTAAAACAAAACCATACAACGCATTTCCCTTTCGCCCAAAGGTTCAAAGACAACGTTTCTTTTCAAAACCTTACAACTTAACCACATGTTATTGATCAATACATAACCAACCCAAAACCCTAACTTTTCTCATGAGATTTTTCACCAACTCATGGAAAACAAAAAAATAACAAAGCCTACACATGCTTACTAAACTCTCATGAACAACTTTCATGAAACAAGAATCAATTCCTAACATATTCATCTCATGAACATAAACTAAAACTCATAACCCCAAGAGTTTTAACCAACCAAAAAGGAAAGGAAAAGAGTGGTTACCTTAAGAAAGTGATTCTCTACAACAATTCCACAAAGCTCCCAAGCTTGAAATGGACACAAATGATGAAGAATGGAAAAAATTTGGTGAAGTTGAGAAAGTAATGGAGTTCACGTGAAAGAGAGAAAGAATGGAGTGAAGTTTGTGATGTTTTCTAAGTCCACAAAGTCATGAACCTCCTTACTATTACAAAGCCTCTTGATAGCCAATCCACCCTTGGATCAAAGTCAAAAGTCCAAGCTTAAACCCTAGCCATTGGATCAATTTACTTTATGATTAATCACAAGATATCATCAACTCATCCATAACAAGTCTCGTATTCAGCTCTCGCGCGACGCGACAAACGTAAATCACAAAAACGTAAAACCTACGGAAAGAACGTCCTACGTTAAACATTTCCAAAACTTATCGTCGAATCTTATTCCGCGACTGTAATTTTCTTCCATACCTTAGAAAATTATTCTCAGAACATAACCTTACTCACGCAGATATATAAAACTCCCATCCGAAACCTCACTTAAAACATACGCAATAAGATTTTACATCCGCGGGTACAATCCTACTCGTTTTTCCAAAAACAAGAATAATCCAAAACTCGTTATTCTAAGTCCACAAATAACTTCTTATACAAGAAACAGGATCACAAGACGAAAGTCTGTACAATTACAGTGCACGAGCACAAAACAGACTCGATTACAGCAAAACCTATAATTACACGATGTTTCACCACATGAACACATCGAAACCCTAATATTCCTTAAACCAACTATACAATGAAATCTTGGGTCTTACAATACTACCCCCGTAAAAGAAGTTTCGTCCTCGAAACTTAGATATCGTCAAACAAACTGGGGTACAATTCCCTCATCTTACTTTCTAGCTCCCAGGTGGTATCTCCTGTAGCTTCGTTCCATATTACCTTCACCAAAGGTATCTCTTTCGTTCTCAGACGCTTCATCTTCCTATCCGCAATCTTGATCGGCGGAACCTCAAATGACAAGTTATCCCTCAGCTGGATGTCATCTGGTGAAATCACATGTGACGGATCCGGTGTATACTTCCGCAATTGCGACACATGGAACACGTCATGAATCAAAGATAGTACCGGTGGCAACGCGATCCGGTATGCTACCTTCCCAATCCGTTCCAAAATATGATAAGACCCTATAAACTTTGGAGTCAACTTCTTCGCTTTCAAAGCGCTTCCAACGCCAGTCGTTGGTGTAACTCGGAGAAATACATGATCTCCCTCTTCAAACTCTAGAGGCCTCCGACGCCTATCCGCATAACTCTTTTGTCGATCTTGAGCAACCTTCATCATTGCCCTTATCTTTCGGACCTTGTCCGTCTTCTGTTGTACCATTTCCGGTCCTACTATCATACTTTCCCCATCTTGGTACCAACACAAAGGAGTCTGACATCTCCTCCCATACAAAGCCTCGTATGGTGCCATTCCAATACTCGCGTGGAAACTGTTGTTGTATGTGAATTCTATCAACGGTAATACCTCATCCCAACTTCCACGATCATCCAATACACATGCTCTCAACAAATCTTCCAAAGATTGATTTGTTCTCTCGGTCTGCCCATCTGTCTGAGGATGATAGGCGGAACTCAATCTCAATTTCGTCCCCAACGCTGATAAGTGCTAAAAAGTAGTTAAATTCCAAACTCAATTACGGCAATTATCAACTTGTTTTCAAAGATTTTTATAATTAAAACCCCAAAACTTTGTACATTTTAACTAAAGATAATTGTTATGTCTTAATCCTAATTTTTAAGCTTGCATGATCAAAAGAGGAGCAAAAATAAATTCCTTCTCCAAGAGGCTGGTAGCTGAGCGACCAGTGGTAGCTGAGCGACCAGAATGAGGGAGACCTTGAACAACAAGCAAAGAATTCTACACGTGTCAAGTAACCCCTTCACCAAGGCAAATTGGTAGCTGAGCGACCAATTGATAGCTGAGCGACCAAACTGAAGGAAGTCTTGGGCATCAAGTTGAACTTTTTACACGTGTCAGATAAACCCTTCATCAAGACAAGCTGGTAGCTGAGCGACCAGTTGGTAGCTGAGCGACCAGCTGCTTTTCACGCCTATAAATAGCCATCAAGAGGAGACCATTACACACAACTTTCCAGAGGGAAAAACACCGAGAAATCTGAGGGCATAAAAGTGTAGTGTTATAGGAAAGTGAAGGTGGATTTATCCAACTTGAGAGATCAAGGGATTGATGTGCATTCTTTGTTCCTCTATCCATATTTGTAAGTTTACCACCATGACAATGAGTGGCTAACTCTTTTTATTGTTGGGATTAGATGTAACTTATCATGACTATATGTTGATCTTAATCTTTTGATATATATATTCTAGTTGATTTATTATTATTTGTGTTATCCTTGCTTTTCATGTTATTCATATGATTTAAATGATATAGATATATGTTGTTTGGATCAAAAGATCTAGGATAATCACATGTTAAAACTCTAAACTCTAGACATAGATTTAAGGTTTTAATATTCACCGTTTATATTGAAACTTAATGCTATTGTGTGGATCGATAAGTCGAGAGATCGAAAATTAATCAACACAATAAATATCACAATGTTTTCGGACACGAAAAGCATTGAAGAGCAATATGTGAAGATATTAAATAATCACTAAAGTTATATACATTTGATTTAATCAATATATATGATTGATAAAGTGAACTCTAATCCCGGCAATTCTTTCCCTCTGAAATCCAAATCTTTATTTCATCGCTTTTTATACTAAATTTCAATTACAAAACTCTTTACTTAAAATAATATTAATTGTTGAATGACATCGATATCTGTAACACCCCGTTTTTCGAAAGCCAAAAAGGGCATTATTTTTTTTTTTTCTTTTTCAACTAACACTCAGAGTGCGCATAAAATGTTTTAAATGAACCGGCATTCAAATATACAGAAGAACTCATTACTAAAAGGTGCTTCGACAAGCAAAGTGTATTTCCTGAATAATTACAATCCAAGTCTAAGTATCAAAACAAGTTAGAAATCCTATGCTAACCAAAAAGCACGGTGCACAAAACACACCGACGCATAGTCTAACTACTCTAAGCTTCAACACAAGCTCACTATGGCCTAGAGCTGCCAACACCATCCTCTCGAACTACATCGTCATCTGGGGTGGGATGAGCCCGCAAATGAAAGAAAGGGTCACCACAAAATATAGGGTATGTATATATATAACCGGTGCGAAAGATGTACACATAACAAATTCCACGAAACACAAGAGAAAGCTCTTAAACTCAAAAGTAATTCCCACCAACGGGTTTATATAAATAATGCACACCAAGCCTAATGCAGACTTCTACAATGAGTGTGATACTATCCAAGCTACCACATGCATGATTTTCCGGAAAATTAACCTCTCCTCGAAGAGTCGTGGGGTAGGCAAAGCCACACAGAAATATACGTACCCGCACTAAAAATTGCCACACAAGGCAGGTGAAGTCACACAGACAAACACCAGGCGAAGTCACACAGACAAACACCAACTCAATATAAATCCAGAAGGATTTGGCGAAGCCACACAGTCAAACGCCCGGTACGTAGGCAAAGTCACACAGACATACACCTAGGCACACAACTATGAAATGCATGTCATATATTCTCTTTGGCATATACAGGATAGTCACACAGACAAAATCCCCGCGCAGTCCTATCCGACGCACGCAATCATATATGCTCATGCAAACATTCACATAACCTAATAGCATAGGTAACAAAACATATGTGAATACAACCACCTTCTCATCAACGAGAATACATAAGTACAAACATGCCAAACACACAGCAAATGCATAAACAGCAAAAACAAGCATGTTGTAACCGTTTTAAAGACAGAAATAAAGTGGAGCCCTTACCTCGTCAAGCACTCAACTATCACACGATCGCACAACACTTACTTGCTTCCTAAAACAAGCAAAGTATTCAATCAAAACCATATCCAAATCAATCCTTAATGAATTGGACTCTAAAACCCCAAAAACCAAAGGTTTTCCAAGGTAAAATCCCTCTTTCGGATTCTATACCAAAAACTACCGTATTGATCAACCCCCATGAGTTATATGTACTATTTTTAGGACCCAAAATAATTGTCAAAAGTCTTAAATAATTTGAAATGCAAAATGGCCGTTTTCTTGCGTTATAAGCTACGTACTTTCCGAGTACCCGAAAAACTCGTTTCCAATCCCCACCACTTCCATAAATTAATAAAAAGGGATTAGAATGTTAAAAACCAAGTTTAGAAATCAGAATCCCAAAATCTCAACTCCCAGAGCTCGCCCTGGCGAGTTGGTGGCGAGTGAAGGCAGAGAGTACTGGTCTTACTCGCTCTGGAGCTCGCCCTGGCGTGTTGTCAGGACCTGTGACACTCGCCCTGGCGAGTAACAACTCGCTCAGCGAGTTGCACCTGTCATGACAGCAAAAGACAGCAACTCACACCACCTTTTTCCACCCCAAGCCCAGTTTGATCCTATTAGTTCCCAGCACTTTTTCAAGGCATAAAAGCAAACCATTTTCATAAGCAAGCAACACATTTCCGAAAGCATGTTGGTTGCTTCGAGTGCAAGTTATTTGATTTTCATTTCCAAAATCAAAACCAAATCCAAGCACAAGTTTCATTACGGCCTTAACCGTCTGGTAATCATTTTCAAACAGGTTTTCAAGGTAAAAAGCGACACCACATGTCACAATAGGTTGAAACCACTTTGACCCCAAAATACTACCCAAAAACTCTTAGAAAATATTTTCATAAACCACAAAATATTTTTCATCGGATTTTCTAAAACAAAACCATACAACGCATTTCCCTTTTGCCCAAAGGTTCAAAGACAACTTTTCTTTTCAAAACCTTACCACTTAACCACATGTTATTGATCAATACATAACCAAACCAAAACCCTAACTTTTCTCATGAGATTTTTCACCAACTCATGGAAAACAAAAACAACAAAGCCTACACATGCTTCTCTAAACCTCATGAACAACATTCATGAACAAAAACTAGCAAGAACAACATTTCTCACCAAACCCTCTTAAGAACATAAACCCAAAAATCTCAAAACTCTAAAAATCTACCAACCTAGGAGATGAGAAGAGAGGGTTACCTTTAGAAAGTGATTCTCTACAACTTTCCTCAAAGCTTCCAAGCTTGAAATGGAGTGAAATGGTGAAGAAATGAAAATTTGTGAAGGTTGGAAAGTTGGAAATGGAGTCCACGTGAAAGAGAGAAAGAATGAGATGATTTGGTGATGTTTTTCTAAGTGCCAAAGTCATCAAACCTCCTTACTATGACAAAGCTCTTGCTAACTCATGGCCATTGGATCAAAAACACAATGCCAAGACCAAACCATAGCCATTGGATCAAACCAAACCAAATCCACTTGAGATAAAACTCAATACCTCATAGAAACACTCACACGATCAGCTCTCGCACGTCGCGTCGAACGTAAAACACAAAAACTTAACACCTACGGAAAGAACGTCTAACGTTTAACATTTCCAAAACTTATCGCCGAATCTTTTTCCGCGACTGTAATTTTCTTCCATACCTTAGAAAATTATTCTCAGAATATATCCTAACTCGCGCAGATATATAAAGCTTCCATCCGAAACCTCACTTAAAACAGACGCAATAAGATTTTCCAACGACGGGTAAAATCCTACTCGTTTTTCCAAAAACAAGAATAATCCAAAACTCATTATACTAAAACCACATATAGCTTCTTATTCAAGCAACAGGATCACAAGACAAAAGTCTGTACAATTACAGTGCACGAGCACTAAACAGGCTCAATTACAGCAAAAGCTAGTAATTACACGATGTTTCGTCACACGAACACATCGAAACCTTAATAACCCTTAAACCAACTATACAAAGAAATCTTGGGTCTTACAATACTACCCCCCTAAAAGAAGTTTCGTCCTCGAAACTTAGACATCGTCAAACAATCTGGGATATAATTCTTTCATCTTACTCTCGAGCTCCCAGGTGGTATCTCCTGTAGCTTCGTTCCATATTACCTTTACCAAAGGTATCTCTTTCGTCCTCAAACGTTTCATCTTCCTATCCGCAATCTTGATCGGCGGAACCTCAAATGACAAGTTATCCCTCAGTTGGATGTCATCTGGCGTGATCACATGTGATGGATCCGGTGTATATTTCCGCAATTGCGACACATGGAACACGTCATGAATCAAAGATAGTACCGGTGGCAACGCGATCCGGTATGCTACCTTCCCAATCCGTTCCAAAATCTGATAAGGCCCTATAAACTTCGGCGTCAACTTCTTCGCTTTCAAAGCCCTCCCAACACCCGTTGTTGGAGTAACACGGAGAAATACGTGATCTCCCTCCTCGAACTCTAAAGGCCTCTGACGCCTATCCGCATAACTCTTTTGTCGATCTTGAGCAACCTTCATCATTGCCCTTATCTTTCGGACCTTGTCCGTCGTCTGTTGTACCATTTCCGGCCCTACTATCATACTCTCCCCATCTTGGTACCAACACAAAGGAGTCTGACATCTTCTCCCATACAAAGCCTCGTATGGTGCCATTCCAATACTCGCGTGGAAACTGTTGTTGTACGTGAATTCTATCAAAGGTAACACATCATCCCAACTTCAACGATCATCCAGTACACAAGCTCTCAACAAATCTTCCAAAGATTGATTTGTCCTCTCGGTCTGCCCATCTGTCTGAGGATGGTAGGCGGAACTCAATCTCAGTTTCGTCCCCAACGCCTCATGCAAAGTCTTCCAAAAGTGTGAAGTAAACTTTGGGTCTCGATCCGACACTATACTTGACGGAATCCCATGTAACCTCACAATCTCAGCAATGTAAATATCGGTCAACTTCGCCGCTGTATCCGTAGTTCTTACCGGTAGAAAATGAGCGGACTTAGTCAAACGATCCACTATCACCCAAATGGAATCATGCTTCCTCCTGGTCTTAGGTAAACCAGTGATGAAATCCATAGAAATGCTATCCCACTTCCACTCGGGGATATCTAACGACTGCAGCATCCCTGCTGGTCTCTGATGCTCAATCTTCGCCTTCTGACAAGTCAGACACGACGCCACATACTCAGCCACATCCTTTTTCATACCCGGCCACCAGAAATCATGCCTCAGGTCTTGATACATCTTTGTTGCTCCGGGATGTATACTAAGTTTACTCTTGTGTGCCTCCCGTAGAATGATGTTTCTCAAGTTCATAGCATCGGGTACACACACTCTACCTTGACACCTCAAGATGTTGTCCGATCCCACCTTGAAATCTCTGTTGGTTCCTCGAACAATCAAAGCTCTTTTCTCCATGAGAAACTTGTCATCTTGACAATTAGCAATGTCCTCCAATAACCCGCTTGAGATGGTAATCATACCCAGTCTCATATTCCCTAAAGCAAACTCTACTTCTAGGTGCAAATCACGAAACTCTCTCAACAACTCTTGTTGACTAGCCATTTGTGCCGAACAAACAGACACACTCTTCCTACTCAAGGCATCAGCCACCACATTAGCCTTTCCCGGATGGTATTCCAACGTAAAGTCGAAGTCTTTCAAAGTTTCCATCCACCTCCGTTGCCTCATATTAAGCTCTTTCTGATCGAACAGATACTTAAGACTTTTATGGTCACTAAACACGACAAAAGTGCAACCATAAAGATGATGTCTCCAAATCTTCAATGCGAAAACAACGGCCGCAAGCTCTAAATCGTGCGTAGGATAATTCTTTTCATGCACTTTCAATTGCCTTGACGCATAAGCTACTGCTCTCTTGTGTTGCATCAACACACAACCCAACCCTTGATGAGAAGCATCACAATAAACCTCATACGGTTCATCCGACTGTGGTAACATCAAAACTGGTGAAGTCGTCAATCGCTCCTTCAACAATTGAAAACTCAACTCACACTTCTCAGTCCACGCAAACGGTTGATCTTTCCGCGTAAGTTGTGTCATCGGTGCCACAATCTTAGCAAATCCTTCTATAAACCTTCGGTAATAACCGGCCAAACCCACAAAACTCCTCACATCAGTCACTGTTTGAGGCTGCTTCCATGAAAGTACCGTATCAATCTTGGCTGGATCCACGGCTATTCCCTCTTTTGATATAACATGGCCAAGGAAATTCACCTCTTCCAACCAAAAGTCACACTTTGACGGGTTTGCATACAGCTTACTTTCCCGCAAAACTTGCAATACTAGACGAAGATGCTCTACATGTTCCTCTTCATTCTTCGAATACACTAGGATGTCATCAATAAACACCACCACAAACTTGTCCAAAAATGAGTGGAATATCCGATTCATGTAGGCCATAAAGATAGCAGGTGCATTCGTCACTCCAAACGGCATCACTAGAAACTCATAATGCCCATAACGCGTCCTAAACGCCGTTTTCTGAATATCCTCATCTCGTACTCTTATCTGGTGATATCCAGATTTCAAGTCAATCTTGGAAAATACAGACGCTCCCCTTAACTGATCCATCAAATCATCAATTCGTGGCAATGGATATCGGTTCTTGATAGTCACCTTATTAAGCTTCCGATAATCCACACACAAACGAGACTTACCATCCTTCTTTTTAACAAATAAGACCGGTGCTCCCCAAGGCGACACACTAGGCCTTATGAAACCCTTCTCTAATAAGTCCTCAATCTGACTTTTCAACTCTACCAACTCGGCTGGAGCCATCCGATAAGCTGATTCCGAAATCGGACCCGTACCCGGTTGCAAATCAATAAAGAATTCCACCTCTCTACACGGAGGAAAAGCTGGAATCTCCGATGGAAACACATCTTGGAAATCTTGAACCACACGAATTTCCTCAATTCGGATCTCCGACGTCACTCCTAAGCTAGCAAGTGAAACTATCTCTGGCTCGCCATTACACATAACCACATAAAGTCGATTGGCAGACAAGTACCTTCGCACACCTGGCTCGGGAAAGAAAACCAATTTCCGAGCACAGTCTAGAATCACATAGTGATAAGACAACCAATCCATCCCGAGGATGATCTCGAGAGATAAAAGCGGTAGACAAACCAAATTGACCAGAAAATCCCTATTCTGGATTACTACCAAACAATGCAAACATGCAGTATTCACTACCAAATCCTTAGCAGGAGTCAAAACATTCAAATCAAACGGAAGCACAGATACATTCAAACTCAAACGATTTGCACATGCCAAAGATATGAATGAGTGGGTTGCCCCCGTGTCAATCAAAGCAGTTAAAGAATTACCTGCGATGTGACAGCTCTCGTGGATGGCATTGCTAGCCTGCCCACTCAACTCAGTGCCCATACAGTAAGCACGTGCCTTTGCCGCAGGTCTGGCACCCTGTGAACCTTGTGCCACATTTGCCGACGGCCCAGTCTTCGGGGCTCTGCAATCTCTAGCAAAGTGTCCCGGCTTCTTGCAATTATAGCAGGTGTTTCCCACCTTAGGTTGCGTGCACTCATTAGAAAAATGCCCCGCTTCTCCACAGTTGTAGCAAGTCCCCTTACTACCCTCTGATTTTCCCCGGGTTCCCTGATTCACCGATCGGCCCGGTCCTTTACTATGCTGAGGACGATTATAAGGCTTACTCCCTTGCCTCCCACTATTCTGAGTCGAACCACGATCATTGGTGCGACTTGGTCCTCCAGCATTAGAATTCCCTTGGCGGTTCACCCGCTTATTCTTCATGTCTTCCACCTCTTGGCACTTTTCCACCAAGACCTGAAATTGTCGGATACCCAACGGCACAACCGCATCCTGCAGCTCGTACCTCAATCCATCTTGGAAACGACGGCACATATAATCCTCATCTATCCCATCCCTAAAGAAGCGGAAGAAACGGGATAATGATTCAAACTTCTTGGCATATGCTTCCACATTCATGCCCGCTTGCCTTAGCCTCAGAAACTCTTCCCCATACCTTTCCCTAGCTGTCTCAGGGAAATATTTGGCCAAGAACCTCCTCTTGAAGTTCTCCCAACTTAACTCTTCATGAACATTCTCCATGATCAGTCGGGTGTTCCTCCACCAATACTCAGAACCCCCGAGTAATTAATAGGTAGCTAAGACCACCTTCTCTCCTTCTGGACAATGAATTGCCCCGAATATCCTCTCCACCGATTGGAGCCATAGATCAGCAGTTTCCGGACCTTCCTCCCCATTAAACTTAGGAGGAGTTTGGTGGTTGAAACTCGAAAGAAGTCTAGATCCAGCCGCCAGTACTTCCCTTTCGCGCTTTTCCATATCTCTCTGCGCCTTAGCATGGCTCTGTGCAGTCACAGCCGCTGCCATCGTATGCATGGCATAAGCCATCTGGTTTATATCAACATTATCCGCCATAGGTGCTGTAGGTGCCCTTCTTGGAGGCATTCTATTCTGCACAATACCAATTCTGATTAGATTCCTTATCCAAACATTTCTGAATCTCAACAGAAAATCTCATCCAACGGTTACTAACACATAACCCGACCCAGAACAACCACTAGAACTAACTCAACCCTAGTTATGTTCTAACCGACTCTGGACTAACGACTCAAGTATACACTTTCCCTTTGAAGATTTAAAGCCGTGCTCTGATACCAAATTGTAACACCCCGTTTTTCGAAAGCCAAAAAGGGCATTATTTTTTTTTTTCTTTTTCAACTAACACTCAGAGTGCGCATAAAATGTTTTAAATGAACCGGCATTCAAATATACAGAAGAACTCATTACTAAAAGGTGCTTCGACAAGCAAAGTGTATTTCCTGAATAATTACAATCCAAGTCTAAGTATCAAAACAAGTTAGAAATCCTATGCTAACCAAAAAGCACGGTGCACAAAACACACCGGCGCATAGTCTAACTACTCTAAGCTTCAACACAAGCTCACTATGGCCTAGAGCTGCCAACACCATCCTCTCGAACTACATCGTCATCTGGGGTGGGATGAGCCCGCAAATGAAAGAAAGGGTCACCACAAAATATAGGGTATGTATATATATAACCGGTGCGAAAGATGTACACATAACAAATTCCACGAAACACAAGAGAAAGCTCTTAAACTCAAAAGTAATTCCCACCAACGGGTTTATATAAATAATGCACACCAAGCCTAATGCAGACTTCTACAATGAGTGTGATACTATTCAAGCTACCACATGCATGATTTTCCGGAAAATTAACCTCTCCTCGAAGAGTCGTGGGGTAGGCAAAGCCACACAGAAATATACGTACCCGCACTAAAAATTGCCACACAAGGCAGGTGAAGTCACACAGACAAACACCAGGCGAAGTCACACAGACAAACACCAACTCAATATAAATCCAGAAGGATTTGGCGAAGCCACACAGTCAAACGCCCGGTACGTAGGCAAAGTCACACAGACATACACCTAGGCACGCAACTATGAAATGCATGGCATATATTCTCTTTGGCATATACAGGATAGTCACACAGACAAAATCCCCGCGCAGTCCTATCCGACGCACGCAATCATATATGCTCATGCAAACATTCACATAACCTAATAGCATAGGTAACAAAACATATGTGAATACAACCACCTTCTCATCAACGAGAATACATAAGTACAAACATGCCAAGCACACAGCAAATGCATAAACAGCAAAAACAAGCATGTTGTAACCGTTTTAAAGACAGAAATAAAGTGGAGCCCTTACCTCGTCAAGCACTCAACTATCACACGATCGCACAACACTCACTTGCTTCCTAAAACAAGCAAAGTATTCAATCAAAACCATATCCAAATCAATCCTTAATGAATTGGACTCTAAAACCCCAAAAACCAAAGGTTTTCCAAGGTAAAATCCCTCTTTCGGATTCTATACCAAAAACTACCGTATTGATCAACCCCCATGAGTTATATGTACTATTTTTAGGACCCAAAATAATTGTCAAAAGTCTTAAATAATTTGAAATGCAAAATGGCCGTTTTCTTGCGTTATAAGCTACGTACTTTCCGAGTACCCGAAAAACTCGTTTCCAATCCCCACCACTTCCATAAATTAATAAAAAGGGATTAGAATGTTAAAAACCAAGTTTAGAAATCAGAATCCCAAAATCTCAACTCCCAGAGCTCGCCCTGGCGAGTTGGTGGCGAGTGAAGGCAGAGAGTACTGGTCTTACTCGCTCTGGAGCTCGCCCTGGCATGTTGTCAGGACCTGTGACACTCGCCCTGGCGAGTAACAACTCGCTCAGCGAGTTGCACCTGTCATGACAGCAAAAGACAGCAACTCACACCACCTTTTTCCACCCCAAGCCCAGTTTGATCCTATTAGTTCCCAGCACTTTTTCAAGGCATAAAAGCAAACCATTTTCATAAGCAAGCAACACATTTCCGAAAGCATGTTGGTTGCTTCGAGTGCAAGTTATTTGATTTTCATTTCCAAAATCAAAACCAAATCCAAGCACAAGTTTCATTACGGCCTTAACCGTCCGGTAATCATTTTCAAACAGGTTTTCAAGGTAAAAAGCGACACCACATGTCACAATAGGTTGAAACCACTTTGACCCCAAAATACTACCCAAAAACTCTTAGAAAATATTTTCATAAACCACAAAATATTTTTCATCGGATTTTCTAAAACAAAACCATACAACGCATTTCCCTTTTGCCCAAAGGTTCAAAGACAACTTTTCTTTTCAAAACCTTACCACTTAACCACATGTTATTGATCAATACATAACCAAACCAAAACCCTAACTTTTCTCATGAGATTTTTCACCAACTCATGGAAAACAAAAACAACAAAGCCTACACATGCTTCTCTAAACCTCATGAACAACATTCATGAACAAAAACTAGCAAGAACAACATTTCTCACCAAACCCTCTTAAGAACATAAACCCAAAAATCTCAAAACTCTAAAAATCTACCAACCTAGGAGATGAGAAGAGAGGGTTACCTTTAGAAAGTGATTCTCTACAACTTTCCTCAAAGCTTCCAAGCTTGAAATGGAGTGAAATGGTGAAGAAATGAAAATTTGTGAAGGTTGGAAAGTTGGAAATGGAGTCCACGTGAAAGAGAGAAAGAATGAGATGATTTGGTGATGTTTTTCTAAGTGCCAAAGTCATCAAACCTCCTTACTATGACAAAGCTCTTGCTAACTCATGGCCATTGGATCAAAAACACAATGCCAAGACCAAACCATAGCCATTGGATCAAACCAAACCAAATCCACTTGAGATAAAACTCAATACCTCATAGAAACACTCACACGATCAGCTCTCGCACGTCGCGTCGAACGTAAAACACAAAAACTTAACACCTACGGAAAGAACGTCTAACGTTTAACATTTCCAAAACTTATCGCCGAATCTTTTTCCGCGACTGTAATTTTCTTCCATACCTTAGAAAATTATTCTCAGAATATATCCTAACTCGCGCAGATATATAAAGCTTCCATCCGAAACCTCACTTAAAACAGACGCAATAAGATTTTCCAACGACGGGTAAAATCCTACTCGTTTTTCCAAAAACAAGAATAATCCAAAACTCATTATACTAAAACCACATATAGCTTCTTATTCAAGCAACAGGATCACAAGACAAAAGTCTGTACAATTACAGTGCACGAGCACTAAACAGGCTCAATTACAGCAAAAGCTAGTAATTACACGATGTTTCGTCACACGAACACATCGAAACCTTAATAACCCTTAAACCAACTATACAAAGAAATCTTGGGTCTTACAATATCGCACCAGTCCCTGTGGTGACGATAATATAAAAATACTTACTTTTGTACTTCAACAAACGCCTCATGCAAAGTCTTCCAAAAGTGTGAAGTAAACTTCGGGTCTCGATCCGACACTATACTTGACGGAATCCCATGTAATCTCACAATCTCAGCAATGTAAATATCGGTCAACTTTGCCGCCGTATCCGTAGTCCTTACCGGCAGAAAATGAGCGGACTTTGTCAAACGATCCACTATCACCCAAATGGAATCATGCTTCCTCCTGGTCTTAGGTAAACCAGTGATGAAATCCATAGAAATGCTATCCCACTTCCACTCGGGAATATCTAATGACTGCAGCATCCCTGCTGGTCTCTGATGTTCAATCTTCGCCTTCTGACAAGTCAGACACGATGCCACATACTCAGCCACATCCTTCTTCATACCCGGCCACCAGAAATCATGCCTCAGGTCTTGATACATCTTTGTTGCTCCGGGATGTATACTAAGTTTACTCTTGTGTGCCTCCCCTAGAATGGTGTTTCTCAAGTCCATAGCTTCGGGCACACACACCCTACCTTGACACCTCAAAATATTGTCCGATCCCACCTTGAAATCTCGGTTGGTTCCTCGAACAATCAAAGCCCTTTTCTCCATGAGTAACTTGTCATCTTGACAATTTGCAATGTCCTCCAATAACCCGCTTGAGATGGTAATCATACCCAGTCTCATATTCCCTAAAGCAAACTCTACTTCTAGGTGCATGTCACGAAACTCTCTCAACAACTCTTGTTGACTAGCCATTTGCGCCGAACAAACAGACACACTCTTCCTACTCAAAGCATCGGCTACCACATTAGCCTTCCCCGGATGGTATTCTAAGGTGAAATCAAAATCCTTCAAAGTTTCCATCCACCTCCGTTGCCTCATATTAAGCTCTTTCTGATCGAACAGATACTTAAGACTTTTATGGTCACTAAACACAACAAAAGTGCAACCATAAAGATGATGTCTCCAAATCTTCAATGCAAAAACAACGGCCGCAAGCTCCAAATCGTGCGTAGGATAATTCTTTTCATGCACTTTCAGCTGTCTTGACGCATAAGCCACTGCCCTCTTGTGTTGCATCAACACACAACCCAAACCTTGATGAGAAGCATCACAATAAACCTCATACGGTTCATCCGACTGTGGTAACACCAAGACTGGTGAAGTCGTCAACCGTTCTTTCAACAACTGGAAACTCGACTCACACTTCTCAGTCCAAGCAAAAGGTTGATCTTTTCGCGTAAGTTGTGTCATTGGCGCCACAATCTTAGCGAAACCTTCTATAAACCTCCGGTAGTAACCGGCCAAACCCACAAAACTCCTCACATCAGTCACTGTTTGAGGCTGCTTCCATGACAGTACCGTATCAATCTTGGCTGGATCCACGGCTATTCCCTCTCTTGATATAACATGGCCAAGGAAATTCACCTCTTCCAACCAAAAGTCACACTTTGACGGGTTTGCGTACAGCTTACTTCCTCGCAAAACTTGCAATACTAGACGAAGATGCTCTACATGTTCCTCTTCATTCTTCGAATACACTAGAATGTCATCAATGAACACCACCACGAACTTGTCCAAAAATGAGTGGAATATCCGATTCATGTAGGCCATAAAGATAGCAGGTGCATTCGTCACTCCGAACGGCATCACCAAGAACTCATAATGCCCATACCGCGTCCTAAACGCCGTTTTCTGAACATCCTCATCTCGTACTCTTATCTGATGATAACCAGATTTCAAGTCAATCTTAGAAAACACTGAGGCTCCCCTCAACTGATCCATCAAGTCATCAATTCGTGGCAATGGATATCGGTTCTTGATAGTCACCTTATTAAGCTTCCGATAATCCACACACAGACGAGATTTCCCATCCTTCTTCTTAACCAATAAGACCGGTGCTCCCCAGGGCGACACACTAGGCCTTATGAAACCTTTAACTAACAAGTCCTCAATCTGACTTTTCAACTCTACCAACTCGGCTGGAGCCATCCGATAAGCTGATTCCGAAATCGGACCCGTACCCGGTTGCAAATCAATAAAGAATTCCACCTCTCTACACGGAGGAAAAGCTGGAATCTCTGATGGAAACACATCTTGGAAATCCTGAACCACTCGAATTTCCTCAATTCGGATCTCCGACGTCACTCCTAAACTAGCAAGTGAAACTATCTCCGGTTCTCCATTACATATAACCACAGAAAGCCGATTTGCAGACAAGTACCTTCGCACACCTGGCTCGGGAAAGAAAACCAATTTCCGAGCGCAGTCTAGAATCACATAATGATAAGACAACCAATCCATCCCGAGGATGATCTCGAGAGATAAAAGCGGTAGACAAACCAAATTGACCAGGAAATCCCTATTCTGGATTATTACCAAACAATGCAAACATGCAGTATTTACCACCAAATCCTTAGCAGGAGTCAAAACATTCAAATCAAACGGAAGCATAGAAACATTCAAACTCAAACGATTTGCACAAGCCAAAGATATGAATGAGTGGGTTGCCCCCGTGTCAATCAAAGCAGTTAAAGAATTACCTGCGATGTGACAGCTCTCGTGGATGGCATTGCTAGCCTGCCCACTCAACTTAGTGCCCATACAGTAAGCACGTGCCTTTGCCACAGGTCTGGCACCCTGTGAGCCCTGTGCCACATTTGCCGACGGCCCGGCCTTCGGGGCTCTGCAATCTCTAGCAAAGTGTCCCGGCTTCTTGCAATTAAAGCAAGCGCTTCCCCCCTTCGGTTGCGTGCACTCATTTGAAAAATGCCCCGCTTCTCCACAGTTGTAGCAAGCCCCCTTACTACCATCTGATTTTCCCCGGGTCCCTTGATTCACCGATCGGCCCGGTCCTTTACTATGTTGAGGACGGTTATACGGCTTACTCCCTTGCCTCCCACTATTCTGAGTCGAACCACGATCATTGGTACGACTTGGTCCTCCGGCACTAGATCCTCCTTGTCGGTTCACCCGCTTATTCCTCATGTCTTCCACCTCCTGACATTTTTCCACCAACACTTGGAACTGTCGGATACCCAATGGCACAACCGCATCCTGCAGTTCGTACCTCAGCCCATCTTGGAAACGACGGCACATATAATCCTCATCTATCCCATCCCTAAAGAAGCGGAAGAAACGGGATAGTGATTCGAACTTCTTGGCATATGTTTCAACATTCATGCCCCCCTGCCGCAACCTCAGAAATTCCTCTCCATACCTTTCCCTTGCCGTCTCAGGAAAGTACTTGGCTAAAAACCTCCTCTTGAAGTTCTCCCAATTCAATTCTTCATGACCATTTTCCATGATCAGTCGGGTGTTCCTCCACCAATACTCTGAACCTCCTAGTAACTGATAGGTAGCTAAGACTACCTTTTCCCCTTCCGGACAATGAATTGCCCCGAATATCCTCTCCACAGATTGGAGCCATAAGTCAGCAGTTTCCGGACCTCCCTCTCCATTAAAATTTGGAGGAGTTTGGTGGTTGAAATTTGAAAGAAGTCTAGATCCAACATCGAGTATTTCCCTTTCGCGCTTTTCCAGATCCCTCTGCGCCTTAGCATGGCTCTGAGCAGTCACAACCGCTGCCATCGTATGCATGGCATAAGCCATCTGGTTTATATCAGCATTGTCCGCCATAGGTGCTGTAGGTGCCCTTCTTGGAGGCATTCTATTCTGCACAATACCAATTCTGATTAGATTCCTTATCCAAACATTTCTGAGTCTCAACAGAAAATCTCATTCAACGGCTACTAACTCATAACCCGACACAGAACAAACACTAGAACTGCCACTACTCTAGCTATGTTCTAACCGACTCTGGACTAACGACTCAAGTATACACTTTCCCTTTGAAGATTTAAAGGCGTGCTCTGATACCAATTGTAACAACCCATTTTTCTCAAGCCAGAAAAGGCATTATATTTTTTTTTTTGTACACATCAGAGTTACACATAAAACATTTTTAATGAGCCGGCATTCAAATATACAAAAGAACTCATTACCATAAGGTGCTTCGACAAGCAAAGTGTATTTCCTGAATAATTACAATCCAAGTCTAAGTATTCAAATACTTACAACAAAACAAGTTAGAATCCTATGCCTAAACCCAAAAAGCACGGTGCACAACCCACACCGGCGCATAGTCTAACTAAGCTAAAGCTCCAACCACTCACTGGGGCCTGGAACAGCCACCGTCGTCACCACGACCTAACCCATCATCTGGGTGGGATGAGCCCGCAAATGAAAGAAAGGGTCACCACAAAATAAAAGTATGTATATATATAACCGGTGCGAAAGATTGTACACATAACAATAATTCCACAAACACAAGAGAAAGCTCTTAAACTCAAGAGTAATTCCCACCAACGGGCTTATATAAATAAATCACCAAGCCTAATGCAGACTTCTACAATGGGTGTGACAACCGATCTCTGGTTCGCCACATGCATGATTTAATTCTGGAATTCAACCTCTCTATAGAAGGCGTAGGTCTCTGGTGGGATAACACCTCCTACTATTGGTGGGATAACACCAGGTAGAGTCACACAAGACAATACCAAAACAATCACGGTGGGATAACACCGGGTGAGTCACACAAGACAACCACCAACTCAATAAAATCCAGTAGGATTTGGCGAAGTCGCACAGACAAACGCCCGGTACGTAGGCAAAGTCACACAGACATACACCTAGGCACGCAACTATGAAATGCATGGCATATATTCTCTTTGGCATTTACGGGATAGTCACACAAGACAAAATCCTCGCGTAGTCCTATCTGACGCACGCATTCATATATGCTCATGCAAACAATCACATAGCCTAAAGCCTATGTACAAAGCATCACAACATACATACATTTTCTCAATCATATGTAAATTGCACACATATTTATAACCACGTTCTCATCAACGAGAATACATAAATACAACATGCCAAAACACACATCAATTGCATACACATCAAAACAAAGCATGTCGTAACCGTTTGAAAGACGGAAATAAAGTGGAGCCCTTACCTCGGCAAGCTTCCGATTACTACAACTCGTCCAAACAACACAACGCGCTTCCTAAAACAAGCAGCGTACCATCAATACATTGTTTCCCAACCAATCGTATTGAAACTAAACCAAAAACCCCAAAAACCTAAAGGTTCCCAAGGAAAATCCCTCTTTCGGATACCATACCAAAAACTACCGTATTGATCAACCCCCATGAGTTATTTGTACTATTTTTAGGACTCAAAACAATAGTCAAAAGTCTTAAATAATTTGAAATGCAAAATGGCTGTTTTCTTGCGTTATAAGTTACGTACTTTCCGAGTACCCGAAATACTCGTTTCCAATCCCCGCCACTTCCATAAATTAATAAAAAGGGATTAGAAAGTTAAAAACCAAGTTTAGAAATCAGAATACAAAATTTTAGGTCCCAGAGCTCGCCCTGGCGTGTTGGCAGCGAGTGAAGGCAATGAGGACAGGTCTAGCTCGCTCTGGAGCTCGCCCTGGTGTGTTGTCAGGACCTGTGACACTCGCCCTGGCGAGTAACCACTCGCCCGGCGAGTTGCACCTGTCATGACAGCAAAAACAGCAACTCACACCACCTTTTTCCCCAACCAAGCCTAGTTTGATTCTATTAGTTCCCCACATCTTTTCAAGGCACAAAAGCAAACCATTTTCAAAAGCAAGCAATACATTCCCGAAAGCATGTTAGTTGCTTCGAGTGCAAGTTATTTGATTTTCATTTCCAAAATCAAAACCAAACCCAAGCACAAGTTTTATTACGGGTCTCAACCGACCGGTAATCATTTTCAAACATGTTTTCAAAGCGAAAAGCAACTCCACATGTCACAAGAGTTTTAAACCACTTTGACCCCAAAAACACTACACAAAACACTTAGGAAATATTTTCATAAACCCCAAAATATTTTTCATCGGATTTTCTAAAACAAAACCATACAACGCATTTCCCTTTCGCCCAAAGGTTCAAAGACAACGTTTCTTTTCAAAACCTTACAACTTAACCACATGTTATTGATCAATACATAACCAACCCAAAACCCTAACTTTTCTCATGAGATTTTTCACCAACTCATGAAAAACAAAAAAATAACAAAGCCTACACATGCTTACTAAACTCTCATGAACAACTTTCATGAAACAAGAATCAATTCCTAACATATTCATCTCATGAACATAAACTAAAACTCATAACCCCAAGAGTTTTAACCAACCAAAAAGGAAAGGAAAAGAGTGGTTACCTTAAGAAAGTGATTCTCTACAACAATTCCACAAAGCTCCCAAGCTTGAAATGGACACAAATGATGAAGAATGGAAAAAATTTGGTGAAGTTGAGAAAGTAATGGAGTTCACGTGAAAGAGAGAAAGAATGGAGTGAAGTTTGTGATGTTTTCTAAGTCCACAAAGTCATGAACCTCCTTACTATTACAAAGCCTCTTGATAGCCAATCCACCCTTGGATCAAAGTCAAAAGTCCAAGCTTAAACCCTAGCCATTGGATCAATTTACTTTATGATTAATCACAAGATATCATCAACTCATCCATAACAAGTCTCGTATTCAGCTCTCGCGCGACGCGACAAACGTAAATCACAAAAACGTAAAACCTACGGAAAGAACGTCCTACGTTAAACATTTCCAAAACTTATCGTCGAATCTTATTCCGCGACTGTAATTTTCTTCCATACCTTAGAAAATTATTCTCAGAACATAACTTTACTCACGCAGATATATAAAACTCCCATCCGAAACCTCACTTAAAACAGACGCAATAAGATTTTACATCCGCGGGTAAAATCCTACTCGTTTTTCCAAAAACAAGAATAATCCAAAACTCGTTATTCTAAGTCCACAAATAACTTCTTATACAAGAAACAGGATCATAAGACGAAAGTCTGTACAATTACAGTGCACGAGCACAAAACAGACTCGATTACAGCAAAACCTATAATTACACGATGTTTCACCACATGAACACATCGAAACCCTAATATTCCTTAAACCAACTATACAATGAAATCTTGGGTCTTACAGTTTCTTTCTAGAATCGGAATATAAAACCGATCTTTTGAAATCTTCAAAGACCACCTCCAAATCCATGGAATTTGGAATTTTATTAAGAATAAAGCTGGACATTGTCCTGTAATTAAATTATCTGAAGCGATCTTTAAAATTAAAGGACTATTATCGCACCAAGAATTATAAAGATCTAATAATTCCTTTGGTAAAATTTCTAGAGAAGGACCAAATTTGATCCACCACTCAAAAAACCAATTTGGTATTTCAGAGGCCAAAATATTTGGGTTGATTGAGAAAAACCAAGAATGTTTATTCTTTGGATTCTGGTAATAGAATACCTGTGTAAAGGCTTGGACATAGTCCCAATAATTAAAATATATATATTTTCCTTCGGCTAATTTAATAGCTTTTTCCCCATTTGGGTTAAATCCCCATTCTCTTGGGAGCAAGATCTTGTTAATATGGCATTTTGAAAAATTTATAAAATTTTCTGGGTTATTACCTTGATAATAATGAGTTATAGTTACAGATTCTGTAACATTTAATAGAATTTCTAAATTTGGTCTCGATTTTCCATAAAGACCTGGATATCCTCTTGAATCTAGATACTTTGTTTTTATTGACCAACCATTATTATTGGCTTGGGTTATGTCATCATGTTCAACATACATAATTTTCTCTGTGACAGGATTTTCAAAATATTCTGAAACCTGTTCTGGATTATTAATCATAGTATCCTTATAAGTTATTAACTTATTTTGTTCATTTGAATTTGAAGAAGATGCTTCTTCTTTTCTGGGTGTTTGCTTATTTTTATTATAAGCAATTGTGGTCCAATCCCCTATTAGAGGAATGTTAGATTCTTGCAAAGGCACTATACTAGTCCCTCTGCCTCTGCCATGTCTCCCTCTGCCGCGACCTCTTCCCCCGTAGGGGCCTGACATCTTAGTCGCCCTGCAAAAATTCACGTGTAAGATAATCAGCTAGAGAATTATTTTCTCCTTTAATGTATTGAATATCAAAATCAAAAGCAGATAATTGGGCTTGCCATCCCGCAAAAATTTGTTTTGCAACTAGATTTTTAACATCTTTTTCAATTATTGACTTAGCTGAACTACAATCAATCCTGAGTAAAAACTTTTGATTTAAAAGGTCACTTTGGAATTTAGAAATGCATTTTATAATGGATAGCATTTCTTTTTTTATAGTAGAATATTTTTTCTGAGTGTCATTCCATTTTCTAGAGGTAAATCTAACAAGGACTTCTTTCGAAGTTTCGGGTATAACCTGTTTCAGGATACCTCCATATCCTAAATTGGAAGCATCAGTCTCAACAATCTTAAAATATTTAGGATTAGCTAAGGATAAGCAAGGCAAACATTTAACTTTAGCTTTTATGCTTTTAACTGCCTGGGTATGATTCTCAGTCCAAGGGCCAGGTTTATTTTTAAGCCTGTTATAAAGAATAGCAGTATCCTCTGCTAGATTTTTATAATAGTCTGAAATATAATTCAAACTTCCCAAAAATCTTTGTAATTGGGTTTTATCAGTGATAACGTCGGGAAATTTAGAAGCAAATTCAATACTTCTACTAATAGGAACTATTGTTCCTTGATTAATTTCATGTCCTAAAAATCTGACTTTTGTTTGAAATAGTTTCATTTTGGGTGCAGATAAAACAAGACCATTATGTATAATAATGTTTTTGAATATTTTTAAATGTTTAAAATGCTGATCTAAGGATTTAGAAAAGACTAACACATCATCAATATAAACAATAATAAAATCCGAATAAGGGTTAAAAATATCATTCATTATATTCTGGAATTCAGAAGGGGCATTCTTTAAACCAAAAGGAAGGACATTCCATTCATAATGTCCAAAAGGAACGGCAAAAGCTGTTTTATATCTATCAGTTTCATTAATCTGAATTTGCCAATATCCAGACTTCATATCAAATTTTGAAAATATTAGAGAGTCATTTAACCTATCTAATAAGTCTTTCTTATTAGGAATAGGATATCTAATCCATTTTAAAACCTTATTAAGGGGTTTATAATTGATAACAAGTCTAGGAACACCTCGTTCCTTTTCAGCTGCCTTATTAACATAAAAAGCAGTACAACTCCAAGGAGATTTTGAAGTCCTAATTAATTTTTTGTTAAGTAAAGATTCTATTTCATTTTTACATAAACCAAGATATTCTTGATTCATTTGGGCTGGTCTAGCCTTAGTAGGAATCTGACTCTCTTTAAAGTCATCCTCATAGGGTAAAGAAACAACATGTTATTTTCTATTCCAAAAAGCATTAGGAAGGTCATTACAAACTTCAGTTTGAAATTGACTTTCCAATTTCTTAATTTGAATCTTAATCTTCTCATCATCAAGTTGATTTTTAATATTGAAAATATTAATTTCTTCTTTAAGGAAACATATTTGTTTCTCTTTTTTCTTTAAAAGTAAATCTCTTACCTCATTAAGCATTCTAGTTTGAGGATCAGAAATAAAATCAAAAGTAATTTTTTGGTTTTCCAAAATAGTTGTAATGCCCTTTTGATCAATCTTAATTATAGGCATTATCATATGTAAAAAAGGAGTACCCAAAATTACCCTATGAGTTAAATCTTTTACCAAAATAAATGGAGTTGGCAAACAAATATTATTTTTACAAATATAGGTATTATCAAGTTTGAAATTAACTTGAAGTTTACTTCCTCCAGCCTGGGTAAGACTTTGGGTAGTTTTGACAAAATATTTTGTAGGGATAATACCCTCCTGAATACAATTAAGATCTGTTCCACTATCAATATGGGCTATTTCATCTTTTAAAACAAAGACTTTATTAACTATCAAAGTAATTTTAGTAAACCACTTTTGAGAAGTAACTCTTTGAATAATATTCAAATAGCCTTCAGAGTGATAAGAAGGATTTTTTATTAAATCACTATTATTTATTAGAATATTATTGTTTTCTAAAATACTAACCTTATGATTAAGGATATCATTATTACTTTTTATCTGAATAATCTCGGATTTTAACTGATTAATTTCCCTTTTTAAATCTGTTATTGAAACCGGAGTTTCTTTGATATTAACTTGTTGAAATCTAGATAAGACTTCACTGAGTTGATAGGGAGCTTCATTAATCATAGGAGATTTTTCCCTGGAATTTTCTTTAATAAGAAATTCAATCATTTTCCTTTTCAGATTATTATCTGAAATAGACTCTAAGACATTTAAAGCTTGATCTTGTTCTGAGGTAAGAACATTTAATCCATTCATGTTAACAATGGATTTCCAGTAATCTAACTCATTACATTGACAATTCTTATTGTCTGAATCACTATCTCCAGTGCTTAATTCCTCATTTTCTTTTGACATATAATCAGATTCCTCATTAATTTCTGACATATAATCAGATTCTTCTGACTCGTGATCTGAGTTTAGTAATAAAACATTTTCTAAATGATTCCTAAGATCCTCATCCTCAATATTATTGAGAGCTTTCTTAGTCAAACATTCGTTAGCATAATGGCCAACTTTTCCACACTTATGACAAGTATTACCTAATTTCTTGGCTTTTCTCTTCCTCTTAGGGTAAGATTTATAAGGTTTGCTGTCTATTTCCTTTTTGTATTTATACCCTTTTTTCCTAAAAGGTTTAGTATAACCCTTATTTTTTTTAGGGTTTCTGTATTCCTTGACTAATTTTACTCTCTTCCTTTCTTTAGAAGGAGGTTTCCCTAAGTCAAAGGCAAATTGTTCACAAATCAGTTTTCCAGGAACTACAACGCTAGTACAAACAAATTTGTTAACCTCAAACATTGCTACTAATAGAATGATCAGATGGAATGAAATTACATTCCCTGAGTCATGGTCCTTAAATCAGGTTGTAGACCCTGAACCTGTCCTTAATAAGGATATAGACCAAATCATCCAAACCACTGAAGGTGATGTAGAGATAAAATTTAACTCTAGAAGAAGTTTTAGAATACCTAGAACTTTGTCTGAGAGACATTCAGAATCTGAATATTATTCAGCTCATTTTGCTCCTAGTAGAGCATCTACTTCTAGAATTAAAGAAGAATTTGAGACGGTTGAAAATATTTGTATAAGTGAAAATAAAATTCCACATGGTATTTACCAAAAATCTAATATTGAAGGTAGAAAATCTCCTACCCCTTCGGAGATGAGTTTTCATCTCCAAGAAGATTAGGTTTTATGGATCTAAGACCTAATAGTGCTTGGAGAAAACTCATCAATGATGAGTTTTATCATGAAAGATATACTGATTTTAGAAAATGGTATTTTAAGACTTTTAAACCCTGGGAATTAGCTCAGTTAAAGGAAGACTTTTATACTCATCTAAGTCAAACTCAAGATTATATTCCTTTTGTAAAATGGTTTACAAATTTTTTTGTTGAAAAAATGAAAAAAGAAATTATGGTTTTACAATCTAAATCTTGGATGACTATAGAAGGAAATAATATTACTTCTCCTTTCCCCCCTGAGAAAACTCTAAGTTTGGGAAAAAATGTTGAAGCTACAGCCTATTTAGCTGTACAGAGTAAAAAGGCTGATAATAATATTAGCACTATTCAAGAATTTAATTCGATAATTAAATCACAAAATTATACTAATAGTTTTTTAAATTGTATAGGAGACCAATTAATATATATTGAAAAAGAATTAGTTGATATGAAAAATCTTTTTGAAAAACAGATTTTGCAATACAAACAGAATTCTGAAAGAAAAGATTATGAAAAGGACCATAATGATGTTCCTATTATACAACCTCCTGTTAATATAGAAGGATTTAAAATCCAAAAAGATAGTGATGAATTCATTAGTATATTAGATGAAAAGCTTAAACAATTACGTTTGAGTGTCATTGATAAAGACAATAATTTATCAGAATCTGATGAACCCGTGAATTTGAAAGATGTTGATCAATTAGCAGCTATGTTTGCTAATCAGGATATTAATGAAACTGTTAACATAAATCTTGTTTATGCTCCTAGAGCTTTAGATAAGCATTATTATAAAAGACCTTCTCCTCAAGATTTACTTTTTGAGGAAACATAGACTTTCCAGAATTCTTATTCTGGAAAATCCATTTATGAATGGAATATAGATGGATTAAATGATAAGCAAATCATTGATATAATACATAGAATGTGTAACAACCCGTTTTTCAAAGGCCAGAAAAGGCATTAATTTTTTTTTTTTTGTACACATGAGAGTTACGCATAAAAGATTTTAAATGAGCCGGCATTCAAATATACAAAAGAACTCATTACCATAAGGTGCTTCGACAAGCAAAGTGTATTCCTGAATAATTACAATCCAAGTCTAAGTGTTCGAACACTTACAACAAAACAAGTTAGAATCCTATGCCTAAACCCAAAAAGCACGGTGTACAACCCACACCGGCGCATAGTCTAACTAAGCTAAAGCTCCAACATCTCACTGGGGCCTGGAACAGCCACCGTCGTCACCACGACCTAACCCATCATCTGGGTGGGATGAGCCCGCAAATGAAAGAAAGGGTCACCACAAAATAAAAGTATATATATATATAACCGGTGCGAAAGATTGTACACATAACAATAATTCCATAAACACAAGAGAAAACTCTTAACCACCAAAGCAATTCCCACCAACGGGTTCATATAAGCAATGCACACATAGCCTATAATGCAACCTCTACAATGCGTGATACTAACCCTAGCTACCACAAAATGCATGAGCTCCGGAATCGTAGGTCCATCCCCTACTAACAACATCAACACAATCCCGTAGCTCTCCCGATCACTACGAACCATTAGAGTGGGTTCTCCCGATCACCACACCCCTACCATAAGTATCAATAGAATCCCGTAGCTCTCCCGATCACTACAAGGATTAGAGTGGGCTCTCCCGATCACCACACCCCGTAGCTCTCCCGATCACTACGTATCGATCTCAACAAAAGTCTCGTAGCTCTCCCGATCACTACGAACCATTAGGGTGTGCTCTCCCGATCACCACACCGAGCACGCAACTACCAAATGCATGAGCATACGCTTCCCCATATATGCTAATGCAATGAATACATACCTCTCTAGCATATGTAAACCAAACATAACAACATACATACATTTCTCATCATATGTATTCCAAACACCTGTTCATACATATATTCTCATAATCATATGTAAACAACGCACGTATTGTAAACACTTTCTCATCACGAGAATACATAACACATACATGCCAAACACACAAACACGCATACCAGCAAACCAAGCATGTCGTAACCGTTTTAAAAGACGGAAATAAAGTGGAGCCCTTACCTCGGCAAGCTTCCGTCAACAAAACTCGCTCAAACAACACAACGCGCTTCCTAAAACAAGCAGCGCAACAATCAATACATTGTTCTCTAACCAATAGTATTGAAACTACACCTAAACCCCAAAAACCTAAAGGTTCCTAAGGAAAATCCACTCTTTCGGATACCATACCAAAAACTATCGTATTGATCAACCACCATGAGTTATTTGTACTATTTTTAGGACCCAAAACAATTGTCAAAACTCTTAAATAATTTGAAATGCAAAATGGCCGTTTTCTTGCGTTACAAGCTACGCATTTTCCGAGTACCCGAAAAACTCGTTTCCAATCCCAACCACTTTCATAAATTAATAAAAAGGGATTAGAAAGTTAAAAACCAAGTTTAGAAATCAGAATCCAAAATTTTAGGTCCCAGAGATCGCCCTGGCGAGTTGGTGGCGAGTGAAGGCAGTGAGGACTGGTCTTACTCGCTCTGGAGCTCGCCCTGGCGTGTTCATGGCCTGTGACACTCGCCCTGGCGAGTAAACACTCGCTCAGCGAGTTGCACCTGTCATGACAGCAAAAGACAGCAACTCACACCACCTTTTTCCACCCAAGCCTAGTTTGATTCTATTAGTTCCCAACACTTTTTCAAGGCACAAAAGCAAACCATTTTCATAAGCAAGCAATTCATTTCCGAAAGCTTGTTGGTTGCTTCGAGTGCAAGTTATTTGATTTTCATTTCCAAAATCAAAACCAAATCCAAGCACAAGTTTTATTACGGGCCTTAACCGTCCGGTAATCATTTTCAAACATGTTTTCAAGGTAAAAAGCGACACCACATGTCACAAGAGTTTTGAACCACTTTGACCCCAAAACACTACACAAAACACTTAGGAAATATTTTCATAAACCCCAAAATATTTTTCATCGGATTTTCTAAAACAAAACCATACAACGCATTTCCCTTTCGCCCAAAGGTTCAAAGACAACGTTTCTTTTCAAAACCTTACAACCTAACCACATGTTATTGATCAATACATAACCAAACCAAAACCCTAACTTTTCTCATGAGATTTTCCACCAACTCATGGAAAAGCAAAAATAACAAAGCCTAGCATGCTTACTAAACTCTCATGAACAACTTTCATGGAACAAAAACCATTCACAACCAATTCTTATGAAATTTCTCCCAAGAACATAATCATAAAAATCCTAACTCCCTAAGAATCTTAGCCAAACAAGGATAGGGAATATGTTTAGTTACCTTAGGAAGAAGAATCTCACAACTCCAAGCTTTCCAACAAGCTCAAGATCAAGTGCTTTGGTGAAGGAATGAAAATTTTATGAATGGAAAGGAATGAAGAACAAAGCCACGGCCAAAAGAGAAGAGAGTGAGGAAGTTTTGTGATTTTTCTAAGTCCACAATTGTCATCAACCTCCTTACATGCCTTTGGTCTTGTAGCATAAGGACCATTGGATCAAAGTCAAAAGTCCAAGCTTAAACCCTAGCCTTTGGATCAATTTACTTTATGAGAAAGTCACAAGATATCATCAACTCATCCATAACAAGTCTCGTACTCAGCTCTCGCGCGACGCGACGAACGAAACTCACAAAAACATAAAACCTACGGAAAGAACGTCTATCGTTTTTCCATTCCAAAACTTATCGCCGAATCTTTTTCCGCGACTGTAATTTTCTTCCATACCTTAGAAAATTAATCTCAGGACATATCCTAACTCACGCAGATATATGAAACTTCCATCCGAAACCTCACTTAAAACAGACGCAGTAAAATTTTACAACAACGGGTAAAATCCTACTCGTTTTTCCAAAAACAAGAATAATCCAAAACTCGTTATTCTGAATCCACATCAACCTTCTTATTCACAAAAGAGGATTACAAGACAAAAGTCTGTGCCTTTACAGCGCACGAGCACAAAACAGGCTCAATTACAGCAAAAAATTCCATTAATGCGACGATACTCACAAAACCGCTTCACCAAAAACCCTAAAACTCGTAGCCATCACTAGAGTTCCTTAGAAAACTGTACAGTGAAATCTTGGGTCTTACAGAATGATTATGTATTCCACTGTCTGTAAACAACAAAATAATTCAGACAGCTCTATAGCCTCCTTTATTACTACGGGTTTTGTCGGTCAACTCAGAGGCTGGTGGGATCATTATCTTAGTGATGCCCAAAAGAAAGAAATCCTTTCTCATAAAAAAATTATTAAAATAGAAGAATCTAGTAGTTCTACGTTGGCTACCACAGCTATGACTGGTGAAGAAGATGCAGTTTATACACTGTGTCTCTCTATTCTTCAACATTTTGTTGGAACCAATATTCCCATAGCTGAGAAGCTGAATACCCTTCTTCAAAATCTTAGATGTCCGTATTTAACACATTTTAGGTGGTATAAAGACACATTCCTGTCTAGAGTTTTTCAATTAACTAATCCTAATTCAGTTCATTGGAAATCAAAATTTATTGATGGTCTACCTCACTTATTTAGTGAAAAGGTAAGACAATTGTAACAACCCGTTTTTCCAAGGCCAGAAAAGGCATTAATTTTTTTTTTTTTGTACACATCAGAGTTACGCATAAAAAATTTTAAATGAGCCGGCATTCAAATATACAAAAGAACTCATTACCATAAGGTGCTTCGACAAGCAAAGTGTATTCCTGAATAATTACAATCCAAGTCTAAGTATTCAAATACTTACAACAAAACAAGTTAGAATCCTATGCCTAAACCCAAAAAGCACGGTGTACAACCCACACCGGCGCATAGTCTAACTAAGCTAAAGCTCCAACATCTCACTGGGGCCTAGAACAGCCACCATCGTCACCACGACCTAACCCATCATCTGGGTGGGATGAGCCCGCAAATGAAAGAAAGGGTCACCACAAAATATATAGTATGTATATATATAACCGGTGCGAAAGATTGTACACATAACAATAATTCCACAAACACAAAAGAAAGCTCTTTAACCACCAAAGCAATTCCCACCAACGGGTTCATATAAGCAATGCACACATAGCCTATAATGCAACCTCTACAATGTGTGGTACTAACCCTAGCTACCACAATGCATGAGTTCTGGAATCGTAGGTCCATCGCCTACTAACAATATCACTGAAAACCCCGTAGCTCTCCCGATCACTACGAACCATTAGAGTGGGCTCTCCCGATCACCACACCCCTACCATAAGTATCAATAAAATCCCGTAGCTCTCCCGATCACTACAAGGATTAGAGTGGGCTCTCCTGATCACCACACCCCGTAGCTCTCCCGATCACTACGTATCGATCTCAACAAAAATCTCGTAGCTCTCCCGATCACTACAAACCATTAGGGTGGGCTCTCCCGATCACCACACCGGGCACGCAACTACCGAATGCATGAGCATACGCTTCCCCATATATGCTAATGCAATGAATACATACCTCTCTAGCATATGTAAACCAAACATAACAACATACATACATTTCTCATCATATGTATTCCAAACACCTGTTCATACATATATTCTCATAATCATATGTAAACAGCGCAAGTATTGTAAACACTTTCTCATCACGAGAATACATAACACGTACATGCCAAGCACAAAGCACACCAACACACATCACCGAAAATAACCAAACATGTTATAACTCAGTGAAAAGACAGAATTAAAGTGATGCCCTTACCTCAGCAAGCTTCCGTTAACTTTTCTCACGAATTTCTACAATTCACGCTACCTAAAATATAAGCAGCGTACAATCAATAAAATACTCTCAACGTATCCTATCGAAACGAAACTCATTCTCTAAGTTCTAGAGAGGCTTAAGGTACTTTCTAACACTCTCGGATAGTGATTTCGAGTCCTCCCCATAGTGATTAAAAATTCCCAAAGTTAATTGCACTATTTCTCGCCACGCGAAAATATTTTCGTTTCAAAACAAACTAAGAAACACTTTGATTCCTAACTCCAAGGCAATCAATTTTCACATACTAAAACCATTTGAAAACAACCCAAAAACTCTTTGAAAATTTTCACAAAAATAAAAGTTTACTTGCGCCACAAGTTACATGTAACACCCCGATTTTTAAAGCCGAAAAAGGGGCACTATTTTTTTTTTTTTTAAAACAACACGCCAAATAAAAAGAGCACGCGTGAATGCTCGTGACCAGCTCAACATTTCATCACACAATGGAAATTAAATACAATACCAAAGTATTATATCATAGGGCTTCCGAGAAGCAAAGTGTGCACCTGAATAATTACAAACCAAGGGATACACTGAGTTCATAAACCAAAAGACAAGAGTTATAAACGAAATGTATCGCACGGCCAAAAGGCACTAATAGTCTGAGTATCGAAGTATAAAACATACAGTCATCCAAAAGATACTAGACACCAAGTCTAATCAAAAAGTGTAGCCTAGCTAAGCCACCCATCTACTCTCCAGGATACTCTACGAAATCTTCGTCGTCCCCACGACCGACGACCTCGGGCAACACCCCATCGTCTAGGGGTGGGAGGAGCCCGCGATATTTACATGCAAAAGTAAGGGTCACCAACTGGAAACAAGTATACAAATAACAAATACCAAAACAAAAAGCGAGTAGCGTTTAACATTTCCTCAACAACAAGCATAATATGTAAATGCGCACATAGCCTAATGCAACCTCTAATGAATGGTGAAGCCAATCACTGGCCATCACTGTGACGCCAATCACTGATCGTCACATGCATGAATTCCGGAATTTAACCTCTCCGCAGAGAGTCGTGATCTGCTAATCACTAAAATCAATACAATCACGACGATCTGCTAATCGAAGGATTAGGGTGGATCTTCTAATCAAACCCCGTGATCTGCTAATCACAATATTGTACTCAATAAAATCCCGCAGGATTCAAGGTGGATCTGCTAATCGCACCCGGTGGTCTTCTAACCACTACCATGAATGCATGAGCATACGATACATCTTATCTATGCCGATGCATTCAATTACATACCAATCATGCATATGTAATTCTCAACTACATGTCAATACATATATTTCTAACAAAATCATATGTAAGACAACACATGTATTATAAACACTTTCTCATCAACGAGAATACATAATACATACATGCATAACACTCAAGCACACCACAACAAGCATACAACCATATTATACCGATATAAGACGGAAATAAAAGGTGCCCTTACCTCAGCAAGCTTCCGTTACTTTAATTTCGCGAAAAGCTACAACACACGCTACCTAAAATAAATGTAGCGTAACATCAATAAAATATTCCTCGATTTTCCTATCGAAACGAAACTTGCTCTCAAAGCTCCAGAGGGGTCTAAAGTACTTCCTAAAGCTATCCCTCAATGATTTCAGGTTATTCTCATAGTGTTTAAAAATTCACGAAGTTAATTGTACTATTTTTATAACACGAAAATCATTTTGTTTTCAAATCATAAACTAAAACCATTTTGGATTTTCCACTTCAAGGACTTGTCCCACACACAACCAAACCATTTGAAACACAACTAAAACTTTTCAAAAATATTTTTATGAAAAAAATCGAAGTTTTCTTGCGTTACAAGTTACACATTTTTTCTTCCTAACAACCTTTCCTATACTCATTTTTCTTCAAAACTAAGATTATCCAACACATACAAAATTTTCACACAATTGTGGACTTAGAAAAAATTTTGGAATTTCTCCCTCCCCACAAAGAAAGGCCACGGCCATTTTTTTCAAAACACCCTTCCACACAAAATTTTTCACTTCTAAAAGCATGGTAATATCCCATAATACCTAACTAGCACTTATCAAAACGATTTAGAAATTATAGAGTCGAATCGCAAATTTCGAGAAATCTCAAATAAGGTTTTTCTTAAGGCAAGTGATCATTTTCTTTTCAAAACATCCCATAACCCATCAAACAATTAAACAATGATCATGGAAAGCTATTTGCCTCTAAACAATTTTCGAAATTCGATTCCTCGAACCCTATATGGGTGCCACGGCCATTTGAGGCAAAAAGGGCACCCTACACATTTTTTTCATTTGAAACCCTAGCCCACATTCATTAGTTTGTAACAATATTCTATCGTGTACCCGACTCCTTTTGAAACTCGAAATAAATTTTTTCTAAATTATGTTCTTCGAGTCGCTCAAGAACACGAGAATAATTTTTTTTTCATTTTTCGAACTAATTTCATATTCACCAATCCATTTTGTCACAAAGCTTGAAACTAACTTCAAAAACCAAAATCATACAACACACTCAAAGATATGATCATTTTCAAAAATTTTCTTTAAACCCTAACTAACAAAATTGTGAAATTTGAAATCACCATGAGAATCACTTACATGCTTCACTAAAGTGTACTAAGAAACTCTCAAGAACACTTCTATGGAACCAAAACTAAATAAAAACTAAATTCTAGGATTTTTCTCTCAAGAACATAATCCTCAAAAATCCAAAAATTTAGGAATTTCATGGCTAGATAAGGAAGAGAAGAGGTTAGTTACCTTAAGTGAAGAAGATTCCTTGGCAAGTTAATGATCCAAGCTTGAGAAAAATGAAAAATGGAACTTTGAATGGATGAGTGAGTGAGTTTGCCGTGAGAGTGAAGAGAGGAGGGGGAGTTTTTGTGATTTTTGCTTCTAAGTCTCAAAGCCTAAACCTCCTTACTATTTCTTTCCTTCATGATCAATCTAGGTCATTGGATCAAAATAACTTTTGCAAGACTAAACACTAGCCTTTGGATCCAATTAACTCATGATTGCTTTTTGAACAAATATCCACTTTACGCTACTCAGCTCATCGCGTTTGCTCTCGGCGAGTCGCACCTCGCTAACGGACGGAAATCTCAAAAATATAAAATCTAACCAATAAACGTCCGTCGTAAACCGTTTCCAAATATTATCGCTAAACTTTATTCTCCGACTGAAATTTATTTCCTTAGCTCCCAAAAATATTCTGAAACTAGATTCCAACTCGCGCCGATATATAAAGTCTCCAATTAAAATTCGACGGAAAACAGAAACCGTAAAATTTTAAGAAGCGGGTACAGTTTTCTACTCGTTTTTCCAATAAACGGAGAAAGTCGAAACTCAAAATTCTGAAAGCACAGGAACGTTCTCGTATATAAAAGAGGACTAAGAACCAAAAGCCTGGGCTTAAATAGTACACGAATCCAAAACCAGTTCCAACTCAGCAATAACGCTGTTATTACACGATACTTATGAAATTAACTTACAGAAACCCTAAAAACTCTTAGCCACTACTTACGCTTATAACTTGCGTACGATACAGTAGAATTAGGGGTCTTACATTACTTCCCCCCTAAAAGAAGTTTCGTCCTCGAAACTTAGACATTGCTAAATAACTCGGGGTATTGCTCTTTCATTTTGCTTTCAAGCTCCCAAGTCGCATCTCATGTAGCTTCATTCCATATTATCTTGACTAAGGGTATATCCTTGGTCCTTAGACGTTTCATCTTTCTATCCGCAATCTTAATTGGCGGAACTTCAAATGACAAGTTCTCTTTCAACTGAATGTCGTCTGGTGCGATCACATGTGACGGGTTTGAAATATACTTTCTTAACTGGGACACATGGAATACATCATGAATCTGTGACAGTATCGGTGGTAATGCAATTCGATAGGCTACCTTTCCTATCCTTTCCGTAATCTGATACGGTCCAATAAATTTCGGAGTCAACTTTCTTGCTTTTATTGCCCTTCCAACGCCAGTAGTTGGAGTAACTCGGAGGAATACATGTTCTCCTGCCTCAAATTCTAAGGGTCTACGACGCCTATCCGCGTAACTCTTCTGACGATCCTGGGCGACCTTCATTCTTGCCCATATCTTCCGGACCTTGTCTGTAGTCTGTTGCACCATTTCCGGCCCTACAATCATACTCTCTCCATCTTGATACCAACATAACGGAGTTTGACACCTTCTCCCATAAAGAGCCTCATACGGAGCCATTCCAATGCTCGTGTGGAAACTGTTGTTGTAGGTGAATTCTATTAGTGGTAACACATCGTCCCAACTTCCTCTATCATCTAGCACACATGCCCTCAACAAATCCTCCAAAGATTGATTCGTTCTTTCGGTCTGTCCGTCTGTCTGCGGATGGTAAGCCGAACTTAATCTCAACTTCGTCCCTAAAGCCTCATGCAGAGTTCTCCAAAAATGTGAAGTGAATTTTGGGTCTCGATCCGAAACAATACTTGACGGTATACCATGGAGCCTCACAATCTCGGCCACGTAGATGTCTGTTAACTTTTCTGCAGTGTCGGTAATCCTGACAGGCAGAAAATGAGCGGACTTCGTCAATCGATCCACTATTACCCAAATAGAGTCATGCTTCCTTCTTGTCTTGGGTAAACCAGTGATGAAATCCATAGATATGCTATTCCACTTCCACTCTGGTATATCTAACGATTGCAGCATTCCTGCAGGTTTCTGATGTTCCACCTTAGCTTTCTGACATGTCAAACACGACGCCACATACTCTGCCACATGCCTCTTCATACCCGGCCACCAATAGTCTAGCCTCAAATCCTGATACATCTTGGTAGCCCCAGGATGTATACTCAGCTTACTCTTATGCGCTTCCTCTAGAACCGTATTTCTTAAGTTCTTAGCATCGGGTACGCACACTCTCCCATTGCATCTCAAAATATTATCTGACCCCACCTTGAACTCTGTGGTGGTTCCTCGATCTATCAAAGCTCTCTTTTCCATAAGTAGACTGTCATTTTGACAACTAGCAATGTCTTCCATCAATCCATTTGAAATCGTAATCTTACCGAGTCTCAAATTCCCAGGCGCAAACTCTACCTCAAGGTGTAGATCTCGAAACTCTTCTAATAACTCTTGCTGACTAGCCATCTGAGCTGAGCATACCGATACACTTTTTCTACTCAACGCGTCAGCTACCACATTGGCTTTTCCAGGATGGTACTGTAACGTGAAATCAAAATCCTTCAGTGTTTCCATCCACCTCCTCTGCCTCATATTCAACTCTTTCTGATCAAACAGATATTTCAGACTTTTGTGATCACTGAAGACAACAAAAGTACATCCATAGAGATAATGTCTCCAAATCTTCAAAGCAAAAACTACTGCTGCAAGTTCTAGATCATGAGTGGGGTAGTTCCTTTCGTGGTTCTTCAACTGTCTCGACGCATAAGCCACTGCCCTCTTGTGTTGCATCAACACACATCCGAGTCCCTGATGCGACGCATCACAATAAACTTCATACGGTTCGTCAGACTGGGGTAGAACTAACACCGGTGAGGTCGTTAATCGCTCTTTCAACAACTGAAAACTAGCTTCACACTTCTCTGTCCAAGCAAAAGGCTGATCTTTCCTCGTAAGTTGTGTCATTGGTGCTACAATCTTAGCGAAACCCTCAATAAACCTCCGATAATATCCAGCTAAACCCACAAAACTTCGTATATCCGTAACAGTTTGCGGTTGTTTCCATGCAAGTACGGTTTCAATCTTTGCTGGATCCACAGATATTCCCTCTTCTGAGATGACGTGACCAAGAAAATTCACCGTTTTCATCCAGAATTCACACTTTGACGGATTTGCATACAACTTTCTGTCACGCAGAACTTGTAAAACTAGGCGGAGATGCTCTTCGTGTTCCTCTTCATCCTTCGAATAAATGAGTATGTCGTCGATGAACACCACCACAAACTTGTCTAAGAACGTATGGAAGATCCTATTCATGTAATCCATAAAAATCGCCGGTGCATTAGTCACTCCAAACGGCATCACTAGATACTCATAGTGTCCATAACGTGAACGAAACGCTGTCTTCTGAACATATTCTTCTCTTACTCTTATCTGATGATATCCTGACTTCAAGTCAATCTTTGAAAACACAGACGCACCCTTTAACTGGTCCATTAAATCATCAATTCGTGGCAAAGGATAACGGTTCTTAATAGTAGCCTTGTTGAGTTTCCGATAATCCACACATAAACGTGACCGCCCATCCTTCTTTTTCACCAATAAGACTGGCGCTCCCCACGGAGACACACTCGGCCTAATAAAACCCTTTTCTAACAAGTCCTCAATCTGACTCTTCAATTCCACTAACTCGGCTGGGGCCATCCGATAAGGTGATTCCGAGATTGGTCCCGTTCCTGGATGTAAGTCGATAAAGAATTCCACTTCTCTGATCGGGGGAAATCCCGGAATCTCTAACGGAAAAACATCTTGGAATTGTTGAACTACGTGCAGCCCCTCTATATGCACGTCTGAAGTCACTCCTATACAAGCAAGTGAAATAAATTCTAGCTCTCCATTTCTCATGGTTACTGTAAGCCGGTTCGCCAACAAGTACCTCTGCACTCCTGGTTCGGGGAAAAAGACCAACTTACGAGCACAGTCTAAAATAACATAGTGATATGACAGCCAATCCATCCCGAGAATGATCTCGAGTGACTGAAGGGGTAAACAGATCAGATTAATTAAAAATTCCCTATTCTGAATCATCACTAGACAGTGCAAACATGCTGTATTAACCACTAGATCCTTTGCAGGGGTAGAAACATTCAAATCAAAAGACAGCGGAGAAACAATCAATTTCATACGATTTGCACAATCCACAGATATGAAGGAATGGGTTGCCCCGGTATCTATCAATGCAGTTAAAGTATCACCTGCAATCTGGCAATTCTCATGTATGGCATTACTGGCCTCGCCACTCACTTTCGTGCCCATACAGTAGACACGTCCCCTAGCGGTGGGTTTGGCTCCTTGTGTCACATTCACCGACGGTTCAGCTTTTGTGGCCCTGCAATCCCTGGCGAGGTGGCCCGTCTTCTTACAATTGTGGCATACGACCCCACAAGCATTGGCATAGTGCCCTGCTTCCCCACATTTGAAGCAAACTTGTTTCTCCCCACCCTGGTTTCCTTGAGTCCTTTGATTCCCAGAGCGATTCGGTCCTTTATTATTCTGAGGGCGGTTGTAAGGCTTATTACCTTGCCTTCCACGGTTCTGATTCTCATTACTTGGACGACTAGGTCCCCCGACACCGGAATTTCCTTGGCGATTCATTCGCTTGTTTCTCATGTCCTCAATCTCTTGACACTTCTCAACCAGCACTTGAAAGTGTCGAATACCTAAGGGCACCACTGCATCTTGCAGCTCGTACTTCAAACCATCTTGGAAACGGCGACACATGTAATTCTCGTCTATGCCATCCCTGAAGAAACGGAAGAACCTTGACAGAGATTCAAACTTCTTCGCATAAGCCTCAACATTCATTCCTCCCTGACGCAGCCTCAGGAATTCTTCCCCATACCTCTCTCTAGCAGTCTCTGGAAAGTACTTAGCCAAAAATTTCCTCTTGAAATTTTCCCAGTTTATCTCCTCATGAGCAGCATTCATCATAAGACTAGTGTTCTTCCACCAATACTCAGAGCCTCCTAACAACTGATAGGTGGCCAGAGTCACCTTCTCACCCTCAGGGCAGTGAATTGCTCCGAAAATCTTTTCCATCGCCTGAAGCCATAAGTCCGCAGCATCAGGCCCTCCCTCTCCATTATACTTAGGAGGGTTCTGATGGTTAAAACTTGTGAGAACTCGAGATCCAGCAGCAAGAATCTCTCTTTCTCTTTTTTCCATATCCCTCTGCGTCTTGGCATGGGCCTGGGCAGTTAAATTTGCTGCCATGGTATTCACTACGTAAGCCATCTGGTTCACGTGATCGTCATTAGCTCCAGGAGCTACAGGTGCCCGTCTTGGAGGCATGTTTCCTGCAAAACCAAGTCTTTTGATCAAATCCTTTTCCAATTCCAAAGAATTTTCCACATGTAATCGTGAAAACAATTACTCTTATCACTTATTAGCTGGATGTGGTCGAGGACATGCATTAAGGATTAACGGCGAAAACGAGCTAATGCGCTAATGACTAGTAAACAAGACTCACCACTACCCACTAATGATTCGCTAACCAACACGACTCTAACTCTAACTGACTGACCTCAGACTATTAACTCAAGTACACACTTTCCCTTTGAAGATCTAATACCGAGCTCTGATACCACAACGTAACACCCCGATTTTTAAAGCCGAAAAAGGGGCACTATTTTTTTTTTTTTTTTTTTTAAACAACACGCCAAATAAAAAGAGCACGCGTGAATGCTCGTGACCAGCTCAACATTTCATCACACAATGGAAATTAAATACAATACCAAAGTATTATATCATAGGGCTTCCGAGAAGCAAAGTGTGCACCTGAATAATTACAAACCAAGGGATACACTGAGTTCATAAACCAAAAGACAAGAGTTATAAACGAAATGTATCGCACGGCCAAAAGGCACTAATAGTCTGAGTATCGAAGTATAAAACATACAGTCATCCAAAAGATACTAGACACCAAGTCTAATCAAAAAGTGTAGCCTAGCTAAGCCACCCATCTACTCTCCAGGATACTCTATGAAATCTTCGCCGTCCCCACGACCGACGACCTCGGGCAACACCCCATCGTCTAGGGGTGGGAGGAGCCCGCGATATTTACATGCAAAAGTAAGGGTCACCAACTGGAAACAAGTATACAAATAACAAATACCAAAACGAAAAGCGAGTAACGTTTAACATTTCCTCAACAACAAGCATAATATGTAAATGCGCACATAGCCTAATGCAACCTCTAATGAATGGTGAAGCCAATCACTGGCCATCACTGTGACGCCAATCACTGATCGTCACATGCATGAATTCCGGAATTTAACCTCTCCGCAGAGAGTCGTGATCTGCTAATCACTAAAATCAATACAATCACGACGATCTGCTAATCGAAGGATTAGGGTGGATCTTCTAATCAAACCCCGTGATCTGCTAATCACAATATTGTACTCAACAAAATCCTGCAGGATTCAAGGTGGATCTGCTAATCGCACCCGGTGGTCTTCTAACCACTACCATGAATGCATGAGCATACGATACATCTTATCTATGCCGATGCATTCAATTACATACCAATCATGCATATGTAATTCTCAACTACATGTCAATACATATATTTCTAACAAAATCATATGTAAGACAACACATGTATTATAAACACTTTCTCATCAACGAGAATACATAATACATACATGCATAACACTCAAGCACACCACAACAAGCATACAACCATATTATACCGATATAAGACGGAAATAAAAGGTGCCCTTACCTCAGCAAGCTTCCGTTACTTTAATTTCGCGAAAAGCTACAACACACGCTACCTAAAATAAATGTAGCGTAACATCAATAAAATATTCCTCGATTTTCCTATCGAAACGAAACTTGCTCTCAAAGCTCCAGAGGGGTCTAAAGTACTTCCTAAAGCTATCCCTCAATGATTTCAGGTTATTCTCATAGTGTTTAAAAATTCACGAAGTTAATTGTACTATTTTTATAACACGAAAATCATTTTGTTTTCAAATCATAAACTAAAACCATTTTGGATTTTCCACTTCAAGGACTTGTCCCACACACAACCAAACCATTTGAAACACAACTAAAACTTTTCAAAAATATTTTTATGAAAAAAATCGAAGTTTTCTTGCGTTACAAGTTACACATTTTTTCTTCCTAACAACCTTTCCTATACTCATTTTTCTTCAAAACTAAGATTATCCAACACATACAAAATTTTCACACAATTGTGGACTTAGAAAAAATTTTGGAATTTCTCCCTCCCCACAAAGAAAGGCCACGGCCATTTTTTTCAAAACACCCTTCCACACAAAATTTTTCACTTCTAAAAGCATGGTAATATCCCATAATACCTAACTAGCACTTATCAAAACGATTTAGAAATTATAGAGTCGAATCGCAAATTTCGAGAAATCTCAAATAAGGTTTTTCTTAAGGCAAGTGATCATTTTCTTTTCAAAACATCCCATAACCCATCAAACAATTAAACAATGATCATGGAAAGCTATTTGCCTCTAAACAATTTTCGAAATTCGATTCCTCGAACCCTATATGGGTGCCACGGCCATTTGAGGCAAAAAGGGCACCCTACACATTTTTTTCATTTGAAACCCTAGCCCACATTCATTAGTTTGTAACAATATTCTATCGTGTACCCGACTCCTTTTGAAACTCGAAATAAATTTTTTCTAAATTATGTTCTTCGAGTCGCTCAAGAACACGAGAATAATTTTTTTTCATTTTTCGAACTAATTTCATATTCACCAATCCATTTTGTCACAAAGCTTGAAACTAACTTCAAAAACCAAAATCATACAACACACTCAAAGATATGATCATTTTCAAAATTTTTCTTTAAACCCTAACTAACAAAATTGTGAAATTTGAAATCACCATGAGAATCACTTACATGCTTCACTAAAGTGTACTAAGAAACTCTCAAGAACACTTCTATGGAACCAAAACTAAATAAAAACTAAATTCTAGGATTTTTCTCTCAAGAACATAATCCTCAAAAATCCAAAAATTTAGGAATTTCATGGCTAGATAAGGAAGAGAAGAGGTTAGTTACCTTAAGTGAAGAAGATTCCTTGGCAAGTTAATGATCCAAGCTTGAGAAAAATGAAAAATGGAACTTTGAATGGATGAGTGAGTGAGTTTGCCGTGAGAGTGAAGAGAGGAGGGGGAGTTTTTGTGATTTTTGCTTCTAAGTCTCAAAGCCTAAACCTCCTTACTATTTCTTTCCTTCATGATCAATCTAGGCCATTGGATCAAAATAACTTTTGCAAGACTAAACACTAGCCTTTTGTAACAACCCGTTTTTCATGGCCCAAAAGTAGGCACTTTTTTTTTTCTTTTTCAACTAACACTCAGAGTGCGCATAGAATATTTTTCAATGAGCCGGCATTCAAATATACAAAAAGACTCATTACCATAAGGTGCTTCGACAAGCAAAGTGTGTTCCTGAATAATTACAATCCAAGTCTAAGTATACAAATACTTACAACAAAACAAAGTTAGAAACCCTATGCTAACCAAAAAGCACGGTGCACAAAACACACCGGCGCATAGTCTAACTAAACTAAAGCTCCAGCCACTCACTGGGGCCTGGAACAGCCACCGTCGTCACCACGACCTAACGCATCATCTGGGTGGGATGAGCCCGCAAATGAAAGAAAGGGTCACCACAAAATACAAGTATATATATATATAACCGGCGCGAGAGAATATACACATACCAAACATACACAACCAACAGAGAAAGCTCTATAAACACATAGACATTCTCCCACCAACGGGTTCATATAAACCAATGCACACATGCATGAATTCCCACACTCGTAGGTCCAACCCCAACTAACAAACCAATACAAAACCCGTAGCCCATCACGGTCACTACGAAACCTGATAAAACACCGTAGAACAATAATAAAATCCCGTAGCCCATCTCGGACACTACGAAGATTAGAGTGGACCCAATCTCTGTCAATCACACCCCGTAGCCCATCACGGACACTACGTATTATAAACCACATAAACACCGTGAAACATCAATAAAATCCCGTAGCCCATCACGGACACTACGAAGATTAGAGTGGACCCAATCTCTGTCAATCACACCCCGTAGCTCTCCCGATCACTACGTATCGATCTCAACAAAAATCTCGTAGCTCTCCCGATCACTACGAATAAAAAGGTGGGCTCTCCCGATCACCACACCGTACACGTAACTACCAAATGCATGAGCATACGCTTCCCCATATATGCTAATGCAATGAATACATACCTCTCTAGCATATGCAAACCAAACATAACGACATACATACATTTCTCATCATATGTATTCCAACCACCTGTTCATACATATATTCTCATAATCATATGTAAACAGCGCAAGTATTGTAAACACTTTCTCATCACGAGAATACATAATACAAACATGCCAAAGCACACAGCAATTGCACACACAGCAAAACAAAGCATGTCGTAACCGTTTTAAAGACAGAAATAAAGTGGAGCCCTTACCTTAGCAAGCTTCCGTTACTTTTTCTCGTCAAATCTACGATACGCGCTACCTAAAAGTTAAGCAGCGTACAATCAATAAAATATTCCTCGTTTATCCTATCGAAACGAAACTTGCTCTCAAAGTTCCAGAGGGGTCTAAGGTACTTTCTAAAGCCATCCCTCAATGATTTCAGGTTATTCTCATAGTGTTTAAAAATTCACGAAGTTAATTGTACTATTTTTATAACACGAAAATCATTTTGTTTTCAAATCATAACCAAAACCATTTTGGATTTTCCACTTCAAGGACTTGTTTCACACACCACAAGACCATTTGAAACACAACTAAAACTTTTCAAAAATATATTTATGAAAAATCGAAGTTTTCTTGCGTTACAAGTTACACATTTTTTTCTTCCTAACAACCTTTCCTATACTCATTTTTCTTCAAAACTAAGATTATCCAACACACACAAAATTTTCACACAATTGTGGACTTAGAAAATTTTTTGGAATTTCTCCCTTGCCACTTAAAAAGGCCACGGCCACATTTTCTTAAAACACCCTCCCACACAAAATTTTTCGCTTCTAAATGCATGGTAATATCCCATAATACCTAACTAGCACTTATCAAAACGATTTAGAAATTATAGAGTCGAATCGCAAATTTTCGAGAAATCTCAAATTAGGTTTTTCTTAAGGCAAGTGATCATTTTCTTTTCAAAACATCCCATAACCAATCAAACAATTAAACAATGATCATGGGAAGCTATTTGCCTCTAAACAATTTTCGAAATTCGATTCCTCGAACCCTATATGTGTGCCACGGCCAAATGAGGCAAAAAGGGCAACCCTACACATTTTTTTTCGTTTGAAACCCTAGCCCACATGTGTTAGCTCGTAACGATATTCGATTGTATACCCGACTCTTTTTGAAACTCGAAATAAATTTTTTCTGAATTGTGTTCTTCGAGTCGCTCAAGAACACGAGAATAATTTTTTTCTCATTTTTTCGAAACAAATTTCATATTCACCAATCCATTTTGTCACAAAGCTTGAAACTAACTTCAAAAACCAAAATCATACAACACACACAAAGTTATGATCATTTCAAGAAATTTTCTTCAAAACCCTTCACCAAAATTTGTGAAATTTAAAATCACCATGAGAATCACTTACATGCTTCACTAATATATCCTACATAACACTCTTAAACACTACTATGGAATCAAAACTAATTAAAACTAAATTCTCAAAATTTTTCTCCCAAGAACATAATCATGAAACTCTAAATTCAAGAGGTTTTCCTGGAGAATTAAGGAAGAGAATTGTTAGTTACCTTGAGGAGATGATGATTCCTTAATAGGCTAATGATCCAAGCTTGATAAGATGAGAAAATGGAATTTTGAATGGATGAGTGAATGAGTGAGTGAGTGAGCCGTGAGAATGAAGAGAGGAAGGAAGAGTTTTGTGTGATTTTTTTGCTTCTATGACCAAATAGATAAACCTCCTTACTATTTACATCCACTCTTGTGAAATCTAGGCCATTGGATCAAATAGTGTAAAGTTTTCTAATCAAACCCTAACCATTGGATCTAATTAGTCATGATTGCTTTTTGAACAAATATCCACTTTACGCCACTCAGCTCATCGCGTTTGTTCTCGGCGAGTCGCACCTCGCTAACGGACGGAAATCTCAAAAATAGAAAATCTCACCAATAAACATCCGTCGTAAACCGTTTCCAAATATTATCGCTAAATCTTTTTCCGCGACTGTAATTTTCTTCCATACCTTAGGAAATTAATCTCAGGACATATCCTAACTCGCGCAGATATATGAAACTTCCATCTAAATTTCTACGAAATTCAGAAGCCGTAAAATTTTACATCAGCGGGTAAAATTCCTACTCGTTTTTCCAAAAACGAGAATAATCCAAAACTCGTTATTCTGACTACACATAAACCTTCTTATACTCAAAAGAAGACTACAACCCAAAAGTCTGTGCCTTTCCAGCGCACGAGCACAAAACAAGCTCCGTTTCAGCAAAAATCTCATTTATGCGACGATACTCACAAAAACAGCTTCACCAAAAACCCTAAAACTCGTAGCCATTACTTATTTTATTCACCAAAAGGTACAGTGGAATTACGGGTCTTACACCTTTGGATCCAATTAACTCATGATTGCTTTTTGAACAAATATCCACTTTACGCTACTCAGCTCATCGCGTTTGCTCTCGGCGAGTCGCACCTCGCTAACGGACGGAAATCTCAAAAATATAAAATCTAACCAATAAACGTCCGTCGTAAACCGTTTCCAAATATTATCGCTAAACTTTATTCTCCGACTGAAATTTATTTCCTTAGCTCCCAAAAATATTCTGAAACTAGATTCCAACTCGCGCCGATATATAAAGTCTCCAATTAAAATTCGACGGAAAACAGAAACCGTAAAATTTTAAGAAGCGGGTACAGTTTTCTACTCGTTTTTCCAATAAACGGAGAAAGTCGAAACTCAAAATTCTGAAAGCACAGGAACGTTCTCGTATATAAAAGAGGACTAAGAACCAAAAGCCTGGGCTTAAATAGTACACGAATCCAAAACCAGTTCCAACTCAGCAATAACGCTGTTATTACACGATACTTATGAAATTAACTTACAGAAACCCTAAAAACTCTTAGCCACTACTTACGCTTACAACTTGCGTACGATACAGTAGAATTAGGGGTCTTACATTACAAGTTTTTCCTTTCAAATAAAATGGCCATAACTCGCTCATTCTTTATCCAATCGAGACGAGCCATACGCCGAAATCTTCGTCTCGAAAAGACGGATTGAATGATCAAATTTCTATGACAAAATATAACATTTAAAATGGACGAAAATGCCCTTCCAGTTTCGGCTAGAATTGGAATTATTCCAAAACCATTGTTTTTTTTCAAAATCAAACATAGTGTAAAACACTTAAACCATTTCTAATTTCTCAAATTGATCCAACACTCACACCAAATCATTTCGAATCCAAGAATGTCATTTTTTTCTTCAAAACTTCGCAAATCTTTTCTTTTCACATAAAACCACATTAATCATCCCTTTTTAAAACCATGATCATTCACTTAAACCTATGATCATTGCCTTCCAATTTAGGACTTAAAAATTTGAAATCCCATTGTTATACACACTTATAGGCCACGGCCAAAAACAACAAAACATGGTTAGCACCCAAAATTCCATTCTAATACCATAGGATTTATCCTTTAGTTCCCAAAATCATTGTTTTGAACAACCAACACATTTTCAAAACACAATCCACAATCCATAGAAATTTTCTCAAAATTTCTCATGAACACACAAAAAACAATTTTCCTATTTTTCAAAACCAAACCATTTCTCATATATCCATTTCTACAAAAAGTCTTAAAACAACATCATTAACACAAACTCTAAACAAGAATTCATGTTCATGATCAAGAGGAATTTTCTCAAAACCCTAACAAAGAAATTCATGAAAATCTCATCACTCCATGGAAATCAACCATACTGAGCTTAAACATGCTAATCTAACACTCATGAACAACTTTCAAGCAAGAGAAATCATTCATCAACAATTTCTCACAAAATCCTCTCAAGAACATAATCTAACAATCCATCAAACTCTATGATTTTAGCTAGCTAAGAGATGAAAGAAGTCTAGTTACCTTAGAGAAGATACTACTTGCAATTCCTATGGTTCCAACAAGCTTGAAATGGATCAATTTGGTGAAGAAATGAGAATTTTTTTCTCAAAGGTTGGAAGAGAAAGAAGCCACGGCAAAGAGAAGAGAAGGAGTGAATGAATTATGATTTTGCTAAGTCCATAAAGTCTCCTTAAGTCACCCTCAAGGTCATGGTCATGTTTCATGAGAACCATTGGATCAAATAGTGAAAAGTTCTAAGATCACATCCTAGCCATTGGATCATTTCAAGTCTATCCACTTTAGATATTTTCTAAGCTTCCTCACATCTCAGCTCTCGCGTTCGCTCGTAAACGAGTCGCACCTCGCTAACGGACGGAAATCACAAAAATATAAAATCTATCAAATAAACGTCCGTCATAAACCGTTTCCAAATATTATCGCCGAATCTTTTTTCGCGACTGTAATTTTCTTCCACACCTCGGAAAATAAATCTCAGAACATATCCTAACTCACGCAGATATATAAAACTCTCATCCGAAACCTCACTTAAAACCGACGCAGTAAGATTTTACATCCGCGGGTAAAATCCTACTCGTTTTTCCAAAAACAAGAATAATCCAAAACTCGTCATTCTGACTTCACAGAAATCTCCTCATACTTAAAAGGGGACCACGACCCGAAAGTCTGTGCCTTTCCAGCGCTCGAGCACAAAACAGGCTCCGTTTCAGCAAAAATCTCATTTATACGACGATACACACAAAACCGTTCTACTAAAAACCCTAAAACTTAGCCGACGCTAAAGTTCCTTAGGAGAACTGTACAGTGAAATCTTGGGTCTTACATTACTACCCTCCAAAAAGAAGTTTCGTCCTCGAAACTAAAGGTAAGAGTAACAACTCAACTAATTATTACCATCACCAACACAACAAAATCCCTCAGGATTAGGTGCAGCCACACAGATGCTAACACCGGGTGAAGTCACACAGATACTCTCCCCAACACACTGACACAACCGTGCACCAACCGCAACTCTCAACGAGTTCACCACTCAAAAATAACCTCACAACAGAGGTTCACAACCTCTAGTTCCCAAAGATCCTCGTGCCCACAAACAAAATTTCCAAAGTCACTTCTTTTGCCTCCGCGACATAGCCCACTCCATTAGTTTCACACGAAGTTGTGAGTGGCTACCCTCCAAAAAGAAACACTGAAGTTCTCTGTGCATCACCAAAGCTAGCAAAAACTAGTCAATTCCAATCAACACGATTCCCGTCTACCATCAACAATAAATTAAGGACGGCCAGTCCCTCAATTTATCAATAGACAGTCGACAATCCTGATGGTGGTTTAGACCATCTTTACCCAACTTAAGTGATACTTCATTCCACTTGTGCTCAAGGTCCTCCGAGTCACAAGGTTCCACAAATCTTTCGAGGTTTTTCTTAATGTTTTCCTCGATCTCTTACGAATACAAGGTCGAAGTCGTAAGACGCAACACTCAAAACACATCGTTCAAGCTCTCATGATTCCACTCATGAAACATCCGTTGAACATCATTCAACAGTAATACAATGCCACCACTGCAGGTACCACCAAAACCATTACATTCCGAACAAGTTGTCTTCTCTATAGAAGAATTTTCCGCTCTACCAATTTCCATAAGTCCGCAACTCAGTGAATACGCCGAACCGTCTACTCACATACGAATCTCTTTCCACACACGACTTAAATTATACCATCCCAACCTCCGGTTGGTGATTACAACTCCTCATAGTCTTGTCACTTGCCAACTATACCATCTACTTCTCTTGGACTCCCTTATCCAAATCTCCAATTCCCCAGAATCGGTTCCTTATACGTTAACATTACTTCCAACACGACCCTTAGATGAATCTCGCGTGCCTTAAACAAACGCTTATCCTCGTCGACGGCCATCGTCGGCGCACATCCTCTTTACAACGTATTCTCATTCTATTCCTGAACTCTCCTGAGTTCCTTTTTCTCTTACAATTAAATCCTCTTTTACTCAAAAGAGTTGGTCACTCTGACCATTCTTAATTGCTTCGACATCACCACTCTCGTCGAGGTACCTACCTTCAAAATAACTCTTAGGGTATTCCTCACATCACTATTATTCAACCGTCCATGATGACAATATCTGAAGTCCTTTACTTACTCGATACCTATTTCTATTATGCTACGTCCCTCTTCATTGTAACCACTACAATGAATCGAAGCTCTACCAGCTTCCGCCAAACTTTGCCACTAGACAATTGCTTACCCTTTATTATTACCGCATACAACACATGCACCACCATGACATCCATTCAGGTGGTGCCTTCGAATCCTTAATATACACGCACAATCATAATTTTCCAAATTAAGTGGGAGGGAATTTCCACACTATACACCTCCAGCATCACCTATTAGCGATGTATAAATCACTTTCTAAGGTTGAACTCCCCGTTCTTACCTGAAAATCACCCCAAAAATACCTTTATCCAACAGTCCATCACCTATAGTTTTGTCTCACATTGACATCTATACTTACTATCTCTCAAACTATGTACAGATTGTCACATACCAAAGTGATACTTGGTCTCCTATCTTCAATCATCACGAGATTCATCCTTACAAATCTTAGTTTCGAATCTAATTATCTCACACACTTGAATTAAACACTTATGGTACCCATCGTTCGCATAAACGCCGTATAACACCACCAGGTTTCCTCACTCTGGACGTACAACGTCCTTTAATTCCAATTCAAGTCGCCTCAATTATTATCCAATCATTGTAATTAAATACAACTGACATCTCTGCATGTTCCACCATATCTACAGTGGTTGCATCCTCTTGACAACTGAACGACTTCATCAAGTCTCGTCTGAACTCACCAGACGGACATCCAATATCATCTTCAGAAGGTCGTCCCAATCTGATCCTTACTTAAAATCCTTTATCAATTGACGTTCACTCGTCCATAACCAGCACCTCTGAGTGGCAACATCTAACGCCACTTCCCATCCATTATATTACTTTCAAGAATCACTTGTAGTTCTTGTTCGCTCAAGTCCGTCATCTTCGGACTGCCGTATCTAAGGAATTTAGAGACACTTGTCGACTAAATTCGACCAAGGCTTGGGGGTTTCACAATTCCACTTACTGAAGCCTCACTCCCTGCATTACCTCAGTAAGACACAAACCGGTGTCTAGGCATATCCCATGCTAAACACAAACTAACCTACCACATAACCCATAACACAACAAAAACAACCGCTAGAACTAACACAACTCTAGCTATGTTCTAACCGACTCTGGACTAACGACTCAAGTGTACACTTTCCCTTTGAAGATTTAAAGCCGTGCTCTGATACCAATTGTAACAACCCGTTTTTCCAAGGCCAGAAAAGGCATTAATTTTTTTTTTTTTGTACACATCAGAGTTACGCATAAAAGATTTTAAATGAGCCGGCATTCAAATATACAAAAGAACTCATTACCATAAGGTGCTTCGACAAGCAAAGTGTATTCCTGAATAATTACAATCCAAGTCTAAGTATTCAAATACTTACAACAAAACAAGTTAGAATCCTATGCCTAAACCCAAAAAGCACGGTGTACAACCCACACCGGCGCATAGTCTAACTAAGCTAAAGCTCCAACATCTCACTGGGGCCTAGAACAGCCACCGTCGTCACCACGACCTAACCCATCATCTGGGTGGGATGAGCCCGCAAATGAAAGAAAGGGTCACCACAAAATATATAGTATGTATATATATAACCGGTGCGAAAGATTGTACACATAACAATAATTCCACAAACACAAGAGAAAGCTCTTTAACCACCAAAGCAATTCCCACCAACGGGTTCATATAAGCAATGCACACATAGCCTATAATGCAACCTCTACAATGTGTGGTACTAACCCTAGCTACCACAATGCATGAGTTCTGGAATTGTAGGTCCATCCCCTACTAACAATATCACTGAAAACCCCGTAGCTCTCCCGATCACTACGAACCATTAGAGTGGGCTCTCCCGATCACCACACCCCTACCATAAGTATCAATAGAATCCCGTAGCTCTCCCGATCACTACAAGGATTAGAGTGGGCTCTCCCGATCACCACACCCCGTAGCTCTCCCGATCACTACGTATCGATCTCAACAAAAATCTCGTAGCTCTCCCGATCACTACAAACCATTAGGGTGGGCTCTCCCGATCACCACACCGGGCACGCAACTACCGAATGCATGAGCATATGCTTCCCCATATATGCTAATGCAATGAATACATACCTCTCTAGCATATGTAAACCAAACATAACAACATACATACATTTCTCATCATATGTATTCCAAACACCTGTTCATACATATATTCTCATAATCATATGTAAACAGCGCAAGTATTGTAAACACTTTCTCATCACGAGAATACATAACACGTACATGCCAAGCACAAAGCACACCAACACACATCACCGAAAATAACCAAACATGTTATAACTCAGTGAAAAGACAGAATTAAAGTGATGCCCTTACCTCAGCAAGCTTCCGTTAACTTTTCTCACGAATTTCTACAATTCACGCTACCTAAAATATAAGCAGCGTACAATCAATAAAATACTCCCAACGTATCCTATCGAAACGAAACTCATTCTCTAAGTTCTAGAGAGGCTTAAGGTACTTTCTAACACTCTCGGATAGTGATTTCGAGTCCTCCCCATAGTGATTAAAAATTCCCAAAGTTAATTGCACTATTTCTCGCCACGCGAAAATATTTTCGTTTCAAAACAAACTAAGAAACACTTTGATTCCTAACTCCAAGGCAATCAATTTTCACATACTAAAACCATTTGAAAACAACCCAAAAACTCTTTGAAAATTTTCACAAAAATAAAAGTTTACTTGCGCCACAAGTTACAAGTTTTTCCTTTCAAATAAAATGGCCATAACTCGCTCATTCTTTATCCAATCGAGACGAGCCATACGCCGAAATCTTCGTCTCGAAAAGACGGATTTGAATGATCAAATTTCTATGACAAAATATAACATTTAAAATGGACGAAAATGCCCTTCCAGTTTCGGCTAGAATTGGAATTATTCCAAAACCATTGTTTTTTTTTCAAAATCAAACATAGTGTAAAACACTTAAACCATTTCTAATTTCTCAAATTGATCCAACACTCACACCAAATCATTTCGAATCCAAGAATGTCATTTTTTTCTTCAAAACTTCGCAAATCTTTTCTTTTCACATAAAACCACATTAATCATCCCTTTTTAAAACCATGATCATTCACTTAAACCTATGATCATTGCCTTCCAATTTAGGACTTAAAAATTTGAAATCCCATTGTTATACACACTTATAGGCCACGGCCAAAAACAACAAAACATGGTTAGCACCCAAAATTCCATTCTAATACCATAGGATTTATCCTTTAGTTCCCAAAATCATTGTTTTGAACAACCAACACATTTTCAAAACACAATCCACAATCCATAGAAATTTTCTCAAAATTTCTCATGAACACACAAAAAACAATTTTCCTATTTTTCAAAACCAAACCATTTCTCATATATCCATTTCTACAAAAAGTCTTAAAACAACATCATTAACACAAACTCTAAACAAGAATTCATGTTCATGATCAAGAGGAATTTTCTCAAAACCCTAACAAAGAAATTCATGAAAATCTCATCACTCCATGGAAATCAACCATACTGAGCTTAAACATGCTAATCTAACACTCATGAACAACTTTCAAGCAAGAGAAATCATTCATCAACAATTTCTCACAAAATCCTCTCAAGAACATAATCTAACAATCCATCAAACTCTATGATTTTAGCTAGCTAAGAGATGAAAGAAGTCTAGTTACCTTAGAGAAGATACTACTTGCAATTCCTATGGTTCCAACAAGCTTGAAATGGATCAATTTGGTGAAGAAATGAGAATTTTTTTCTCAAAGGTTGGAAGAGAAAGAAGCCACGGCAAAGAGAAGAGAAGGAGTGAATGAATTATGATTTTGCTAAGTCCATAAAGTCTCCTTAAGTCACCCTCAAGGTCATGGTCATGTTTCATGAGAACCATTGGATCAAATAGTGAAAAGTTCTAAGATCACATCCTAGCCATTGGATCATTTCAAGTCTATCCACTTTAGATATTTTCTAAGCTTCCTCACATCTCAGCTCTCGCGTTCGCTCGTAAACGAGTCGCACCTCGCTAACGGACGGAAATCACAAAAATATAAAATCTATCAAATAAACGTCCGTCATAAACCGTTTCCAAATATTATCGCCGAATCTTTTTTCGCGACTGTAATTTTCTTCCACACCTCGGAAAATAAATCTAAGAACATATCCTAACTCACGCAGATATATAAAACTCTCATCCGAAACCTCACTTAAAACCGACGCAGTAAGATTTTACATCCGCGGGTAAAATCCTACTCGTTTTTCCAAAAACAAGAATAATCCAAAACTCGTCATTCTGACTTCACAGAAATCTCCTCATACTTAAAAGGGGACCACGACCCGAAAGTCTGTGCCTTTCCAGCGCTCGAGCACAAAACAGGCTCCGTTTCAGCAAAAATCTCATTTATACGACGATACACACAAAACCGTTCTACTAAAAATCCTAAAACTTAGCCGACGCTAAAGTTCCTTAAGCACTGGAGATAGTGATTCAGACAATAAGAATTGTCAATGTAATGAGTTAGATTACTGGAAATCCATTGTTAACATGAATGGATTAAATGTTCTTACCTCAGAACAAGATCAAGCTTTAAAAGTCTTAGAGTCTATTTCAGATAATAATCTGAAAAGGAAAATGATTGAATTTCTTATTAAAGAAAATTCCAGGGAAAAATCTCCTATGATTAATGAAGCTCCCTATCAACTCAGTGAAGTCTTATCTAGATTTCAACAAGTTAATATCAAAGAAACTCCGGTTTCAATAACAGATTTAAAAAGGGAAATTAATCAGTTAAAATCCGAGATTATTCAGATAAAAAGTAATAATGATATCCTTAATCATAAGGTTAGTATTTTAGAAAACAATAATATTCTAATAAATAATAGTGATTTAATAAAAAATCCTTCTTATCACTCTGAAGGCTATTTGAATATTATTCAAAGAGTTACTTCTCAAAAGTGGTTTACTAAAATTACTTTGATAGTTAATAAAGTCTTTGTTTTAAAAGATGAAATAGCCCTTATTGATAGTGGAGCAGATCTTAATTGTATTCAGGAGGGTATTATCCCTACAAAATATTTCGTCAAAACTACCCAAAGTCTTACCCAGGCTGGAGGAAGTAAACTTCAAGTTAATTTCAAACTTGATAATACCTATATTTGTAAAAATAATATTTGTTTGCCAACTCCATTTATTTTGGTAAAAGATTTAACTCATAGGGAAATTTTGGGTACTCCTTTTTTACATATGATAATGCCTATAATTAAGATTGATCAAAAGGGCATTACAACTATTTTGGAAAACCAAAAAATTACTTTTGATTTTATTTCTGATCCTCAAACTAGAATGCTTAATGAGGTAAGAGATTTACTTTTAAAGAAAAAAGAGAAACAAATATGTTTCCTTAAAGAAGAAATTAATATTTTCAATATTAAAAATCAACTTGATGATGAGAAGATTAAGATTCAAATTAAGAAATTGGAAAGTCAATTTCAAACTGAAGTTTGTAATGACCTTCCTAATGCTTTTTGGAATAGAAAACAACATGTTGTTTCTTTACCCTATGAGGATGACTTTAAAGAGAGTCAGATTCCTACTAAGGCTAGACCAGCCCAAATGAATCAAGAATATCTTGGTTTATGTAAAAATGAAATAGAATCTTTACTTAACAAAAAATTAATTAGGACTTCAAAATCTCCTTGGAGTTGTACTGCTTTTTATGTTAATAAGGCAGCTGAAAAGGAACGAGGTGTTCCTAGACTTGTTATCAATTATAAACCCCTTAATAAGGTTTTAAAATGGATTAGATATCCTATTCCTAATAAGAAAGACTTATTAGATAGGTTAAATGACTCTCTAATATTTTCAAAATTTGATATGAAGTCTGGATATTGGCAAATTCAGATTAATGAAACTGATAGATATAAAACAGCTTTTGCCGTTCCTTTTGGATATTATGAATGGAATGTCCTTCCTTTTGGTTTAAAGAATGCCCCTTCTGAATTCCAGAATATAATGAATGATATTTTTAACCCTTATTCGGATTTTATTATTGTTTATATTGATGATGTGTTAGTCTTTTCTAAATCCTTAGATCAGCATTTTAAACATTTAAAAATATTCAAAAACATTATTATACATAATGGTCTTGTTTTATCTGCACCCAAAATGAAACTATTTCAAACAAAAGTCAGATTTTTAGGACATGAAATTAATCAAGGAACAATAGTTCCTATTAGTAGAAGTATTGAATTTGCTTCTAAATTTCCCGACGTTATCACTGATAAAACCCAATTACAAAGATTTTTGGGAAGTTTGAATTATATTTCAGACTATTATAAAAATCTAGCATAGGATACTGCTATTCTTTATAACAGGCTTAAAAATAAACCTGGCCCTTGGACTGAGAATCATACCCAGGCAGTTAAAAGCATAAAAGCTAAAGTTAAATGTTTGCCTTGCTTATCCTTAGCTAATCCTAAATATTTTAAGATTGTTGAGACTGATGCTTCCAATTTAGGATATGGAGGTATCCTGAAACAGGTTATACCCGAAACTTCGAAAGAAGTCCTTGTTAGATTTACCTCTGGAAAATGGAATGACACTCAGAAAAAATATTCTACAATAAAAAAAGAAATTCTATCCATTATAAAATGCATTTCTAAATTCCAAAGTGACCTTTTAAATCAAAAGTTTTTACTCAGGATTGATTGTAGTTCAGCTAAGTCAATAATTGAAAAAGATGTTAAAAATCTAGTTGCAAAACAAATTTTTGCGGGATGGCAAGCCCAATTATCTGCTTTTGATTTTGATATTCAATACATTAAAGGAGAAAATAATTCTCTAGCTGATTATCTTACACGTGAATTTTTGCAGGGCGACTAAGATGTCAGGCCCCTACGGGGGAAGAGGTCGCGGCAGAGGGAGACATGGCAGAGGCAGAGGGACTAGTATAGTGCCTTTGCAAGAATCTAACATTCCTCTAATAGGGGATTGGACCACAATTGCTTATAATAAAAATAAGCAAACACCCAGAAAAGAAGAAGCATCTTCTTCAAATTCAAATGAACAAAATAAGTTAATAATGTAACACCCCGTTTTCATAACGCAAAAAGGGCATTATTTTTTTTTTTTTTTTTTTTTTTTTTAAAAAACGCTCAGAGTGCGCAAAACATTTTTAATTGAGCCGACATTAAATATTTCAAACGAACCATATATATATCACACCATATATATATATATTGTATTCGAAAATGCTAAGTGTAAACCTGAATAATTACAATCCATCAGTCTATGTGCTTACAAGCACTAACTAACCAAAGAAGTTAGAATGTCCTATGCTAAACAAAAAGCACAGTGCACAAACACACCGGCGCATAGTCTAACTAAAACTACCACTCCAGCTTCAACACGAGCTCACTAAGGCCTAGAGCTGCCAACACCATCCTCTCGACCTACATCGTCATATGGGGTGGGATGAGCCCGCAAATGAAAGAAAGGGTCACCACAAAATAAAAGTATATATATATAACCGGTGCAAAAGAATTGTACACCTAACAAATATTTCCACAAAGCACAAGAGAAAGCTCTTAAAACATTCAACAATTCCCACCAACGGGCTTATATATATAATGCACAACAAGCCTAATGCAGACTTCTACAATGGGTGTGGTACTACCAGAGCTACCACGTGCAAATGAATTCCGGAATTTCTAATCATAACCAATAAAACCGCAAAGGGTTAAGGTGGATCCACTCACGCAATCGCACCCCGTGGTCCACTCACGCAACCACTTATTGTACTCAACAAGATCCCGTAGGATTTTGGGTGGGTCCACTCACGCAACCAACACCCCGTAGTCCACTCACGCAACTACGCACAATGAATGCATGAGCATACGATTCCCTACATATGCTAATGCCACACATACATACCTCTCAAGCATATGTAACTAAATCATAGCAATTCATACATATATTTTCAAAATCATATGTAAATTGCACAAGTAATGTAAACACGTTCTCATCAACGAGCATACATAACACAAGCATGTCAAACCGTTTTAAAAGACAGAATTAAAGTGGAGCCCTTACCTCGGCAAGCTTCCGTCAATAACACACGCTCAAACAACACAACGTGCTTCCTAAAACAAGCAGCGTAACAATCAATACATTGTTCTCTAACCAATAGTATTGAAACTACACCAAAACCCCAAAAACCTAAAGGTTTCTAAGGAAAAACCACTATTTCGGATACCATACCAAAATCTATCGTATTGATCAACCCCCATGAGTTATTCGTACTATTTTTAGGACCCAAAACAATTGCCAAAAGTCTTAAATAATTTGAAATGCAAAATGGCCGTTTTCTTGCGTTACAAGCTACGTACTTTCCGAGTACCCGAAAAACTCGTTTCCAATCCCGACCACTTCCATAAATTAATAAAAAGGGATTAGAAAGTTAAAAACCAAGTTTAGAAATCAGAATCCAAAATCTCAACTCCCAGAGCTCGCCCTGGCGAGTTGATGGCGAGTGAAGGCAGAGAGTACTGGTCTTACTCGCTCTGGAGCTCGCCCTGGCGAGTTGTCAAGACCTGTGACACTCGCCCTGGCGAGTAACCACTCGCCCAGCGAGTTGCACCTGTCATGACAGCAAAAGACAGCAACTCACACCACCTTTTTCCACCCAAGCCTAGTTTGATTCTATTAGTTCCCAACATCTTTTCAAGGTATAAAAACAAACCATTTTCATAAGCAAGCAATTCATTTTCCGAAAGCATGTTGGTTGCTTCGAGTGCAAGTTATTTGATTTTCATTTCCAAAAAATCAAAACCAAATCCAAGCACAAGTTTTAATACGGGCCTTAACCGTCCGGTAATCATTTTCAACCGTGTTTTCAAGGTAAAAAGCGACACCACATGTCACCATAGTTTTAAACCACTTTGACCCCAAAATACTACCCGAAAACTCTTAGAAAATATTTTCATAAACCTCAAAATATTTTTCATCGGATTTTCTAAAACAAAACCATACAACGCATTTCCCTTTTGCCCAAAGGTTCAAAGACAACTTTTCTTTTCAAAACCTTACAACATAACCTCATGAAATGGATCAATACATAAACCAACCAAAACCCTAACTTTTCTCATGAGATTTTTCACCAACTCATGGAAAACAAAACAACAAAGCCTAGCATGCTTACTAAACTCTCATGAACAACTTTCATGAAACAAGAACTAGCAAGAACAACCTTTCTCACCAAACCCTCTTAAGAACATAAACCCAAAAACTCTTAAACTCTACAAGTCTACCAACCTAAGAGATGAGAAGAGAGGGTTACCTTAAGAAAGTGATTCTCTACACTTTTCCTCAAAGCTTCCAAGCTTGAAATGGAGTGAAATGGTGAAGAATGGAAAATTTAGTGAAGGTTAAGGTTGAGTAATGGAGTTCCACGTGAAAGAGAGAAAGAAAGGAGTGAAATTTATGATTTTCTTAAGTCCACAAGTCATAAACCTCCTTACTATTTACAAAGCTCTTGATAGCCAATCCACCATTGGATCAAAAACACAATGCCAAGCTTAAACCCTAGCCATTGGATCAAACCAAAACAAGCCCACTTGAGATAACACTTAAAACCTCATAGAAACACTCACACGTTCAGCTCTCGCGCGCCGCGACGAACGAAACTCACCAAAACATAAAACCTACGGAAAGAACGTCTAACGTTTAACATTTCCAAAACTTGTCGCCGAATCTTTTTCCGCGACTGTAATTTTCTTCCATACTTCAGAAAATTAATCTCAGAATATATCCTAACTCGCGCAGATATATAAAACTTCCATCCGAAACCTCACTCAAAACAGACGCAATAAGATTTTACAACGACGGGTAAAATCCTACTCGTTTTTCCAAAAACAAGAATAATCCAAAACTTATTATTCTGAAACCACAAATAACTTCTTATACAAGCAACAGGATCACAAGACAAAAGTCTGTACAGTTACAGTGCACGAGCACTAAACAGACTCGATTACAGCAAAACTTAATAATTACACGAGGTTTCGTCACACGAACACATCGAAACCCTAATATCCCTTAAACCAACTATACAATGAAATCTTGGGTCTTACAATACTACCCCCCTAAAAGAAGTTTCGTCCTCGAAACTTAGACGTCGTCAAACAAACTGGGGTATAACTCTTTCATCTTACTCTCGAGCTCCCAGGTGGTATCTCCTGTAGCTTCGTTCCATATTACCTTCACTAAAGGTATCTCCTTCGTTCTCAAACGTTTCATCTTCCTATCCGCAATCTTGATTGGCGGAACCTCAAATGACAAGTTATCCCTCAACTGGATATCATCTGGTGTGATCACATGTGATGGATCCGGTGTATACTTCCGCAATTGCGACACATGGAACACGTCATGAATCAAAGATAGTACCGGTGGCAACGCGATCCGGTATGCTACCTTCCCAATCCGCTCCGTAATCTGATAAGGCCCTATAAACTTCGGAGTCAACTTCTTCGCTTTCAAAGCCCTTCCAACACCCGTTGTTGGAGTAACACGGAGAAATACGTGATCTCCCTCCTCAAACTCTAAAGGCCTCCGACGCCTATCCGCATAACTTTTCTGTCGATCTTGAGCAACCTTCATCGTTGCCCTTATCTTTCGGACCTTGTCCGTCGTCTGTTGTACCATTTCCGGTCCTACTATCAAACTTTCCCCATCTTGGTACCAACACAAAGGAGTCTGACATCTCCTCCCATACAAAGCCTCATATGGTGCCATTCCGATAGTCGAATGATAACTATTGTTGTACGTGAACTCTATCAACGGCAACACGTCATCCCAACTTCCACGATCATCCAATACACAAGCTCTCAACAAATCTTCTAAAGATTGATTTGTTCTCTCGGTCTGCCCATCGGTCTGGGGATGATAGGCAGAACTCAACCTCAGTTTCGTCCCTAACGCCTCATGCAAAGTCTTCCAAAAATGTGAAGTGAACTTTGGATCTCTATCCGACACTATACTTGACGGAATCCCATGTAACCTCACAATCTCAGCAATATAAACATCGGTCAACTTCGCCGCTGTATCCGTAATCCTTACCGGTAGAAAATGAGCGGACTTCGTCAAACGATCCACTATCACCCAAATGGAATCATGCTTTCTCCTGGTCTTGGGTAAACCAGTGATGAAATCCATAGAAATGCTATCCCACTTCCACTCGGGGATATCTAATGACTGCAGCATCCCTGCTGGTCTCTGATGTTCAATCTTCGCCTTCTGACAAGTCAGACACGACGCCACAAACTCGGCCACATCCCTCTTCATACCCGGCCACCAGAAATCTTGCCTCAGGTCCTGATACATCTTTGTTGCTCCGGGATGTATACTAAGTTTACTCTTGTGTGCCTCCCCTAGAATGGTGTTTCTCAAGTCCATCGCATCGGGCACACACACCCTACCATTACATCTCAAAATGTTGTCCGGTCCCACCTTAAAATCTCGGTTGATTTCCCGAACAATCAAAGCTCTTTTCTCCATGAGAAACTCGTCACCTTGACAATTAGCAATGTCCTCTAACAAACCATTCGAGATGGTGATCATACCCAATCTCATATTCCCTGACGCAAACTCCACTTCTAGGTGCAAATCACGAAACTCTCTCAACAACTCTTGTTGACTAGCCATTTGTGCCGAACAAACCGACACACTCTTCCTACTCAAAGCATCGGCTACCACATTGGCCTTCCCCGGATGGTATTCTAAGGTAAAGTCAAAGTCTTTCAAAGTTTCCATCCACCTCCTTTGCCTCATATTCAACTCCTTCTGGTCGAACAGATACTTGAGGCTTTTATGGTCACTAAACACAACGAAAGTGCAACCATAAAGATAGTGTCTCCAAATCTTCAATGCAAAAACCACGGCCGCAAGCTCCAAATCGTGCGTAGGATAATTCTTCTCATGCACCTTCAACTGCCGTGATGCATAAGCCACTGCTCTCTTGTGCTGCATCAACACACAACCCAAACCCTGATGAGACGCATCACAATAAACCTCATAAGGTTCATCTGACTGAGGTAACACCAACACCGGTGAAGTTGTCAACCGCTCCTTCAACAATTGAAAACTAAGTTCACACTGCTCAGTCCACGCAAACGGTTGATCTTTTCGCGTAAGTTGCGTCATTGGTGCCACAATCTTAGCGAATCCTTCTATGAACCTCCGGTAATAACCGGCCAAACCAACAAAACTTCTCACATCAGTCACTGTTTGAGGCTGCTTCCATGCAAGTACTGTGTCAATCTTGGCCGGATCCACGGCAATTCCCTCTTTTGATATTATATGGCCAAGGAAATTCACCTCTTCCAACCAAAAGTCACACTTCGACGGATTCGCATACAACTTTCTTTCCCGCAACACTTGCAAAACCATACGAAGGTGCTCTTCATGCTCCTCTTCGCTCTTCGAATACACGAGAATATCATCAATGAACACAACCACGAACTTGTCCAAAAACGAATGGAATATCCGATTCATGTAGGCCATGAAGATCGCAGGTGCATTCGTCACTCCAAACGGCATCACCAAGTACTCATAATGCCCATACCGCGTCCTAAACGCCGTTTTCTGAATATCCTCATCTCGTACTCTTATCTGATGATATCCAGATTTCAAGTCAATCTTGGAAAATACTGACACTCCCTTCAACTGATCCATCAGATCATCAATACGCGGCAATGGATACCGGTTCTTGATAGTCACCTTGTTAAGCTTCCGATAATCCACACATAGACGAGATTTCCCATCCTTCTTCTTAACCAACAAGACCGGTGCTCCCCAAGGCGACACACTAGGCCTTATGAAACCTTTCTCTAACAAGTCCTCAATTTGACTTTTCAACTCTACCAACTCGGCTGGAGCCATCCGATAAGCTGATTCCGAAATCGGACCCGTACCCGGTTGCAAGTCAATAAAGAATTCCACCTCTCTACACGGAGGAAAAGCTGGAATCTCCGATGGAAACACATCTTGGAAATCCTGAACCACTCGAATTTCCTCAATTCGGATCTCCGACGTCACCCCTAAACCAGCAAGTGAAACAATTTCTGGCTCTCCGTTACACATAACCACAGAAAGTCGATTTGCGGACAAGTACCTTCGCACACCTGGCTCGGGAAAGAACACCAATTTCCGAGCACAATCTAGTATAACATAATGATAAGATAGCCAATCCATCCCGAGAATGATCTCGAGAGATGTAAGCGGTAAACACACCAAATTGACCAGAAAATCTCTATTCTGAATTACTACCAAACAATGCAAGCATGCAGTATTTACTACCAAATCCTTAGCAGGAGTCAAGACATTCAAATCAAACGGAAGAACAGAAACATTCAAGTTTAAACGATTTGCACATGCCAAAGATATGAATGAGTGGGTTGCCCCCGTGTCAATCAAAGCAGTTAAAGAATTACCTGCGATGTGACAGCTCTCGTGGATGGCATTGCTAGCCTGCCCACTCAGTTCAGTGCCCATACAGTAAGCACGTGCCTTTGCCGCAGGTCTGGTACCTTGTGAGCCTTGTGCCACATTAGCCGACGGCCCGGCCTTCGGGGCTTTGCAATCTCTAGCAAAGTGTCCCGGCTTCTTGCAATTAAAACAAACATGTCCCTGATTCCGGCATTCATTCGCATAGTGGCCCACTTCACCACACTTAAAACAGCCCTGCTTCCCGGTATTCTGACTGTTCTGATTCACCGATCGACCCTGTCCCTTGTTAAACTGTGGACGGTCATATGGCTTACTGCCTTGTTTTCCACGGTTCTGACTTTGATTCGGACCACCGGAACGACTTGGTCCCCCAGCACTAAAACCACCCTGACGGTTCACCCTTTTGTTTCTCATATCTTCAACCTCTTGGCACTTTTCAACCAAGACTTGAAATTGCCGAATTCCCAACGGCACAACCGCATCCTGCAGTTCGTACCTCAGCCCATCTTGGAAGCGACGACACATATAGACCTCATCTATCCCATCCCTAAAGAAGCGGAAGAAACGGGATAATGATTCAAACTTCTTGGAATATGCCTCCACATTCATACTCCCCTGACGTAGTCTCAGAAACTCCTCACCGTACCTTTCCCTTGCAGTCTCAGGGAAATACTTAGCCAGGAACCTCCTCTTGAAGTTCTCCCAGTTAATCTCCTCATATGCATTTTCCATGATCAGACGGGTGTTCCTCCACCAAAATTCGGAACCCCCAAGCAGCTGATAGGTAGCTAGAACTACCTTCTCTCCCTCCGGACAATGGATTGCCCCAAATATCCTCTCCACAGATTGGAGCCATAAGTCAGCAGTTTCCGGACCTCCCTCTCCGTTAAACTTTGGAGGAGTCTGATGGTTGAAATTTGAAAGAAGTCTAGAACCAGCAGCAAGTATTTCCCTTTCGCGCTTTTCCAGATCCCTCTGTGCCTTAGCATGGCTCTGGGCAGTCACAGCCGCTGCCATCGTATGCATGGCATAAGCCATCTGATTAATATCAACCTCGGGTACCATAGGAGCTGGATTCGCCCTTCTTGGCGGCATTCTATTCTGCACAATACCAATTCTGATTAGATCCTTAGTCAAACAATTCTGAATCCTAACAGAATATCTCACACCACGGATTACTAACTCGAAACCCGACACAGGACAAACACTAGAACTAACTCCACACTAGTTACGTTCTAACCAACTCTGGACTAACGACTCAAGTATACACTTTCCCTTTGAAGATTTAAAGCCGGGCTCTGATACCACAATTGTAACACCCCGTTTTCATAACGCAAAAAGGGCATTATTTTTTTTTTTTTTTTTTTTTTTTTTTTAACAAACGCTCAGAGTGCGCAAAACATTTTTAATTGAGCCGACATTAAATATTTCAAACGAACCATATATATATCACACCATATATATATATATTGTATTCGAAAATGCTAAGTGTAAACCTGAATAATTACAATCCATCAGTCTATGTGCTTACAAGCACTAACTAACCAAAGAAGTTAGAATGTCCTATGCTAAACAAAAAGCACAGTGCACAAACACACCGGCGCATAGTCTAACTAAAACTACCACTCCAGCTTCAACACGAGCTCACTAAGGCCTAGAGCTGCCAACACCATCCTCTCGACCTACATCGTCATCTGGGGTGGGATGAGCCCGCAAATGAAAGAAAGGGTCACCACAAAATAAAAGTATATATATATAACCGGTGCAAAAGAATTGTACACCTAACAAATATTTCCACAAAGCACAAGAGAAAGCTCTTAAAACATTCAACAATTCCCACCAACGGGCTTATATATATAATGCACAACAAGCCTAATGCAGACTTCTACAATGGGTGTGGTACTACCAGAGCTACCACGTGCAAATGAATTCCGGAATTTCTAATCATAACCAATAAAACCGCAAAGGGTTAAGGTGGATCCACTCACGCAATCGCACCCCGTGGTCCACTCACGCAACCACTTATTGTACTCAACAAGATCCCGTAGGATTTTGGGTGGGTCCACTCACGCAACCAACACCCCGTAGTCCACTCACGCAACTACGCACAATGAATGCATGAGCATACGATTCCCTACATATGCTAATGCCACACATACATACCTCTCAAGCATATGTAACTAAATCATAGCAATTCATACATATATTTTCAAAATCATATGTAAATTGCACAAGTAATGTAAACACGTTCTCATCAACGAGCATACATAACACAAGCATGTCAAACCGTTTTAAAAGACAGAATTAAAGTGGAGCCCTTACCTCGGCAAGCTTCCGTCAATAACACACGCTCAAACAACACAACGCGCTTCCTAAAACAAGCAGCGTAACAATCAATACATTGTTCTCTAACCAATAGTATTGAAACTACACCAAAACCCCAAAAACCTAAAGGTTTCTAAGGAAAAACCACTATTTCGGATACCATACCAAAATCTATCGTATTGATCAACCCCCATGAGTTATTCGTACTATTTTTAGGACCCAAAACAATTGCCAAAAGTCTTAAATAATTTGAAATGCAAAATGGCCGTTTTCTTGCGTTACAAGCTACGTACTTTCCGAGTACCCGAAAAACTCGTTTCCAATCCCGACCACTTCCATAAATTAATAAAAAGGGATTAGAAAGTTAAAAACCAAGTTTAGAAATCAGAATCCAAAATCTCAACTCCCAGAGCTCGCCCTGGCGAGTTGATGGCGAGTGAAGGCAGAGAGTACTGGTCTTACTCGCTCTGGAGCTCGCCCTGGCGAGTTGTCAAGACCTGTGACACTCGCCCTGGCGAGTAACCACTCGCCCAGCGAGTTGCACCTGTCATGACAGCAAAAGACAGCAACTCACACCACCTTTTTCCACCCAAGCCTAGTTTGATTCTATTAGTTCCCAACATCTTTTCAAGGTATAAAAACAAACCATTTTCATAAGCAAGCAATTCATTTTCCGAAAGCATGTTGGTTGCTTCGAGTGCAAGTTATTTGATTTTCATTTCCAAAAAATCAAAACCAAATCCAAGCACAAGTTTTAATACGGGCCTTAACCGTCCGGTAATCATTTTCAACCGTGTTTTCAAGGTAAAAAGCGACACCACATGTCACCATAGTTTTAAACCACTTTGACCCCAAAATACTACCCGAAAACTCTTAGAAAATATTTTCATAAACCTCAAAATATTTTTCATCGGATTTTCTAAAACAAAACCATACAACGCATTTCCCTTTTGCCCAAAGGTTCAAAGACAACTTTTCTTTTCAAAACCTTACAACATAACCTCATGAAATGGATCAATACATAAACCAACCAAAACCCTAACTTTTCTCATGAGATTTTTCACCAACTCATGGAAAACAAAACAACAAAGCCTAGCATGCTTACTAAACTCTCATGAACAACTTTCATGAAACAAGAACTAGCAAGAACAACCTTTCTCACCAAACCCTCTTAAGAACATAAACCCAAAAACTCTTAAACTCTACAAGTCTACCAACCTAAGAGATGAGAAGAGAGGGTTACCTTAAGAAAGTGATTCTCTACACTTTTCCTCAAAGCTTCCAAGCTTGAAATGGAGTGAAATGGTGAAGAATGGAAAATTTAGTGAAGGTTAAGGTTGAGTAATGGAGTTCCACGTGAAAGAGAGAAAGAAAGGAGTGAAATTTATGATTTTCTTAAGTCCACAAGTCATAAACCTCCTTACTATTTACAAAGCTCTTGATAGCCAATCCACCATTGGATCAAAAACACAATGCCAAGCTTAAACCCTAGCCATTGGATCAAACCAAAACAAGCCCACTTGAGATAACACTTAAAACCTCATAGAAACACTCACACGTTCAGCTCTCGCGCGCCGCGACGAACGAAACTCACCAAAACATAAAACCTACGGAAAGAACGTCTAACGTTTAACATTTCCAAAACTTGTCGCCGAATCTTTTTCCGCGACTGTAATTTTCTTCCATACTTCAGAAAATTAATCTCAGAATATATCCTAAATCGCGCAGATATATAAAACTTCCATCCGAAACCTCACTCAAAACAGACGCAATAAGATTTTACAACGACGGGTAAAATCCTACTCGTTTTTCCAAAAACAAGAATAATCCAAAACTTATTATTCTGAAACCACAAATAACTTCTTATACAAGCAACAGGATCACAAGACAAAAGTCTGTACAGTTACAGTGCACGAGCACTAAACAGACTCGATTACAGCAAAACTTAATAATTACACGATGTTTCGTCACACGAACACATCGAAACCCTAATATCCCTTAAACCAACTATACAATGAAATCTTGGGTCTTACAAATAACTTATAAGGATACTGTGATTAATAATCCAGAACAGGTTTCAGAATATTTTGAAAATCCTGTCACAGAGAAAATTATGTATGTTGAACATGATGACATAACCCAAGCCAATAATAATGGTTGGTCAATAAAAACAAAGTATCTAGATTCAAGAGGATATCCAGGTCTTTATGGAAAATTGAGACCAAATTTAGAAATTCTATTAAATGTTACAGAATCTGTAACTATAACTCATTATTATCAAGGTAATAACCCAGAAAATTTTATAAATTTTTCAAAATGCCATATTAATAAGATCTTGCTCCCAAGAGAATGGGGATTTAACCCAAATGGGGAAAAAGCTATTAAATTAGCCGAAGGAAAATATATATATTTTAATTATTGGGACTATGTCCAAGCCTTTACACAGGTATTCTATTACCAGAATCCAAAGAATAAACATTCTTGGTTTTTCTCAATCAACCCAAATATTTTGGCCTCTGAAATACCAAATTGGTTTTTTGAGTGGTGGATCAAATTTGGTCCTTCTCTAGAAATTTTACCAAAGGAATTATTAGATCTTTATAATTCTTGGTGCGATAATAGTCCTTTAATTTTAAAGATCGCTTCAGATAATTTAATTACAGGACAATGTCCAGCTTTATTCTTAATAAAATTCCAAATTCCATGGATTTGGAGGTGGTCTTTGAAGATTTCAAAAGATCGGTTTAATATTCCGATTCTAGAAAGAAACTTTTTCTTTAAATGGTGGAATAAAATGTCCCCAGAAGATGTTCAAAATATTGTTAGCAGTATTAATAGTTCAATTCAGGAAGATAAATCCAAAAAATTAAAAGGTCAAGATGCTACTCAATTCTCTTTGGATCAAATGAAGAGCTATTTCCAAAAGAAATACCCCAATGAATCTGAAGACGAGGTCATGATCAGAACTCTTGATCATATGAAATCCCAGTTTTTGAAAACCTTTCCTTCATGCAAAGAAGATGCAATGTCCACATCTTCTCAGGGCTCAATGGACATTCTAGCAGGAGAATCTCAATCTCCCACTCCAGAAGATTTCTGGGACGGTCTCATAGAAGCAGTGGCTCAAGGGAAGAGGACACGTGGTTAATTTTCTCCCGTTAAGAAAAATTTATTACAAAGAAGCAAATGATGCTGCCGACAGATTACACTACTTTATAAAAGTAGTATATGCTTTTCAAAAAAGTTGTTTGTTTTATGTTGTAATTTTCTTTTTCTGTTTCAAAGTTGATAATTGTGTCGATGGGGCCCTCAGTGTACCCGGCATTATTAACTTTTGTCGTTTTCTTGTATTATTAATTTTGTCGTTTTTATTTACTGGTTGCTTTAGGTAAGAAGCACCTTTTTACCGGAACAAATAGTGTTCCATATTTTCCTATAAAAGGGAATTTGTTTGGAGGAAGTTCCTCACGACTTCACCACTTCTTGTAAAAATATATCAAAGAAATAAAGCTATTTCCTACTATATACACCGCTGCGACGCACTGTAGCACTTTCGTCTTATTCTAAATATACATTTGCTACATACTTGTTGGGAAAAAAGTACAAGGGGTACTTGACCCAAAACTAAGTATGATCATAAAATAGAAACAATCACACCCAAAACCAAAAAAACTCACTATCTCGATACAATCCATAGGAAATGTTTTCCATTCATAAAATGAGCAACCAATCCCCTTCTTTTTTTCACATAACCACTTCCAAGAATCCAAATGATACCTTGGAAAACATCCTCCATAACCGGCACTTTGGCGTTAAATATCAAGTCATTTCTTACTTTCCAAATTGCCCATACAACCGCGTGCCATACCGCCAAAAGACCCTTGAGACGCTTGCCATTTCCCCTCCCAACATTGAACTTTCCAAAAATGTGTAGCGGATCCCGTGGGACTACACCAATCCAACAAAACCAATTAAAAACTTTACTCCATAAGGTCGAGGCGAAAGCACAACAACCGAATAAGTGACTCTCCGTTTCCAACTCCATCGGACACAACACACAATGAGATTCGACACCCCCACATACTACTCCCCGTTTGGCAAGATTTACCTTAGTTGGCAAACGGTGAAGCAAAAGTTGCCATGAGAACACAATAATTTTTTACGGTGCAAAACTCTTCCACAAAAACCCCAAAGCCCTCACTAAATCCGGGTCCAAAGAGATCGGAGGAATAATACTACCGGCCAAAAAACAATACATAGAGCGAACCGAAAACATACCTCTGGTAGCATGATGGCATCTCCATTCATCATTAGAAGTAGATAATTGAATTGGGGTCAAGATGTTCACCAACATTTCACGCCGCTCCTCCTCCCACACGAAAAGATTCCGCCTCCAATTAAACTCCCACACCCACCTACCCGTCACCCACCGACCAACCTCGAAGAAATGTCTGTTCATGTAAGAAATGCTAATTAGCAAGGTTTATAATATTGTGCATGATTGGACGGTGGCTTTGAAATTAACTATGATTAAGAAATAAAATTTTCATCGGTTGGTTAATTAATCTAGGGCCGGCCCGGACACATGTGCAACATGTGCCGTGGTATTGGACCTCCTAAAAACGAAGGCCATAATTTTTTTTTATATAGTAGTAATATTAGTAAATTAAGGGATATCAAATTTAATAAATTACAATAAACTGCAAATGTCTAATTGTTAGATCCATAATCTCTTTTACTGAGTAGTAGTATTAATAAATTAAGGGGTGTAAAATTTAATATTGTGTTGTTATTGATTATACTATGATATTTTAGGTCATTTTCTATTAAAATAGAATTATCATATATCATTCTAGCCACTATATTACTTGGCAAAAAGAAATTATCATATAATTGTTAACGATGAATTAGTTTAAATGGTAAGGGTCCTTATACGTATAGATAGATGTTCGATTTGTGACTCATATTATATATACAAAGAATATTCGGCTAGAAGAAGATAACACATCTTATATGTTCCACACATAATATGACTTCTTTTTTTACAGAGTATACTAATAATATTACTTTGTAACGGAGAAAGTGATATTGCTTGCTATAATGTGTGTTGAATTCTGTACTTTTATATTTTGTTTTTAAAAATAACGGTTTAAAAATCAAACTATACATGTTATAATAAATTTTCGATGTAGTCTTTAAACTATCATCCTCTCATCAATTTAGTGTCTAAATTATTAAAATAAATTAAAAAGTCCTTAAACTAAAATGAGTTAGGATCAAATGACACCAAGGTATCAAAATTTATTTGACACCAAATCTCATCCACTCATTTCATTTGATCTAAAGGTTTAAAATTATCACCAAAATAATTAATGTACATCAATAACATCTAATTAAAAACAAATCTTATCATAATAAATTCATAATGAAACATTTCCTATTTGGTTTCCTTTTTTGATTATTCAAGTGTTTTTCCCTTTTTTTTTTTTTTTTACAAATCCACGTTATTTTTTTACATAGTTCCTTTTTTTTTATTTGTACTAATTCCCATTGCTTTTATTTGTGAATAAAATAAAATATTGTTTTTTGGCTAAAAAAATAAATATTTTCAGTTAAAATTATCGATCATGTTAACTTCCAATAATATATTGCTTAAGAATTACTAAAAGTTATAAAACATATATTGCTTAAAAAATTATACTTTTTTTTGGGTAAAAAAAAATTATACCCTTTTTATGAGTGACAAACACAACAGTCATAACCTATAAGATTAATTTTTGCCATAATTTTTAATTATATAAATGAAAATATTAGTTTGTCGCACTAATGAGGAAATAAAAAATTGGGAAAACAAATAGAGAATATCTTATTGTGCATTTATGATGATAAAGATTTGTTTTTAATTAGGTGATATTGGTGTACATAAATTATTTTGGTGATAATTTTAAACCATTAGATTAAATGAAATGAATGGATGAGATTTGGTGTCAAATAAATTTTGACACCTTGGTGTCATTTGATCTTAACTCAACTATAATATATCTTATTATTCAACTATATAGTTTCTAAACTATTAAAATCTACTAAAAAATATAAAATATTATCTCATCTTACTATTTAGTTACTCGAATAATACTCCTATTATAAATTGACCTTTTGTAGTACTTAAGAAAAATAATTAATTAATTCCTAAATGTTTTTTGTTGTTAATTAAATACACCATCTCTACTCTAACCCTATAATTAATTTGTGCATTTTTTAGTTGATTTTTATAGTTTAGAGACTAAATAAAAAAAAATTGACACAGACTAAACAATTTTATAAGACAATAATCTAGAAACTTTAAGTTTATTTTAATAGTTTAGAAACTAAATTAGTAAGACCATCTCCAATAATGGGTACCTATTTTTTAAGAATCGGTATCTAATTAGGTACCCATTAGAGCAAAACGCAAATGAGTATCTAATAGGTATCAGTACTATAATAAGCAATAGTATTTATATTAAGAGTTATTAGTAAAATGTGTTATTGGTGAGACCGATTTAAAAGATTTTAAGAGATATTGGATTGGAAGAATTAAATGTTTATTTGATATTATTATTAAAAAATTATAAATGAGCGATGTGTACTTAAAAATGAGTAGTTTCATTGTTTTTTTTCATTGATGCTCTAAGAAAGTGGTAATTTAATAATTAAATTGAGTGAGTCTGTACATACCATATGTCATAAGGAAATTAATGTCTTCATACACATTACTTCCATTTATGGATGCAATTATTTTAAGTACTTTGACATTAAAGGAGTGAATTGCGAATTTCTTGAGCAACCAGTACCTAGTTAGGGGATGATATATTTGTTAATAATTAATGTTACCATTTTGTCAACAGGATGTCCCGCATTCTAATGTTGAATGATATATCTATCATAGCATTTGCAAGGTATGCAACATGAAAATTTTCTCTTTTAAACAATTTATTTTTTATCCGTGGAGAATTATTATCAATATCATTTGATAGTGAAGTGTTTTGTGTTACATTTCGTTTATTTGTCTTTGTGTTGGAATTTGATTCTCAACTTGTCAATATGGCTTTTAAAAATATTCCCATTGTTCCTGTCATTACTAGGTGGCTTAATTGTTTAAATCTTTTTTTGTGTCTCACATTGTAGGGAAGGTAAGCACCAGGATTGCCTCTCTCTGACTTCATGGTTCTAGGCTTGATATTCATGAATTTGGATTTAAATAATACTTCGTTCTTGTATTCAAACTGCACTCTTTTTTCCTTCATCAAAGTTTTATTCCACTGGGTTTTTCTTGATAAGGTTTTTAATGAGGCAGTTGATCTACTTATTTGGTTAGCACTATTGTTATCTTGGGTTTTGTTCTAATCCCTCCGAACCTTTTTATTTTATTTTAATAATATTTGGTTAGAGTTGAATATTTTGGTTGGAGGTGCAGGGGTGCCAACATAGTTGGGATGACTGCACCTTCATCCTTGCTTCTCTTTAACCTTTTCGCTTTAATTAATAGTTTTTTTTTGGGTAAATAGGCCAATACCCCCCTGCAAAGTTGGTGTGTTTTGCGATACCCCCCTGTAAAAATATTTTTTGTAAATACCCCCCTACTTTCTCAAGATTCCCTATTTTACCCCCCTGAGTGCACACCGTGGCAGTGAATCTCCACGTGGCGTGTCCACATAGGTTTTTTTGCCACGTGTCATGTCCACGTAGGATTTATTGACACGTCAGATAATATTTTTTTTAAAAAAAAAAATTAAAAACCAAATTAAAAACATTTATTAAACTTATTATTTATATTTAACTTAAAACATTTATATTTAAATAACAAAAAGTAAAATTATTAATAAAAAAAAAAGTACAATTAAAATGAAAAAACAAAAAAGCGTAAAATAGAAACTGAAAGGTTTAACATTGTTGTTCTGTTGCTTTACAGTTTACAACCTTCCTTGTGCCCTAGCAGAGAGATACGAACGCGTTATCAATGGCGAAGAAGAAGAAGACGGCGAAATCGATGAAATCGAACGATGAATCAAAAGCAGAAACCATGGAGATTCCTGCGAAAACGAGAGGTTCGAAGAATGTGAAGAGCAATCAGGCGAATGCGACAACAGAACAGAAAATAGAGGAGTAAGTTTCTATCTTTGAAAAAAGTGAAATTGTAAGGTTCAATGTAGAAATTGTTGCTTTAATCACATGTTAGATTCTCGTGGTAGGACCGATACAAACCATACACTGTCAAAATTGATTATTTTTCAATGTTTGTTTTTTAGTGTAGTTTTGATTCTGTGTAGGGGTTCATATAATTGTATTTGTGGGTGTTCATAGGGGATAATGACACGTGGCTGATGGGATTTTTTTTTTTTTTTTTTTGTGTTACAGAGATTGTGAATTCAGTATTGTTTTTCACCATAGAGGTGAATTTGTGAATGATAACAACAGTAGGTTTTACAGAGGGGGTGTACAGACAATTGTTAATGGTCAAAAATTGGATGAATGGAACAACAAGTCTCATGTGATTAACATAGTTAGGGGTTGGGGTTATGCTGAGAATCGGTTTACACTTTGGAGTAGTGATAATGGAGGTTATTATCAATTGAAATTAGATGATCATTTTATGGAGGTTGCACTGCAAATATGTGGTGGATATGATGCAGCAATATATGTGGCTCACTCTGTTGCTGATGATGGAAGTGAGTGTGATAGTGATGATGCTGAGGGAGTAAAGTTTAATGACAGTGAGGATGAAAGAGCTATGGGTCTTGACGATGGATTTGGTGTTGATACAAATGATGAGCCAAGTAATGAAAACAACATGAGACTTGTTCTTAGTTCAATTGGAGTTAGTGGGTCTGAGTCTAAATTTGAAGATGATGAGTATGAGAGTGAGGAATTGGGTAGCTCTGACCCAGATGCTTCTGATGAGGAGAGAGGGGTTAGATATGAAAAATTTAGAAAGGATCAAATGGGTAAGAAATATAAATTTAAGTGTGGAATGGAGTTTAGTAGTCTACAAGAATTTAGAGATGCAATCAGAGATCACAATGTTAGAAATGGCTATCAAGTTAGATGGAAGAAAAATGAGGGGTATAGGGTAAGGGTGGTGTGTGATAGAGGTTGTCCTTATCTTGTGTTGTGCTCTCAAGTGGGCCAGGAGAGAACCTATGCAATAAAGACACCAGACAAGGACATGGTCCACACATGTCTTAAATCTTTGACAAATAAATCAGCCAACTCCAAGTGGGTGTCAAAAGAGGTTGTGAAATTAATGCACACATCTCAAAAGGTTATGATTAGAGACATAATACAACACATGAGGACCAAATTTGCACTAAACATTACACCAAGCACATCATGGAAAGCAAAGCAGTATGCAACTGCAATTGTTGAAGGAGATGCTGATAGACAGTATTCCTTGCTGAGGAGGTATGCAGAGGAATTGAGAAGCAAATGCAAGCATAACACAGTCAAAATTGGTGTAGAAAGACCAATTCCTTCAGATCTGCATCCTAGGTTTGTCACATATTAATTTTGTTTCAGTTTATAACTTGTTTATAACTTGTACAATTTTGTTATTAATTTATGCTTTTCATTAATTTTGTCACTTATATTTTTTCAGATTTGGGAATTTTTATTTTTGTTTTGATGGCTGTAAGAAAGGCTTCATAAATGGATGTAGACCATTCATTGGTGTTGATGGTTGTCACCTAAAGACTAAGTATGGTGGCCAACTCTTGATAGCCGTTGGTAGAGATCCAAATGACCAATATTTTCCATTGGCATTTGGTGTTGTTGAAACAGAGACAAAAGAAAGCTGGAGGTGGTTTATTCAGTTGCTGCTGGAGGATGTTGGACAACACAATAGATTTGTGTTCATATCGGATCAACAAAAGGTTAAAATGTGTTATTCAATTGCATATCATAATGTATTTATTTTTGTGTTCTTAGTGCTGCATAATTTGATTCATTTGCTGCCTGCTGCATAATTATATGCATAATTTGCATAATCTGTACTAATTTTGTTGCTGCATAATTTCAGTTCTATTGCACATTATTCAGTTGCTGCATAATTCTGATTTCAGTTATATATTGCTGCATAATATGTTTCTAACTTGTTATTCATCTAAATTGTGTTCTAACTGCATAATCTATTTGTTTTATTAGGGATTAGTTGCTGTTTTTGATGAGATGGAGCAAAGAGTTGAACATAGGTTATGTCTAAGGCATTTATATGCTAATTTCAAGAAGAAATTCGGAGGAGGAGCCCAAATAAGGGATCTTATGATGGGTGCTGCTAAAGCAACATATATTCAAGCATGGGAACACAAGATGGATGAGCTGAAGAAAGTTGACATAAAAGCATGGGAATGGTTGGTACAAGTCCCTACCAAAGCTTGGTGTAAGCATGCCTTTAATCATTTCCCAAAATGTGATGTTCTGATGAATAATTTGTCTGAGTCTTTTAATGCCACTATTCTAGTTGCTAGGGACAAACCCATTCTAACTCTATGTGAATGGATTAGAAACTACTTAATGACTAAGATGATGACATGTACTAAAAAATTAGAGAAATGGCAACATGGTGTTATGCCAATGCCTATGAAGAGGCTAGAAAAAGAGATTTGTATGGCTGGTAATTGGGGTCCAATATTGACTGGTGCAACAACTTATCAAGTAGCACACAATTATAATGGTCAACAATTTGTTGTAGACACAGCTAAAAAAACTTGCACATGTAATTTTTGGGAATTGGTGGGGATACCTTGCAGACATGCTGTAGCAGCATTAGGTGTTGGGTCACAGGACCCAATTGAGTTTATGGATAAATGCTACTCTAGAGAAAAATATGAACTGACTTATGGATTTAGTGTCACTCCCATAAATGGATCAGAGATGTGGCCTAAGCCTCTTGACAATGTGGATGAAGTAATCTTGCCACCTCTATATAAAAAGGGCCCTGGTAGACCTAAGAAATTAAGGATTAGAGGGTCTGATGAAGATGGTGCTAGGAAAAGGAGAAGGGGTCAACATCTATGTACAAAATGTAATCTAGGTGGGCATAATGCTAGCTCTTGCAAAAGCACAGTACAAGATCCAAATGGTTTGAAAAGAAAGGTAATATTTATATGAATATTGCATAGCTTTCTTTAATGTATTTAACTTATGTACTTGACTGATAAATAATGTTTATGTAAATTATGTAGAGAAAACCTCCAAAGGGAAAAGTACATGCTGAAGCTAAGCCAGGAGCTGATCCTAAGTCAGATGCTAATCCATCTAAAGAGCCAATACCAGAAGCTAATCCATCACAAGCACAAAAGCCAGCACCTGTTGAAGCTGATCAAAATCCTATTTCAGCCACTGTTGAAGTTTCACAAGTAGAAAATCCAACTCAAAATTCAGCAACTGTTCAAGTAGATCAAGGTTTATTTGATGAAATACCTGATGAAATTATGGCAACAATAGCTGATATTACTATGGCTGAAGCACCAAAGCAAGGTAAAGTGAAGGCTGAAAAGGGGAAAGTGAAGCCAGTGAAGCTGTATCATGGTAAACAGAGGAGGGAAAGTGAAAGGATTAAGGGCAATCAGCTGAAAAAGCCAATTAAAGGTGTTGGTTCAACTGCAACAGAGCCTATAGTCATTAATGAAGCTGATGAAGGGGTATTGACACAAGAAGAACATCCAAAACTTGGAACTTGTTTTAGATCAATGAAGTCTTGGAAAAATTTGAGGGAGAATTAGTGATATCTATTATGCTGTAATTCGTACTTGATAATTTGTGCACAATATGTGCTTAGTGTTTTGTGAACTTGTTGCTTTGATAGCTTTTTGCACAATATTAGTGGTATCTGTTTTGATGCACAATATATGTGCTTTTGTTGGTGTAATTTGTGCACAATATTAGGGGTATATGTTTTGATAACTTTTGCACAATATATGTGCTTGTTTTGGTGTAATGACTATTGCACTTTATGTGCTTATTGATATTTAATGACAATTGCACTATAAGTGCTATCAATGTAATGACAATTGCACTATAAGTGCTTACTATGTAATGACAATTGCACTATAAGTGCTTGACTTATTATGCTTGTCTGTTTAGCCAATTTTGCACCTTTAAGTCATTTTGCAGTTTAATTATGTTAAGCCAATATTGCACAATACAATCAAACAAATCAAACCAATTTATAATCAAGGAAACTAGGATTTTCATTGCATAATAAAGTTGTCATACAAGCATTCGAACATAACAAACTTAAATCTTAAACTAACCTAAACTTAGCTAAACTTACTTCAACTTACTTAAGCTAGCAAACAACATCACCTAACAATTTGACCTATTACATTGATTTGATTAAGATAACAAACAACAACACACACATTATAATTCCAACCCATACAAATTGACTCAATTTTGTCCCTAACTCCTGCCCACACTCCTTGCCAAATTTCTGACTAAACTTGCTTATAGCCTTGCCTATCTCCTGCCCACACTCCTTGCCAAACTCTTGTCCAAACGCCCTCCCAAACTCCTGGCCAAACTCTTGCCCAAACTCCTTGCCAAACTGTTGTCCAAAAGCTCTCCCGAACTCATGCCCAAACTGATGACCAAACTCCTTGCCAAACTCGTGTCCAAAAGCCCTCCCAAACTCTTGTCCAACCTGTGCAGTTGCAGGCATCTTTTCTCCATTCGCAGCATTGACGACATTCAATTGATCATCCCAAATTAACAAGTCACAACCATCCAACTGCAACAACAATATTCGTATCAGTAAAGGTGCAAAACTCATATTTGTAAAATTCATATTTGTAAAATTCATATTTGTAACAACAAGTCTTTAACAACAACAAAATTGATATTTGTAAAATTCATACCCCAGTGTTACGACACTTCCAGAATTTTCTGAGAGGATTTTGATCTGTGTTTGAAATCCACAGCTTCATAGGAATCTCACACCCACATCTGGGTAAATTTGAGCAGCTTGAATTAGAGATTGATGAGCACTTACTTCCACCCATTTTACACAAACCCTAATCCCTAAAATAGCAATTACTGAGAATACGATTGGAATAGGGAAGAAGATGAGGCACGATGAAGAAAGGAAGAAGATGAAGCAGTATGAAGAAAAATACCTGGAAGAAGATGAAGAATCGATTGCGCTCAATTCAGTGGAAGAAGAAGCAAATGGATTGGGAAAAAATTGAGAAGACAAACTGTGTTTGTCGTGTTTTTTATAACATGATTTCACCTTCTTTTTTTTTGTTTTTTCTTATAAATTAATAACAATTATTAATAACAATTGTTTTATTAAAAAAAAAAATTTGTTAAATTTAAGTTTTTCCGTTTTTTTTTAAAAAAAATATATTATCTGACGTGTCAATAAATCCTATGTGGACATGACACGTGGCAAAAGCAACCTATGTGGACACGCCACGTGGAGATTCACTGCCACGGTGTGCACTCAGGGGGGTAAAATAGGGAATCTTGAGAAAGTAGGGGGGTATTTACAAAAAATATTTTTACAGGGGGTATCGCAAAACACACCAACTTTGCAGGGGGGTATTGGCCTATTTACCCTTTTTTTTTTACAATAGTTATTACTAATAAAGTTATTCCTGACAGGTTTCAAACACTACTACAGTTATGACTTTTAGTAACACTCACTTGTAACATTTGATAAAACTGTTACTGAAAATAGTAATTTTGTAACATTTGTCAAAAAGTGTTACTATATGGAATACTCTTTTGTAACATTCACCTTGACTCTTTTGTGTGTTTATAATTTTCCTTTGTAAGGAGTAAATTTCAATTTGAACTCTTTTAACACTCTCTCTCTGTCTCTCTCGACCGTCATGAAACGAAGAAGCAAACATTATAAGCAAAAACGGCGAGCTTTCGATTCTCTCTCAGAAGCAAAAGCCCTAACTCAATTTGGTTTACTCTCCAATTCGAGTTCGCATTCGTTCACCACTATCTTCTTCCTCATCCATTGGTAATTCCTCATCGGTACCACCACCTTCCTCCGGCGGCGTTGAAATCATCTATTCTAACGTCTCTGCTTCTGCAATAATTTTCGCTCGATTCGGTGTAACTCACTTAGCTAGATTCAATTTTCTCGCTATCATCATTAGCCGCTGTTTGTCTCACCAGTTTCGCTTCTCTTTCTGCCGTCTCCGCCAAAGGTAATCTCGTTGTGCTAATGTCTTGTTTTCTTTCTTTCACTTTGTCTTTTCATGTTGAAAATATGGTTGAGTTGAAGTGATTTTTGTATTGTGTTGTTCTTTGCTTCGTTTTGATGTTGGTTGTGTTGTTCCTCATTGTACAATTAATGCTTGTTTTCTGTTTGATAAAATGCTTCAACCAAACTTTTTATGTAAAGGACACCGATCATAAATGAAATGAAGCATGATATCTTTTAAGGTGATTTCTTTGTATTATTGTATATGTCTGCTTCCCAAAAGAAAGCATGATATTTGTAGCTTGATTTGATATGGTAAATAAACTCACGTCATTGTAGATGTACTCCTAAAACATATATTTGATTCGAAATTTTGCATACACCAATTTACTAGTTTTTTGTTTTGTCATTTTTATGTACTTTCAAAATGTAGGAGCTATTTTAGTGGCTGTGTCCACTCAAAGAGTGCTATTTTGGTTTGGATTGAAAATTCTATTTGTAATAATTTGTGAGAAGTGCTTCCTAAGCTAATGTGATGTGATAGTGTTGGTTTAGGCATAGTCTAGAGAAGCTGTTCACAAAGAATACTACAAGTTGCAGTGTTTCCTTGGAAGCAACAAGCATAAGATCTTCATCTAGAATGAGGAAGTCGATTTTATCGGTAGATTGACATTTCTTAAGCTTTTAGTATATTTGTTTTTTAATATATTTGCAGGACCTGTAAAGGAAGAGCATCCACAACATCATTATGAACCAAAATCATATATGCATCAAGGAGGATTTGAATTATGATAATTTGGCATCTGGACTAAAGGAAGGATAAGTGTGCATTCTATGCTGACCGTCTACAAAAATATACCGGTAACTCTGTTTGGACCTTGCATTTCCTGAATGCAAACTAACATGTCTCTTTTCATGCATAGATTGGTATTGAACTAGCAATTGAATGTGTCGGACTTCATCTTCAATTCAGTTCACATTTTTATCTTTGTTAAGTGAGATATTTCACTTGTGATGTTACACTAAATGCATAGTACTAGATCTATTTTTAATAATGCTAAGTGCATCTCTAAATGTATTTGATTCTCTTGCATAATACCAGATTTAGTTATGCAGAATTCTAGATATGTTTTCGTTATCTTGCACTTAGAAAAAATGGAGGTGTTTGTATTGACAAATTTTTTATATATCCTAAGAACAACTGGAATATATGAAAATCAGGAGAGTTGTTTCCTCCAAGACCCTTCCTTCCTACTTACTACTAGACATGCCTTAGTTTATGGCATTGTGCTTGATGGTTGGCCATTGTCCCCTAAGTGCCTGATTCACCAGCAGATTCCTGCATGAATCGTGGTCTATTTTTGGGCTAAGTGTTTTTTCATTAGTATGTATTTATTGGCAACTTACTTGAACTAGTTTAGTCTCTTAGGGAATATTTAAAGTTCGTTTTTTTAGTTAATTTCTTAGTGTTGCTTAGTTTTCATTAGCTATTTAATGAGAAGAATGTATTCACCATCCTCATCTCCTCGGGCAGGTAGGTTTTACATAATTCTGTTTTAAGTTGCAATTTGATATTCTATTAGGTGAATTTTGATAGTTGGTTAAGTCTAATTTTAACAGTTGACACTTGACACCATACCAAGTACAGTGATAAGAATCTTGTCTCCAACTTGATAAAGCATTGTTTGGATAAGTTACTTGTAGTTTGAAGGATAGAAGGATATCTTGTCTCCAACTAATTGATGCATAGGCTTAATGTTGTTGCCTCTGGACTATGGTTTTAGTAGTAGTAGTAGTAGTAGGAAAAGAATTGGTAAAGATTGAGCTGCTTCTGTTACTTGATAGTTACAAAGTGTATAAGCTGCTGATTAACAATTTGCAACTTTAATATTCTGTTGGCAGTGATGTGGACATTGCAGCAAGGAGGAAGTGGTCAAGTGGGTATGTTATCTTTTAAACATTTGTCTTTTAAACTGAATTCTAGATTTTCATATGCACCTTTGTAGAGTAAGTGATTTTAAATTTCACCTCTGAATTATAGCTGAATGTGCATGCAGGTATTTATCAAATTATTTGTTTGATCTTTGATGCATATCCTTAATGTTGTTGCCTCTAGACTATGGTTTTAGTAGTAGTAGTAGTAGGAAAAGAATTGGTAAAGGTTGAGCTGCTTCTGTTACTTGATAGTTACAAAGTGTATAAGCTGCTGATTAACAATTTGCAACTTTAATATTCTGTTGGCAGTGAATCATCTTGTGTTGGAGCTTGTTTAACACTAATCATGGACAAAAGTTGGTTAGCTGAGAAGAGGTCTTCCAAGTGAAGCTTATATTTCATTCGATTTCATTAGCTACTTAGTTTTCCAAATGAAGCTTGTAACACTTTATTATACTTATGGAAAAAACTTGTAACACTTTAGTTAGTGAAGCTTGTAACACTTTAGTGTTGCTTAGAATGTTATTTCATTGTCTTGTTATAAAAAAGTGATGGTTTTGATGCAAAATTGTGATATTTTTAGTAACATTTTTTTCAATGTACAAATATAAATTAGTAACATTTTTGCATGGTACAAGATAAATAAATCGGTAACATTTATTTAATGTTACTAAAGATAAATTCTAGTGTTACAAAATATATATAAATTGGTAACATTTACCAAGTGTTACTAATAGTACTTTTAATGTTACCAAAGATAAATTCTAGTGTTACAAAGGATATAATTAGTAATATTTATTGAGTGTTACTAATTGTACTCTTAAATGTTACTAAAACCTTTTAGTAACATAGGGCTTTATGTAACACTTGATAAAATGTTACTAAATTGAATTAGTAACATTTTTCTTGATTTAGTAACATTTTTCAAATGATACTAAATCTCAAACTTGTTGTAGTGAAATATGATTATCTCTAGCAGAGGAAACCTATAAGAAATAACAACAACAAAAAGGTAAAAATAAATTAATCATTGTTTAAGATAAGTTAGGCCTTTTTTTTGTTTTTCAAAAACACAATTAAATGAATAAGTGCAAAGACGTGGTATTAATCTATAATTTTGCAAAAAAAAACGTACATCAAAAGGAAGCAGAAAATGTTTGTTTTAATGCAGTACTCAAATGAGAAAACTTAGGAAATGATTAAGAATTGGCAAATGACAGAGAAAACTTAAGGAAATTGTTGATCTCATTATCACATTCATCCACAATTGATGACAAGCTAACGTGAGAAAACTAGAATTTTCTGCATAACATACAGAAAATCAGGTGCACACATGTAGAGAGAATATTAATTAGGAAGAAAACAATTATAATTGTCAAATTTAGTAATAATAATAGACCTTTTCATTCTTTGTTCATTGTATAAGAATTTTCTTTGCTCTTCTAGGATAAATGCAATCGTCTTATAACAAGGTTTCTTCTTAATTTCAAAAAATGTCACCACATTCAGTAGGGTGCTCGCAGTTCGGTAAGCTATAACTGATACAACCCGACCTCCATCTTGGGCTGCCAGTCTGCCACAACAACCAATCATGACAGTAAGATAAAAAGGCCAATCGAATATATGCGAAACTGAATAATGCAATCTATGACGAGATTGGCTGCCAAGTGATGATGACCATAATTCTTAACACACATTCTGGTACAATATCAATAGCAAATCAGCATATCCCCTAACCGAAAGAAAAAACAGCAAACCTGATACTTGTGTCTAGCATAGCATGAATGAATTTAGACAAATTGGGATCTCAAACCATGACACTTACAGCTAACGGATGCTCGAAGAAAATGAGATAAGGCATTCTCTTCTATTCCATAGCCAATGGGACATGGAAATTGAGACACAACCAAGAAAACAAAAGAAGGTTGCTTATAGGACATGGAAATTGAGTCGCAAAGCACCAGCTGAACTGAATATAAAAGAAAACACCGAACCCTTTATTGGTTAGACGAAGGTTGTTTCACATCATTATAAAAGATAGTATGTGAAATATTAGTAATGAAATAAATTATAAATCAGTCAGTCCTTACAAATGATTTGATTTGAGTGAAGTAGATGTTAGTGAGATGAAATGGTTAATCCGTCTTAGTTTGCATCAATCATAAATTTCTCCAAATAAATGCCTCTCTAAAAATAGATGATGTAAAAGTGTAACTAACCAGATTCCAGAAGATCATCAAACTTAGATAAGGCATAGGAAAAAGGAAAATACAACTCTGCTACAAATTAACTAATCCAAATTGTAAGAAGACAATGTAACTGATAAAAATTGAGTATCTAGGGAAGTTCAAATTCAAATGAAACAAAACACACAAATGTGTAGAACCGAAGATAGCCGGTGAGTAGTGTAACAAGTAATAGTTTCTGCAATTCGATACATCTAATAAATGTCTTCAGAGTAAAGAGCATATCCATATGATCAATCGGAATTCTGACCTTTATATGCATCCAATAAGAGTGGCAAATCTTTCTGATATCGGGTAACATATCTCTCCAAAAACTTTTTCTCACTTATGATAATAAAGCTACTTAAGCTCAAACTACTCTTTATCAAACCCCTTGACTTCAAAATCTTAACAACTGCACATCTAGGCATTATTGTCTTCTCTAAGTTGCGGTTCAGAATACCAGGGATTCTAGCAATGTCTTCTGGGGTAAGACCCATATCCTTCACCAAGAAGTTCATTGTTTTCATAATCTTTTTTTCTGAGATCAATATATACTGAGGATATCTTTGGAAAGCCGAAACATAGATATCTTTCGACCAGCCCCACCCCTGAAAAATCTTCAATTTTGACTCCCAAGTCTCTTTGTCCATCTTTACAATTCCTTGAAGTGCCAAAACAAAATTCGATTTCAAAGGATTGAACCCCATTTCCTTGACAAAATTAACAGCCTCAACAAATCTAGAATGTTTGGTGAATGCTACTTTGGGAAAATTGCATACCAAAAGGGAAATGAAACGTTGAGGCACACCAAGCTTCCTCAAAACCTCGATATTCGGAACAGAATCATTTACCATGGAATTATTGTAAAAGGTCCATGACCAATGCTTCAAAACCGAAACAACCTCTTTATCATCGCGAACAAGGCTCCTGATAATGTGAAAACGAGGTATAAGGTTTTTCTCCAAACTTAGTTTTAACAAATTAGTGTTCATAAGTAGAATTTTGGGGAGATCAGTGGTTGAAACCCCAATGGATTGCAAAAACTTGAGTTTGGGCAAAAGGGTCTTTTCGGGGTTTGATAAAATCACAATAGGGTGTCTCTTAACAAGGGTTGATAATTGGGAATCAGAGAAGCCATAGTTTCTGAAAAGTTGAATAACAGCATTTGGGCCATCATCAGAGTTTCTGATTTGCAACATTTTAGAGAGTTTAAGGGATGTTTTAGGGGACAACCCACATGAATCAATGAAGCTTGATAACGTAAAAGAGTGATCTTGGTGATTTGTGTTGGAAATAGTGAAAGAACGAGAATTGAAGAATATAGAAAAAGCATTGCAGCAATGAAGAGTAGAATGATTGGTTATTCTATGAGTGAATCTAGCTATCAGAAAATGGTACATTGAAAAGTAACAGTTTGGTTTGTTAAGAAGGGTCTTACCAGAGTGGATTCATGCAAAACGATGGAGTCTTCCCTTTTTCCTCAAAGACTTGGAATTTGTTCTTGTAGTGATGTTGATAGTAGAAAATTGAAATTGAAAAGAAAAACCCTAAAACATCTTGTTTGTCCAATTTACTCTAAAACAAATTCCATCCCATTCAAATAAAAAAAAATAGTTTAGAATAAATAAAAAAAATTGGGAAATTTGGTATCCAATTTAGGGATTTACTTGTTCGGGACCATTCCTACCATTTAGTAGTGGTGTTGGTCATAGTGACACTCGATGATGGTCGGATTGGTGATTAAAGTAGTGTGTGGTAGACAGTGGTCGAAGTGGTGATCGATCGGTGGTGGTCAAAGTAATGGTTGACGGTGGTTAGAGTGGTCACCAATGGTGGTTGGAGGTGACCAGATAGGTGGTCTGTGTGATGGTGAAAAGTAATATGAAGCGTGATTAGAGATGTTGAAGGTGGTGGTCAGTAGTGATTGGAGACGATCAGAGGTGGTCAAAGTCGGGGTTGGTGACCGCTAATGATGACATATTAACATTAAAACATAATTAAAAATCATGAATCTTTCTCTTTTAATGATTTCATTGGATTTCATTGAATTATAAATCATATTAACGCTAATGGTGACTGCTTAAAGTGATTACATTGGGGGAGAAACATTTATCCCTCGGTTGTGGATTCCTTAACTACTCCAATGAGCGTTAAGTGTGGTGTGTAGGATTCCTTAACCTCATTTGTAGGATTCCATTCAAAGTGATGCTTGCAATCCTCGTCCCCTAAAGCTAGTGGCGCTATACTTTAGTAGGCTTGAGAAACATTTGGCTTCCTCGTGTTCTATCTCTTTACAAGTTTTAGGCTCATTCGGCTATCAACTTAGGCTCGTTCGGCTACTCTCTCAATCGTTTGTCATTCCGATTTCAACTGACATGCAATTTATTTTTAGATGTAAACATGTATAAGTTTATATATGCAAGTTTTATTCATAATGAACATGGTTTAGTTGATGATAACATGTTACCATACCACCCATCGTGGCATCAACTTCAATTATGGGGCAATGCAACATTATAGTGCACTGTTTTTTTAACAAATCTTACAACTTGAAATGACAAAGAAAGCACAATAATCAAGGTTAGCATACTCACAATCCTGTTAGTAGTATAAATAAAAAGAAATCCTCATAACAGAAAGACCAAAGGACCTTTGTTTCAAAATGAATAGCAAACCTTTTACAAATTAACTAATTCAATTGGTTAGAGACAATAACCTAACAAATAAAAACTGAGTATCTAAGGGAAGTTCAAATCTAAATGAAACAAAACAAACATAGGAAAGTATAGAGCATATCCAGATGATCAATCTGACTTCTGACCTTTACATGCATCCAATAACAGCCTCAAATCTAGAATGATTAGTGAATGCTTCATTGGAAAATTGGATACCAAAAAGGGAAGCGGAACGTTGAGGCACACCAAGCTTCCTTAAAACCTCAATGTTTCTAACCATGAATTCACTGCAAAAGGTACATGTTCAACGCTTCAAAACTGAAACTACATCTTTATCATTCTGAACAAGGCAACTTTGCTCACAACCAACTGCAAATAAATATGCATCTCAACTTTTTTAAAGCCAAGATTTCAAATCAATCGTAAACTCTCTAAGATACCTCATAACCCTGCTATAAATTAACTAATCCAATTTACAAGATAACAATTTAACTGATGAAAGGGCCTTTGTTTATCAAAGAATAGGAAGATGATAACAATTGAATATCTAGATAAGTCCAAATCCAAATGAAACAAAACAAAACAAACAGAGGTGTCGAATTGAAGATAGCAAGTGAGTGGTGTAACAAGTAACATACTAGTAAGCCATAAATGTAACTCACAAAAATGATTAGTCAAATTCTGAAATCAAGTACATCTAATCAATAACTTGAAAGTATAGATCATGTCCAGATGATCAATCTAACGTCTGACCTTCATATACAGCCAATACCAGTGGCAAATCTTTCTGAAATGGGGTAACATATCTCTCCAAAAATACTTTCTCACTTATGATAAGAAAGCTACTTAATCTCAAACTACTCTTTATCAACCCCCTTGACTTCAAAATCTTAACAACTGCACATCTAGGCATTATTGTCTTCTCCAAGTTGCGGTTCAGAATAGTAGGGATTCTAGCAATGTCTTCTGGGGCAATACCCATATCCTTCACCAAGAAGTTCATTGTTTTTATAATTTTTTTTTCTGAGACCGTCACATACTGAGGATGCTTTTGAAACGCCAAAAGACAGATATCTTTCGACCATCCCCACCTCTCAAAAATCTTCAATTTTGATTCCCATGTCTCTTTGTCCATCTTCACAATTACATATAGTGCCAAAACAAAATTCGATTTCAAACGGTCGAACCCCATTTCCTTGACAAAATTAACAGCCTCAACAAATATAGAATGCTTGGCGAATGCTTCATTGGGAAAATTGGATACCAAAAGGGAAACACAACTTTGAGGCACACCAAGTTTCCTCAAAACCTCAATGTTTGGAACCATGGAATAACCGTAATAGTTAAACCTCCAACGCTTAAAAACTGAAACTACCTTTTTATCATTGCGAACAAGGCTCCTAATAAAGTGATAACGAGGCATAAGGGTTTTCTCCATACTTAGTTTTAAAAAACCAGGGTTCATAATTAGGATTTTGGGGAGATCAGTGATTGAAACCCCAAAGGATTGCAAAAACTTGAGTTTAGGCAAAAGGGTCTTTTCAGGTTTTGATAAAAGCACAAAAGGGTGTCTCTTAACAAGGGTTGATAATTGGGAATCAGAGAAGCCATAGTTTCTGAAAAGTTGAATAACAGCATTTGGGCCATCCTCAGAGTTTCTGATTTGCAACTTTTGAGAGAGTTTAAGGGATGTTTCAGGGGACAACCCACATGAATTAATGAAGCTTGATAAAGTAAAAGAGTCACCTTGATGATGATTTGTGTTGGAAACAGATAAATAACGATAACTGTAGAAATTAGAAAAAGTATTGCGGCAATGAAGAGTAGAATGAAGGGTTTTTCTATGAGTGAATCTAGCAGCTATTAGAAAATGATAATACATTGAATCACAAAACAACAGTATGCTCTTACCAGAGTCTGAAGTGGGATTTCATCATTGATGTTTGGATTCATGCAAAACGATGGAGTTTTCCCATCGAAGCTTTTTCCTCAAAGACTTGGAATTTGTTCTTGTAGAAAATTGAAATTGAAATTGAAAATGAAAAGAAAAACCCTAAAACGTCACGCTTCTCCAATTTACTCGAAAACAAATTCCAATTCAAATAAAAATAAAAATCCCTAATTATAAAAAAAAAATTATTTATTTGTTTGAAAAGAAAAAAAACCTATTTTCATATTAAGGTTGAGTTAATTTTTCTTTTAACTAAACATTTTTATCTACTAGTCTCACTATGAAATTATTCAACATAAAAATAACTTTTTTGGTTAAAATGATTTTTTAATTTGGTTCAATTTAAGGATTAACTAATTAGAGGACCGATCATACCGTGTTTAATAGTAGGTGTTTGGAATTTTGATTTTTTTTACAGGGACCAAAGTCCAAATTGAGAAATTTTATAGGACCAAAAACACCATTACCCTAAATATAATATCTTATTGTACTATTTCTTAAAAAAAAATCTTATTGTACTATAATGAGCAAGGTTGTCAGAACCGGACCGGTCATCGAGCCGGTGAGCTTACTGGTTCAATGTTCAAGTGGTCGGACCGTTTTTAATTAAATATATATTTTAATTAATATATAAATATAAATAAATAAATAATGACTCAATATTATTTAGTTTCACATCTCAAAAATATGAAATGTCATAAAGTCAATATAAAATTAAAAATTTAGTACATTAGACATAATTTTTTTAATTCAAACCAAATTAGAAATTATAAATTACAAAATATTAGAAAAGAAACTGTGGTGAATAGTGAATACTGGTCATTCAAGTCAGAATATTTGTTATTCATTGTATTGATAATAATTATAATATATTAGGAAGTTTTGCTACCTTAATTAGAATATTGATCATTCAAGTCAGAATATTTGTTATTTATTGTATTGATGATAATTGTAATATATTAGGAAGTTTTGCTTATTTCCTTACAATCACACTAATTAGAATATTGACTCAATTAGTTTTTCTACCTTAATTAGAATATCGACTCAATATTAGAAAATTTTGACTTTTTAAAAAAAAAAAAACTCAACCACCGAACCATTTAACCCAGCCGGTTACCGGTTTTTTTGGTTCCGAGCCGGTTCGATCGGTTTTCTACCGGTTCGCTTGCTGTCCAGTTTTTAGGCCTGACCGGACTGGATATATGACCGGTTCACGGTTCGATCGGTCCGACCGGCCGGTCCGGTTTTGACAACCTTGATAATGAGGTATGTATTAAAAACATGATATGTATAACAGTTATCATTTTTTTTTTATCAAGTAGTCTGATTCAACCTATACACCATATTTGTTTAAAAGAAAATTAATCACAAACAATGGGTTTTTCAAATATAGAGTTTCCTTGAGGTAACGTATTTCTCAAGAACGCTTCCCTCTATTAAACCAGAAGTTGAAGTACATATATAAATAAGCATACAAATTATGAATTTAATTATATAAGTTTTGAGTTTGTCAAATTATAGAAAACAATTGTTCATGAAAAGCTGCCTTTTGAAACTTCAAGGTACAAAATAAAAATTTCATGTGATTTTTATAAAATGGTCATTAGTTTTGTCAAAAAAAAATAATTTCTTCTTGCCAAAATGGTCAAATGGTCATTAGTTTTGTCAAACAAAAAAAAAGGTCATTAGTGCCACCACTATAATAACAATTTCTTCTTGCCAAAAATTTTAATTTCTCTTAAGAAAATATGCGTTATATAATTTTGAATAATTTATTGTTATTAAAATATTTTAAAGTTACAATTTATTGTTTTTAATGACTACCTTTAAGGCTTTAACCGTACGTAATAATGTATACAAAAACAATATAAATGAAATATTAAATATCAATAATAAAGTTTTTAAAGAATTATTAAAAAACAATCAAGAAATAAATGAGTTGCCATAAAATGGTGATAAATCTTGCCTATAAATTAAGACATACTTGCATATACCAGTCATTCAAAAAGTTCACAACAACTTACATATACAATTAAAATTACATTTCTCTATTAAAATTATGGGGAAGAAGTATATTTCTCTATTAATGGTTGTGATGGTTTTAGGCATGCTAGTAACAACAATGGATGCAACTCAAATTGATGATGTGAGCTGCTCTGAGGCTCTTTTATCCTTGTTGCCATGTCTTCCTTTTTTGCAGGGAGCTGGCCCTGCTACACCAACCAGTTTTTGTTGTGCAGGAGCAAATACTTTAAATCAAAAGGCCAATACCACTCAAATTCGAAGGAATATTTGTAATTGTCTCAAACCTGCTGCATCAAGATTTGGAGTTCACTCTGACAGATCAAAACAATTGCCACAACTTTGTAACATCAGTCTTTCTGTTTCATTTGATCCTAGCACTGATTGCAACTCGTAAGTTTGTCCTCTTCTTTTTCCAGCTAACTCATACATACTTACACATATTGATTTTTATAATGTCAAATGTTAGTTGTAAATTGTTACGTTCATATATAAGGAAATTTGTATTGTTCTAAACATCTTTTTTTTTTTGGTACAGGGTTCCATGATGGTACAATATGAGGCATACTAATCTTAAAGAGATCTTGAAGATTTAGCAAGATTACTATATATAATTATATATATGTATCAATAAGCAAAGTGGAAAATCGTACCAACTCTTTATTGTTTGTTTTTACGATTTAAGTGCTAGCTCAGTAAAAAGGGCTTAACCTTGTAGCCTCATGGTGCTAAATTGAGACGGTTGTATAATATCATTAGCGCTACTTTAAATAAAAAACTTCCATTTTTCAATTTTTTTTTGGTTTTCACCAAAAGTTGAATCTGGTTCGGGGGTCAGTTCTGGCATCAAGTGGTTCCAGCCCCCTCCCGATCGCAGTTGCGGGGGATCGAACCGTGGTCCTCCCTACCAAGTTCAGCGCCAATCACCACTGAACCAACTAACAATTGGTTCCATTTTTCAATTTTATTTTCATAAAAACTTCCATTGTTAAAGTGCGATTTAAATCTAAGTAAATAAGGAGCAACCAAACATAATAAGTGAAATATCCCTTTGAAACAAATTTAATTTGATTAATACTAATTCACTTTAACAAGTGAAAATTAGATTTAACATAAACATAAAATTTCCAAAGTAATTTTTAATTATATGAATTAATTTCACTAATTTATATACTTTTATAATTTTAAAATCAATCCTAAACTTTTTTATTTTTTTAAAACTAGTTAATTATTACCAAAAAATTTAAAAAAAAAATTAAGGGGACATAAACTACATATGTAACACTCTATTATACGCTAAACAATGATGTACACTTTTATAAACACAAGTATAATGTACATTTATATAAATACAACAAATGACTTAATACAAAATCAAATACAACATATACAAAAGTTTTTTTTTTTACACATCATATACAAAAGTATTTAGAATCAACAATATCCTCAAACTTGCCCTTAATGATGTCATAAATCTTCAAGTTGCCCATGACTTGGAGATTTTGAGGAAGTATACTATGTTTGGAAGGATAATGATGCATACATTGAGCTTAGGGTGTATATTGATGAAAAAGAGAATACGGCAATTATTAATTAGTTGAAGAACCATTTTGTTGCTAGAAAAGAACATTTTACAGATGTGGTGTCTAAGGCCAAGTAAACTAATTTGCATAAGGCAGTTCAAGTTCATAATACCCCGCTTTAGGTAAAGGAATTCATAGTAGTTTGAAGATATTCTTTGTGTTTCATTTTTTTTTTCCTCTTTTTCTCCAGTTTTGTTTTGCTTTTGTTTTCTTTGCTTAGAGAAGGTTTTGATTTGTATATATTTAGAATGTTGCAGAATTTTCATGGGGTAATATATTTCTTAAAAATGAAATCATGAATTGTTAAAATGATATGAAATCATAGGTGACCCTTGAAAAAAAAAAGAAGTAAAAGAATGAAATCAATATTTACATGCAATAAGATAATGAAAGTATTCCTCTTCAATATATTTAACTTGAGGTTGAGATGTATACATTTAAACAAAAAAAAATTATATTATAATTTTTACCATTCTGATTTCTAAGGAACTAAATTTACACGTCCAAACCAAACTATTCAATATTAATTTTGTAGCAGAATATCATATTCATCTTGAAGTCATTTTGGTTAACTTTTGTGGTCCAAAAAATGCTACTCCAAAAGCAACAGGTAGTGATGAGAGCTTCTTAGCTTTTCCTACATAAGCCCTTTTGGTGAAGTTATTGTAGTCATTAGCTTCAATAGAATCTAATATCTGCCTATACAACAACAAAGATGCCCAAACAGGCCATCTACTAGCTGAACTGAGCTCTGAAACTCCCTTCTCTGCCTCATCAAAAAACATTCTTGCTCTCTTTATTTGTCCCTTCATGAAATTCCGCCATTTGTCGGTTACTTTCCCTCGAAAAATGTCATCATCCGATAAGCCGGCTTTTGCTAGTTCATCTTGTGGAAGATACACTCTTCCTCTTCTAGCACTATAATATTACCAACAACAGTTAGATAGAAATATATATATTGTTAACGTAGTTCCTACTGGGATCTAGCGCAAGTGATTGATGTGCAGTGTCTGTGAGTATCATAACTCCTAGAGTACCGAGTTAAATTCCTACCGGTAAAAGAATGTATTGCAAAGAAACTTACTCTTCTCCGACGTCTCTGAGTATGTTGGTAAGTTGATTAGCAATGCCAAGTGCCAAAGCAGCATTGTAGATACTCTCAGTTGAAGCCTTTGTTTGTGGTGATATCCCCATTACAGGAACACTCATAAGGCCAACTGTCCCAGCAACATAGTAGCAATAAAGGTATAGTTCATCAAAGTTATTGTATCTTGACTTTCTTAAGTCCAGCCTCATCCCTTCAATCATGTCCTTAAAGGGCTATTCAAACAAACAATTCAAAGTAAATAAGATCAGTTTTCTATCATAAAATTATTAAGTACAAACTATTGTTAATTAGTAATGTATATACACATTTGAATATTAGGTACTCTAATAAATCCTTCTCCTCAACATCCTCGAAGGCTCGAACCACCATACACAACTCGTATATATAATTTGTTCCCTCCACTCAGTTGAATCAAATAGACCCTAAAGAAATAAGTTTTGGATTTCCTCCGACCAGCAATCAACATTAAACACATTCACACAGTCAACACATCGGTGACCGTTTCATCGAGATCAGACTGTCTTGTTTTCAAGTTCGGTATATCAAAATAAATATTAAATTAAAGTATGTATTGAAATTTGAATTGTCCGATCTCAATTCAACACCACCGACGTGTTCACCGCATGGAGTCATATAAGCAGACTTAAAAGATACTTAAAATTCACATCAGTTTATGGCATGTGGCCTACCTGTATATCAACAGGGTACTTTGTAACTGTATCTGAGAGAGCAGCATCATACATATCATAAGGATGACCTTCAAAAACATCTGTTAATCTTTGTTCCCATCTATCCAATGCTTTTGGTGTAATGTGTGAAGCATTAGGACCATCCACTAGTTCATCAGTTCTTCTGCACCAAACTGTATGATAATACATAAAGAGTTGTCAATTTCTATATAGGATCACAATTCTTCATTGGAGAAGCATTTGTAGATAAGCAATTTGAGGTTTGTAATTGGACATTACCATAAATGGCCCATATGGCTTTTCTTCTCTCTTGTGTCATCAATTGTGTGCCTGGGATTTGAAGATTTGAAGGAGGAATCAATGAAATTGATAACAACTTATACTAAGGAACATTAAATTAATAATAGTAGATAAAATTTTAAAAGCATATCTTATCAAATGATTTCTAACTGTCACCCCCAACGGCCTTATTGAAAGTTTGGATTGACGGTCAGTTTGACAGAATCATGATGTGTTACTGCAGTTTTGGTAAAAAGCCACACTTTGGAGCTTCAACAAAACTGCAGTGTCACTGTGATTCTGTCTAATTCACTGTGATTCCATTGTAGTAACATTTGTAAAAAAATGGTTAGCCATTACTATAGTCAATGATCTTGAATCTTGACTATCGACCAAGATTGAATAGTTGGGAGTTTGTCTTCTCAATTCGTCAAAATTACCGTATGAGTCATTCAATTTCTATCGAACGACTTATATGGATTGACTGCAGTAATGACACAAAATTCTAAAGGTAGCAAACTTGAGACAGGGACGGATCCAGAGATTTTGGCTAGTGGGGTCAAAATATATGATAAATATTTATTAAATAAATTAATAAGTAATAAAATAATATCAATATTCTAAAAAGAAAAAAAATGTCATTATTATTAACCAATAATATGAGATACTACAACAGCTATATAATTGTATATCTAAAAAAATTAAGACATTTTTGGTCAAGCTAAAATGATTAATTAGCTTTCTTTAAACACAAATTTTTCAAGAGAAGCTGTCTTCAATTTTTAAGAAAAATATTTTGATAGACTTTATTTATCTTCCTTCCAAATTCTACTTGACCAAGACCTCTTCCTCTAACAACTAGAGGGTTAATCACAAAAAAATTGAAGACATCTTATCATATACAAATTATAATTGTCTTCTACAAATTTTAATAGTTTTAAAGAATGCTGGATTTTTTATTGGTTTTTTCCTAATTTATCTCTTGATAATTTGGGGGGTTTATCCATCAACCAATAAGAACAAACTATATTATTTGTTTATAAGTTAATTATGGATATCACATGCAAATCTACTTATTTGATTTGTTCTCATTGATTGTTAGACAAATAGTCTCAAATTATCAATGTGTAACCTCACCTTTTTTATTTTATTTTATTTTAATCACTATAAAATATATGTGTGTGAGTTAGATAGTCATTTAAAATATAATCAAATACAATATTGTATTTGATTGTTCACAAAAATTATAGAAGAAAACTCTTACCTTGGTCTAAATTGATATCTAATGTGGGGGCAAAAAAGTTTTTTATGTGAAGGATGAGTTAGTTAAAGTATCATATTATTATTAAAACAAGCTATTTGTAAGAGATGAGTGGGGGCAGCTGCACCCATTTACTTGGCTTTACATCCGTGCCTGACTTGAGACAACATTTCAAGACAAGTTAAGATATCATAGACTTTTTTTTCTATCATAACCCTCTAGTTTTTAGGGGAAATGAACTTTAATAATCCGAAGCTAAACCTAGAGGTAAGTAAAAGTCTGGCCAAAGATTATTTCAGTCAAACTTCTTCCAAACGATTGATAGGAAAAAAGTGAATAAAAATATCCCTATAATATATTATCCAAATTGAATATTCCATATTCCACTAGAATAACAATGAACTTAATAAATGTTCAAAAAATATTCACTTTATGTAAGAAACAAATATGAATGGAAAAAAAATCCAAAATAGAGAGAAAGAGGGTACCTAAATAAAATGTCTTGGCATACTCAGCACAAACATCACCACACCTATCATAAGCAGAATTCAACAATTCCTCATTGGTAAAATCACCTTCAATAGGCTTATCATCCAAATTCAATCCTCTCTTTTTAATTTCTCTTTTTATCATTTACTATAATTTTTTATATAGTATAATTTAAAACAAAATAGGTATATTGTGCCTATTTTTTTTTACGTTGTTGCACTTGCACCTATCTATTTTTCTTTTAATGTGTTGTGTAACAATTATTTTTTTTATGTTCTTGATTTTTTTTTTAAACGTTGATGTACCTAGTTTTTGGTACAATGTTACTATAGCATGTACCTATTATCACCTCTTTAATATGTTTAATCTTTTTTTTGGTACATTATGTTTAATCTTTTTAATAAAGTATAAAAATTGAAATGAAGATATATTTAAAATGTAATTTCAAAGAATAAAATTTAACCTCTATAAAAAAATTAAAATTTAATTTACTCGAAAACAAATTCCAATTCCAATAAAAATCCCTAATTATAAAAATAATTTATTTATTTGTTTGAAAAAAAAAACTTATTTTCATATTAAGGTTGAGTTTCAACTTTTTTTTTTAACTAAACTTTTTTATATACTAGTCTCACTATGAAATTATCCAACATTTTTCTTTACATATGAAATTATTCAACATTTTTTTTTTGAAATTTGGTCCAATTTAAGGATTAACTAATTAGAGGACCAATCATACCGTATTTAATAGTGGGTGTTTGTCATAATCTTAGTTGGTGATTACGCAAGACAAGGGAATAAAAAATTTAAATTTAAATTTAAATTTTTATTCTCGTAAAATTTTAGAATTTTGATTTTGATCTCCGGGAAGTTTTGTCTTTTCACCAAAAAGAAAATTATTGACGTGTTATCTGAATCCAACATGACATCTGCCACGTCACTGAACATATGTCACGTAATGGTTTTTTTTGCCGATGTATCAAATGAAAGACTAAAACCTATGAATTTAAATTTTAGATGGGTAAATGGGTGGATTTTTTTTTACAGGGACCAAAGTCCAAATTGGCGAATTTTACAAGGACCAAAAATATCATTACCCTAAATATAATATTTTATAGTACTATAATGAGGTATGTATAAAAAACATGATATATATATATATTTATAACAGTTATCATAATTTTTTTGGTAAAGTAGCCTAGTAGCTAAAAATTTCACCCTTAAGGTGGATAAGTGGGATGACTAAAGTTCGAACTACGATCCCTGCATATATAATGTAATGTCATATCAATTGAGATAAGCTCACGGGACTGACAATTATCATATTTATTATCCCATGCGCACAAATACATGATAAGATTATTATTATTATCTTGTCTATATTGTATTCAATTCTTATCATGGTTTTCTAAAACGACCTTTAAAGTGTTGCAGTTGGTTCACCCTATATATCATATTTGTTTAAAAGAAAACTAATCACAAACAATGCGTTTTTCAAATATAGAGTTTCCTTGAGGTAACGTATTTCTCAAGAACGCTTCCCTATGTTAAATCAGAAGTCGAAGTACATATATAAATAAGTGTACAAATTATGAATTGTTAAAATACATATGCCTATGAAATCGCAAATTGGATCCTTTCCTTTCACATTCTTCTCCATCTCTCTCTTAATTTCAATCTCCCTCCTCATTATAAAATGATTTTATGATGAGAAGAGAGAACGAAATTAAGAGAGAGATATAGAGCTAAGAGAGAGAGATGGAGAGGAATGTCAAAGAAGATGATCCAAGTCCATGAAATAGTGGGTGGCCCATAAAAAAAAAGTATAACAATGAAGTCAATATTTACATGCAATAAGATAATGAATGTATATATTCCTCTTCAATATCATTTAACTTGAGTTAACAATCTTAGATTTTTTTTATGTGAATATACAAATTGTTAGAAATAATATAAAACCATTTATGTGGCATATCATAATCGATTAAACTTTTGAGATAATCGGTTATTTGACATGGTATCAGAGCCACTATGACTAAGTGGTTTAGAGTTCGATCCACACTCCCCTCACTTTCTAATTAAAAAGTGGAATTTAAGCATATGGTAGGTGGGTCTATGCATTATCTACGCTTCAAGCCCAAATGAGCTCTTGCGTGAGGGGGCGTGTTAGAAATAATATAAAATCATTGATGTGACATATCCTAACAGCTAAGCTTTTGAGATAATCGGTCATTTGACACAAATAATTACACATAGATAAAAAGTAGATGGATAACAAGTTGCGCCACTAAACTTTTTTGTATAGTAAAATCTAATCTTTATTAGAGATTTAATAAAGTGAAATCAATAGTATTTTAGGCTATGCTTGCCAATGTAAAAGCTTGGCTCCCGAAGCTTTTGCATTTTTCAAAGGTGTTCACTCGATTTTCTTTCTACTATAAGAACTCGAACTTATAATTTATAAGTTTAATATTACAATAGAACACATGTTTGATAACACTTTAATTTATCTCACAAGTTTATGGTTTATTTTAGTAAGGTTATTCAATGGACTTATAATTTATCTTTTTTTCCTCTCGATTTTAATGTGTCATCTTATTGTAAAAAATAAATAAATATTAATTTTTTGACAAACATAAATAAATATTAATTAAACATAAATTTATTGATATTATTTGATGATCTTGTTCATTGATGTTTCGCTTAATTAGTATTTTAGTCCCTTAAAAAAAATTTACGTTTCACATTGGTCCCTTAATGAATAAAAGTTCCGCTTTAATCCCTTAATGATATATCTGTTTGTCACATTGATCCTTTCCGTTAACTTTTAACCCCAAAATTATAAGGTGGACCAACATTATAGTGATCCACCATAGACCTCATTAATATTTTTAATTTTAACCATTTGATATTTTTGTGTAAATGAAAGCCATTGAGTCCATTGTATTCAATTATGAACCATCAACACCTAATTTTTTTTCTTCTTTTTCTTCATTCATTTGTTCTTGATGTTCTTCATCATCTTCATGAAATAAATCCAGAAGGAAAAAAATAATGGACAAAAAATTCTTCATCTCAAAACCATTCATTTAGCTTTCAAGATCTCAAAACTCATCTTCATAAGAGTTTCATCTTTACCATCAATCTCATTTTCATAAGAGTTTCATCTTCACCTTCAATCCCTTTAATCCCTCATAAATTCCTCCAATTTCATCTTCACTATCAATCCCTCCCTTCTTCATAATGGTTTTGAGAGGTTATCCAGAACATGTTTCTTCTTCTTTACTTGTTATGGGTAAGCATTGTTCTTATGGGTGACCATTGATTTACTTCAAATTTCAATCTTTCTTTTTTTGGGTAAGCATCGAAATGCTTTTTACTTGTTATCTCTTTTTCTTTAAATGTTTTTTTTCTTCTGGGTAACCATTAATTTACTTTAAATTTCAAATCTTGAAAGCTCAATGAATGATTTTGAGAGGATGAAGAGTTTTTAGATCTTGCAACAGATCTAAACAAGAGGGATTGTGTTTTTTAATTTAATTTTTGGATTGAGGTGTGTTTCTTGGATTTGTTTGAAGATCTGAATTTTTGTTGTTGAAGTTTATGAGATGCTGATCAACAACAACAAGAACAAATGAATGAAGATGATGAAGGTAGGGAAAAAAATCAGGTGTGAAGATTTATTATTAGATACAATAGACCTATATATCCAATGGTTCTCATTTAGACAAAAATATTCAATGGTTCACATTTAAATAAAAATTACTTTTGGTGTTAAAAGTTAACAGAAGGGACTAACTTGACTAACAGAAACATAATTAAGAGACTTATATGAAACTTTTATTTCAATGCATCAGTTAGCGGTGCTTTTTTAATTGAAATTTAATTATATAAGTTTCGAGTTGGTCAAATTATAGAAAACAACTGTGCATGAGGTGTGAAAAGCTGCCTTTTGTAACTTCAAGGGACAAAATAAAAATTTCATATGCGATTTTTATAAAATGGTCATTAGTTTTGTCAAACAAAAAAAAGGCATTAGTGCCACCACTATAATAACAATTTCTTCTTACCAAAATTTTTAATTTCTCTTAAGAAAATATGCGTTATAATTTTGAATAATTTATTATTATTAAAATATTTTAAAGTTACAATTTATTGTTTTAATGACTACCTTTAAGGCTTTAACCGTATGTAATAATGTATATTTCTCTATCAATCGTTGCTATGATTTTAGGCATGCTAGTAACAACAATGGATGCAAGTCAAATTGATGATGTGAGCTGCTCTGAGGCTCTTTTATCCTTGTTGCCATGTCTGCCTTTTTTGCAGGGAACTGGCCCTGCTACACCAACCAGTTATTGTTGTGCAGGAGCAAATACTTTAAATCAAAAGGCCAACACCACTCAAATTCGAAGGAATATTTGTAATTGTCTCAAACCTGCTGCATCAAGATTTGGAGTTCATTCTGACAGATCAAAACAATTGCCACAACTTTGTAACATCAGTCTTTCTGTTTCATTTGATCCTAGCACTGATTGCAACTCGTAAGTTTGTCCTCTTGTTTTTCCAGCTAACTCATACATACTTACACATATTGATTTTTATAATGTCAAATGTTAGTTGTAAATTGTTACGTTCATATATAAGGAAATTTGTATTGTTCTAAACATCTTTTTTTTTTGGTACAGGGTTCCATGATGGTACAATATGAGGCATACTAATCTTAAAGAGATCTTGAAGATTTAGCAAGATTACTATATATGTATCAATAAGCAAAGTGGAAAATTGTACCAACTCTTTATTGTTTGTTTTTATGATTTAAGTTCTAGCTGAGCTCAATAAAAAGAGCTCAACCTTGTAGCCTCATGGTGCTAAATTTAAATTCCTTCGAGACAGTTGTATAATATCATTAGCGTCACTTTGATTAAAAAAACTTCTCTTTTTAAATTTTATTTTCATAAAAAATGCACATTTTCAAGAATTAAATCACATAAAATAAAATTATAAATAAAGTGCGATTTAAATCTAAGTAAATAAGGAGCAACCAAACATAATAAGTCAAATATCCCTTTGAGATACGACTTCTTCTAATATCAATGCTTCTAATGATATCATAAATCTTTAAGTTGCCCATGACTTGGAGATTTTGAGGAAGGATATATGTTTGGAAGGATAATGAAAGCATACATTGAGCTTAGGGTGTATATTGATAAAAAAAGAGAATACGACAATTATTAATTATTTGAAGAACTATTTTGTTGCTAGAAAAGAGCGTTTTACGGATGTGGTGTCTAACTGTCTAAGGCCAAGTAAAAGAATTTGCATAAAACAATTCATGTTCATAATACCCGCTTTAGGAGAAGGAATTCAGAGTAGTTTGAGGATATTTTTTGTGTTTCATTTATTTTCTCTTTTTCTCCTGTTTTGTTTTATTTTGTTTTATTTTTCTTAGAGAAGGTTTTGATTTGTATATATTTCAGAATGTTGCAGAATTTTCTTGGAGTAACATATTTCTCAAAAATGAAATCTTGAATTGTAGGTGTCCCTTGAAAAAAAGAAGAAGTAAAAGAATGAAATCAATATTTACCTGCAATAAGATAATGAATGTATTCCTCTTCAATATATTTAACTTGAGGTTAAGATGTATACATTTAAACAAAAAATATTACATTATAATTTTTACCATTCTGATTTCTAGGAACTAAATTTACATGTTGAAACCAAACTATTGAATATTAATTTTGTAGCACCATATCATATTCATCTTGTAGTAATTTTGGTTAACTTTTGTGGTCCAAAAAATGCTACTCCAAAAGCAACAGGTAGTGATAAGAGCTTCTTAGCTTTTCCTACATAAGCCCTTTTGGTGAAGTTATTGTAATCATTAGCTTCAATAGAATCTAATATCTGCCTATACAACAACAAAGATGCCCAAACAGGCCATCTACTAGCTGAACTGAGCTCTGAAACTCCCTTCTCTGCCTCATCAAAAAACATTCTTGCTCTCTTTATTTGTCCCTTCATGAAATTCCGCCATTTGTCGGTTACTTTCCCTCGAAAAATGTCATCATCCGATAAGCCGGCTTTTGCTAGTTCATCTTGTGGAAGATACACTCTTCCTCTTCTAGCACTATAATATTACCAACAACAGTTAGATAGAAATATATATATTGTTAACGTAGTTCCTACTGGGATCTAGCGCAAGTGATTGATGTGCAGTGTCTGTGAGTATCATAACTCCTAGAGTACCGAGTTAAATTCCTACCGGTAAAAGAATGTATTGCAAAGAAACTTACTCTTCTCCGACGTCTCTGAGTATGTTGGTAAGTTGATTAGCAATGCCAAGTGCCAAAGCAGCATTGTAGATACTCTCAGTTGAAGCCTTTGTTTGTGGTGATATCCCCATTACAGGAACACTCATAAGGCCAACTGTCCCAGCAACATAGTAGCAATAAAGGTATAGTTCATCAAAGTTATTGTATCTTGACTTTCTTAAATCCAGCCTCATCCCTTCAATCATGTCCTTAAAGGGCTATTCAAACACACAATTCAATGTAAATAAGATCAGTTTTCTATCATAAAATTATTAAGTACAAACTATTATTGTTTTATAATGTATATACACATTTGAGTATTAGGTACTCTCATAAATCCTTCTCCTCTCATCCTTGAAGGCTCGAACCAAACACAACTCGTATTTATAAGTTGTTCCCTCTACTCAGTTGAACCAAATAGACCCTAAAGAAATAAGTTTTGGATTTCCTCCGACTAACAGTCAACATTCAACACTTTCACATGGTCAACACATCGGTGATTGTTTGATCGGGATCAGACTGTCTTGTTTTCAAGTTCAGTATTTAAAAAAAATAAAAAAATATCCATTGAAATTTGAAGTGTCTGAAATCAATTCAACAACACCGACGTGTTAACAGCATTGTCAACACATTCACATGATCAACACATCGGTGACCGTTTGATCGAGATTAGACTCTCTTGTTTTCAAGTTCGGTATTTTAAAAAAAAAAAAAATATGCATTGAAATTTGAACTCTCTGAACTCAATTCAATACCACCGACGTGTTAACCGCACGAAGTCATATAAGTAGACTTAAAAGATACTTAAAATGCACACTTCAGTTTATGGCATGTGGCCTACCTGTATATCAACAGGGTACTTTGTAACTGTATCTGAGAGAGCAGCATCATACATATCATAAGGACGACCTTCAAAAACATCTGTTAATCTTTGTTCCCATCTATCCAATGCTTTTGGTGTAATGTGTGAAGCATTAGGACCATCCACTAGTTCATCAGTTCTTCTGCACCAAACTGTATGATAATACATAAAGAGTTGTCAATTTCTATATAGGATCACAGTTCTTCATTGGAGAAGCATTTATAGAAAGCAATTTGATGTTTGTAATTGGACATTACCATAAATGGCCCATATGGCTTTTCTTCTCTCTTGTGTCATCAATTGTGTGCCTGAGATTTGAAGATTTGAAGGAATCAATCAAACTGTAACAACTTATATACTAAGGAACATTAAATAAATGATGACAGGTAAAATTTAAAAAGCATATCTTATCAGATGATTTCTAAATATCACCCCAACGGCCTTATTGAAAATTTGGATTGACGGTAAGCTTGACAGAATCACGATGTGCTACTGTGGTTTTAGTAAAAGCTACACTTTAGAGCTTCAACAAAACTGCAGTGTCACTGTGATTCTGTCTAATTCACTATGATTCCATTGTTGTAACATTTGGCAAAAATGGTGAGCCATTACTATAGTTAATGATCTTGAATCTTGACTATCGATCAAGATCGAATATTTGGGATTTTGTCTTCTCAATTTGTCAAAGTTACCGTATGAGTCATCGACTTATATGAATTGACTGCAGTAATGACAGAAATTCTGAAGGTAGCAAACTTGAGACAACATTTCAAGTCAAGTTAAGATATTATAGACATTTTTTCTGTCATAACCCTCTGGTGTTTAGGGGAAATGAACTTTAATAATCCGAAGCTAGACCTAGAGGTAAGTAAAAGTCTGACCAAAGATTATTTCAGTCAACTTCTCCCGAAAGATTGATAGGAAAAAAGTGAATAAAAATATCCCTATAATATATTATCTAAATTGAATATCCACTAGAATAAATGAACTTAATAAATGTTCAAAAAATATTCACTTTATCTAAGAAACAATATGAATGAAAAAAAAAAATCCAAAATAGAGAGAAAGAGGGTACCTAAATAAAATGTCTTAGCATACTCAGCACAAACATCACCACATCTATCATAAGCAGAATTCAACAATTCCTCATTGGTAAAATCACCTTCAATAGGCTTATCATCCAAATTCAAACCTCTCTTTTTAATTTCTCTTCTCTGTTCCTTCACTAGTGCTGCTTGCTTCAACACCACTTCATACACCCTTTCTTCTGAGGATGATCTTGTAGGTTCAACAAGTGCACTTGAAAAACTAGCAAAACTAATTCCAGAACAATGTCTAAACCTTCTTTGTGTTCTCACACTTTTTCCTCCAAAACCCACCAAGGAAATGGCATTCTCTTTGAGTCCACAATTCACCCAAAGAAGAACACCAGCCATCTTGAAAAAAAAATTAATTTGGTTCTTTTTTTCTTATGCAACTTTGAATGGTTGCAAAAGAAGTGAAGTATAGAAAGATAGAGTGGCTGAAAATATTTGTTAGGCAATTAAAATATTTTAGGACTTGAAATTTTTTTGTAAGGATATATAAAGCAAAATATGAATGTGAATGAAAGGCTTGTGTAAAGGCACATATTTATTTGAGGAATATGCTATCACATGTTTGTATACCTTAGCTGACACTTGCAAATGTATGGTCAGTGATGTTGTAATCCTGAAACTTGTAAAACTTGTTTGTCTTTATTGGAAGACAATATTTTGTTCTCTTTCAGCACTTTTTAAGTGGTCCAATCTTTTGCAGTTGTACACTTGATGATGGGTTATGTGTAATTTGCTTTAGTCAAGTTGTGGACTCTATGTGTAACTGCCTTCTCCATACATATTTATTTAAGACTCTTCTAGGGTGTTTTGAGTGGAGGGGACGATAGGAGAAGATTTTGGGGGAGGATGCATGGAGAAGAATGTAGAAATCTTTCACTTATTTGAGTAAACAATTTTAGGTTTTGTTAGAGATCTAATTAAGCTCATATTACAAAAGAATCCATGTTTATAGTTTATTTTAGTAAGGTAATTCAATTGAGTTAGGCGAGTTTTGTTTTTCCTCACTGTAATTTTTTTTGTGTGACTTGTCCCTTGCAAATAATAAAAAGTGCTCCGATTTTATTTTTAAATCGGTTGAACAGATTAACCGTTTAAAAAATAACACTTTTTAAATCAGTTTGAACAAAATAACCGATTTAAAAAGTGCATCCGAGGGGCGAGTCCAAAAAATTCAACATTATAAGGGGCGAGTCACAAAAATAAAAATTACAGGGGGAAAAAACAAAATATGCCTACATTACAGAGGAGTATAAGCCTATTTACCCTAATTTTTTTTGTCTCAATTTTATCTGTGTCAACTAACTTAAAAAAAAAAAAACTAAATATTAATTAAACGTAATTTTTTGTTATGATATTTGACGATCTTGTTCATTGACGTCTTATTTCACCGCATCTATCCAAAGATGATTTTTTATTTGGAATTTATTCAATTTAATGATATAAGTTTTGAGCTTGTCAAATTATAGAAAACAATAGTTCATGAAGTGTGAGCTCAGTGATAAAAACTGTCTTTGTGACCTCAAGGTACGAAGTATAAATTTCATATGTGACAGTTTGTAAAATAGTCATTAGTGCTATCATTATTAATAACAATTTCTCCTTACCCAAAATTTTAATTTTTCTTAAAAAAAAATATGCATTATAAAAAATTAAAGAGGGCTTTCTAATATCACCAAACATTAGAAAATTTAAAATATATAAAATTAATAATTATTTTAAATAATTATTTTTTTAGATATTTTTAAAAAATGTTTAGTTGAAATTATTTTTTTATAAAAGTAATTTTTTTTCTTTCATATAATACTTTTTTAAAATACTCCTCACCATAATTATAAAAAAAATACTCCTCACCATATGATATAAGAAATTAAATGAAAATATATTAATAAAAAATGGTTACAATATTGATAAACAATATCATTACAGATCACCAGAGAATTGTTTGAGACTACATATGACAATTCTTTTATGAGAAATGATATTCCTACGCACTTTTTCATACAATACTTGCACAAGGATATTTGTGTAATTTTTTATCTTCTTTTTCTTATGAAAAATGCAAAAAGTATGAATAAATAATATTTGTATAGGATTTTTGTAATAAAAAAGTGTCAAAATAACACTCTTTTTTATATTTATCAAGTAAACTAATGACGATAAAAGGATATATTAACACAAGTCAGTAAAGAAAAGAGATTAACACAATAAAAGTAAAATAATGCCATGATAATCATGCAATGACTCGAGATGTACAGCAATTTGTTTCATGACCTTAATTAAAATATTTACATATTTATTTTTTAAATATAATAGCAAAAATTATGTTAAAATTATACTCATAAATATTTGGCTATCAATTATACTCATATCTGTTAACAATGAATTTGATATGATATAATAATGAAAAATATTTATAGTAGCAACATGAGTAAAAGAATAAATTATTACCTTTAAAATAATATATTTACTATAAAGTATTATTAAAATATTTAAATGTTATAATATATTGTTTTAATGACTAACTTTGACCATACACATTGAAGGTAATAATGATTCCTTTTATACAAAAATAATATAAATGAAATATTAAATCACTAATATGGTTTTTAAAGAATTATTAAAAACATATTATAACATGGTAATTGATCTTGCCTATAAATTGAGACATATTTCCACAGGTCAATCATTCAAAAGTTCCACAACAATATATTAATCTTTCAGTTTCATTTGATCCTAGCACTGATTGCAACTCGTAATTAAGTTTGTATTCTTGTTTTCTAGCTAACTCATACATATATTCATATTGATTTTTAAAATGTCAAATATTAGTTGTTAATTGTTATTTTTTAAAAAAAATAAAAATCTAATGAATTGAACTCATGATCATGACCACTTTATCAACTAACCTCTATGTCTCTCCCTTCAAACTATCAAAACAAATTATTATTCAATTGCTATCACATTCGTATTTTGTTCTAATTTTTTTTTCTTCTAGTTTTGTACAGGGTTCAATGATACTATAAAAAGGGGCATATGCTAATCTTAAAGAAATCTAGAAGATTTAGCAAGATAACTATATATGTATCAATAAGCAAAGTGAAAAATTGTACCAACTCTTTATTATTGTATTTGTTTTTACAATTGAAGTGCTAGCTCAATGAAAAGAGTTTCTTGTAGTCTCAAATGGCCGAGTTTAAATCCCTTAGGGACAGTTGTATAATATCATTAGTGCCATTTTGATTAATAAAATATTCCCTTTTTTATTTTTTTTCATAAAAAAATGCATAATTTGAGGAATTAAATCATAGAAAATAAAATTAAAAATAAACTATGATTTAAATCTAAGTAAAAAAATCAAACTGAAAAACAACAAAAAAATTTTAATTATAATTTATAAACATATAATTATATACCTTTATAAAAAATTAAAAGTTAACAGCTTAAAAATAAAATATTTAGTTTATATATTCATTGTCGATGTAAAAACTTTTTTTTTTAATCAATCATATTTGTTAGATCGTTAATTTTTTTTTTACTCCTATCATAACTACTTCTAAAGTAACTTAGGTCCCGTTTGGATTAACTTATTTTTAAGCTTATGCAAACAGCTTATGCAGTTTTTATGTATTATTCTAAGTTTGTCAAAGTAACTTATGATAAAATAGCGTATAAAAATACAATTTTCACTAATTTAAATTTATAAAATAGCATAAAATCTAATTTATATTGCATAAGCTAAAAAATAAGCTAAAAATTAATTTCTCAAAAATTAAAGGTTCTTCTTGAATAGATCATATATATCAAGTTTTATAAAATTCTAAGTTTTTAATAACTTATCATACCATTTTATTTTACCGTCTAATTAATAAGATGTTTAAAATATAAGTAAATTTGTATGGCTAAACTAACACCGTGCATATATAAATATTTATATTGTTTAAATGTTAGTATAATATTATGATAAAGATAATAAGACATGATTTTTGTAACACCTTCTATTTATTTGTAGAATAATATTACAGAGATTTATTTTCGGAACAAAATTTTATATTCATTTCATGCAAGAGAAACTATAGTCTAAGTCTTAACCAAGAGAAATTATGTTCAACTTATCACATTATGAAGTTTAGCTGCAATTACAATCAAGGAACCAATTCCCCATCTCTCTATGTTGAATCCTTCATATATAGGAAGAGAAAAGAATCAAGCGATCTATTGTTAATTACTATCTTACAAGGGTTGATGAATGTGCCAAGCTTCAACCATGTTCTCCAATTTCAAGTGAGTTCTTATTAGGGTTGTAATTGGTGAATTGTGATTAATTGAACATATATACAAAATGGTTTAGAAAAAAAAAAGGAATTAATGTTTGGGAATTAGAAACTAATTAAGTAATGATTTGGTGTATAGTTTTGCAATCCCATTTTTTGGACAGCGTTTTGCTTACAACCTTTTGCTAGTCATATTTGTCAAATAACCGATTATCCCAAAAGCTTAAACTGTTAGGATAAAGCCACATCAATGATTTTATATTATTTCTAACACGCCCCCTCACGCAAGAGTCCACTTGAGCTTGAAGGGATAGTGAAATTTCAATAAGTATAATACCTCGTTCACAATGACCATTATAAATTTAAGGGATAGTGAAGATGTATGCTTAGTAATTCCCCAAGCAAGTATGATAAGAAAAAGCTAAGATATGGGTAACCATAACACGATCTTATCGGTAATTATAGAGTGATGTTGATTCCCTGATGTAAACAGTTCACACAGTTACACACAATTTTTTATTTAGGCCGTTAATATTGATCGAATGGATATGATTAAAACTGTGTTATTTAATTTAAAACAATCTCAACCATTGATTTAGACTGTGTTTGTTTCCATTATAGAGTATGCATATAATTTGGTTTTTGTTTTTGAAGAAGCTAAATTATCCCACCCAAATTGGCACTAGTCTCAAGCCAATACCACCAAACCAATCTAAGTGAGTTATATAATTTGTTTTATTACATTGTAATTTTTGAATAAATGTGTGTATAAATAAATTAAAGTTTATAAATTTGCATTCTTTGGATGAGGGTCCTGACTCCGCCACCTATTCTATTTTAGTCATCCTTGCAAAAACTTGAACTAAGTCTGGGAAAACAAACTAGAAAATAATTTTTTATATCGGATAATATTTTTATTTTTTTGAAAATTTGATAATGAAGTCGTTGTAATTTAAAGGCATATCACTTCAAACTTTCAAGTCAACAACTCCTTAATTCTTTTTAATTGGCAGCATTTAAATAATACACACTTTGATTAAAGTAAAACCTAGAATAACTAAACAACAAGCCTGATCAACTATAACTAGTTAAATAGACTCCAATGAAATCAACATTGTTGCATACATTACAAGCTTATAGCAACTGTATATGATATGACACTTTTGTTACAATGACTTAAATCAATGTTTAAAATACGTACGTCCAAACTCTTAACCACTAGAACAACAAGTCAATATGCATGATTATTAATAGGCTAAATGCATCAATAAGTCATTTAAGTTTTATATTTGTGATAGATAGGTTCTTTAAGTTTTTTAAGTAATAAATAAGTCCTTTAAATTTTTTAAGTAACAAATAGGTCTTTTAAGTTTATAATTTGTAAAATTTAGGTCCTATTTTTTAAGTAATTGAGGGACCTAAATGTTACAAATTACAAATTTAAATGACCTATTTATTACTTAAAAAACTTAAAGAACTTATTTGTTGCTTAAAAAATTTAAAGGACCAATCTATTACAAACATAAAACTTAAATGATCTATGGATACATTTTCCTTTATTAATACCATATCCATCATTGGTAGAGATAATCCCAAGTTATAGGTCTAAAGACATGATCTGCCTCGGACTCTATGATCTCCAACTGCTCTTTCAAAAGGTGCATGTAAACAATCCAATCACCATTCCTTAAAGGGCTTGGCATTGGCATCACATAACCAGCTTCACCACCCCAAGGAAAATGGTACGATGCAAACACAACTTTCCCCCACCCAAAATTAACCTTGTCTTCCGGAAATCTTTGTCCGGAAGACACCACAAAAGTTGGTCCCTCATTGGGGCAACCACAATAAATTTTCGCCAATCCAGGGATAGGTCGAATCTCTTCGACCCAATCGATGAGCCCCAAAAAGTGCTCCTCCGTTGTTGCTACCGACACAAACTCACGGACCACATCAACCACCCACCCTAATGGCTTATCCACCAACTCCTCCGCCGGTTTCCCACCAAAGGGTATAGAAAGAACATTCCCAAAATATCGTTCCATCATTGCTTCTTTCCCTTTCTCGTCAATACTATCCTTGCCAAGTCTCTTCCTTCCATCAACCACTATACCCATTTTAGCAATGACCATTTTGCTAGCATCCCTCGTAGCCGCATGAGCAACCAACTTCCACAAGTAGGCAGAGAAAGATTCGAGTTTTGTAGGATTGGTGTTGCCATCATTAGTTGAAGCGGCAAATGATTGCAAGCGTTGGAGTTCCTCTGCAGTGACGTGGTATATTCGACTAAGTAGTGGCTTGGTAGTCGTGGCTGAAGGAGGGGGAAGTTTGGAAATAGGAATATACATGTCATCGAGAGAAGGGTGGATAGAACCGAGATGGCGGGGGCTAAGGAGGGAGCGACGGAAACATGGTTTGTTTGTGGTTGTTATGGGCTTGATGGGCTTTGTTGAGTGTGCCATCTCGGCCCATGATACTAGAAACATGTTTGCTGAATAGGCATCTGCTATGCGATGATCAAATGTGCATGCCACTACTATCCCACCACATTTTAAAGAAGTTACCTGCATATAAAAAAATTATAGATTCAATTAAAACACTAAATTTCAATTACTAGTTTCACTAAACTTCATGCACATGGCATTTTATGCTTAGTGTGACCTTGGAATCATATCACTTTTTTATTCATTCATTAACTTTCTAAAAAGAAACTTAAAGATTTTTTTATTAAAAAAAAAATCTGAACGAAATAAAATATTGAGTAACACGATAATAAATATTTGAACTAATTTTATGGTAAAACCAAACTATATTAGGTAAGCTGCGGTGTACTAAACAACACATTGTGGTCTATCATAAAATCAGTATTCTTTTTTTGAATCAACATATTGTTGGCAGGCATAATATTTGTTGTTTAGCGGGGTGCTCAGTTCTGGTATAGAAAATCTTATGCCTCCGAAAGTAGTTATTATAAACTAGCCCGGTTTCCATGCCCCTATCTGCGATATGAATTTTCTATTTTATTCTAACTTATATGCGACTATTTTTTTTGTTTTTTTTCTCTTTTATATAGGGTACAATTATAATTTTTGTTAACCATGTAACCTTCTTATTTGTTGCACCTAGTAGTTATGAAGAAAAAAAAATCGTCAATTTTTTTTTAATTAAAAAAATGGCAACTTTAAAAAGGTAAAATAGGTGTAACAAAACGTCTACACCAAATGAGGTATTCTCTTTATATATTGGTGAAGAATATAAAACCAATATGTGGAAGATACTCCAACATGAAATGGGTTATTCTCTTTATATATAACATATAATATAATATAGGTATAGATAAAAATATTTATTTGTTTCAGAAAGAATATTTACCGAATTCAAATCCAAAATTTATAAGTTCAAAGTTAGTTGATTTGCGACTGGACCAAACTAAGTAGTTTATTTTAGATTTTAATTTGGTCTTTTAAGTTTTAAAAGTTTTAAGTTAGTCTTTTTAGTGAAATTTCGGTTTAAATCGTCCTTATAACTAACAAATTTGCATACGCGGAAAATTTAAAAGGTGTCTCACGAAAATTTTAGACAAAATTAACTCATAATTTAACATAAACTTAGAAAAAATTAAGGCAAAATTTAATAAAAATGACGAATATATGTTGAAATCAATAACATAAGGATCAAATAGAAACTTTTAAACATAAAAGACCAACTTGAATCTTAATTAATGGTTAGTTAAAAAAAAAGTTGAACTTATGTTGAAATCAATAATATAAGAATCAAATTTAGTGCATTTTATTTACTTCGTAGTTAAACTATAAATTATTAGGTTGTTTCCCTAACAAAATGGTTAGTTAAAGAAATAGTTCTACTTATGTTGGTTTAGGGAGTTAGAATCCTCTCAATTTCTTATTCTTTCCATTTTTTTTATTATTATATAATTTTGAAAATATAAATGTAAAAATATTATATTAAATGGTCCATGATGAAGAAATCCTAACTCTAGTTTAATTATGCGGCAAAGTGTATCAAATTTGTCCATATATCTAATCCATCCATTCCTAATGATATAATAGCAACAAATACATTCATTTTTGTAAAAATAAAAATAAAAATAAATTCATCCATTTAATATTAAGGATTATTTTTAATCCATCTATCTATTGTTAAATTCATTGAACCACTTCAAATAAAATTGCAAATTCATTAAAATTTTAATAAAATGCATTAAATATTATTTTTTTATTCAGTATATTAGATATAGGGGCTTAAAAATTAATGTTTTATTATTTTATATTAATCATATTTTACTAAAATACAAACAAAAGTACACCGGGTGGCAGTTGTGGGCCTTGTGGGCGACCCATGGATGAGCTTCAACGATTGGCTTGTTAGCTCAGAGCAGTGTTTAAGCGACTTACGGTGGCCGGCCACAAAGCTCTATTGGTTCATAGTGGCGCAATCGTGACCATTGGTGGTCTCCTCCGCCCCTATCTAACTTATTAATTAATAAATATTTAAATGTTCAAATATATATATAATTTAAAAAAATTATTAATTTAATTTTAATCTTTGCCTATATATCTTTTTTGGTCTATGTTGGTCTTAATTCTTGTAAAATTTGTTCATATAAAAATGGTAAAATTACATATTTGATCCTTTATCTTATTTTTTTGTAACACTTTGATCCTTTATCTTTCATTTGTAATATTTTGGTCTTTTATCTTATCTTTTTGTAACACTATGGTCCTTTATCTTTTATTTGTAACACTTTGGTCCTTTTAAAAAACATGAAGATATGAAGGAATTAATGAAGATGATGAACATATTCATCAAAATTATGAGTTTTATTTAATTTTAATAAAAAGGCATCTTAACAAATAAAATTCAGCATTTTTTTAATAAAAAAATAATGAAAAAAAGGATTTATATGTGAATGTTATAAAAGATAAAGGACTTAAGTGTTACAAATAAAAGATAAAGGACCAAAGTGTTAAAAATATATAAGATAAATGATCAAAATGTTACAAATAAAAGATAAAGGACCAAAATGTTACAAAAAAATAAGATAAAGGACCAAACATGTAATTTTGCCTATAAAAATTAGTCCTTGTAATATGTTGTAATATTTATTTTAGTTACATATCTCACTCATATTGGAGGGACAAAAATAAAATTTTCTACCTATAACAAAGACAAATTCCAATATAAGAAAATTTTGCGGGAATTAAATCATAACAATACGGTTTAATATGACTATTTTAAAACTTTTAATGGATGGTGGAATTATTGTAAATGGTGAACTATTGTGATTGATCATTCATTATAATTCAAACAAAATTTATCGGACCCATCTATTTTGATACAATCTTTGAAATTGGATTGGATCAAATTTAATTTTATATAGCCGATTTTATAAGAGTTTAGTTAGCTAGGTTGAATCAAAATTCTAAGATAGAATAATGATTTATCCAATATCTATTACACCACCGTCTATTAAGTCACGATACCGTTCAATTCTGAGCGTGAGTGATGTTTGTTAGTCAAAAGTCTCATATTGAATTGAGATATAGTCTAAATATGTATTTATAACTGAGAACAATTTTCACTTTAGTTTATAAGCCAATTTTATAATATTGAATTAGGTGTAACTCAAATTTCAAAGATACATTTACCTGAACAGCGAGCACACCGTACTTCTTCTTTGGAACAAGCTTTCCTTCAACAGATTCATCAGGATTATAAAAGTTAATGCATTGAAGCTCAATATCAGCCACAGCTTCAACAAAATCAACCCCACGGTTATTACAAAGAAGCTCAGGTTCACCTACAGAATTGGACACAACTTCACCTGCAAAGGCATAGTAAGAGACCAAAACCTTAGCTAATGCCTTCTTAAGAGACACAACCATAGATTCAAAGGTTAATAATGTTGTAGAAGTGGATAACAACATAGGATTCTTGTAACAAAAGAACACTCCAACATCTACTTTAGGTAGAAGTAAGTCAAGATTAGAGAGTGGGAGCCAATGTTCTTGTATTGGTAATACTGCAGCCACAACCTCTTCATTTGTCACACTCACAATGAAATTATCATCCATTTTTGTTTTGTTTTTTGATATAATTATGGATTGGAGGGTGTTGTTAATTTGATTGTAGTTTGGCAAAGTGGTTGTGTAATGTGTTTATATAGCCATAAAGTAGGAAGGGAGAGTGATTATGAAGTGGTTTGTTTTTGGTCAATGTTGGTTCATCTAGTGCTGGTTGGTAGTTTCAAAATATACATCGTACAAATATGACACCAAAGTCATCCCAAACTTATTTATAATTGATGTTATAACTTTTTTAATTATTTTTTTTTAAATATCCCTCTCTTAAATGAAAAGTTATACCTTACTCTATTTTACTTTAAATACAGAATTTTTGTTCTTATAGACACTCTAAAGTTTAGGGTGGTTACCAATACTATTACAAAAATTTTAAGTCACTAGAATTTGAAGGTTCTGAGTAAGGATGCTCGATCTCAATTTTTTATGATTTTTATTATCAAAGTTTTTTAATATTTTCGAGTGTATAAGAGAGATTCTAACTCTTTTAATGTCACATTTTTAAATTTATATCTCTAAAACTATATAGTAATGAAGGAAATTGAAAAAATATAAAATGGAAAGGATTCCAACACCAAAGTTCTTCTGTTTGTTTAGTGTTCAACACTGCACAAATAAATGGGGAGAAAAATAGATAGTGCCATAAGTGAATTTTAACCTACACACTGACATTCATATTCTGGTAATGCTAACCATTTATATTATATATAAATCAGTTTGATGGTCTTGTCAAACATATTTTTATATGAGTAAACTAGCTTATTAATTGAACCGTTACCGTAAAAAAAACTTATTGAACCGTAAAAATATTTCTTGCCAACAAAAACCTCTTACCTCAAAAAAACAAAAAAATCACACGTCGGCAAAAAAGTGTTGACATTTTCCAATGTTTATTTTGGCCTCTTGAAGTGGTAAACAAATTTTTATAAAAATGTCAATGTTCTTGTTTCTCTATCGACCTTTTACCTCCCGTAAAAGCTCTCTTTTTAACTGGACTGTGAAGAAAAACTTCTTTTTCTTTTTTTTGTACGTAGAAACCATAAAAAACAAAAACACTTTATAAACATAACTTAAGATTTGTGCAGTACTTTTACAAAAAAGTGGATTAAAATTCTACTACTTATTTACTCCAAAAATAAAAGGAAAAAACATCTAATAAAAAAATAATGTCATGTCACTCTTATGCGAGTAAAATTTAAATTGATCACTATTTTTTTAAGGAAGCTAAAATGAAAAGAAAAATCAAAACTAAAAAAAATTAATTACGTAGAAAGAAAGTTCTTATTACGTCATTTTTAAGAATATCACGAATATCTTCTAGAGGAGAAGCATGAGTCAATAAATCGGTATCTAAGGAGACTCCAAATTTTTAGCGAATAAATTTGCACATTGACTTTCCTTTTTAAGTGTCTGATAGAGAGAAACAATAGTTTGAAAGAGTAGCTTTCTAATATCTTGTATCAACACAGCATGAATATGATGCTTAACTTGAAAACCTTTGACGAGGTTGACATGGTGTAAAGAATCAGAGTAACAGATAAGTTCAACAATACTCATGTCTTTGGCCAGCAAGAGGACCTCGTAGATAGCATACAGCTCAGCAAGCAAATGTCAGATGACCCTTTAATGAAACCTGAGAAGCCTGCAAAATAGTGGTTTTTGAGATGTTTCTAATATTGCCGCCAAATCCATATCGAAAGGGAGAATCGAGGCAACATTCATCCTCATTAAGAATGGCACAAGAATTGTTATTATAATTCCACTTGATTTTTCTTTCGACTAACACTTCGTTAGAAGCGGGGAGAAGCAATTTTTGAAAGTTTCGACCATAGCTCGGATGTTAAAGGAGAACCAACTTAAGGATCAAGTCTCATTGTTCAGGTACATTAGATTGTGGTCTTTCCAATACCACCAAACACCAGCTGAAAAAATGAGAACTTATGAACCTGCGGCACCCTGCTTGAGCCAATTGTACACGTCCAGATTTGAGAAGAAATCCATATTGTTAATACCAATATGGTTTCAAAGGTTATGATAACTCACATTCTTGGTTGCAATGAAGAAATTATTCATCTTGGAGGTCACAACGAGTGCCATTGACAGAATGACGTGATATATTAGAAGTAGAGGTGAAAATAGGTCAGGCCGGCCTACGGGGACTTATCGCCTAGTCTACATAGGCTCAGGCCAGCCTATTTCTTTAAATAGAGCATGCCAAGACTTTTTTATAAGCCTATTTAGTTAAATAGGTCATGCTGCAGGTCATTAAAAAAGTCTTTTAGCCTACTAATTCTGCCTATTTAAGTTAATATGAATAATATTTTTAATTTCTATCATTATTTATATATTAAAATTTGTACTTTAATTAAATTATAAATTCATTGACTTTTTCAGTAGTTTAATTTTATTAATCTACATTAGTTTTTCACATATATAAATGTATTATTATAAACTATAATTGAAATATGATGACATATATAGTCAAATTCTCTAAAATATCATGTTAAATATCAAAAGGACGTTGATTTATTAGTTCATAAGTATTTTTAAAAATAAATATAATTATTTATTTAAATATGCTTATGTGAAATATGTTTTTAAACAGGCTAACATGTCACATTAAACTTTCAAAAGGCTAGTCTCGGACCTAAAAAATAAACCTATAATAAGTCACAAGTCAGGCTCACCTAACTCGGTCTAACCTATTCTCACATCTAATTATAAGCAAAAAATAATTTTCAAATTTATTGAATAACGGTTATATCAAATCTATAGTATAGATCATATGTTAATTATTCAATAAACCAATGCGACAGTATTTACTAAATTAAGATACAAACAAGATGCAATCAACGAGAAAAAGGGAAAATACTATAATAATATTAAAAAATCCAATAAATAGATAGTGCAATTAAAGTGTAATTATTTTATCCATTTAAATAACCAATTCGTCTCCATTAAAAACAAAAATAGTGAATGTGACAAAGTACTAGTACTGTACATTACATACATGAACAAAGTACAATATAAATGTGACAATTCTAGTGAGAAATTAAAGCGTGTTAGACTTCATCTTGTACCTTAACAAATGTACCTTAACTAATGTGCATTGGAAAATATGTATGTGTCTTTAATGCAAGTAGTGGAAATATAAATGGATGGTGCAAGTGTCATGTTGGAACATGGAAAAATTCCAATGAGTATACTCATTTTCTGATAAAATATAAGCAAAATTTTCTTTTTAAAATTTATTAAATAATTAATGTATTGTATATAATCTATATTATAGACTAAATATATTAAATATAAAATAAAACTAAAAATATGATTTTTACTTATAATTTATCACAAAAGAGTATAATCCAAATCTAGAAGAACCGGTAGTGTGCAAGTACCAAACTACGACAACAAACGTGCAGTCAAGTGTGAATGTGCATATGCCAAAATTAAGTAATTAAGGTTTCAAATAGTGTCTCTTGGGTACTAGTTAAGAAATTAAGAAATTCAAATAAAATAAAGGTTTATTAGAAGTTGCGTCATCAACTCTTAAAAAGTACTCTTTCCCATCACTATTATAAGTGAAAAACTAATTTTTAGGTTCATTGAAAGTTTAATATATCTAGTCTATATTATAGACTACATACATTAGTTTTTTAATTTATCTAAAAAGTGTTTTTTGCTTATAATAGTGACAGAAGGGAGTACATTATAGAAAATGTATTTTTTGTTAGAAGTAATTTATATTTGAGGGTATTTTAGTATTTTGTTGTGTTGTCTTTATGACCTAGTTTTTTGTGTATAAATAGACTAGTAGTTGATGTCATTAAATATCTTTATTCTTCACTTTTGTAGCCGTCATTGCAGAGCATTTAATAATATTCTCTTTTTCTATTCATTTATCACATTTGTGCACCAACAATTGGTATCTAGAGCTCCGGTTCGAATCCACGGGAAACACGAGTGAAACGTGAGGCGTTGTGTGATTGATTTCGGTTCTTGAATTCGAGTTGAATCTTGAACGAAGTTGTAACAGAATCACATTTTCTGATTCTGCAGGATTGGGAAACACGAGTGTTTAGTGAGATTTGAGTGAACGCACAAAGGTTGAAGATGAACGGAAACAGTGGTATGAGTACCAAGCTTCCAGTGTTTGATGGTAAAAACTGGAATCGTTGGATGAAACAAATGATTGTTCTGTTCGGTGCTCAAGATGTGCTTGAACTTGTCACTGAAGGCTACGTTCTAGTAGCAGCAGATGCAACAGATGCACAAAAGCTTGCTCAGAAGGATACGAAGAAGAAAGATCAGAGGGCGCTGTTCTACATCCATCAGTGTGTGGATGAAAACTTGTTTGAGAAGATTGCTGACTCAGAAACGGCAAAGGCCGCGTGGGACACACTGATCAGATGTTATGGTGGTGATGCATCAGTGAAGAAGGTGAAGCTTCAGTCCTTACGAAAGCAGTATGAGAATCTCAACATGAAGAACAACGAGAAGGTCCCTGAGTATATCTCCAGAGTGATTGTTATCACCAATGAGATGAAAGCTTGTGGAGAATCCCTTTCAGAACAAGTAATCATTGAGAAGGTATTGAGATCTCTTACCCCTCAGTTTGATTACATTGTGGTAGCTATAGAACATTCCAAGGATCTGAGCACCATGAGAGTTGAAGAGCTGCAAAGCAGTCTGGAAGCACAAGAGTTGCGTCTGACTGAGAGAAACTCTGAAAGAGAAGTAGAGCAGCAGGCTCTGAAAGCAGCCTCTGAGAAGAAGTATCAGAAGAAGTCTTGGTCAGAAGCCAAGAATAGATCTGATGGAGCTCAGAAGCCAGAAACCTCAACCTCTGATAAGCAGAAGTATCATAAGGGAAAAGAAAGGTTTGACAAGGCAAAAGTACGGTGTTACTGTTGTCAGAAGCTTGGCCATTTTGCAGCTGATTGCAGGTTAAACAAAGAAAGGGAGTCAGAAGAAGCTAATATGGCCAGAAGCTCTGATGATGAACCTGTGCTATTAATGGCTTATGAATCTGATGATGATGAACCTGTGAAGTTGACGTTTTCTGACTCTGAAGAAGTTTCAGAAGATGATTATGAAATTGGAGTCAGACTCTAGGTTTGACAAGACAAAAGTACGGTGTTACTGTTGTCAGAAGCTTGGCCATTTTGCAGCTGATTGCAGGTCAAACAAAGAAAGGGAGTCAGAAGAAGCTAATATGGCCAGAAGCTCTGATGATGAACCTGTGCTATTAATGGCTTATGAATCTGATGATGATGAACCTGTGAAGTTGACGTTTTCTGACTCTGAAGAAGTTTCAGAAGATGATTATGAAATTGGAGTCAGACTCTATGACTCAGAGTCAGAATCTGAGGTTTCTGAAGATGAGTCAGAGTCAGAAGATGACTCTGAAGATGAAGGAGATTCTGAAGGATCAGACTCTGAAGGATCAGACTCTGGAGGTTCAGACTCTGAAGGTTCAGACTCTGAAGGTGACTCTGAAGGAGATTCTGAAGGTTCAGAAGATGAAGTAAGTCAAAGTTCTGAAGGTTCAGAAGATGAAGAAAGTCAAGGTTCTGAAGGAGGAAGAACTTCTGATAACAATTCAGATGCAAGAGCTTCTGAAGGTGAAACTTCTGGGTCTCCAACTTCTGAAGAAGAAGAAGACCTTGAAGGCAAGTCTGATTCTGAATCAGATGGTGGTGATGATTCAGATGGTGCATCTGATTCTGATCTAGAATCTAGTGGTGATTCAGATGGTGGTGATCAAGATTCTGAAGACGTAGGTTCTGGAGGACAAGCTTCTGAATCTGATTATGACTTTAAAGGTGGACCTTCTGAAGGAGGAGCTTCTAAAGGTAGTCCAGCCTCTAACAATGGTCATGTTTCTAAAGGTAAAACTTCTGAAGGCAGAGTTTCTGGGAGTATTCAAGACTCTGGTGGTCAAGACTCTAAAGGTGGAGCTTCTGGAGTTGGTTGTCCAGCATCTGATACTGTTCCAGAACTGGAAGAAGATTGTGACTCTGGAATAGACTATGGAGCAAGTTCTGGTGTCCAAGGCTCTGAAGGGGCAAGTTCTGAGGTCCGATGTTCTGAATTTGTTACTACTGAAGAAATTCTCGAGAAGCAAGTCTGGTTGCAGGCCATGACAGAAGAACTTGAGACTCTGAGGTATGATTTTTTGGGCCCTTCTAGTGTTAAAACTAATGCAGAGCTGATAGACTCTGATTGGTCTGAAGACAAGAATCTGCGAAGAAGTCAAGTCCAGAATGAAGTGTTAGAAGCTGCTCACTGTAGTGCTCAAAAGCAACTTGCAGATGCTCTGATGAAGGATGTTAAGGCTGAACACTTTATCCATTTGAGGGATGGAATTGGTGTTGCAGAAATTGAATTTGCTGAATATGAATTAAGGGATGGTGCTGGAAGTAATTCATATTCAGAAGCTGTTAGAAGAAGAAACTTTTGTGGCCATTACTCAGAAGCAGTGTTGCTCAGAAGTAGTAGAGCTTCTGAGGTTATTAGCCAGAAGCAGAAGCTGAAGCTGAAGGAGAAGCAGAAAGCCAGAAGCATGCAGAAGCTTCTGATGAGGATCCAAAAGTCCAAAAAACTTCTAGAGCGTTAGTTTGTGTGTAAATATAAATTAAGGGATGGTATTAGAAGTAATTTATATTTGAGGGTATTTTAGTATTTTGTTGTGTTGTCTTTATGACCTAGTTTTTTGTGTATAAATAGACTAGTAGTTGATGTCATTAAATATCTTTATTCTTCACTTTTGTAGCCGTCATTGCAGAGCATTTAATAATATTCTCTTTTTCTATTCATTTATCACCTTTGTGCACCAACATTTTTCAATGCAAAAAAAAATTATCTTTTACTTCTTTAACTAGTGTTCCAGTGAGCATTAATTAACATGGCCCTTTAAGTAACCGACACTTTTTTTTAAAGAGTAATGAGGTTTGATTGGAAATACCAAAAGCAATAAGAGTGAAACACATTTTTTAGAGAGAGCATTTATCACGATGCAATTATTTGATGGAGGAAGGACCACGGTTTAGGGTTTGGAGACGACTTTGGAAACTTTTCAACCCAGCATGTTTAGACTAAATAGATATTCAAGTCGTGCGATGCAAGAGTATTATATTTTTCTTCCAGTCACTATTATAAATAAAAAAACACTTTTTAAATTCATTGAAAAAATGATGTATTTGGTCTATACTATAGACTAAATACATCCATTTTCTAATGAACTTAAAAAGTAATCTTTTGCTTATAGCAGTGATCGGGGATTGTACTATATATACACTATATGTACAACAAAACTATTTCAAATACTATTGTATAAGAGAATAAAAATGCTTTTTTTTTCGTAAATTCATTGTCAACATAATTTTTCATGAATTTCTAAATAAAAATTTGTAAACCACATTCAATGTTATCTGCATCGGTTATCAAAATTTTCAACCTTTCTCTTCAACTAACTCTTGATATTGCAACGTATAATTGACCGTGGGAGAATATTGATGTTGGAAGATATATTGATCACATGTTTAAGTAATTTTTAACTATTATTAATAGTCATTGCAAAAGAAAGTGTCAAAGTGAATTGTCTATCATGAAATTGAAAAGAAATCTTAAATCTTAAGGTGTGGAAGATAATCTATTTGTATAAAGTAATTTTAGCACCACTATATCACTTCTTGACATGAAATTCTTCTTTCAAGAACGTATTTTCTCATCCTTATGATCATGAGCCGAGTTTTATCACACAGTCCTATCTATGATTGATATACATTTCTTAACAATATTAGTGCGACTCTAGTTCTGAGTTTAAACTTTTGATTTGGAAAACTCAAAGTAATAGTATTGCCTAAATAAGTACTTGTAAGACCATACCTATTTCAATAAGAAGCGGTACCTATTAGGTACTACCATTGGAGCAAAACACTTTTTAGTACCTATTAGGTACCACTTCCTAAATAAGTACCCTCTCTCTCTTCATTAACAAATATTTTTGTGGGACATATTTATAAAGATGTAGAATTATTGATGAGATGTAGAGATTTTGTGGGCCCTATTTAGAACTTTTTAGAAGGTGCTGGGTTGGAGGGATTGAGTGCTTAACAAATATTATTATTAAAAAATTATAAAAAAAATGATGTGTACAAGTGGGATCCGGTTAAGTACTCAAAATTGGAGTGCTCCATTGTGGATGCTCTAATAACATACACGGGTCTCAAAATCTCATATTAAATTAAGACACAATATTGTGGTTCCAAATACAATCGTTTGGTACTTGAAACGTTCAAATCGTACGTGAATGTATGGTTGTAGACCAATTTAATTTATTTGCTGCTTATGTCTATCTTTTGAAAGGATTACGTCCATATAAATATGATTTTATTTTTTTTCCAAATAGTTTAGCAGCTAGAAATTCACTTTTTAATAAAATGAATAAGTAGAATAATTAGGATTTGAACTTCAATCTCTACATATTTCATGCAATGTCATTTACCAACTGATGAGTTATGCTCATGGGAGCAGCTAAATACGATTTTAATCTCTATAATACTATTTTTTTATGGTAATCTCCATAAAATATTTATATCAACATTTTTTTAATCACAAATTTCATTACGGTCTGATTGAGAGTGGATTCTTTTAATTGTAAAAAATAATTGAGGGAATAATGTATAATGTAAACCATTTATAATATGAAAAGAGGATAAAGTTAAATTTTGAAAAAAAAAGGAAAGAAATTAATCAAGAATTGAGATGTCAAAATTGAGAAAAATTGAGGGAAAAAATGGAAAGAATCTATTCCCGATTGCATTAAGTGGGATTCAAATTCACTGTTGTAGTAAATACACGCAGTTTGACGCTGTTTTGAATCATGTCCGTCGATCTTAGATCAAATGGTTTTAATTAAAACTGTGTGTTTTTCAATAAAATCATATCAACCGTTAATATATGATCAGATGATCAGCATTGTAACAGCAGAAAATCTTTTTCCCATTAAGTGGCAGAGCTTGCAGCGTGAATTTTTAGAGGGTGCCAATAAATATATGGTCTTTAAAATGCACAAGAAAAAACTACTAGGCCCCTTAAAATAATTGTATGATGCCTTATAAAGTACTTTTTTGTGACAAAATATAACAAAAAAACTATTTTTTTAAAGTTGATTGTATAATTAACATATTTGATCTATAATAAATATCAGATCTATTAATTATACAATGAATTTAAAATAGTGAATTTTATTTATATTTTATCATAGATCAAGACTTTGGGACAGTCAAGACTCTCACCAATCATAATGATCCTCCTCACCTAGTCACCTATTTACATCACTCACAAGACTATTATTGTATACAAATTTTAAGGTATTAAATTTAAAGTTAATTGTATGTTCATGCCAAATTTTACAATACAAATTTGGTTTCTATGTTTAAAATGAGCAATTTTTTTAAAAGTCAACTTTACCACATTTTATATTTACTACTCTCTCATGTATATTTTGACCAATTTTGACTAGGATGTGGCTAATTTTAATGACATGGATCTCCATGTATTTGCCAACATGAAAAGTTACATTTAAAAAAAAATATTGTGACCATATCATCCCTTTCAGTCTGTTACTAGACTAAACTAAGAAAACATTTCAGATTATTGGATATATTTACTAAACTAAAAGAATATAGTCTCTCAAGAAAAGTTTCTTTGTAGGAAGAATTTGGTTAATGGTACGTGTGTTGGTAAGCTTTGACACTTTGAAATTCTTGTGTTGGGTATTACACAATTTATGATTTTATTTGTTCTTATTTCTGTTAATTAAGTGTGATATTGTGATAGTGGGAATGTCTCTTCAACTGATGAAGTCCCCGGTGAATGTTTGATGGGGAGATGGAAGGAGGAAAAATGAGGCTTGGGTGGAGTGGTCGGAATTGGATTCTCTCCTATTTTCTCTTCTTCCCTCTCCTAACTCTCTATCTCTCCCGGTCTCTCTTAATTTCATTCTCTGTCTACATTAAAAAAATAATAATATGATCAAGAGAGAGGGTAAAATTAAGAGAGAGTGGAGAGAGGAGGGAAAAGAGAAGGAGAGAATCCAATTCGGAAGTGATCACATAATTTCCTTTTTTTTTAATTTAAAAAATGTAATTTTTCATGTTGGCCCACACATGAAAATTCCACATCCTTACAATTAGCAATTTGGTTTTTAGTAAAAATGTAAATGGAGAACTAGTAAGTGCAAAAGTGGGTAATTGAAGGGCAAAATTACTCATTTTAAATTTGAAGGCCAAAATAGAACAAATATTAAACTTGAGCAGCTAAAAGTGCAATTGAGTCTTAAATTTATTCAGTATTCTCTTAGAATCACATTCACGCAATTCATTTGTGAAATTTTGAATTTTTTTATCTTAAGAACCTTAAATCCTAAATTTTCATGTTATTTATTATGCTATCTTTTTGTTGTCAAAAATTTCATGTTATTTCAATTACTATAAATATAATTAATTTGATAAAAATATGTATTAATAAATCAAAAACCATCCATGTCATTGATCAATTTCACGTGGTAATTAAATATTGCATGAACTTCTTTTTTTTTTAAGCAATATTGTATGAACTTCTGTTATGTGCATATAGTTTCTTTTTATATTTTTGATGAATACACATATGATTATTTAAACGGTTTAAAAACCTTTTTTTTAAGTATATCATGTATCTTTTATCCACAATTATAGAGATTTATTTTTCAACTTTAAAGTTTTATAGGATCTAAATAAGCGATAAACTCCTCATAAGAAATTTAAAAACTTAGTAAAAAAATATCATATAATTTTTTTTAAAAAAAAACTTATTTAATGCTAGTTATTCGTTGAACTAACCAACCGTTGATTCTTCTTACCTAAACTACTTACCGAAACCTGTAATTGTTGGTACATATCATCTGACGTATGTCATTCACATATTTGGCTTATTCTTCTTTTTTTTTATAGAGCATATTTGGCTTATTCAAATGCTATGTACTACGGTATAAGAATAATAAGGTCATCACTTACATAACAAAAAAATAAGTAAGTGCATCACTTTTAATAAACAAAAAAAAATATGTACTATGATCTTCCAAGTGTTTTTTACTTTTTTTTTCAACATGTTGTCTCTACTTATGTTGCAAACTAGTTTTTATACCCGTGCGAATGATAAATTTTTTTGTTTATTTTTGGATTATTTATAATTGAAGAAAATAGTTTATTAAATTTAATTGAAAAATGCAATTTTGGACATAATGCAATTTATCCCGCTGTTTTAGGTAGACACCACTTTACACTAATTAGAATTTGGGTTAAGTCCAATGTTTCTGTCTAACCCATAGTCTTTCTCAGCTTACGCATTTTCATTATGTAACCCTAATTTTGTAATGCTATGCTCTTCATTATGTAACTCTAATTTAGTTTGGACCACATCTAAAACTGGTCCAACTTATTGTAAAAAAAAAAAAAAAGCTGGCTTAACTTAGTAATACTCTCACATTGCATTTCTTTTAAACCCTAACTTAGAAAAAATACTCTTAGACTTTACTCTTAGCCGCAACACAACACTCTCAGCCTCACTCACAACCGCAACACGACATTCATCTCACCGCAACACTCATCTCATTGTCTTTTCTTTTATGTATGGTATATGGTGATAATTGATTACATCAAGTATTATGTGTGATTGAAAAAATAATATGAGAAAATGTATCGGAAAAAAAAACGTTGCAAAACGATTAAAGTATCCAGTTTGGTTTTGTTTCATTTTTTAAAAACATCAAAAACCGAATCAAACCGAACTAATCAAAAGTTCATTAGTTCAGAGACTTACTTCACCAAAAACCGATCCAAACCGGTCCAATTAGACTCCTAACTATGAGTTAAAATTTGAAGCTATGATTCACCAAAAAGAAAGAAATTGTTTTATTAAATTAAATTTAATAAAAATGCAATTTTGTAAACAATGTTATTCACACCATAAGTCTAGGTAGACACCACCTTGTAGTAACCACATATTGGGTCAAGCTCAATATCTCTAAAAGCAACAATAATAATAAAAAATAATAAAACATAATTAAAAGGCAATGAAGATGATGTGGCACCCATCTACAGTATCCAATTTTCATTTCCTATTTGTCAAGATTATAGATATTAAAAGTGGTCCTTTAATAAAAAAAGGGCAAAAAAATTTAAAAAAAATCATTCACGATTTAAATTATAAATAACATAAAAAATAATCATCCTTGTAATTAATAAAAAAATAAGTTTAAAATTGTAAGAACCTCAAATTGTAAAATTGTGTTTTTACCTTTGTTTCAATTTTAATGCAGATTGATTAGAGCAGCGGTGGTGATGGAGACTGTTTGAATGGCGGTGGCGGTTTGACTTCTTTTTGTAAGTTTAGAGTGCAACCTCAGAATGGGTGAATTAGATTTTAAGACTTTATAGATTATTTTAGAGATGTTTATGATTCTTTTATTTTACCGAAGAGTTATGATGAAAGTATGAACAATATGTAGAAAAATAAAAGAGAGAAGGGAAAAAGAATGACACAAAAGTTTATATTGGTTCCCCTTCTAACATAAGGGTACTCCAGTCCCTTTCTCTTCAACTAACTCTTGATATTGCAACGTATAATTGACCGTGGGAGAATATTGATGTTGGAAGATATATTGATCACATGTTTAAGTAATTTTTAACTATTATTAATAGTCATTGCAAAAGAAAGTGTCAAAGTGAATTGTCTATCATGAAATTGAAAAGAAATCTTAAATCTTAAGGTGTGGAAGATAATCTATTTGTATAAAGTAATTTTAGCACCACTATATCACTTCTTGACATGAAATTCTTCTTTCAAGAACGTATTTTCTCATCCTTATGATCATGAGCCGAGTTTTATCACACAGTCCTATCTATGATTGATATACATTTCTTAACAATATTAGTGCGACTCTAGTTCTGAGTTTAAACTTTTGATTTGGAAAACTCAAAGTAATAGTATTGCCTAAATAAGTACTTGTAAGACCATACCTATTTCAATAAGAAGCGGTACCTATTAGGTACTACCATTGGAGCAAAACACTTTTTAGTACCTATTAGGTACCACTTCCTAAATAAGTACCCTCTCTCTCTTCATTAACAAATATTTTTGTGGGACATATTTATAAAGATGTAGAATTATTGATGAGATGTAGAGATTTTGTGGGCCCTATTTAGAACTTTTTAGAAGGTGCTGGGTTGGAGGGATTGAGTGCTTAACAAATATTATTATTAAAAAATTATAAAAAAAATGATGTGTACAAGTGGGATCCGGTTAAGTACTCAAAATTGGAGTGCTCCATTGTGGATGCTCTAATAACATACACGGGTCTCAAAATCTCATATTAAATTAAGACACAATATTGTGGTTCCAAATACAATCGTTTGGTACTTGAAACGTTCAAATCGTACGTGAATGTATGGTTGTAGACCAATTTAATTTATTTGCTGCTTATGTCTATCTTTTGAAAGGATTACGTCCATATAAATATGATTTTATTTTTTTTCCAAATAGTTTAGCAGCTAGAAATTCACTTTTTAATAAAATGAATAAGTAGAATAACTAGGATTTGAACTTCAATCTCTACATATTTCATGCAATGTCATTTACCAACTGATGAGTTATGCTCATGGGAGCAGCTAAATACGATTTTAATCTCTATAATACTATTTTTTTATGGTAATCTCCATAAAATATTTATATCAACATTTTTTTAATCACAAATTTCATTACGGTCTGATTGAGAGTGGATTCTTTTAATTGTAAAAAATAATTGAGGGAATAATGTATAATGTAAACCATTTATAATATGAAAAGAGGATAAAGTTAAATTTTGAAAAAAAAAGGAAAGAAATTAATCAAGAATTGAGATGTCAAAATTGAGAAAAATTGAGGGAAAAAATGGAAAGAATCTATTCCCGATTGCATTAAGTGGGATTCAAATTCACTGTTGTAGTAAATACACGCAGTTTGACGCTGTTTTGAATCATGTCCGTCGATCTTAGATCAAATGGTTTTAATTAAAACTGTGTGTTTTTCAATAAAATCATATCAACCGTTAATATATGATCAGATGATCAGCATTGTAACAGCAGAAAATCTTTTTCCCATTAAGTGGCAGAGCTTGCAGCGTGAATTTTTAGAGGGTGCCAATAAATATATGGTCTTTAAAATGCACAAGAAAAAACTACTAGGCCCCTTAAAATAATTGTATGATGCCTTATAAAGTACTTTTTTGTGACAAAATATAACAAAAAAACTATTTTTTTAAAGTTGATTGTATAATTAACATATTTGATCTATAATAAATATCAGATCTATTAATTATACAATGAATTTAAAATAGTGAATTTTATTTATATTTTATCATAGATCAAGACTTTGGGACAGTCAAGACTCTCACCAATCATAATGATCCTCCTCACCTAGTCACCTATTTACATCACTCACAAGACTATTATTGTATACAAATTTTAAGGTATTAAATTTAAAGTTAATTGTATGTTCATGCCAAATTTTACAATACAAATTTGGTTTCTATGTTTAAAATGAGCAATTTTTTTAAAAGTCAACTTTACCACATTTTATATTTACTACTCTCTCATGTATATTTTGACCAATTTTGACTAGGATGTGGCTAATTTTAATGACATGGATCTCCATGTATTTGCCAACATGAAAAGTTACATTTAAAAAAAAATATTGTGACCATATCATCCCTTTCAGTCTGTTACTAGACTAAACTAAGAAAACATTTCAGATTATTGGATATATTTACTAAACTAAAAGAATATAGTCTCTCAAGAAAAGTTTCTTTGTAGGAAGAATTTGGTTAATGGTACGTGTGTTGGTAAGCTTTGACACTTTGAAATTCTTGTGTTGGGTATTACACAATTTATGATTTTATTTGTTCTTATTTCTGTTAATTAAGTGTGATATTGTGATAGTGGGAATGTCTCTTCAACTGATGAAGTCCCCGGTGAATGTTTGATGGGGAGATGGAAGGAGGAAAAATGAGGCTTGGGTGGAGTGGTCGGAATTGGATTCTCTCCTATTTTCTCTTCTTCCCTCTCCTAACTCTCTATCTCTCCCGGTCTCTCTTAATTTCATTCTCTGTCTACATTAAAAAAATAATAATATGATCAAGAGAGAGGGTAAAATTAAGAGAGAGTGGAGAGAGGAGGGAAAAGAGAAGGAGAGAATCCAATTCGGAAGTGATCACATAATTTCCTTTTTTTTTAATTTAAAAAATGTAATTTTTCATGTTGGCCCACACATGAAAATTCCACATCCTTACAATTAGCAATTTGGTTTTTAGTAAAAATGTAAATGGAGAACTAGTAAGTGCAAAAGTGGGTAATTGAAGGGCAAAATTACTCATTTTAAATTTGAAGGCCAAAATAGAACAAATATTAAACTTGAGCAGCTAAAAGTGCAATTGAGTCTTAAATTTATTCAGTATTCTCTTAGAATCACATTCACGCAATTCATTTGTGAAATTTTGAATTTTTTTATCTTAAGAACCTTAAATCCTAAATTTTCATGTTATTTATTATGCTATCTTTTTGTTGTCAAAAATTTCATGTTATTTCAATTACTATAAATATAATTAATTTGATAAAAATATGTATTAATAAATCAAAAACCATCCATGTCATTGATCAATTTCACGTGGTAATTAAATATTGCATGAACTTCTTTTTTTTTTAAGCAATATTGTATGAACTTCTGTTATGTGCATATAGTTTCTTTTTATATTTTTGATGAATACACATATGATTATTTAAACGGTTTAAAAACCTTTTTTTAAGTATATCATGTATCTTTTATCCACAATTATAGAGATTTATTTTTCAACTTTAAAGTTTTATAGGATCTAAATAAGCGATAAACTCCTCATAAGAAATTTAAAAACTTAGTAAAAAAATATCATATAATTTTTTTTAAAAAAAAACTTATTTAATGCTAGTTATTCGTTGAACTAACCAACCGTTGATTCTTCTTACCTAAACTACTTACCGAAACCTGTAATTGTTGGTACATATCATCTGACGTATGTCATTCACATATTTGGCTTATTCTTCTTTTTTTTTATAGAGCATATTTGGCTTATTCAAATGCTATGTACTACGGTATAAGAATAATAAGGTCATCACTTACATAACAAAAAAATAAGTAAGTGCATCACTTTTAATAAACAAAAAAAATATGTACTATGATCTTCCAAGTGTTTTTTACTTTTTTTTTCAACATGTTGTCTCTACTTATGTTGCAAACTAGTTTTTATACCCGTGCGAATGATAAATTTTTTTGTTTATTTTTGGATTATTTATAATTGAAGAAAATAGTTTATTAAATTTAATTGAAAAATGCAATTTTGGACATAATGCAATTTATCCCGCTGTTTTAGGTAGACACCACTTTACACTAATTAGAATTTGGGTTAAGTCCAATGTTTCTGTCTAACCCATAGTCTTTCTCAGCTTACGCATTTTCATTATGTAACCCTAATTTTGTAATGCTATGCTCTTCATTATGTAACTCTAATTTAGTTTGGACCACATCTAAAACTGGTCCAACTTATTGTAAAAAAAAAAAAAAGCTGGCTTAACTTAGTAATACTCTCACATTGCATTTCTTTTAAACCCTAACTTAGAAAAAATACTCTTAGACTTTACTCTTAGCCGCAACACAACACTCTCAGCCTCACTCACAACCGCAACACGACATTCATCTCACCGCAACACTCATCTCATTGTCTTTTCTTTTATGTATGGTATATGGTGATAATTGATTACATCAAGTATTATGTGTGATTGAAAAAATAATATGAGAAAATGTATCGGAAAAAAAAACGTTGCAAAACGATTAAAGTATCCAGTTTGGTTTTGTTTCATTTTTTAAAAACATCAAAAACCGAATCAAACCGAACTAATCAAAAGTTCATTAGTTCAGAGACTTACTTCACCAAAAACCGATCCAAACCGGTCCAATTAGACTCCTAACTATGAGTTAAAATTTGAAGCTATGATTCACCAAAAAGAAAGAAATTGTTTTATTAAATTAAATTTAATAAAAATGCAATTTTGTAAACAATGTTATTCACACCATAAGTCTAGGTAGACACCACCTTGCAGTAACCACATATTGGGTCAAGCTCAATATCTCTAAAAGCAACAATAATAATAAAAAATAATAAAACATAATTAAAAGGCAATGAAGATGATGTGGCACCCATCTACAGTATCCAATTTTCATTTCCTATTTGTCAAGATTATAGATATTAAAAGTGGTCCTTTAATAAAAAAAGGGCAAAAAAATTTAAAAAAAATCATTCACGATTTAAATTATAAATAACATAAAAAATAATCATCCTTGTAATTAATAAAAAAATAAGTTTAAAATTGTAAGAACCTCAAATTGTAAAATTGTGTTTTTACCTTTGTTTCAATTTTAATGCAGATTGATTAGAGCAGCGGTGGTGATGGAGACTGTTTGAATGGCGGTGGCGGTTTGACTTCTTTTTGTAAGTTTAGAGTGCAACCTCAGAATGGGTGAATTAGATTTTAAGACTTTATAGATTATTTTAGAGATGTTTATGATTCTTTTATTTTACCGAAGAGTTATGATGAAAGTATGAACAATATGTAGAAAAATAAAAGAGAGAAGGGAAAAAGAATGACACAAAAGTTTATATTGGTTCCCCTTCTAACATAAGGGTACTCCAGTCCCTTCACACCCCGCGAAGGAATTCACTATGTTAGAATCTTTGTTACAAACAATCTTACCCTAAGACCCCCTAACAATCTTTCTAACATACACCACAAGATAGCACCCCACTATCTTTAACAACAAGAATCTTCACCAAATCATATGGTGAAATTCTCATACAATACAAGATAGCACCCCACTATCTTAAACAACAATTCTCAACAAAAACTATGATGAGAATTTAAAAACAAGTGTTGAAGAAATATAATGTATGGCTGTATCAAATCAATATCACTTTTAAATGAATATAACTTAATGCTCAGAAACCTTTTGGGATATGAAAATATAATCAAGGTTTAACAAAATGATGTTTTGAAATTTTTAGTGAGAAAGTGATATTTTGATTTTAGTATATTGGAATATGAAAGTTGTTATAATTGTAATGATCACAAATATATTTATAGAGACTTTAGAAAATGTCCATGAAGCAAGGCAACTCTTCAAAAAATCTTATAATAAAAGTTACATTTTTACAATCACAATGGTTCATGAAAAGACCTAATTCTGCATTCTGTCCAGAACTTATTAAATCGGTTGCTGCGAACGGACGATTTAAAAGGTGCAGTCAATCAGCATTACAACGGTCAACCAGTTTCAATTTCAAACAGCACCAGGACTTTTAAAATCAGTTGAACAGGATATGTAATTTAAAAAGCACAGACATCCTTTCTTAAAAAATTAACTTTTTATATTTTTAAAAGCTTACTTCATATGGAATTTTATATTTAACTTAGAAATATATTTGTAATTAATTTTTAAAATAATTTCTGAGCATTCCAAGTTATATAATTATTAAAAATGATAAATCAAAGATAAAGACCATACTTACAAATAATTTAAACAATAAGCTTAATTTTTTGTCTTCATCTTGTTTTATCATCTTGAGCCTCCATAAGCTTTTTTCTTTTGTGATGTGAGTTTGTTATCATTAAAACCCAGCCAAATTCAAGAAGGAAATCTTCTTCACACTTTTTAATGTGTTGTAATGGAGACCGTTTGATTAATGGTAATGGCGGTGGACTTCTATTTTCCCTTCTTTTTCCCTCTTATTTTTGTTTCATTTTTTTTCTTTTGAAAAATTGGGCCAGTCATGCCGTCCATGACAAGTTCCTTCTTTTTTTTCTTTAAAATTTACTTTTGCTACCTTATCGGTTACTCGCGCACCATACGTCTCTTCCGTTTTACCGTTCCGCTACTTAAGTAGCGGATGTTATAAATATGATTTTTTTTTTTTTAAAAATGTCGCCTGCTACACACGAAATGACAAAAACTAGACAAAATAACATTACTAAAAAAAGCAAAATAAAATTGGAAGAGATGTGGGGGAGGTGTGAGGCTTCAGCTCACTGAACCTCTCCATTTATAGCAAATTTGGCTGCACCTGTGATCAATTAAAATTGGCCACGTGGAAAGTCTTTGACTGAAACAGAAGCACCTGACCACCGACGAATCATTGACTTAAGGCACGAACGGCCGATGAAAATTACTCAATTATTACTCATTTTCCCTACTTTCGCTACTTAAGCCACAAAAGGATATTTTGATCATTTCGTAGGACACCCGAGTAATTCATAGGATGACAAAAGTAATTTTCATTTACCAATATAACTACTATATAAAAAAAGTTTAGGCCTCAATTTTTTGAGGCCCAATGCCATGGCGTATGTGGACATGTCATTGGGCCGGGCCTGAATTTCACTAAAATCAGTTTTTTTTAAATTTTGTTCAATGTCGCGTGCGGTCAAATTAATTAAACAAAATAGATAATGTAGTAATAAAACATGTTGGCTGGATGAGGAACGATTCCATAGGCACAAACACAAACTATTTGAATTTAAGCACACATTCATAACCCAATAAAATTTAAAGATAAAATGATTAGTTGATATCAATTGATGTGACTAAATTATTTATGATTTAATTTTTACTTTTTATGTGTGTGTGCGTATATATAATAGATTTGAGGTTGTGTCCATAGTAGAATTGCTCTGGCTGCATTATGTTTTGTAGTTCCTAAGGTTGGTTGCATTATGTTAAAACAACTTAATGTGTCAGTGGAATATGTTGGATAAGCTGTCTCATCATAAGTAGGTCATCTTGCCCCAGTACTAACAACATGTTAAGAAGAGATGCGCAATACATGTTGAACAAGATTTCTCAGTTTAGATTGGACATCATATACAAACAAAAGACATATTCTTATTTTTTAAACGCGCGTATCTCTCAAAAGTTTGTCACAAAGCGCGAATTAAAGATTGTTTGTTGATTAAATGTTTATTACAGAAGATTAACTTATATGTGTTAGATATAATTAAAAGTCATATCTAATTAAGGGAATGATTTATTTAAATCTTTATCTTATAAAGATTGTAGCTGCCGGACCTCAAATTATCAATAACAAAAAGTAAGAGTCTAGCATGGTTATAGTTATAGGTAGTTTGCTACGAGGAAGGATAAAAATGGCTAAGAGCCTAAGACTTTGTAGCTTCGCAAAAATTTGAATCATAAAACTATGCTTAAAATTCGAACATGGAAAAATTTACTCAAAAGTGCAATTAGAACTATTTTGTTCTTTAAATATCTATTTTTTTGGTTTAAAGTATTCATATGAAATAATTTTATTCGAGATGTATTAAACGATAAATGTGGGTACTTTGTCTGGGTCAAATTTGAAGTTTTAATTCCCCATCTTATAAAATTATAACCTCTTCTCAAAAAAAAAAATATAACCTTTCCTCTGTAACCAAATCCTTTGAAAACTATTTTTAGGTTTTATTATTTTAGGGGAGCATATCAGCTTTTGACTTCTCAGACTTCGGCCTCCCTGGATGACGCAGGAAAACTCATTTGGCACCCTCAGGTTCCGTTGAAGGTCTCCATCTTGGCGTGGCGTCTATTACGTGACAGGTTGCCCACAAAAACCAACCAGGTAGCCCGAGGCATTTTATCTACGGCAGCTCATTTCTGTGTGTCTGGTTGCGGAGAGGCGGAGTCAGCTCATCACTTATTCATCTCCTGTGGGACCTTTGGCTCTCTCTGGGCGTTAGTGCACTCGTGGATTGACATTCTGGAGGTGGAGTACACTTCCCTACGTGATCACTTCGTTCAGTTTACATTTCTAGCAGGTGGTTACGGGCGCGACGTTCCTTTCTGCAGCTCATTTGGCTCGCTTGTGTTTGGGTTGTGTGGACGGAGAGAAACCACAGATTGTTCAGAGGCTCGGCAAGCTCTCCTCATCAGTTGTTGGAAAAAATCAAACTCTTTTCGTTCAGATGGTTGAAGGCAACAAATGTTACTTTAACTTCTAACTATTATAGCTGGTGGTCTAGTCTTTTGTTGTGCTTGGGTCTTGCTTGAACTGTTTGTTGGAGCTCTTTTGTACTTTTGTATTATTCTGTGACTTTTTGTAGACGTTGATAGTTTACCTTGGCACACCTTGTGCTCGGATGACTGTGATTCTTTATATATAAATATATAGATGACATATCTTGTGAGAATGCTCTTCTAATGTGAGAATGATGAGAATACATATTGACCCTTAGATTAAAAATGAATGGGTGTGATTGAAAATTCTCATTATGTTCCTCTCCTATTCTATTATTATTTATTTTGAAAACTCACGCGCCCCTCTTTCTCACCACACTGACACTGTTCATCTCCCTCATTCCTTCTTCAACCTTGTTGCGTAGCCGCTGCCGTTTCCGGCCATTTTTCTGCGAAGGCGTTTGCGATTGTGATTCTGGGTTTGGCTTTCTCTGCGATTGTTCATCCACCTCTGTTCTGGTTTGTTGCTTAAGTTTTACGATTATGATTTTTCACTTTTTGTGTTGCTGGTTGTTTGATTTATGATGACTGCCATGGCCACCAATGTTGGTCGCCGTCGTTACCCGGCATGAGCACTACGAAGAAGATGAAGCGATGGCCATCTCAATCCTTTGTGGGTCTCGTGGGTTTTATTTTTTTATGAGTTCTTTGTGGTTGAATATGTTAGAATCAGAGATACATATTAAGAGAAAATAAAGACGGCTAGGGTTCCAATAATATTAGAATAACATTGGTAAACAAAATAAGGATTACAAGAGAATTTATAATAATACCTAATGGACTACTTTACTACTAACATATAAAGCCCAATACTAATGCCCTAATATATCCAACACTTCCCCTCAAACTCACGATACATTAATGAATAATCATCAAGAGTTTGTCAAACAAAAAAACGAAGAACGTATTATTACCCCTCAAGTTAATGCTTACTAAGCTTTAAACTTGTTACAAAATTAGCCCAAAACCAAATCAACTAATAACTAATATCATAAGCAACGGCTGCGACAGAAGAGAGGAACCATCAAGAGAAAAAACCAAATCAAACCAATTTTATCCAATCCAAATCAAACAAAATCAACTCAGGGAGCCAAACCAAACAAATTCGAACAAACCAAATGGAACTGAACCAAACAAAACCAAATGAAGCCAAACCAAACAAATTGTGAGTATTCACCCACCAAACAAATTTTGAGCACTATCGTGACTCACCAAACAAACAAATTCAAATGGAACCAAACCAAACGAAGTTAAACCAAACCAAATGAAACCAAACAAAACTAAACCAAATGGAATTAACCAAACCGAACCAAACTAAGCAGAGCAAAACCAAACAAAAAGAAGTAAAGCAGACCAAGAGGAGACAATCAAACTAGTAGAGCCCGCAAAGAGAACAGCTGAAACCTATTCTGACTACGGCATGTCCCAATCAGCCTCCCGAAATTTAGATCTTGGCATATTAGAATGGCTCAAACCTTTAACAGAGGAGGCAGACATGGCTTGGGGCTGAGTGGCGAGAAGCTTTTGGAGTTGCTCTGCAAGATCAGATATTTGTGAAGTAGTCTCAGGTGGGTATGCATAACCAGAACCAAATGTAGAAGGAGCTGCAACAGCAACATTAGATGATGGAGCTGTAAAGTTCTTTGTATTTGTTTTCGATAATAATTTTGGACATTGTGCTTTCCAATGACCTTTCTCCTTACAAAATGCACATTCATCATTACCAAGTCTAACCCTCCCTTGAGGTTTTTCTTTGTGAGTAGCAAAAACAGATGGAGTAGTTGAGAAGGTTCCTTTTTCTGAATTCATATAAGAATGAGAATTGAGCCTAATTTCTTCTGCCAACAATTCATGAATAACTGAATCAACATTAGGAAGGGGAACACGATGCAAAATAGCTCCACGAAGTCCCTCAAAATCATCACGAAGAGCCATCAAAAGTTGAACTAAACGTTGTTCTTCTCGTTGGTCAGTGTACGCTTTGATAACCTTCAATTCAGCCGATTCCATAAGAGCCAATTGATCCCACAAATTGGTCATGGCCGAATAAAATTCGTGAATAGTCATATTATTTTGCTTAAGATCCCTAATATCACTCTCCAGCTTATACCGTTTTGCAAAATTAGACTGTGCATACAAACGTTTTAAATGATTCCAAACCTCCAAAGCTGTGTCGAATTTTGCAAGTTGCATACCAATTGACTGAGAAACAGAATTATTAATCCAAGTAAGGATCTTCGAATTACTAACATCCCAAATATCCAACTGCTTTGCATATTCTGTTTCGTCCTTTTTATCAGTTGGCTTAACAGAAGTTCCATCAACATAACTCCACATTTTCTTTCCTTTCAAAATTTTTTTCATTACATAACTCCAATAAGGATAATTTTCTCCATTAAGTTGAACACTAATAGATTGAAGAGAATCATCTTTGTCACTAGCCATTAAAACAATCTGCTTAAATATAATCCCTAAAGTCAAAACAAAACAAGCAAAGGCAGTACCCAAATAGAAAAGAAAGCGCCGACCAATTATCAAAATCTAATACCCACTATCAAACCAACCAATTCATAAAATCAATTATCCTTGATGAACACACTTGAATCCTATACGTAGCATATGAGCAATCAAATAAAACAAGAAACAGAAACGTTATCTCTAGGGGCGTAAATCATAGGAAGCAACATACCTTTAAATCTCAACAACACCAACTCTATTTTCTCTCTTTCAGCGGAAGCAAAATAAGGCACAGAGAAAATCAACCATGCTCTGTTATATCATGTTAGAATCAGAGATACAAATTAAGAGAAAATAAAGACGGCTAGGGTTCCAATAATATTAGAATAACATTGTTAAACAAAAGAATGATTACAAGAGAATTTATAATAATACATAATGGACTACTTTACTACTAACATATAAAGCCCAATACTAAAGCCCTAATACATCCAACAGAATAATGGTCTATTTGTAGATTTTTATTAAAAAATTGTAGATTTAAGAGTTTAAATAAAAAAATTTAGAAAATTGATGGATGGAGGTAGTTTGCATCTCACAGGATGGATTCTAGAGAAAACATATAAGAGTTAATCTGTTGAGAAGAAACGAATCAAACACATGGTTGGAGTTTTGGAGAAGATGAAGTGATGAACGGGTTTATATCATTGATAGAATAGGGTGAAAAAATCAATATATGATATGCAGATAGATTCGGTGCTAAATAGATCTTTAATCTTAGCATATATTTAGGTGGTAATTGGTAAATGATATTGAAGAAGATGAAGAGGATTTAACAGAATTAATTGGCTACATGTGTTGTTTAAAAGAGACTTTTAATTTCAACCTTTAAATTTTGATCTAAAGGCTATTAATTATTCTCACCATTCTCATATATATTTGTCATTCTCATAGGATATATTCCTATGTATATATATCATTTTGGCTTGTTCAAAAAAAACTTTTTTGTTCATATTTGTTCAATCTATAATCTTGACAACAAAGAACCATTATTTGCCACTGTAGAATGCTAAGAATTAGTGGGTAGTTTTTTTTCCCATTTATTTGATTTTCTTTTAATTATTTATTGTGTTTGTAAATGACAGTTTTGTTTTATACGGTGGGGGGCCTTACAAATGGCAGGAGGTTTACCCAAGTCTCATTTTATTTAGGGAAGATTTATCTAGGAAAGGTTTACAATACAATAGAATAATTTTCAGCAAACTTGACTCCCAAGTCTCTCACTTTAATTCAAATTTCTCTCTTCAATTCTTATTCTTATCTATAAATACCACACAATTGTCCTCCTTTTCTATCTTTTTCTCCATTCAATTCACTTCTCTTCAAAATTGGACCACCAATCTTCATCTTCCTTTTGTATTTCTTTTGAGTTGCATTGATTTAGAGCCTGAAAAGGAAATATATATTTGATTAAATTCCATCCACAATCAACATTTGAGTGAAACAAAAATATATTAAACAAGATTTGAGGCTATGATTTATTTCTTTATGCAATTAATTAGTTACTTTGTTTGAGACTTATATTTGTTGTTATATTTGGTATTTTTTATAGGTGAGGCTCAATTCCTTCATGGATCTTGCTTCTATGATTCAAAGGCAAGGATCTCTTTTCTTTCATGAATGTTGTCTCTAACATTACATTCTTAAATTATTAACTCACAATCAATGAAGGAAAATATGAATAGATTTAAAACACGAGGGAAAGAGACAACATTCAACATGGTTTCATTATAAACTCATAATTTTCTTTGGTCTGAAACCATAACAACACGAGGGAATGAGATGACCTCCAACAAAAAATTTACAAGTATAATCAATGACCAAAGAGTTTAAAAATATGAATAGATTCAATCTATCAACCATATTTTAAAGATGCAATAGATTACCTCAAATACTAATATAAGTACATTTGTTAAGAGATAAATATTTCTTTAAAAATACTAATATAAGTGCAATAGATTACCTCAAATTAATCTTATACAAAAATAAAAACTCGAAAATTAATTGGGTGACAATTTTTTTTAAAGATTAATTGGGTAAACATATAAAATTACTCATTAACATCTACTAGATGTCTTGATCCTATTAGAGTATTAAAACTATATACATCTCCTACAAAATCTTTCTCTTACTTCTGATGCCATGCCTTTTAATGCAAAGTATAGTTTTGTACAGCAAAATTAAGAAACTTCATCGTTAATCAGCACACTGCATTGCATATAAATGCAGATTGGTTTTCTCTATTTCTTAATATATATAGTACTGAGAATTACAATAATTACTACTTCATTTGCATTTAGTCACGAAATTATATAATCCTTCCTTAGTTCATCTGATGCATTAATTTCAAGCCACAATGCAAAGACAAGTAGATAGAATTCAGTCACTAAATTATTGGAAGGCATCATAATTAATTGTATACTATTTTTTATATTTGCATTATAATCAGACACCAAAAATCTTCAAAGAAATTAAATTTCACTTATTCTAAAAGTGTAGTTTACAAAGCAAAGCAAGTATGCTAACCTTTATAAGTGGAACAAGAGGAAGTTGAATGGAAGTTGGATAACAACCAGGATTATCAACAAGGCGTGCGTTCTTTATTTCCTCCCTTAAAACCTCTGTTAATCAGTATATAGCTTCTTTCTGGAAAATAACTACATTAACTCAACATGAGGAATAAAATGGTAAAAGCAGTTATTTGGTTTAAACGAAATTCCATTTGACTTTAGTTTTTTCATTAGAGAATAAAAAAGAAAAAATCAACTTGAGTTTCACAGTTCATTACAAATTCATGAATTGTGAGATAGATTTTGTGGCTCTCCACATGACAATTAACAATATATTACACTCTGTGAAATGCAATTGAGATTGTTACAAAGTAAACCTTATAATTTATCAAATGAAAGATAAATGAATAAATAATTAAAAGTAAGATTGCATATGTATAGGTAGAAGAAGTAAACATGAAAAATTCATGGATCACAAAATCAAACTTTTTTCAACTATATTGTTATCCATTTTCTTGAACAAATACTTTATGGGTCCCAAAAAATAAGAGAAAATTAGTCAAATAAACTTAATGACCAATTTTAACTTATATTTTAGGACTAAGAGAGTATGTGAATTTTTACTTCCCTTAGCATCTTTGTTCTTTCTCTCCTGCAAAAAACACTTCAACCATACTGAAGAGACCTCTCTCTACATCTCTTTTCCCCTACAACTTCAACCATGCTCCATCTCTACAAAAACAAGTTGAAATCAAATTAACAAACTAAAATTCAAGGAAGTACAAACACCATAAATTACCTCAAATCTAATAAACAATACTAGAAGCCAATTAACTACAACAACACCAAAGTAATAAAAAGTTAAAAACTACAGCAACAACAACACCAAAACTAGCTAAAACTAAATACAACAGAAATATATGATAGTAAATTAGTTTTTTTTGAAATCAGCAAAATTTTATTAAGGGAGTCTATGTACAAGAAGGACAAAAGAAACTCCAAAAGTATTGATACAATAAGAAAAGACAAGGAAAGGACCAAGAAAAAAGCCCCATGAAACAACCTTCCCTAAACAAAAGCTAAAGAAAATAACAGCAACTACTGAATCCTAGAAAAAATCACACAGCAGCAAGACTAGGATCCACATAGCAGAGCACAAACGCATCACCTTTGCAGACACATAGTAAATTAGTAATAGAACCAATCATAAATATTCAAAGAAAGATATCATAGATCTAATGATATAGATAAGTCAAAAATCAAATTATAAGATAAACTAATATCTCTATAAATTCAAATATATATATTAGTAAAATAGTAACATAAAAAAACCCTAATTAAAATATGAAACTGAAATCTGACCATATAAGCTACAAGTGAATAAATCATGTTTAGATTTCACCTGACTACTGCTCAAAATTTGTAGATCTAGCACAGAGAAATGGAATCACGCATCCTCGCTGCTACAAACCTCCATGTCTCGCTGCATGTGGCGATTTGACATTAAAAGCACAAGATAGAATTATGTATATAAAGATTTCATGGTTTTTGAGTGAAAAACAAAAGAAACAGATAAGTTTAGGAAGAAAAACATTGAGAGATCTAAGCTGAGAACACATATGATGATGATTATTATAGATCCTGTTCTCAGCTCTACGGAACAGCTCAAATACGGTCGAAAATGAAACTTTTAACGGCGATGGTTTGGTAACAAACAAGAATAGTCAAGCTCGCCGGTATATACAGTGGAAAAGATGAAGAGAACGGTGTTGTTTTGGTGAAACGAGGTCAAGCTCGCCGGTGGATGTCGAAGGTAGGCTTGCGGCGGCGTATGAGAGGTACAGAAGGAAAGGAAAGCGCAGTATCAATTTAGGGTTACAAAGTTAGCGTTAAAGGTAAACAAGTTGTGGGTTAAGAAGAGCTATTGGGCTTGAGCCAAATTTTGGTTATTACTAGGTGATGTCTATATAGCATTATGTCCCTTTTTTTTTAAATGGGAATAGCATTATATCTTAAATTACATTTTGATTTTAAATTTTAAAAATAATTTCTTTCTATTTTGGTTTCCTTTTTGGTGAATAATAAAATAAATTCAAACTTAAAATTAGGGTATAATATATTTCAAAAAAGAGATATAATATAAAAATAATGTGCAAAAATACACTTTCTTAATTTGGCCTTATTTTTTTCTCTAACTAAGGAACGGATGGAGTATAATTTTTTTTTTTCTTAAAATAGAAATTTCTTACAATTAGATTCTAAAGTTTTTTTAAAATAATAGATTCTTTATAAGCTATTAGCATTATGTATAAGAATACATTTATATTAAATTTAATAAAACAATTTTTTTTTCTTTTGGTGAATAATAAAAAAAATTCAAACCTATAGTTTATGTCACTTAATTTTGAAAATACATACATAAAAAAATACATCTCTAAATTTTATTAAAAATAATAAAATCATTTAAATATTAATTGTTATTGTTGAATTTGAATTGATTTTTAATCTTAAACTTAAGTTTATCTTATTCACTTTCATACCCGACTGAATTTTAATTATAGAGAAATGCTAATATTTATTTTTTTGACTTTTACCACCAGTTAAATCTGGTTCGGAGATCAGTTCTGACATCAAGTGGTTCAAATTTCATTTAATAACAATCCAAAATAAAGCCGTCCGTGCATTGCACGGGTTAAAAAACTAGTATAAACCAAAAGAAAAACTTACAATCATCAGAAACTATGACTGCTTAAGTTTTTCTAATTCCATTTTACTCTCTTAAATCTATAACCTTTACACAAAGAGAACAATAAATTGCTACGGTAGATTAACACCAAGTTTGCCACGTCGGATTCATTGCATTTGGTCCATTTTATCTTGAATGTGTTTTATCTCGTGGAGGTTGTACCTGGGTCGGAAATTTCATGTGTTTGTTTTATCTCGTGGAGGTTGTATCTTTGTTTGGTGAGTTACAACTATAAATTTGTGATCCTGGTTCATCATTTTACTGAGGAAAATATAGTCTGGTCTTAAATATGATGTACAATGAGAGTCTTACAATGTGTTTGGATCTGCGTTTTGCATCCTCAAACACACGTTTTTACCGGTAAAACGCGATTTATCATTTTTACATGATGTTTGGAAAACTACAAACGTGATTGAATTGAACGTGAAAATAGACTCAAACTCACGTTTCTTCAAAGCTACAAATTGGAGCTTCTGCGGCAATTCAAAGCGATTTGGATTTATTTTTTTAGTTGATAGATGTATTTTCCTCTATTACCCTCCATTATTGGTTTCTCTGTGTTGCTTATGTTATTTTGCGGCTGCCCTTGTTTCTGTGTTCTATGGCTATGCTTTCGCTTTAGGTTGAAGAAGGAAATAAGTTGGGCTGGGCTCTATTACTAACCCGGTGGCCCATTTTACTCTCTTTTTCTTAATATTTTTTTATGAGATAGTATATGTTAGTTTTTATTTTTTGCGGCAATTGCTTTTATCCTCTAAGTGGATTGTAATTATTTTATTTTTAACAAAACTTATTTCATTTTACTCCATTTTTATTCAGTTTTATTTAATTTTAAAAAAAATTTATGGAAACAATTTTACCATGAAATAATTTTTTTTAATAATATTTTAATGGATCTTGAATTAATCAGAATATAATTTTTTTTATAAAATAATGTAAAAATTCATTGGTAAAATAAATAAAAATAATGTAAGAAAGAAAATAAATTCATTTTAGTACAAAAAAATAAATTAAAATTCATACCCATTTTGGTAATTATACATTCAAAATCAATTTCAGTTCAAATTATCCAAACAACATATATCGATAAGAATCACTTTTGGTTAATATATCCAAACATAAATCAATTTACACTCAACTCACTTTTAACCAAAATCAATTCTATCAAACTCACTTATGTTAGAATCAATTCTTTCCACCGCAAAACCAAACACATATTTAAGGTTGATTCCAAGTTCAATGATGTTGCTGATATAGCTCCAATATTGGGATGATTTTACTCGATTTGAAGGTATATTTCTCATACAATTGGTTTAATATTATCTTTCAGTTTTTTTTTTTTAACGTTTTTTTGGTTTGGTATATGTTTTTACACAACATCAGATGGTGTTGTTTTGGATTCTGATGGTTTTTTCTGCAGTTTGTAAGGTATCATTTGGTGATTCAGTCTTAACAGTGCTGTGTCGTATTTTTTCCTCTTTTAATTAAAATACAATTTCAGCTGTAAAATATGGTGTTAGAATGCAAAATTTTGTTTTTGGAAGTACCGAGTGGGATTGTATGTAATTTGTTCTCATGTATAGATATCATGTGAAAGGTATTGTGTGTAGTCATTGCTATGGAATCTAATACTGTAACTTTGATTTAATGTCTTTTTCTAACATGCAGATATATGATAAACACATAATCGTGTGTTTGTTAGTATTTTGTAACTGTGTACCAATTTATACAATTAGTAACTAATATAATGTTGATTCTCAGATTTCTAATCCAGCGGAACAAAAAAAGATAATCAGCCGTGCGATGCACATGCTAAAAAACTAGTTGCAAACATTACACAACGATCATTTCTATCGGGCTTTTCATTTTATTTTATTTTTTGACAAATTGAGTTTTATTTAAACCATTTTTTTTAAATTTTATTTAAACCATCAATAAATAAAATAAAAATGAATAAACAAGTCAACAATTATCATCAATTATTGGTATACTGGTACTAGTACATAAATATTTCGGGTAGAGTAAGTTAAGAAGTCTTCATCAGTGCCCATTATTTCCAATGATCTCTTTCTTTTTCAATGTTCAACCAAAAAGAAGGAAAGCATATTCTCAATTTTTCTGGTAACAGAGCAAAACACAATGGTTCGGTCACAGCAGCTCCATAGTTGCAAAACTCATAATTAACCATTAAGGGTTCTGTATTATATTTGAATATGAGTTTATAAGTGAGTGTATCTTAATTTAACGTTGATTTTGTAAAATTGAGTTAGAAATAATCCAATATATCTGAGTTAGATAGTCTTAGAGTCCAATTCAAGATACGCTAGACTACTTAGTGTTAGACTCTGACACAAGATTTGTTGAACTACCTATAATCATGATCCTACTATCGGATTACCCACTATATATATCAACGCACAAAATCAAATAGTATTAGGCTTGAAGGGGGTCTATTAATAGTCTCATATTGGATATAAAAGATAATTTGAACATGTATTTATAAGTGGATGCAAAAATCACTTACACCCCATTTTGTAAAGTTAAGTTTTTTTAATTACATTTCTTAATCACTTATATCATAATTTATACACTTTTCATAGAGTATTAATTAAATTTATTAATTTGTGTAATATAGTGTATGTTTGGTTCCACTTCTAGAGCAGCTAGAATTGATTCTGGACGTGTAGAATTGATTCTGACTTGTTTGGTTTCTCAAAAGTAGAATTGATTCTGCCTCCAGAATTGATTCTACTTGAAGCTAGAAATCGTAGCTTCTGATTCTAGAATTGTTTTTTACACTCAAAATTTTTGTTCAACTCACTTTTATATGAATATATCAAAACATAAACCACTTTAACTTAAAATCAATTTTGACCAGAATCAATTTTACAGAATCAATTATATCAAAATCAATTTTCGTCACCGCAGAACCAAACACACACATAGTCAAATGACTTATACTGTGGTACGAAGTGAGTAATAGTATTTGATAATTAATTAATCAAAATTGACTGTCCTTGGTAAAAAAAATTAGACTGAGTGTCTATTTTTTAATTTTTTTTAAGCAGACGGCTTTAAACAATTGACCGGCCGGTTTTATCCGGTTTATAAAGTCATCCCCCGGTTCACGGCTTTTTGTCTTTGTTTTTTGTGCAGAGAGCGGGAGAAAAATACACCTTTCTCTCTCACTTTTCAATTCTCTCTTTTTCTCTCACTCTCACACAAATATACACACACAACACAACCTTTCTCTATCTTCATTTCCATATTCAAATTCAAAAAAACAAAAAATAATAATAAATATTAAATACTGTAATAATAATAATAATAAGAAAAGAAACGTTACCTGACTTGAGTCTGACCTACCTGAACTTGGCCATCAGTCTTCATTTCAATGTCATCCGCTTCTTGTTAGGTTTCATTTTCCGATCCAACTATCATGGGTTGCCTCTTCACTTGCTTCAGAATCCGCGACAACAAACGCCACCTCCCTAAAACCACCGCCACCACCACCACCACCGCCGCCGTGCCTTCTCGTCACAACAAACGCAATGTATGTAACTAACTTACGATCAATCGTAACTGTAACTCTTTTTCTTTTTCTGTTTTTATGTTCTTGATGCGGTTTTGTTATTGATTTACAAAGGATTATGTAATGATGGATGATTTGCTGGAATTTCGGAGATATTTTTAGTTGAGAGTTTGTGAAATGCTACTGGCTCAAATTTTAGATTACTATTGTTGAATTTCAATTTTCTTTTTGCGATGATGAATTTGTTGATTTCACGTTCTGATTTTTAAATTTTTTTTGTAGCAAAAATATCGAATGGTTGAAATTAGGCTGCATTTTAATTTTTTTGTATCTTTGAGATGATGAATTTGTTGATTGCTGGTTTTGGTTTTTGAATTTTTTTTTTTTGTAGAAAAAATATTGAATGGTTGAAATTATTATAGATTAATTCGGCTGCATTTTAATTCTTTTCTTTTTGAGATGATGAGTTTGTTGATTGCTGATTCTAGTTTTTGAAATTTTAGGATTTTTTGTTAGCAAAAATATCAAACAATGGTTGAAATGATAGCTTAGTTCGGCTGCATTTTTATTTTTCATCTTCTTTCTCTTTGAGATGATGAATTTGTTGATTGGTGGTTCTGGTTTTCAAAATTGCAAGATTTTTTTTTTGTTGCAAAAATATCGAATGGTTGAAATGGTAGCTTAGTTCGGGCTGCATTTTAACCTTTTTTTCCCCCTCTGAGATTATGAATTTGTTGATTGCTGGTTATGGTTTTTGAAATTTTAGGTTTTATTGTAGCAAAAATATGGAATAGTTGAAATGATAGCTCAATTCAGATGCATTTTATCTTTTTGTTTTCTTACTTTGAGATGACGAATTTGTTTATTGTATAGGTTCTGAATTTTGAAATTTTAGGGCTTTTTTATTGGAAAAATATCGAATGGTTCAAATAATAGCTAAATTAAGCTGCATTTTACTTTTTTTTTCTTTGTCTTTTTGAGATTATGAATTTGATGATTACAGGTTCTGGGTTTTGAAAATTTAGGTTTTGAATCGTTCTAATTATCATCGAACTTTGCTGATTCTATGAGTGTTCTGTGTAATTACTAATTAGTAAATTATGTTATTTGATGTGAGTGATATGATTTTGCTCTTTGTAAAGCAGGATGATGTGCTGTCTCGAAATCAGTTGTCTACTTTGTTTCTATCGGAAGGTAAATTTTATTTTGCTATCATTATTGTTCTTATGACCTGTTTTTGTGTGTGTCAATTTTAATGTTACATACTTACATTACATATGTGGCTTGTTTTGATGCATGATATTAGTCTTTCTAAGTCCAGTGTGTTCTCTCAGATTCTCAGTGAATGTACTAATTTTGTGCTTTAAATTTTGAAAAGAGGAAGAAGACAATGTGCGCCATAATGGGAGGAATCTTGATGAGGGATCTCAGAGAGATAACATGGAGCTTAAAGATGAGGTGTGTTTCTATTGTTTTTTAATTTACTGCATTGTTTGTTGTGTGATTATTCTTACATGTTTACTTGTTTTTAGGCTTTGTTTTTAGTTTGTAATGTGTATTGGGTGATTTTGTTCCTGATATAAGAAATCATGAGTGAAAATTAATATGTTTGATTTTTCTTTTGAGAACTCTACTTGATAGTAATGGACTTCATGATACTGGTTGGATATGCATCATTGTGATTTTAATTGAACTTCTTCCAATTTTATAGATTAATTTTTTTTTTAAAAAGAAGGAGCAATTAAGTTATTTGCCATTAATACATATACCATTGAATTTTTAAAAGCATTCTAAAAAGATTTGAGGATGACCAGAATAGGGACCTGAAGCTGGATTTCTTTTCCATTGTTTTTCCTATAGTTTATGCAAAGAAGTATGTTAAGATTCCCAATGCCACAGTATTGAATTGAAAGGAATCTATAATTTCTGTTTAAGTGAAGCGAGGTTTAAACAATGTTCCTGGTTATGTTTATGGTAGGAAGTAACAGTCTTACTTGTTTAGTGGTCTCAAATGTGTTAATAATTCAGTTCATAGAGGAACCATCGTTAGTATACCACTTAACATGGATTTAAGAAAGCACTCTCACGACATAACAGTGCATCTATTTCAAGGTTCTGACAGTACCAACTTACAAATAATCTTACTTTACATAACACTGCATCTATTGGTCACAGTAACACACCCTTAACTTCACTGCAATCTCTTTCTCTATTATTACAGCTCTGTTTGTACTTATGTAGTTTTGAACGATTTCATTTTGTATAAAAATCAACTTTTTCAATGATAAATTAACAAATATTTGCGTGTTTAAGTCGCTGGCTCATTCTCAGTTGCATGCCTTGGATTACATTTGTAATGAAGTTAGAAATTTTCTGTTTGTCCTTGGTGCATTCCTGACAATGATGTCATATATGATCCATGAACCATGCATCTATTTTCTGTATAATTTTATTTTGAGCATCTGCATGTCCTGGCACAACCTTTTTTAAATCTCAGAAACTCAATTATCTAAAATAGCTAATGTCTTGCTGGTTGAAGGAAATGTATTGTGAATCGTGATAGGATATTTCTTCAAATTTGTTTTTGAAACTGTATAAATTAAATTTTGTATCATGAGTCGAGTGTGTTTTCATTATTTACATACAAACTTCTTCAAAAACACCTCTGTATGTCATTTCTGTATTCTGTTTACTTTGTTGATTCTTACTTTATATGGGTGCATATTTATTTATGCTTTGCATTATTTAAGTTCGTTCACATGATTTGGTAAACATTTTGCAGGCAAAGTTTCTAAAAGCTTGTGGTACCATAGCAAGCACCCCTGGTGAAATTCGTAAAGCAACGGAGAAACTGAAAGGGTCACCTTCTTCTAATAAAGATTCGGATCCTCCAAAGTTTCATTCTTGGCTTCTTGATACTTCTGCTCAGAATGTTCCAATTGACGTTCAACCATTCAATCCACCAACTCCCAAAAAACATAATGAAGAATGGGATAAAAGAACAGATTGTTCGGATCACACACCTAGCAGGTTATTGATCTCTTCATTTAATTTGTTTAATGTTGATATTGAATAGTGTTGAACAGGTAGAAGTAACTATACAATCAATTTAGGTGGATATTTTGTTATTTACTCTTAGCACTATGGGAACACCACCGTGTTAAGAAGGGCTTCAGGCTTCTGCTTATGACTATCAAAGAACCTAAGAAAATGTGTTCCTCTTTAAAACGGGTGTTTCAGAAAATGATGAAAATGATTCTTACTTTTTTCCCTTTTGGATTTTTTATAGGGCATGACTTATCGGGTTTTCTCTGAATATGCTCATTCATTGCGATCATATTAAATATAACCTTTTGAAAAGTTTATTTCTTTTTTATATACAGCTGTATCTCCAATGCAAACAATAATACTCAATGGGAATACCATGACTCTGCTGAAGGAAGTGGGCAAGGAAGCTATCATCCTACCGATGGGAGTGAAATGAGTAGGGGTAGGAACAAGTCAGTGCGTTTTGACTGTGACACTGATGTTTCATCCTGTGAGTCATCGGCTTATAGTGGATGGCATATGAAGAAATCAGAGTCACCAAATCCCACCCCAATGAAGATATCTGAAGGGATGCAAACTCCTGGGACTGTTTACCCTGCCATTTTAAAAGAGTTGCCAAATGGTAAGCTAGGTAAGTCTCAGTTTGTGTATCCAAATAGCAGCCTAAGTGAGGATGTCTCTAAGAGCATGATACTTGAGGAAGATGATTATGTTCCTGTGCAACATTCAAGTAAGCTGAGTGAATCAACTGAGCAGTCTCAAAATGCAACTTCCACACCAGATAAAAATGAAGCTAACATGGAAGAAAGCTTGTCTTCTTGGTTGAAGCCTGCATCTGTGATTTTGGAGGAGAGAAGAAAGAAAATGGAGATGGGTCATTATCAAGTCCGCAAAACTCCTGCTGACAGGCCCATCATTGGGATGGTTGCTGCACACTGGAATGAAGATGAAAACTCTGATGTTCCTCCTCCTAAGTGGTGGGATGGCAATGGCATACCAAATTCAACCAACAAATACAAAGAAGTATGACATGTAGTAACTGTTTTCTATGTGAAAGTGTTAGAAGTCTAGATTTTATACCTAATTAATGCTGATTGTTACTGCTGATTGTTTTCAGGATCAGAAAGTGAGCTGGCATGCTACGCCATTTGAAGAGAGGTTGGAGAAGGCATTATCTGAGGATACTGTCATCTCTCGAAGGTATGTCTATATAAGCACTGCTTTTTGCTTGTGAGCTCTATTCACCTTTGAAAGTTAAAAAGAAATTGAGAAATTTGTGTTTCTGATTTGTTATTTGTTTCACAGGAAGGATATATGTGGAAAACCAATTGCTTTTGATGAGAATGAAGAAAGTGATACTGCACTGTCTCAGTTGAAATCTTCAACTCATACACAGTCCGTGGTATCATTTTGATATCTATAATTGTCCATCTTACCACTCTGTGGTATAAGAGATATATATTTAGTGTTTAAGTCCCAATGCAGTGATGAATGGTTGGAACAAGCACAGTACATTATTCAAATTTTGTGATACTATATACACTTAAATTGCCCACTTGTATTGTACATAATTGATGAGGATTGTTGGGTTAAATATTGGCCATTGGGAGATTGGTCATTATTAGTTGAAAAATTGGAAGTTGTTCAATGTTGAGAATTTAGATTAACTTAATTTTGGTCAGGATTTTTTTTATATAGTTATGTTACTGGTTTGAAATTCCCACCGGATTTTGCCGATAATTAGTCTTTGTCGGAAAAGCTGGATGGCCATCTTTAATGGAGTGTTTTCTTTCAATTATATATTTTTTCTATTCATAAAACTTGTTGAACTCAAGATCTTGTTAAAGAGATGTGAGTTTAATTCTACTCCAACCAATGTAATGTTGGGTTTTTGTGGAGTTTGAATGCATAAACTTTGATTAAGTCAGTCTTAAGACTCTTAACAAACTGAATTGAGTTAGGCATTTTTTATTTTTGAATAAATTGAGCTAAGGCATTTTGCGATTGGTTTTTATCCGTTGAAAAATTTAAAGCTGTCTTTTTTTATTTATTTGAGTAGTTAGTGGGTAGACTCACTAAATGTAAAAAAAGTGTGAAAAATTTGAAGATGTTCAATGTTGAAAAATTGAATTTTACATAAACTTAGTTTTTTTGTTACTTTTTTTTATAAATTATTAAATTTTACGAACTTAATTCCGATTAGGAGCTCGTGGAGCTTCAATATATAAATAAACTTTGATAATGTTAGCTTTAATGAAATGAAAATAGACATTATTGTTAAATATGATGAACCTGTTCATCTATATTCTGAGCTTTATTTAATTTTTTTGGTAGAGTCATTTATTTAATTTTAATAAAAAAATATTTTAAATTATAAAATTTAGCATTTTTAAAAATGACTTATAGGTAATAATAATAAAAAAAAGGACCTAAATGAAAAAAAAAAAAAATAAGACTGTCAATTTTGCCAATTATATGTGACAATAATAACCTTGTAATTTTGCCAAAAAAGTTATTATAATTTCACATGTGTTAAATAGCGTGCAAAAAAGAATAGAGTAAAAAATAGAAGAAATAAAAGGGGGAAAGAACGAATATAAAATGGAGGGCAACGAAGGTAATGAAGAATTAGGGTAGCGAGAAAGTGGCAGTGACGAGGGAGAGAAAGAAACGCTTGAAGCTGGAAGGAAAAAAGGAACTAACATGTGGATAATAATACAAATCTGAATCATAAGGGGTTAATCATTCCATCATGATGTTCTTTTTCATAATAGTTTTCAATCTGAATCACGTTCCTCTCCTTCTTGCTCGCATTCTCTTCTCTCTCTCTCTCTCGGCACTTTCAATTCGCAATTACCCTATCAGCCTTATGATGATTATCTGAAGGTTCATTCTTAATTTCATTACTTTTTTAATTTATGTTTTCAATCTGAAATTATTTTTTTTCTTTTCTTGACTTGAAATTTTCAATAATTTTTGTATTTTTAATTAATGTAAACCTCTCAGATTTCAGATCTTGGCACTATTTTATTTTGATTATATTGTTTTTGTAATTAGATTTTGGAAAATTGAAACAAAGGATAAGGTAATAGTGATATATTTTCTAATTTCAAATTTTCTGATTGAAAATGGGCATTGATGTGGAATTTCTTGTAGCATTGCTGAGGGGAAGTAGAAGAAGAACTATTTTTCAATTTCTTTGAGGGTTTCACGTTTTGAGCCTCCGGAATTGATTTCGGAAGTGGAACATTGATTTTAATTTCTTTGAGGGTTTCACGTTTTGAGCCTCCGGAATTGATTTCGGAAGTGGAACATTGATTTTAATTTGTTTGGTTACATTGATCTTAAATGTATAAAAATTGCAAACATGTTTACATGATTTTTTTTATTAGTAATTTTATGTAATTAATTTAGTCTTCAGATTTTTATGTTTGTTAGATTAATCTCTAAAATTTCTAGCAAAAAGATATAATGAATGTGTTTGCAATTTTGATATATTTAGAGATTATAAGACAATGTCTCAAATTTTGTGAATTAAAATAGCTATTTGTCTTTTTATCAGAAGATGCTAAATTTTTACAATATGACAGATCAATGATTAAATCTTAATTGAGAAGTGATACCCATATTTTAGTGTTCCACACACCTTAAAAAAATAATTTATGAGAAATTAATTTTATTTTATTTTTACAAAAAGTGGAATAACGGTTTGAACATTGAGCGGGTCCAAGCCCAAAAACCTAATACATCCAAAATCGAGCAGCTCAACGCAAACCCATTCCTTTCCAATAAACACTTCAAATCGCACATGTTAGGAGTTGTGCGGGTTGCGGTTCAACTTAGACCTATTCCCACCTATTAATTGTCTTATCTAAGATCGTACTTATTATATAAATATAAGGACCAAATATGTAATTAAGCTAACTTAAAACTAAGCTTGTAAAGTAAATGAGTTGAACTTCAAATATGCACAATTTAACTTGTTTGATTCATGAATTAACTTGATCGAAGTGAATATTTTAAATTCAGATTGTTGGAGCGTATAAGAGAGCTCGGGAGAAACAATGCGGTTAATCCTCTAAGACCATAGGAGAAAGAGACACCACATTTATACCTAAAATCTTAAACATTAGACTAATGAATTACCCTTAAAATTTAACATAAATATTTTGTGTAATAAACAATCAAAACACAATCAACACATCGGATGCCATATATTTCAAGTTCATATTTTACATATATTTTTTATAAAAGTCACAATATATATTGACATATTAATCCAAATCACCAAATCTCAATATAATATCCATCAATGTTTTAACTGGGTGAATAAGTGAGATCGTTCACCTAACCGTGGACAATGCAATGCTAATCAAATATGTTACTCATACTTTATTAGGGCGATTTTCTAAAAAAAAACAACACTTTATTAAGGTGGGCGGATTCTAGCATGGGAGACTTAGGTAGGTCTCCCACCATGGGAAAGAAATGTTGACCGTTAGATGAAAGATCTTATAATGCACCAACTGTATTTTATATATTCCTATTCTGTTTCTCTCTCTTTACATCATCTATCTCATTGCTGTGTTTCCCATTGCTTTCTTCTACCTCACAACCACACACTCTTTACTTTCTTCAAACTAATTGTTATATACAACTCTATCAATTTAATCTCCTATTAATTTCATTCAAATTAGCAAAAAAAACTAAAACTCTCAAAGAATTTGATGTGTTTATTTGGGTTAGATCTGAAGTATAAAAACATTCAAACAATGGGATCCAACGGAGAGTAATCAATTTTAATATTTGTAGAGTTTTTGAAGAAAAAAAATTGCAACACACATTTTTGTTTTAGATTCTAACAAGTCTTTAGATTTTATAGATAAAAGAAATCTTTAAAACACCAAAATTTGATAAATGAAGATGGAGAAAGCTTCAACAATGACATTGAAATGGAGAAAAGAATGACTACTTTGGGTTTTTCTTTATTATTAATTATTAATGTTTATGTAATATATGTGGCTTTGATCTTAAAATAAGGTGTTGTGTTTTACTAGTATTTATTTAAGAGATAAAATTTTAGATTTGGAGGTGAAGAAGAGAAAAAAATGGCGCAGAGAAAGATTGAAATAGTTGCAGAAGTGGTGATAGAGATTAGGGGTGAGCATCAGTCGGGTTCAGTCGGATTCGGGCCGAAAATCGTAAAACCGATAAAAACCGTGGCCTATTAATTTGGACCCAATTTCGACCGTCTACATCTTCGGTTTGTTCGGGTTCGGGTCATACGGGTGACAGGTATAGTGGGTCGGTTTTAACGGGTTACATTGAAACTTTGTTGTTACATCTAAAATTTCATTGATCAAAAAAATATTATTCTTCAAATAGTTTAATATTTCGTACACACTGCAACAAATGATACAATAAAAATGATGAGATGCAATTATTTTGTTTCAAATTTGTTAATCCAACGACAATAATAGATAGTAGATGAGAAGTAAAAATTAATATAAATCTAGAATATTATCTTTCACATCTATTTTATCAACCTATTACAAGCATAAACTTGTAAAATATAACATTTTTCTTCTCTATCAAAGATAGAAAAATTAACAAAGCGAAGAGTATAAGAGATTAAGAGGTGCTCAAAACTGAAAAAAAATATTAATTTATATTTTAGTAATTGTTCGGTCGGTTTCGGTTATGAAGAGATAAATTTTAGAGACCCGCACCCGCCCGTATACAACCGTTCATGACCGATTTTTCACAATTGTTGACCCGACCCGCACCCGACCGAGTGCTTCCATATGTTGGCGGTTATGTCGGTTTCGAGTCGGGTTGCGGGTTCATGCTCACCCCTAATAGAGATGATGGTAAGTGAGAGAGAAAAAAATAAACTACAGATGGTACATCATAAGATCTTTCATCTAACGGTTCACATTTCTTTCCCATGGTGGGAGACCTACCTAAGTCTCCCATGCTAGAATCCGCCATTAAGGTGGTCACATCTATTCTAATCTACTTTATTAGGGAAATTTACCTTTTTTTGGATTAAATATTAGGGCAATTTACCTAACCTCCATTATTTGGTCCCTACTTTATTAGAGCTTTCACATTTGGACGGTCCTTGTTTTGCTTCGATGGATCTAAATTAGTAATATGGAAGTCTGCTTGAATTGATTTATTTTTATTTTTTTAGTTGAATTATTTTTTAGTTTATGTAAAAGAATTTATCAAAGTAGTTTATAAAAATACAATTTTGTTAGTAGAAAGTTACAAATTAACATAAAAACTTATTTATTTATTTTTTGAATGACAAATTGTTAGTATCTATTGTTAATTGTTATTTTAGTTTTTCTCCTTGTCAAAATTTGAATCTTGAACCTTTAACTCCTTAACCCTTAGCTCAATTAGCTTAATTAATCAGTTGAGTTGCATAAACTATTTTACATATGCTCAAAAATAAATCAATTCTATTACCCCCTCCATTCTTTTTTATAAGAAACAGTTTGAAAAAATTACACATACCAAGGAAACACATTGTAAATAGTTCTTTTCATTTAATACTCTTATAAATTTAAACTTATTCCATCTATACTCCTATTTAATTACTCTAAATTCAATTAACTTACTTATTTTTAATATTCTCTTTCATAATAAATAAGGGCAAAAGTGAAATTCAACATTTAAAACATTTGAAAATTAGTCAAAGTTTCTTATAAAAAGGAACAAAAGAAATTTCACTTTTGTTTCTTATAAAAAGAAACGGAGGGAGTATAAAAAAAAAGTAAAAAAAAAAAAGAAGAAGCCAATTCTCATGTCCTGTTATAAGTCAATTAAAATTAGAATTTAAAATTAACAATGGATTGATTCAAGTGGAAATAGATTTAGACCCTTTAAATAAATGGTCAAAGATTCGATCTTTGAATTAACAATGGATTGATTCAAGTGGAAATAGATTTAGACCCTTTAAATAAATGGTCAAAGATTCGATCTTTGAGTATTTCGTAGAGAGAAAATTCAATTGAGAGAGAAGAACACCCAATAAATTTATCAACAGAATAATCTTAGCAATATTAGCAACTAAAAAATAAAGTTTTTTGGGTTTTTTAGCAAGACCCTAAATTGGCTGGCCTTGTTCCTTCCACAATTCTCATATCTCTCCACTCAATATGCATTTGATAAACAAGTTAATTATGCCCTTATTCAAGAAGAGTTTATTTGTAAACTACTTATATATTGTTCAAAATATTGGTATAATGTCATAAAATATAGTCAAATGCTCCCATCCAAACACCTCATATCATAATCATTTGTAATTGAAAATGACCAAACACCAAATTTTATTACTGAAATCATGTTTGACAAACACATACATATATTTGAACCTTCCTACAACACAATGACTAGAACAAACCAAACTAGATATCCAACACAAAGTTCAGTACATTGCAATAGGCTCCATTTTATTCTTAAGCAAGTAACAAAATCCACAAGAAATTAGAAACTCACCTAAACCAAATCTCTTATTTAGGGTGTTTGGAACATTGTTCACAAACAAAACCATTAGACAGGGTACTTATATTGTTCTAGAACCTTCTTCCAAGATGGTCTGCTGCTAATATCATCCCACCAAGCACTCACATGTTTCCTTTCTCTAACCAAATTTCCTCTCCCAGTTTGGTTCACTAAATAGTGACCGAACGCGAGATGGCTAAGATCAGCAAGACTGAAGAAATCTCCGGCTAAGTATTTGCTCTTTGATAGTCTTTCTTCATAAATATCCAACACTTTCTTGAGCTTTTCGTCACTCTCTTCAATCACTTTTTGGTCGGAGGGAGCACCCCGTAATGGCGCAAACAGAACTTGGATGACTAAGTTGTAGATTGCAGGGTGAAAGCTATGTGCTTCGACTTCAAGCCATTGTTCCACAAGACCCCTTTCTTCTATTGTCTTTCCTAACAGATCAGTTCCTTGGTTCTTGTACTTTTCTGCATAGTATCTGATTATTGCTCGAGATTCTGAAAAATTTGTTTGAAATTAGTCTATTAGTATGAATAGATTATATCACATCAACAGATGAAAATGAAATTATATATGGGATCAAAAACATTTTTTAAAGATAAAGATCTATTAAATTGAGTTCATTATAATTTATAACCCTACGAGCCTCTAAAAAACCAATGTAGCACTGACACTTGAAATTGAAAGCGTGTCTGGTGTCTAGCACTGACAGATGAGGTTACATTCAATAACAATTACTTCAATTTTCTTAAATTATATGCGGTGGTGTCCTTGCATGTGCTTCATAGCTTAAAACACATGAATCAAAATCAGGGAAGCAAACATGCAATGCAAATATGAACAGTTTCAACACCAAAATTGATTTCAACATTATTTTTTAAAAAAAAAAAAGGCTAAATGCGCAAATACTCGTAACAAATTAGTCTTTTACATTTTTTAATCTACTATAAACGTTAAACTTAAAGGCCCTGATGCATTTAGCTAAAAAATTAACATCTCGATCCAAATCCAAAGTTTAAAATAAAGAGATCTACAAGGTGAGGGAAAATTAAGGTATACACTAAACTAAAATCAGTAAATCATTAATCTTTAACTACATAGCACAAAAATAGTAAAGGGTCAGGTGGCTAACCATAGAGGGTATAATCACCATCTTGAACAAGAGGAACTTCTCCAAAAGGCTGCAAATTTAAGAGAAATTGGTATAAATTATACATGCAAAATAAATTGTTTTAGTAAAATTCTGAAACCCAGTAAAGTAAATTGTGTGATAGTGAAATTGAACCTGGAGTTTGAGGAAATCAGGTTTTTTATGCTCTCCCTTGAAGAGATCAATATCAATAGCTTCAAATTCAATTTCCTTCTCAAAAAGACACACTAACACCCTTTTTGGGGAACCATAGGTTGGACCATATACTTTAACCACCATGTTTATGTTTGTTTATCTTGTTTGTGTGTGTGAGTAGAATGAGTTTAGTTGTTTCTCAATTTCTTGTACTTTATAATGGAGGTAAAGTTAGGTTCCAATGATGTCATTGTCATTGTCATGACTCAAAAGATATTTGTTGCATTTGAGAAATACCATAATAATAATAAATAAATGAAGAAAAATGGTATTTGAATTTTGAACACAGAATCAAAAAACCAAATATAAGAGGCATTCTTTCATGGACACAACCACAAATCAATTTTATTTAGGTACATACATATAAATTCAACAAATTAAAAGAAAAACAAAATAGTCACATCAATTAATATCTTTTAATTCTTTTTCTTTAATTTTTTTATTCTTTATGTGAGTGTGCCTAACAATGAGATGTTGTGATTGTGTCTAGGTTAGACTTTCTCCCAATTATAATTTGAGTTTAATTGTTATGCACTATCAGTGTAAAGTTATTTTACACATGCAACCAATAAGAATGATTTAAACTTCCATGTCATATAAAGATAGTGGGGTAAAGTGAGATGATGTGGCGGAATACATGGTTGTTATTAGTTGATAGTGTAAAATTGCATATAAATTAAATCCTTATAATTTGACATCTCTTCATTTTATTTCCGTAAAAAAAAAAACTTCATTTTATATTCTTTCTATTTCTTTTATTATTAAGTAGTCTTAAAAATATTACTCCGATGAAGCAGTTTTGAAAAATAGTCTTAAAAAACTTCATTTTTTATTCTTTCTATTTCTTTTATTAGTAATAATCTAGAAGTGTGAATAGTACCTTTTTGATCCTTTTATGCTAAAGTTGTGAATCTAAAATTCAATCCGATGAAGCAGTTTTTCAAAAAAGACATCAAACACAAAAACTATTTGATTTTGTGCAATTTTTAATTTCTTTCGATCCGTTTGTGATTTTAACTTGAAACAGTTTGAATTTGAACACCTCCAATCTAAGTTTGTGTTCCAATTAAGGGTGATCGCATTCGAACCAATCTAAAAGCTAAACTGTAAATCGAACCAATTCAAATCAAAAATCATAAAAACCGCATTTGGTTCGGATGAACTTAGATGATTTTTTTGTTGAACCGCACAGTTCGGTTTGGTTGACGGTTTTCATTTTAGAAAATCGAACCAAACCGCAATATTAAATTTAAGTATTTATTATATTCTTATATTCCAATAAACAATTTTTATCGGCATTGTGATATTATTTTAAAACTTCAAGTTCAGTTTTTTATATATTTAAAATTGTAAAGTAATTTTGAATAAACAATTTTTATTGGTACTGTAATTTTGTTTTGAAATTTCAAATTCTCTTTTGAGATGTTATAAATTGTTTGGTACTGAAATATTATGATGTAAACCGTGTCAGCTGAACCAATTCAAACCACATGAGTTTGGTTTGGATGACTTTTTAAAAATTAATCGAATCAAATTAAATTACATACATTTTTATCTTGCAGTTAAAATAATTTTCATAGTTAAAATTGAACCAAACGGCACTGCGAACATCCTGATTCCTCCAATAACATTGTTGATAAAAGCAGCGACGTTACCAAGGGTGACCCAAGCGGGCTACGACCAACTCTCAATTTTTTACTTTATTTTTTTATATGTGATTGATTATTTTATCCTTGTTCATTGTTCTGTTTTTCTTATTTATCTTATTGTATTTTGTACCCTTTCTTTTCTTGTGTATTTTGCTAGTCTCTTTTTTGTGTTTTGTTTTCTCTTATTATTATCTATTGTTTTGATTCGGCAATAAGTGGATTTCTCATGAAAAAGTAATTTCTTTTGACAAGTAGTAAAAAGCAAAGATCAATTGTACCAAAAAAAAAAAGAAGAAGAAAAGGTGAATTGTACCCAAAAAGATATATAAAAGATGAAATATTCTCCGATCTCAAATATAAGGAAAAACTCTTTTTCTACGTTCTTTGAATCATTTATGTATTTAGTCTATATTTTAGAGCAAATACATAAATAATTCAATAAACTTAAAATGAAAATTAATTTATATTATATTTGTGATCGGGAACTATTTAGGACACTTTTAATATATTCTTTAAATGTTATTTTTTTTACAAATGTTCTTTAAATGTTTTAGATTCTCAAGATTTTAATTTTGAATGAATTGAATTGATTTTGACTAAATAAATGTCTGTTTTTGAATTTTATAATTTTATTTTGCTTATGAAGCCACTATAAGAAGCAACAACTTAATGGCCTTAGAATCATATCTTTGAAATAGTGGTTTCAATAAAATACAATGGTAGTGAAGGTGTATGGCCCAGACTATGCTTGCCCTAAACGGGTGATAGTGTGTCTCATTGAGAAGGAGATTGAGTTTGAAACAGTTCATGTTGATGGCTTTAAGGGAGAGCACAAGGAAGCTGAATACCTCAAGCTGCAGGTTATTTTTCTTTGTTTTTATTACCAAATGCATGTTGGTCACAAATTTTAGTTTATAGTGTTTTTTTTATTCAATCTACTAGTAGGTTGGGTTTGCTCATTGAATTTAAATAAATTATTATCGAGAGTTTCTCAATTTCTTGAAAACCAACTCCACCCAAAAGTATACGTTCAAGTGAAATAAAAACCACACTTTTTTCAGACGCTTCCTTTTGCTATTATTTTTTTTTCTTCATTTAGATGAATACTTTTGAGCAGAGTTAGTTTTCAAGAAACATATGGCAGAAGAAGCTCTCATTATTTTTATCTAAATAAAATCTAAAATAGATCCTGACTCTTTTCAAAATAGGGAATGACTACGAATGTGCACAAAACCAAAAATTAATGTGTTTCTCTTTGGTACAAACCTTTTTTGGTATGAAATAGCAAAGTTCTTCAAGATAAGGGTGATCATTACACAAATTATACTAGTTATGTGTTGATTCTTACACATGCGGAAAAATGGGATTCAAATTCTATAGAGTTACATGATTTGAACTGTCTGATTAAGATTATACAACCCATATTTTGGCTTTTTAAAAATGATAAAAAATGCAAATTCAAAAACAAATTGTTTGATCTTTGATTGGACAACACACATATATATCTGCATGACAAAATAATTTGTATGGCAACATATAATATATTTTAGAGAAAGGCAGTCCTTCAGGTAGTATTACAAATTGAAATTGGATCTTCTTTAAAAACAAATTAACTTATTGTTTTTCAACCCTTTGCCTTGTTTAGATTTGAGAGATCTGTAACCTTTATTTTGCGCTTATTTTAGCTTTTGCTACTCTTTTATATTTTGACTTTAGCTTAGCGTCTCAATTGTGCACACTTTATGCGAATTTAGAGTGGTATTTTTAATATATAGTTCCTTGGTTTGATTCAATTTAGAGTGCTAATTTAGAGTTCTTTTATATTTTGTTCATGTATAATAAAATTAATGCTTGTTTCATATGCAGCCCTTTGGATTACTCCCTGTTATTCAAGATGGTGATTATATTCTTTATGGTTAGCCCCTTCACTAGTATCTTTATATTTAGCCGTTAAATAATTTTAATGTACATTTGATTGTTGGATATACACGCATTCACGCAGTCGGTGAATTGGTGATTGTTGCATTTAGATCGGACAATTCACAAAAATATATGTAGATATCTCTACGTTGAAAATTTATATGTCAAGTTTGAAATTCAGAATATATGATATTGATCGAACGGTCACCAATATGCTGATTACGTGAATTAAGAGTATCCGACCATAGGAAATCTTGATCTAACTTTGATCTATCTCCTTATAATTTTGCAGAATCTAGGGCAATCCTAAGGTACTATTCTGAAAAGTACAAAAACCAAGGAACTGATTTGCTTGGAAAGACAATTGAAGAAAGGGGTCTTGTGGAGCAATGGCTAGAAGTTGAAGCTCATAACTTCAACCCACCAGTCTACAACCTAGTGATGAATATCTTGGTTTATCCATTAGTGGGCCTTCCATCTGACCCAAAAGTGATTGAAGAGAGTAAAGAAAAGCTTGGAAAGGTTTTGGACATTTATGAGGAGAGGCTATCAAAGACTAAGTACTTGGCTGGTGATTTCTTTAGCCTTGCTGACCTTAGTCATCTCCCATTTGGACATTATTTATTGAATTCAATGGGATTAGAGAATATGGTAAAGGAAAGGAAGCATGTGAGTGCTTGGTGGGATGATATTAGCAATAGGCCATCTTGGAAGAAGGTTCTCGAACTTTATAAGTTCCCTATGTGATTAGTTGGTTTGTGGAAGTGACTTTGTCTTTCTTTTGAATAAAATAATGTTCCCCTATCTCCAAGGGCATGTAGTATTTTTCAAATTTTGCAATAATACTTTGATGCTAAAGTTAGCATTTCTCTATTAGTATTTTAAGCTATCATTAAGAAAATAATACATTGATGCTAAAGTTAGCATTTATCTATTAGTATTTTGAGCTATCATTAGGAAAATAATACTTTGATGCTAAAGTTAGCATTCTCTATTAGTATTTGAGCTATCATTGGGAAAATAATACTTTGATGCGCATTATGAGTGTTTTGGGCTATCATTTAAAAAAATATGGTACATTGAATACTTGCATCAATCTTTTACTACAAGAAACTATCATCTTCCTATGATCGTTTTCAATGATAAAATGTATTATGTAGCTAATTTTACACATAGGTGTTTTAAAGGATGAACCAACATATTGGCGGTCTAAGAGTAAAACTACTAAAGCCATAATTTTAGACTTCCAACAAAATCCAAATAATGTTTACCCTTAGACCGACAATATGTTGGACAAAAAGAACTCATAATAAAATTTATTTTAAAGTTCACTTACAATTAAAAATTATTCAACCGACCCTGATCAATTGATGTATGAATTCAAAACCCAAATAATGTTTGACTGTCATTTTTGCTATCGATTACTTAAAACTTCTTTGAGACCCACTTGCTCAATCACTAGAACCAACATAAAAACTAGCTATCTCAACTAAAGTTCATCATTCAATCGCTCGATCACTAGAATTATCACACGAACCACAAAAGATGCAATCGATTCATTTGCAATTGGACAATCGCTCACATTAAAACTTGCTCGAACTTAAAATTCAATCGTCTGAACAAAAGCTCCCATGATAAAAGATTTCATTATTTGACAGAGCAAAAACTTGCATTGTTAAATATATTACAATCTCTTGCACCAAATCACAAACTGTTGACAATTTAAATCTGTTGAGGGATAGTGGGAGAGAGTCCACAGCTCTCACAACAAAGGTGGCCAATTCGGTTGCACAAGGTAGAGGGAATCAAGAATTGGTTAATTTAGCTGAAAATTGTTGACAGATTTAGAACGAGAATTTTGCATCAAGAATTGGTTAACTAAGCTGAAAATTGTAGGGTGGAGAAATTGGTTCTAAATATAAAGACAAATTGGTTCTCTATTTTGTTTTTTGAATATTATATATTTAGTTCTAAAATTTGAACTAAATATATAACTTCTATATATCCAATTGTCTCTTATATTTAGAATCAGATTGGACTATTTCACTAGCGTCAGCTAGCCGGATTGAATATATTTTCACTTTCTATGCATATGAATAAATAATAATCAAATATTGCTTTATTAACACTTCATTCTTGTTTATAAATATTTTTAGAGAAAATGAAGATTTAACCATAAAAATGATTTTGTTTGAATTCTTCGGAACAATTCGTTCTCAACTGAAGCACAATAGTCACTCACTTATTTGTCTTCTTAATTGATTAGATTGCAATAACTCATCTCACACATAAAACCATATCTACCAAAGTACATATTACTTCATGCACAATTGGAAATAATGTACTTCAGCTACATTAAGGTCATCTACAAAATTACTGCATAACTGCAACTTACGCGAACCATTTATTTTTCCTTTCTCAATAGCAGTGCAATGCAAGATACTCAAAGGCCCCTGTCATATTGCAATAGAATACATAATATATGTCAGTACAAATAAAAGAAAAACAAAGTAAAAATAGTTGAGGCAAAAGGAAATTATGGTAACCAAAATTCCACAAACTGTCATGATAAAATATACATTCAATCCAATATGAAGTTTATCCTAACTCCTAACTCAAAAAGAATGGAAATTGTCTAGCCTCCACAAAAATGGGAACAATAAAGTTATTGAGTACACCAATTATTTATACACCTCACTGTCAAGCAGATGATAAGAGACTACTAGCAGCCAAAAAATACCTCTACAATCTACATTTGATTGGAAATGAATATGACTAGAGAGCTACAGGTGCAATGCTTTTACCCTTCAATCCTTACTCTTTTGCAATTCTTACAATTTCAACGCAATAACCGATAGTGGAAGTTTGATACCAGGTGACCCAACGGATCTTAGAGAGATTTTGATACCATCTTATAATTGAAAGTTAGGCCTAACTCAACCCTACAAAACCGGTTTGTAAGGTGAGTATTGTCGCTACTTTATAAACTTAATAAACCTATGTCTAGACCATCTCACGTCCGATGTAGGACTTCTTAACATAAATAATTAAATACCATGTACTCATGTCAATCAAAAACATAGCTACTTCAATAGTTCGCAAGAAGATTCACCTTCATGCATAAGACAGTTTCACATAGGATATCATTACTTCAAAGTTAAAACTACGAATTAATTAGTGAACAAATCAACATGTACAAAAATAATATATCTTCAGTTCTAAGTCAGAGTTGTTCAGGTAAGAGGCAACTTTTTTCTTGCTTCAACTAAAAGTTCTCATTTCGTTATTATCAGATTTTGCAGCTATGTTAACATCTGAGACCAAACTATTTCACTTCAGCTGAAAATTCACATATCATATCACTATGGTCAGAGATTGTAACATGGATGAATGATCCAACAAGAATGGTAATATAATTATTAGATAGAAAATTAGTATAGGCACTAATTACCTGACTTTCTTGATCATAATGGCCTTGAGTTACCTAGCAAGATCCTCTGATCGAAGCCTACGCTCCAAGTTCTTTTGGGCTAAAACACGCTTCTCAGAGTTTTTTATATGAAATCTCTGTTCAGTTTTTATCATCCTTTCGATCCCACTTGATGTCATCTTACGCTGCATCAATGCCAATGCCCCTTCCAGGTTTCCATTATACACCTGCACTCGTATGCCTCTACATTGCTGAAGCTGAGCACTAAAAGGCTCAGTTGCGCAACCTGACTGTCTGAATAAGCTTGATAAACATCTTCCAACTGAGTTCATATTTTTCTGAGAACAATTAAAACAACAGAAAAAGAAAACTCAATTCTCTAAAAACACAAGCAAAAAAAATGGTGGTTAACTATACTTTTTATCCCTAATAACTCCAAAATCCAACTCACAAACATTCTATTTGAAAATTTGATGCCGAAACACTGGACACACCTAGATTCCAGTGTCTCGGCATCAAATTTTACTATGCTTATTAAACACTCAATGAATATTAATTCAACTATTTCCTTATTTTATCACTAACCAGCAATAAACCTTCTACCTAGTAATCCCTTTGAAACCATGCCACCCTCACCATTTTCTTTATCAAGAGAAAAATTCGAAACTAAATCTGAATTATAGCATAACAATTCACAAAATTGAAATTTTCAGCATTGAAAGAATCATACAACAAAAGTGAATAACAGATTGAAAGTCCCAAACCTAGTTATGCGAGTGCAATCCAAATGGCAGCAACATTGAATAAAACTTATTTGTAAAATGATGACAAGATTCATTCATAAAAATTCTAAAAGAAAAAAACCTGAACGGATTCTGTTACTGTTGTTTCTGGCTGCCGACGACGAACTCCGGCTGAGTTGTGTTTGTTTAGTGAATAAAAGGAAGTTGATTTTGGGGGCGCGTGTAATTGTTATTGTTATGACGGAAAAATAATAAAATAAAAAAGTTCCGATGCCGGGAATCGAACCCGGGTCTCCTGGGTGAAAGCCAGATATCCTAACCGCTGGACGACATCGGATTGTTGTGTACTTATTGCAACTAACATTTATATTCCTCATTGAAATACTTATCTTGTTATTAATAATAATTATGGGATTTATCATAATGAAAAATATAGTCTTCTAAAATGTAGTCAAATAAAGATATAGATGATTTGTCAATATTAAAAACTTATACCATCAATTAGTTAATTTTTTTACTTTAATTGTAGACATTTAAAAATTATACATTAAATAACTTTTAAAAGAATAAAATAATGCAAAAAATACTAACAAGTGTATTTAGGACATGTAATTAATGTTTAATCATGGTGGGAACATCATATGGGCTTAAGGAATGTGTTCTATTATTGAAGGTGAAGAAGCTATAGCATTGATTAAATGTTTTAAATTTGTGAGTGTATTTATTACTTTGACAAATATTTGACTTATATTTTCCGAACAAATTATTTTTACTCCTTAAATAATGACGTAAGGTATTTGTTATCGTCACCTTTAATACAAAAACCTCCATTTCAATGTGAATTGTAAAATGTGTTAACACTTTTAGTTTTAGACGTGTAAACTTGGGCACCCTTATCATTATCTAAAGTCACGTATCATAGTCACAGCTACATTTGATTTTTTGTTTCTCTTCCTTCAGCAGTGACAGTGAGATAGGTTCACAAATTATGACCAACGACCAGAATTCAAAACTTCCACAGCAGAAAAAAAAGATGAAATATGCATTACAAATCCATTTTTTCACTTTGACTTTTTTTAGTTGCAGCCTAAGTTGGTGGGTGGTACTTACATTAAAGGCCAAAATAATTAGTGAGCATCTTATTAGCTAGTCATAAATTAAATGCTATCTACATTTGCTATTTTCAACTCAATTTTATCTCTCATATAATTATCATGTGATTTAATATAGTCTATGAAAAAAATAATATTTAAATTAGTCTAGCATATGAAATAGGTCATTCATTTTGAGACGGAAAAATATACGCTAAGATATTTTTGGATTTTGGTCCATAATTTTTTTTTTGTTTAGTCATATTTTTTGGGTGCAAAAGTTTAGTCATTTAAATTACTCCTATAAACGTTAAACACTTCACTTATTTCTGATTAATTTTTTATTTGAATCTGTCACATTCACATACATGGGCATCACGTTTTAGTGATTAGACGCAAGAAGAAAAAGGAAACATAGCAAACAAATTATGTGACTCAACAAAGGAGTATATATTTAAGTAGAATTCAATAATTCATGCATTGTGTAACCAAAAAAATAAAAAATAATTCATGCATTGTGGAAATTTTGTGATACCTTAGTGAGGAATTTATTTTCATGTTATCATTTTCCATACGGCAACAAAGTCTTAAAATTTGTAACATGGGTCTGATTCATACATTCCAATGAAGGAGGAAACCAAGAGGAAAATACCCTTTAAGAGGAACAAAAAATATTATATATTCCCATTAAATATTGCATTGCATTATACACCTTGAAACTAATGACCTTAAAGAATTTTTAATAAAATAACCTCGTTTTTTGGTTTTTCTCATTTGTTCTTGATATGAGTCACACCTCTTTTTTTATCATTTTTTTTTAATTCCTTTATTAACCATTTTATCTTCATTCATCTTACTTGAATTTTCATTCTTTCCTTTTTAAGATTTTGCTTGTGAATCTTCTCTTGTTGTAAATTTTTGTTCTTTTTGGATTTTGTCAACTTTAGACAAATTTTGCAAGTTTATACAAGTTGTTATTTTTCATTGGTTCCATAAGAGATAATTCATTATCACTATGGTTTTGAAAGTTTCTCTCATTCTAGTTCTTCTCATTGTGTTACATTTCTTCACTTTAGAAACTATTTCTAAGAATCACAATCACAATGTTGAGCCAAAAAAATCATTGACTGATTTTGCAGTTAGAGACTTAACAAGAATTCAAACTTTGCATAAAAGGGTCAGTGAAAAGAAGAACCAAAACTTCATTTCAAGGCTGCAAAATACAAAGGAAGAATCAAACAAGTCCTATAAGCCGCCGGTTGTTGCTCCGGCTGCACCACCGGAATATTTTACCGGAAACTATTCAAATCAGCTTGTGGCAACTTTGGAGTCGGGAGTCAGTTTTGGTTCCGGTGAGTATTTCATCGATGTGTTCATCGGTACGCCATCAAAACATTTTTCTCTAATACTCGATACCGGTAGTGATCTTAATTGGATTCAATGTGTTCCTTGTTATGTTTGTTTTGATCAAATTGGAACATATTATGATCCAAAAGATTCTAGTTCTTTCAACAATATAAGTTGTCATGACCCGCGGTGTCAACTCGTGACATCCCCTGATCCTCCTCAGCCTTCCTGCAAACCTGGGAAGACTGAGGAGAATCAAACTTGTCCGTATTTTTATTGGTATGGTGATAGCTCAAACACAACCGGCGATTTTGCACTTGAAACATTCACAGTGAATCTTACAAAGCCTAATGGTAAAACCGAACTCAAAATCGTCGAAAATGTTATGTTTGGTTGTGGTCATTGGAATAGAGGACTATTTCACGGCGCGGCCGGATTATTAGGATTAGGAAGAGGACCATTATCATTTGCTTCACAACTACAAAATCTCTATGGTCATTCATTTTCCTATTGTTTTGTGGATAGAAATAGCAATTCAAGTGTTAGTAGCAAATTGATATTTGGTGAAAACAAAGAGCTTCTTAGAAACCATAACTTGAATTTCACTTCTTTTGTTGGTGGAAAAGAGAACACATTTTACTATGTTGAGATAAAATCTATTATGGTTGGTGGTGAGGTTTTAAACATTCCTCAAGAAACATGGAATCTATCATCAGAAGGTGTTGGTGGTACAATAATTGATTCTGGTACAACTTTAACTTATTTTGCTGAACCTGCTTATGAGATTATTAAGGAAGCATTCATGAAGAAAATTAAGGGCTATGCAATTGTTGAAAGTTTTTTACCTTTAAAGCCTTGTTATAATGTTAGTGGAATTGAAGAAATGGAATTGCCTGAATTTGGAATATTGTTTTCAGATGGAGCTGTTTGGGATTTTCCAGTTGAGAATTATTTTATTCAGATTGAATCTGATGATGTCGTTTGTTTGGCTATTTTAGGGACTCCTAAATCTGCTCTTTCAATAATTGGAAACTATCAACAACAAAATTTTCATATTTTGTATGATGTTAAGAAATCTAGACTTGGTTATGCTCCAATGAAGTGTTCTCAAGTTTAATTAATTAACATCTTTCTTTTTTGGTTTGTTTTTTGCTTAAGATATTAGTAAATGATGTATACAGAACAGATAAATTATGTAGAAGTTTTCATTGTTTTGTGATGAATTGATTTGTTTCAATTTTGTGTTTATTTCTTCTCAAAATGAAATTATGTATGGCCGTGTTAACAATATGTACAACATAACATATCGCATAACAATAGCGATTTGTTTAAATTTTGCTGCGGCTATTGAGATACCGCGCGGTTATAACATCTATTTGACAACACTCGTGTAAGGAACATAGTTGTGTTAACATGTAATGGTAAAACTTTCTATAAGAATCTACTTCCTAAATTAAGTTGGAATTAACTCTCTATGATTAAGAAATATAGTTCATTAAAAGAATATCAGGTAATTTCGACATTTTTACCGATTGAGTTAGGATTGTACATTCTCATTTGAGATCAGATATACTTAAAATATTGTTTCTTTGATAGTACCATTCAACTTTGTTGTGGACCATCTCTTTATGACACTTTATATTTTTAAAACTCCTCATTTTTCTTGAATATATAGTCAAATGGAATATCAACATGGTTGTTTACTCTAGCTGACATTAATACGTTACTCAATGGTTTATAAGTTAGGTATGCCATATAATATTATATTATCAAAAAAATATTAATATGTGCTTGCAGACAATGACTAAGTCAACTCTATTGTTAGACTTAGGTGTCTCTAAATTCACATTTTTCCAACATTCCTCTATTGTCATTGATAATTAATAATGACAGGAATCTAAAACAGCAACACATTCCTTTCATCAAACTGTACTAAATAATATCTTTATCCTCTTTTTCTTGAGAGACATTTTCTCCTTATTTGAATGATTCTTAGGTACTGCTCAATTAATTATAAATAATAACTCCATCTATAATATAGTTTGATGTGAACTTCAATATAGATTTTAGATTATATACTACTATATAACAGTAATCAAGTCTTTTGATCTCACTAAAGTAAGCTGCATAACATGGATTAAACAAAGGTTATAATCTCTATCATAAATAAGTCATATATCTAGTTAGAGTGTTAGACTATTGACACTCTCTATAAATAATTTATGAAAATACCATTTTCATTCGAAAATTGAGATATACTACCAATATTAAAAAAATACTAGCATTTAGTGTTGGCCAAAACTCCGCATTTTAACCAACATAAATTTAGTGAAACTCATTTTTTTTTTTTTTGTTATCATGATATTAGTATGAAATTTTCATTATCGGTTGCAATGACTAATCCCCGTTGAGGAATATGTGGGGCACATAAAGTGGGCTCCTCTCCCAATCGAATTTTCGTTATACGCATGAGTCAGAAATCAAACCTCTGAAAGCATGCTCAAAGAGACCAAGATTCTTATACCAATTGGACCAATTCATTAATATTGGTAGTGGAACTCATATTTTAACCAATATAAAAGATCGTGTGTTGAAAAATATATGTTAGAGAGTGGATTGCTAAAACCAAACACACCCTTAATAAACTTAGACAAGAGTTTAGTCTTTTTACTGCAAATATATTATAAAAATCAAGTCTCTCCACAAGACGAATAGAAACTGGTAAAAAAGATTCATTCTTTGATTTAGTCTACACACCCTTAATAAACCAAACACACTCAAACCAAATACATCCTAAGTTGGCGAATTTGGATACATGGCCACTTCTTGATAGGTTGAAATTAATCCACATATTTAAATTATAATAATAAATGAGCCTTCAAAGAGACTGTTCCTATATATACCGTTTGGCCCAGCTTTTATTTGACTTATTTTATTTTTTAAGAAGAAGTTTGGCCAAACATAAATTGAAAGAAGTACTTCTAAAAATAAGAACTTATTTTTATTGAAGGAAAACATTGAATAAGGAGCCAAAAATTAAGTAACAAATATCAACTTTCCTACAACTTATGCGCCTGCTTCTTTTGTTGGTTCTCGCTTCGACACCCAACTCCATGTATTCAATTTTTTATTTAAATAAATCTTTTGCATAGAATTTCAAAACATATACAGGCACACATATATACTATTTTTTAAAAACTTCTTTTACTAAACGTATACGTATACTCTTTCTTATTTAAAGTACATATTACTTCTTTTATTTTTATGGAAAGAGAAAACTATATTACTTTTTAATATCTAATGATATAATAATATAAAATAATATAATATTTTATAATGAGAATAAGAGAATATAATATTATAATCATATTAGAAAGCAAGTTAAATAATACGAAATAATTAATTATTTAATAACATACATGCATGCACTATTTAATAATATTATAAAAAAGAAATAATTATTTAATAATACTATGCTTTATAATATCATTAAAATATAACATATATGCACTATTATAGGTTTTTTTACAAAATATAATATTATAGTTTTTTCACGCAATATAATTTTTTTTTGCTGGCTCACGCAATATAATATTATAATTATACATAATATTGAATTCTCTTCAAATAATTGCTCTTGTAAAATATTTTCTATGTGTTTAATAATATTATTTGTGAACGTTTGTTTATCATTATACAAATTCATAAGCTTTTCCTTATTTTGTTTTAGAAAAATCATTATTCCTAAACATATCATTGATTCTTTTATAAATTTCACTAAAAAAAATTAGTCAAATTTTAATATATTTTTTGAATATTTTTTATTCTAATTTTAAAGTATCTTATTAATTTATTAAAAAATGTGTGATCAAGAGACTTTCAATAAAAAAAAATTATTAAAAAAAATCAACAGATTATTATTAGTTTAAAGATAGCTTTTAAGTGAAAAAATATATAAAATTGCCAAACAACTTTAACTTTATTTTTAAAGGTCTTATATATTGCCTTAATTATAAAGTAGCTTTAACCATAAAAAAAAGTCGGGCCAAACGTAATCTAAGAGTTTATTCATTGCACTCTTCAAATCTTATGAAAAATTCATTTTGATTTGAAAATCGAGATGGTGTGTGACATGCAAGTGTACGTAATTCTTTATTAGTCATCTATACACACTTGTTGTACATTTCATTTGTCTTGTGTTTCGTAAGGGAATAACATTCTTTGACTAATTAACACTAACGTATGTATAGTTTTCTCGGCCAAAACAAAAGGATTATGGTTCATCACGCACGTAGTACTGTATTTTCAACTTCCATGACACATTGATTAAACTATACTGTGTAGTACTAGTGTAAAATATATGTACTATATAGATCTAACTTCTTTTATTGTGGGATATGTATAATGCATGTGATGTTAATTTTTAATCCTCATTAATCATTACTCACAAATTGCACGGCACAAAGCATCTAAGAAGAACACGATCAAATCAATACTATATATATTTACTAAAGAAGAATTTAACTTCTCACATTTAACACTTTAGAGGAAGAACATAAAAATTGGAGTGATAAGAAATATGGTCAACTCTTTTCTCTACCAACATTAGTGATTTTGAAGAAAAATAATTTAAAAAAATGATAACTAATATCTCGAGAGCATGAGGACACTAATAATGAAATAAATATAGTAAAATGATATAATATATTTTTTTGATGGAAGTAAAATAATATTTAAAGAATGTTTTTTAATACAAAATTTAATAAGACCCATAATTTTTTTTTGACAAATAAGACCCGTGATCTATTTATAGCTAAAATGCACAATTAACTTTATAGCAAAAAAAAAAAGACATAATTAACTCAAACTGAAGTGTATGCTACTTTGTACGGAGTAATTTTGAAGATGAACACTTTGGTAACATATTACGTAGATATGTATCAATATACGACTTAAGTGGATGATTTTGATTGATCAACAAATAATAATTGATATAGAAAAACTAATAAATACTATTTATAAACCAATCAGAATCATCCTCTCAACAAATGTACCGGTACATATCCTTATAATATGTGTACGAAAAAATTCAACAATTTAAAAGGGGTGAATTTTTGTTTTAAAATCTATAAAATCCGTACAACGAATACTCTAAAGTTCATTTTAAAATATTTCCATATAAGGGTCACTCACTCACTTGTCATTTGTGACTCCACAAAACACTTTGGTACATTCTCCTTTTCTTGCACCATCACTCTATAGTCTTAGAGTGCGTTTGTTTTGGATTTTTTGAAGAAAAAATTAATTTTTTTATTTAAAAAATCTATTTTATAATTTTGATAGTGTTTGTAATATAAATTTTAATCCCAAAATGAAAACTTATTTTTAATAGCTTTTTAAGAATCTATTTTTTAAAAAACTAAGAAACCTAAGTGTAGGAACTTTCTATTTTAAAAAAGTGATTTTTTTATAGTAAACAAACGGAAAATAACTTTAGATTTTTTTTAAATCTCTAAAAAAAATCTCTAAATTTTTTCAAAATAAAATTACTTTTTTTAAAGTTTAAAGAAACGCACCTTATATGATCCACATGACTTTTGCATACTATTTTATAAAATTTATACTATTTATACTATCAAATTGTAACTTTGCACACGTATTTTGTAATAAAAAAAACACTCTAAATGCACCCATATACAATACTCATAAAGTTTGACGTGGTTTATAAGATTTAAATCAATTGACAATATTATTGTAAAAAAAATATTCAATTGACAATATTGATATTGTTAGGTTGAATATCTCTAAATGGATCCGAGCTCACAATTTTGCTGGTGTGTACGTGAATTTCATATCTGCAAAATAGTGAATTCAATATGTAAGGTTGGCGTGTTTTTATTTCTCTTTTCTATATTTCTCTCCTACCAAACACACTCTAAATGAATCTCTTTCTAATACTGATTTTTTTAAGAGAAAAAAGACTTGGACAAGTGTTGAGATATATGATGTGAGATTCATCTAACCGTCCAAAATGATCCAAAGTTATGTGACTTTCCCGCTAAAAAAGTCACACAATCCTAGTCGGCAGACCCTGCCTCAAACTTCTTCTCTCCATTCCATACGGTGGTTGCGGATCAGATGTTTTTGAATTTAAATAAAAAACGATTTTAAAAACAGCAACGAATAGATTATTGGCCGAGTCGCGGACTAGGTCGCTCTCTTTAAGACGTTTCATGGAACTACTCAAAGTTGTGTAGTGTAGTTCTAAAACAACCGTGAAATCCCTAGGATAAAACAGCCAACGCAAATACCGACAGAAAGACACCTTTCTCTGGTCTTAGAAACCAGTTCAATATTGATAAATTCAAAGTGGCAGCAACCACTCTTTGAAACAACCGGAACAAAAATAAAATTTAAAAGATATTTGTGAGAGAAAGAAGAATGGAATGCAGAGAGTTAATTTTCGTGAAGAAAAATTCTGATAACTGAACAATATTTATACAAATTGATGAAGAGTAATCAGTGGGAGCCTAACTCGTGGCAACATGGCCCTTTTTTCTAGGCACTCAAAAAATTTAATATATCACCAAGACCAAGACCAAGCCCGGCCGGACGGCGGCGCGCTTGTGTGATATTCGGAACAAAGCATGCGTGGTCTACCGTTTACAAAACAGGGTACCCCTTGGGGCACACCCAAGAGGCCACATTCTAATATATAAACACTTCCTAAGAGTTGTGTTCTACCCAATGTGGAACTTAGAAATGACTTTTCAATTCACAACACTTAGTTCTACAACACTTGTGTTTATATCTTATACCATGTTTTTCTCCAATAATTCACATCATGTTCCAACAGTTCATAATATTATTAGGATTTGTTTATTTCAATCCAAGTAGTACCATTTGAAGCTTTCTGATTCATTGCTTCCCCGCCATGCATCAAGCCTGCAGATATCTATCTCATAGATGAACCAAGTTCATATCTTAATGAAGAAGAGATATCGGTTGCTGCCAAAGTCATTAAGAACTTCATTCTTTATGCAAAGAAAACCGCTTTTGGGATTTGATATTAACAACAAAGTTAGTCTCTTTAGCGGTAAACCTATATTAACTCAAGTCCTCCAAAAAAACAGTTCCATGTAAGGTTTTTCTTTCCCTCTCTATTCATATGCATGTTTGTTAATTTTTTTTTTGGTGATATGTGGTGGTACTGATCTGTGCTGCTACTTCTGCAGAGTCTCTATTTTATGGAATTGGCACTGACAGATAAAACATTGGGAGGACTGAGTCATGCCGTCCAGCTTTCGAGATTAGTTGTTGTTCTGCATTACAAGATATTAATTTACTTGGATAAGTTATTTTATATTGATTATGGCTGGTCTTTACAAAGAGTTATTATCTTCTAAGCAGATTCTAAGGTGAACTATCTATCACCTATGTCTTTCTCTTTCCCCGGTGAAAGGTCAATCATTCACCTATGGATTGAATCCTTTTTTTATGAATTGTCGTATCTGATAACCGGATGCTTGCTGTAGTATCAATCTAAATTAAATTAACTATATATAAGATAATTACACATGAATAAAAGGAAATTTGTTTTATTAATTTGCTAGTTTTGCCCCAATGATTTTTGTGGATCTGCAATTTTCGTTGATGCACGCAACCAACCTTTTAAGCTTCTATTTTTCATGTACTAAAAAACTAGAGCTTTAAACTCTTGACCTTTGTTACATGTATGGGAACAACATGGTAAATGACACACCAGATGTTTTGCATGGTTGTTTGTTACCTTTGGCTGAGCATGAGGTTAGATGTAGCTTTGAAATACCTTCACAAAGGTTATTGTTTTCATTTACTACAACCTTACAACCTCACTTGAAATTTTAAAGACACCTTTAGTCAAGTTGTTGAAAGATACATTGAAGTATTATAGGAAAGAAATATTATGTAGACCTTCAGGATTTGATCTAGACAAGTGGTTTCAAAAGTTGTAGACCTTAGCAGTGAAAGAACCATTAGCAGTGGCAATGTTAATGGGATTTTCTAGCAATATGTGGGATAGATAGATGCATCCTTTACAGTCATTTCAAATGATTTCACTGTTGTATCTTATACTTTGGATCTTCTATAAGGGACTTTCTAAGGGTCTGGAATTTCTGACCTCTAGCTTTTGAGCTTCTAAAGTATAAATTCTTTATCATAAGTAGAGCAATTTACGACAACCCTGTTTTATTTCTCACTAAAATAATGTTTCAAAGGCTTGCTCTTGTTTCTCTTCCCATTTAAAACCAAATTTCATTTTAAAAATTTCATTAATTTAACCGATACTTTTCCGATACGAATATCAGGCTGTATCGGACGAATATCGGTATCGAATACGTGTCGGACACGATACTTCACCATTTTTAAAGTATCGGGACTTCATAGACCATAACCCAATTCAGATTCGGTCATAGTATTTTGCATTCACGCATTCGAGATATTCCATCAAAATTAGACAGTTATAAAATTGTTAACTTAAGTTTTTATTTAATAGTTTAATATACCAATCTTCAATCGAAACGTTTGATCTTAATCGAATAACAACCGATATTCCAACGACGATAATGCTGCTGAGTCCCACAACACAAGAAGGGGTGGGTGGGTGAGTTGGTAGATGGGAATACCATTTTCGTGCAATCGGTAGGTGGCCTTCCCATTTTGCGGTGAATATATATATATATATATATTCAACTCTTAGGTAGAAAAATGTGGGTGTTGTTCAAACAATCATTGACTGTATATATACACACACTTACCATTCATTTTCATTTTCCAGTCAAATAAAAACCCAACTACCTTCCCATTATGGCATTGTAGCACTTGATCCAATTTCCTCCATCATACTTTGCTCTATTCCCTTCATACTCTTAAGAAGAGGTTAAATTCAACTAACTTATTTTAATTTTAATAATCTCACTGTGTTTATCACCATTCACCATCATCTTTTGTTTTTTTAATTCAATTAATCATCTATAATCTATTATTATTGTTTTGATTGTGCAGCATTTTTACATCAAATGGCATCTGCTATTGCCATACCAAATGAACAGGCAAGTCATTTGCTTTATTATATATGTAATTTGCAATTGCAATTGCAATTAGTCATAATTGGATTGGGTTTATGAAATTATTAATAATAAATTGCCATTTTGAATTTTTTGATCTTGAAGGATGTTCTTGGAGAAGAGATAGATCATGTAAGGGTAATCACTTTCAACAGACCAAAACAGCTGAATGCTATCTCACCTAACCTGGTAAATTCAACCTTAAAAATATTTTTTTACCAATAGTGGTTAGTATCTTAATCTACAATTACCATTCTATTAATTTATTTATTAAGTTTTTTTTTAATCTTTGACTCATATCAGGTTTTTCTGCTAGCAGAATATTTGGAAAAATGGGAGAAAGATGACAAAGCTGAGCTAATCATCTTGAAGGTTGTAATTTACTTTATTACCCTTTGAAATTTTCGAAAGGAACCTATTAGTTTTTTTCTTCTTTCTTTCTAGTATTTGTTACTTAATTGCAATTTTTGTTATTATAAATGTATAATTCAGTTTCGGTTCGGAAACACAACTGGTGGACCAAACCTTTATACCAGTTCAGTTCAGTTCCAGATCAGCTGTTGTAACAGTTTAGTTCGGCCTGATTTGGTTTTTCTTCTTGAATTGAACAGTGAACAGTCCTAGTTATAATAATAATAGTTACCTATCAAAATGGAACAATCTACTTATGCACACTTGACTTAATAGTTGTACAATTGTTCTTTCCAGGGAGCTGGTAGGGCTTTCTGTGCTGGAGGGGATTTGAGAGTATTTTATGGTGGCAGGAAAACAAGTAAATCCATCATTCTATATATATATAGTGTATATATATATGATTTTATGGAATCAGTGCAAACAAGTTTATAGAAATTTACAACTGCTTTTTTGGGTTGGAAATGGACTGTTTATTGCTTATGAAGCACACACATAGAAACAAATATCAAACACGGAACCGACACATAGACACTTGTATTATTTTAAGAAAATAGAAGTGATTGAATGTAACTATATGTGTTGGTGTTGTGTCAGTGTCAAATACTGATTCGTGTTGGACGCTAGACACACCTTCAATTTGAGGTGTCGGTGTTACATAGCTTGGTACCATTGATGTTTCCAGCAGTCGCAATCTTGGCTATAAGATGAAGACGGATTGACTTGAATTTCACATTGTATTTTGAATATGATTTGATAAAGTTGAAATACAAGTTGTTCGATCTCCATCTAATAGCTGAGGAGAGAAATAAAGTAGAATTTTTTATTTTACATTGTTCAACCTCATTTGATGAGTAGTATACATTTCTTCTTGACAGAGGATTCATGCCTTGAAGTGGTCTACAGATTTTACTGGCTTTGCCATCACATTAGTACCTATAAGAAAACTCAGGTTATGTTTATTAACTTAATTAATCCCATTTCCCTTAATCATTTAAGCAATATATGCTGCTTGTGAAAGTTTAGTAAAATCTTTTCTAAAAGGGTGCTGTTATGTTATATCAGGTTGCTCTTGTTCATGGAATTTCAATGGGTGGAGGAGCAGCTTTGATGATCCCATTGAAGTTCTCAGTTGTAACAGAAAAAACAGTGAGTATTTTAATCTTATATTATAGATTATTTATCTAAATCCTTTTTGGCTTTGTCGTGTAGTAATTAACAATGTATTGTTAACCTTTTTGGTTTTGATAGGTTTTCGCCACTCCTGAAGCAAGTTTTGGATTTCATACTGATTGTGGCTTCTCATATTACCATTCTCGTTTGCCGGGGTTTTTAGGTAACCACAATATCACAAAGAGTTCACTGCTGGTTTTGTATTGTTATACTGAATTTCATTGAAAACTTGAGAGATCATACATGCATTTGTATGAATATACAGGTGAATACTTGGCGCTTACCGGAGCAAGGTTGAATGGAAAGGAATTAGTTGCAGCTGGACTCGCAACACATTTAGTCTCTTCTGAGGTTTGATTATGTTCACTGCTTATATATTCTGGCATAACCGTAGATTCATAATTGATTTTTGGCAGGGTGAGGCACCTGCTAGTTTTATGCCAAAAACCAAATGCAATCTGTCTCATCCTGTCTTAGATCAATTTGTAATCTAAAGATAGATGAACAGTTAGGTTTTCGACAAAGCTAACTCACACATACTCGTTCCCAATATCGCAACTTAATCTTTTAATTAGGTTCTCGAATGGTATCAGAACCATACGAAAACCATTTAGAAACACTTTAGACTTATCTTTCATGAGAAATATCCATGTAACTCGAGCAGAATCATTCATAAAAAAAAACAAACTAATTTGCAACAGTAGTACAAACAGATGGAGGTTCCCACACATCTGAATGAACAAGATCAAAAGGTTTAATACTTTAATTATTAATAGAAAGTAAAGTTCTACAACGATGTTAGCAAATCGACAAACATCACCAAAAAGAAACCAAACAAACATGTTTGCAAAGTCTTATATCTGATACTGTCCTATTTTTATCTCATGCTACAGATAGTGTAAGTCATCCGGCTCCTTAGAATAGGCTTATGTCTGATACTACTGCCCTGTTTTTCGTCTTGCTGGAAATAGCTTAACCCTATACTTCACTCGAAATGGATCCTCTGCAGCAGCTTTATAATGCAAAGGATCTATATCTGCACTATCCTTCTTCTTAGCGTATCCAATCGTCTTCCTCAAAGCAAAATCCTAAAAAACATAGTAGGAGTTAAAAATTCACGGCTCGTTTTAAACCATAAATGTCACATGATCATTATCACTTGAGTCAATAATCCAAATATCCGATGTACCAGAACCATTAAAGGATAGAAAGCTAGAATTCTTACCAGAATAAGTGCTAGAAGGTCTATAAAGAGAATCCATAAGAGCCTGAAGGCGCTCCAACTCTTCTTTACTAAGTGGTTTCGAAAATTCCCCTTCACCTTGTGGTAAAAACATGCCATCTTTCACAATCTCCGAGTGCTTTACTGTTTGATTAGTACCCTTTTTTGATAAACCTTTGAATCCTCCAACGCGCCCAAGTACCTTCTCCTTTCCATGAAGTTTAAAGCACATCTCGAAATTGTGATTTGACTTCCCACAATGACTACACCAACGATCTTCACTGCTAGACTTTGCAGCGCCCATGACACGACTTTCTTCAGCACGAACGATATTAAAAGCCTCCAAAAGATTAGGTAGTTTATCCTTTTCTAAAATCTGAACTCGAATATGATAAAACTCCGAGTTCAAACCTGAAAGAAACTTAAAGACCCTTGATCTCTCAATAAACTGTTTCAATGTAGCATTATCCTCATGACATTCCATCTTAAAATTCTTATTATATTGATCCAACTCATTCCACAAGCCATTCAAATTCAAATAATAGTCAATTACCGAATGCACCCCTTGCTTTGTGTTCATTATTCGATTCTCCAACTCATAACAAGCTGGTATATTCTGTTTCACAAAGTAAATTTGTTTCAAATGCTCCCATATTTCTTTGGCAGTTGAAAAAAAAATGTAGTTTCTACCAATCTCTTGAGTCATTGAATTCAATAACCACGTAATGATAATTGCGTCTTCAATATCCCAAACTTTGAAACCAGGATTATCTTTAGTAGGTGATTCTTGTTCAATATGGTTCAGTTTGTTACAACCTTTGAGTGTGGTTCGAACTAACTGGGCCCAATGGGGATAGTTACTTCCATTGAAGTGGTATGCAGGATGCAAAGGTGGTAGGTCATTGTGTTGTGACTCAATATTGAAACGGACACTAATTGGTTTTCTGACATGATATGGAAGGGAAACGTTTGACAGAGGCTGTCAGTTTGGGCCGGACCTGATCAGTAGACGGAGATTCAAATTTAAATGGTTGGCAGGAAAATTTTACACGGAGATAGATAGATAGATAGCAGGGAGAGGAGGAAAACAGAAGCAGCGGCTAATACTAGAATACGGTTATGAAGGTGGCTAGGGTTTTCTGGTGGAGAAGAAGAGAGGTTAGGTAGAAAGTTGGAAAAAGTAATTGATAAATTTTGTTTTTAATTTCTTATAGTAATAAGTAGACTATATCTAAAATAATTAAGGAATTGGGAAGAGAATAAAAACTGTACAAATCAAATCTGTGCTAATTTTAGAAACAGCTAGCTACTAATTATTGTAGTATTTTGATACGGGATCAATATAATTAAGATTTTTGACTCCTCAATAGGTCTATCAGATATTACTACAATTTTGGTCCTTTAAATGGTTTATGAAACTAATCACTGGTTTAACAGGGTTGAAATTGCTACTATGAGACTAATATAGGGAAGGTATGATATTTTGGTAAAGCCACAATGATTATGGCAAAACTCATCGTCATGCAAAACATACATGGTGACTTGGTCAAAACTATGGCGACTCACCGTAATTTAAACAAATCCACCGTGATACCAAAAGGAGCCGGTAACATCTTAGGTTATCAAATCTTCTGAAAATCTAATTTAGCGTGGACATGTTTATATGTGATAGATTCCTAAATTCATAACAGCTAAGCAATAATAGCAACTTGCATAACAAACTTTAGTGAGCAAAGTCATCCCATCCAGTCGGCCTTTTCATAACTCTCGTGGGCCTCGTATCAATTTCTGGCCCAATGCTTATGCTTGATGGTCTGGGTCTGTTTGACCTCTTGGACTGTTATCAATATGGATGAATTGTTCGGTGGCAATCAACAGAGAATGATATTTCAGGGAAATGACTGAGAAAACAATGAATAGAGAATGGAAAAAATTGTAACTTGTGATATGTTTGCTACAGATAGATTATATTACTGTTAATTTGATCACATTTTCTGTGTAACAGAAAATTGTTGAGCTAGAGAACTGCTTGATCAGCTTAAATTCTGGTGATGAGAATGCTGTGAGATCAGTTATTGAAGAATTTTCTTCAGAAGTTAAACTTGATGAAGAGAGTATCTTAAACAAGTAATTACAATTTAAGCATGTTATTAGTGATCTCAAATTATTTCTTTTAGCTTTGTTCTCGCAATCAACCATCAAATTGCACTGTACTAAGACAGAACCTTTGGATATTTTCAGGAAATCAGTAATTGATGAGTGCTTCTCAAAGGATTCTGTTGAAGAAATTATAAAATCACTTGTAAATTTCTTACCACTTTCATATAATAAGTATTATCATCTAATTTTATTATGAGCTATTATATGATACTGTATGATTTTGATGTGAAGGAAGCTGAATCAAGCAAGGAAGGAAATGAATGGTTAGGTCCAGCTTTAAAAGGACTGAAAAGATCATCACCTACTGCATTGAAAATAGCATTAAGATCGGTAAGGATTTTTTAACATGAGTTTTTCTAGGAGTAAGCACCCAAACATAGAATAGTCTCATAGCCGGTCCAAAGAACCGAAACTTGTGGAAATATTCAGTGGAGCCTCCAAAGAACTGAAACGATGGTTTCCTACCGAAAGGGTTCATGCATAACTTGTTTAATATTGGTCTTTGCGGTAAATGACATGCTGTTGTAGAGTTTCATTCTTATGCATACCCAATAATGTCTTGGATATTACAAAGATCTAACTCAAGTGGTTGCATTGTGTGTTTTTGTTAATCTTGAGGTACCGAGTTTGAGTCCTATGATAAAAAAAAACACTGTTTTGGATATGTGCAGGTTCGTGAAGGAAGGAATCAATCCCTATCTGAATGTCTAAAAAAGGAATTCAGATTAACAATGAATATACTCCGAACTACGATATCTGAGGATATGTACGAGGTAAATGCCGCAATGTCATTGCTAGAATAGGTTTTGATAGAAGGCAGTTCAATGTTAAAAATATTTGAATTCTGTTCCCTACTAATATCTAAATCAAACTTTCATTTTCATTTGGATTTTAAGGGTATTAGAGCTCTCACCATTGACAAGGACAATGCTCCAAAGGTACTCTCTCACTCATTTTATATGAATTTATATGTATCAGAATGACCGATGAACTATGTTTGATTATCAGATTCATGTCCATAATTATGTTTTTTATTTTATAATAAAGAAATATTAGCATTCTAGTTTTTTTATTTTATTTTATAATTTGTAATACTAAGTAATCTACTTGTTCAGTGGGATCCTCCATCACTTGACAAAGTAGATGATGAAAAATTGGACTTAATCTTGAAGCCATTTGACAAGGAATTGGAGCTTCAGATTCCAGAAAGTGAAGAATCCAGGTTGGTTGCTATTTAAGTTTTGAATTAATAACCATGTTTTTCTTAAACTTATTTTCCTATTATAACCAAAATTCATTTCTTTAATTTTAAACAGGTGGGATGGTAAATATGAAAATTCAGTTTATGCTGCTGTTCCAAACAAAGGAACACCAATATCAACATAGACATTGCTTTCTTTGAAAATTCCTCCAAATATTTGTCAGAACTTTCTCTATTTATTGGTGTCCATTTATCTAGGAAGTTCCTGAATAAGTTATATAACTATCAGAGGTTTGAAATAGTACTAGAAAACGCCTTCCATGCTTATTACTACTGGCTGGAAAAAATAATTATGTAACTTTATAGCTAGACATGAAGTATTATGGTGAGAAATAAAATGTTTTCTATAGTTTTCAAAATTATAAACAGTGACCCAAGTGCAACATTACGACATGTTTGAATTTGTTTATTTGAGTTTATTTACTCACATAATCACATAATGTGAGATTATTTGAAAATTTTTGTAAAAAAAGTTTATGACATGTGGTCTACGAGCTCTTTTTAGTTTATTTTCGTAAGCTCTTCATAATAACTTAAAAAATATATTATAACTTTTATAAAATTAATATTATTTTATTTTATTGTTTGACCCAAAATAAATTAATAAACTTACTACAAGTTGGTTTAAGGGTTGCATATTAAAACCAACTCTACCTATATGTTAATAAATTAATAAACTTACTATAAAATCTCATTAGTTAAATACATTTTATAGTAAGCTAACTATAAATACTAACATTTTAATATATTTAACTCGTGAAAGTTTTATGGAGTGTTTAACTGATTAACTTACTATGGCTCAAAATGTAGGTTCGATTTTCAGCTTCATTGTAAATCAAATATTTGTATAAATTAATTTCTCGAGCTTTGTGAGACCCAATTGAATATCAAACTATTCCCAAGAGTTTTAACGTTGATCTATTCTCAAATCAGAAATTGAACCCATGATCTTAATTAAGCTAGAAGAGATTGAAACACATTCAAGATATAATTTTGGAGGTATTATAGAAAAGTAGAATTCTTTTGTGTTTGTTTAATTATCTTAATAAAAATCAATTTTTTTTTTCAAATAATCTTCAATTTGTCTAAATATAATTATGTAAAAGTGATTTTTTTTTAATTACAAAAAATTACCTCCATTTGTTGACACTTATTTCCCCTCCTCTAAAAAATTTATCTTTTGACACTTAAATAATTTTGTATATAGAAATATGAGTTGGTTTAAGGGTTGCATAATAATAATGTGTATAAATTGAATTTCATGATAGTGTAGAGATAACTTTTTAATAGTGTATAAAATTCAAAGATAATTTCTTTAGTATAAAATGACTACTATTAAAGATACTCGTTGGACCAACAGACATTAGTCATCGTTAACAGTGGTGAAAACTTTGTACCAATATCATAGTCATAAAAAAAAAAACTCATTGGAGATATGAAAAAAATTCAATTTACTATTTTTGTTTTGACGCATTTACTATTTTTTTCTAGATATTCAATATTACACTTTATGGAGTTTGAAGAAAATAAGCGGAATCAGGGGAAATTCTATTTACTTTTATGAATATTCAATGTGAAACCGCAAAAGCATCGAAAGAGAATCCGTAAAAAGAGGAAACGCATGATTTCAAGAATAAAAATTGCTTTTCTTTAGTATAATTATGAATACAATATTATTAGGATTTAATTTGTATGCACCGATAGTGTAAAATAATTTTTACACTGTCAACCAATGACAACCATGTATTCCGCCACATCACCCTACTTTACTCCACTTTCTTCATGTGATATGGAAGATTGGTGATTTCTTATTGGATAACCGTGTAAAATTATTTTACACCGTCAGTGCATATCAATTAAACTCATATTATTATTATTTTTGACCACATAAATACAACATTTTATTTAAGATTAGGTTTGACCATGTATATTTAAGAAAATAATAAAAAATTCTGTCAAAAAGAAAATAATAATAAAAAATTACCGAAGAGTTGCACTAATATGCCTATAAATTAAGGAGCATTGTAGTGGCAATTCATTTCTAATTTCTAACTCCATAGGATAACCAAACGTAGGCACATATTGATATCAAAGATGTCAGGAAAGAAATGTCTTGCTCTTTTTGTGCCTCTAATGGTTTTATGCATGCTAATGATAACATTAGATGCACGCCAAGTTGATGACATCACATGCTCAGAGGCGATTTCGTCTTTGTTGCCATGTGTACCATTTCTAGAGGGTTCTCTCCCCGCAACACCGTCTAGTGACTGTTGCGCGGGAGTCACCAATATAGTTAATAAAGCCAACACTACTCCGATTCGGAGAAGTACTTGCCAATGTCTCAAAAATGCTTCAACAAAATTTGGTGTTAATGTCGGGAGAGCAAAACAACTCCCACAACTTTGTCATGTTAGTCTGCCCTTTGTTATTGATCCTAATGTCGATTGCAACTCGTAAGTTTCTCTTACTCTTTTCTTACTAATGTAATGTCACATACGCACACAAATATATTTTTGTTCTTTAAATTTGATATATCTGATATTCTAAAGATATAATTTTTTCAATTATGTATAGGATTCCATGATTCTACAATAGGGCCAGATAGTGAACAAAACTTGAAGAAATACATTGAAGTTTTTCTTGTTTTGTTTTAGTGATTGTAGTGCAAAGAAGATATATCAATAAGCAATGTGAAAGATTGTGGCAACTCTTAAAACTTATATGTTTTTTGAAATTTATTAATGGATAATAGAATCATATCTTTATCATCTATTTTTGGTTTCCAAATTTTTAATGTTTAATGTCTTTAGTGATTAAAAAATGAGTGGTGCTACATTTGGCGAATTCAAAAGCGAAGAAATGCACGAAGTTGTGCATTATAATTTTGGTAGTATATGGTGGAAATCACGTAGGCACTTGATATTAATTAATGTGGAAGATACATTCGTCGGTATTTTTGAGCATGTAGATTCGTAATAACCAACATTTCCCTTAAAAAAAATAAGGTGTGATTGTTACTTATTAAAAAACAAGTGATTTTTACGTTCAATAATTTAATGATTTTTTTAGAGATTTTATTAAAAAAATATATTTTGGTTATTTTTCTAAAGAAACTATTTTTGCTATAATTTTAAACTTGTTTGTATACGCCTATAATATAAAAGTGATATTTTTTGGTTAAAAAAAAGTGATACTTTTTATTACAATCATAAAAAACACAAATTTGCAAGAATATGTTCTAATTATGCAAGAATGAACAACAAAATAATATGCAAGAATTGGCAATGTGAATCCAAGAAAAACAAGTCAATGTTGATATACAACAGGTATTATATGATAGGATAGTATACTATAGAGTACAAGTATATTAACAGAAAAGCTAAACTAATGTATAGGAAAGTTAAACTAATATTCAAATTCAAATATACAATAGGTATTATGATATGAACAACAAGGCATAGTCGATAACCTATTGCGATCCTTGATATTGCAGAGAATTTTAGTCAAATGTGGTCTAGTTTCGTTCGTTTTGGCAACATCAATTTTTGCAATGTAAGAAATTCACATAAGTAGTTCTTAGGAAATGAATTGATGCATTCTCTTTATAATTAGCTGCATAATGGATGAAAGGTGGTGAATAACATTTTGATCATATGTTGTTGTGTTTAGGACCCATCATGTGTTTGTAGAATTGTCTATGAGAGAGTTGATGGAAATAGAGGTAAATGTGTTGACTTTCTTTGCAAGCATACATGGTGAATATGTGTAATGCTAGGATTCATGGAGCCAACTAAAAATAATATGTTTACATGAATAATTTCCTTTTCTCCCATTTGTTATCTCTTACTAATTATATATGATTGTGTTTGAGATATATTTTGTGAATACTTGGAAGGAAGCTTACAATCTTGAAGATTGCTTTTATTCATATATTCTGATTTTGTCATATCTTTTAGAATAATACAAACAAGCTTGTTAAGGCAATAGTGTAATGGTTGATTAATCAATTAGACCAAGTCTTCACTCATACTAAACTAAGAAATTGTTGCCAAAAACATGAAATTTTTCCAAGCCCTCGCCGATAAGTCTTCTGCTATGGACTAACTCTGCCATTGATATCTTTGCTTCCTCTTGTTGCATTATCAATAATAGCATTCTTTTACAAGATTCTCTAGTTTCAAATTCTGCATATATTATCTTTTGCATTCTTTAGCCAATAAGCTAGAATGCCTCCTGGTTTCATTATATTCTTTTCATCTTTCTGCCAATCAAGAGATGGAAATTTTGACCATGGATTCATATAAAGTGTTTTCTTGTAAATGCTTCTCTCATTTTCTTGGAAGTCCAAAGCTCCTTTTGAACTCAAGTCTTTTTGCTGAATGATGACAGTGTTTTTAGGTGGCTGCCATGGTCCTACGGTGTTGCAGCATTCCAGCAAAATTCCATATAATGGCTGTAGAGTTTCTGGTTCTCGTTCCAGCTTAGGAAAGGTAGTTTTGCCATAGCGGTTTTGGCAGTGACAGCAGGTATGGTGGATAAAGCAGCGGTTACCATAGTTATCAGTATCTTACGATACATTCTAGTCAGTGTAGCCACCTACCTTTTTTTTGTACAGCCAAACACTTTTCTTCTGTCAATTGATTTATGAATTTTTTTTTAATTTTTTAAATAATCAACATTAGTAATTAGTAATGTTAGTTGTTTGCTAAATGTGGGAACCGAACCCCGGACCTCCTTATCACTCCACTCCCTATCTCATCCACCCCTAACCATCCTTATATCTCCCAATTTATGACTTAAATATTGAATTTTGAATTTTGAAGTTAGTATATGATATATAAGTTTATAATTATGTTATGTCACTTGTTTTCACTTAAAAATGTCATTTTTATATTGTTAATGTATTTTACGATTCAGAAAGTATACGATGTGAAAACCATCCGTTACTTTTTTTCCGTTTTACTTTAAAAATCTCTGACAGTTCCGAGGCCACTCATCACGCTTTGAATGTGGTGCAAACATTGGAATTTGGAATGCCAGACATGCTTCGCTCACGTTTTATGCGTTCGTGTTTTATACAAATACAAACCCAACACCGCGTCAAGATCCATTTGATTGAACACCTCTACCATATCTTGCATAGGAGACTATTCTCGGGGAACTATCCATCCTTGGAAAATGAATGTTTTGGTTTTCTCAGGTAACCTCTGTTCCTATGCCTTGGTTTCTTAGTTAACACCTCGTCATCTGATCTTTCCCTGATCTGAGTCTTTGTTAAGTCCTCTTTGATAATTGTTCAGTGGTTTTCAGTTTTCTGTTTGTTATATAGTTTCATTATACTTCTTTTTTTTTTCTGTGTGTATATATTATATTTATTATATTCTCCATGGTTTTGTGCTTTTGCCATAGCCAACTACTCCATTTGCGACATTTATATGGCAGATTTTTTGCTTTCCTTTAGGAACTACCATCCACCATTAATAACATTGGATGGCAGTTCTCAATTGGATTCATTGCAATTGACTTGTTGGTCCAATTCGCTTCCCCCATAAGTGCGATGGTGATTTATTAGATCGCAGGCAAATAGGGACGAATGACGAATCCAAATAAAGGTTAAGGGTGTGGAACTATAACACATGATAAATACGATGTTTGACAGATCTCTAAGAGTGGCAAATATATCAACACACTAATGATAATATTATCATATGGAACAATTTGTTTACGGTTCTTAGATACCTTTGGTTTTTCCCTTTTTCAGATCTATATAAAGGCCGAGTATTCTTTGTTTTTGTTTTTGTTTTCCTCTCTTGGATATTTTTTTGCTCGCTTTTCATTTTTATCATACTAGTACTAGCAGACAGATAGTCACTGCCTGCCGAGTAATAGCAGAAAGATAGTCACTGCCGTGCCTGTTTGTCTGCTTGTTTTCCCTTTAAAGCCAATAATACAGCCTTGATTTTATCTTTCCCGACATTACGTTTTTGGATTGCTCACCATTTTTCTCAATTTCATCTCTGAAAATTTATCCTAACAACTTGTGATGGATTTTAGGTTTGGCAAAAGAAATGGTGCCTGCTGCAAGGGTTCAATCCTGGTGCATAAGACATGAAGAATTCATTGTCATTTAAAGGCATTGAAGTTGTGGATTAATATTCCTAATCTTAGGAATTGGGGATGAAGCCATCGGTCCTGAAAGTTTAATTAAAATGTATTATCTTGAATTTATTTTGGTACATTATTATTTGATGTAGTCTGGATCAATCATTTTTCTCTCATCAATTTGGCACCAATAGTGGCCTCTTGAACTTGTCTAATTTACATGCCTTTAAATTGCCTTCTATTTAAGTAATTTCAGTACTATTTTAAAAAATAATGTAGATTTATATATCCAACAATTGTTATGACAGTGATGCTATCTGTATGAAAATTTCAGTATGAAAGCGATAAGAAAAGAGAACTTAACAATCAGGATTGTTAAGATTCATCAAAGAGAAATGTAAAAACATACACATCACTCCCTTTTCAAGTGTAATCAATTCGTAATGTTAATCATTTCCCTATCTATCTGTGATTCATGTATACACTAGACTTGTCTATCCCATTTCTTGCAGAATTAAAAGCCTCTGGCTAGCAGAAATTCCTGTCCTTTTTGCTGTTGAAAATTCCAAATGCTTTACGAGTTGGAACTCTTTCACCTATGTCATGCTAATTCTTTTTCTGTTGTTGATGTTTGTTTTGAGTTAGTTACTTGTGCAAGCAAGGTCTTTATCTTACTTTCTGTAAGTGTCTCATGCTCCATAAAAACATCGGCTAGTGCATTAAGTTCATGACTGTGTGAAGTTAGAATAGTATTTGCATTGCTGTAAGCCTTTTCAAGTTAATAACTTTACCTCTTTCTCGAAAAGAAGCTTTGTTTCTGAGTTCATGTTTTCCCCACTTTTGTATAATTGTGAGTGACATTACCAACTTCATTGTTCATGCCATATTGAGTAGTCATTTCCTTTCGAATTTACTTGCTCTTTCGTCACTTTCTGTAAGTGTCTCAAGCATCTGTTTACTATGCAGTGCCGGCACTTAGCAGAAGACGTGTCCAGTGCATGTGTCTATGTCAGTGTCCAATTGATACTCGTCTTACCCATGCCAAGAGTTAATCCACGATGGACTATTGTTGTCTTGTAAACAGAGCTCATTTATAATTTTGTCCTTTGCATACTCTAAATAGGCCATGTTCACAGCTTTAGCACAACCATCCATTGCAGCCTTGATAGCAACAATGTTAACTATGTTTGAATGTTCAGAACCAGAGAATCCCAATGTCCCTGTAGTGCTAGAATATTCATATCAACATGACCATCATTCACAATCTGTTGAATATTCAAATAGTGGAATGTGAATCATAATTGCATGTTTTAGGACAGGAACAACACTAATGTGGAATGGCTAGCTAAATGGATTTGTGATGCTCACTTGTGCATTTTTGGGCTGTTTACTTCCAATTCCAAGTGCTTTTTGGAGGTAGGGAAAGTTCCTCCTAAGATGAATAAACTGAATCAGGATTGGCCTAAGGGTAAGGTCTGATAAGTCCTTGCTTTAGGCTCTTTGGCCACTACACTGAGACTCCTACGTAGTCTCACAATTTTATAGTTTCATCTCAATTTTGATACCTAGTAATTATTTTTCATATGAAACCTCCTCCTATTGTGATTTGTTCACTCTTAAATTTCACATAGCTTTTTTAGATCTCATCTTGTCTTTGGCCAACCTTGAGTTCAATCAAGGCATTACATGTTTCTTATAGAGGATAATTTTTTAATTGTTTTGTATTTTTTTTATTAGGGTCCATTTTTAATATTTAAACGGGCCTCCAAATAGTCAGGGACGGGCCCTGCCCATTACACGTCCGGTTAACCTCCGTTACCTTGTTGCACCGTGTCGGGGTGTGCAAAAAATCAAGTTAACCATAACCAAAATGCTAACCTAACCAAATCCAATTTTAATAACCAAATCCATTTTATAAGAAAACCACACCAATCCAATAAAAAAAACCAATTGTAAACCATATCCATTTTTTTATAATTGGTTTGTAAACCATATCCATTTTTAAAAAATTTTTGATTTCAAATAAAAGAAATTCCGGAGTTTTTTTGGGAAAAAAGTTTTCGATCTTTATAAAAAAACTTTCCTGTCTTTATTCGATATTTCAGATAAATACAATTTCGGTGTATTTTATTCGAAAAAAAACTCATGATTTTTACCGGAAAAAAAGTTCTCGATTTTTCCGGAAAAAAGTTCGCGTTTTTTTCCGGAAATAAGTTTTTGATCTTTTGCCGGGAAAAAATTTCCCGATTTTTCCGGAAAAAAAAATTTCCGATTTTTTCCGTAAAAAAAGTTCTCGGTATTTTTTCCGTAATAATTTCTAATATTTTTTCGGAAAAAAAATTCGTGATTTTTTATGAAAAAAGTTGGTTCAATTGAATAATCCAATTGTTATTACTAACTGGTTATGAATTGGTTTCAAACCGATTATGAACCATATCCAAATTGATTTTATAAAATAACCGGTTTGTCATTGAAATAGTTTTGGTTATAAACCATATCCTAATTTATGGTTTGGTGTGGTGTGGTTTCAAACCATTGCACACCCCTAAGTGACCATTAACGTTAACTTCCACCATGATGGATATTTTAATAAAAAATGCACATATGTTGGAGGAAATTAACTAGAAGATATGGTAACGGTGCAACAAATTCTTGTAAAGGAGAATAACTGAAAAGGTAACGATGCAACAAGTTAAAAATTCAAAGACCTTTTTATTACTATTAAGTAAATTTTGACTATAAATACTATTAAAGGTAATCATGATTCCTTTTATGAAAAAACTAATATAAATGAAATATTAAATAACAAATCAGGCTTTCATAGAAAAATATAAAATAAAAAACAAATAAAAAACTAATGAGTTACCATAAAAAACTAATATTCTTCCTTTTTTTTTGTCAGAATATGTGTATGCTTATATAAGTATTATCAATAAACAGTAATATAATTATAAAGTATATTCATAGAATGTGGAAACATGAGTACAAGAATAAAAAATTACTATAGATGAATTTTGATTACTATATATTATTAAAATATTAAATTTTTATAATTTACTGTCTTAATTATTAGTTTTGACCATCCATATTAAAGTTGATAATGATTCCTCTTTTGAAAAAACTAATATAAATGAAATATTAAATCACAAATAAGGCTTTCATAGAAAAATATCATGAACAAACAAGAAACAAATGAGTTACCATAAAATGTTAACAGACCTTGCCTATAAATTACTAAGACACACTTGCAAAGACCATCCATTCTAAATTTTTACAACATCTTACATATACACATATTTAAATTATGATGATGGGAAAAAAATATATTTCTCTTTCAATGATTGTGATGGTTTTAGGCATGCTAGTAACAACATTGGATGCACACCAAATTGATGATGTGAGCTGCCCTGAAGCTCTTTTGTCCTTGTTGCCATGTCTTCCATTTTTGCAAGGACTTGGCCCTGATACACCGTCCAGTTATTGTTGTGCAGGAGCAAATACTTTAAATCAAAAGGCCAACACCACTCAAATTAGAAGGGATGTATGCAACTGTCTCAAACCTGCTGCATCAAGATTTGGAGTTCATTCTGACAGATCAAAACAATTGCCACAACTTTGTAACATCAGTCTTTCTGTTTCATTTGATCCTAGCACTGATTGTAACTCGTAAGTTTGTCTTCTTCTTTTCTTTCTAACTCATACATTTAAAATGTCAAATACTATTCAAATACTAGGATGTTGGTATTGTGTTCAATATAATTTATCTTTTCATTATTTTTGTACAGGGTTAATTGATGCTACAAAATGGGGCGTGCAGATCTTAAAGAAATCTTGAAGATTTATCAAGATAACTACTATATATGTAGAAATAAGCAAAATGAAAAATTGTAACAACTCTTTAATGTTGGTTATCTTTTCGTTAATTACTTATTAATTGAAAATGAAATGATTTCATTACCATCTATATTTTGTTTTAGGAATAAAATAATATAAAATACTTCAAATAAAGATTTTTTTTGTTAGAAATAAAGAGTGATTTAAATCCAAGTAAAAAAATGTAAAACAAAATTACCTCTCAGGCTCTCCAAACTTACCAAATTACCTCTAAGGTTATTTCGAAACATAGAGAAAGACTTTATGATCTTATCACCAGAACCATTCGAGCTACAATTGATCTCTTTATTACATTAGCTAAAACTTTTTTTTTTATTCGTTTCTATCATAACAAGATGGTATTTGCCTGGACTAAGAATGGATCCAGTAATGTATGTAGCTGAGGCATCCTAACAGACCGATAGACTTGAACCTTGTTTCTACATCACCTGGTCAATTCGCTCAGGCACTCGCCATCTATTTTATGATCCTTAATGGATAAAAATGAGAAAACAAAGAAACTTTTACGAAAAGGTGTAAGAGATCAATTGTCAAGAACATTCTAGAGTGTTTAACATTGCTTGGAGGGCATCATTTGTTGAAGAAGATTCCTTCTTCGTTTACATTACTCTCTCACGAGTCACGAAGATAATTTTTGCAATTAATAGTAATATAATCATCCTCTGGAATATTTATGACTACCACATCTTATTTATGCCATGACTCATTCTGCAGACCTAAAGACAATTGAAACTTTGCAAACGATTGACACAAATGAAACAATGATCTATTTGTGATTGTCCCAAATAAATTATTATCCCAATTCACAACACCAGGTGGAAAAAAGTAAGTGGATAATTTATTTATTTTTAAAAAAGACAAGAAGCTGTTAACAGGAAAATTGTTAACATTGGCTACTACTATTTTTAACTTTTTCAAGTGAGATTTTAATTTAATTTTGTCCCTTGAAGTCGATATTACATGGACTGATTTTAAATAATTAACTCATACAAGACAACAAAAATTTCATTTAAACGAATACCAAAAAAAAAAAAAATTCATTTAAACACAATTTTCAAATTACTTATTAATTTGTTTTTGCATAAACGAGAAAACTCCTTATCAAAATCTTAATATAATAAAACGAAAGTAACTAGAGGCACCCTAAACTCTAACCCTAATATGAATGGTCTAGATTTTGACACGTAGAAAAAAAAATTATATCAACGGCTACGATAAAAACTTGAATACTATGTTGCCACATCAATTAATGAATGTGACACGTCAAACACAATACATGATGTGTCACTATATGATTGGATTGTGTATAAAATAATTTTACAAAGGGAAAACAAATTAATAAACCGATCCAAAACAAAATTTCTCTTAATTTTCCTAAAAAGTTGCATTATCTCTCTATATTAGTAAAGGATGCAAAACAAAATTTCTCTACAAAATTGCATCTCTCTCAATTAGAAAGTAGAAACATTGTTTGTAACCAAAAATATCAAAAACATTGTTTCATCACTTTCATCTCTCCTCACGTTCTCTTTTTTTTTTACTCCTTTCTATCTATTTTTCTATATTTACCTCTTTCTCCTTTAGTTCCTTTTTTATTTTGCATATTTTATTCTTTTCCTTTTTATTCTTTGAATAATATTAATTTTGATTTATTTTGAGTTTGTTCAATTTCACTATTGGTTTTTGGTTATGTCTACTACAGGTGGAATGTTTGTTTGTTCATAATATTGGCGAAGTAGCCGGCCTATGTAATCGACTGAATATCCTCTTTAGTGATTGCCTCTTACAAGGTTCTTCTTTGTTGCTTTTAGATGAATGAATTTGTTTAGCTTATCAAAATATACATGCTGATTGTAAGATTTTGAACAATGCTTGAAGATTTTGTTATAGGTTCATTGATTGTTACAATAGAAATATGAAATTGTTATTCTTTCAAGTGTCTTAAGTTTTTTGAATGAAAGTTTATTTTATTTTATATTTTCAATGGCTATGATAAAAACTTAAATAATCAATTTTTAGTGATATTTAATTTTATAGGTCTAGATTTTGACATTTGGGAAAAAAATAATATCAACGGCTACCAAAAAAACTCGAATAATTAATTTTTAATAATAATATTCAATATTTAATAAAGATAAAACAATAAAAAATGGAACTGCGGCTTTGAAGCATCCGAAGAAAAATAGGAAAATAAAAAACCGCTGCAACTTTGAACTGCGACTTCCTCAAAACCTAAACAACCTAAATTGAGATAAACATTAAAAAAAATATAAAAAATTGAGATCTAATAAAAAAAGAAGATAAACATGAATAAAACTAAAAAAAATCTTCAGAATCAGATGCGTTTAAAATGCAAGCAACTTAATTGAAGTAAACATAATTGAGATAAGCATTAAGTGTGGAACTAAACATTGAGATAATCATTGGTTCGAAAATTATGAATAGATTTTACTTAATTGAGTTGTATAAATATAAGCACCCTCAAAATATTTTTCTCTTACTATATTTTTGGTTTATAATTTATATATTTGTCTTTATATAGTTTATTTTGTTTCTATATTTTACCGGTTTGTAGGATACTAATTTTGATTTATTTAAGTTTGTTCAATTTCAATGAGTTAATTTCTTTTCACCTAACCATTCTGTAATTATATTTTGCAAATTGTTTTCATGCATTTGAATTACTTTGATTTGTTCTTATATTATTTTGCAGATCCACAAAGTTATCGATGAAAGTTATACAATGATTAAAGATCTATATAGCTAACAAAGATTTTTTTTATGTAACTATTTATAGAGACAAGCACCCTCAAAGTATTTTTCTCTCATTATGTTTTTTGTTTATAATTTATATATATGTCTTCATATATTTTATCGGTTTTCAATATATTAATTTTGATTCGAGTTTATTCAATTTCAATTAGTTAATTTCTCTTCACCTAATAATTTCGTAATTATGTTTTGCAAATTGTTTTCATGCTTTTGAATTACTTTTATTTGTTCTTATATTATTTTGCAGGTTCACAAAGTTATACCATGATTAAAGATCTATATAGCCAACAAAGATTTTTTTTATGTAACTCTTTATAAAGACAAGAACCCTCAAAGTATCTTTCTCTCACTATGTTTTTGTTTATAATTTATATATTTGTCTTCGTATATTTTGTTTTTGTCACTATATTTTACCGGTTTTCAGTATATTACTTTTGATTTGAGTTTATTCAATTTCAATGAATTCGCTTCTTTTCACCTAATCATTCTGTAATTATGTTTTGGAAATTGTTTCCATGCATTGAATTACTTTGATGTGTTCTTATATTACTTTGCAGGTTCACAAAGTTGTTGACGAAGGTTAGACCATTATTAAATAACAAAGTTTTTTATTTATTTATGTAACCGTTTAATGTTTTATGTCGTTGGATCAAATGTGTAATCTATTTTGAATATATTTGAACCTTCTTTCAAATAAAATAAGTATTATTTGTTGTGGATTAGATGAATAGTAATCATGGATGGTGTATTATAATTAAAGATTAATAATAGATCATATAAATCTAAAAATTGCGAATGTTATTATTTTTCAATGTGAATAAATTAACTTAGTAGACATGTGTCATATGTTATGGCACACACTAATATCCATCAATATTATTTTCCTTAATAATAGGATTTAACATATTTTTAAATGACGATATCATAGAGAAATATATGACAACTTAATTTGAGCTTTAACTTTTATCTTATTCATGGTTGTCCCCACTTAAAAAAAAGTTGGCTTAAAAGTAGTTGCAAGTAGTTAGTAACAATATATCTAATTTTATATCATTTTTTTTATTAAGTTTTTTTTAACGATTTACGTTTCTCAATTTTGTATATTCACCTACTAAATAAACATAACAACAACTACATAGAATTGGATATGCATGTTTTCAATATAATTCCATTTGTACCGACTACTTTTAGTTTCAATATATTTATATTTTAAATTCTTTTTTTTAATTGAAATCTTAATTATAACAATTTAATTAAATTGTATATCTGACACTACAAATAACCTGTGCGATGCACAGGTCAGAGTCTAGTAAAATAAAATTGGAGGACAAAAACCTAGTCCATGAAAAAACACAACAATAAAAGGATATATCATATTAAGCAATTCTTAAGAGCAACCCTTGAACGGGTATTATTTAACTGAATTTAAAGAGTTTGTTTTCTTCTTCATATTCTTGTTCTTTAACTTAGAAATCATGTCTGAAAAGGCATCTTCACTTGTGATTGAACAATTATGCAAATATCTGATGACTGCTACATTTTCTCCCTCATTAGTATATATTCTATCATGAGTTTCACTATCTTAAACCTTATCCTTCCAAGGCAAATAACTTGGAATGTAAAGGTTCAACATAAAGATTATTAACCTTAGGATCTATTATTATACTATCAGCCATAGTCCTTGAATGTTGATTTTCTCCTAAATCTAAATAATCATGTTACATGTAATCAACTAGTGACTGTGTTGCATTAGTGTCAACAATCCTAGTAGGTGATCGATTAGGTGATATAGTGATAACATTGCCTAGAGTTGTAAAGGAATCATCAAAATCACTCAGAACGTGATTATTATCAACAAACCTCAATAAAGGTTTATTCTTGTATTTATATTGTAAATCCAAGAGAAAATAGTTTAGGAACTAAATTGATGAATTATTCTTGTAGAGAGAAATTAATAAGAACTTAGACACCGTCAATATACAATAAATAAATGCAGCTGTTATCATTACTCATTAACAAATTGTATTATAGATACATGAGTGACAAAATCAAGCAATATAAACACAAAAAAGTGAATACCTCTGTAATCAATTAATCATGTAAGAGGGGAAAACAAAAAGACAACATTTACCACATTAACCTCCAAATTAGCAGATAGGATACAATTTTAACACAATATACACAATAATTGTTCAAGTTAAATGATAATAACTAGGAAAACGGTATAAGGATGCAGAAAACCCTGGAAAGAAAATCATGAAGCACCTTGGAAAGACAGTCGATCTCGAAGAGTATCAAATATTGATACAGCTCCTGCATTTTGTCCAAAAGTCAATTTCAACCGACCAAGCAATTCACCATCTTTTGTCTGTGAAGCAGCATCCGCAGCTTCCTTGGCCATACCAATTCGTGCATATGACTATCCAAAATAAGATAAGATATAAAACTTTAGCGTCCACATTATTATGTTGAAAACATATTTTGATATTTGTATTTATTGTATGACATAGTATAAACAGGGATAACATCTATATTTATTATTTGTAATCATTGCTTGGAGCCTATATAAAATTAACTCCGTTATGTGGTTCAAACTTTCTCACTTTCAACATATGATTTGGTAAGCACAGCTCTAATCTGAGCTAGTATAACTTCTATAACAAAACCTCTAATTTGTGCTTCAAATTGGCAGTAGTATCAACTTTATGCAATCCCTCTAGATTACAATGCTTGTGTCATTAAGAAAATAGTTATCAATTACAGTCTTACACATATATAGAGACTCGGTAGCCTTTGCTACATTTTTAGTCTCATCATCACTTTCCATGTTCTAACTTCAATTATGTATTTAGGAGGTAGTTGTACTTTTCCACCTTTGCTGATAAAAAATATTATATAACAAATATTCCTCCACCACCCCCGAAAAGAAGCATTTGTCTAAAAGTATTGATGGGATGGGATGGGATGAGTATTATGATAATCATGATCGAAGGGGCAGTGACGAATATAGGCAGTACTAATAATATTTATATTGATATTCCTTAGATACTACTTAATATATGTATATATAACAAGTGTTTGGTTCATTTTATCTTTTTTATGAGAATTCATCAATTTATTATTCTTTGAGCTGTATTTTCTGCAATATTGTCTCAATTTCAGCACATACTGTAGGCTTCATTTCTGGAGACATGGCTATTTATAAAGGACGTGGCTTTGCAATAATAAAATTTTCATATTAGACAGAAAAGTGAGGAGCAACAGTTGAGGTTGTGATCAAATGTATGCATTATTTTAATCTCTAACAAACAATAGTGCATCTTTTCCTCTAACATAGCCAGATCCATTTGCGGGAGGCAATTGGTTCAATTAATTAATAACATGAAGAAAACAATAATGAAGAATGAAAATGAAACTGACTACTCTGATAGTGGTTATTGGCGTGTTTATAAAAATTTCAATCTTTTAATTCTCAAAAACTTCAAAAACAACAAAACAAATACATCAATTGAGATTTGAGACAAGTTTAAAATACCTCAGCTTTTTCTCGAGGGTCTGCAAGTTTGGGGATATATTTGATAGCTTCTGCCTTTTCATCGGCTTCAATGCATGCCTCCACAAATGGCCTATAACCTATGCATGCCAGATGATGTAGGTATTGGTCGTCAAAATAAAGTAAGGTACCAAACATAGTAAAAAAAAGGAAACTACTACTTTGTAATGAACATTACAAGAAGGAATCAAAGTTTCAGATCTGCGTCATTTTCATACTACATAGGGTATAATTAAAAAGTGCTCAGATATACACAAAAGTAGCACCCTTCTAAAACCAATTTATAGCCATGGAGAGATCATAAATAAGAAACTATACTTCAACTTCTTTATTTTTTTGAAGAGGGGAAACTATGCTTGAACTTCTTTATCTTTGTCTTCGTACACAATCATATCAAGGAAGAAAATCAGATACTGATTTAAATATCAAGGAAGAAAATCATTGAAAATTGGCTGGACAAAACACCAAAAAATACCCCTGAAACTACAGGAGTTTGACCTGAAGGTGGAGTTTTTTATTTAAGCACTTCTTCATTGATTTTATCTTATATAAATCTAAAATATGCTCCATATGACCAAACTGTTGGAATAATTAGTCTTAATGCCAGTGATATAATGTATTTTCATTTTAAATTTTTATTGAATGGAGAATATTTCGTAGCAACATAGAACAACTGTGTCGGTATAATATATCCTCCCATAACCCGGTACTTATAACCAACCCATTTGATCCTTTCAGTTTGACCAACTAGTGCTCACATTGGAATTAATAAAATTTAAAAGGCAGGATTTAGTTTGAATGACTCTTCCGAAAACTTACCTATTGGCGGTTTCTTCTCCTTCGAAAATTTTTCTAGGGCAGCCCAATCCTTGATTGTGGCCAAAGCAAAAACCTTAAGCCAATACCATCTCTTCTCAGACACCTGTCGCAATAGAACCACAAAATTGTATGCTCAGGAACTGATGATTTACACAGGAGAAGAGGTAGGGGTCATAAAAAGTGGTCTTATTTGTTTGTATCACATTGTTTTTATTTCTTTTAAACAAATCATTCATTCAAAGGCACAAAATGAATCATTTTATTTCTATAAAGAACCATAAATCAAGGTCAATTTAGAGTTACCAACCTTAAATTCTGTTTTCACTTTTAGTGCAGCTCGATGATTTCCCAAGACAATACAAGTCCGGATTGTATCACTTATACTTGAATCTACAAAAATGGCCTGCTTTGTAGTCACTTCAAGTTCATGCTGGAGTCTGCAATAGCAATAGTGTCATAAATATCCCTCGCTGAAGACATGGATATCTAGTCAACAAGGATTAATAATTTTATTTAACAGCTAGTAACACAATCTAAATGTTTCTGCAGAAATATAAGAATAAAATCACTTATTGATAAATATATGGACATCAAAAGACCCCAAAGCCTAACAAATTAAATCATTAAAAGATTTATTATCTGACATAGCAGTGAAACAAAAACTGATAATCAAACCTTAAAAATTTTGCATGCTCTTCGGCTGCCTTTGATTCAAAGGTATGTTCCTTGGTTTCTGCAAAAAGATTCTGGGCCTTCTCAATAAGTTTTATTCGAGGACCATGAAGTGGAGATCCCTTGCTTGCCAAGGGATTTTTTCCAAGTTCCCATGATTCTTTCCAAAGAAGAAATGCAACATCCTGCATGGATTAACTTCAGAATAAATTCCAGTAATAAAATGGAAAGCATGAAAAGTTGCAGTTTAGCATATGATATGATTACTAGTAATACTTAAATCTAACATATGTGGCATAAGATATATGATTTATAAACTTTCTGACTGATGTAATTAGTAAATTATTGAAAACTGCAAGGTAGATTCACTTGTAGACTAATGCCTAGCTTAAAGTAAAAATTATATTAGTGAGGAAAAAAGAACAGATAAAAGGAAGAATGTCTTGATGAGTAGTCAGATGCATTGTTGTCAGAATCGGGATTAAAATCGTAAAATCCATGGATTTTGCGATTTTGATCAGCCTAAACGATTTGGATTTTGAGTAGAATCCTAAAATAGAGCAAAATCCCAATAAAATCGCACAAAATCGCTAAATCGCAGCAAAATCTGGGATTTTATATGGATTCCACCGATTTTCGGGTTTTTTTTTTGGGTAATTTTGGAATGGGTAAAGACGACCCGTTTTCAGTTTTGAGTACTTATATATATATATAAGATTTGGGACTTGGTTGTTTTATGATTTTAAACTTTGAGTACTTGCACTTGATAATATATAGTTATTATTATGAGTTGAATCTATCGATTTTGATTGCGATTTTCGATTATGCGATCTTGATTACCCCTTTCGATTCAACAAATCGATTTGAGTAGAATCCACCGATTTTGGTTGCGATTTACGATTTTTCGATCTTACTAAGCTCTTTCGATTCAAAGTAAAATCCCGATTCTGACAACCTTGGTCAGATGACATGTGAATAGATAAATTATCAATTCCGCGAAGAAAAAAAAACAAAAAAACATATTAGATTGATTGAGAGGTTATCAGTATTTTCTTTAAAACAATCCCCATTAAGGAAATGCAACCGATGATATATATCGGACATTTTCCCCATATATAATATTCCAAAAATCAGAAGTCATGCATATTATACAATTTGTTGCAAACAGAACATACTTGAAGTTGCCCTGTTGATAAGAAGAAGTCCTTCAAAAATTCATGTTTATAACACCTGAAAATGAGATCTATCAATTAGTGGCTACATAACACTATTTCTCCCTAAAACATTGAATACTTCAAATCATGTGATTCTATTTTGATCATTTAAAAAAGGAACTAGTATGTCCAAGCTAGAAAACATGGACAGAGATTCAAAAATGGGATTGAGATTATATTTTAACCATTTAAAAAAGGAACTAGAATGTCCCAACCCACCTACTTGAAATGTAGTTATTAATGTCTGGATGAGATACATTCTCAACAAAACATTGTCAAGGTCCTGAGAGATTAAACAATCAATATCTAGGAAAGGAAGCAAAACCAGATCAAGGAGACAGAAATTGGAAAATAAGGATAAAGAACTGCATCTGTTGCTGATGAATATAATTGTTGACACTAGATTTTAGTCTTTTAGGTATGCAGGGAGGAAAAGAAGAGAGCTAAAACTAAATATACTCAGGAATAGATATTTATTTGATATGAGAAGATGTGTAACAAAATAGCGCAAAACTCTAAGCTGCATGTTACTGTATTATAATCATAATTAAATAAGGGGAAAAAGTATGAGATATAAGGAGATATGGAAAAGGGTGAATAATGCTTGGTTTTAGTCCCGGGCAAATTATTATTTTTATTTCATCACTACCATTTAAGATGGACACTTAATAATACATAACCAGGAGGATCTACACTGTCTTGCCATTTGAGAAATGGTTCAATCAAACATACCGTGCATAAGTTATAAATAAGTCACGTGCTAATGGTCTGGCCTGTATGGTTCCAAAGAACTCCAATGGCTGCCTCTGCAATATCATAACAAGAATGTGTGCATGAGACCTGTGTTACTCCATATACATCACAAACCTGACAACATTAGAAATATAATTTTTTCCAGAGTCCAATACCTTTTGCCAAATATGAAAAAGTACTAGGTAAACAAGATCTGTGTCACCACATTCAGTCGCCTTCATCAAAGCTATATCTTCTTCTCCTATACTTAACAGGAGAGGAACCTAAACACAAGTTTATGAGAACATTAATAAAACATCCACCAGAAACCAGCCAGCAAATTGAGCATGACCTGGGGAGGAGGGGAGACAATATTGGGACGCCATTAATTCAACAAAATAACAAGAAAACAAGAATTCCACCTGTTTAGACGAACGTGGTTCATGTTCAACAAGCAAGGCAGCTAACTTTCGGCGGCCATTTTTGTCTGCATGAGCAGCAACTGCAGCATAGGATATGCCTTTGCACAATTTTAACTGAGAGTAAAAGAATGCAGTTCAAGAGTAGTTGCATATAATAGGATGGATGATTGCAAAAGAGCTTGAGGTGGGGGAGGTGAACCTTATCAAGCAGAATCTCTAGAAGAGTAGCATCGGGTATTCCCAGTGACGCAGTTATCTTAGCACATGCCCAGTGCATTATCACTACCTCCTACATAAGTAGTCAGGAAAAAAAAATTCAAATTTACTTGAATATTCACAAAAGATTGTTGACGTCCTGATGAAGTGACCGTACCAGTAATTAAAAAAACGAGAATAAAAATCAATCAATTGTATTTTAGTAATTAATTAAACTATGCATTGTTTTCATGTAGCATGTTCATTTATTTGAATAATCAACAATATGTACCAATGTTTGACAACACTAATGCATATACTGAACCCTATGAAGCACAGATTCCAACACTGATAGGTTCCCTTCAATGGTGACTCTTCCAAAGAGAAAAGGAATTCTTCGCCTGTGGGTTTATTGAATGAAAGAAAAAGAACACCCTGAGGACTCTATTGAATGGAAATGGAAGGAAAAAAAAATACACGGAGAACTTTAATCCCCTTGACTAGAGTTATCTCTAGTTCCAAATGGTTTCGCAAAATAATTTCTAGCATCAAGTTGTGGCTAAAAAGCCAAAGGCTATACTGACTACTTCGCCACAAAAGCAACCCTTTTGGCTGACAGTGGTTTGGCTTAATGACAGAATTAGATGTGGGTGAGAAAGTATAGCTAAAATCATATCGCGTAAGATTTTTGAGAAAAAGGGAAGAAGCAATGAAGAGGAGGGTTAAAGGATGGAGAGGGGCTCGAGCAAGAATAATCAGGAGGAAGAAAAGGAGGAGTATTTATAGCAAATTATAAGAGGTTTTCCCACTTTAGCCATGTTCTTCAATACCTACTCGCTACTCTGACAAAACCCTGGTCCACTCAGCTTCAAGTTCATACCAAGCAGCCCTGTGATCCAGTTCTTGATTCTCTTACTGTTGTTACTTGTTACCTTTGTTATTGCCTCCCAACCAACAATCCTTTTTTTTTCCTTCTATCCAAAAATACTACATCCGTCCCTAAATATAGAACTGACCCCTTAAATAAATCATGGTTATTAAGGAACAGATCAGATTTGTGCGCAATACACTTCCTAAAACCCTAATTGCATATTTATAAACTCGGCACCTAGTTTCATAATATCATTAGAAGTAAAAACAAATACACTACAAACTATCCTACCATATAAACTCGGTGCATTCGGTTGCTCTGCAAAAATCTCACATTATTTAGGATTATTCTTTGGATGAGCAGCTACTTTGGAATAACATTAAGCAATTAGGTTCTAGTTTGTGTTAGCACATTCTCTTTTTAAAGCAAGAAAATCAAGTTTCAATCTTGTATTTGATCAGTTGGTGTTACACAGTTGCAGAAGAGAATGCAAAAATATACAATATGCATACGTACTTGATTCATTCCAAGATATTCCGATATCCGCAGTGCAAGAAAATGTTGGTGACCATTTATCAGGCGACCAATCAGGACAGATGGTGTAAGCATCTGATGGTAATAAGCAAATTCAGTACAATGTCAGCACAGATAAATTTCACCACTAAAGAGAAAAGTATGCCTTATAAACCTTATATTGCTGAATACTAAGAGGAATGCCAATCTCAAGGCTGCGCACTGCATTCAAGACCCGCAGAATTTTACACATTTCTTGGATACGATCACGGTGAAAATTGCTGCCAAAGTCAACTGGATATCATTACCGAGAGCGAATATCAGAAAATATGCTTGCCAAACTTTCACTACTAAAAGAGTGTTGTTAAGGCTTCAAAACATTTTCCAAAACATTTTGGTTAGTATATCCTACAGAAAATCCAAATGAAGCTCACCTACAAAAGGCCTGACCATAACTGGCTGCCCTTAGGAGAGTTCGTTGGCGCAAAATATCAAATTCATGACCTGCAGCATCAACACATGCTTCAACAGCCTCAGGAAGGGACGATCTTATCAATCTCAAATTTTCATCTGCCTGGGGAGTGATGATAAGAAAATGAGACAGTCATTTACATGTATGAACTGTTTGATGATGCAATAATTAAACCACAAATAAAGACCTCACACATCAACTAAGTACACATAACAAATCAATTTTTTTTCTCAACTTTTATAAAAAAAATACGGTGCAAACCAACCACAAATGCTTGTTTCATCATATTCCTTGATGTATAAATAAATTTGGAACCAGACTCAATCAGCCAAATTTCCCTGTATCTCCATTAAATTAATGGGAGTAATGACAATTGTTTGTTTCTTTAAAGAAGTCTAATAAAGGTATATTACATTGTCGGTAGAAAGCAATGCTCAATGTGCTCAATGCTCAGTAAGACATGTTTGAGCAGATACTTAAGTAGTCGTTGTTTTTGGTACAACTTAAGTTGTTTATTATTAAGTAAAATCAAATAAAATACCGTTGACAATGTTACATACTTACAATATATAAAAATAAAAATTTGAATACACATTCCGAGTTCCAACTAGATTCTGTTGTGCAAATATATGAAAAAGTAAAAGCACCACTGCTCAAGAGGACGCAATCTTGTAAATCCATATATTCATTAAATATAGGGCTACACCTAAATAATTAACATACACTCATTCTTGGTAAAAAGTGCACTATCAGTGAATGACTCTAGGTAAGTTCGTCAATAAATATATTCAAAAAAGCGTTATTATGATGGCAGACAAAAATATGAAAATTAGTGCTCAGTGTAGTGGTTTTAACCTATGAACAATTATCATCAAGCTCTGCAGCCAAGGAAAATGAATTTTAAGGTATTTGCACTTCAAACATGCACACAAACTCTGCAGTCTTTCTCTACTCCGCACCCTAAGTTTGTAGGCTAAAATTTTCAAGTACTAGACAAATTCTATAATTCATTTGTTGGCAATGAGTAGAGATCTTTTTATAATCATATAACCAATGGCATACATTAGCTGACACCTCAAAGCTCTGGACGTACAAACTCTACGTACAATTAGAACTTACAAAACAGAGAAAAAATTATAAAGTCAGTCATGCAACAGAAAAAAACAGGAATGAAGTCTCTACCTTAGCACTACGCCTATCAAAATGATCTAAAGCATCATACAGCAAAGCTGCAGGTGATGTACTGCCAATTGTGAAGATTGAAACTGTGGAATCAGGAACCCGCTGTAGAAATTCCATACTAGCGTTGGACAATATCCTCACTCCATCGCACTCAGGAATAAGAATTATTGGTTCATCATAAAGGTAGGTTACAGGGTCTCCATCAGGACCCATCATCAAAAGCATATCATCCCAGTAAAGCAGCACAGCATCCATTCCACACCAAGCGAGCTGCTCCGGAGGAAGAGCTGACTGCACATATGAAAATACAATTATAGAGCTGACTGCACATAGAGTATATATAGATCATAAACAATTATGGATATCTACATGAAGTTTAGATACACCCTTTTTTGTCACTTAGTCATGGTGCTCTAGCAGCACATGATATAATAATCATAATAATAAACAAAATTGGGTGGCAACATCATATACAAAACAGCAATCAACTGGTTGAAATGATATAAACTTAAGATTAGGCTACATGACCGCACACACCAAATTCTTAAGCATTCAACAATCAAGACTTCAGCACATCCCTCAAATTCTACAAAATCCCATAATCACTTATTTCTTATGTAGCATTGACACCATAACATCAATACATGTGGTTAGTTACACTCAATCATTCTATTTTCTTAAAATTATTATTGGTGTCTACGTGTCAATGACTGTCATGTCCATGTCTCTTTGATAGTGTTTCCTAGCTTATTTCAGTCACAAAAATAATTAAATAACTATAAGAAAGTATTTCAACTTCAAATTGTCACTAATCCTCCAATATCCCTGTCCATTTAAGGCTACAAATTTTGCAATGGTTCAAAGTCCAAACAACAAAAATTTCACAATAACAATCACATTTCAAATTTCCAATCCAATTCACAACAAAATTAACGCACCTCGCACTCCCTCTCGATGATGACATCAGTCAAATCCGATGTTGTAACAAGAAGCCGGCCATCATGAGTGAACGAAGCCAGCCATTTACCATCACGCGACACCACCATCTTCTGCAACGGTCCCCGGAGCATCTCACCACCAAGGCGCTGCACACCGTCCTCCTCAACAGCAAGCACAGCAGCAGCATCCTCTTCGCCACCATCACCAACGCCAAGCAAAACCTCAACATTCCCAGACACAGTATACTGTGGCTCAATTACAGCCATACATCGCGGCGGTTCAATAATACCAGGATCAGCTAGCTTAACCGCGTTAGGGTTTTTGAAATCAGCAATACAGAACAATTGATTCGCTTCCGTGATACAAACGACACCGTTTCCCCAAAAAGCGCAATCAGCAACGTTACTTTCGAAGCATTCTTTACCTAAGGAGAGATTCGGTTCGATGAGATGAGCGTGAACATCATAGCGATAAACAGTGCCATCTTGAACGATACAGACGAGTGTGTGATCATCGGTCCATGACATTCCGATGAGGCGACCGCCGGGGTTACGCCAGACGGTGTCGGCTAGGAGATGGCCGGAGGAGGAAAAGAGACGGAGTTTGCGGAGGGCGGATTCACCGTGAAGCTGGACGATCTTTGAATCGTCACGGATGACGGCGAGGGGACCTCCGAAGGGAGCAGCGGCGACTTTGTTGCGGGCAAGGTCGACGTGTTTCCAGGGCATTTGATAAAGTTCGGGCTTACGGTAGTAGCGGTTGTAGAGGAGCTGCCACTCCGCAGCTACGGATACGTTCGCCATTGTAGAGAATCGGAATTTGGTAGAAAAGTTGCGACTTGTTATCAAGGTGCAGCCATGGATCTATAGTTTTTTATTTAATTTTTTTTTCGGAGAAGGAATAAGCACTGCAATTTTATGTGAAAGGAGATTTGGATCAACTTAATTACTTTTGAATTTATTACAAAGTATAGTTAATAAAAATTAATTTTTATGTTAATTTATAAATTTGGCTTAATTCATACTTTAGTCCCTTATGTTTATTTTAGCGCTCAATTTAGTCCCTTATCTTTTAAACGTCTTAATTTGGTCCCTTATCTTTTAAAAGTTTCAATTTGGTCCCTTATCTTTTCTGCAAGTCTCAATTTGGTCTCTTATCTTTTCTGCAGTTCTCAATTTGGTCCCTTGTCTTTTTAAATTTTGGACACGTGGCACACTTGGACAGATGACACGTGTCCAAATTTAATGGTAATAGTGAAAAATTTGACGGGAGGGACCAAATTGAGAACTTCAGAAAAAATAAGGGACCAAATTGAGACGTTTAAAAGATAAGGGACCAAATTGAGTGCTAAAATAAACATAAGGGACCAAAGTATGAATTAAGCCTATAAATTTTTATCAATGAAGCAAGGTTGCATTGGCGTAGGGGGTTCATCTATAGATAGACCAAGAAGCTACATTATATTTTTTCACAAAATTTCAGGAGGGTGTCAAAGAGGTGGATTTATGGGTAAAGTTCGCTCGTTTCGGTCGTGTCGAGGAGGTTTACATTCCCAAAAAAAAATATACGAAGAGAAGGAGGTTTGGGTTTGTTAAGTTCCAAGAGGTCGGAGATATAGGTGGGTTACTATCTCGTTTTGGTGATATTTGGTTAGGTGCCTTCAAACTTCATGTGAACTTTTTTCGTTTCAACAAAGGGGCTACAAGGAAGGAGGAAACATTGGAAGTTTCGGGGTCAAACAAGGCGGCATAAAGCATGGCTTCAATCGGGATATTCATTCAAGGAGGCTCTAGTCAAAGACATTTAACTAGGGAATGAAATGTTGGTGTTATGGTTGAGCCAGTACGGGGTGATGGCCAGGTAGTTCGAGAAGTGGTGTGGGAGGTGGCAGTCGAGGTTGAGGCATTGACAAAACTTAAGAAAGCATTTGTGGGGTTCCTTACGGAGCCTTAGGAGCCGCATATCATTCAACAGAACTTCATGATGGACGAGTACCACAATATCAAGGTCTCGTTTAAATTATTTGAAGGTATTACAGTGTAGTGGTGGCAGAAGTGCAAAAGTGGTGTTTGTCTTGGGGTGGTTGTGCACACCGGACTTGGTGTCCAATCAGCAGACAACTTGGTCGAGATGCTTCAGAGTTTCTCTCTATGCTTGATGGGATGCAATTTTTAGGTCATTGACATTTAAGTTTGTTACCTTCATTGAAGTTGATGTACAAACTAAAAAGACGCTTGTAAGATAGCCATTGATAAACTCATGCTCATTGGCAAGAATTTTGTAATAAGGGTGATGGAAGAAGGGGAGAGATAGCAAAAGGTGGAACAAGGTGTTGTGGTGGGTGTACTGTATGGCGAGATGTGTTATCGACTGAGGTTCAACGATGACGGTGGCTGAAGGATCATCGGGTGATGGGAGTGATGCTGACTGGTCAAATAGTGATCATTTAAGTATCGATTGAGGTAAGGCGTCAGGATGGACGAAAGGACAAGATGAGTCTACTAAATTGGAAAGTGCATAAGGTACGAATGTGTCATAACTTGACCCCATCTTTTTGGGAAATCCATCAGGTTATGTGGCTAGAAAGGTCAAAGGCATTTTGGTTGATAGTTTGAAGTTTGTGAGGGAAACATATTGGGTTGAAGGGGATAAGTTAGAAGAAAAGGTTGGAGAAAATGCCTAGCAGTCCTACTAGGTCACGTGATCCAAGGTGGGGTAGGGTGGGGTGGGGGGGGGGGGAGGGGAGAAATGGTGAGAACGGCAAAGGAAGGGCCAATTTTGTTGATGGGCCAATAGATAATAATTGGTAAGCCCATAAACTTAAGGACTAAGGGTAGGGATATTCCAATTGTTGGGTCAATTAGAGATAATTGGGCCGATCCTAATCAAAAGGGGGTGTGGTTAATAATAGTTGTGGAGTTGATAGCCACCAACAAGTGGGCATGTGTAAGTTGGGCCCATAAGCTCAAAACAAGAGAATTAATTTTGTCATCCTACGGATTCTGGGACGCGTCCTACGAAATTACCGAAATGTCTCTGTTTGTGACTTGTGCTACGGACACCGCCCAAAACATCCTACATTTATAATATTCGTGGCTTGAGTCACGAATGTAGAAAAAATGTCAAAATAGGGATTATGATTAAATGTCATAGGATGACAAAATGAATTCTCCAAAACAATGATTCATTCTTGCAAAAAAGAAATCAAAATAGGGATTATTTTTACAAACTACAATATTTTCGAGGATTAAAAACTACATTAAAAGTTAATATGTACTAAACGTAAAAGGACATGATATTATAGAATTAAAAACATATTTAACTACTTAATAAAAAGAGTTCGATTTAAATGCACTATTGGTACTCCTATTTTCAAAATAATGATGTTTTGATCTCCATATTTTAAAAATCAATTTTTTATCCCTAATTTAAATATATTGAAATTTTGGTCACTTATCTCATTTTTGTCATTTTTTGATGATATCGTTGCATCTATTAGGCATATTTTTGTTGACATGCATATTGAATATGGCCTAGTTAGCAGTGTCATGACATAAATGAATATGATGCCATATCATATAAAATGATCCAAAAATAAGATGAGGGACTTCTTATTAAAAAATAAATAAAATGCGGGACCAAAATCCATAAAGAAAGAAAAGTTAATTAATTGCTATGCATTGATGTGTATAAGTGTTTTACATATGTATTTAATCAAATCATACTATTATGCCACTTTTATAGCTAAGTTCCATATATGTCCACAAGCATTTATATGGCTTGATTTGAATGGATGCACATGTAAATGAGGCCCAAAGAGAACTCTAAACTAAAATTTTCTGCTTAAAGAATTTATTTTATTTTATTTAAATTTTATTTTTTGAAACAAAATCATTTATTATTAAATTATCAATATATATTTTATTTAACATTTCTTTCTCTATCGGTAATAAAGAAAATGCATTTAACCTTTGTTGAGACGGTGATCTATGATATGATTTTATTAATTTTAGTTTCAATACGCAGATATTTAAAGGTTATATAGTTGCTTGAATTTTTGAGGAATTGCAAAGTTGTTGTCTCATTTTTATAATTTTTTCTCATATATATGTCTTTATGTTTTCTTCAAGACATTTTTCTTACCGTGGATTAGTGAGCTCATAACTTATGTGAGACCTTTTTTTTATTAGTAAATTTTTTTTTTCAACGTCTAAAACTCTTGTTTGAGTTTCTTTACTCTTGAGTTGACCTTGAAAAAAATTATACTGTCGTGTATACAAATTATATCCACAATTAAATTAAAGGATAAAAAAAATCTAATTTTAAAAATAAGAGGACGAAAATTACATTTAAGGCAAAAAAATTCCACTTGATATTGAAATTTTAGATGATGTTTTCTACCAAGGAAAAAGTTTAAGTTTTATCCCTATTTGCAAACCGGTGAGATAGTATATCTCGCCTCATGTTGTTTTCTTTTCTTTTCAATTATAGTGCACATTGAAAGATTGAAAAGTATTTTAAAGGCTGAAATTTTAAAGACTCTTCAGCCGCTCGATGCGTTCAATCAGAATTGAATCACACCTCAAGTCTAGAACTAAGAGTTTTATAAATATATATTACAAATTTTTAAAATTCAATTTTCTTCAAAACATCTATTACAACAAAATTTTATGTATATATTTTGTCAAATTGTCTTGTAAAAATCTTTTAATCGGCGTACATGACCATTTACGGTTATAAAATAACAAGTTTTTCTTATTGGTGAGTTTTTATGTGACCTTTTAATTAAGTGACTCAGAGGGACAAATGCAATGCATTAATATATTTGAGAGATATTTAATAATAATTCTAATTTTATAGGATAGATGTTTACGGGTCCATAAGAGTTAAAAACTGTTTATTTAATGAAGGGCGAGGATGCAATTAATAAACTATAAATTGGTGAAGCCATATGTTACATGCAAAGGAAAATAATATGGCTGAAATTGTCAAATTTATTTATGTTATGATTTTCTTTCTTTTTATATTGCTTGTTTCAACAAACGTAGATGGTAAGTTTTTTTTATTCTTTTTCATATTTCTTCTTTACTTTGAACAAAATATTTCATTCCATTTTAGTTATATTTGTTTTTCTTCTCAATACAGCGGCCGGTGATAGATGTACAAAAAATTCTCAATGTCTATTCATGCAGTGTCGCAATAATTTCGGAGCGAGGTGTATCCGTTCACAATGTAGATGTACTAGAATACTAGAATAATTTCTATACCCACATAAGTATCATATACAAAGTATTTTTATTCTACTTACTATAAAATATTATGCGAGCTACCCTGTGTTGGTACCCAATAATTTAATTTTTTTTCTTTCTAATTTCAAGAACCTTTTAGTTCTGATTTTGTACTCTAAGATAATGATGATAAAATAAAATAAGGTAGCAAATAATATTATTTAAATGTCTTCTTCTCTTTTAATTTCAAAGATATATCATCACGGCCTTCAATTCAAGCATATCACATTTTTTTTTTAAATTCCACTACAACTTATCATAATATATTTAATCTTTAAGTTGAAAACTAATGTTCATGTTATTTTTCTTTTACGGAAATGTTCATGTTATTTTAAGACTATAGTTTTATATTTTGTCATAATGTTGTTACACATGTGATTTTTCTCACACTTCAATTTATATTTCTCTTACATTTATAATTTTTTACCTAGCCTCGTTGAATTTGTTTACTTTTAAAGATATAAAAAACTAGAACAACATAGGTCTCAATTAGTAATTGTTTATTTTGGTGTGTCATCTTCAAGTTAGAAGAGATCCATCTATGACTCAGCGAAGCATATGCTCAATTTTCCTTGTGCTATAAAATTTGTATAACTAAAGTGAATATGATTATATAAAATAATTATATTTCATAAGAATGACATGTGATTTAAAATTACATATATTAATATTTTTAAAGAATAGTTACAATAGTAAAAACTAAAGACCTAAATCTCCATGATCGGATACAAATTTTAAGTAATGCTTTTTTTTTGGTTTACATGTCATTAATTAATTAATAAATTTTGTTGGTAGAATCACAACAAAATTACACTCCACATAGAGGTCCAATATATATCAATTCTAGGATAATGGGTAGGGTATCGGTAGGGTACTATAGTCCTCATCCCCATACCCGCGATTTGAAAAAATACATGTACCCATCTCCATACCCGAGTGGGTGACACTCATTGTCCCCGTCCCCATACCCTATGGGTACCTAAGTACTTATACCCGTACCCGTTACCCGCATTTTTGCTAAAACTAAATTGATCAATTATAAAATATTATATCATTTTAATATAATTAAAAAAATAAAGATTTTAATGTTGACTCATGAAAATTATGAACAAAATTATTAGTAATATCATGCTAAAGTTCATTTATCTATATATTGACATATATTGATTATGTCATAAATAAACATTTTTATTAACAATGTGTAATAATATAATATTGTTGTATTTTTTAAAATTGATTTACATATATTATTATATAATAATATAATTAAAATAAATAAATATATACTATGTGGGTATATGGGGTGGGTACTAAGGTACCCGTACCCGCATCCATGCCCGTTGAATTTTGCGGGTAATTACCTATATCCATGCCCGTATCCAAAATGCGGGTTTTTACCCTACCCATTATGGGTATTTTTTGTGGGTACTCACTGGATATGGGTAAATTGCCATCCCTAATCAATTCACTTTACTACAATCAATCAATACCGCAATCAGAGAGCATTATTAATTTCTAGAAACTCAAATTAGCATGATGTTTCTTTAGTTGTTGTTAAATATGTTTACACAAGTTGTGAAATAATTGATTTCTTTTTCAACACAAATCATCATTGTGCCACAAATGTTCAAGAGTTGAACCTTATCTTATAATTGTTTTAAGCCTTGATTGAGCAGAATTTTGGATTGAGATTTTGTAAAGATTGATGAAGAGGGTCTGGCAGCTATTTTTGGCTTCAACTAACATAAATTAATGTTTATTTCTTCAATAATTCATACTATAGGCTTATATAATATGTTTGAGATAAAGGCAAGTCTTCCTGATACACCAAAATAGTCTCATATCGCTTGGTACTCGAGGCAAATGGTAGTTTATATACGACACCCACACCTTTCAAACCAACCGAGTCGTCTTTTCTACAAAAGACAAAACTGTGACGGGTCAATCCCAAAGCGGACAATCTCTCGGAGATGTGGACTTGAGATCGGATCTGAACAGTGGCGCCGTCTGTGGGAACGATAAAATTCGTTCTCGAACCCTTTAGCCCATTAGCCTCGACTGGGGGCTTCTGTTCTGGATACACTTTATATACGACACCCACACCTTTCAAAACATCCGAGGCGTCTTTTTCTACAAAGGACAAAATCGTAACAGATCAACTCCAAAACAGACAATCTCTCGAGATGTAGACTTGAGGTCGGATCTGAACAACAAGTAAAGTGATTGACCTTCATTCTAGTTTGGGTGCGTATAAGTTGAAAATAGAGATGACATTAAATAAGAAAAATATTAAATTGAGAATCATTAATTAACAACAGTGTGAGAAGTTTCTAATCAGTTACCATTTTTGTTGCCACAAATCATTAGTATGATGACTTCAAGTGCAGGTAAGTTTGATTAAGAAAACCCTTTCCCATCCTATAATCACCTTTTTTTTCAACTCTTAACAAATAAAGAAAATAAATGATGAGATATATAAAGTAATTTTTATAATCGCCTTTTTAAAGAACAAGTTGATTAAAACATAACCTTTTTAAAGAACAATTGTTGTAGGGTCCTAATCAATTAAGATTTTCTTTATAATACGTTGAAAAGTTAATAATCTTGTACAAAAGACCCTTTTGGGCTTAACAAATTAATTACTAAACTTAGTTAAGCCAATTTACCAATATAATGTTGGTGCACAAATGTGATAAATGAATAGAAGAGGAATTGTATTTAATGAACTTGAAATGACGGCTACAAGAAAAGAATAAAAGTACTTACTTCTATGATGATATAACTACTCCTATTTATACACAAGGACTAGGTCATAAATACAGCATAGTAAAATACTAAAATACCCTTAAATATAAATTACTTCTAACACCATCCCTTAATTTATATTTACACAAAACTAACAACACCAATTCCATTCCTCAAACGAAGAAATTGGTCAGTCTTGATTGCCTTTGTCATCACATCTGCCAGCTGCTTCTGAGTGCTACAGTGCATAGGCATGGCAACGGGGCGGGTTGGGGACGGATTTTGCCCTCCCCAAACCCAAACCCATATTAGTTCGGGTTTCCCCAAACCCGTCCCAATTTTGAGCGGGGATAAAAAGTATAACCCCAAACCCTAACCCAACGGGGATCGGGTATCCCGACGGGGTTCGGGTATCCCCGTTACGTCTCTTCCTACATTAATTTGGATTGCATTTTAGTATTTTTTTTATTAAAAAAAAGAAGTTAAAAGCCCAAAATTATTTGTTTCAACGATATATCTTTAAATAAATAAAAGAAATAGAGAAAATAGTTTGTTTAATACTCAAATTAAAGATAAAAAATAAACATATGAATGTAATTTAAGAGATTGTTTAAGGATTTCTAATTTAAAAGAAGTAAAATCTAATTTTAATATAAGCGGGGCGGGTTCGGGGTGGGTATCAATGTCCCCATTACCCGCCCCAACCCCATCTTTTGAAATCGGGGAAAACCCAAACCCGAACCCAAACCCAGTCAACTCGGGTTTTCCCCGTCAAAACGGGTATGGTTTGGGCGGGTACCCGCGGGTATGGGTTTTATTGCCATGCCTAACAGTGCACAACTTTTAACACTCCATTCTGAACCTGATTCCTTAAGAAGTGATACTTGGTCTCAATGTGCTTGCTTCTCCCATGCAGCACTGGGTTCTTGGCAAGATTGATTGCAGACTTGTTATCAATCATCAGCTTCAGAGGCTTGTTTACCTTGATCTTCAGATCCTGTAGTAAGTTCAGAATCCACACAGCTTGACATGCAGTCAGAGCGCCTGCAATATATTCAGCTTCACAGGTTGATAGAGCAACAACAGGTTGCTTCTTGGAACACCAAGAAATAGGACCTCCCAGAAATTTGAACAAGTACCCAGAGGTACTCCTTCTATCAACTCTGTCTCCACACCAATCAGAATCTGAATAGCTCAGAAGTTCTGATTTAGTCTTTCCTTCAAAAGGGAATAGCACTTCATGCTTCAGAGTTCCCTTGATGTACCTCAGAATCCTGACAGCAGCTTGGTAATGGGACCATTTTGGTTTACTCATAAATCTGCTAACCATTCCAACTGCAAAACAAATATCAGGTCTGGTATTGCACAAATACCTCAGAGAACCAACCAACTGTTTGAAGGTTGTAGCATCCACATCTTCTCCATCAGAATCAGAGTCCAGCTTCTGATTCGTATCAGAAGGTATAATTGCAATTTTGCAATTTTCCAGCTTAAATCTCTTCAGAAGCTCAAGTTCATACTTCATCTGATGTAAAATGATTTCTTTCTCAGAATACAGAAATTCCATCCCTAGAAAGTAACTCATTTTACCAAGGTCTGTCATCTCAAATTCATTCATCAGAACCTTCTTGAACTTAGCTATCTCTTGTTCAGAGCTTCCTGTCAGCAATATGTCATCAACATACAAACATACCAGAATCATATTGCCTTCTGAAGTGTGCTGAACATAAACCCCATATTCCAACTCACATTTCTGAAACCCATGCTTCTTGAAGAAAGAATCAATCTTCATATTCCAGGCTCTGGGTGCTTGTTTCAATCCATACAAGGCTTTATGTAATCTATACACCATCCCTTCCTGATTCTTTTTCTCAAAGCCAGGAGGTTGTGACACATATACCTCCTCTTGTAATGGACCATTCAGAAATGCAGATTTCACATCTAAATGCATCAGAGGCCAATTCCTGTTAGCAGCTATTGCAATCACTAGTCTAATTGTTTCATGTCTTGCTACAGGTGCAAACACTTCAGAATAATCTAGCCCAGGTTTCTGCAGAAATCCTCTTGCTACTAACCTCGCTTTGTGTTTGCCAATTGATCCATCTGGCTTTAGCTTCTACTTGAAAACCCATCTGACACTGATTGCTTTCTTGCCTTTTGGAAGTTCTGACAGCTTCCAAGTCTTGTTTCTCTTTATAGCATCAAGTTCTTCTTTCATGGCCTGCAACCAGACTTGCTGCTTAAGAGCCTCTTCTGTACTCACGGGTTCAAAGTCTACTAACATAGCACACTGAATAACTTCCCCCTCAGAGTCTACTTCAGTGTCTTGCAGCATCTCAAAATCTGCAAACCTTCTTGGAATGCTTCTGATTCTCTGTGGTCTTTGACCTTGTTCCACAGAATTTCCTTCAGAAGTTAGAATTTCAGAAGTGCTATCTTCAGAGCTTCTGTCTATTGAAGTTTCTCCTTCAGAGGCTTGACCTTCAGAGCCATCTTCAGGACCTCCTTCAGGACCATCTTCAGAGTCTCCTTCTGAATCAGAGTCTCCTTCAGAACCTGAATCTTCATCAGAGTCTGAATCCCCGTCAGAGTCTCTTTCAAGAATTCTCACATCAGAATTGGATTGAGTTTTGTTCCAATCCCAAGTTTCTAATTCCTTCACAATGACATCTCTGTTGAATTCAATTCTATTAGTCTCTGGACAATAGAGCTTGTACGCACCTGTACTGTGGTACCCCACCAATAACATTACTTTGCTTCTATCATCAAGTTTCTGTCTTCTGGCTTCTGGGACATGTTTGTAACAGACAGAACCAAATACCTTCAGATGACTAACACTTTGCTTATTTCCAGTCCACTTCTGAATAGGAACTATTTCCTTCAGCTTCTTCGTTGGACATCTGTTGAGCACATAACATGCAGTTGCAACAGCTTCACCCCATAAATTATGAGGAAGCTTCTTCTCTTTCAGCATGCTTCTCACCATATCAAGCAAAGTACGATTTCTTCTTTCAGCAAGACCATTGTGTTGAGGAGTGTAAGGAGCAGTAACCTCATGCTCAATTCCATTCTCCTTACAGAAAGTTTTAAACTCATTGGAATTAAACTCACCACCACCATCAGTTCTGAGAATCTTCAGCTTCTGACCACTCTGTTTCTCAGCTTTTACTTTGAACTTCTGAAACTCAGCAAACACCTCATGTTTGAACTTTATCAGGGATACCCATGTCATTCTAGTGAATTCATCTACAAATGACACAGAGTATTTATTCCCTCCAATTGATGCTACTGGAAATGGACCACACACATCAGAATGCACTACTCCCAAGGCATGTTTTGCTCTTGGAGCTACTTCTGATGCAAATGACAGTCTTGGTTGCTTCCCTTCCATGCACACCTTGCATGACTTCTCAGGTTTCTTGATTGTAGGAATTCCATGTACCAGATTCTTTGATTTTAGATGCCCCAGGCTTCTAAAGTTCAAATGACCAAATCTTCTGTGCCACAGCTCACTATCCTTCTCAACACATGTTGCACTAAGGCATTCAGAGTCTGCAGTCCTGACATTCACTTTGAATGTCCTGTTCCTTCCCTGTTCTGACTCCATAATCAGCTTCTGATTACGATCATACAGCTTCAGAAGATTGTCCTTCATGGTAACTGAAAAGCCTTTCTCAATCAGTTGCCCTACACTCATCAGATTGCTTTTCATGCCAGGTACATACCATACATTCTGAATCAAAGCTGATTTTCCATTGTTCAGAATGACTCTGACATTTCCCATACCTTCAGCATTAAGGTATTTATCATCAGCACATCTGATCTTTGTACTCTTCCTAGAGTCAAAGTCAACCAACCACTTCTTGTTTCCAGTAAGATGATTTGAACACCCTGTGTCCATATACCACTACTCTGATGAATTCATATCATCAGTTTCAGAAGCCATTAGCAACACAGATTCACCATCAGAGTCATCAGAGCTTCTGGCTATATTTGCTTCTTCTGACTTCCTTTCTTTGTTTGACCGACACTCAGAAGCAAAATGACCAAACTTCTGACAACAGTAGCATTGGATCTTCTTCTTGTCAAACCTCTCCTTTCCCTTCTGATATTTCTGCTTATCAGAGGTTGAGTTTTCTAGCTTCTGAACTCCATCAGACCTTCTCTTGGTTTCTGACCAAGACTTCTTCTGATAGTTCTTTCCAGAGTCTGCTTTCAGAGCCTGCTGCTCTACTTCTCTTTCAGAGTTTCTCTCAGTCAGACGCAACTCTTGTGCTTCTAGACTGCTTTGCAGCTCTTCAATTCTCATGGAACTCAAATCCTTGGAATGTTCAATAGCTACCACAATGTAATCAATCTGAGGGGTAAGGGATCTCAATACCTTCTCAATGATTACTTGTTCTGAAAGAGTTTCTCCACAAGCCTTCATCTCATCAGTGATTAGAATCATTCTGGAGATGTACTCAGGGACCTTCTCATTGTTCTTCATGTTGAGATTCTCATACTGCTTTCGTAAGGACTGAAGCTTCACTTTCTTCACTGATGCATCGCCACCATAGCATCTGATCAGTGTGTCCCACGCGGCCTTTGCCGTTTCTGAGTCAGCAATCTTCTCAAACACGTTTTCATCCACACACTGATGGATGTAGAACAACGCCCTCTGATCTTTCTTCTTTGTATCCTTCTGAGCAAGCTTTTGTGCATCTGTTGCATCTGCTGCTACTGGAACGTAACCTTCAGTAACAAGTTCAAGCACATCTTGAGCACCAAACAGAACAATCATCTGTTTCATCCAGCGATTCCAGTTTTTGCCATCAAACACTGGAAGCTTGGTACTCATACCACTGTTTCCGTTCATCTTCAACCTTTGTGCGTTCACTTAAATCTCACTAACACTCGTGTTTCCCAATCCCGCAGAATCAGAAAATGTGATTCTAATAAATCACACAACGCCTCACGTTTCACTCGTGTTTCCTGTGGATTCGAACCGGAGCTCTAGATACCAATTGTTGATGCACAAAGGTGATAAATGAATAGAAGAGGAATTGTGTTTAATGAACTTGAAATGACGGCTACAAGAAAAGAATAAAAGCACTTACTTCTATGATGATATAACTACTCCTATTTATACACAAGGACTAGGTCATAAAGACAGCATAGTAAAATACTAAAATACCCTTAAATATAAATTACTTCTAACATATAACACCGCCACTTTTTACAACTGACAGTACTATTGGTAATTTTGAATAGATTTTGTATTAATTGGTTTTATAAAATGAGTAATGCTATTTAGCAAAAAATATTGGTACAAGAAAGAGAAGAATTTATAAAATTTGGAAATTTGATCAATTAAAACTTAGATAACCATACATGGAAGAGAGTGATTATTATTTGACCAATTAAATGTTACCACCTAAGTAGCATAAAAAATTTCTCTTTCTTGCATAAAAAAATTCTTACTAAATAGCATTTTTCTTATAAAATTGATTTTAGTTAAAAATAAGATGAATATAAAGTGATTTATGTTTAAATATATTTTTGTAAAAGTGAGTTTAAATTAATTTGAGTGTACAATTAGAGTAAAAAAATTACAAATCATAACTTTAACACTTAAAATCAATTCTAAAAACAAAATTGATTACACTAAACATCACTTTTAACTCTCACTACGGTAAACAAGATACACACCAAATAATCAGCTCATATATATGCTCATAAAAAAAATTGATATTATTTTTTTGTGAAGGGAATGATTGTTAGTGGCCAATGTTGTTCCTGAAGCACATGTGATATTTCAACAACTCTATATATTGATTGATTTATTCACTCATTTATGAATTTTACTAGGGGTGAGCAAAAATATTATAACCGACCGAACCCATTCTAACCGAGGTTAAGTTGGGTGTATCGGGCGGATTTATACGGGTTGTCGGGTCTACGGGTGACAAACAATGGATACAAACGGTTAAATACGGTCGGGTTCGGTTTTAAAAATTTAAATATGTCGTTAACCGAACCCGACCGAGGTTGTAAAATCATGAGTCTTTTTCCGTCTTATCGTATGTATTGAAGTTGCGTTTCTTTTATAAAAAAAAACATTACAAGTTATTTACACACAAAACACAAGCTAGACTGTATTATTGCAAAGTTAAATTATATATTTGTCATATTGTTGATCTAATATTTAGATGGTATTCACTAACAAGTTATTTTATTACGGTATTCTATATGTGTGTGTCTTTTTTTTATCAATATGCTAACCCGAGTAAACCGAACCGACTAACCCATAACCCATTTAAACCGACACCCGACAAAATCGAAACTTGAAATGGTCGGTGATGGGCCAAGATTTTACACTCTCGGTTTTTTCCGGGTGAACCATTTTGGGCCCGAATCCGATCGAACCCGCCTGATGCTCACCCCTAAATTTTACTAGTATTTCTTTTGGTTTGGTTTAGATTTCAATTTCAGCAACTTGATTGATCAAACGCTAAAAGTAAAAATATTGCGACAATGGCTCTTGTGTCGAACCTGGGTTTAATGGACCCATTAGATCTTTTGGCCATCCAACGGTGGTTGTGGCTATTTACCGTGAATGATCAAAGACTAGTTGTTAACTTGATTAAGATCAGTTTAATTAACTATCAATCAGTTTAACAATCATAAACTAAAACGGTAATAATCAAGATATTTGCCTCAACTCAAGTAAATGATCCACCTCATAAATTCAAAGGACACATGTTAACATTTTTCATGACACTAAAATGATTAATCTCAAGTGATTAATGAATTCATTAATGAAGACAATTCATTTGGAAAAACTGAATATAATTTTTAATAGGAACAATATATTTTTTTGTTAAATTTCATTAATTTCGTAGACGAACTTTAAATTATCAAAACACCTCATAAAAATTGTAAAAGAAAAATTGTACCGAGAATTTTTACCAAACACTCGGCAATGAGAAAGTACATTTGTCAAAAAGGGTATAAATTTGTCACATATGTTAGACTATGTAATGGGCTTTTGGTTGGACTAAGGGTAGTTTAGTCTTCTCTAGTATCTAGTATTTATATCTATTGTAACTCTTTCTCTATTAAACTTTTGTTATCATTCTAATGAAACCCTAGCCGTCTTTGTTGGTCTCTTATGATTATATTGATTGTCTATAATATTTACATGGTATCAAAGAGCTTGGTTGATTCCGTCTGGGTGTTGGAAGTTTGATGGCAATTGTTCCTTGATCTATGGAGTAAGATTTGTTTCTATTTTGTTCTCTCTCTCAATTTTTTGTTGGATCGGTATTGTTCTCATGGCCCTCTCATCACTATGTGTTTGGTTGGTTTCCTATTCCCTTTGCTACTTGGCTATTCCTAACTATTAGTCAATATTTGGATTTTGTGGATAGAATTTTGTCTTGTTGGGTTGTCTTGGTAAAAGTTTTAATACGTTGTTCTAGAATTGGTTTGGTTTTGTTGTTTGTTTGCATTAGTTACTACTCACTCAGCAAAAGTAAAGGTGCTTTAATTTTGAAGTTTTGGACTACGTAAGTATTTTATTTTATTTTGGTCATAAGTGCTATTGTAGTGTTTTGGCTCATGTTTGCTTGCAATGGCTAATGATAAAGATGATTCTCTTCAATCTATTAGTGTCCAATTGAATGGAGAAAATTATCCTTATTGGAGTTATGTAATGAAGAATTTTCTGATAGGAAAAGATATGTGGAGTTATATTGATGGAACTTCTGTTAAGCCAACAAATAAAAAAGATGCTGATAAATATGCAGAAGCTTTCAAAGCATGGAATAAAAATAATTCGAAGGTTATTACTTGGATAAACAATTCGGTCTCTCAGTCAATAGGTATGCAACTGGCAAAGTTTGATACTGCTCAAGAGGTTTGGGAGCATTTGAAACGTTTGTATGAGCAGTCCAATTTTGCAAAACGGTATAAGTTGGAGAGTGATATCAGGGAGCTTAAGCAGAATAATATGACAATTCATGAATTTTATTCGGCCATGACTAATTTATGGGATCAGTTGGCTCTTATGGAATCACCTGAATTGAAAGTCATCAAAGCATACACTGACCATAGAGAAGAACAACGTTTGGTTCAACTTCTGATGGCTCTTCGTGATGATTTTGAGGGACTTCGTGGAGCTATTTTGCATCGTATTCCTCTTCCTAGCTAGGGTTGATTCAGTGGTTAGTGAATTGTTGGCAGAAGAAACTAGGCTTAAGTCTCAGTCTAATCCACATCAAGCAATAGGAATTCTCCCAAATCCTCCATCTGTTTTTGCTGCTCCTTTTCACAAAGGAAAACCTCAAGGGAGGGCTGTTGTTGGTTTTGATGAATGTTCATTTTGTAGGGGAAAAGGTCATTGGAAAGCACAATGTCCAAAATTGTTGAAGGCGAGTAAAACGAATCTTAGGTCTCCATCATCCAATGTTGCTGATATTGCTTCCACCATGACGGGTTCTGGCATTGGTCACATATACTCACCTGAGAGTACTTCACAAGCATCTGATCTTGTTGAGCAATTCCAAAAGTTTCTCTCTACTCAACCTCGTGCTATGTCTGCCTCCTCTGTAAAAGGTTTAATTCTCCCAAATTCCTCAAGATCCACAATTCAGGAGGCTGATTGGGATATGCCGTAGATATGAGGACTTTATGTTTTAGATGAGCTGATGAGTTCTCTTTATTGTGATTTGCATTTCTTACTGGTTTGATTCTCCTCTTTAATTGTCTTTTCTTTGATTGTCTTTCTCTTTTTGGTTGGTTGTTTTGAATTTCTGATTGATTGCACTTCTCCCTATTTCACTTCTGATTGCATTGTACTTCTTCCTATTGCATTGTACTTCTTCCTATTTCACTTAATCGCCTAGAGTCCTCCTAGGTGGTGGTGGTGGATTATCCCCCATATCAAGGACTTCCACTTCTCTCTCTTCTTGAGCTAAGTGTGCCAAACGGATCGCTTTCTTTGTTGCTCGCAAGGACCTATTACCTTGCATACAAAAACAGACAATACCAAGCAATACCAATCCAAAACAAAATAAAGTAAAGGCTAAAAACAAATAACAAAGAAAGACAAAAACTAACAAATAAAATCCTAAGCAAGCCAATTGCCTTGTTGAAATGAATCAACAATCCCTGGCAACAGCGCCAAAAACTTGATGGATATTTTCGCAAGTGCACGAAGTATCGCAAGTAGTAATAAAATCGATCCCACGAGGATTGAGATTATTCAACAATGGCTAATTGGCTTATCTAGTAAATGTAAAATTAAAGACATTAAAAGGGGGGAGTTTGCATACAAATTGTTGTTTCAAACTAATTGAAGAGTTTTATCAAACGGTTGGCGGGCGATTGAATCTCTTTGGTTCATTTCAAAGCAATAGGGTTGGTGAAACATATTATATACTCATGGACTGCTCAACTAGTTTCATAGATTGAATCAATAAAATGATTAATCTCAATCTCTTGGATACTAATCCTCTCAATTAATCACAATTCTCCAATCTCTTGAATGAATTTGTGTTTAAGTGAGGTTTTCACAAACATTGATTCCTTAATCACAATTAATAATCCTAAATCTCTAAAGTGATTATCAATTGTTCAATCATTCCTAGGTCTATAGCTAATTTCCATTCTCATGATAAATCAACTATCAAATTCATCACACAATTTCATCAAATCATATGAAGCATTAAGAGCAAAGAACAATTGATAGAAAACTAGATCATAGTGCATCTTTATACTATACTAAAGGTTCATTAGGGTGAACCCTAATGCTCTTTCAAAAACCCTACTACCATGCATCATTGATGATGTCATCATGACATCATATAATCCATGTCATCCATTCATTGTCCGCCACGTGTATCATCTCGCCACGTCACCTTTTACACCTCAATGCCCACGTCATCCGCCACGTCACTTTTAGCCCAACCACCTTCTACCACATCTCACTCCAGCCATGTCAGCATCATACTACAAAATTACAGTTTCGCCCCTATACCTTATATATTTACAATTGCACCCCCACACTTTCATTATTTCCATTTTGACCCATGTACTTTTATAAATTGCATTTTGACTCCTAATTTTTTTAAAAATTTCAAATTTACTTCTATTTTTTTGAAAATTGCAGTTCTGTCCCAATATTTTTGAATATTACAGTTTTACCCCTAACAAAAAAATTAAAACCCTAATTGTTTTTTGTTGCATTTTTACAACAAAAGTGAGCATATAGATCTAATATGATAGGCTTTTAACCACCATAAATCTCTTCTACCTCGCAACTTAAAAAAATCTATTAAGTTAAGAGTGTTCAATTACCAATTTACCACTATAACATGGTCAGTTTTATGGTGTACAAGTGTACTAACTTAATAAAATTGATGGGTCTGCAGAGAGATTTGTAACGGGTGATTGAACTTTTAATTAAATGCTAATGTTTCGAATTTAACTAACTTTTACGCGCTACTTATAAATAGATTTGTAATTTACAGTTTTACCCCTAACAAGAAAAAATTAAAACCCTAATTGTTTTTTGTTGCATTTTTACAACAAAAGTGAGCATATCATATTAATTGCGCAAGAAAAAAGGGTAAAAATTAAATTTTTATAGATATCACCGGTCTTTGAAGGTTCCACTATAAAATTTGATGTGACTGAGCTATCCAACAATAGTATGCAATGTACTTCTTGATCCTATTATCAATGATTATATGAATGATTTTTAATTTCATCATCTTAATGTGTTCCTTTAGAATCATATTAATTGCGCAAGAAAAAAGGGTAAAAATTAAATTTTTATACATGTCACGGGTCTTTGAAGGTTCTACTATAAAATTTCATGTAACTGAGCTATCCTACAATAGTATGCAATGTACTTCTTGATCATATTATCAATGATTATATGAATGATTTTTAATTTCATCATCTTAACGTGTTACTTATGAGAAAATTTGATCAACTTAGTTTATATTATTTGAAATGCACACCTAAATATGAGAAAATTAAATTAAGTGTGTTGTTAGGCAAAAATTAAATTGTATACATATAACGAGTCTTGAAGCCTCCATTGTAAAATTCGGTGTGATGCTTCACTTGATCCGCTTACATGTTACGGGTCTTTGAAGGTTCCACTATAAAATTTGATGTGACTGAGTTATCCAACAATAATATGCAATGTACTTCTTGATCCTATTATCAATGATTATATGAATGATTTTTAATTTCATCATCTTAACGCGTTCCTTTAGAGTGATATTAATTGTGCAAGAAAAAAGGATAAAAATTAAATTTTTATACATGTCACGGGTCTTTGAAGGTTCTACTATAAAATTTGATGTGACTAAACTATCCAACAATAGTATGCAATGTACTTCTTGATCATATTATCAATGATTATATGAATGATTTTTAATTTCATCATCTTAACGTGTTACTCATGAGAAAATTTGACCAACTTAGTTTATATTATTTGAGATGCACACCTAAACATGAGAAAATTAAATTAAGTGTGTTGTTAGGCAAAAATTAAATTGTATACATATAACGGGTCTTGGAGGCTCCACTGTAAAATCCGGTGTGATGCTTCACTTGACCCGCTTTATTATGGCGCTTAATGCTATAAGCATGTATCCTTCTATGTTATATACTTCTCTTGAACTGAGAATGTCTACTTTGGATCTATAGGGATGTATCGTAGACCTTTCTATAACATCTAATAACTCTTCTAAAACAATATTTGTAACGGGTGATTGAACTCTTAATTAAACTCTAATGTTTCGAATTTAACTAACTTTTACACGCTACTTATAAATAGGTTTGTAATTTCTGCACGCCACTTACAGAAAGTTTTTAAATTTTTGCGCATTATGTCAAGTATCTTATCTCTAATCCTCCCAGGAGACATTTATTGCATAGGAGTAGTTTTGATTGTGGGGGTTGGTTCATTTACTTTGTCTCATCCTCGATCAAAATCATTTGTTCATATTTTGATCCAAGCATTGACATTATCCGATATTATTTTTCTATATGCGCCAACGCTACTTTATGGCGCATGATTAGTTCCAATTTATGTAGTTATCTTAACTTGATTTGATCCTTGATGTCAACTATTTTGTTTGTAGTCTTAATGAAGTTTTCTTATTAATCCATTGATAGTTGTCCTTTAGAACCATATTAATCCAACAATAAGGTGGTTCACTTTTGTATTGTACTATCCTATTATCAATGATTATATGAATGGTTTTTAATTTCATCATTTTAACATACTACTAATGAGAAAATTTGACCAGCTTAATTTATATTGTTTGAGATGCACACCTAAACATGAGAAAATTAAATTAACTATGCTCTTAGGCATAAATTAAATTTTATACATATTACGGGTCTTGAAAGCTCCACTATAAAATTTTGGCGTGATGCTTCACTTGATTCGCTTTTTAGGTACTTGAAATCTCGAAAAAATTATCCACTTCTACCTAGCACTTAAAAATTATGATTTAATAACATGTTCTGAATTTTTAAGATAATTGCTAAAGCTATGAGTTTAATAGAGATGCTTGAAGTATATATGGGGTGAGGAGGTTAAGTATCCTATCTCCAATCCTCGCAAGAGACATTTATTGGATAAAAATGATCTTGATTGTGGGGTTAGTTCATCTACTTTGCTTATTCCTATATCAAAATCATTTGTTATTGTTTGATCAAATAATTGACATTATCCGATATTATTTTTCTTTATGCGCCAACATTACTTTATGGCGCATGATTAGTTCCAATTTATGTAATTATCTTAACTTGATTTGGTCCTTGGAGTCAACTATTTTGTTTGTTGTCTTCATGAAGTTTTCTTTTTAATCCATTGATAGTTGTCCTTTGTGAACCATATTAATTGCACACAAAAAGGGTAAAATTAAATTTTATACATGTCACGGGTCTTTGAAGGTTCAACTATGAAATTCGATGTGACTAAACCATCCAACAATAGAGTGGTTCACTTTTGTATTGTATTATCCTATTATCAATGATTATATTAAGTAAACTCTTAAGGCAAAAATTAAATCTTATACATGTCACGGGTCTTGAAAGCTCCACTATAAAATTTGGTGTGATGCTTCACTTGATTCGCTTTGTTATGGCGTTCCACAAAACTCGTGCAATGCACGGGCCAACGTTAGTTGAATAGAGATTGTGTTCATTGATTTGATTTGGTTAATTCCTTTGTATGATTTTGTCTTTGAACTCACAACAAACCTTTCTATAATTACCTTATATCATACCCCTAATCTAATACAACAACCATGATTGACAACAACCATGATTGACATACATATGTCGTTCCGCCAAACCCGTGCATCGCACGGGTCGGCGACTAGTTAATATAAAATCAAGTTCACATGGTTCAACCCAAATTACATAGAAAATCCCCTAAAGATTCAATCTAAGGATCTAGCAAATCATGATAAGAAGAAGGATTACATGAAGAAGCATAGAAGATTTCATCATCAAGAAGTGTTGGAGTGTTTCCACCCTTGTTCCTTGCTTGAATCCACTTCCAATTGAGCTCCAATGACCAATTTTCCTTCCAAACCGCGTAACCTCAATACTCAGTTTCAGATCAGCTTTTATACATTTTTCCTGTTCCGCGCAAGTCTCGCGCACGCGAGGCCTGATGTCGCGCAACCTTCGCGCACGCTATGCTTTTGCTCGCGCACGCGATTTTTCCAGAAGGTTTTCCTTTTATCAAACTCAAACCTTCGCGCACGCGAATCCTCTGTTCGCCTACGCGACTTTTCCAGGAGCCTTATAACCACTATTTCACTTGTTTTTCCCTCCTTTTTGGTATTGGCTTGGAATACAAGTAATCTCTTAAAACCTTCATTCTTCATGACTTGTAGCCAACTTTATTAGCAAAAACACACTAAAAGCGCTTGAAATGATCCTTGGTTTAGAGGAATGATGAGATATCATCACAACCCCAAACTTATCTCGTTCCTTGTCCTCAAGGAACACTTTTATCAAACGAAAAACCACAAAACTTTGACAACCTTCTTAAATCACTTCAACACATAATTCATTTGATCTTTTCATCAAACACTTCAATTGATCAAACTTTCCATGCAACATTTCCCTACAATGACTTCAATTCACACAACCATGGAAACATTCACAATATTTGATAAACAATGATCACTTCACACCACTCACATTCACTCAACTTTATAGTAGCTAATCACTCAATCAACACATACCTAACTCTTCTACCATAAGCTTGCAAGCACTCTAAAGATAAATCAAATAGCATATGAAACACACACGTTAGAGGACTTTCAAGGTTATAATGGGGCTCAAGGTAAGGTGGATGTTTTTGGGAAATGAGTTAAAAACTTGGAGTTAAGAACAAACTTTTCACATAATTTTCAACACAAAACTTCCATTTTTCAAGGCTATACTAGAGAGCATTTTATTTCCACAAACATCAACAATCATACAATCACAAACCATTCTTTTTCAAACTTTTCAAAGATTTTCTTTCTTTTCTTTTCACAATCTTTTTGAAGAAGTCATTTTTTTTCACATTTTCCAACTTTTGGACTTCTTATTTTTCACAACTTTTCACAATTTTTGTTTCTTTTTCACTATCAACCTTTTCTTTTTCATTCTTTTTCAACAATTTTCATAACATTGATTGCTCTAGTATACCCACCCCAAACTTAATTTGTTGCTAGTCCCAAAAGCAACCCCAAACTTACGCATTTGCCATAAGAACAAACAAAAACAATCAACTTAACTCCAAGAAAACAATTTTTTTAGAAAAAACAAGGGTTAAGAAGACAATCAACCAAGAAATTTGTTTTTACGGCTCAAAAGTGGGTTAGCAAAGGATATAACATGATAAGGTAGGCTACAAAGGCTCTAGGTACCAACAAACTTGCCTCGTGTGCTAATCAATGCTACTCAATAAATCTAGAGAATGAAAGCAAGTTCTAGAGTCGAGAGAGATAGTGGACTCACATATTCAAGCAAATAGAGTGTATAGGCTCAAATCCTCACGGTTTAAAGGCTCGGATCATTAGATTATCAAATACGTGAATGTCCCCTAGCTTGTGCTTCAATCCATACATCGCAAAAATCCGTTGCACTTCAAGCATCACAATCCATGCCTAAGGTCAAAACCAAACAAACCATATATCAAAGCAATTCAAAAATGATATCAACACTTTGAGATCTTCCAAAGGATAAATGTGTGCCTAAACAACAATTAACGAGACAAATTTAAGAATCATGCAACATTCAAAATCATTCAACTTATTGAAGACAAGAGGGATAGAAACACAAAACCCATGGGTTGCCTCCCATGAAGCGCTTGTTATTGACGTCTCAAGCTTGACGTATCATCACAATGTTAGGGAGGATACTTCATCTTTGATTCCACCCGGCTCCTCTTGAGCTTCTCCTCAAGGATCACCTCTTGAGCAATACACAACACCTTCTCAAGAACCGGATGACTCATGAACTCGTTCCACTTATTCTCTCCTTTGTTTCTAGTCTTCTTTTTGGCTTTGGGGAGAATCTTTTTGGACTTTTTCACAACATTTTTCTCTTTTTTGACAACTTGAGCCGGATTAAGCATTCCGGACTCAACAAGCTTCATCACCTCTTTTCGCACCAATTCCTCCAAAGATGGGGTAGGAGGCTCAAGTGGCGCATTACCCGAATAAGGCTCTTCTTCATTCTTAATCGTGGTCACACAAAGAACCGGGATAACACCATTCAAATCAAAACCCAAGCCACCTTGGCCTTCCTTGAATTTTTTCAATAAAACCTCTTCTTCCAAGGGAGTGAGAGAGCTACTAATGATAACCGGATCCTTGGAATCTTCATTCAAGAACACATACTTCCAATTTGGTGGAAGTTCTTTTAATTCCGGAAAGGTAGGCATAAATGCCTCATCCTTAGAGCTATCCTTCACAACGTTTTCACTTGCCTCCACTTGGAAACATTTAGGCTTCTTCTTTTCATATGGCTCCATCCCTTCAAAGACTTTGAAGTTCACACTCTCATCATTTAGCCTCAACATCAAGTCACTCATCTCAACATCAATTAATGCTCGACCGGTTGCCAAAAAGGGCCTTCCCAATAAAACCGGGGTATCCACACACTCCTCCATATCAAGGATCACAAAGTCGGCCGGAAAGACAAATTCGGCGCATCTTACCAATACATCTTGAAGAATCCCATATGGGTGTGTGATAGATCGATCGGCAAGAGTGAGTTGCATCTTTGTGGGCTTGGCTACCGCACCCGGAATACGCTTCATCAAGCTAAGAGGCATCAAATTTATGCTAGCCCCCAAATCACAAAGGGCTCTTCCCACATGCAAATTCCCAATAGAAATAGGAATCGTGAAGCTACCGGGGTCCTTTTTCTTTTGAGGGAGCTTTGATTGGATAATAGCGCTACATTCTTCATTCATCAAAACCGGCTCATCTTCCTTAGGTCTCCTTTTCTTTGTTAGCAATTCCTTCATGAATTTGGCATATAAAGGCATTTGCTCCAACACTTCGGCAAAAGGAATGTCAACTTGTAGGCTATTAAACATTTCCATGAATTTCCGGAAAGTGTTCTCTTGGCTCTTCTCTTTCTTTGGTGCACGAGGGTAAGGTAGCTTAGCATATGGAGACACTTCTTTAGGACCGGAATCGTTCATGGCATCCTTCTTCTTTTGCCTTCTCCGACTTTCAATCTCCTTCCTCAAGGCCTTTCTCTCATTTTCAACTTCGCCCTCATTCTCCTCATCACACTCATTTTCAACTTCTACCTCAAGCTCACTTTTTTTTCTCATTTTCTACTTCTCCCTCTTTTTCTTCACCTTTCTGTTTTTTTTCAACTTCTCCCTCAACCTTTCTTTTCACTCTTGGCTCTCTTACCGGTGGTGTAGGAACCACTCTTGATCTCAACTCGATAGCATTGCAACTCTCATTTCTAGGATTTTCACAAGTGTTTCCCACCAAACCTCCACTAGATGACGAAGCTATTTGCTTGGATAATTGACCAATTTGTACCTCCAAGTTCTTTATAGATGCTTTGTGATTCTCGTTGGATGTCTCTTGGTTAATCCTCATAGTCTCAAAATTGCTTTGCGTCATTTTAATGAATTGAGTGAGAGTGTCTTCCAATGGTGAGGCACGACTTTGTTGAGGTAAGTTCGGAGATTGATTTTGGTTTTCACCCCACCCTTGATTGTAATTAAGGGTTACTCTTCCTAAAATTTGCCATATACTTTGCCTCTTCGGACCCCTTAGGCATGCATTCCCCATTTTCATGAGCTTGTTTACAAAAGTCACACCGAAGTCCTTGCACTTGATTGGCTTGTGCATTTGAGTTGTGTTGAGCGGAAGAAGCTTTGGTGAAGTGTTGGAGCAATGTTTCCATCTTAGTGTTCATCAACTTAGACTCGGCTAACAAAGCGGAATTTGCTTCAAGTTGAAGCATTTCCGGTTTTTTCTTGGCTCCGCGATCATTGTTGGCCCTATATTCATTTTGAGCCATAGATTCAATCAATTCCATTGCTTCTTGCTCATTCTTATTTTTCAAGGATCCACCCGCCGAAGCATCCAACAACATTCTTGTTTGAGCTCTCAATCCTTGAGTGAAATGTTGCATTTGAGCGTGTGTATCAATGCCATGCTTGGGACATTTCTTCAAACACAATTTGAATCGCTCCCATGCATCATATAGTGACTCGGCATCCCCTTGCTCAAAATTAACTATATCGGCCCTTCTTTCAAGAAACTTGTGAATCGGGAAATACCGCTCAAGGAACTTTCTCTCTAGTTCTTGCCATGTGTTGATGGTACCACTTGGCAAAGTATCCAACCAATCCTTGGCTCTTCCGGTGAGTGAGAACTTGAATAACCTCAATCTCTTTTGAGACTCGGTAACACCCGGTGGGTCCGTATAGTCGCAAGCCTCATAAAACCGTCCTAGATGGAGATTCAGACATTGGCTTTCCGCCCCCGAGTATTGGTCTTCTTTCAAAGCATTGATCACGGAGTTCTTGATGTCAAAATTAACCGGATTTGCCGGTTGGAACCCCAAATTTGCTAAGTGCCCATCATTCCATTGACCATAATCGCCTAGAGTCCTCCTAGGTGGTGGTGGTGGATTATCCCCCATATCAAGGACTTCCACTTCTCTCTCTTCTTGAGCTAAGTGTGCCAAACGGATCGCTTTCTTTGTTGCTCGCAAGGACCTATTACCTTGCATACAAAAACAGACAATACCAAGCAATACCAATCCAAAACAAAATAAAGTAAAGGCTAAAAACAAATAACAAAGAAAGACAAAAACTAACAAATAAAATCCTAAGCAAGCCAATTGCCTTGTTGAAATGAATCAACAATCCCCGGCAACGGCGCCAAAAACTTGATGGATATTTTCGCAAGTGCACGAAGTATCGCAAGTAGTAATAAAATCGATCCCACGAGGATTGAGATTATTCAACAATGGCTAATTGGCTTATCTAGTAAATGTAAAATTAAAGACATTAAAAGGGGGGAGTTTGCATACAAATTGTTGTTTCAAACTAATTGAAGAGTTTTATCAAACGGTTGGCGGGCGATTGAATCTCTTTGGTTCATTTCAAAGCAATAGGGTTGGTGAAACATATTATATACTCATGGACTACTCAACTAGTTTCATAGATTGAATCAATAAAATGATTAATCCCAATCTCTTGGATACTAATCCTCTCAATTAATCACAATTCTCCAATCTCTTGAATGAATTTGTGTTTAAGTGAGGTTTTCACAAACATTGATTCCTTAATCACAATTAATAATCCTAAATCTCTAAAGTGATTATCAATTGTTCAATCATTCCTAGGTCTATAGCTAATTTCCATTCTCATGATAAATCAACTATCAAATTCATCACACAATTTCATCAAATCATATGAAGCATTAAGAGCAAAGAACAATTGATAGAAAACTAGATCATAGTGCATTAATATAAAATCAAGTTCACATGGTTCAACCCAAATTACATAGAAAATCTCCTAAAGATTCAATCTAAGGATCTAGCAAATCATGATAAGAAGAAGGATTACATGAAGAAGCATAGAAGATTTCATCATCAAGAAGTGTTGGAGTGTTTCCACCCTTGTTCTTTGCTTGAATCCACTTCCAATTGAGCTCCAATGACCAATTTTCCTTCCAAACCGCGTAACCTCAATACTCAGTTTCAGATCAGCTTTTATACATTTTTCCTGTTCCGCGCAAGTCTCGCGCACGCGAGGCCTGATGTCGCGCAACCTTCGCGCACGCTATGCTTTTGCTCGCGCACGCGATTTTTCCAGAAGGTTTTCCTTTTATCAAACTCAAACCTTCGCGCACGCGAATCCTCTGTTCGCCTACGCGACTTTTCCAGGAGCCTTATAACCACTATTTCACTTGTTTTTCCCTCCTTTTTGGTATTGGCTTGGAATACAAGTAATCTCTTAAAACCTTCATTCTTCATGACTTGTAGCCAACTTTATTAGCAAAAACACACTAAAAGCGCTTGAAATGATCCTTGGTTTAGAGGAATGATGAGATATCATCAGTCTTCTCTAGTATCTAGTATTTATATCTATTGTAACTCTTTCTCTATTGAACTTTTGTTATCATTCTAATGAAACCCTAGCCGTCTTTGTTGGTCTCTTATGATTATATTGATTGTCTATAATATTTACAACATAAACAAATAGAATGTATAAGTTCAAAAGGGTAAAAAATATAATAATCCAGAGTTTGGTATTTTTATTAATTATGTCGTAGTTTGTTAAATTTGAATCTGAACGGTAAGGTTAGTTATATTAGAAGACAAGCCAATCGAGTAGTTCATAGTCTTGCTCAGACAACTCATTTATTTGTTAGTTCTTAAGTTTTTAATCATTGTCCGCTTTGTATTGAAACAATTATTATGAATGAAATGCACTAAGTTTCCATATAAAAAAAATAGAAACAATTAGTAAATCACGTGAAAAACATAGCTGTGTAGACTTCTCTATCACTCAAATAAAAGGACAATTTAGCAAATCAATATCCTCATAAGTCATAACGTAGCAATAGCATCCAATTAATTTATTTATATAAACATTGTAGTATTTTACAAAGGATCGAGGACCACACTTAAATATATGTGCTTTTGTTGGATTCACTTATAAAGTAAGTTGCATCATGCATTTGTTTTTCTTTATTGGTCCCATATAGCTATAAAGCTATAACTTATACTGTTATACATGATTATGCTTGAGCCATTCTTTACTCTCCTTTCTTTAACAATGTTATTTTCATGCAAAATATTTACCAACTTTGTTCATGAATAATTTCAGTCAGAAAAATGTAAATGCTTCAAAAAAAAAAATTTAAGTATATTTTCTCTCAACTACATTTTTTTTTCATCCTCAAAGTTTAAACTTGAGACATTATTTAAAAATATTCAAATTCAGTTCATTGGAATTATGTATTATTGGTAACTAACTCTCTGATTATTATTATTATTATTATTATTATTAGTACAGCTGGTGGCGCACACAGGAAAGGAAGAAGTTAGAAGTAGTGTCACATGTTGTGTGGTGATAAACCTTAAATAAATAATGATTTCTATAAAATGCATCGAGGGGTTGAGAATATAAAAAGTACAAAAAAATAAAGAATGTAACATCGTGGGAATATAATATTGTTGTATGTGCGTAGAAACCACACATTATAAATGCACATGCACGCAGATAGTTAAATACAATATAGCATTTGGTGGCCCAATTAGGACAATAGTACATCAATTATTTTTATTTCACAATTTCACAAAAAACTACTTCAATTTATATTACTGTCTGTATTTTGCTTTATATCACTGGAGATATTGTACGGTAAGCTGGAGCACCAATATTGAGTTCGTCATTTAAAGGAAGCTATTTACATTTGATAGAAGCAACAACAAAAAGGATTGATCAAAGGCTTAAACATCATTTTCGTGCATGTAAATTCATAATTTTTTAATTTTAGTTCCTGTATCTTTTTTTGTTGCAAATTAGTTCCTGCATGTGCAAATCATTTTGATTTTAGTCCCTAAAGCTAAAATCCGCAGGAAAATCTGCAGAAAAATTCGTTGGTTTCCTGCGGATTTTCCTGCGAATTTTAGTTTTAAGGGACTAAAACCTAAAGATTTGAACATACAAGGACTAATTTGCAACAAAAAAATATACAGGGACTAAAACAAAAAAAACACAAACTTACAGGGATGAAAGTGATATTTAAACCTTGATCAAATGGTGCTTGCAAAAAATATATGTGTGAAATTGTAGGTTGTGGTGGAGTTATTCAGGATTCTGATGGAAAATGGAATAAAGGCATTCCTTTCCTAGCACTCTTTGTGCTTGTATTTTCTTTTTTTTCCGATCAATAAAAGTTTTGCTGATTCAGAAAAAAAAGGCTACATTAAAGATTGGAACCTGTGATGTCCTCCATGATAAAATGCGGAGCTTGTACCAAGGATTGGAGATGGTTTGACGGGAGAATAGATATCATCTCGCCGTGGAAAACGACTCTAAGATTCTTATAGACATGAACTCTAATAATCACAATTTTAACGGAAAAACCCCGATTTTAGTACACCGCATTCATAATTGCTTAGTTTGAGATGGCAGGTCCAAATCTATCATACCTTTCATGAAAATAATATAGGTATGGTGACTGGGGGCTAGTGAACAGGAGCATTTCTTTAGGAGGTTTAGAGATTATGATTTTGGAGAACTCTCCTAATAAGCTTCAAAAGTTTTTTTTTATGATATTTTGAAAACTTGCATGCTTAAGGATGTTTGTTTAATTTTTTTGGGCTATGCCCACTATTGTAAAAAAAAATGAACAACTTATAAACATATACTCATGTGGTTGACAATATTTTTGATGAGAGAATGTTTTTAGGTAACATAATAGTTTTTGAGAGAATTTAAATTATCCTATGTCAATTTTATTGTTTGGAAATTTTTTAAAATGATTGAAATTTATAAAATATTTTGTCTAAACTGAATTTAGAGAATTTCAGATGCTATCTAAAACCTAGAAATTTGAAGTTTTTCAAATGAATGTTGAATTTGTTCTTATTAATCTTTCAAATTTTTTAAATTAGTCTTCTTATTTTTCAAAAAATTCAAATTGCCCGAATTTTTTTTTTCGAAAATTGAAAATTAGTCTATATATTTTTAATCTTCAAATTTGATCCAAAATTTTTAAAATTTATAAATATAGCCCAAAAAGTCTTACAATGAATTTTTTTACCGATAAATAATTAGAAATGAAAATTATAATTAGTCACTAATAAAGCATTTAAATTCCCTACAATTCTTTAAATTTTCAATTACATTCTACATTATTAACAGAGTATGATCGGTCAATCAGAGGAAGCTTTTGGAGTTAGCCTTGGAAGGTGACTTGTTTTTTTCTTTTTCTAAATTGTACAAGTTATAAAGTGTTTTTAAAAACAGTAGTATTATATAGCACGATACGTTGGCTATTTACCAACGTGTTATCTAATCTTACACTTCCTCTATTTCTAATTATAAATATTAATTAAGAATAAAATTTGTCTTTAAATATAAGTCGTCTTTCAATTCTTAATTAAGAAATTCATGCACACTGACTTAATCACACGGATTTGGTGTGGGCAATATATTATAGATTTTGTAAGTGATTGAAGCAAGTGTGGATGTATGTAATGTATATATATATCCTTGAAACTAACATGGTAAATAATAAATATACAATGCAAGTTATGGGTGTTTGTCAGCTGCATCTCTTCCATAAATCCAGCCGCCACATAATGCAAGAAATTATTGGAAGATACACAAATCAAATAAAATAAAGCAAATGGGAACATGTTTTAGACGCACTATATAAAAAAATTCTTAAAAAAATATAAAAAATTAGATTGTCCACAAATTCTACCTCGACTAGTAAAAATGCCGAAATTACTAATGTCGAATGTCATGACTGGAGTTTGAATCCTAATCTCTCCATTTTGTGTGTGAGTTTCCAATGATTTATTATTTTATTTATCTAATTAATTGAGTTTTGCTTAAATTTTATTCTGCCTATTTCAAATTTTAGTTATTTATAATTGAAATTCAAGTAGTCGCTTTTTCCTTGTCTAAGTATCAATTGTTTGACATAATTCATTCTTTGATAGTGAATTAACCACGATGCTATGTAAGTAATATGATTCAGATTACATGCAATTATAGGATGATGTAATAATTAATTTATACCGTTCAATCTAAAATACACGGTAAAATGTAATATAATTAAAATAATTTGAGAGTTGAGGTTTACACCAGTTTTATAAAAGTTATCTATGTCATATATTTAGTCAATATGGAACTTCTAATAGTTAGGACTTGGATTGGGTGTCGTTCGCATTTTGTGACTGCATGCAGTTAATAAAATTAAGATTCTTCAATCAAGATCGAGTTTAAATTCAAAAGTATCTTAACTAACTGTACTAATCTATTTTCATATGTAATATGCCTTTTTTTTACAAGTAATATGCTTATTTAATACTACAAAAAGAAAAAAAAATACTACGAAAAGAAAAATAGAGTAGAATATTATTATGCCTAAACAAGAAAACAGTTATTATACTTTTTTTTTTCCAAAAGTTGAAAATCTTTCAAGGATCTAATTTCATTGACCCAATTTAGTAATTCATCTTTTTCTTTTGTACATTGGCTTAGAGTGTATATATGGTTGGTGAATGAGTCTAATAATTCAATAATTCAGGCACGATATAATAATGTGTATTCACTAGTGGGAAGCAGAAGATAGTGTTGACCTTACAAAATCTACCACACTATCCACTTTGTGTTTTTATGTGTGTGTATAAAATTTAACCTTCCATGTTCAAATCTGACAAACTTTAGCTCTGCAAGTCCACATTCTCCTCCATGATCACAAAAAGTTTGTCAAAATGAAACCCCACAAGTTTGAAATCTCATTTTATGCCATCTCCCCACTTTCATTTATTTATAAAAGTTTCTAGACTATGTTTTAATTTCACCACTTTCCATGCAACCAACCATTTATTTTAAGCCTACTACAATTTTTTTTCTTTTTTTAGACAACCTATTATATACACCTTTTTTGTAGTATGTATTTTAGCCTATTACTTCTAAAAAAAATTAAATAGTGGTATACCAAACTAAGTAATAGAAAATAAATTTGAAGGTTAAACATTTAAACTAACATGTAATTTTACATAAAAAATGTATTCAATATCTGACAGATATCATAGTTAAGTTTATCATCGACACAACAAAAGATATATATATATATATATATATATATATATATATATATATATATAATATTTTTTATTAAGTATTATCGGTGTTGATGTGACGTACATGACGATGTTATATCTTAAATTCTTTGTAATTTATTAACTAACTACCAAACAAAATATGCACTGCAAAATGTTTTTAGTAATTTTGGATGATAGTGGCCATATTCAAATGACTTACTCTTGGTAAAAAAAACATAATTTTAAGCTGAAATATTTATCCCTAGGACTAGGAACTTAGGAAGGGTAAATAAACTCTATTATGAGCTTACTCTTACCTCATATTGATCTCATTCTTTTCCTTGAACTTGAGACAACTGTTTAGTTGCTCTGTCTGACAACAAAGATAAGAGTGCTTATTTTTCAGTACCTTCTCACAAACTGAGATAGCAAGAGAGAGAGACAGAATCATAAGCACCGTGAAGAATACTTTATGAAGCATCACATTGAGTCCTTGAAATGCACAAGTTTTTCATCCTTAAATCTCCACTAGCATTTATTGGAGATTGAGTTGACCAAATATCAAATTTTCAACATAAGAAAGAAGATTTAATGGAAATCCACCAAAAGAAGTTCATTTCTTTCCTCTTTCAAGCATGTCTTGTTTTATTTTTATTTCCTCTTCTTAGTTCATCACAAGAGAATTCAACAAACAAAGACAATCACATTAAGGTATATTTCATTAATTTCTTTTGCTTATAATTCTTGCTTTAGTTTTCAATCTTAGGAGTCAAATATTTTCTTTCATAAGTATTATTAGTATTGTATCTGAGTCAATAAAGTGTTAGTTCAGTGCGTAAGAGTTTCACATTTTATTTTTAAGAGATAAAGTATAAATCTTCTAAATTGATTATAAATTGTTCGTGTCACTTTAATTAATATTAAACTTTTTATTTTTTTATTTTATTTTTTTATAAAAATATTGTTTGTGAAGTTAACATATTTTTTGTGATTGTTTCATATATGAAGATGAGTCCAAGACTTCAATTTGAAATTACATTACATGGTTTTCTCTTGTGGGCTTCAATGGGATTCTTGATGCCTATTGGTATACTTGCTATTAGATTATCAAACAGAGAAGAAAATCCAAGGTGGCTTAGAATTTTATTCTACGTTCATACAATTTTTCAGGCAAGTATATCTAAATTAAGTCTATATATTACTTTATAATGCTTAATCACATAAAAAAGTTTATTTTGTATACTATTATTGGATTCTTTTCTTTTTATTTAACATCCAATTATGTTTATTATTTAATTATTTATAGTTTCAAATAAGTTGTAATTAGAAATTAAGTCTAAATTAATAATTTTATATCACATGGTCTAGTGCAAGTAATTGGTGCACAGAAAGTGGAGTAGGAACTGAATTTGATATATATTTTTAATAAATAAAATAGTGGAGAATCAAAATTCATTCTTTTTAAGGAGTGAAAAGTTAGAGTGAGTGCAGAATAAGCTAAAGGATAAATTAAAGTGTCTTAGATTAGGATATTCTATGGTTATTTTTAGAACCTTTATGTGGTGAAAGTTATGGAAGATGGTTGCTATGGCCCCAAATTTGGATCTGTCACTGTTTTTAAATTACTTTTATTAAATCAGTTGTCCCATTGGTTAACTTTTAATGATGACATGCAAGTAATTAAGATAAGATCATTATAGAGAGTAGCAAGATTCTATATGTTTTAGTTAATTATCCTAAAGCTTATTAGTTACTAATAAGATCATGTAAGAGTGATTACTTCCTTATTGACAAGGACTATAATGGAAACTTTGAGGATAAGAAAGGAATTTTATAGAATAATATTAGTCTTCTATGTTATTAGAGATTCAGAACTTTCTTCTTCATATTTTTTAAGTACAGCCTGGGAAGACAACAATAAAATTATGTTGTTGCTTGTGATATAACCAAGGCTAAGCTCAACTTGAAATAAATTTGAGTTCGATTTCTAATGGAGCAATTTTTTATCAGATTTTATTAACATTAGTTGAATTATGGATTACCGAGACTCAATTTCCTCCTCAAATCAAAGGTTTAGTACAAAAAAAAATAGAGACGACATGACACTAACACGTCGATAGTGATATTAATTTTTTAAAAATAGAACTTTATATATGACTTGTGTTGGTGTCATGTGTCCAATTTAAAGTATTTGTGCTGTATAAAGCATCATTATTGGTTTATTTAAAACATTTTTTTTTGTCAAGTAGCAGCCTAGTGGCTAGAAATTTCATTCTTAAGGTGGATAAGTGAGATAACCGTGGTTCGAATTCGGCCCCCTGTATATATAATGCAATGTCTTGCCAACTGAGCTAAACTTACGGGACTATTTAAATTTTTTTTTTATCATTGATGAAATATTATTGTACCTTTAATATGTTGTAAAATTTTGGGTTTCCAGATGGTTGCTGTACTTCTTGCCACAGCAGGAGCAATCATGTCTATAAAAAATTTCAACAACCTCTTCAACAATAATCATCAAAGATTAGGGGTTGCACTTTATGGTGTTATCTGGCTACAAGTCCTAGTTGGTATCTTCAGACCCCAAAGGTAAAAACATTTGATTTCCCTTTTATTTAGAAAATGTGCACTTACATGATTTTGTTGGTTGGAACAATGCTCAAATAACTTGCAGCAGATCCCCTTTCCAATAACTAGAGAGTCAACTAAAACATAAAAAACATGATTTTGTTAGTTAAGCCATTTATTCATGTTGACCTGAAATCCACAAGCTTATACCTTAAAAATTCCAACTGGATTTCCTGCAGTAAACTGCGGCATGCAGTAACGAATCATATTCGTCCGATTTCAAATCGACGGCTGATATTGCATTGCAGTGCAAAACTGAATCTTTAATTTGAACCATCTGGTTTATATTAATGGCTGAGATTTAGTACGGCGTAAAACTGCGTGCATATCTATAGCAGGAAATCTAAATCCTTTGACAAAAAGTGTATTTAAAATTTAATTTAATTTGTTTATTTTTTTTTTAACAGGGGATCCAAAAGAAGAAGTGTGTGGTTTTTTGCACACTGGATACTTGGAACTGCAGTTACATTCTTGGGTGTTCTTAATGTATATATTGGTTTAGCAGCCTACCATGAGAAAACATCAAAAGGCATCACAACATGGAATATACTTTTCACTATTCAAATATCATTGATTGTATTTTTCTACCTATTTCAAGAAAAATGGGTCTACATACAAAAACAAAGAGTGATTTTGAGCAATGAAGAAAGTGTTCAAAATGAAAAAAAGGAGATTGTATTGAAGGGTGGAACTTGTTAAGGAACAATGAATAAATTTCTTATACTATAGTTGATCCAAATTTCTGCATAGTATATACAAGTGTTTAGAAAGATATTAATTATAGAGTACTAGTGAATGTGAATTTTTCATTCAATTAGGATAAGAAACGATTCCTATTGCTTTTTTTTTTATTAGGAAAGGCAATAGCCATTCAAAGATTGTAAGTTATATACTTTGTGACTTGAGTTTTTTTTTTCTTCTTGGTTCAGATGCAAATTCAAGAATTTAAATTACTAATTCTTGGAGAACAAAAAATGGGATTCTTATGAGAAACCATAATAACCGGAAACGTAAACTTCATCAGCTACTACTCCATGGGATTCTTTCCTCGACCTCGACCTATCTGCAAATCAAATAGTGGAGTGAAACTCTAAGCCTTAGTGAGTTTCTTACTACGCTCTACTTAGTCTACTAACACTGGGGTTCTCATAACTAGTTGATCAATAAGTTGAACTCATTTTCATTATGGAAAAATATAAACATAAATAAGGTGTATCACACATTATTATCTTGTTTAATTTTAATATAGTTCGGTCGCAAATCCACATTTTTTTGTATTGCTACTTTAGTCTTTAGATGGGGTCATTTGTCTAGCATTTTTTGAAGCAAATTAAATTCATCAATTAAGTCGTCATTTTGTATGTTTTCCAAGAGATCATTCTCAATTGTTATCAATGTTAAGCCATTTAATTAATTTTTGGTAGACCACAAGTAAGACTTCAACAACTTCAATTTTGAAAATTTCTTTTTGCAGATGCAACTACGTGTAAATAGTCAGTAAAATTCCATATGCAATATTGTATTAAGAAATAAAATTAAAAGATAATTAGCAATTAAAATTATCAAATTAAATTAAATATAAAATTAGCAATATAATAAAATAACATAAACATTGAAATCATTGTTCTTGACCAAAAATAGAATCACATATATGATCACATGAACTTTATATATTTAATATAGGGCTCGTTTGGAATAGCTTATTTTTTAGCTTATGCAAAATAACTTATGCAAATAAATAAGTTTTATGTATTATTATAAGTTTGTCAAGGTAGTTTATGAAAAAATGGCTTATAAAAATATAGTTTTCGTTAGTAAAAACTTAAAAATTAACATAAAAACTTATTTATTTGCATAAGCTATTTTATATAAGCTCAAAAACAAGTTATTCCAAACGGACCCTTAATGTGAAATAAATAAAGGGAACAAATGATACCAATATATCAAAATTAAATTGACAGCAAATCACAACCTTTAATATAATTTATTGTAATATAATCTTAAAAATACTACATTCAATGCTTTGAACTTTTTTTTAAAAAAAAATTCTAGCTAAAACTTTTGTTTTTATTTCCATTTTTGTTTTTTCTAGCTAAAACTTTTTTTATAATGAGATGAGATTTTAAATGATGTTTCCGTACTAGGGAAATGTTTAGGTGCATATTGAAGGACTATAGAGTATTTAAGAAACTCACTTAAATTTAAATTATTTCTCCAAAATGTCGTGCAAGCAAGCATACATCTATTAATCGTCTTGTGAACCTCCTCTTTCAGGTTAGAAAATAATGAATTATTTTGATTGATATTTTTTTTGGTGACCTCTTTATTAAGTGTGCTAGAGGGACAGGATTGATATATTTAAGAGACAATCAATAATTAATAATTCTGGAAACTATTTAATTGATATGTAAGGACAGGATTTATGAAGTTTTTATAAACTATTAAGTGAGAATTTTTTCATTTTAATAAGTATTAGGGGAATCAAACAAGGGACCTTGAGGAGTTTAGAGTATTAGTCCCTCTAAATAATTTATTTGCTTTTTAGATTTATATATCTTTGAATTACTACATTCAAAAATTTGATATTTGAATGTATCAATACAATTTTTGTATTTAATTTATATATTATAATTATTGTAACGGCCTATCAGGATATTTTTTTCGGGTTCCACCACCGGTTTTATGTGTATTTTGTGTTGTCGTTGCCTTTGCTCCATAATTTTTTGATTGATTTTAGATCTGTTGAGGTCTGTAAGTTTTAAGGTTGAAGATTTGGCTTTGATGTCGTCTTATTATCCATCTAAGTACCTGTAATTGATTTGGACTGTTGTGAAATCCTCATCATCCATTATGTTTGACTCTAGATTGGCTGGCTCCAAAGGATCGTTACCGTTCCTTGTAGGAAGTTCACGGTACGTGGATATGTTTCTGTCTTGATGATTGGTTTATTCACTAGCTTTATACACCTCTAGTTGATACCCGCAAATGTCCACATATACGTGTTCAACTATTACGATCAGGCCCGACCCCTATGGAGGTGCAGGGTGAGCGAGGACATCGCGCCTCAAAATTTTGGAGGTCTCAACTCAAAATTTTGAGGTTCAATAATAATAGTTATATATTGTTATTTTTTAAAAAATATCAAATTTACGCAATAGATCAATTTTGAGGCTCTATAATAAAGGTTAAATATTACCAATGTTCATAAAATATCATATGTTTGGTGAAAAAAAGTCTCAATCAAGTAAAAATATAATGATTTAAATAGAAAATGATTCTTTCAAATTTTTTTATTAGAGATCTATTTTTAATATTTAAACCGGACCTCCAAATAGTCAGGACCGGCCCTGATTACGGTGGACTAGGGTTTGAGGTTTCCTTAATTTTAGATTTTCTTCTTTTTCTTATTTTTTTTTCTTTCTTTTGTTATTTTTATTTCTTTCTTTTCCATGTGTTTTGGTTTGGTCGCCCCATGTTGTTTTTTCTCTCACTTTTCTTTATATATTATTGCGAGTGTCAATCTTCTTGGGATGTTCCAATTTTCCTTTGATGCCTTCTATTCTCTTAGCTTATAAAAAACAAATTAAGATGATTAGTTATAAAATAATTAATTAAAATAGGACAATAATAATTAATTAAAAAATATAATTATACACGTATGATAAGTTGTTGAAGAAATAATACACTAATTAAGAAATATGTAATGTATAAAAATATCAGGGGTGTTATAAAGACCAAAATTGTATTTAGGTCAAATAATTTTACGGGAAATGCTAAACATCACTCTGCCGGGCAATGATTAAGTAAACAAAAATGGTAATATAATATTGAGAGGGACAACATTCAATGTTTTGAACTTTTAAAATAGAACTTTATCTACTTAAAACTTTTGCTTTTATTTTCATTTTTGTTTCCTTAACCATTTTCCCGTAGATACTGTTTAGCATGAACCTGATTTTATTTATAATGAGATTTTAAGATGTTTCCGCACAAGGGAAATGTTTAGGTTTTATCTTCTTTTTTTTTTTGGAAACTCACTTAGATACTTCTGTTTCCATTTTGTCATTGAAGGACTAAAAAGTATGGAAAATGATAGATCCAGCGAAACATATATCACGAATCACATTGCGAATGTTTTCTATTGGCTGGTCAACCATGTTTTCCTTTGCATACGGAAGTTATGTTTTTCTTTGCTTTTTGTGTAGTTAACACGTCAGCTCGTGAAACTTTTTGGGAAGCATTTTTCGCTATGTATAGCACTGCTGAAAGAAATTCACCAGCTATTCAATGCATCCGGTCGAAACCACATCACACCTTGAGTGTAGAACTATAAGATGATGATAGTGAAATAATATGTTGTAAACCCTTGTAGTTTAAATTTTGTACTCTAAGATGATGATAAAATAATATGTTGTAACTTTTTAAAGTTCAATTATCTTGGAAACATCCATTAGAGCAAATTTTTAGATGTAAATTATTTCTCCAAATTGTCTTGTAAGCAAACATCTATTAATCGGTCTTGTAAACCCCTTTATTGTTATAAAATAGTGAATTCTTTTGATTGGTATGTTTTTCGGCGACCTCTTTATTAAGTGAGCTAGAGGGACAAACAACATATTGATGTATTTAAGAGACCTTAAATAATTCTTAAAACTATTAGTTGATGTAAGGAGAGGATGGAATTTTTATAAACTTTAAAAGTGAGAAATCCTATAAAGTGAGAAATCCACTTTGTTACATATCACAAGGAAAAATATGGCTGAAATTGTCAAATTTATTTATGTTATAATTATCTTTATTTCCCTATTTCTTGTTTTAAGGGAAGTTGATGGTAAACCATTTTTGTTATTTGCAAATTTTCTTCTTTACTTCATACATAATATTTTATCTCATTTTAAAGTTTATAAAAATTCCATCCTCTCCTTACATCAACTAATAGTTTTAAGAATTATTTAAGGTCTCTTAAGTACATCAATATGTTGTTTGTCCCTCTAGCTCACTTAATAAAGAGGTCACCGGAAAACATACCAATCAAAAGAATTCACTATTTTATAACAATAAAGGGGTTTACAAGACCGATTAATAGATGTTTGCTTACAAGACAATTTGTGTTTGTATGTTATAATATGAAATTTTTTCTTTTTATAAGATGTCCCTCTAGTTATTGTGTTTGTATGTTATAATATGAAATTTTTTCTTTTTATAATTTTAAGAACCTTGCACTTTTAGTTTTGTACTATAAGATAAGGTGATTATAATGAAATGAAATTAATAAGGTAGCAAATAATATTACTTAGAATATTTTCTCTTTTAATTTAAGAGGTATTGCCAATGACCTTCAATTCAAGCATATCACATTTTCTTTATTTGATACAAAATATTTTATCCCATTTTATCTACATTATTTTCTTTTTTTTATTCATTACAACAGGTATCGGATGTGCAAAAGATTTTGAATGTCTATTCATCAAGCAGTGCCAAATTCCTTTCAAACCAATGTGTGTCTTTTCACAGTGTAGATGTGGTATAGTTATAGCACAGTGGGATTAAATTTTATTGCCACATGATTTTGTATTGAGTGCCATTGCCATATACCTAAGAGAAGACATCAATGCCCTACTAGTCAATAAGTTATTCTGTTGGTACCCTATAATTTGGAACTTTCTTTTTTCTAATTTCAAACCCCTTGTAGTTTTAATTTTGTACTCTAAAATAATGATAATGAAATAAAATAAGGAAGCAAATAATATTATTTAGCATATCTTATTCTCTTTTAATTTCAAGGATATGACCACGGCCTGGCAAGTACATAACTTTATGACGTAGTAAAATATTGAATCCATGGGAAATTTTGAGTACAAAATATATATCTTTCAGACATACTTAAATAAATATATTATAAACTTTGAAGGGTTTGACTTTGATATGATTGTAATTTAGAAAATATTTAATATAAAATAAACATCCTATAATTATGGATTCATCACAAGAATATATTTACAATAACATACTTAAAATGTTGCTTATGTAGAATAACGTTGAATTGAGATTGTTTGAAAATTCCTTAGAGAAAAAGATAAAGAATTAGAATTATGGAATATATCAAGGACTACTAACCATAATTCTAAGAGAAATAAAACTGCTCACTCATGTTATGTAAATAAAAAACAAGAAATCAAGAATACTAACTTGATTAGAATGAGAGCATGATCAAGGCCGGCCCATAGTAAAATAAAATTTAATTTATGTTTACTTTTATTTTTCGAACTTCTTAAGATCCAAAATCATTTACTCTTTTAAGTTACGGGCCTTAGCTAGTGCTAATTATTACTTAGATAGTAGAGCTGGGTATACGGGCCAAGGTACGTGGACTGACTTATTTAATCAAGTTCGCACGGGTTTAAGACCAATTGTTTTTTGTCCGTTTATATTTTTACCCGTGTGAATTGGTCCATTAAAACTGTGGGTTATGCGGATTAAATCCGCGGGGTTGCGGGTTTGGCCCGTGACCCCTTTATCTCTAAAGTTGAACTATATCTTGACATACATTAGGCTATGTTTGGATTGATGGAATATAGATAAATTTTAAATGTTATTTCTCCAAATTGTCTTGTAAGCAAACATCTATTAATCGTTTTGTCCTTTATGGTTATAAAAGTTATATTTTTTGGTGACCTCTTTATTAAGCGAGTTAGAGGGACAAACACAACATATTGATGTACTTAATTAAGAAACAATAAATAATAATTCTTAAAACTATTTAATTGATGTAAGGAGAGGATGATATTTTTATAAATATAAAGTGATATTTTTCCATGTCTGTACATTAAAATATTGGGGGTGTTATTGAGACCAAAAGTGCATTTAAATCAAATAATTTTATGGAAATGCTAAATAGTACTTTGTAAGGCAATAATTAAATAAAAAAATATAGTAATATAATCTTGAAAATACAAAATTCAATGTTTTGAACTTTTGGAAAAGAATATTTTGTACTTAAACTTTTTATTTTTATTTTCATTTTTGTTTCCTAAACCATTTCTCTGAAGATAATGTTTAACATGAACTTAATTCTATTAATAATGAGATTTTAAACAATATTTCCGCACAAGAGAAATGTTTAGGTTTAATCTTTTTTTTTGGAAAGTCACTTAGATACTTTTGTTTCCATTTTGTTCCATTTTATTTTCTTTCCAGTATGAAGAACTGAAAAGTATTTAAGAAATTCGTCAACTATTATGCATCCGATCAAAGCCACATCACACCTCAAGTTTAGAACTAAGTTTTATAATTACGTTATAATTTTTTTTGGACAGAGCGTTGTAATTTTTTAAAGTTCAATTATCTTGTGAACAACCATTAGAGGTAAATTTTAGATGTAAGTTATTTCTCTAAATTATCTTGTAAGCAATCATCTAATTAATCGTCTTGTATACCCCTTTATGGTTATAAAATAATAAATTCTTTTGATTGGTATATATTTCCGTGACCTCTTTATTAAGTGAATTAGAGGGACAAACACAACATATTAATGTACTTAAGAGACCTTCTTAAATACTCCACAAAACTTTTTAAATGATGTAAGGAGAGAATAATATTTTTATAAACTATAAAGTGAGAAATCCACTTGTTACACACCACAAGGAAAAATATGGGTGAAATTGTCAAATTTATTTATATTATAATCATCTTTATTTTCCTGTTACTTGTTTTAAGGGAAGTTGATGGTAAGCCATTTTTATCATTTGTAAATTTCCTTCTTTACTTTATACATAATATTTCATCTCATTTTAATTACCTTAATTTCTTTTATTTTCTTCCCTTTCAATATTATAGCGGGTTAAAGATTAATGAGATTTTGATTATCGAACAAATTTGTATTGTCACACTCCTTACAAACTGAAGTTGAAGTGTATCAACTCCCAATGTGAATATGTGCTAGAATTAGTTCAAGAATAGATTATATACACGTACCCACATGTTTTTTATTTTATGATAGACTATGTAATCAAATTCCTTGCTAGATTAATGTTCCATGAGTTTTCGTTTAGATATTGTGTTTGCACATTATAATTTGAAATATTTTCTTTTTATAATTTCAAAAACCACAAATTTTAGTTTTGTATTATAAGATAAGATGACGATGATGATGATGAAATGAAATAAGGTAACAAATATTAGTTTTAATGTCAGAGGTATTACCCATAACCTTCGATTCAAGCATATCACATTTTCTTACTTCATACAATATTTTATCTAACATTATTTTCTTTTTTTCTTCATTACAGCGATTATCGATTGTACAAGTGATTCTCAATGTAGAGACAAGTTGCTATGCCGAAATCCTTCCAAACCAATGTGTCACATTCCAATAAGGGGCTATTCACAATGTAAATGTGCTATAGTTGTAGTACAGTGGGACCATTAGATTTTATTGCCACATGATTATGTTTTAAGTGTGATACTGTACCTTAGAGAGGATATGAATGCCCTACTAGCCAATTAGTTATTCTGTTGCTACCCTATAATTTGGAATATTTTCTTTTTCTAATTTCAAACGCTTGTAGTTTTAGTTTTGTACTCTAAGTCTAAGATGATGATAATGAAATATTTAGCTTATTTTTTTTTTTTGAACAGCATAAACATATGTATATATATATAAGGAAAATAAAAGTGAGAATGAGTACACGTGGTACTAGACCCACAAGAGGGAGGCAGTACAAGTGGTACTCAACCCGGAAACAACAAAATACAACCGAACCCAAATCCCTTAGGCACTAAAATACACCTAAGAAACAAAACCTAAAACAGAGAGGCATATCCACCACCACTCTACAACACCAAAAACTAAAAATAAGGCAACACTATCTAAGGAGGCATTCAAGAGGGAATTTTTCCCATTCATAAAACAAGCAAACACCCGCAAACTTACTAGCAATAAACCAATCTAAAGACCTATGTTTGATTGCATCCACAATTTCATAGACCTTCAATGTCTTCCCTTCAAAAATAAAAGTATTTCTAGCAAGCCATAAACTCCAATTAACCGTTTGCCAAATCAAATTAAAGCCCTTTCTTCGCTTTTTACACTTGAACGGAAAACCAAAAGATTCAAATGAAAGTGTTAAATTACCCGGAACCGCCGTAATCAAACCAAGCCAAGAGTGGATCGCACTCCATACCTTCACCGCAACATCACACTTAGTGAACAAGTGCACCTCCGATTCCAATTCCGAATGACACCATACACAAAGGGATTGCTTATTTACTTTTCTTTTAATTTGAAGGATATCACTATGGCCTTTGATCACAATCACAAATGCATGACTTTGTGGCATAGTAAAATATTGAATCCACAGGAACTTTTAGGTACTAAATATATCTTTGAAACATACTTAGATTCTGTTTGGTAAATCATATAAGCTAGCTTATAACTTATAGTTTTTAGCTTATAAGCTAAAAGCTCTGTTTGATAACAGTTTTTTAAAAAGAGCTTATAGCTTATTTTACTAGCTTATAGCTTATTTTCCAAATGCTATTTCAAGTAGCTTATGAGCTTGTAGCTTATGAGCTTATAGCTTATTATCTTTTCTTCCAATTTTACCCCTATCATCTTACTTGGAAAAAATTAAATATTAATTAAACATATTCTTTTTATGTCATTTCATAATTATAAGCTAGTTCAACCGCTAATTTTACCAAACACTACAAATTCAATCAGCTAGCATATTCGCTAAAAGCTAGCTTATAAGCTATCCGCTATAAGCTAGCTTATAAGCTATCCGCTATAAGCTAGCTTATCAGCTATCCGCTATTTTTTACCAAACAGAGCCTTAATTAGATTAAAATATTATAAACTTTGAAGGGTTTGATATGATTGTAATTTAGAAAATATTCAATATAAAATAAATATGTAGTGTATAATATTTGGGTTTAGGGGGGATAAAAGTGCATTTAAGTATAATAATTTTATGAAAAATGTTAAATAAATAAAAATTCTAAATACTGCATTTAATGCTATGAACTTTAAAAAATATTTTTTTCTACTTAACTTTAGCTTTTATTTCCGTTTTTGTTTCCTTAATCACCGTTTAATTAGAATGAAATGAACCTATATTTTTTTGGGTAAATAGGTTGATACCCCCCTGTAATGTGGACGAATTTTGTTTTTCCCCCCTGTAATTTTTTTTTCTTTTGATTCGCCCCTTGTAAAGTAAATTTTTTTGGTTTTCCCCCTTGGCTGCAAGGAATTTGCACTTTTTAAATCGGTTGAACAAATTAACCGATTTTAAAAACATCACTTTTTAAATCGGTTTGAACAAAATAACCAATTTAAAAAGTGCACCCAAGGGGCGAGTCCAAAAAATTCAACATTGCAAGGGGCGAGTCAAAAGAAAAAAAATTACAGGGAGGAAGAACAAAACTCACCCACATTACAGGGGGTATCAACCTATTTACCCTATTTTTTTATAATCAGATTTTGCATGATGTTTCCGCACAAGGGAGATGTGTAGGGGTTCTTTTTTAGTTTTTTGAAACTCACATAGAAGTATATATGTCACTCCATTTTGTTGAAGGACTTTAAGAAACTCGCCATGCTTCCGGTCGCAACCGCATCACACCATGAGTTTAGAACTAAGTTTTGTAATTAGATTTGTTATTTTTTAAAGTTTAATTATCTTGCAGACACAATTCTCACATTCCGATTACTTTGATACAACTTCTTCTCCGGCAAGATTCTCAACACAATTCTCAGGTGCTACACTTATTTTTTTCAACAAGGAATGAAATAAATATAAATTTTTAGTTTTTTGTGCTTAAAAATTCATAAATAATTTATTTTATATTAAAAAAAAAATTTGTAAGAGAGTTTCCTATAATATTATAAACATCGATAAAAAAATAATTTAAAAATATGATTGTACACAAAAGTTTATTAAAAGTAGGGACCAAATATTTGACTGAAAATATTTTGATGGACCAAAAGTTCCATTGCTGAAATGTTTTATGGAGACCAAAAATAAAATTCGATATATTTATAGAGATAAAAAACTTATTTAACAATGTTAAGAGTAATTTTGTCTATTTATTTCTCCAAATTGTTTTATAAACAAACATTTACTAATCGCCTTGTGAACTCTATATATTACAATTTTTTTTTTGAAGCTATATATTACAATTATAAAATAATGAATTCTCTTTTGTATATTGGTGAGTTTTTTATGTGATCTCTTTATTTTGTGTGTTAGAGAGCCACACACAACACATGAACTTAAGAGACATGTAATAATGACTATAAAACTATTTAATATACGGAGATCATTAGATTTAGAAATCCACTTATTATATTTTTTTTTTAACCAAAGAGGTGCTAGCAAAGAGCTAGAACACCACAAAATATATTAAGGAACAAGAACAAACAAAAAGGAGGGGACCAAACCAAACTCCATCAACAAGATACAATCCTAAAATTGGCAAAACCCAATTTGTTTTTAAACAGGTCTACTTTAATGAAATCAGGGGGATCATGCCAAAACATAACAGAATTAAGAACTAAACCATGGTTTGCTAGAGAGTCTGCTGCAACATTGCCTTCTCTAAAGATGTGAGATACAACAAAATTCATTTGCCTAATCAGAAATAAAGCATTGTGCCATCTGTTTCTTAAGGACCAAGAAACCAACTTATCAGGATTCTTAAAGGCTGAAACAACTAATTCAGAATCAGTCTCTAACCATAGGTGTCTCCAGTTCATTTGATGTGCCACCTCAATAGCTCTCAAAGCACCATGAAGTTCAGCAAGGAAAGAGGAAGCATAACCAAGAGGTTCAGCAAAACAAAGTAAAAAGTCAGCAGTACTATTCCTGAAAATACCTCCACAGGAAGCTTCACCAGGATTTCCTTTGGATGCACCATCGATATTACACTTTACACAGTTCATGAGAGGAGGATTCCAAACAACTTCTTTAACAATATTCATTCTAGGGTTATGAATGGCAACATTGAATTTTTTGAGAATTATGAAATCCCTAAGAGAATTTGAAGCTACCTTTTTAGTGTTGTTTCCAGAGAGGGAAGTGTTGGAGATAATCATGGAAATAGCAGAATCTACACTGATTCTCTTATCATCAAACCTAGCTTGATTCCTGATGGTCCAAATAGTGTTGAGAAGATTGATGATAGCTGCAGTAATGGTAAGCTTACATTGAGGGGACCAATTCAATTCAGTGATGTTCCACATGTCTTCCATGCAAGTAAATTGTAGAGTTAAGTCCAAACACTTAGCCAACCAAGACCAAAGCTGAATGGCAAAGCCACATTCAAAGAAAATGTGAAAGGATGATTCAACATTGTTACAACAGAAGTTGCACATAGAAGGAAGATAACAACCTCTAACAAGAAGATGTTCATCAGTAGGAATCTTATCATGCATCAACCTCCAAACAAAAAGAGATTTTGATGGAGGAAAGTCGCAACTCCAGATAGCCTTAGCCCAGGGGAGATCTTGAAAGTGACTAAGGGTGAAATAATAGGCATCTTTGAGTTGCAAGTCACCTGAGTCAGTGTGAATCCAAAGCAATTTGTCTTCAGGGTTATCAAAAGGAATAGTAACTTTTTGAATCAAAGAGCTGAAGTTGAAATTTTGAAGAAGTTGTTGAGGGAAATTCCAACCTCCATTGTGGATATAATGACTCACAGTTGAAAGCAAATTTTGACTGACATGTGAAGGAATATTAAAGAAATCAGCTAGAACATAACCACACCAATTATCATTCCAGAAGTTTATGTTCTTTCCATTGCCTAATAACCAAATAGAATTGTCAATAATGGTTGAGTATTCCTCTTTGACACTACTCCAAATGGATGAAAAAATATGATGCTGAATAACTTTTTTGCCTCTAATAACTCTATCTCTCAGCAACCTTGCCCAGCTACATTGTGAATTTAGAATTGACCAACAAAGCTTGAGGTTGGAGGCTTTGTTTAAAGATGAGAGAGACCTTAAATTCAACCCTCCTTGAGCAATAGGCCTACACATTTTCTTCCAAGCCACTGTAACAAGTTTCCTTTTATCTGGATCACCACTCCAAATGAAATTTCTAATATATCTCTCTACCTCTTTGATCAAGGAAACAGGCCAAGAGTATAAGGTGATACTGTAAACCATCATACTTTGGACAATAGCTATGACCAGCTGCACTCTTCCAGCAATTGAGAGCAATGAAGCCTTCCAGGCTGATAATTTCATCTTAATCTTGTCAGCAACAGGTTGTAAATGACAAGTTTTAGGCTTTCCTTTGAAAATAGGCACCCCTAAGTAAGTGTATGGAAATGAACCAATTCTGAACCCGAGGAGTTGGACAATAAGATTCAGCCTTCCTTGTGTTATGGAACCTGAGAATATTGTGGATTTAGCATTATTGATTTTCTGACCAGATTCCTCAGCATAAGAATCAAAGAGAGTTTTGAGAGATTTAAGGCCTGCAAGCTTGCCTTTGCAAAAAATCATTAAGTCATCAGCATAGAAAGAGTGTGAAGGCACCATACAGTTCCTTGTCCCTCTAATGAGATCTAGCTTGCCCTCAACAACTAATTTGGAGATACTTCTGCTTAGCACATCTTCAGCAATACAAAATAACAATGGTGACAAAGGATCACCTTGTCTCACACCTCTAGTACAAGTGAAATAACCTTGTGCTTTGCCATTAATTGAAACAGACAAGAAAGCAGACTGAAGGATAACATGAATCCAATTGCAGAAAGTTTCATTAAAACCAAAATTCTTCAAAACATTTAAAAGAAAAGGCCATTCTAAAGTATTAAAAGCCTTTGAAATGTCTATTTTTAGCGCTAAGTTACCACCAAAAGTTTTGTTGTGCAGAAGGTTGGTGGCCTCAGAGGCAATGCAAAGACAGTCCTTGATGTTCCTTCCATGAATAAAACCCCTCTGCTCCTCTGAGATAATAGAAGGTAAGATTGAGGCAAGCCTATCCGCAATGATCTTTGAGATAATTTTGAATTTGAAATTTTCCATAGCTATAGGCCTGAACTAGTCAATTGAGAAGAGTGATAGTGTTAGAGTTGAAGCCTGGTAAAATCCAGCTAGAGGTGAAAAATTCCAACACAGCATTGATAACATCTTGATGAACAATGTCCCAGAAATGTTGATAGAAAAAAGCACAAAATCCACCAGGGCCTGGAGCACTATCTTTGTTCAAGGCAAACACTGCAACTTTGATTTCATTATGTGAAGGTAACACAGTGAGAAGAGAATTCACCTCATCAGTAATCAAATTTGGTATAACTTCCTCTGCAAGCAACTGGTCCTGCAAAACAATGTTAGTACAAAAAAGATTTTTATAATAATTCACAATATGCTCAGATATTTGATCTTGGTCAGTAAGCACCAGTTCACCATCACAAAGGGAAGTTATTGTTTTGGTGGTAGATTTGATTTTGGCTAATCTATGGAAGTATTTAGTGTTTATATCTCCTTCTAAATGCCAGTTTAGGTGAGCTTTTTCTTGCCAAAAACATTCCTGTTTATTCAAAGCATCTTCAAGTCTTTTATGAGCATCTAACTCCTCACTTAGAAGCATATCAGAAGGGCCAAAGGTTTGTAATTGAGCTTGGATAGATTGAAGATTTAGCTCAGCAGATGAAACCAACTCATGAACATTACCAAAACTTTCCTTGTTCCAAGTTCGCAAATTTTCTTTCAACAATTTAAGTTTCCTAGACAAAATGAACATGGGACAACCATAGATAGAAGTGTTCCAACAATCCTGCACAATCTTCTTACAATCAGAATGTAAAGTCCACATCTTCATAAACTTGAATTGAGAGGCAAATTTAATGTTTGAGGTTTGAAAGTCTAGTAAGAGAGGGTAATGGTCAGATTTATGCTTGGTGAGGGTTGAAACTGTTAAAGAGCTGCAAAGGTCAATGAAAGCTTGGTTGCAAAGAGCTCTATCTAGTCTTTTCTCAGTGTAGTTAGTTCCTCTTCTACCATTTGCCCAAGAAAATTCAGCACCTCTAGTTGGTAAATGGATTAAATTAAAAACATCAGACCAGGATTGGAATTCCACCATAGGTACTCTAGCAGGATTAAACCTGCCTCTGTGCTCATGTGCACCAATGATTGCATTGAAATCACCAATGAAAAACCAGGGCAAGGAATGTTGAGATTGAAGGGCATTTAAAGTATTCCAAAGTTGTCTTCTGACTAGGTAATTGGTATTAGCATATACAACAGATATAGCAATAGGTTTATCATTATCAATGATGGAAAAAGTAACATGTTGACTATCAGAGGCAATAAGAACAGGATCAAAATGTTGCTTACAAATACACCATAAGTTAGGTAACATACTATTTCTATTGTTCATAGCAAAAACTTTCAAGTTGAGATTAACTAACCATCTTCTAGGCAGATTTTCAATTTTCATCCATGGTTCAGCAATGAAAATAAAATCAGGGTGATGAAGGTTAATGAGTCTTTTCAAGGCTAGCCTTGTAGGGGAGTTAGCCATACCCCTTATATTCCAATATAAGCACTTCATTTGAAAGGTTTAAGATTAACCTTTGATCTGGTTGCATAAGAATCGTTGCTAGATTTTACCAATTTCTTTTGTGCCTTCTTTTGATTCTTTGAAAGTTTTATTTGAAATCTACTTATTACATGAAACAGGGAAAATATAGCTGAAATTATCAAGTTTATTTATGTTATGATTATTTTTTATTATTATTATTATTTTTTTCTTTTTTTTTCCCACAACAATTCCTTTCACTTCTTGTGAAGGAGTTGTTTTTTAATAAAATTTAGCCGATTCAAAAAAAAAATGATTATTTTTTTTTCTATTCTGGTTAAAAAAAATATTTCTTTCCCTATTACTTATTTGAAGGAACGGTTATGTTAAGCAATTTTTTTCAGATTTTAATATTTAGTTATTATATTTTTTTAAATAATTAATACAATGTCCTATATTCTCATAATTAGCTTATAATAAACAAATTAAGATGATTATTTAAGATACGACAATAATATTAGAAAAAAAATCAAGATAATAATAATAATTAATTAAAAATATAATTATACACCTATTGTTGGTAATTCCAATACTTCTCTTCCTTCCCTAGCCTTCCTCCACCACTTCTTTTGAAGAAATTTACTTTATTTAATTTAAAAATAAATAATATAAAAAAACAGAGAGAGAAAATAATATGAATGGTTTAAGTCTATAGCGGTTAAAATTCATTAGGCGGGATTTTGTAGAAGTTTAAAAGGCGCTAAAGTATGTTTATAGTATATTTTGTTTTAATATATAAAGGATAAATGATATTTTAAAGTTGAACTATCTTGCAGACATCCATTAGAGATCAATTTTACATGTTATTTTTCCAAATTGTATTGAAAGCAAACATCTTTAATTGTTTTGTCCTTTATGGTTATCTACTATTAATCTAAGAAAATAATATACTACTAAATTTACTTGATTGTCCCTCGTAACCTTTTTTCTGTCCTTTTTTTAACTACTACAAATTAGGGACAATCTTGGAATATTTGATGTAAAATGTTTAGATTCATCTTCACAAAATTATTCTATATGTTCCTTTTTTACCCTTGCTTTATTCAACATCACATTTCAAACCACAATGATTATGATAGGGTCATTTTTGACAGACCACATTTTGCCACTTTTTATGATTTGACATTGTCTCTCTTTTTTCTTATTTGAATTTCAAATTTCAAAATTTGATTCCCACACATAATATTTCAACTTCTCTCTTATTTCAATTTTCAAATTCATCCTCTTCCTTCCATAATATTTCAAATTCACTTCTCTCTTTCTTTTCTTTCTCTTACTTTTTCTTATTACTATTATTGTTTCATCTTCACCATATTTCTAATCTTCATTTTATTTCTTCTTATTTTATAGGAACATTGTTTAATATTTAAAAGGAAGAAGAACACAAGTAAAGGTATATATTTTTTCTTTGTTTATTTGTCATTTCATTTTACCAACATTTTAGTTATCATAAGTAAACTATATTTTTTTTCTTCATTTTCAACATGGCAAATTTTATATAAATGTATACCAATTTTTTTTTCATATATTTCATGTATAATAAACTTCTATCTATACTTTGTCAAAAAAACCTTCTATCTATACTCAAACTTGTCATATGAGATTCAAAGGTTACAACTTAAGCTGCAAAAAAGGAAAAATAAAGAAGACTAAGAATTGATAATATAGTAGGTTTGTGTGTTGTATTTAATGGAAGTGTCATTGAAGCTGGAAAATTAAAAGAAGAGTTGTGTTTAAGTGTGTTATTGAAAAAGATAGCTGAGTTGGAGTATGTGAGTGTATACCATAATAAAAAGTTAGGATAAAATTTAGTTATAGCCAATAAATATGAATAATAACCTTAAAAACCGTCATCTTATTTTTTTTATTTCGTATACAAAAATCATCTCTCATTTCCTACTTTTTTTGTTTTTTAGATCTTGTCTTTTTTACTTTAAATAAATTCAAATAGAAAAAAGTTAAATCTTCTTTTTAAAGGTTAAAAATTAAGTAGAAAAAATAGAAAAATAAAGAAGAGTAAAAAAATCATAAAAGATGATAGTTTGTCCATTGCAGTCTTATGAAAGTGGCATTGAAGCTTGATAATTAAGAGAGAATAAAAATATAAAAAAAGAGAGTTGTGTTTGAGTGGGTTATTGAAAAAGAGGAAAAAGAGAGTTGGATTGAAGTATGACAGGGAGTACATCATAACAAAAATTTAAAATAAAATAAGGATATAGCCAATGAACAATAATCTAAATTAGATTCATTCAAAAAATAATGTATTTAGACTATAATATAAATTAGATACATTAATCTTTGAATGAATCTAAAAAGTTATTTTCTTATTATATTATAGACTAGAGAAAGTAAATTAGTAATGTAGTTATCTTTTATGGTCCGTTTGTTTGAAGGAAAGAAAAAGAGATAAAAGAAAATTGCGGAAATCAATGCATGACTTTGGACATACATTAGTCCAAGTTCATGTATTGATTTCCGCAAATAGACTAATAAATAAATTAAGGTACCTTATAGCGGATAAAATTATAGCAAATAGGCTAACTAATTTAATTATTTCACTTTCAAAATATAGTATTTTAATTTTATCAACTATAAGTTACATTAATTTTTCTGTAAAAATTATAGCGATTTCGTAAAAATATTAATATGCTTATAATTCGATTATTATTAGAGACAAATATAGGATTATTTATACTAAGTAAGGGTGATCGTATCCGAATCAATCCAAAAATAAACCGCAAACTAAAAACCGCAAAAACCGTATTTGGTTTGGATATATTTTGATGACATTTTTATTGAACCACAAACCGCAAAGAGGCGGTAAAAAAGTTTATATAGCAAAAAAGTTAAACATTTCAATTCCCAATGCGCTGAATTCACACATTTTCATAATTTTTTTTATAAAACCTCCATCCGTTCCAAAATATAAGGTGTTTTAACCATATTACACAAATTAAGAAATGTAGTTAATGTTGCATGGAAAAGAGAAATTATGAGTTAGTTTACAAAATTGTCTTTCATTTATGATATGAAAAAGATAAATTAAAGAATTGGAAGAAGAAAGAGTAATAAATAATTAAGGATATAATAAGAAAAATAACATTATATGCTTCATTGATATTGTAAACCGACTTATAATTTCGAACAATTTTTTTACCCAAAACGACTTATATTTTAGAATGAAATGAGTACTATTTAAAGACTTAAAGAGTACATGAGAGCACTATTTAGCATTTGTTTTTTTTATATATAATTTTAGAGAAAAATCTGTTAATTGCATTTCGTTTCTCACTGAATAATACTAGATATGCATTGAACGTTGAAATTCCCTGCAAAAAAGAAAGCCTATGCATAGTAGATAGGCTAATTGATACAATATAGACTACAATGTATAGCTACTAACTATACTCCTATGCACAACATGCAGTAGATGTGCATTGAACTATGAGATTGTCTAAAAAAAAAAATTATACTGATTAAGCATAGTACTTTCTCTTTTTCTTTTTTTTCTTTTCTTTTCCAAACGCCACTTGCTATGGATTAAGCATACTGATTATGGACAATGCAATGACAATCCTAATCAAAAATTAAGAGATTACTCCATCCGCGTAAAAAAAATACTTCATTCAATTTTATTCATCTTTACACAAAATAATTATTTATCTAAAATAAATGAGTTAAAATATTATCGTCACAAGTAAATTAGTTTTTGTTTGGAACTAACACGAAATTAATTCAAACAGAGTTAATGTTTCTCATCGATACATAAAATGAGAACTTAATTGTTTTAATAAAAATTCATATGTGTAAATGAGAAGTAAAAATAATCGCAAAGTTACTGAAAAAATTCAACGGAAAAAAGTATTCATTATTATACAAAATAAATAATTGTCCCAAATGACTTAGATAAAATATCGCCATCCCATTAAAGAAGTTTTTGTTTGTAACTAACACGAGACTAATCCAAACATAGATGTAATGTATCTCATCGATGTATAAATGAGACAAATGCTTTTATAAAAATGCGTATGTTTGAGAAGTAAGAATAGTCATAAAATTATTGAAAAAAATCACGGGAAACAAATATTCATCTTTACACAAAATAATTATTGATCCCAAATGAATTAGTTAAAATATCGCTATCACAAGTAAAATAGTTTTTGTTTGGAACCAACATGAGACTAATCCAAATTTAAACTAATGTTTCACATTGATGCATAAAATGGAAACTTAATTGTTTTGATCAAAATTCGTATGTGTAAATAAATGAGAAGTAAGAATAATCTCAAAATTATTGAAAAAGTTCATTGGAAACAAGTATTCATTATTATACAAAATAAATAATTGTCCCAAATGAATTAATTAAAATACCGCCATCACAAGTAAATTAGATTCTGTTTGGAACCAACATGAGACTAATCCAAACATAGAACTAATGTTTCCCATTGATGCATAAAATGATAACTTAATTGTTTTGGTAAAAATTCGTAAGTAAAATTAATGAGAAGTAAGAATAATCCCAAAGTTATTGAAAAAATTCATCGGAAACAAATATTCATTATTATACAAAATAAATAATTGTCTCAAATGAATTAGTTAAAATATCGCCATCACAAATAAATTAGTTTTTGCTTGGAATCAACACGAGACTAATTCAAACATAGAGCTAATGTTTCTCATTGATGCATAAAATGAAAACTTAATTGTTTTGATAGAAATTCGTATGTGTAAATGAGAAGCGAGAATAATCTCAAAGTTATTGAAAAAGTCTAACGGAAACACGTATTCATTATTATACAAAATAAATAATTGTCTCAAATAAATAAGTTAAAATATCATCATCAAAAGTAAATTATTTTTTGTTTGAAATCAACAATAGACTATTCCAAACGTGGTGCTAATGTTTCTCATTGATGCATAAAATGAGAACTTAATTGTTTTGAAAAAAATTCGCATGTGTAAAAAAGAAGTAAGAATAATCCCAAAGTTATTGAAAAAATTCATCGAAAACATGTATTCATTATTATACAAAATAAATAATTGTCCCAAGTGAATTAGTTAAAATATTGCCATCACAAGTAAAATAGTTTTTGTTTGGAACCAACACGAGACTAATTCAAACATAGAGCTAATGTTTCTCATCGATGCATAAAATGGGAACTTAATTGTTTTGATAAAAATTCGTACGTGTAAATTAGAAGTAAGAATAATCTCAAAGTTACTGAGAAAGTTCGTCGGAAACAAGTATTCATTATTATACAAAATAAATAATTGTCCCAAATGAATTTGTTAAAATATCTTCATCATAAGTAAATTATTTTTTGTTTGGAACCAACACGAGACTAATCCAAACGTGGAGCTAATGTTTCCCATTGATGCATAAAATGAGAACTTAATTGTTTTGAAAAAAAAATCGCATGTGTAAATGAGAAGTAAGAATAATCCCAAAGTTATTGAAAAAAATCATCGAAAACATGTATTCATTATTTATACAAAATAAATAATTGTCCCAAATGAATTAGTTAAAATATCGGCATCACAAGTAAAATAGTTTTTGTTTGAAATCAACACAAGACTAATCCAAACATAGAGCTAATGTATTTCTTCGATGTATAAAATGAGACATAAATGCTTTTATAAAAATCTGTATATTAAGTAAGAATAGTCCCAAAGTTATCGAAAAAATTCACGGGAAACCGTGTATTTTTTCATGGGATAAATTATCAATGCTAAAATTTTAAAATATACAGGACATATGAACAAATTATTTGTTTCGTATTTTCAAAACAATACAAAAACATTTTTTTGTTACTGTCTCTTTACAAATCAAGGACACGGTTGTACGAGCCTATAGAACATATCATATTCAAGTAAGGCCGCGAAAAAAAATTTGTTACTAATATATAAAATACAGGACATCTACGTATGAAATACATTGTTGTTTATAAAAAAAATCTAATTTGTCTATTATACACAGGACAAGTTGTCATTGATAAGAATTTTAAAGTAACTAATATACATAGGACAAATAAAAAACAATTTATCGTGAATAAATTTTTTAAATTAAAATATTTTTATTTTTTGACAATGGTTTACACTTAATTTATGCAGGGATAAAATGATTAAATTTTGATATTTTTTAACAGTTGAACTATGTTTGTGGGCTATAAAGTAATTTTAATTGTAATAAAGTAGGTTTATTTTTTATGCATGGAAAACAAATTGTTGCTGATAAAAAAATTAAAGTTAACTTTTATATACGGGGAAAATATTCTAAATTATTTCTCATACAAAGGAGAATGTGATAAAATTTTATATTAACTAATATACACTAGACAGAATATAGCTCTTAAAATTCGATATACAACACTTACCAATAGGTGTTGCTACGGTAACTCTTCAAAACAATGATGATATGATTTTGATTTTCGAAGACACTATTTATTCATACTACTACAAAATTCTCTCTTCACCAAGTAAACCGAGAGAGACCGATATGCTTACCTAGATCCAAACAAGCCCAAAGTTGGCGATCTTTGGAAGATTGAGTTTGATGAAACTTCACAATACCTATTGGTTAGCCGAATTCAGGCTAATCAACATTGAATCTAATATAAATTACAATTACCATCTATATTTATCTTATATATTTATGTCATTTTATTGTCTACGTCTATTTATGTAATGTGTTAATTTTATCTTTATCAAACCTTTATTGTCTCTTTATTTTATTTTAATCTATATAGGGTGTTGCGTGATATACCATTTGCACACCTTTTTCCTAAAAATAAAAATAAAAAATCTTTATCAAACTTTTTATATATTATCACCGATGATAATGACTATGTTTAATTATCAATAGTCTTATAATTTATGTCTATTTTATTTATAATTTTTATTACAATTTTTTTTATTTTTCTATTCAACCTAAATAAAGTTGATTATATATAGTTAATCTCACTTTAAACATATTTTAAAAAATCTGTATCACACCCCCGACGACCTAACGCCCCCACGAAATATAACGCGCCGAAGGCGCGTCCCGTGCGTATGCACGGGTATGTACCTAGTAAAACAATGAATTCTTTGAATTAGTATATTTTTTGGCGACCTCTTTATTAACTGAGCTAGAGGGACAAACACAACATATAGATGTACTTAATAGACAATAACTAATAATTCTTAAAATTATTTAATTGATGTAAGGAGAGTGAAATTTTTATAGTTATATTTTTTCATATCTATACAACTCTAAATTATTATACATTAAAATATTAGTGGTGTTAGAGAGATCAAAAGTGCATTTAAAAAAGAATCTTTTCTACTTAAAATTTTTGTTTCCTAAACCATTTCTCGAAAGGTACTGTTTAGCATGAACTTAATTTTATTTATAATGAGATTTTAAACAATGTTTCTGTACAAGAGAAATATTTAGGTTTTATCATTTTTTTGGAAATTCACTTAGATATTTTTGTTTCCATTTTGTTTTCTTTCCAGTATGAAGAACTAAAAAGTATTTAAGAAACTCGTCAGCTATTCAATGCATCCGGTCAAAACCACATCACACCTTGAGTTTAGAACTAAGTTAATTTTATAACTGTGTTGTAATTTCTTTTTGGCAGAGCGTTGTAATTTTTTAAAGTTCAATTATCTTGTAAACAACCATTAGAGCTAAATTTTAGATGTAAATTATTTCCCAAATTGTCTTGTAAGCAAACATTTAATTAATTGTCTTGCAAACCCCATTATTCGCTGAAACTAGCATTTTTCGGTTATAAAATAATGAATACTTTTGATTGTTATGTTTTTCGGTGACCTCTTTATTAAGTGAGTTAGAGGGACAAACACAACATATTAGTGTACTTAAGAGACCTTCTTAAATAATAACTATTTAACTGATGTAAGGAGAGAATAACATTTTTATAAACTATAAAGTGAGAAATCCACTTGTTACACACCACACGGAAAAATATGGCTGAAATTGTTAAATTTATTTATGTTATAATTATCTTTATTTTCCAGTTATTTGTTTTAAGGGAAGTTGATGGTAAGCCATTTTTATCATTGACAAATTTCCTTCTTTACTTTATACATAATATTTCATCTCATTTTAATGACATTCTTTTTTTTTTTCCCTTTCAATAGCGGGTTTAAGATGTTTAAGATCGAACAAATTTGTATTGTCACACTCCTTACAAATCGAAGTGTATCAAATCCCAATGTAAATGTGGTAGAATTAATTCCAAATTTAGATTATACACGTAACCACATGTTTTTTATTTTATGATAGACCAAGAGTACACAAATTCCTTGCTAGATTAATGTTGTTGTCGTTTAGTTATTGTGTTTGCACGTTATAATTTGAAATATATTCTTTTTATAATTTAAAAAATCTTGTAGTTTTAGTTTTGTATTATAAGATAAGATGATGATAATGAAATGAAATAAGGTAGCAACTAATACTACTTAGAATATCTTCTCTTTTAATTTCAAAGGTATAGCCTTAACCTTTAATTCAAGCATATCACATTTTCTTTACTTCATACAAAATATTTTATCCCATTTTATCTAACATTATTTTCTTTTTTTCTTCATTACAGCGATTATCGAATGTACACATGATTTTCAATGTAAAAACAAGTTGGTATGCCGTCTTCCTTCCCAAGCGATTTGTCACACTGCAATAGTTGGCATTTCACGATGTGAATGTGCTATAATTGTAGCACCGTGGGGCCGTTAGATTTTATTGCCACATGATTATGTATTAAGTGCCATACCTTAGAGAGGACATGAATGTCCTACTAGTCAATTAGTTATTCTATTGGTACCCTATAATTTGGAATATTTTCTTTTTCTAATTTCAAACGCTTGTAATTTTAGTTTTGTACTCTAATTAAGATGATGATAATGAAATATTTATAGCATGTCTTCTCTTTTAATTTCAAGGATATTCCTTTGTAGAATGAAAATTGGATTAGAGCAGGATATAGGATGTGATTAATGTTTGTAGGAAAATCCGGCAGCAGGTCATATAAAATGTAACATTGATGCCCTTGTTCTCGCCCCATGACAAAAATGTTAGTAATGTTATTTGAATTGGCGAACAATTTGGTGCCTTTGTGTTGGCTAAAACCAAGTCTTTTAATTTGTTCCTAAGTGTGTGGTGCATATTGGTAAAACGATTGGTTATACTATATTGATTCTTAATTGGATTCATGAATTAAACTTGGGTCTGGTTAATTTGGAGCTTGATTTGAAGAAGATTTAACCATCATATCAGACACATCATATCAAATCAATCATTGCAAATCTATTTCCTCTAATTGTTATAGGCACACTTTAGTGTTCATTTTTGTGAGGAGACAAGTAAAATAAAATTGTCCATAATTTAGCAAAGGTTGTCACATTGTCAGCTAGTCTCAAATTTTAGTTAACAAATTAAAATATATTACATCGAACATATTTTAATTAATGCAATACTATAAGCAGTGGCGGAACTGGGATTTTTTTTCCCGGGGGGCCAGTAGAAAAGTTATAGTAAATAAATTACGTAAAAACTTTAAAATAATACTCTATTTTTTTATAGGTTAAAATAATATTATATATGTAATAAGTGACTTGAAATAATCAATAATTGACTTTCAATTAATACTCACACAAAGTTAATTTTTAGAAAATTATTTATTTTATTACTGTATTAAACATACTAAAAAAGAAAATCTATTGAAAATAGTTGTATTTTTAGAAGGAAAAAATAGAAATTGTGCATTTTTTATATTGATAAATACATATGAAAATTAACTTTTTAAAATAGTTGTGTGGTTTTTTAGAAGATAAAATAGATAAAATTGTGCATTTTTGATATTGCTAAACACATGAAAATTAACTTTTTTAAAGAAAATATCATTTAATGGCTAAAAAAATAAAATATATGCTGCCAGCCAGATTTGAACACGGAACCTTGTGGGAGAAGGGTAGTGATTAAACCGCTCGGCTAGCCTTCCTTTTCCATGTTATTACTCACAAACCAATATATATAATATATATTTGTAATTTTATAAAACTACCAAGGGTACTCTAGTCATTTCTTATTTTTCGGGGGTGGCCGCGGCCACCCTCAGCCACCCCCTGGTACCGCCTCTGACTATAAGTAAAGCACATTCTCGTAAAAAAATAGTTTATTCATAATTTTATTTTTATGTTTCTAAAAAAGATTAAGGTAAAGTGACATTATGGGATTGTGAGAATATTTTTTTTTGTTACAAGGTGAAAATATCTAATATGAATATTTGACCCTATATTCAATTCAAAACTTTAAGACATTAAATTTATGAATTCTCTTACATATAAATTGTTCAGTATTCATTTTGTTTATTTAATGTGAGATTCAACTCACACTAATATCAACAATATTGTGAGGAGGTAAATATGATTGTCCATAATTTAGTGAGACGACCACAGCTTATCCCCAAATTTTAATTAATAAAATAGTATAAGCACCTTCTCTGAAAAAATCTATTCATAATTTTTTAATTTTATAAAAAATAAAGCTAAAGTGACATTGTGGGATATGGTGATGGTGGTGAGAATATATTTTGTTTTGGACCAAAGATGGTGAGAATATTTTCTCGATACAAGGTGAGAGGATTATATTATATGATATTGAATTGACCATGTTTTTCCCGTAAAATGATATTTAATTGACCACCTAATTTTCAACGTTTGTGTATACCACCTTCGTTGACAAAATTGGTTATTCACATTCAAATGTAACATGTACCACGATATCATGATACCCTTTGTTTAAGATTATATTATTGTTTTCACACCCTCAAAGCATCATCAATAAATCAATATACACCATACCATATATACCATGCATACAATTCAAATCCACCTTATCACAACAAAAATCTCAAAATTCCAAACCTTTACTTGTGTAATGGAGAAACAACTTAAGGTGAAGATATCCATTCAGCCCAAGAATGGATCACAAATCCAAACAAGAGAATGCAACCAAGTGGGTTAGCCCTCATGGTTGGAATGGATCAGTTTCTTGCCCGAATAGTCCATTGGCATCCATGATTTCGAATGTAGATGAACTTTCTCCACCGTCTGCATTCTTAAAAAGCCAAACATATTTTCGGAACCATAGTTCCGGGCAAAATATTTTATCTAGAAATAGAAATGCATCTCCAGACAACACAAAATTTGTGTTTTTTGCAGATGCGAGCATCCGAAGACATGTTGGGGGTTTGGAAAATTTCACTCATCAAAGTGAAACTATAAAACCCATTTATAGTTGCAACAAGAATTGTGCGGAAATTGATTTTGACCCAACTTCACCAAAAATATCGTGCATGGGACATATCACGTACAAGAATAAACCGATCAATAAAGGGAAAGATGTAGAGGAAAAGAAGCATGTGATCACGTTTCGAAGAATGTTGTTAAATGCGAGGAAGAAGCCAAAAAGAAGGGAATGAAATATGATGCATCTACTTCTAATGCATACAGAAATTGATCAAGAAAGATTGCCCTCATCATGTGAAGATCAGATGCAGGAGTGTGCAAGTAGACATGACATTTTTCCTAATATTTTTTGGAACTTTTCATTGGTGGAGCCATACTCGATTAAGTGTGTGTTTGGAAAATCTGTGATGACTAAAATTGATTCCGATAGCATTAATTTTGACTAAAATTATGTTTAGCTCATTGTTCATTCGTTATTGTGGATAGAGATCATAGATTTAAAAGATTGAATTACTCATTTTTTTCTTTCAATAGTCTGGTGGCTACAACTCTCTTAACTGGACTATTTTGAATAATTGGATTAATTCAACGGATTTGAGATATTAAACGTGACAAAATGATAACAATGTAAAAATAATTTTTTTTTATGCTCATCCGCAATATCCTTCCCATATACAATTTGTTAGAAGTAATTTATATTTAAGGGTATTTTAGTATTTTATTATGCTGTTTTTATGACCTAGTCCTTGTGTATAAATAGGAGTAGTTATATCATCATAGTAGTTAGTGCCATTTATTCTTCTAGTAGCCGTCATTTTAACAAGTTCATTAATATATTCCTTTTCTATTCATCTTTGTGCACCAACAATTGGTATCTAGAGCTCCGGTTCGAATCCACGGGAAACACGAGTGAAACGTGAGGCGTTGTGTGATTGATTTCGTTTCTTGAATTCGAGTTGAATCTTGAACGAAGTTGTAACAGAATCACATTTTCTGATTCTGCGGGATTGGGAAACACGAGTGTTAGTGAGATTTAAGTGAACGCACAAAGGTTGAAGATGAACGGAAACAGTGGTATGAGTACCAAGCTTCCAGTGTTTGATGGCAAAAACTGGAATCGCTGGATGAAACAGATGATTGTTCTGTTTGGTGCTCAAGATGTGCTTGAACTTGTTACTGAAGGTTACGTTCCAGTAGCAGCAGATGCAACAGATGCACAAAAGCTTGCTCAGAAGGATACAAAGAAGAAAGATCAGAGGGCGCTGTTCTACATCCATCAGTGTGTGGATGAAAACGTGTTTGAGAAGATTGCTGACTCAGAAACGGCGAAGGCTGCGTGGGACACACTGGTCAGATGCTACGGTGGCGATGCATCAGTGAAGAAGGTGAAGCTTCAGTCCTTACGAAAGCAGTATGAGAATCTCAACATGAAGAACAATGAGAAGGTCCCTGAGTACATCTCAAGAATGATTCTGATCACTAATGAGATGAAGGCTTGTGGAGAAACACTCTCAGAACAAGTAATCATTGAGAAGGTATTGAGATCACTTACCCCTCAGTTTGATTACATTGTTGTAGCTATAGAACATTCCAAGGACTTGAGTTCCATGAGAATTGAAGAGCTACAAAGCAGTCTAGAAGCACAAGAATTGCGTTTGACTGAGAGAAACTCTGAAAGAGAAGTAGAGCAGCAGGCTCTGAAAGCAGACTCTGGTAAGAACTATCAGAAGAAGTCTTGGTCAGAAGCCAAGAAAAGGTCTAATGGAGTTCAGAAGCTAGAAACCTCAACCTCTGATAAGCATAAATATCAGAAGGGAAAAGAAATGTTTGACAAGAAGAAGATTCAATGCTACTGTTGTCAGAAGTTTGGTCATTTTGCTTCTGAGTGTCGGTCAAACAAAGAAAGGAAGTCAGAAGAAGCAAATATAGCCAGAAGCTCTGATGACTCTGATGGTGAATTTGTGTTGCTAATGGATTCTGAGACCGATGATATGAATTCATCAGAGTGGTGGTATATGGACACAGGGTGTTCAAATCATCTTACTGGAAACAAGAAGTGGTTGGTTGACTTTGACTCTGGAAAGAGTACAAAGATCAGATGTGTTGATGATAAATACCTTAATGCTGAAGGTATGGGAAATGTCAGAGTCATTCTGAACAATGGAAAATCAGCTTTGATTCAGAATGTATGGTATATACCTGGCATGAAAAGCAATCTGATGAGTATAGGGCAACTGATTGAGAAAGGTTTTTCAGTTACCATGAAGGACAATCGTCTAAAGCTGTATGATCGTAATCAGAAGCTGATTATGGAGTCAGAACAGGGAAGGAACAAGACGTTCAAAGTGAATGTCAGGACTGCAGACTCTGAATGCCTTAGTGCAACATGTGTTGAGAAGGATAGTGAGCTGTGGCACAGAAGATTTGGTCATTTGAACTTTAGAAGCCTAGGGCATCTAAAATCAAAGAAATTGGGACGGAGAAATCAACACAAAAATATAGTTTATGCACCAACACAATTATCCAAAAGATCACTTTGTGCACCAACACAATTTCTTCGTTTGAGGGATGAAATTTCTTCCTTTTCTATTCATCTTTGTGCACCAACACAATTATCCAAAATCAAAACTCTATTAGTATTATATATCCATCAACATAATTGCTTGTAAATTAAAAATCATAATAGTTGCAAATTAATCCTTCTTGTTCCAAGCCAAATGTAAGCCAAACTGCCAAAGGGTTAATGGCAGAGGAAAGTGAAGGTTGTGGTTGTAGTTGCGAAAGGGTTGTTCATTGAGAGTTGTGAATTTTGATAGCCACAGCCAGAAAAGGCTTTTTGACAGAAATGCCACACTTTAAAACAGAAATGCCCAAACTGCCACACATTGAAAAAAATTTCCCTAAATGCCACACTTTGGTTGCAGACTTTTGCAGGAATTTTTTTTCAATACATAGTCGCCACATGGTGTGGCGACTTTCTAATGAGTTTTAAATTTTTTGTCTCATTATACTGGCACGGAATTTGATTGCAGACTTTGAATTTTTTTTCAATACATAGTCGCCACATGGTGTGGCGACTTTCTTAAGAGCTTTTAAAATTTTTGTCTCATTATGCTGGCACGGAATCTGATGGCATATTTTGCATTTTTTAATTTTTTTCTTCTTCCAAAACCCTCTTTTAAGCCGAAGAAAAATAACCCTCTTTTAACTCCATATTCGTAGCAAATGTCCAAATATTTCGGGTCCATCAACTCAACACTAGTTATTTTTCTTCTTTTTTAGTTGTTAAAATATTATTGTCGAAATATTGAGTTTTCTTCTGTTAAATAATTAAATATTAAATAAATAAGAGTTTTTAATTTTTTCTTCGGCTTTTATAATTTTATATTTTTATTAATTTTAAAATAATTTTTTTATAATTTTATAAAAAAAAATTATTTAGGGTTTAGAAGAGGGTTATAGGGTTAGAGAGATATTGAGTTAGAAGAGGGTTTAAATTAAAAGAGGGTTTTGGAAGAAAAAAAAAATTAAAAAAATGCAAAATATGCCATCAGATTCCGTGCCAGCATAATGAGACAAAAATTTTAAAAGCTCTTAAGAAAGTCGCCACACCATGTGGCGACTATGTATTGAAAAAAAATTCAAAGTCTGCAATCAAATTCCGTGCCAGCATAATGAGACAAAAATTTTAAAACTCATTAGAAAGTCGCCACACCATATGGCGACTATGTATTGAAAAAAAATTCCTGCAAAAGTCTGCAACCAAAGTGTGGCATTTGGGGAAATTTTTTTCAATGTGTGGCAGTTTGGGCATTTCTGTTTCAAAGTGTGGCATTTCTGTCAAAAAGCCGCCAGAAAATGCCCACATTCACGCAAGGACATGCCAACATATATGAAGTAGTATAAATTTTCCATATTTATACACTTATTTTTTTTAAAAAAGTTGTAATTTCGTAGGAATGTGATAGGGTTGGAAATGAGTCGAGCTGAGTCGAACTCGTCTGAGCTCGACTCGACTCGATAGGAATTGGTTCAGCTCGTAACTCGGCTCGAGTTTGATACGAACTATTTTTTCAGCTCGAGTTCGGCTCGTTTAAAGTTCACGAACAATTCGGTTCGGCTCGTTAAGTTCAACTCGTTAAGTCAAATATCACATGATTTTAAAGTTTTTTTTTTTTGTCAAAATTTCAAATTTTGATTTTCAACCTTTTAAACTATTTTTTTAAAAGAAAAAAGCAAATATTAAATTAAAATAAAGGAAAGGTAATGGAAAATGAAAAATTCAAAGTCTTTTGAGAATGAGAGAATTTAAAGTAGATTTTTGTTCGTAAAAATAGAGTGAGTAATATCCGTACATGGAAAACTAAAAAGTTCATTGATCTATCAATTTAAAATGATTTGGAAAGTTTATATATATATAATTGAGCTAGTTTATGAGTCAAACGAGTCGAACTATATAAAGTTTATGTTCAGCTCGTTTATTTAACGAACTTATTTTTTTGACTCAAGTTCAGCTCATTTGGTTCACGAACCAAGTTCACGAGTCAATTACCGAATCGAGCTTCAAACTATTCACGAGTTGGCTCAGGTCATTGCCAGCCCTAAATTTGGTAGATAGTTTTATAACAGATATGAAAAAATAAGTTATCATAGGACTATAGATTTCATCAAATATTCTAGGATTATAGATTTCAACACAAAAATATAATTATAGGATTAATAGATTTCATTTTCAACACAAAAATATAATTCGGATCTGTTTGGTAAGATAAAAAAGCAAGTTATAGTTTATGTTTTGTAATTTATAAACTAAAAGATCAATTTGGTTTCGGTCTTTTTAGAAAGAACTTATAGTTTATTTTACTAGTTTATAATTTATTTTTCAGATGCTATTTCAATCAGCTTTTTAGCTTATAGCTTATATAATTTTCTTTCATTTTTATCCTTACTGTATAATTCTAATGACATTTATAAATATATCGATCGTTACTTTTTTACGGTAGATGATATAATATCATATTACTTTTTACGTTACGCCTTGCACCAATTTATATTTTATTTAATAACTTTTAAAAAGATGAAAATTAAGATCATGATCTAACTCCAAAATTGAAAAAATATTTTACTATAAATGAATTTATTGTTATGTTTAGTTGTACTAATTGAACCGAATGCTCAGATGAGAATGTTCTTCAAGTCTTATGAATGGTCAAATCTTTATGATGTAGGTGGTGATATGATCTTCAAGTACCTGCAACAATGTTAGCACCCACTTAAATTTGAGTTTGGGTCTAACTCATCCTTACAAAACTGGCTTGTAAGGTGATGATTGCCTCTAGTTTAAAAATACATATTCAGGCCTTCACCTAACCGATGTGAGACTTCTTAACACACCCCCTCACGCCCAGCACTATTGGGCTTGGTGCGTGGATATAAATGGTGGATGACCTGATCGGAAACCCGTTAGCAGGCGGCCCAGCGGATCGTGGAGAGGCTCTGATACCATGTCAAATAACCGATTATCCCAAAAGCTGAAGCTGTTAGGATATGCCACATCAATGGTTTTATATTATTTCTAACACGCCCCCTCACGCAAGAGCCCATTTGGGCTTGAAGCGTGGATAATGCATAGATCTACCTACCATATGCTTAAATTCCACTTTTTAATTAGAAAGTGGGGGGATCGAGGATCGAACTCTAGACCATTTAGTCATAGAGGCTCTGATACCATGTTAAATTTGAGTTTGGGCCTAACTCATCCTTACAAAACTGGCTTGTAAGGTGAGGATTGCCTCTAGTTTATAAACACATATTCAGGCCTTCACCTAACCGATGTGGGACTTCTTAATACACCCCAACACTTAAATCGGTATATAAATGAGGTGAGAGAAAATGCTAGGAATAGAATATGTGTACCTTGAGAGTGAGTCTAATAAATCAAATTTAAAGTACAAAAAAGAAAAATAATCTTACTAAATTTTTTTTTTATATAAATATGGAAAATGCTAAACAGTGCCTCCGGGGCACTAGTTAAGCTTATTAATAGGGAAATTTTTTCTTGTAATTTGTGCATTCAATGCCTGAAAATTGTAGAAAATCATCTTTTCAACATTAACTTTAACTTTATTTTCCTTTTTAGGTATGCTTAACAAGTGTCTGAGACATTGTTTAGCATGACCCTATAAATATTATTTACAATTTATATGTGTTACTTAACGCAATTGGAAAAACAAACGGACATGGAAGTGCGTGTATGAACGTTAGCAATAAATTATAGGAAAATGTTATCATTTAGTGTCCATGCACTTAAGGCAATGTTAAGAATATAAATGTAGTACCTTTTCGGTCCTTTTATAAGATACTGTTGATCTTTTAAATTGATTCAATAATGAATGTATTTAAGCTATAATATAGACCAAATACATTAATTATTGAATGAATCTAAAAAGTGAATTGCCTCTTATAAAAAAAATCGGAGGGGAGTAAATTTTTTTTGTTATTTGTATGTTATATCTTTTTAGTATTATTTTTTTTTTAATATTAATAATAAATTTTTACTTTTAAATATCAATCGTTAATTTGTTCAGTGGTGATTGACCCTGAACTTGGTAGGAAAGACCACGGTTTGATCCCCGCAACTGTGATCGAGAGGGACTGAAACCACTTGATGTCAAAACTGACCGCTCGACCGGATGACCCTAAGGCCTAAGTTATAAATAAACTAAAAACGGAAGCATAGTCCGTCAAATAAAAAACGGAAGCATTAAAGGAAATATGACCGTTGTACTTGTACATAAACAGATTCAAATAAGTCATTTATAATATATAAAATATTAATTTTATTAATTTATTTTTTATAAAAAAAAGATCATAAACAATAATGAAGCCAGTTCCCACAAAGGAAAAAAACCTACAACCTTAACTTTAACTTCTTCTTCTTCGCATTTCAAACACAATTCTTAACTACAACATCAACATCAAAATGGAAACTACAACCCAATTGGAAAAACCCATAGAAGACAAAGAAAACGATGTACAAGTAGTAGTAGATGAAGAAAAGGTTGTTGTTGTTCAAAAACAAGATGAAAAAGAAGAAGAAGCTCACCCTTATGCATTTCATGTTTCGGGTCCTCGGAATTTGGTTAATTTGAATTGGAGAGACCTTATTAGTTCTAGCTGGTGAGTACCCATTTCATATATTGCTTTTATATATCCAAATTTCATTTAAATTTTGCATTTTGATTTCTGGGTTTGTTCAAATTTTGGGTCAATATTTTAGTTTGAAATGGAGGAACATAGTGTGAATTATCTTTGGTTTGATTCAATTTTGAGTTTTTTTAGGTTGGATCTATTATTTTGAGATTTTAATTTGATGTGGGAAATTTCAGAAAATGGGTTTTGACTTTTGAGATTTGAGTATAAAGTTGCAAACTTTAAAAAATTGGTTTATGATTGAAGGAACTATGAATTGATATTAAATGGACAAAGTAACTATGAAGTATTACGGAACTGAAATAAAATGGGATACATAACAAGGTTTATTAATTGAGATTTGTTTATCATAGTTAATTTTTGGTGGGTTTGTAGAATCTTTGTGATTTGCATTCTAAATTATAGATTTGGATAAGCTTTGATTAATCTGATTCCCTATTTATTTGTTGCCTTATTTGTTTTATATTTGGAATCAAATTTTGGGATCCTGATTTCAAGCATTTTATTTATTATTTAACAATAACTAACAATATCCATGTGATTATTTATGCTAGGCTTTGTCTACTGCAAAGATTTAGGATTAGCCATTAACAATAATTGGTTCTAAATTTATTGTTTAGTTTGTGATTTGGATAAAATACATTTGAATTTCATGAACTAATATTTATCAGTGTCACTGTATCAATCAGAAATGCATGTGAACCTGTAAAAACCAGTTAATTTTCTGGGTTAAGTAATTGAAATTAGTCAAATAAGCTTTCAATTATTTATTTTTGCATCTATTTTATACAAGTATCCTAATTGAGTTGATTATCATATGAGTTTTATAACATTGTGTCAGATTACCATTTACTAGTAATTCTAGCCATAGTTCCCTTATTCGTCATTTGCCATCTTAAACCTGGTGAAAAATTAGAGTCATTAGATGTCAACATGTGTCGGTGTGTCGTGTTAGTTTGAGACACCGACAAATGTCACACACCTTCAATTTGAACTGTTGGTATTCATACAATTACTGATAACTAATTTATATCGTTGCAGGAAGGATGCAAATTACAAGAGAACTGTCATTGCTTGTTTCATACAGGCAGTATACTTGCTTGAAATTGATCGACAAGAGAAACGACAACCAGAAAACGCTCTAGCTCCAAACTGGTGGATTCCCTTCAAGTACAAGCTAACACAAACATTGATAGACGAAAGAGACGGTTCAATTTTCGGTGCAATACTCGAATGGGACAGATCGGCAGCAATGTCAGATTTAGTATTAATCAGACCAAGTGGTGCTCCAAAAGCTGTTTTAGCACTAAGAGGAACTTTACTCAAAAGCCTAACGATGCGAAGAGACATCGAAGACGACCTCCGGTTCCTCGCTTGGGAAAGCTTAAAAGGTTCAGTAAGATTTAAAGTAGCTCTAGAGACACTAAAATCGGTTGCTGATGCATATGGAAGTAGCAATGTTTGTGTAGCAGGACATTCATTAGGAGCTGGTTTTGCACTTCAAGTAGGAAAATCATTAGCCAAAGAAGGTATTTACGTCGAAACACATTTATTCAATCCACCTTCTGTTTCACTAGCTATGAGTCTAAGAAACATCGGAGAAAAAGCCGAGTTAGCTTGGAAGAGAATTAAATCTATGATTCCTTCAAGAAACGAAGGAGCTAATAATATCAACAATGATGGAAACAACAATAAGAAGAGTTGGATGATGCCTTGGTTAACTAGTTTGAAGAATCATAATTTTGGAGTTGGAAAATGGGTTCCTCATCTTTATGTGAACAATAGTGATTATATATGTTGTTCTTATAATGATGAACTTGATAAATCAAATGCAAAAAATGATGGTGGTGATAGTAATAAGGAAAATGTTGGTCCAAATAATAATGGTTGTCATGTTGCTGCAAAAGTGTTTGTTGTGAATAAGGAAAAGCAGAAGTTTCATGAAGCTCATGGATTGGAACAATGGTGGTCTAATGATTCACAGCTTCAGCAGACAATTCATACTAGTAAACTCATAAGCAGGCAGCTTAAATCTTTGTATACAAGCGGTGGTGGAAGCGGAAGTGGTTCTTCTTCTCAAGTATTGCAGGCAAAGACAAGTAAATAAGCATTTCATCTCATTGTTTCCAAAGTGAATTCTTTATATATACCTTTTTGCATGTATTGATATCTTGTTAAAGTTTCCTTTTTGTTTGTTTTTCTGGTTTATATTTTTGAACATGTTGGAGAATTTCAGTATCTTATAATAATATATATAAGTCATTCTTCTGTAATTGCAGCCTTATATTTTTGGACATGTAGTTTTTACCGGATCAAGATTGGCTGCAGTTTTTATTGCACACAGTTTCACAATGTTCTTGATCTAAACTGTCAATCACAAATCAGACGGCTTAAATTAAATATTGTGCCTTTTCATCTAAACAATCTTGGCCGTTGGTTTATGATCGAACAGTTGAAATCAATTACAACGTCCTGCTATAACTGAACTATTATGCTGGTTTGTTTACCTACTTTTTATGAATACGAATAGGAATTGAACTCGAATACCTCGGAGTTTACGACACTCACACACCGATGGTGTTTTGTTTACATGCTATTATAGAAAATTCTGAACCAGAACATTTTTCTTCTTCAACTAGTATAAAATCTTAGCCATATAAAATCTTATTTTATAGACTTAGCCATATAAAATCTTATTTTCCAAACTTACCCTAAGTCACAAGAAATTGTAGGGAAGCCCTGATATATTTTCACCCTTATATACATCATACAATTTATGTCTATCTAAGTTGCCTAGTTTGTATGAATAATTTTCCAATCTATAATATGATATGATATATTCATTTTGTTGGGTATATTTAGAGTGCATGTACACGTCAATTAAAACTTACCAAGGTTTGTATGGAATGAAAAAGTATATATAAGTCAATTTATGAAGCTAAATAAAATATTATGAGAAATGCTACTTTCAGCGAATTTTGTATCACGACATTATCACGAATGACATGGCATTTACCAATTATTTAATTCCATTTAATTAATTTTCTTTTTCAGCAAACTTCTTATTCCAGTTCCACCGTTCACCTCCAACAACAACATCCTCTTCTTGTCTCTGCAATTTCTGTGTTGGTTGGTTTGTCCTCTCTCTTTCTCTTGTACCCAAAGAGGTTTTTTCTATTATCCTCTCAAACCTTTCTTTTCTATATCTCTCAATTGATTTCTTTTTTTATTTTCCCAAACCAAAACCTATGATGTTTCGTGTTATCTCAATTGCCGTCGACGCCGTTCCTTCACCGTCGATTCTTTGTCATCATGTCGTCGTTCCTTTCCTTTGCTGCTTTTCCTCATCACTTCACTTCTTTTATTTTGCTTGATCGATTTTCTATTAAATTGGGTAATAATTGAATTGATTGTCGGCTAGTTTGTCAATTGTCAATATTTTTCCACCATGTTGATGGTAAGCTCTGTTTTGTTACAGTGTTGCCGTAGAGGTCCATGTGCCTCAATGGTCGATGGATACATTTGATTTTCCTTTTAAATGCAAGAAAAGAAGGGCTAGGCTGTGAATGGTATGGCAAGCATGTGTGTGGATGCTATGGAAATCAGGGAATGTGTATATTTTTGAAGACAAGGTTTTGACTATGTCTATATGTGAAATTGTGGAGGCCATTAACATATGCCATTGCAATGGTTTCTAGCTGGTGGTTCTGGTGTCTGTTGCTCAAGCTATAATGGCTTAAATTACCCCTTCTCAGCTACCTCTGTCATGTGTGTCTGTGTCTGGTTTGCTTGGATGTTATGGGTGGGTGCTCTTTACTTGGTATAGTTTCTGTTAAACTTGTTAATTGTTACCACTCTTTGGTTTCCTTCTATGTTACTGTCACAGCTTCAAGATAGAGTGATTTGTACCGATGAAAATTGGAAACCGCTTAATCCTATAAAGTGTACATGTTTTAGGTTAAAGAGGAACAATTAGCGCTCTTTTGTTTTGGTACAAGGAACAATTAGCGCTCTATTGCGGCAAATCGGCACAATTGACACGCACAACTTTTACTTCTTTCCTTTATTTAATTTTTAATAAATTAAAAAATGGTGGGTCCACCTGGGTTCGTGGAATTTCACGAAGCTTTCCTTAGCTGTATATAGCAGGACTGAAATATTATATATAAGCATAATCTTTTACTCTATACATTGGTTTGCTGGCCTCACGGGGGCAGAGATTGTTATAAGACAAAGGAAAATTTATGAGATAGAAGGACTTATTAGGCACGCTATCAATTAATGATTCAATTATTTGTCTTCTTTCTGCCTCTTTGAGTTTACTCTTGAGTCTAAATCAACATATTTTTTGGGTACAATAGTCCAAATTAGTATTTAAACAAAAAATATTATATACCAAAGAATGTGAGATCAAAAAACAAAATCCTTTATCCTTTCCACATTATCCCTATTAACAACTCAATTGAAATGTAATACACTATCTATTATTGGTCGGCTGAGAAACGCCGAAAAGTACTAATTAAAAGGTCTAAAGTTAAAACTCGAAAAACGATTACCTAAGGTAGGAAATCATTCCATTTATTGCAGTTGTGCAATTCAAGCCGTTAATCAAGATTAGGCAACTCATCTTTTGACTTAATAAATCAACTACGAGTTATTGAGTCTAAATGTATGGCGTTCAATCCGACAACTCAAATTTCTTGATTGCGGATTTCATGTCCAGAGGAATGTAAATGTTCATCATAATATTGCTAAGAAAAGTTGAAACCAAATTAAAAAAATCATTTAACAACTTTTGGCTAGATGGAAATAGTAATTATCATATATAACTAGTCATTTTCCATTGTGTTTTATTATGTCTTTAGTCTTGCTAAATATTTCTTCTACCAAAGATCACTTGGAGTAAAGAATGGCATTCATAATAATAATGAACTTAATTTCCTTTTAACAGAAAACTGTTAAGTTCAAAGCCATCTAAATAAAATCTAAGGAACTATAAACTCATCTACAAATTAAAGAAAGCAAAATTTTAACTATAAACATTAGTACCAAGGATATGTATTTTGTATACAAAAGAATATATATCCACATATGCATCTTATAACTATATAATTCTACACATTATACAAGCTAGAGATACACAAGAAAACTAAATATAAACAAAAACAAAATCATCAATGATCTTCCATGAAGGAGAGTCATAATCCTTAAAGCAATCCTGATAACTCATAATCATATATGCTAACATCTTGCACTTCAATCTCTTCACAATAATTGTAAAATGGATTTGGTAACTCAACATCAAAAAGAAGTGATTCAACATTCTGAAATGCCAACAATTCATCAAGAGGTTGGTAATAATTAGCCATAGAATCTTGAAAGAACAATGATTCATCATCATCATTATCTAAACATAGTTGGTTGCAAACTTGGTTGAATTCTTCATTCAACAATGCATCATAGGAAAATTCAGAAGTGTTTGATGAGTTAGTAGTACTTGTAGTAGCCTCAGTTGAAAATGAAGAATTTTCAAAACTAGGACTTTCAACAAAAACATTACAATTATTCTCAACAACTTTTGGAACTTCCAATGTTGTTGGAGACAAAGTGTTAATAATGTTTCCATTTCCAGTTAGTTCTTGAACTAACTTCTTGAAATTTGTGCTTTTAGTGATGTAGACTTTAGGTTTCAAAACCTTAATCAAGTTGTTAAAATGTTGTTTCTCATGAATAATATCCTTAGATATTTTCAATGATGATGCTTGATTAATTACTTTCTTTCCCATTTTTGATGATGATTTCTATGTTTTTACAACTGGCACTTTGTAATATTCTCCTACCTCTCGGAGGATACAAGAAGGTTATGTATAAATATAACTTGAATTAGAACAAGATATGTATGAGAATATTGATATTAAAACACTAGATGCTGAAAATGATATTGATTCAATATTTTTTTATAAAATTAATTATTTGTTTTATTATGAATTCATATCCACTATTCTAATTGTCTAACATTTTTAAAATGTTAATTATCTTTATTTTTGTCATTTTTGAAACATGAGTCATCAAATGAAAATGTGCTAAAGTTTGTATGTACATGTAGATGTGGATGTTTGTCAATTCAATATAAGATAGTTTTTAGGTAAATAAATAACTTGTTGTAACAGGAAATATATATATGCTATTATTAAGTAGAAGGGCATTGAGGGCACGCAGCTTAATATTCAAGCAACATTTTTCTTTGTTAATTAATCATTAAGCTTAACTTACCCCTTCCTACATGCACCCGTGCAATTAGTGACAAGATCAGACACACAAAAGAAACAAGTAGATATATAATTTTATTTTTTTTGACAAAAAGTAGATATATAATTAACTCTCCTAAAAATAGAGATATTGATCAAAATTAGAGATTGAAAAGTAAACCTCATAATTAACCAAATAAGTGACAAAATTAGAGATATAATAATTCATATATTTTTTTATATCTAAACTTTGGTCATTCATTCAATTTCCTCTAAATTCAACCAAGTGGATAATTTAAATAAGATTAATGCTTATTATTACGAAACGAAACATATGAACTAATCCTGACCATTCATTAAAACCAAAGTACTGCATGATTTCCGTAAATTATGCATGTAACTTACTTTTACTTTATCCAGAGCGTGACACCTATGTATTCTTGCGCTTCTTCTCAATTTGCTAAGTGCTATATGTTACGGGAGAAAAAACACAAGAAAGAGAAGAATTGTACTGTATTGTTTTAAAAAAATTAAAATTGCTATAAATTAGGAAGTTTAGAGGAAATCATGGGGAGGTTGGTTATGAAATTGTAAGGCCATGATTTATTCTTCCCTTTCTTGCTTGTTAATTTCTTACAAACAAGCATTTCCCTTGTAAGATATAGCAATACTCTTTAAATAAACCAAATTGTTAGACTCAAATGGTTAATGTATTTTCTTTCAAAAAAAAATGGTTAATGTATTTCAATTAAAATTGAATGGATTAATATAAATTTCCGATGCTTATTTATTTTAATTCCTTATAGAAAAAACTGTTAAAGACTAAAAACTAAAAACTTAATATCATTAATTTGTGTTCATTTTTTGCACATACATTCAATCAAATCACGACATATAGACATTTGTTAAAATATTTTAGGAACAAATCTATTAAAGTGACACAATGATATGTGATTATTTTTTTTGACAATAACACAATGATATATGATTTGATTGGATGAATATGTAAAAATATTTTACACTGTCAATGCATAACAATTAATCTCAAATCTTTATTTTCTTTTCCTTCTTTTAAATACAAAATACATTAATAGTACCAATAAACTTTTAATCCCAAATCCGTAGTCTTCTCTCTGCAAATTGCCATCAATAAAACCATTATCCCAAATGTTGGTAACTACTATTGTGTTTGGTAGACGTACACATCCATACCAAAAGTCTACTGTGAATTAAATTACCTTATGTATATTTAGCGTGTAAAAGTATTTTAGTTTGTGTAATTATTAATGGAAAAAAAGAATAAACATGGAGTTTATAAGAATAAGAACTCTTCTTACACTTTAAAAAAAGTCGGTTTTGTAATTATTTATGAGTCAGGTAAAAATATAAAATTTTAATACTCCGATATTAGAGTTAATCGATTTGGGTCATCCACCATGGTTAATCTATTGAAGTTTTTATATTAAATATCATTTGTATTTATTTTATGGATTTGATGTGTGTGTGGAGAAAGATTAACGATAAGAACTAGTTGAATTTGATTTTGATTATATTTGTTGCATGAGTAGTGCTATTTGGTACGAGAGAATTTGATCAAGAAAAACAATAATGCTTACATGTAGTGTTATAAGTGGTGGGTCAAAATGTAACTCCCCTTTTTGAGGAGATCATGGGTGAGTTGGTATTAAAATTACTCCCTTAATTTTGCGTATTTCTTATTTTTCACTTCTCGTACCAACAATCATTTTTCTTGTTGCATAGAGAAGACATATAAACTAAAAAATGTCATAAATTTTAATTTTTTTATTTGCTACTTACGATTTATATGTTATAACATAAAATTATTAACAAAATAGTTTTTTTTAGCTTTTATAATATCAATATTTTAGTTTATTTTTTGAAAAAATGATCTTTTTTAATTTTTTTGTAATAGTCCGTAAGTCAACTATTTAACTTGTAGGCTAATCCGGATCGGACTCAGCTAACGTATCATAACTAGTTTACATTTTTTCACGAACTTGTTCATTCCATTTAATATACGGGTTTATATGTGGCGGGTCAGCTTGCGACCGCGTACCTAACTCCCCCTTTAATAAGCCGCACATACAAAGTAATGTCGAAACTCGAAAGTGTCAACCAATAGACTGAACTGAAGTACTAGGTGAATAAGCCCAGTGATTTCAAACACTTAGAAGGCATTCATTACAGGTGCTCACTAACCTCGAGTATCTTGATAACAAATGGAGTGGCCAATGAGGCTAAAAGAAAAAATGGTCAATTTTTTTATTCAAAGTTGATTTTCCAAAAACATATGATTCAGTAGATTGGTAGTATTTGAACTGTTATGCAAAAAAGAGGTTTCATAATAAATAAATTTCAATTTTGCATCGATCTAAATCAGTGTTTTAAAAACCGGACCGGTCATCAAACCGAAAGAGCACTGTGTCACTGGTTCATTGGTCGAACCGCTAAGTTATTGGTCGAACCGCATGACTAAACCGGATTAAACCGGATAACTCGGTTAAATAAACCGGTGTCTATAATAAAACTATATAGTTAATAAATTACATCCACTAAAAAATTTCTCATACTTTTTAAAAATTAAAATGATAAAATATTAAATTTTATTTATAATTAAGATATGAATTAAAATGACATAATATTCACCAAACAAAAGTAAAGTACTGTACTTGCTAAGGCCCAAAGCCCACTTATTAACATAACCCTAAGATAAAGTAGTAGTTGCTAAAACCTAACTTTGTTGCTGAGAAAATGAAGGTAGCCGCCGCAACAACAAGCAAAAAGAAAGCAGCAACATCAAGCAATTGTCATATTCCCATCATCTTCAATCACATATGTTGAGTGCAGCCATCCTCATCTTTTTCTTAACTCAACATTCAATTAATTTTCTTGTTATAAATTGCATTTTATATTAAATCATGATCTGTTTATATTTTTTTGTTATGATCTGTTAAAAAAAATCTTTGATCTGTAAACGAAATTTTTTTTAAACGACGACGTTGATTTTTTTTCCAGCTTTTCTTTCTCATTCTGTTTGTTTGTTTTTGATTTTCCAATCTCAATTTCTATTTTCGTTTTTTGGTTTTGATTCTGCATTTTTTTTTTCTTAAATCCAATCGACTTCCTTTCTACGCTTACAAAAAAAAAAAACATTCAGACCGCCGGTTCGCTGGTTTTTACCGGTTTTATTCGGTTCTGTCCGGTTTGACTGCTTACCCGGTCCAGCAATCAAACCAGACCGCAGCACCTCCGGTTTCCGGTCCAACCGGTCCGACCGGCCGGTCCGGTTTTTAAAACACTGATCTAAATATTGGTACTAATGAATTTGCCATGAAGAGGGGGGGGGGGCTAAGACATGGAGTTCAACATCTTATGCATAAAAATGGAGGAACTTGAAAAATTATACCTACTCATATTTTGAATTTGATCATAGGAGAAAAAAGTTAGGAAAATGTAATAACGGTTTTTTTTTTAACGGAAAAAACTTGTATATATACAAGTGAAAGATGGAACGAAGTACAGGTAGTACTAAATATTAGAATTGGGCCTAATTCATCCTTACGAAACCGGTTTGTAAGGTGAGGATTGCATATTACTTATAAACACTTATAAACACCACATCGCGCCGAGCGCTATTGGGCTTGCGGCGCGAATATAAATGGTGGAGGGCCCGATCAGAAACCTGATTACAGACGGCCCAACGAAGTGGCCCGGCGAATCGTGGATAGACTCTGATACCATGTCAAATGACCGATTATTTCAAAAGCTTAAGCTGTTAAGATATGACTACATCAATGATTTTATATTATTTATAACCCTGAAGTACAAGTGGTACTCTACTCAACCAAACAAAAAACATCACCAAAAAGATTTTAGGCACTAAAATTCACCCAAGAACAACCATCAAAGAGTTTAAGTCCTTATGCACTAATACACTCATTCCCTGTGACCTATCTAAGAAGACATTCCATAGGATACTTTTGTCATTCGTATGCCATACAAACACCAGGAAATCTATTGGAAATAAACCACTGTAAAGGTAGTGAACTTAACTGCTTCCACAATGCCGCCGCACACCGTAGTTTCCTTTCCGTCAAAAATGAGTGTGTTCCTTGCCATCCATAATCTCCAAGTAACCGCTTGCCAAATCATGTTCAGCCCCTTCAAACGCCTTTTACATTTGAAAGGGAACCCAAATGTATCGAAAGACATAAATAGGTTCGCTGCCAGCACCGTTGTTGGCCCCAGCCAATTGTACACCTTTGTCCACACTGTCAGTTGCAACTAGGGATGGGCATGGTCTGGTTTTGGAGGAAAACTGAACTGAACCAATCTGTTTTTAAAATTTAGAATAACCGAACTGAACTGTTTTACTTTAAAATTGAACCGAACCGAACTGTTAAAGTGGTTCCGTTTTATGGTTTTAAACCAAACCATAACTAAATTTGCACTAAAAAAATCAAACCATTAAACTGAACTGAACCGAACTGTTAATCATGAACTGAACTGTTTCAGTTTGGTTTCAAAATTGTTGGTTATGGTTCAGCTTTTTTTGGTTCGGTTTAGTTTAGCAGTTCAGTTTGATTTTTTGGTTTTTTTGCCCACCCCTGGTTGCAACCACTATGCACCTTTGCCAATTGAAAATAATGTGTTTGGTTATGTGACTTTTCAAAACAATTTTACAAATGAGAAAATGAAAAAATTCATTTGGTAATATAATTTTCAAAAACAGTTAGAGGTACAAGAAAATTCTGTTAGGAGGTGCAGGGTAGTATTGTGTACCTAAGATCACTGTTTAGTGGTTCACATATCCCTCCTTATGCCTGCAGCCTGCTCTGCTTGGAGTATTTTGGTAGTTTTCCTATTTTTGGATTTTTCTTGAATTGAATTTGAGTACCCATGTACTTCTTTTATTACATACAATAATTGTTATACTTAAAAAAAAAATGCACCATTTTGTGGAGGTTAACATGAAATCTTCAGTGATACTATTGTCAACCTTGTCTTCTGTTATATGGTATCAAACATGCCGCATCAATATCTTGTTCTTTGTCGATATTCCTCTTGTCTATTCTTTTTCAAAGATGTTCAACCTCGTGCCAAGTATGTCACTTGTCATATTTTCTACAAATAACTATATGTGTACAATTGCATTACGATCCACTTAACTTGCGATGATTAACATAACAAATTTGTGTGATACATTAATGTTCTGTGTAGCATTGGAGAAGTAAAATATGAAGGATGCACCTATAGTGAGCGAGTTTTCAAATGATTTTTCAAATGTTATTAGTCTACATATGCAAATAGAGACTGAATTTCCAATGAACTTGCTAGCTTGTATGGAGAACCGTTTCTCAGTGAACTAAAAAACAACCAAAAGATTTTGCGACTAGACTATGATCTAATTCACAACATTGTCAATCCTGCGACCAACACTAAGTCAACCAGACCTGCAATTCAAAATAACTTCGAAACAAGAATAAAACAAAAGGAATGCCACACGAGAAACTTCGTGTGATGATAAATTAATGAATAATATTAAACAAAAGAAATATTAATTACAAGATGACTTCTATACATGAATAAAAGTCATTGTATTATTGAAGAATTACTACAAAAAATGAACGAACAAATGAAATTGAAGGTCACATACACATGCTTAATTAAATAAAGATGTACACAAAATTCAGAAACCACAACAAAGATAGAAGAAGCAAAATGAGGAAACAATTACAACACCCTCTACAACATACACAATCTTGAAAACAACAGTGTCCATGATAGTTGTGCGTAGATGAAGTCGTTTCCAATGAAACGATCGAGAGAATTTCCACGGTCGTAATTGCTCCTTGTTCAACATCTTCTTAAATGACCAACTTCTCTTCATCATAAAATGAAATTATTTAACACTAATTCAATTTGGTCTTATATTTTTTTTCTATGGTATTGTTGTTAATTTTGTTATGGAACAAATGGACTAGTTATTAATATGCACATAGAAAAATGGGAGTGTGAAGTGCATTTATATAGAAAAAATGTAGAAAGGGAATATATATTATGGTAGTGAGTGCCTTGGAGACTTCAATGGTAAGGGAATTGGCTGGATCTGGGTGTTTTTCTTGCTGGCCTAAGATTACACGTAAAAATAATACTTTAGTTCTGGACTGGTCCTTTTGTAGATTCTGCTGCATGTACATTGATAGATAAAAGATGTTTCTATATTGCATAATGATTTTCATTCGTCCAAATGTAGGAAATTCAAAAACAAAAACACTAGTACTTAATTTTCTTTTAAGTCATTAATAAATTTTTAATTAGATTAATTACTTTTAAGCACATTTACTTTAATTTTTTGATTACCATGTATATATTTTTTCAACAAGTGAATTTTTTTATTAAAATGTCCTAACATATATAGCATCACAATAAAAGTTATTTTTCTTGGTTAGACAACCTTGTGGTTAGAAATTTCACTTTTAAGATAGATAAGTGAAATGTCAGGATTCGAACGTTGATCCCTGCATATAAAATACGATGTCTCAATCAACAAAGTTAAACTTACAAGAACAAATTCTATTCAGGTTCTATAAAAGGTTTCAGATATTTACTCTATCATTTATTTTAATTTTTGTTCACTATATGTTAATTAGCCATATATTTTCCCTTCATTCAAAAAATCAAAATGTATTGTATAATATTTTTTTTTGTCTTAGTTGAAGTGGTAATACACTGAAAATTAAACTTACATAAAACTCGGGTCAAAACATCCGGCCTAACAATTTCGATATATTTTATCAGTTGAGCTAGGACTTATGGGACAATATATTGTATAATATTAATATTGCACAAATAATAAGTGGTCGAGTCTGGTAATAAGTATAGTTCAGGTTGGTGTGTGTGTTTTGCTGTTTGGCTATTTAAAACTAAAATGTGGCATGGTTGAATAAAACGTGTAAATTTATATAATTAAAGGACTTTGACAAAGTAAAACTCATGGGGGCATCTATAATAATATTTTTAGTCGAGCATTCTATAAGATTGAAAACTACTTTGCTCAAAAATATATATAGGATTAATTAAAAACTTCTCACCGCGGTCTAATTATTTTATCCTTTTGTAACCTATCTCATATTATAAGGAATTCTAATACGACCTTAAAAGTATACTTAAAGAATATTTAGTTCAATAATGAGAAAATGTGATATGCACCGACAGTGTACAAAGTGTAAAATATTTTATATTGTTATATAATATCAACTATGTATTCTGTCAAATTATCTTATTACATCACACTTTTATTGTATGATGTGGTAGAATAATTAATTCTTATTGGACGTTTGTGTGGAAATATTGTACATTGACGTAGCATATCCATTAAATTCATTTGGAGAAAAAGGAATATATATTGATTTTACACTCTCAACCAATACCAATCATATTTTCCGCCATGTCACTCTATTTCACCTACTATCGCCTCGAGGGCAGATACTGTCAGCGGATGTTTCCTTGATGCAGTAAAATGAGCCGTAAATTGGCGGCAGAGCTCGGTCCAGGAGTCGATGGATTGAGGTGGGAGTCCTTTGTACCATGTTAATGCTCCCTTTCTTAGCGTCGTCGAAAAAATCTTGCACCAAACTGATCCTCGGACCCTTCTCCATTCGAGGATAGCTTCAATGTTTTCCAGATGATCGTCTGGATCGGTGGACCCATCATAAGTGTCCATTACCGGAAGCTTTTCCAAGCCTGGGGGTAATGGTACTCTCATGACTCTTTCAGTCAAGGGTCCGAGGTACCTATCTTCATCGCTTTCTGGTGTTCGATGGCGACGGTAGCGGGGAGGAGATTTGATCGGAGGAGTTCTGGACCTGTGGCGACGAGGCCTTCCAGCTTTTGCCCTCACGTGCACGGCAGCGTTCCTTCGAGGACTTCGTGATCTCCTGTTCCACCGAGGACTTTCACGTCTCGGGGACCTTGATCTTGTTGCCGACTGATCCCTCCTTCGCGGGGAAGATTGTGGGGATCTTCTTCGATGCGCATAGGACGACAGTCGCGTAGCGCGCGATTCCTCGACAACTTGCAGCCTGCGATTCTGATCGCGAATGATTGTGCCCTGCCTGTTGATGACGTTTATGAGCGTTGCCATCATTTCCTCCATTGGAGTCCCTACTGCTAGTGGTGGGATATCCAATGATTCATCAGCGGGGTTAACGGTAGGGCCAGCTGAACCCTCCGTAGGTGTTACATCGGTGAAACGCCCATCCTCTTGGCTGTTTGGAACTCCGTTCACGTTAGGACGGTTTTCACTGGTGCTGTTGTTTCCGTTTCCGGCCATTGGTCGTGACTGATAGTGTTTTTTGGGTAGTTTTGATCTTTTTCTAGTTGAAAAGATGGGGAAACTAATGAATTTCCCACAGACGGCGCCACTGATCTTACCTGAGATCAGAGTCGACCAACGTCCGTTGTACGGTGCTCCGCCCCTAGTTCCGGTGGGTGAAAGGGGGTTGTGTACCTGTTTACACTCCGACGCTCAAGTTAGTATAGGTGTGAAGTGTAGGTTTTCAGAGAATAGAATGTACCTGACTCCTTACAAATGAGGATTATATATAGCCCCCAGCGCTGGGCTAAGGCCAATGATGGCATTAAATGGCCATGAATTGGCTGCCGGAAAACGACTGAAAAGCCACGATGAGCCTTAAATGCTCTTCATTCCGGTGTCGGCCGTTACAATATGCTGGTATCTTTGGCCATTGGGTTCCGTCGAGGAGTGCACATGCTCTTAGCAAATGATGTTGCTCGACAGCCCAAAGGAAGAATTTCCTTTGTCGTTGGGCTGAAGGCTCAGTCCAGAACAGTATATATAATGCAATGTCCTACCAACTAAGCTATGCTCACAGGACTACTTGAAATATTTTAATTGTCACTTTTGTATTTTTTTTTATTTTCATAAAAAAATAATGATATAAGATATGTATCTTTCCATATAGAAAAATGTAAAATTAAAAAAATAGAAAATATTGTCACTAAATTAAAGGACGCAAAATTTTCTAGTGGAAATAAAAAAGGCACTTTTTTGAAGTCACTCGCGGGCTGCTTGACACCGATAATCCGTCTTAGGTGCTTTCCTCTACTTTAACAAGTTCACAAGAAAGACCTAAGTGAGTAGGTATAGTTTCTCACTCTTTTCATATTCGGGCCCGTTTGATCTGCAAAATAAAAGTACTTGACAGAATAGTACACGATAGTACAAGGTAGAACAACACAGGACAAACATTTACGATATTAAACAAATTTTGTCTTGTATGATATTTGATGAAAAAAATGTTATTTTGGTGATTTAGAAAAGTTGTGTTGAGGACAAAAAGTTATCTCATGGTTCAGTGGGGGACAAGAATATCTAATTTTGTCCAGTCCCTTGACCCCCAATTTGTCCAGCACCAGTGACAGTTTTTAAATTAAACACAGTACAACAGAAGTTGTCCTGTCCAGTCTCCTGTTTTTTAGCAGATCAAACGCACCCGAACGTTTCACTTTTCATTTTCTTTTCTGATTTTTTTCCTCATTTGTTTTTTAATACAATATTTGAAACCACACTCATATTGTCCATAAAGTAAAAGTAAGGTTGGTATATATATTATTGAAGTCTTCCCTGTATTTCCAAGTCTTCTTGTTTGGATGTTTCTCATTTTTTTACATGCTTCTTTTATACGCAAAGAAAGAAGTCACTAACTAAGCAATCACACTCCCACTTCAAGACATAAATTTTAAAACATGATAGGTTCAAACAAATTCTATAAATCAAAGTCTTCATTGCTTTTACAAAGTCTTTTTGTTTGGAGTTATTTCTTTTTTCAAATAATAATGAGCCCCACTTGCATCCCACTAGAAACTTAATGACTCCTGATGATCAATAGTCTTTGGGGTAGTTAAGTGATGTGATCCGGTCACATAGGTTTGTCAATTCTGTGTTCACCTTTAAACCATCAATTGAATGCTTCAACTATGAAGATTATCCATATTCTTTTATGAATAAACTATCAATTGAATGCTTCAACTACTTAATTTCTAGTCTCTACTAAATTTAATCCATATAATATATAAATATAATAAATAATCATCATATCAATATTTAAAAATGTTAACCAGTATTTTGGAATGCTAGTGAAGAAAATCAAATATAATAAATTTATAATATTATTTTTCCGTTCAAAACATAAATAATTAAATAATAAATTTATCTTAAAATTTGTGCAATCAATCATTTTTAATTATAAAAAATATATTTTTTCAATATAAACTTACCCTTTTTATTTCCTTAATTAACTAATTAGAATGACGTCCCTTATACTTTTTTTTTTGTACGTTTTCACCAAAATGAAACTTTTTCAGCTAAAATAAAAAAAAATTGTTGTCCACAAAAAAAGCTGTAAATCAAACATTTTAGCAATCATCAAACATGATTAAACTATGGGTCTTGCTAACGAGTGCCCCCAGGGCACTCTTTAAGCATTTTATTTATAGAAATTTTTTATTCAAAAAATTAAACAATATAATTTTCAATGTGTTGAATTTATGCATTCCCGTAAAAATTCTATAAACATCTTACTATTTAAGGTCTCAAAGAGTGCTCCGAGGACACTCGTTAGCATTTACCTTAAAACTATTGTCCACATACTTTCTTTTTTTTTGACTCATGTCCACATACTTTCTTATTACAAATATTTCCAATTTATCTTGTTTGGAGCTATTTCTTTTTTCCAGCTTTCTCATCATAAGCCAATGTCTTATATATATATATATATATATATATATATATATATATATATATAATGACATCAACATATTCATAACAAATCATACTCACATTTAAATTACATCTTATTCTTTGATCCAAACAATCAATCATTCATGACCATTCTTACTTCACAAATGTCACTTCTTTTGCTTCTACTTTTATGTTTAACCACATTTCACCAAAGCATGTCTACCAATGAACACAGATTGGTTCGATGCAATGAGAAAGATGAAGAGACATTGTTAATCTTCAAAAAAGGAATCAATGATAGTTTACATCAAAAGATATCAACATGGTCAACTAAAAAAGATTGTTGTGCATGGGAAGGAGTCCACTGTGACAACATTACTAAAAGAGTTACAGAACTTGATCTTCATTTTCAAAATTTGAAAGGTGAGATGAACTTGTCTATCCTACAACTTGAGTTTCTGAGTTACTTGGATTTGAGTGAGAATTATTTTGATGTGATAAATATTCCAGCCACTCTACACAACATCACACATCCATCTAACCTTTTATACCTTGACTTATTCTCCTATAGTAGTACTCTTCACATGGATAATCTTGATTGGCTTTCAGCACATTCTTCCTTGAAATATCTCAACCTTAGTGAAATTGATCTTCATAAGGAAACCAATTGGCTTCAAGCAGTGAATACACTTCCTTCACTATTAGAGTTAAAATTGAGTCATTGTAACCTCAACAACTTCATCATCAACCCATCTATCGAGTATTTAAATTTGTCTTCACTTCTAACTCTTGATCTTTCTTACAACAACTTCACCTCTAATCAGTTACCTAATTGGTTTTTTAATCTCACCAAAAATCTCACCTATCTTAACCTTCATAGAAGCAATATACATGGTGAGATACCTTCAAGCTTGCTAAACCTTCAAAATTTGAGAGTCCTTGATCTCGCTTTTAACATGTTAAGTGGTTCCATTCCTTCAACTATCGGAAACCTCTCATTCTTATATTACTTATCTCTTTCCAATAATAATTTCTCAGGTGAAATATCAAAGTTAACTTTTTCCAAACTCTCTAGTTTAGATTCACTATACTTGGGCAGTTTAAATGTTGTATTCAATTTCGATTTTGAATGGGTTCCTCCTTTTCAACTTCAGAGCCTTGATTTGTCAAATACAAATCAAGGCCCAAACTTTCCATCTTGGATATATACACAGAAGTCGCTGCAATCTCTCGACTTATCGAGATCGGGAATTTCATTGGTAGATAGAATTAAGTTCTCGAGCCTTATAGAAAGCATACCTGACCTCTCTTTGTCAAACAATTCAATTACTGTAGACATATCAAACCTAACACTAAAGTGTCAATATATATGGATGGATCGCAATAATTTCACAGGAGGACTCCCAAACATATCACCAACGGTAGTTTTTGTTGATTTGTCTTACAACTCCTTGTCAGGAACAATTCCACATAGTTGGAAGAATTTGAAAGATTTACAATACATTGACTTGTGGATGAATAAGCTATCTGGCGAAGCTCTAGTGCACCTCTCTGATTGGACACAATTGTCCACCTTGAACTTGGGAGAAAATGAATTTTCTGGAACCATACCAATCAAGATGCCACAAAACTTAGGCGTGATCATATTGAGAGGTAACCAATTTGAAGGGAATATTCCGCAAGAAATATTCAACCTCTCTTCTTTGTTTCATTTGGACCTTGCAAATAACAAACTTTCAGGATCTATCCCAAAGTGCATTTATAACTTGACTCAAATGATTACTTTTCATGATGAATCATGGTATAGTTCTACAATTGAGTTATTTACAAAAGGTCGATATTATGTGTATGAGACTTCAGGTTCAATTGAGTTGTTTACAAAAGGTCATGAATTTTATATGCAATATATTGACAAGAGTAGGAAAACTATTGACCTTTCAGCTAATAACTTGTCTGGAGAAGTGCCATTGGAATTATATCAGCTTGTTCAAGTTCAAACATTAAACTTATCTCACAATAATTTCATTGGAACAATACCAAAGACAATTGGAGACATGAAAAATATAGAATCTCTTGATCTCTCGAATAATAAGCTTTATGGCGAAATTCCTCAGAGCATGGCTCTCTTAAACTTTTTGGGTTATTTGAATTTATCTTGCAACAATTTTCATGGAAAAATCCCAATTGGAACACAACTTCAAAGTTTTGATGCATCGAGCTTCATTGGGAATCCAAAGTTATGTGGAGCTCCTCTTAATAATTGTACCACAGAAGAAGAAAATCCAAAAAATGCAACATCTCCTGAGAATGAAGATGATGGCTCAATAAGAGAATCATTGTATCTAGGCATGGGAGTTGGATTTGCAGCAGGTTTCTGGGGTATTTGTGGTTCTTTATTTCTTATTAGGAAGTGGAGGCATGCATGCTTTCGGTTTATTGACGGAGTGGGTGACAAGCTCTATGTAACTTTGATGCTAAAGTTAAATAGATTTCACACAAATTGAGCTCATGCTAGTTATTAGTTAAGGTTAGTGAAACCTACTTCACTTACTATCTTTTCTTGGTTTAGAAAAACTTATTTCTAATACTTGAGCGCTTGGAAGACGGCGATCGAGCGAATATAGATGTTTTCAATTTAGTTACATGACATTAGTTAAAGACTTCTACTAATATATTATAGATGAAATAAGTTATTTGCTAACAATTAAATTTGCTTCTAATTTTAGCAAGTGATTATGCAGATTGCAAAGCTACCTACTGTGATGCCAACATCAATGAAGAGTTCTATGAGATGAGAATGAGATCATATGTCACTGTTTGCTGCAGAATTCAATTTTCACTTGCTGTTATGTTTTTGTTCATTCAACAATTTTATATCATATGATGAGATGCATGTATAAGTTATCTTCAAAGACATTGTGGTTCCGATAGATCTATGTTAAGCAAAAGAAAATAACATTAAAAAAAAAAAAGGAAAGAGGTACAGGGACTGGGGCGACATAAAACCTGACCTAGGAAATCAGAAATACATCGTGATAAAACAAACCAAGAGACCAACCCTAAACTATTCTAACACAAATTCACTAATCAAAGGCGCAACCTAGCGAACCCGCGTACGGGCCCGAAACCAAGTCACAAAAAAAAATATGAAGAGTGAAATTATGTAAACAACATTAAGGTTTAAAATAGTGAATGGATTGACCGTCAACACGGTAACAAAACCCAAGTGCCAACTCCCTGAACAAGCAGCAAGTAGAAAGCTCTTTCGAGCAACAATTGTGGAGGCAGTCATGAACCACCAAACACAACAAGTTAGTAATCATACCCTTTCGGGTTTAAAGAACCAAACCCATCGGGTTTTTAAAACACAGAACCATCGGGTTTTTAAAACACAGAACCATATGGTAATTTGAATCACAACCACTGGAAAAGGTCGCCGTCTAAATCCACCAAATCTCTGAACAAAAACAACAGATGTCGGAAAACCATAAAACCCAAAGCCTGCGCGCCGGCGGCAAACAAACGGCAACCGACGAAACTAAACACTACCGGCGAAAAAACCAAAACCACCAAGAAGAGTCTGCCACCAAACCGACAACACAGATCGCCAACGACCACCTCACGAACCTTCCTCATCCACCACGAACCTTGAGTTGAGTTGAATTATGTTATTTCATCTAAACATCAAATATGGCATAGATGACTTACAAAAAAAAATATGGCATAGATGAATGTAAAATGAACAGTTTGAGTTGAGTTTGTTGTTGCGGATGACTGGAAACTAATAATCGGAGGCGTGTCGTGACACTGAACTAAGGAATTATCCGCAATATTGCGCAACTCCCCCAGAGTACAACCGGTTCTTCTCGATGATAAACATACCGAGGCTATCAAGACACGAGAATATCACAAGGTAGGCAACTCGGGCATATTGGTATCATCAACTTATATGAATCCAAGTTCTTAGTTTGAAACTATGATTTCACACAAAATAATGATAATGAAAAATGTTCTAGTGAGTATCTTTTCTTCTTGATAGTATGTCTCACTACTAAGCCATACCACCTAACTTGCATGTATATATGATTAGTATCAAAATCATAGTGAAGATGAAATCTTAGACATTACCGTTTTTACATTAATCATTTGCACTAAGTAATAATAATAATAGTTAATAGTAATAAAATATGAGGAGAGCAAATAGTAACCGTAAAATTATTCTTTCAATGTGATAAATAATATTAAGTTGAAATAACTCTCAATAAAAGATTATTAACAAAAATATGTTTCTAAATTTCTCATTTAAATTTGTCAAAAAAAAAAAAAAATTTCTCATTTAAAATTATTTGCCACACTTAATTTAAAACTTTAGAAATATACTCAAAATTTACAACAGAGTTGAATTATGCTTTAAATTATAAACTGAAAATTTAAATCGAAATTTATCTTCATATATTAATCGGGAAGTGCAATATCGCTATATAGTACTCGAACTTTAGATTGAAGTGATGTCCAATGTCGGATATTAACACATCACCGACACATGTGGTTATATTTAATCACTTTTATTTTCTTAAATTATTATTGGTGTGTAAGTATTAGTGTCAGTGCCATGTGTAGTGTCGAAGTATGTACGTCAGTGGTTCATAGCATATCAGTTCCAAAGTATTCCGTTGAAATTTGTGATGTTTACAAAAGGTCGTGAATATTATATGCGGTGACATTAACAAAATCGAAAAACTATTCACCTTTCAGCTAATAACTTGTCTGGTGATAAAGCCATTAAAAAGAATGTACTCACACAAATTGATAAAATATAACTGAAATTCTTAGGTCGGACATTATAATTGGAGTTTGAATCTCGACTCTCTCACTTATGTGTGTGAGTTTTTAAAGACTTTGTTATTTCGTCTATGCACAACCAAATAAAAACTATGCATTGTGTACATTCTTTTTCAGAGATGTTCAACCTCGTGCCATGTATATCAGTTGTCTTTGTTCTGTCAAACAAAATTTTAATTTTTCCTACAAACAACTATAAGTGTACATTTGCATTACGATCCACTTAACTTGTGATGATTAACATAACAAATTTGTGTGATACATTGTTCTGTGTAGCATTGGAGAAGTAAAATATGAGGGATGCGCCTATAGTGGAGTTAGGATCCTCTCCATTTGTTTTCTCCATTTTCTCTCTCCATTACTATAGTTTTGAAAAATTTTAAGATATATATTAAATAATTGGACCCACCAAATGTCACATCATTGCATTTATTTTTCCAAAACTTTGGTAATGGAAAAAATGGAAAAAAGTGAAAAATGGAGAGGATCTTGACTCCCTATAGTGACCGTTTTCAAATGTTATTAGTCTAGATATGCAACCAACATTGTCAATTCAAATGCAACCAACACCAAGTCAACCAAATATTATCGCTAAGCGACATGCAATTCAAAAACTTTGAAACAAGAATAAAACTAAAGGAATGCCACACGAGAGACTTCGTATGATGATAAATTAATCAATAATATTAAACAAGAGAAATACTAATTACAAGATGACTTCTATATGAATAAATGTCATTGTATTATTGAAGAATTACTACAAAAAAAATGAACGAACAAATGAAATTGAAGGTCACATACATATGCTTAATTATATAAATATGTACACAAAATTCAGAAACCACAACAAAGATAGAAGAAGCAAAATGAGGAAACAATTACAACACCCTCTACAACATACACAATCTTGAAAACCACTGTATCCATGATAGTCGTGCGTAGATGAAGTCGTTTCCAATGAAACGATCGAGAGAATTTCCACGGTCGCAAATGCTCCTTGTTCAACATCTTCTTAAATGACCAACTTCTCTTCATCATATAATGACTTGATGAAATTATTCAACACTAGCTAATTCAATTTGGTCTTATTTTTCTAAGGTATTGTTGCTAATTTTTTTTTATGGAACAAATGGACTAGTAATTGATTAATATGCACATTTGTGAGAAGTGCACTTATATAGAGAAAATGTAGAAAAAGAATATATATTATGGTAGTGACTAGTGAGTGCTTTGGAGGCTTCAATGGTAAGGGAGTTGGCTGGATGTGGCTGTTTTTCTTGCTGGCCTAAGATTATACGTAAAAATAATACTTTAGTTCTGGACTCGTCCTTTTGTAGATTCTGTACAAAGATGTTTCTTCCTATATTGCATAATGATTTTCATACGTCCAAATGTAGGAAATTAAAAATAAAATAAAAAATACTAGTACTTTATTTTCTTTTAAGTGATTAATCATTTTAATTAGATTAGTTACTTTTAAACGCATTTACTTTAATTATTTTTTTTCACCAAAAATTTAATCTGATTCGGGAATCAGTTCTGACATCAAATGGTTTCAACTTTCTCCCATGCAGTTGTGGGGGATCGAATTGTGGTTCTCTATACCAACTTTAATTATTTAAACACGTAATTAATGCTTTAAGAATGAAAGTATGAAACTGGAATCTAGAGGGAGCTTTATTTTTTGAGATCCATGTACTGGTGAGAGGGGCATAGCTTTATTGTGAAAACAGAAAATTTTCCGAGTAGCCAAAAATTTATTTAATTAATACGGAGTAACTCAACAAATTTGACTAAAGAGTGGATCAATTGTTGTTACGGCAGCGACGGGAAATCTGAAAAAGGAGAGCAGATCCGAATACGATAAAGGGCTGGGATTTATGAGTCGGTGAAATTAGAAGAAATTTGAAGATTGAAATTGAAAAAAGCAAAAGGCGCAAAACTGAAATCCCAAAAACAAATTACCTAATCCCAAATTTTAGTTACGCTTCATATCGTCCCAATCTCAATTAATGGTTGAAGGCGGTGGTGGGCGGCGGTTGCCGCTGTGAGTAGAGAGAGACGCTACCGGTCTTATTTCTTTTGAACCCTTTACCCTTTCATCTTCTTCATCTGCCATAGGGGTGTTCAAAAATTCAGTTAACTGAACCAAACTGTGGTTCAAACTGCACTGAACCATATTTTAAACTGAACCATTCAATACAGTTTTTGAACTGAACCACTTTTAATAAACAATTACAATTCAGTTTATAACTAGTTTAGAACCAGTTTAAATTTTTGAACTGTTTTCTCTTTTTTTAAAAGAAAAATATTTAATAATTTCCCAATAAATTTGGAAACATTTTTTAGAAAAAAATCGGAAAAATTTCCCACGAGAAAAGATTTGAAAAATCTGGAACCTTTTTTTCCGAAGAAAATTGGAAATTGTTTTCCCGAAAAAATCAGAAACTTTTTTTCCGAAAAAAATCGAAACTTTTTTCCGAAAAAAATCTGGAACTTTTTTTCCGGAAAAAATCGGAACTTTTTTTTCCGAAAAAATCGGAAATTTTGTTTCCGAAAAAAATCTGGAACCTTTTTTTTCTAAAAAAATCGGAACTTTTTTTCTCGAAAAAATCGGAAACTTTTTTTCCGAAAAAAATCGAAACTTTTTTTCGAAAAAATCTGGAACCTTTTTTTCGGATAAAATCGAAACTTTTTTTCCCAAAAAAATCGGAAAAATTTTTCCGAAAAAAATCGAAACTTTTTTCCGAAAAAAATCTGGAACCTTTTTTTTCCGAAAAAAGTCGGAAACTTTTTTTCCGAAAAAAATCGACACTTTTTTCCGAAAAAATCTGGAACTTTTTTTTTCAAAACAATCGGAATTTTTTTCTCCGAAAAAATCGGAAACTTTTTTCCGAGAAAAATCGGGAACTTTTTTTCCCCAAAAATCGGAAACTAAATCGAAACTTTTTTCCCGAAAAAAATTGAAAATTTTTTCCTCAAAAAATTCGGAAACTAAATTGGTTTAAAACCAGTTTTCCAAAAAATAATCCGGTTTTAGTAAAAAACCGGTTTTTAACCAGTTAACTGAAACTAAACTGGTTTATAAATGTAAACTGGTTCTAAACTGGTTCTGAACTGAACTGAAACTGGTTTGAGAAATAAACCAGTTTTTATAAAAAGTGGTTTCAGTTACTGAACTGAACCATTTATATGGTTCAGTTCAGTGCAGTTTATGAACCGTGAACACCCCTAATCTGCCATCTCTGCAAATTAATCTGGGTTAGAGGAGGATTGTTGTCTAGATAAAAAAGTAAGAGGAACAGACGGGAGGAAGTTAGATTGGACTTAGGAGAAGATGGAAGGTTGAATCTGTTCAAAATAAATAATAGAATAGGGACAGGTGCATGGAAGCTTTTGTAATCTAGCCCATCCATTTTTGATCAAAGGGCTAATAAGTATTCTCATCATTCTCACATAACAAAGTCATTGTCACTATATATATATATATATATATATAGGGGATGTATCCAGTGAGAAATGGGTCACTTATATGAGAGTGAGAGGAACTAACTTCCACCATCTGATTAAAACATGTGGCTAGGATTAAAACTGATATCATGTGACACACGCGATCCTTCTCTAGTTTAACTTTTATTTTAATTATTATTATTTTATTTTATCAAAACCTTCTCTCTTCGTCTACCTTTCGTTCACCAAAATCAATCAACATGAAATTCTGATACTGAAATTCTGCAAACTCTTCATAGTAGTAACTCACAAAATTTCAACCAACAGATCCAACATTACCTTGAAAACAAGAATTAAAGTTATAGGCCCCATTCAAAATCAAAATCTATCAAAAAATCAAATAAGAAACAAAATCTAAAATCCATTCAAAATAAAAATTATAGTCAATTTCTAGCGCATGTCGACCCTTCATCTTCCTTTCGTTCAGATCTATGTAGAAGAACCTTCCTCTTCTCACATCAAGAAGAATATAAGGCAAGCACCAAGAAACAAAACTAAAAGCCTAAAATCAAGGATGCTACAAACCATCTCCATCGAAGTACATCGAAGTTAACGGTTTGCGTAATTTTTTAAATGTCATTGATCTTTATATGTCTCAATAGCATATCAAATGATTTTGGATTTTTCTGAAACTTTACATAAATGATCTATATGATATAAACTTTCAATCCAACGGTGGATTTTATAAAATTTATATCGGTTAAGACGTTATTAAGAGGTGTAAGATTTGATGTCAAACTATTTGGTGTCAACGGATCTTGATTCATATATATATATATATATATATATATAAGAGGAATACTGAATAGCTGGGTGGTCCAGGTAGTAAGACCCGAAGAGAGGGCAGTGAAACCGTTGGTTTAGCCTAGTTGTATTTTTCTGTAGAACTCAAACAAAAATAAGGGGGAGAAGAGAGTCACATAGTAAAATAAGGTAAGAAAATTTTAAAATAAAAATTTAGAGTCAATAAGCTTAATCTTTAAATCAGAACTAATTCAAAGATGTCTCGGATACTGAATAGAGCTTGGAGTAGTGTTAGTGGTAGGAGTAGTAGATCTAATAGGACTTTAGTTCCGCCTACTTCCTCCGATACTGAAGCAACATTAAATCAAGATACTTTTCAAAATCAAGAATTAGAAGTTCAAGAAATGGAAAATAAATTAATTAACTGGAATATGCCAGAAATTAAGTTAAATGAAATCTATAAGATTAGTACCTTCGATTTTAAAAGTCAAAAAATTATTCACACTCTAGAACAAGCTAGAAATGTTAAGAATAAACAAGAAACTTTTACACTTCTAGATAAAAAATTATTAGACCAACATTATAAAGATGGCTTTAGATACATCCATCTTGGGTTAGTCCAAGTGGCTGTTAAACCATTACATAAATTAGGATTGAACTCACCAATATTATTAATTTTAAGGGATTCTAGAATTAGGGATTTTCATGACTCTGTAATAGCCATGCTAGAGTCCAATCTTAATGATGGTCCTGTTTATTTTAACTGTTACCCTAATTACTCGATGAGTTTAGGAGATGAAGTTATAAGCTCGTCTCTAGTCATCTGCGTTCAACACCAAAATGATAACTTTACAGAAGGAATATCTAATGTAGATATTATTACCAGAATAACCTATAAAGTTACAAATGTTAATTATAATTATAAATCTTTAAGATCTACGCCTAGAAATGAAACATGTATTATAGAGGCTAATCTTAAGAAGTCCAGCGTAATTACTCCTAAAATATTAACTATCTCAGAATTAAAAGAAAAAATACCAGAAGAATGGATAATAGAAAACGCTATCCAACCAGAAAAATTAGAATCAAGATCTATAAGAGATATTATTACAGATGAAAATGGAAATATAAGGATTAGAATGAATAGAAGTCAGTCCTATAGATACAATCAGAGTCCTAGCATAGGATCTTCCTCTGCCAGACATTCGGTAGACTCTACTATTAGATTAAACTTAGCAGGAGTTAATTTTTCTCCAACAATACCTCGACCAATTTATCAAGAAAGGATCAGTAGATCTCCATCACCTACTGAATCACAAATATTAGGGATGATTAAAAAGGAAGAACCCTTTGAAATCGATAAACCGTGGATAAGGGAAGAATTTTTATTAGAAAATAATAAAGCAAAGAGAAAATGGTATTTTGATACCTTTTCAGAAACAGAGAGAAGTTTATATCTAAAAATATTTTATCAGTTTTTAGAAGAACATGAAATTAATATTTACTTCTTTATTTGGTTTGAATTATATTGTTTGGAAAACAACATATTAAACCCTTATGCTAAAAAATTATTTTTAAACACTAAAACTAGAATGAATATTAAGTGGAAAACTTCTAAAAAGGAAATAGTTGAATCTATCCATCCACCCTTAGAAGCCTTAAAAATTACATCTCCAAAAGAAAATATAGAAATAGAAGCCTCACCTTTTAAGGCCATAGTTAGTCCCTCTGAACAAAGAAAAGATACAAATAATATTCATAGCCAACTAAATTACACTAATCAAATATTATACACCATGTCACAACAATTAGATAGGATTGAACAATCCTTACCAGAAACTTTAGAAACTAAAGTATCTGATCCTACTAGACCAATCTATCATTATAATATACCTACAGATAAAGAAATTAAAGATTTAACTTTAGGATTTAATCCAGAACAAAAACTAGATGAATTAGTAGATAGGTTAAAGATCTTAAATATAGGATCCACCTCAGAAGTTAAAATTAATACTTTATCTTTTGAAGAAGAAAACATTATCTCTAGAATAGATAAACCCCCTAGACCAAAAACTAGGAATTACTACCCTAGGCCTTCCTTTGCTGATGTTCAGTTTGAAGAAAGGAATAGTTTTATTGGAGATAGTTACTCCGGAGACTGTATTATAGAATGGAATATAGACGGTGCGTCAGAACAACACATACTAAACATTATTCAAAATATGACCATGGCAGCAACTGCTTTTAAAATCAAAAAGAACTCAGATAGGAAAACTAAAGATATTAATCATCTAGCAGAATCTAGTGAATCCAGTGAAGAAGAATTAGATGAATGTTTAGGTTTAGATTTTTGTAACTGTAACAATTGTATTAGAAGCATTAATGTTTTAACCAATCATCAAGCTAATACCTTAATAGGAATATTAGATAAAATGGAAGAATCGGAAAGTAAACAAGCTTTTATGAGACAGATAAAAGACATCATCGATGATAATGAAATTGAAAAGAAAGAATTACATAAAGTAGAATTTAAAGATGTTATGGAACTCTTTAAGAAACCAGTGCAGAATCCTATAACTTTAAAAGATTTACAGGAAGAAATTAAAATTCTCAAAAGAGAAGTTCAATCGTTAAAAACTAAAGATGATGAATTAGAAGTTAAATTTTTAGAACTACAAGGAACTATGATTATTCAGGAACAAAATAGGCTTCGAAATACTGTTTCTATACCTTCCACAAATAAAGGAAATGAAGAAACATATATTAATAAAATAGAAAAAATGATATCACATAAATGGTACACAAAAATTAAACTAATAATCAAGGATAACACTTATGAGTTTACTGCATTAGTAGACTCTGGGGCTGATTTAAATTGTATTCAAGAAGGATTAATACCTACTCAATTTTATGAAAAGACTAAAGAATCCTTACGAGGAGCTAACGGTAATAGATTACAAGTTTCTTATAAGTTATCTAACGCTAAAGTTTGTAAAGATAAAATTTGTTACATAACCTCATTTCTGTTAGTAAAAAATATTACAGAAGAAATTATCTTAGGAACACCCTTTTTAACATTACTTTACCCTTTCAAGGTAAATGAAAATGGGATAAGTACTACAGTTTTAGATAGAGAAATTAATTTCGAATTCTTAGATAAACCAAAAATTAGAGATTTAAACTTTGTACAAGATAGAGCTATATCTCGAATTAATTTAATAAATAAAAAGAAAAAACAGATTAATTTCATTAGTAAGGAAATACACTTTAAAAGAATAGAAGAACACTTAGAAGCTCCAATTATTAAAGAAAAGATTAGTCATGTTTTAGAAAAATTTAAGAAAGATCTTTGCGCAGAACAGCCTAATGCGTTCTGGAAAAGAAAAATACATACTGTATCTTTACCATACGAACCAGATTTTAAGGAAATAAATATACCAACAAAAGCTCGTCCAATACAAATGAATAAAGAACATCTTGATTACTGCAGAAAAGAAATACAAGATTATTTAAATAAAGGCCTAATTAGACCTAGTAAGTCTCCTTGGAGTTGCTCGGCCTTCTATGTAATCAATGCTTCAGAATTAGAACGAGGAAGCCCTCGATTAGTAATAAATTATAAACCTTTAAATAAAGCCTTAAAATGGATTAGGTATCCAATACCCAATAAAAAAGATTTAATTAACAGATTACATAATAAAAGTATTTATTCTAAATTCGATTTAAAATCGGGATATTATCAAATTCAATTAGAAGAAAAAGATAAATATAAAACGGCATTTGTTGTGCCTTTTGGCCATTACGAATGGAATGTTATGCCTTTAGGTCTAAAGAATGCACCCTCAGAATTCCAAAATATCATGAACACAATATTTAATGATTACTCAGATTTCACTATAGTCTATTTAGATGATATATTAGTCTTCTCAGAATCTATTAATCAGCATTTTCACCATATGGAATTATTTTATCAAATCATTAAAAATAATGGATTAGTTTTATCTGAGAAAAAATTAAAAATATATCAATCAAAAATTAGATTTTTAGGCTTTGATATAACACAAGGGATGTACACCCCAATTAGTAGGTCTTTAGAGTTTGTTAGTAAGTTTCCTAATGAATTAAAGGATAAGACCCAGTTACAAAGATTTTTAGGGTGTGTCAATTATGTGTCAGATTTTATTCCTAACCTTAGAACCATATGTATTCCTTTGTTCAAAAGACTTAGGAAAAACCCACCACCATGGGATGATACCATGACCCAGAGTGTGTTAAAATTAAAAGAAATAGTTAAAAAATTACCCTGCTTAGGAATACCAGATCCTACAGCTAGATTAGTGGTTGAGACAGATGCCTCTGACCTTGGATTTGGTGGAATTTTAAAACAGATACTTCCGGGATCGGATAAGGAACAAGTTGTTAGATTTTACTCTGGAACTTGGAACCCGGCTCAATTAAATTATAGTACTATTAAAAAAGAAATTTTAGCAATTGTATTATGTATTACGAAATTTCAAGATGACTTATTTTCAAAACAATTTTTATTAAAAACTGATTGCAAAGCTGCAACCAGTGTTTTACAAAAGGATGTTAAAAACCTAGTTTCTAAACATATTTTTGCAAGATGGCAATCACTACTCTCCTGTTTTGACTTTGAAATTGAGCATATACAAGGAATCAAGAATTCCTTACCAGATTTTTTAACTAGAGAATTTTTACAGGGAAAAAATGAGCAAAAAGGTAGATCCGCGTGACAATTATGGTCCTCCAATCAAAACAGAAACTACATTAGCCAGTTCCTCATCTTACATTTCTAAAGCTATTACTCCTGTTACTCCTTCAGCTTTAACAGCAGGAATTAGACCCTCTATGTTAACTCCTTTGACCTTTACTTCAACATTAAACTCTCCTAAACCTCAAAACAATAAAATAAATTATTACACTCCTCCTGCAACTACCCCAAAATCTACCTTCATTACCAAACCATCTTATGTTTCTATTATTCCATTAGAAAATCAACATCTTACCCCAAATGCCTCGCTTATTCAAGTTGTTTCAAAAGTATTACCTTCAGGATTCTTTTTCCTACCTACTGACTCGAACAAATTTAAAAATAGAAGATTCTATGAGTTTATACTCATTGATACTGAGTCCATTATTCTCACTCACAACTATGATAAAAATAATCAAGAGAAAATTATTTTTTCTAAGTTTAAAATTAATAAAGTCCTATCTCCTTCTGACTGGGGTCAGCCTTCCTCAGAAGTGAAGAACTTTTCAAGAACCTTCATCCCACAGAGTTACTCTTATTTTGATTACATGTTGGCCTGGTATTACTTTTTAGACGTTGAACCTTTTAACCATACATGGTTTATATGGTTTAACAAAGATATTTCTTTAAAATTCCCTAATTGGTTTATTAAATGGTTTGAGACCATTGGTCCCTTTTTGGAAGTATTACCAGGTTATGCCAAGAAATCATATGAAGAATTTACTCAGATTACTACTTGTCCTGCCTATAAATCATTACTTTGTTTCTGTGCTGCTTTTGGAATTACTTGGATTTCGTCCTGGACGTTTGGAACAGAACCATTATGGCCTGATGCTTCAGCTCAAGCATTAGTAAAAAGATATTCAGTTAAATGGTGGTCTAAGTTTAATCCAGAATTAATTTCCTCAAAACGATTAGCTGATTGGTGCAGGCAGCATCCAGATCTCTGCAAACCATCTTTTACGGCTCCTGCCGATGTTAATTTTTTATCTGATAAATCAAGACTTTTAGCATCCTTAGCTGCTACCTCTGATCCTCAACAGTTTATGAGCAAATTACAAGAAGCTATGTCAACATTTTCAGATTCAGATAGTATTGCTAGTACCTCAGACAATATTAATGAAGACGATTGCTATGGGATCACAGATCTTTAATTATCTTGCAAGATTATATTCAACGGCTAGTCAAATCACATTAATTCTTGCCGGCCATTCAATTTGGATTATTCAGAATTATTGCACTACTTTTACTATTTCTCAGAGAATCTTATTGTCGGCCATTCGATTTAAATTATTCAGAATTATTGTATTACTTTCACTGTTACTTTGTCTGTTTGTAATAATTTCTATTCCTGATTAAATCGGGACTTAAGTTTTATGTATTTTAGTTTATATTATTTGAAGTCCGAACTTTTCCTTACCTTATAAAAGGAGGGTTGGGCATTAGTGTAAGGCATGCAAATCATTTCTCAGAAAAACACTGAGCGTGGTGCCTGACTGCATAACAATTGTAAGCATTAAAATAAAATGTTTTCATTATGTCATAATTTCTTCTTTAAGTTATATATTATTAAATTTGTTATATTTTCAACTTCTAATATTACCTTATTCATTAACTTGCTTCCGTTATTTTCAACCTATAATCAATTTATTTGGATTATGTTTACTTTTTCTTCTACAATTAAGGTCCAGCACGGCTATTTTTTTATTTTTAATCTTTTTTTGTAGACATGATCTTCTTTTCTGGATAAAATTTAGTGCATTTCTTTATATGCTTTTTGCATGATTCTTAATATAAAAACCATGAATTTCTCAAATTCATGATTTTCTCAATGTTTGTTATATCAATAAAATACGAATTTTATGTTAAGAAACATATGAAAAACACCTAAAGAAATGCACCTAAATTTTGTCCATATTTTTTATATAAGTTGCCTAATTTTTTTTTTCCTTTTTTCCCCACACAACTTCTTTTATTAGGTTTCTTATATTTTTTTAAGTTGTTATATGTTAGATTGAGTTAATATTTTTTATGTCTATATTTTATCATGGTTTCTATTTCTATTTTTATGCGTATATTTTCTTTAACATAGGTACTGTTAGACTTTTTTACTCAATGAAAGGAGAAGTTAGACTTGTTTGGTAATTATTTTTTTTTTAACTTCAAAGCTATTTGGTAAAATATATATACTTTTTTTTAAAAAAAAAGATAATAACAAACTAAAAATTAATATGATACTTAAGAAAAGATGATAACAAACTATATTAAACTAAATTTACTAAAGATAATAACAAAAAAGCTCTGATTTTTTTTCCAAAAGTAAGTTTCAACCTCTTCTCTTAGAAGCTCTTTTGATTCAATTTTACACATTAAAGAAAGGAAAATGTTAACTTGTGCACCAAGGGCACATGCTAAGGATGCTAAAATAGAAATATTTTCTTGAAATTTGTGCATTTAACTTTCAAAACATTAAATATTTTACATCATTAAATGCTAACTTTCTACATTTAGGTAGCTTAACATGACCCAAAAAGCTGGGCCAAAATACATAGATAAAAGACTTTTGAAGCTAAAAAAAGAGAATTACCAAACAGCTTTAGCTTTTTTAAAAAAACTCTTATTTTCACTTTTTTTCTTTCCTATTTTTATGTTTTTGTATCTTCTTCTTTTTTTAATTTTTTTTAAATTGTATTTTTTTCTTCTTATTTTTTTATCGAGTCATTTCTTTATTATTTGGTACGTGTGTTTCTGCGAATTGGTTCACGAATTATAACGAACCAATACGTAAAAGTACCGCGAACCGGTACGATATCCGTATTTCTTTCTTTGCGGGACATGGAGATCGATATAAGGAACGGTCTTATAACAACAACAGTGGATATGTAGAATACTTGGTGTGTGGAAAAGGCTATATCTGTGATCATTCGATACGTGGGTTTGCACGGATGATGCCACCAAAAAGCCTGTTTGCCATTGTTACTGCCACTCCGGGGGATTATTGAAGGGGCTTTGGAGCAATTGGGCGATAGCTGTCTGGAACCAGTCACAAACAAAGCTATATATAAAACAAAGTCATATATTGAAAAGGAATGCAAAAATGGAAAGCTTGGAGTTTTAATGTGTGCATGCCAATCATATAAGAAACATAGTTACATAACCTTGGACCAAATCGAAGAGGGCGTCTAAAATCACAGCATCACTTACGGAAATGTTGTTACGCTTCTTTCTATCTAATCCATCAGACTTCGACAAATCAATTTGTTCATCCACTAAAAATTCGATGTCTTCGGCCTTAAAACCAAAGTATTTAATTATGCATTTCTTGAACCTCCATGCATCATGTACACATCCTTTTAGATCCATATTTGAACCCGGGTAATTCAAACCCACAATCAAGGCTTTTTTTGAACCATGTAAACGTTCACGTTCACGTTTGTGTTCACGTGAAGATAAAGATGACGCTGTTGAGAAAGAGAAAAAGTGAGTACACATAAATTAAAATAAAGTAACAATCCATCAAAAAATCAAACCAACAAAAAAAACACACACAACACATAGAAGTCACTCACAGCTTTACACAAAAAAACCAAAACAAATAAGAAGACAACAGAAACCCTAATAGAAATATCTTGGATGCGTACAAAACTATGAAACACCAATTCATTTGTAAGGTCCTCATTGTAAGAGCGCGCGTGAGCGATTGAGATAGAAAGGCAAAGTGTAATAAAAAAGATCGCGAGTAATTGTGCGAGTAGCAAAGGCTTGTAGGATCCACTATCAATAAGTGTTGGCGTTGTAGTTGAACTTGAACCATTCGACAGTGGAAAGTTCAATGTTGTCCCCACTCCCTCGCCCTTGTCGGGTACCCATTTCCCTCCGGCACCATTGGACACTAAGCACATGCATTAACGAATCGTTAGACTTAAAGAAAGACTAAAAGAAAAGAAAGTACGATGAATGGAGAACGAACCTGCGCAGAGGAAATTGAAATGGAAACTGAGGATGTGATCATCACGGAGGAGATAACATAAACGGTGAGAGTTAGGCGCAAACGAGGGTGTCAAAACGTCGCAGCATTTGCTAGAAGCTGTCACCGTGAAGTTGTTTGGAGGAGAAGTAATGTAAGAAAGACACGGTGAGAATAGAGTTAAAGAAAGACTTAAAGAAACACTAAAAGAAAAGAAAGAACAATGAATGGAGAACGAACTTGCGCAGAGGAAATTGAAATGGAAACTGAGGATGTGATCATCACGGAGGAGATAACATAAACGGTGAGAGTTAGGCACAAACGAGGGTGTCAAAGCGTCGCAGCATTTGCTAGAAGCTGTCACTGTGAAGTTGTTTGGAGGAGAAGTAATGTAAGAAAGACATGGTGGCCCCGCCGCATCATCAACGCAAAAACATACTGAGGCTTAGCATGAAGAAGAAGATAGCGTTTTCCATGGCTAACCTAACCGTTAGGAATTTGGCTTGGCGGGAGAGAAACTATCTGACAGTGAATTACGACAATTGCCCTTTTTATAATATAGTGAATTCTCACAATTGCCTTTTTTATCTTTGTGAGTCAAACTTTTTTTCACGAAAAACTTTTTTAATATATTTTATCATTTGTAGGTTTTTACTTATTTTTTATTAAATATTTGTAGAATTTTATTAACACATGAAAATTATAAAAAACTATGATAAATTATTTTTCAATCATTTTTATTAAGAATCTTATAAGTTATATACCCATATTGTATATGTGGTTATATTTAATAGAGGTGGAAAAAAAAACCGAAACCCGTTCCAAACCATAAAATCCGAAAAATAAAATAAAGATTTGGGCGGTTTATAAGGTCACGAATTAGCGGGTTGAAAAATTTGGTTTCGATTGGGTTGGTATGGGCAAGTCCGGGTGGAGGGAATTGGATCGACGGTGCCCGAAATCCGCCTGCAAGAGTACATTAAAACATCGCATTTTGCACTAGGATTTGCTATATACACATTCTAAGCTATTCCCCTGCCTCCTCTTTGCACTTTCTCACTTCACCTCAAATTCATAAAGACCGAAACAATCATGGAACATTTTGAAATCTATATAACTTGATCTTCTTCATCTTATTTGTCTAATTTCGTTGAAATCAAATGTAATGTTTTTAACTTTATTTGAGATTTTTGTCTTTTTTTCTTACTTTTTATGTTGATTTAGTATTTCTAACACTTTCTTTTTGTGTTTGTTTCATGATTTTCTTATCTCTAGTTGCATATTTTCTAAATCTAAACTCCAAAGGTTGAGTTTATTACTATTTTAATTTTATTTAAATTTTTCATTTTTAATTTCTAACTGAATCAAACCGCCCGATAACCCGCTTAAACCTAAACCCGAACCCGTGAAACCGATTTTTATTTTATGGACGGATTGGACCTTATATTTTTACTCTGCGGTTTAGACTTGGTGACAACTTTGGACCCGAATCCGCCCACTGTCCACCCTTAATATTTAGTCTATAACCCACGAAAATTGTAAAAAGTAAAAAATTATCGAAATGAATAAAATATTTTTTCGGATTTGTTTTGAAGAATATTCTATCCCAACATATATAGTATATATGTTTGTGGTTGAATTTAGGCTAAACAAGTGATGATGAGAGAGAAGAAATGATAAGAGAGAAAGACACATAAAAAAAATTGAAAAGAAATTGGAGAGAAAAAAAAGGAGAGGATCCAAACACCTCAGGCAGTCTCCACTCAAGGCTTCTTCTTTACCTCATGAGAAGAAAAGGACTAAGAAGAACGAGAACAAGAAGTATCAACCCAACTACAAAGAGTCTCTACTCAAGGCTTCTTCTTCACCTCATGAGAAGAAAAAGACTAAGGTTTTGTTTGGATCACAAAAGAAAGTGAGAGGAAAGAAAATAAAAGGAAAGATTGTTAAAGGAAAGAAAGTAAGAGAAAAGTGAGAAGAAAGTGAGATGATTTTTTAGTTGTTTGGTTTGACTGATAGTGAAAAGAAAGTGGAAGGATAGAAAGATTTAGATTTAATGAATGACACAAATACCCTTATATTAATATTAAAATTGTTTTAATTTCTTAGTATAGATATTAATATTTATTTATACAATATTATAGTATTATTGTAAATATAATGAAACAAAAAAACTGTAATCACAATATATTAATATATTTGTATATAAATACATGGTAAATGATGATAATATAAAATGATAATAAAATGTTAACACACAAATAGGCATGAGAAGCAAAACAGCATGTGGATTCTCAAAATAAAGGGCAAGATTGTCCTTTTATCAAATTACATCAGCCTTCGACACTTTCTTCCCAATTTTGGGCGGAAAGCTTTGTGTATGTGGGGCCCACCAACATAAGCCTTTCTTTCCTCTCTGTCAGGGATTCCAAACGGTGGAAGGATATTGGAAGGATATTGGTTTTTGTGCTTTCTCTCCTTCCACAATCAATCCTCTCATATTTCTTTGAACCAAACATAGGCTAAGGGTGTGCTTGGTATAAAGAGAAAATGAGAAGAGAGAAAATAAAACACGGAAACCAATGCATGTATTTGGACTAATACGTGCATTGGTTTCCGTGTTTTATTTTCTCTCTTCTCATTTTCTCTCCTACATGCATTGGTTTCCGTGTTTTATTTTCTCTCTTCTCATTTTCTCTCCTACCAAACAAAAACAAATCTAATTGAGCTTAATATTTTGGGGCTTAGCATGAGGTCCAAAAATAGAGCCTTTCAATATGGAGGTTTTTTGACAGCTCTAGTTGCAACCGGTAGCAATAGCTGATTGAAGAACTGAGTCTTGGCCAAGTTAGTGTTGCCAAATTTTGTTTTTAAGCTCTTTGGAAGATCACATGATATCAACTTCTTCTGTGTCATTTTAGCATATTTGTCATTTTCTTTGCTTATTATAAATTACTTAGTGATTTTTTTCAGACAACTCTTTAATTATAAAAATATTCCAAAATATATTATTGAAGTCTTCCAAATCTTCCTTGTTAATTTTCCAAGTCTTCTTGTTTGGATGTTTCTCGTTTTTTTCTTGCTTCTTTCATATGTCAAGAAGTCACTAACTAAGCAATCACACTCCCACTTCAAGACTTAAATTTTAAAACATGATATGAGGTTCAAAGAAATTCTATAAATCTAAGTCTTCATTGGTTAATTATGAAGCCTTTTTTGTTTGGAGTTATTTCTTTTTTCAAATAATGAGCCCCACTTGCATCACTATGTGCTATGTCATGTCAAACAAAGCCAACCATACAATATAGTCACAAATTCACACTACAAAAAATAGGATAAATAGTAGCATTTTATTTGAGGGGTTTTAAATAAAAAGCTGCAATATATAAAAAAACACGGAAGAATTTTATATTGAGGGTGTTTTTAATATTATATTAAAGAGGTGTATAAAGTCCACTAATTAAAACATAATACAACTTTTTTTAAACCAAAAAAATAAATAAATAAAAATAACAATAAAGTAATGTTGACTATCATAGAAAACTAACGATAGCTATATATCTTTTCTCATAAAACACAAAATTATTTCATCCAAAATCTCTAGTATCATACAGCCACCCCTTCACTTCTTTTCAATTTTCTTCTTCGAAGATTTGATTAATTTGAAACCTTCACAATGAAAACCTCTTCATAGTTCCCAATTTGATAATTTCCAATTTTCCCCCTTTTGTTGAGAGCCTAAATTTATCAAAACCTAATTTCACAATTTTTTTCTCTCTTCTTCTTTGAGCTGCGTTAATCTTTTCAGTTGCCGGTAAACACTGTTGTAGCTGGTAAACATTGCAGTCGCAGTTCACCGTCGTGCACAGATTAATCCATCGTTCACAGGTAAGACCGTCGTTCACAGATAAGTTTCGTTATTGTTTCCTTTTATTTTCACCACTTTTTATTTCCATGTTTCTTTTATTTTCTTGATTATCTTTATGTTCTTGTTTTAGCTGTGATTAGTTACTGATTCATACTTGTTTCTTTCATTCGCCGGTGAAGTTCGTTATCACAGTTATCGCCACTTTCTCAGATAACTTTGTTGTTGCAGTAAACTTCAATCTTGTTTCCTTTTATTTTGTTCTCTTTTTCACCCCCTGTTTCTTTTATTTTCTTATTCCTCTTGTTCTTCTTCTTTGTTTTGTGATAGGTAAGTGATTTTACTATTTTGTTTTTGCCGCTGGAGAAGTTCGCAGTCGCAGTTAACGTCAGTATCTCATATAACGCCGCCCGTCGGTGAAGTTCGCAGTCGCAGTTAACACCAGTATCTCATATAAAGCCCCCGTCACAAGTAAGCTTCATTCATTAACTCATATATTTGTCACTTTCTATTGCTAGTTATGATTATAGTGGTTGTATGTATGTCGATTGAGGTGAGCATTATGGTAGTGGCTGTGTTTCTTAGGTTGAACATTATAAATAAAACATTTTTAACTATTACTGATATGATAAGGCATTGGTTGGTGATTTATTGGGTATGGAAATAGTTATATAGTTGTATGAAGGGTCTTACTAAATGTTTAGCTTGATATTGTAGTATTTGAGGTAGATGTATTATTCATGTGATTAAATTATTGGAACTGATTCTAATATATCTTAAAAGCTTGATAATAGCTTGTATATGATTAATTTGTGATGACCTTGTGCTAGAATGATTGAATATTTTTTTTGTTTTTGTTTAGTTAGGTTACATAGTTTAAATTATAGTATATCTTAAAAGCTTGATAATAGCTTGTATATGATTAATTTGTGATGACCTTGTGCTAGATTACATAGTTTATAAATTTTCATTGTTTAACTTATTAGGTATTTTTATTAATGGACAAATCTTGGATCACTAAACTACATAATACAACCGAATACCGAATTGGTTTGGATAAATTTTTAGACTTTGCTTTCAAGAAAGATCCTACAGTACGGTGTCCATGTCCTATATGTGGGTTTATAAAATGGGAAACTAGAGACATAGTTAAGGATCACTTACTTAAAAAACCATTTCCCAAAAATTATGTCATTTGGGATCTTCATGGTGAGAAAGAATTACCACCTGCTTCTAGAAATGATGTTGTGCGAGAGACGTTTTGTTCTAAAAATCCAATCAACACTATGATAAATGATGCATTTGGACATCATAGGACAGCCACTAACTTAGATGAATCAGAACTGTTGGGTGGTGCTGAAATATTGGATGGTGCTGAAGAATTAAATGAAGGAACAAGAGAGGAGCATAGTGATTTTCATGAGTTTCTCAATGACGGAAATCAGTCACTGTATGAAGGGAGCAAATACACAAAACTAGAATTTTTAATTAAATTGTATCACATAAAGGTTTTGTGCAAATTGAGTGACAAATCAATGACAATGATACTTGATTTATTGAGAGACGCATTTGAACAAGCGAAGTTACCTCCTTCTTTTTATGAGGCGAAGAAAATCATCAATAAACTTGGCCTTAATTATACCAAGATAGATGTTTGTCCAAAGGATTGTATGTTGTATTTGGGAGATGATGAAAAGAACTTGCAAACATGCAAGCATTGTGGAACATCCAGATGGGATCCAGAGAAGAAAAAGAAGAAAGCAGCAAAGGTTATGCGTTACTTTCCATTGAAACCAAGATTACAACGATTATTCATGTGTTCTAAGACTGCAGAGCATATGAGGTGGCATTATTTAGACAATAATAAAGATGGGTTGATAAGGCATCCTAGGGATGGTGAGGCATGGAAGAACTTTAACTTGATTCATCCTGAATTTGCTTCAGATTCGCGCAATGTTCGCTTAGGACTTGCCAGCGATGGCTTTAATCCTTTTGGTAACATGAGTACATCCTATAGCATTTGGCCCGTATTTTTAATTCCATATAATTTTCCTCCTTGGATGTGCATGAAGCACACATCCTTCATCCTATCGATTATCATTCCGGGCAAGCTCTCACCTGGAAATAATATAGATGTGTATTTACAACCCCTTGTGAAAGAGTTAATTGAACTTTGGAATGATGGTGTGGAGACCTTTGATACATCATTAAATGAAACTTTTAGAATGCGAGCGGCTCTTCTTTGGACAATTAGTGACTTTCCTGGCCTAGGTATGCTCTCTGGTTGGAACACACATACTGGGCTGGCTTGCCTAACTTGTAACAAAGATGCAAAATCTTACCGTCTCCAACATAGTAAAAAGTGGTGTTTTATGGGTCACCGCCGTTTTTTAAGTAGAAATCATAGATTCAGACTAAATCGTGCTCGGTTTGATGGAAGTATAGAGGAAAGAAACCCACCCAAAAAATTGTCTGGATCAGACATTTTGAGGAAAGTGATAAAGACAATTAAAAAAAGGAGACAAGCAATGTTGGATGGGAAAGGAAACTCTAAAAAAGTAACTCAATGGAATAAGAAAAGTATATTCTTTGAACTTCCATATTGGGAGTCTAATCTGCTGCGTCATAATTTGGATTTTATGCATATTGAAAAAAATGTTTGTGACAATGTCATGTATACATTGCTCCATGATAAGGCCAAGTCAAAGGATCATCTTAATGCTCGAAAAGATTTGAGGGATATGGGTTTAAGGCGTGATCTTTGGCCCGACGATAAGGGAAAATACCGCCTTGCTTTGTTTTCACTAACGCGTGATACCAAAAAGTTGTTTCTTAAAACTTTGAAGAATGTTGGCGTACCGGACGGTTACTCAAGTAACATTTCTAGATGTGTTGATGAAGTGCGACAAAAAATATTTGGGTTGAAAAGTCATGATTGCCATATTTTAATGGAACAACTGCTACCATTAGCGATTCGCAATTTGTTACCAAACCATGTTACTGCAGTCTTGGTGGAGTTTTGTTCATTTTTTAGAGTCCTTTGTAGTAAAAGTTTGAATCATTCTGAACTTCAAATACTCCAAGAACGCATTGTGTCTACACTTTGCCACCTAGAAATGTTATTTCCTCCATCATTCTTCAAAGTTATGATTCATTTAACTGTGCATCTAGTAGAGGAAGCACAGCTTGGAGGTCCTGTGCATTACAGATATATGTATCCCGTGGAGAGGTAAGATAATCATACCTCTTGACCTTCACTTATCTCTTTATACACATCCAACTTGATGACATTTAATATCTGAAAATTCTGTAGGGAATTGGGTCATTTGAAGTCATTCGTACGTAACAAGGCACAACCTGAAGGTTCTATAGCTGAGGGATACATAGTTGAAGAATCCCTTACTTTTTGTTCTCGATACCTGGAGGATATAGAGACAAGATTCAACAGACCTAGGCGTGTTTGTGATGAACCAAATGAGCCTTCTTATGTATCCTCTATCTTTCCTCAATTGGGTAAACCAGTAGGAGCTTCATCAATGTTTACTCTAACTCAAATGCAAAAATTACAGGCACATCACTATGTGCTTCTAAATTGCCCAATAGTCACACCATTTGTTGAGTAAGTAATTGTAATAAACTATATGTCAATAGACTATTTTACATATACTAGCATGTGCATTGATTGCTTTATAATTAATTCATGTAGTGAATTTAGACAATTCTTAAAGAGAAGTTTAAGGTCAAGAAGACCTTCAGCCGCAGAGATAGAAAAGAGAGTAAGTAGAGAGTTTGTCGGTTGGTTTGAGAAACGGGTAAGTGATTAATATGTAGCTATAGTTCTAATGTCATATTAGCTTTCAAATTTAACTAATATAGTCACTTTATTTAGATTTTGAACTCAGAAGCAATAGATACAATGTCTACTGATATGAAGTTTTTAGCTCGAGGTCCATTGGACAATGCAAGAAGATTCACTGCTTATAACGTTAATGGGTTCAAGTTTCGAACCTTGGCTCGCGAAGAGGGATTAAGAACACAAAATAGTGGTGTGTTTTTAACATCAAACACATCTTGTGTTTCGAGTAGTGTTGATCAGAACTTAAGGCAAGCAGACTTGCCTTATTATGGGAAGTTAGAAGATATTATTGAGATTAACTATTATGGTCATATCAATGTTGTTCTTTTCAAATGTAAGTGGGCAGATACAACGTGAGATCGAGGGTATAAAAAAGATCAATGGAAATTTAATTGTGTTAATTTTGATAGATTAATTCATGTTGGTGATCGTGAAGACCATGATCCCTATATTGAGGCATCTCAAGCACAAATGGTGTATTATGTAGATGATTTGGTTAATGACGGATGGAGTGTTGCCGTGCATTTAAAACCAAGAGATTTATATGAAATGGGAGTGGATGTAGAAGAGGTAGTATATGAAAATGAGCCATACCAAGAGCAACATCTGGAGCAATTTAGTAACATTGATGATGAATATGCTCAACTGGCTACAAATGTTATGAATGATGATGTAATTGACTCAAATTTGGTTGCTAACATAGCAACATCTTCACACATGTCAGAGTAAAAAATTGCTCTTAGTTTTATGGCTAAATAATATTCCATTGCATATATCCTCTTAGTTTTTGTGCTCTGCTTTATCTAATTTATGAATCAGTTGTTCTGTGCGATTGTATCCTACATGGTGAATTTTTTAGGGAAGCTATTGTGGGTTATTCGGCCAGCATGTATGTTTTCTGTCCCTTGTTGGTTTCTACTGCTATAAGTTTTTTTTTAAGGTTGCCAATCTATTTGTTTAGAGGTTGTTTTGCTGCTAATTAGCTCTAATCTTATTGTTGTTATGTTGTAATTTGTTTGGCTGATTAGCTCTAATAGATTTGGTTGCAAGCTTATTTCTATATGAGGTTTGAAAGGTTTATTTATGTGTCTACTAATACATTATATTTAGCTCTAATCTTCTTCAATTTTTGATAAATATACAGCCATGGTAAAGGTGAAACGTTTCCAAAATCCACAAAAGGAAGCACCTTCACCACAATGTGCTACACATCCTGCAACACAAGATATGACTCATTCTTCACCAATGTTAAATTTTGTACAGTCATCCCAATCACTAGAAACATTCTCTCATGCTACATCAAATAATTCAATACCACTAGATTCGTCTTCAACTCCTAATAACCCACAAGAATCTCAGGCACCTACAAGACATGGTGGGCGTGTCTCTAATGCATATTGGACTGTTGAAGCAATAGGTATATTTTATATTTATTTGCAATAAGTTAAACATTTAAGTTTTTCTTCTTCTGATCATGCAAGTCTTTTTCATTGTTGAAGACTCTAAGGATGAAATCAAGAAGATCAAGGTCAAGGTTAAGGAACTTAATAATTTCTCTAAGATCTTCGCATAATTGTGGAATTTGATGATCAATGGGCAGCGTATGGTGAAGCTCAAGGATTACTTGCTGGATATTGTGGATCATTGGCAATTGATTGCAAGTTGTTTCCAATTAACTTCGAAAGATGGTCTGGAAAAATGGGCATTCCTAATTCGTATTTTGAGGATTGTTTTGAAACATTTCTAAAGGTATAATCATTGTTTATATATATAATTTTGATTTTGGTGAAATTTTTTCAAACATTTGCTTATAAATGCTATAAAACTAACATTGGTTTTTAATAGCCTCGATTTTGTTTTAAGACTACCGAAGCACTTGCAAAACGATATTGCAAGATGAGTATTGGTAAGAAGTGGGCTGCTAGTAGGCAGAGAGTATGGGATAATTTTTATGATAAATCAAAGACCCGAGATGAGATAATTAGTAACTTTCCGAAGGGTATTGACCCCATTCAATGGGCACATTTTGTGAATTATCGGTTAAAGCCAGAAACAGTGGTATGTTTTTATTACTTTGATTGGTTTATGATTTATTTAACTAATCATTTGATTAATGACAGAACATGTAATTGTTGTTGGCAGGAGCGTTGTAATAAAAATAAAGAAATTCGAAGCAAGCAAGTGATTCCTCACACCGGTGGTTCTAAGCCTCTTGCAAGAAAAAGACATGAGATGGTAATGACATTAATTTACATGGTATAATAGTTTGTTAAGTAATGCTTATGTTCTATTTTAACTTTTGCAATTTTAGCTTTTGGAAACCGGGCAACTACCAAGTCGTGGGAAACTATACATTGAAACACAAAAAAAAAAAGATGGATCATTTGTAAATGATGCTGCAAAGACTATAGTTGTAAGTTTACCTTGAATTTTTTATTTCCAGACATTTTGGATATTAAGCATATGAATTTTTAACTTGATATTTCTGTATTATTATAGGAACAAATTGAAGAAGGTTTAGCTCAAAGTACTAATAATGAATCAGAAGTTTCTCCTAATGATGTTGTTGGTAGAGTGCTTGGGCCAGAACACTCCGGGAGAGTGCGATGCATGGGAATGGGAGCAGCTCCTACAGGTGTATTTAGGAACACAAGACTTCGAATTTCAGATTTGAGTTATTCTCCGTCTAATGTTGCTGCATCATCATCATCTAACCCTTGGCAAGAGAGGTGCATCCAATTAGAATCTCAAGTTCAAACCACTGTGAGTGCACTTAAGGCATATGTGATCATGAAGGAAGGGAAAATACCTGAAAGTTTAGCTGGCTTCTTTGATTTACCACATGTAAGTGACTAGTATAGCATATTTTAATTGTCATAACAAATAATTATTTACCACATTGTAAGTGCCTAGTATAACTAACCTCTATTCATTTACCATTGTTGCCTATGTTGTTCTGTGCATGTCTCTAATTCTCACTAAGAAAAATCATCTTGTTAGAAAATGTTAACATATTTTTACTTAGTTCTTTTTTGTATTTTGGACAAATGATGAAACATATGCTTTAGACTTTAGTGCATGGCTAAAACAAATGTTATGTTTCCATTAACATTCAATAAGTGTGATATTTTAGATCAATCTTGATGTGTGTTCATCTTGGGGTGTTGCTTGTTTGGTGATGAATTGTATTTTTTTTTCTTATTGACAATAGTGATGAATTATATTTTAGAGCACAAGCCTGACACTTGTTGCAAAAAACTATCGCCTCTATAAAACCTACATCGCCACACTTGAGACAAACATCTTCCTGCAACAGGTATACATAGTTTTAACTGAAATAGTATTTCATAACTCAGTAAGATCAAAAGCAAAGCCCCAAATATGAACTCATCTATAAAATACTATGATCGATGCATCATGCATGCACATAAAATCTGTATATCATTAATAGATTCAGCTCTTAAATTGAGTCAAAAACACCCCTATTTAGTGTAAAAAGCAGAACGGAAACATTTCTAGCGGCTGAGACGAAAAAACTAGCAATTTGTTGTTTGGATTATTTCAAATTCGATGATTATCATGTTTATCCAATTTTGTTCATATAGTACATTGTTTCAAAAAACAGAAAAAATATCCAAAATGGTTAGGGTGTTGCTTGTTTGGTGATGAATTGTATTTTTTTTCTTATTGACAATAGTGATGAATTATATTGAAGCCTTTGTAAATTGTTTTGCTATAAATTTCAGTGTATATAACTATGTTTAATTTTATTTGTCTAGGGAAATGATGGTCCAAATCATCCTAATACAAATTCACCATCGGATGCAAATCTTCCTAATTAACCAGTGAATGCAAGTCTACATCTTCATTGTTGAATGCAACAGGATTATCATCAAGTGATGGCAATATGGGATGTTTTTTAAGATAGTTTTTGTAAAATTATACCTCTAGAATTTTATGAATTTTAAGCTTTGTCTTGCAAATTATCTAGTACAAACATACCTCTAGAATATTGAGTTTGTAGTTTTGTTTTGAAATTACAATTTATATTTTTTAAGTATTAATATCTCTACACAATATCTTTATTCTCATGATTATCCTATTAATGTCTGCACAATATGAAAAAGGATGTTAAAATCCCAGCTATATAAATATATTAAAGAAAATGAATATGTGCAATTTGCAGGGGTTATCAACCTCTAGTAAATAAAATGAACATGTGCAAATTGCAGGGGTTATCAACCTCTAGTAAATAAAAACCCTGTTATATGCACAGGGGGTTTTCAGCATTTACTGGGGGTTTTCAACCTCTACAAAATAACCCCCGCAATTTCTACAGGATACCAGGGGTCATAAAAAACCCCCGCTAAATGTTTGTGGCGAGACTAACTGCAGCGTTTGTTAAAACCGCCGCTAATCATTTGGAGGGGGTCAAAAACCCCCGCAAACCATTAAAATAACCCCCGTAAAATACTGAATTTTTTGTAGTGATACATCGTAAATGACACTTTCGACAAATAAATTTTACAACAAATTTTAATAATAATTTTGATGGTTAATACAATTTAAATATATGGTTAATTGTGTTGAGAGTAATCTGGTAGAGCACCGAAAAAAATAGCGGGCCTATGCTTTAGGGCCGCAAAAGAGGGAGAAAACACATCTCTACTAAAAAATTTACGGCTTTAGATATGCGAGTCACATGTCTTAGATATCAAATATTTTACTTATAGGTGATGCGAAACTTAATGACTCCCACTTGAAATCCAAAAAATTATGTATAGTGGATGACTAATAAATATAAAAATTTGTTGCAACTTATTCATTACACACTCAAGGTAATTGTGATTAATGACATTCATATTAATTGTGGTCAATGAATTGTGATTTGTGAGTAAGAAGGTCTTGGAGTAAAATATTTGGAATTTTTCAATGTATTCCTGTTAAGTAAATGGATGTTGATACGGATCAGTGCTGAATAGGTTGCTTTGTTCGGAAGGCACAATTTGCATAAGGATGGATTCTTTTTTATGGCGCGATTTATGCATAATATCGGCAAGGAATGTAATTATGAACCATATTGGCTTGCTAATATAATTCAAAGAGAGCTCGATAACGGATAAAGGATTTTGTTCTGGATGGCTTTTTAGATGGCAAACAACCGTTATGCCAAAAGTTCTAGAAAATTAATCAGGAGGACCTGGTTTCTGCTGCAAATATGTTGGAGGTTTTAGCAGGCGTGCAGATGCGCGACAGCGAGACAGATGTGTTTTCCCTAATCTGTGCAGTATCTCACCATTCATGCAGATGTTGTAATTTTATTTCTGTCATATAAAAAAGGGACCAAAATGAAACTTTTTCAGCTGAAATAACAAAAAATTGTTGTCCACAAAAAATACTGTAAACCACACATTTTACCAGATCATCATAAACTTCAAATAATTTGGCACCAAGTTTGAAACATGAGGTTCAAAGAAATTCTATAATTCTAAGTCTTCATTTCTTATTCAAAGTCTTTCTTTTGTCCACATTCTACTTTTGTCCACAAACTTTCTTACCATTGATTTGAACTTCCAAGTGTTCCAATTTATATAAGGGTCATGCTAACTAGTACTCCCGGGACAGTTAAGGATACAAAAATAGAAAATTTTGCATAGAAAACAACACTTTAAATATTTTATCAATGTTGACTGCACACTTTCCAATGTAGCTTTACTATAATAGGTATCCTTAACTAGTGCCCCGGAGGCACTAGCTAGTTAGCATTTTCCTTTATATAATCATACAATTCTTTGATGCATCTCCCATTTGAAATCCATCTTATTCTTTGATACAAACAACCAATCATGACCATTCTTACTACACAAATGCCACTTCTTTTGCTTCTACTTTTATCTTTAACCACATTTCACAAAACCATGTCAAGCAATGATCACATATTGACTCAATGTAATGAGAAAGATGAAGAGACATTGTTAATCTTCAAAAAGGGAATCAATGATACTTATGGCCTGATTCCAAGGTGGTCAACCGAAAAAGATTGTTGTGCATGGGAAGGAGTTTACTGTGACAACATTACCGGCAGAGTTACCGGACTTGATCTTAATCGAAAATTTCTCAAAGGTGAGATCAATTTTTCTATCCTACAACTTGAGTTTCTAAGTTACTTGGAATTGAGCTGGAATGATTTTGATGTGATAAATATTCCAGCCACTCAACACAACATCACACATCCATCTAACCTTTTATACCTTGACTTATTCTCCTTTAGTTCCCTTCACATGGATAATCTTGATTGGCTTTCAGCACATTCTTCCTTGAAATATCTCGACCTTAGTGGAATTGATCTTCATAAGGAAACCAAATGGCTTCAAGTAGTGAATACACTTCCTTCACTATTAGAGTTAGATTTGAGAGGTTGTAAACTAAACAACTTCATCATCAACCCATCTATTAATGAGTATTTGAATTTGTCTTCACTTGTAACTCTTGATCTTTCTCACAACAACTTCACCTCTCAGTTACCTAATTGGTTTTTTAATCTCACCAAAAATCTCACCTATCTTAACCTTCATAGAAGCAATATACATGGTGAGATACCTTCAAGCTTGCTAAACCTTCATAATTTGAGAGTCCTTGATCTCGCTGAAAACCAACTACAAGGATCAATTCCAGTCGGGAATAAGCCAACTAACAAATATTCAACACCTTGATCTCCGCTGGAACCAACTACAAGCATCAATTCCGGATGGAATAGGCCAACTACAAAATATTCAACACTTTGATCTCTCTTATAACATGTTAAGTGGTTCCATTCCTTCAAATGTAGGAAACCTCTCATCCTTAAAATACTTATCTCTTGCCAATAATAATTTCTCAGGTGAAATATCAAAGTTAACTTTTTCCAAACTCTCTAATTTAGATTCACTAGACTTGGGAAGTTTAAATGTTGTATTCCACTTTGATTTTGAATGGGTTCCTCCTTTTCAACTTCAGACCCTTTATCTGCCAAATACAAATCAAGGCCCAAATTTTCCATCTTGGATATATACACAGAAGTCATTGCAAAAGCTCGACTTATCGAGCTCTGGAATTTCATTGGTAGATATTAATAAGTTTTCAAGCCTTATAGAAAGAATATCTTCTGAGATTATTTTGTCAAACAATTCAATTACAGGAGACATATCAAACCTAACACTAAAGTGCGATTCTTTAGGGTTGGATAATAATAATTTCACAGGAGGACTCCCAAACATGTCACCAATGGCATATGATGTTGATTTCTCTTACAACTCCTTCTCAGGATCAATTCCACTTAGTTGGAAGAATTTGAAAGATTTATATTACATTAACTTGTGGAGTAATAAGCTATCTGGTGAAGCTCTTGTGCACCTCTCTTGTTGGACGGAATTGATATTCTTGAACTTGGGAGAAAATGAATTTTCTGGAACCATACCAATCAAGATGTCACCACACTTAGAAGTTGTCATATTGAGAGCTAACCTATTTGAAGGGAATATTCCACAGCAGATATTCAACCTCAATCATTTGTTTCATTTAGACCTAGCAAATAACAAGCTTTCGGGATCTATACCGAATTCTGTCTACAACTTGACTCAAATGGTTGGTGATTCTATATCGGAATATAGCCCTTTAGGTTCAATTGAGTTGTTTACAAAAGGTCAAGAATATTATTTGAAATCTATTGAGAATAGAAAAACTATTGACCTTTCAGCTAATAACTTGTCTGGAGAAGTTCCATTGGAATTATTTCAGCTTGTTCAAGTTCAAACATTAAACTTATCTCATAATAATTTCATTGGAACAATACCAAAGACAATTGGAGACATGAAAAATATAGAATCTCTCGATTTCTCCAATAATAGGCTTTGTGGTGAAATTCCTCAAAGCATGGCTCTGTTAAACTTTTTGGATTATTTGAATTTATCTTGCAACAATTTTCATGGAAAAATCCCAATAGGAACTCAACTTCAAAGTTTTAATGTATCAAGCTACATTGGAAACCCAAACCTATGCGGAGCTCCTCTTAATAATTGTACCACAGAAGAAGAAAATCACAAAAATGCAACATCTCTCGAGAACGAAGATGATGACTCAATAAGAGAATCATTATATCTAGGAATGGGAGTCGGATTTGCAGCAGGTTTCTGGGGTATTTGTGGTTCTTTGTTTTTTATTAGGAAATGGAGGCATGCATGCTTTCGGTTTATTGATGGAGTGAGTGACAAGCTCTATGTAACTTTGATTGTAAAGTTAAATAGTTTGCCTTTCACTTGGGCAATTTGTTTGTAATCTTCTTGGCCTTATAGGTATGTATTACTTGTGCCAATTAGTGCCTTAATAAAATTAGCAGTTCAAAAAAAAAAATTAAGGTTAGTGAAACCTACTTCACATATTTGTTGACTATAGTATAGAGTATTTTATTTTATTTATTTATTTATAGTATTGAGTATTTTTCACAAATTTACTAGCTTTTCTTGGTTTGCATTGAGCTGTATGCACACTGTTCTTGCATTTTGAATTCAATTTGTATCAGATTGAGAAAATATGGAAGAAAAATAAACAGATCAATTTAACTGAAAAATAAACTGAGAATATGCACCTCTGCGACATTGGGAATTGCTCATAGTTTATTATCGAGAAAGAGAAAATAAGCATATAGATTTTCACTCGTCAATCAAATTCATCCCTAATTTTTTTGAAATAGCTAAAACTTTCTTGCATTTGTGAAAGTTACATCAAATCAATCTCTCCATCAACTTGGGCGGTTAATGGTGCTGATGTGGACGTTAACTACTTATGTGTCCTTCGACGCGTTTTCATGGACGAATTTAATCGATTTTGAAATTGGGATGTAAATTTTTTTTATTCAAATTTCACTATTCCAGATAACAACTATGGCTCTGTTTGGTAAAAACAAAAACAACAAGTATTGTAACACGTCATTATTAATTCAAACTAAAAATCACCGATGGTAATAAAATGAAGTGTGAGCAATAAAATGGTAATTTTTGATGTCTGTGTTCTCTCAATATTTCTTTTTCATTGAACATGTCAATTTTTATACATTTCATTTTAAAATAGTCAACACGGTACATCAAGCAATGATTAAAGTTTCCAATTGATTATCTTTCAATACATTTTTGGTTGTAGCCAATGAAAGTTTTTTACCTTTTGCTGGCAATGTACACATGCACTATAATTAAAGAAATATGTCCTGCAACTTTACTTTGTATTGTTTGTAGTCAACTTGAGGATTGGAAATTTGGCCAAAAGCAAAAATGGAAGCTCAAAGGAAACTTAATTAATAGCTCTAATGTCATTAACTTTTATATAAAAAATGTATTTATATGGACAATGTTCCTTATGTAATTGGTTTTGGTGGAGAAAGTGGATCTTCTTTGCTACGCAATATATGATTCTAAATCTTCTCTGCTTTTCAAAAGTCTTACTTTCTAATTATTCAGTGGTAAAAGTAAAATGTATTAGTTAAAAATTTGGAGCCAAAGCAAAACGGAAGCTTAAAGGAAACATAGTTAAAAAAATTATGCAAGACACAGTGGATCTTCTCTCCTTAACTAATTTTATATATAATCACACTACAATCTACTAACTTATATGTCACTAAGCTATATACCATTTCAATTAAAACTCCCATTTGAATTACAAGTTCTTTTCATCCAAACAATCATTCATTCATTCATTCATTATGGCCATTTCACAAATGTCACTTCTTTTGCTTCTACTTTTATCTTTAACCACTTTTCACAAAAGTGTGTCTACCAATGAACACAGATTGGTTCAATGCAATGAGAAAGATCAAGAAACATTGTTAATCTTCAAAAAGGGAATCAATGATACTTATGATATGAATCATATAATGTCATCATGGTCAACTGAAAAAAATTGCTGTGCATGGGAAGGAGTCCACTGTGACAACATTACTAAAAGAGTTACAGAACTTCATCTTAGTAATCAAGCTTTGTCAGGTGAGATGAACTTGTCTATCCTACAACTTGAGTTTCTGAGTTACTTGGATTTGAGCTTCAATTATTTTGATGTGATAAATATTCCATCCACTCAACACAACATCACACATAAATCTAACCTTTTCTACCTTGACTTATTCTCCTATAGTACTACTCTTCATATGGATAATCTTGATTGGCTTTCTCCACTTTCTTCATTGAAATATCTCAACCTTAGTGAAATTGATCTTCATAAGGAAACCAATTGGATTCAAGCAGTGAATACACTTCCTTCACTATTAGAGTTACAGTTGAGTTATTGTAACCTGAACAACTTCATCATAAACCCATCTGTTAATGAGTATTTGAATATGTCTTCACTTGTTACTCTTGATCTTTCTGGAAACAACATCACCTCTCAGTTACCAAATTGGTTTTTTAATCTCACCAAAGATCTCACCTATCTTGACCTTTCGCGTAACAATATACATGGTGAGATACCTACAAGCTTGCTAAACCTTCAAAATTTGAGATACCTTGATCTCTCTGGTAACACACTACAAGGATCAATTCCAAATGGAATAAGCCAACCTACAAATATTCAATACCTTGATCTCTCTGAAAACCAACTACAAGGATCAATTCCAGATGGAATAGGCCAACTCGAAAATATTCAACACCTTGATCTCTCTGGTAACATGTTAAGTGGTTCCATTCCTTCACCTGTAGGAAACCTCTCATCCTTAAATTACTTAGATATTAGCAATAATAATTTCTCAGGTGAAATATCAAAGTTGACTTTTTCCAAACTCTCTAGTTTAGATTCACTAAACTTGGCAAGTTTAAATGTTGTATTCCATTTCGATTTTGAATGGGTTCCTCCTTTTCAACTTCAGAGACTTTATCTGTCAAATACAAATCAAGGCCCAAATTTTCCATCTTGGATATATACACAGAAGTCACTGCAATCTCTCGACTTATCGAGCTCTGGAATTTCATTGGTAGATATAAACAAGTTTTCGAGCCTTATAGAAAGAATACCTGATTATTTTGTCTTGTCAAACAATTCAATGACTGTAGTAGACATATCAAACCTAACACTAAAGAGTGAATATATATGGATGGATCACAATAATTTCACAGGAGGACTCCCAAACATATCACCAAGGGCCCAATTTATTGATTTGTCTTACAACTCCTTCTCAGGATCAATTCCACATAGTTGGAAGAACTTGAAATCTTTAAGAGACATTAACTTGTGGAGTAATCAGCTATCTGGTGAAGGTCTTGTGCACCTCTCTTGTTGGACGGAATTGATATTCTTGAACATGGGAGAAAATGAATTTTCTGGAACCATACCAATCAAGATGCCACAATACTTAGAAGTGGTCATATTGAGAGGTAACCAATTTGGAGGGACTATTCCAACACAGTTATTCAACCTCTCTGATTTGTTTCATTTGGACCTTGCAAATAACAAGCTTTCAGGATCTATACCGAATTCTGTCTACAACTTGACTCAAATGGTTGGTGATTCTTTATCGTCTTATAGCCCTTTAGGTTCAATTGAGTTGTTTACAAAAGGTCAAGAATATTATTTGGATTTTATTGACATGGATAGGAAAACTATTGACCTTTCAGCTAATAACTTGTCTGGAGAAGTTCCATTGGAATTATTTCAGCTTGCTCAAGTTCAAACGTTAAACTTATCTCACAATAATTTCATTGGAACATTACCAAAGACGATTGGAGGCATGAAAAATATAGAATCTCTCGATCTCTCCAATAATAAGCTTTATGGCAAAATTCCTCATAGCATGGCTGTCTTAAACTTCTTAGATTATTTGAATCTCTCTTGCAACAATTTTCATGGAAAAATCCCAATAGGAACTCAACTTCAAAGTTTTAATGTATCAAGCTACATTGGAAACCCAAACCTATGCGGAGCTCCTCTTAATAATTGTACCACAGAAGAAGAAAATCCAAAAAATGCAACATCTCCCGAGAATGAAGATGATGGCTCAATAAGAGAATCATTGTATCTGGGCATGGGAACCGGATTTGCAGCAGGTTTCTGGGGGATTTGTGGTTCTTTGTTTCTTATTAGGAAATGGAGGCATGCATGCTTTCGGTTTATTGATGGAGTGAGTGACAAGCTCTATGTAACTTTGATGGTAAAGTTAAATAGTTAAGGTTAGTGAAACCTATTTCACATATTTGTTGACTATAGTATAGAGTATTTTCTTGGTTTGCATTGAGCTGTGTGCACATTGTTCTTGCATTTTGAATTCAATTTGTATCAGATTGAGAAAATATGGAAGAAAAATAAACAGATTTTTGCAATTTAGTTACATGACATTAGTAAAAGATTTCTCTTAATAAATTATGCAGATTAGTTGCTATTATGCATTTCTATACAGATCTTCTAACAGTGTAATTTGCTTCTAATTTTAGCAGGTGATTATGCAGATTGCAGAGCTAGCTACTGTGATGCCAACATCAATGAAGAGTTCTATGAGATGAGATCATATGTGATGCTTGCTTGCTGCAGAATTCATCTTTCACTTGCTGTTATGTTTTTGTTCATTCAACAATTTTATATCATATGATGAGATGCATGTATTTTTTTTTTTTTGAACAAGGATGAGATGCATGTATAAGTTATCTTCAAAGACATTGTGGTTCAGTTGATCTATGTTATTTCATCTAAACATCAAATATGGCATAGATGACTTTGAAATGAACAGTTTGAGTTGAGTTGAGTTATGCTTTAAACTATAAACTGAAAACTTAAATCGAAGTTTATCTTCGTATATTAATCGAAAAACACAATATCGCTATGCATTGCTCGAACTTCAGAATTCAGATTGAAGTCATGTTCAATGTCTGATATCAACACATCACCGACACATTTGATTATATTTAATCACTTTTATTTTCTTAAATTATTATTGGTGTGTAAGTATTAGTGTCAATTCCATGAGTAGTGCCGAAGTATGTGTCGTGTAGTGCCGAAGTATATGTCGGTGGTTCATAGCTATAACTTGTCTGGAGAAGTGCCAATGGAATAAACCTTGTACACTTTTAAGATCATCTATGCAATAGTTAGCACTCCTAGAATTCCTTTAATATGTGAAATTGGTCACTAGTCAGGCCACAAACTCAAGTTTCCTTAGAATTTGTGTTGGACATAACTCAATCCATACAGAACATGTAGGTGAGGGATGATTCCCCCGTCGATCATTTACAACCATGTTTTCTGTTACCTCACCCAACTTTTCTCCACTTTCTTTATATGATATGGAAGATTGAAACATTTTTATCGATTGCCAGTGTAAAATTAATTTACACTGTATGTCCTTTAAATATAATGTTTTATCTTACAAGTCAATAATATTATTTATACGTTCGATTTTAAAAATAGTCATGATAAAATAAACCAATTTTTATTTGATTTAAATTTTTAAAAAAAAAAAACTTAACTAAGTATAGCTAAATGGTGAAGCCCCGATACTCTAAAAATGGTGAAGTATCGTGTCCGATACGTACTCGATACCGATACTCGTTCGATATGTCCCGATACTCGTATCCAAAAAGTATCAGTTAAGTTTTATTTTTAAATAAAAAAATAATATCCGATACGCGTCTGATACGTCCTGATACTCGTATCGGAAAAGTATCAGTTAAATTTTTATTTTTAAATAAAAAAAATAATATCCGATACAATTTGTGTTTCTCCATGAATCTCAAACTATTATGTTATTACACGGGTAACTAACTATGTCTTTTTTTGATAGTACTGGTGATGTTTTTTGGGATAGTACTAATGATGTCCTTTTTGTATAATATTTAACTTAAGATGTATTGAGGATCATTAATTTCTGGGACAATATTAATGAAGCCAAAATACTTAACTTAATATTAATGATGTTAATTTATTATCATTAGAAGAAGAAAAGTATAAGAAGGAAATTATAGTCGGTCAACAAATAAAAGAAATATAATATAGAAACCTTCGAGCATTAGAGGTAATGTATTTAATACTTAGTGATTAGGTTCATTCATATAGCTACAATGTAGTGATAATGCTGTTTTTAATTTATTAGCATATATGTATATTATTATGAGTTGCACCAATATTTGTTACTAGTTCACTATATATATATATATATATATATATATATATATATATATATATATATGATTGTTTTAAATTTTGTCAATTTTTTAATTAAAAGAATATGAAAGTTTGTCGGGTTGGACTAAGCAAGTCGGACCTTAGACCTTAACGGACCAGCCCACTTAAACCCTTGGCGGGCTGAGCCGATTCCTTTGACAGCTCTAATAACGGCTTGCCTTGCCTATTTCCTAAAATTAACTTCCTAGTTCCTTTCTCGTGAGTAAGAAATGACACAGAACAGAACAGAGGGAACCGATCTTTCTTTGTAGTTTACATTACACGTGTGTATGTCTGTATCCCACCATTCAATGCCACTTGCTACTCTCTCCTTTGCCATCTCCTTCTCTTACTCTCTCCCTCTCTCTTTCTCTTTGTAATTCTCCTAACAACAACCAAAATCAATTTCTTTGAACTTTTCTACATCAAATCCAAAACACCTTTCTTCTTCTTCCCCATGCAATAACAACTACCTCTTTCTCTTTCTCCATCTTCAAACTCATACTATAATCACTCACTTCATATAACAAAAAAAAAACACATTTCTCTTGCTTACTTATAATTCAAGAAATCTTCCCCTACTCCCACTTTGCATTTTTTTTTGTCCAAGTTTTCTTCTTTTCTTTTACTTGTAAACCAATATAAAAATAGGTCTTGGACAATTATTCGTACCGCGATTTGATTAGTTATATTTGACTGTAATTCTCTGTAATATCAAACATCATTGCATCAACCATATTTTGGCTGATATCAGCCGTATTTGACTGCAATTCTCTTCGGTAAAAAATAAATAATTGCATCAACTATATTTTTTATCGTAATTATTTAGAAGTATCAAATATCGTATTGACTGACGTTGTGTCAGCCAGATTTGACTGCAATTCTCTACAATATCAAAGACATTATAAGTGCAACTTAAATTTAAAAGTTTTTTAGAATTGAAATAAGTGAGAAAGTAAATAGTGATGGCTGGGAATGAATGGATTAATGGATATCTTGAGGCAATATTATCAACTGGGGCGTCAACCATTGAAGAACAAAAGCCACCACAAGCAGCTCTTAGAGATGGAGGTCATTTCAATCCAACAAAATATTTTGTGGAAGAAGTTGTGGCTAGTGTTGATGAATCTGACTTATATCGCACTTGGGTCAAAGTTGTTGCCACAAGGAACACAAGAGAAAGAAGTTCAAGGTTGGAGAACATGTGTTGGCGCATTTGGCATCTTGCAAGAAAGAAGAAACAGGTTCTCTCTCTCTCAATATATTAATATATTTGTTAAAAGTCTCACATTGGTTGCGAGATAACCTGAATATATGTTTATAAGTGGGGGTAATCTATATTTTATAAGCTGGTTTTGTAAGGTTGAGTTATCAGACTAATGAAGGTGGAACATTTCTGTGGTTTGTTTGTGTAGTTGGAAAAGGAGGAAGTTCAGAGAGTGGCGAACCGAAGATGGGAGAGAGAACAAGTACGAAGGGATGCAACAGAAGACATGTCAGAAGACTTATCAGAAGGAGAAAAAGTTGACAATGTTGTGGAGATGATGCAATGTGATACTCCAAGAAAACGATTCCAGCGGCAAATTTCTAACTTGGAAGTATGGTCTGATGATAAGAATGAAAAGAAGCTTTACATTGTCCTTATAAGGTATCATATCATATTCACTCCCCTAATAGTCATTTTGAATTCACACCTTGTGCTAATACATTATGTAGACAAATTTGTTAGTTAGTTGTTAACCTTTGTAGTTAAGACACACACTTCTGATAGAAGGCATGTTCGGTTCAGTGTTCGACACCAACACATGTAATTACATTCAAACATATCATTTTTTTCAATTATTAGTGTCGAAGTGTTTGTGTCGTATCTGGTGTCAGTGTGCTTCATATTTCTTAAGTCTAGTACTGTAGTTTCATTTTTTTATCATGAATGATTTAAAGTACTTCTGGAATTAATAAACTCTAGAAAATGTGTGAAAATTCAATGGTTGCTAATGCTATAGCCTTGTCCTTTTACTCTACAGTTTGCATGGATTGGTTAGGGGAGAAAACATGGAGCTTGGTCGAGATTCTGATACCGGTGGACAGGTACTTGAAATTTCTGCATCTATAAATTAAAAATTTATATTTAAATTTGAAAAAGAAATTCCCCTCTAAATGAAATGGCAATTAATGTTTGAAGTAATGTATTGTCAGATCAAATATGTGGTAGAACTTGCACGTGCGCTAGCGAAAATGCTAGGAGTATATAGAGTTGATTTGTTTACACGCCAAGTTTCATCGCCAGAAGTTGATTGGAGTTATGGAGAACCTACAGAAATGCTGACTGCGGGTGCAGACGATGACGATAGCATTGGGGAGAGCAGTGGTGCATACATCATAAGAATACCATTCGGCCCACGAGATAAATACTTACCGAAAGAACTTCTTTGGCCATATATTCAAGAATTTGTTGACGGAGCATTGACACATATTCTCAATATGTCAAAAGCATTGGGCGAACAAGTTGGTGGAGGTCAACCTGTTTGGCCATATGTAATTCACGGACATTACGCCGATGCAGGAGATAGTGCTGCTATTCTGTCTGGCGCTTTAAATGTACCGATGGTTCTGACCGGTCATTCCCTTGGAAGAAATAAACTCGAACAGCTTCTTAAGCAAGGACGCCAATCCAAGGAGGATATCAATTCAACTTATAAGATGATGAGAAGGATAGAAGCAGAAGAACTTTCTCTTGATGCTGCAGAACTTGTTATCACTAGTACAAAACAAGAAATTGAGGAGCAATGGGGACTTTATGATGGATTTGATGTCAAGCTTGAGAAAGTATTGCGTGCTCGTGCTAGACGTGGCGTCAATTGTCATGGTCGATACATGCCAAGGATGGCGGTAATGTGTTAACTGATATCAACTTCAAATTTGCATAAGATTGAATGTTCAAATTGAAGTTATAATATTTTTAGCTACTCAACTTTGCTTCATGCCAATTATTCTTTTGCATTGTATTTGTATCCTCATTGCATCGCGTAAACAGTTACTTTCATTGAATGACTCGATGAAGTATACTCCCCACAGGTTATCCCACCTGGTATGGATTTCAGCAATGTTGTGATACAAGAAGATTGCCCTGATGTCGATGGAGAGCTGGCTCAACTAACTGGTGGTGGTGTTGAAGGGTCCTCACCAAAAGCAATGCCTCCAATTTGGTCAGAAGTGAGTAACAAACGACATGTTTACTTTCTAACAGCATTAATTATTGTTGTTTTGTTAAACTGAAAAACTTTGTGCAGGTAATGCGTTTCTTTACAAATCCTCACAAACCTGTGATCTTGGCGTTATCAAGGGCAGATCCAAAGAAGAACTTAACCACTCTTTTAAAAGCATTTGGCGAAAGCCGTCCCTTAAGAGAACTTGCCAACCTTGTAAGTTAACTTAATTCAACTGTCCTCTTAGTGGAAACTATTCTTTAGTACTTGTAGAAGAACCGATATCAATGGTTAATGACATCCGAAATCATTTCTCGTTTTCAAACAGATGCTCATAATGGGAAATAGGGATGACATAGATGAGATGTCTTCTGGGAATGCCAGTGTGCTTGTAACAGTGTTGAAGTTGATCGATAAGTATGACCTTTATGGGCAAGTTGCATACCCTAAACATCACAAGCAGTCAGATGTTCCGGACATATATCGGTATTCGGCAAAAACAAAGGTAAATTGATGTTTACCACTAGCTTTATGTATATAGAACTAGCTTCTTATACTTTAACTACTATGAACATCTAACAATTTGATATTTCTTTCAGGGTGTTTTTATAAATCCTGCATTAGTAGAGCCTTTTGGTCTTACTTTAATTGAGGTAGGTTTTAACTAATTACCTACTTAGGTTATATATAATCTCATTTAAAATTCGTAATGTTTAAAGTGAATTATTTTTAAGTACGACTTTTTTCATGCTCATGCAGGCAGCAGCACATGGCCTTCCAATGGTGGCCACTAAAAATGGAGGACCTGTAGACATTCATCGGGTAAACGAACAATTTTTTCACTTACTTGTTATGTTACGCGCATGATCCTTTGGATATATGATGAACCTTGTAGCCTCTCATGATATCTTTTTTTGACGTGTTAGGCTCTCAATAACGGTTTACTTGTGGACCCTCATGATCAACAAGCAATTACTGATGCATTGCTCAAGTTGTTGTCAGAGAAAAACCTGTGGCATGAATGCAGGAAAAATGGTTGGAAGAATATACACCTATTCTCGTGGCCTGAACACTGTCGAACTTATTTGACTCGGGTCGCGGCTTGCAGAATGAGGCATCCACAATGGCAAACTGATACTCCTGGAGACGATATAACTGCCGACCAGTCTTTCAATGATTCACTTAAAGATGTTCAGGACATGTCCCTTAGGCTATCTATTGATGGTGACTTGGCTGGAGCAAGTGGAGGGGCCGATACACAAGATCAAGTTAAGAGGGTAATAAGCAAGATGAAGAAGTCAGATTCTGGTGGTTTGAATGACTTTGCTGACAATGTACCCGGAAAGTATCCTCTATTGAGAAGACGACGTAGGTTGATTGTTATAGCGGTCGATTTGTATGATGATAATGGAAATCCTGATAAAGATATGATCCAAATAATTCAAAGAATCATTAAAGCTGTTCAAATAGACCCTCAGACGGCAAGAGTTTCGGGATTCGCTTTATCGACGGCTATGCCAATGCTACAAACAATAGAGTTCCTTAAATCTGGAAACATTCAAGTAAATGATTTTGATGCTTTAATTTGCAGTAGTGGGAGTGAACTTTACTATCCCGGTACCGGTACTTATACCGAAGATGGAAAACTTGTTCCGGATCCGGATTATGCAGCACATATCGACTATCGTTGGGGTTGCGAAGGTCTAAAGAAAACCATTTGGCATCTTATGAATACTGCTGAAGGTGAAGAAAAATCTTCCAGCTCTATTGAAGAAGATTTGAAATCAAGTAATGCACATTGCTTCTCTTACAAAATAAATGATCTTAGTAAGGTACATGATGAAATTCACTTCTATATTTCTGCAAGTAAATGAACATTTTAGTCCTTCAAATCGTAAGGGTCGGTCAATTCAGACCCTTAAATTTGTGAAATTGCAATTTAGTCCCTTAAATCGTAAGGGACTAAATTGCTATTTTGCAAATTTATGTTATTAAATTGAGCGGTCTTTACTCTTTACAGTTTCAAGGACTAAAAATGCTTATTTACTCATATTTTCACATTTGGTTTTATTGATTGAAATGATCCTTGTAATTGTTATTTTCAGGCAAAGAGAGTTGATGACTTGAGGCAGAAGCTTCGAATGCGAGGTTTACGATGTCATCCTATGTACTGCAGAAGGTTATCCTATATGCAGGTTATTCCATTCCTTGCATCTAGAGCACAGGCACTCAGGTATTTACATTAATATTACATGCCACCATTAATCAGTGGTTTCAATTTGAAAACAATATGAATAGTTTGTGTTATGCACTGATGTAACATGTCAGACTTAATTTCATATATTGAAGATGGTAAAAAGTAGAAACCAATGAAGCACCATCACATTTATCTGAACACTTGATAATAATTTGAAGAAATTAAACGCAACAACGTGTATCATGGTGTCGGTGTGATGAAGTATCAAAGTAAGTATAAAAATTATCGATTTCGCAGGGATTGTTCCGAATCAGACGAAAATAATTGAAATCACACGATAGTAAAATTGCATTAATTAAAAGGGGGGTTTTGTTTAGGATTCAGGTTTTAAGAAAATAACGGCAAAAAAATAGGATTTAACTCAGAAAGAGAAGGCGATTGTATCTTTTCGGTTCATCTAATTACTATCATCTTGGTAGTTCATGCATGTTAACAAATTACAAATTCAGTTTCACGATTCGATTAAAAACAGTAATTATGCTCAATCTCTTGATAAAATAATCTTCTCCCTTGATCATAACTCTCTAATCTCTTAGGTGATTTTTGATCAATTGAGGTTTTGGCACTTTAACCTTTGAATTCTCAATTAACAATTCGAAATCTCTTAAGTAACGGTTAATTGAATAATTATTCCTAGATCGATAAATTTATTCCTACTCTCATAGTCAAACAAACAATTGGATTCATCACACAATTGGCCAAATCATGCAAAGCATTAAACACAAGTAATAACTAACTGAAACTAACTTAGTAATTCATTAAAATATCATATGAAACTACATGGTTCAAGAGTAATAGCAATTAGAATCCCCTAAGATCCAATCAAGGGAATTTAGCTACTCATAATTAAATTAAGAACATAAATTAGAGTAAAAGAATTCATTACAAGTTTGGTTTTGATGTGTTTCCACACTAGAAACCTTGCTTGAACACCTCTGGATTCACTGTCAAAAGTTGTCTTTTTCGCCGTAAAATTTTGTCCCCTAATTCTGACTGAAAATCTCAATTTATAGAATTAGGTTACGCTCCTGCGCCCGGGCACAGGCTTTGCTTGCGCTGGGGCGCAGGCTTATCTCGTGCCCCAGCGCAGGCTTATCTCGCGCCCGGGCGCAGCAAGTCAGAATGTTAGGTTTTTCGTCCAGTATTTGCGCCCCGGCGCAGTTTTAGAAGAGTCAAATCCATTTTTTGTCTTCATGAAAGTTGTAGCTCTTGATCTTAGCTTTCATTTGCCGCAAGTCCCGTGTCATTCCGAGTTACGAAACTCCAGATATGGTCAAAATACCGGACATACGTCATGATGCAAATTGTGCTGATTTTTCTTCTTTTTCTTGTGCTTCAAGCCAACTTGTAACGATGCTATTTTCTCTTTATTTCATTGCGGAAAACATTATAAAGCTACCTCAAATGCCTTGAATTACGGTTAGGAACATCGTAATGACGTGAAGTCATCACAACCCCAAACTTGAATCTTTCCTTGTCCTCAAGGAATACCTGCATCTATCGGAAATCCTAACACTATCGCAACAGTTTATTCAAATCAACAAGGTCAGTCAAGTCAAACATTTCAATCAACATTTCAAAGATCATCCCCATCATGAATCTACTTGCACACCGAATTACATTAGAAAAGCAAGAACCTTTTGCAAATATTGACCAAACATAATCACTTCACTCCCTCACTTTCTCTCATGTTTATTTGTTCCTTTCGCTCAATCGACACAGTCATAGCCATTCAACCATAGACTTGCAATCATTCTACAATCGATCGACACACAAACAAATTCACACCTTTAGAGAACTTGCGGGTTATAACGAGGCTAAGGTTTAAGGGTGGATGTTTTTGGATGGTAAGCAGAAAAACTTGGAGTTTTCAAGATCACCTTTTTCAGAAACAATTGTATTTTTCTTTCCTCCTTTTACACTTAGCGGTTTATACTAGAGAACTTAATAAAAAAAAATTTATCACTTTTTTTTTTGAGAGGTGCATGAGATACCTCTTTCTTCATATCATATATTATTTTGTTTCTTTTCATTCATTCATTTTTTCTCTCTTTTTTTTTTTAAGTTCTCTAGTATCCCACCCCCAAACTTATTCGGTTGCAAATACCAAGAGCAACCCCAAACTTAGCGATGAGCCATGTGCTCAATTTATTAGTTAAGTTTCTAAACTCCAAGAAAACCGTCTTTTTTTTCTTCTTTTCTTGCATATTTTGAAAATTTTTGGGTTCAGCAAACAATAACATTTTTTTCTTTCGGCTCAAAAGGGGTTAACAAAGGATTTATTATATAATCAGGGTGGCTTTAAAAGGCTCAAGGTAAAAACAACTTGGCTCGGTGTGAAATTCATAACGATCAAACAAGAAAGAGAACATAAGCAAGTTCTAGAGAATTAGCTAAGCTGTGGAATCTCTCATAACAAGAAAAAAAAATTAAGTGTTTAGGCTCGAAATCTCACGGCTTGGCCGGATTATCGAGTGGTCAATGTTTGAGAAATTTCCTCAGCTTTTCTAATAGAATTCAAACATAACAAGCAACCAACAAGGGAATCACAAATCGATGTATCAAATCAATGCTAACCTAACAGAACTCAAATTTTTTCAAACAAACAAATATTAACAGTGCACAAGTTTTCAAACAGACATAGACATTCAGAAAAGACAAAATAAAATTCAAGTTCAAAGGATTAAGCAAATACCAACTGTAAAGTCACTGATGAGAAGATCCGCTCTCATCCCGTCTCTCTTTGAGGCTAAAGTCTGCCTCATAGGAATGTTCCCGCTGTTGATAGGCCTCAAAGTCTTGCGTCCATCTCTCCGACTCATCCAACTGTCTCGACTCTACTCCTTTACTTAACCTGCAAAAACAAACAAGGTACACTAAAAGTAGAAATTAGTAAATAAAGACCTTGGGTTGCCTCCCAAGCAGCGCTCGTTTAACGTCAATAGCTTGACGGTCCATGACCTAAAAGGCCACGCGCTTGTTTAACGTCATTAGCTTGACGCCTCCACCACTGTTAGGGTGACATATATGTTAGAAAAAACATGTCATCCTTCTTCTTCTACTTGTTTGGTAGGAATTCCATGAACTTCGCATAAAGAATCAAGTGCTCCCATGCTCCAATCACTAAAGCTTTGGAATATGGGTACCTTGGAGAAGATTGATGCTTATTTGGCAAATGATTTCTCTCTTTAAGCTCCATTGGTTGAGACTCAAATGTCACATAGATATCAAAATGGTTCACTCTTCTCATGCATTATTTTTCAAATCTTCTTCTTCTACCACAATAGCACAATGTTCTATCTCACTCTCAACCAACTTCTCACACGCATTTGCCTTTTTAACAAAATTACTACATTCAACTCCAAATCCATCAAATACAACTTGATTTGACCTCAAAAATTCATCCAAAATCTTTTTGAGTTGAAAGTTATAATCGATGTTGATCACTTCAGGCTTTTCTTTCTTTAAACCAAATTGCTCACAATAGTCATTGTGATGATTCGCTCCACAAAATCCACATCTCTCTTTCAATAACTTTAGTCGACTATTCACATATTTTTGTTGATCAGATAGTCGAGAGAGATAATAGCAAATGACACCAATTCCTTCACAAAATCAAGCAATCTATTACCAATCCATTTTGAATTCATTGCTACAAAACTTGGAGAAAATTTTTAGTAGCAAAGCACAATGAAAAACACATGAAGAGAACAATATTTTTTTTTTCTAACTTTTTTTTTAATAGAATCTAATAAAATCTTACTAAATCAATATTTTAAATAAAACAAATCTACTAAATAAATAACCACAATATAACTAAAGATCCTAAATAAACTCTAACAGAATCAAACTAAAAGAAATAAAATATAATTTTTTTGGACTATTAAAAACAGAAAACAAATAAAAGTAAAATAAACTACGTATGATCCAATTACCTTGTTAATTCAATCAACAATCCCCGGCAACGGCGCCATTTGATGAAGTATCAAAGTAAGTATAAAAATTATCGATTCCGTAGGGATTGTTCCGAATCAGACGAAAATAATTGAAATCACACGATAGTAAAATTGCATTAATTAAAAGGGGGGTTTTGTTTAGGATTCAGGTTTTAAGAAAATAACGGCAAAAAAATAGGATTTAACTCAGAAAGAGAAAGCGATTGGACCTTTTCGGTTCATCTAATTACTATCATCTTGGTAGTTCATGCATGTTAACAAATTACAAATTCAGTTTCACGATTCGATTAAAAAAAGTAATTATGCTCAATCTCTTGATAACATAATCCTCTCCCTTGATCATAACTCCCTAATCTCTTAGGTGATTTATGATCAATTGAGGTTTTGGCACTTTAACCTTTGAATTCTCAATTAACAACTCGAAATCTCTTAAGTAACGGTTAATTGAATAATTATTCCTAGATCGATAAATTTATTCCTACTCTCATAGTCAAACAAACAATTGGATTCATCACACAATTGGCCAAATCATGCAAAGCATTAAACACAAGGAATAATTACTTGAAACTAACTTCGTAATTCATTAAAATATCATATGAAACTACATGGTTCAAGAGTAATAGCAATTAGAATCCCCTAAGATCCAATCAAGGGAATTTAGCTACTCATAATTAAATTAAGAACATAAATTAGAGTAAAAGAATTCATTACAAGTTTGGTTTTGATGTGTTTTCACACTAGAAACCTTGCTTGAACACCTCTGGATTCACTGTCAAAAGTTGCCTTTTTCGCCGTAAAATTTTGTCCCCTAATTCTGACTGAAAATCTCAATTTATAGATTTAGGTTACGCTCCTGCGCCCGGGCGCAAGCTTTGCCTGTGCTGGGGCGCAGGCTTATCTCGTGCCCCAGCGCAGGCTTATCTCGCGCCCGGGCGCAGCAAGTCAGAATGTTAGGTTTTTCGTCCAGTATTTGCGCCCCGGCGCAGTTTTAGAAGAGTCAAATCCATTTTTTGTCTTCATGAAAGTTGTAGCTCTTGATCTTAGCTTTCATTTGCCGCAAGTCCCGTGTCATTCCGAGTTACGAAACTCCAGATATAGTCAAAATACCGGACATACGTCATGATGCAAATTGTGCTGATTTTTCTTCTTTTTCTTGTGCTTCAAGCCAACTTGTAACGATGCTATTTTCTCTTTATTTCATTGCGGAAAACATTATAAAGCTACCTCAAATGCCTTGAATTACGGTTAGGAACATCGTAATGACGTGAAGTCATCACGGTGTCTAACATCAACACGTCTGGACACCGAGCACATCATCAATTTTAAGTGTTGATGTTGCAATAGTAGAAACCTTGCTAGACAAGCAACTAGTTTTAAGGCTCAATCCTACAGAATGTGATAATATTGGCTAGTTCAGTCTTTGCGCAATCTAAATGGTTTCATATAATATTGTCACATAGGGGTTATAGCCAATCAAAATTTGAACAAATCGTTATAGTTCTGTGTTATGCTATTTAGTACAAAATGTTGTCAAATGACGGATATTTACTTATGTTAGGTATCTCTTCGTCCGTTGGAGACTGAATGTTGCAAACATGTATGTGATTCTTGGAGAAACTGGGGATAGTGATTATGAGGAATTGATTTCTGGAACACACAAGACAATAATCATGAAAGGGATAGTGTCTAAAGGATCAGAAGAAAAACTTAGAGGTTCAGGAAGCTACCAAAGAAATGATATTGTACCAGATGAGAGTCCTCTTGTTGCATGTATTAGTGAAATAACTGAGGAAAATATTGCTAATGTTCTGAAGAAATTATCTAAATCTCAGGGGTGATAATTTATGTTAAGTGCTAAAGTAAATTTTGACACTTATGTGTAATTTTCTTATATTTTTTTTTTATTACATTTTGTAAAAAAAATAAAAAATATTGTACTATGACAGTTACCTTTACAAATCACTAAATGAAAGTTTGATTTAATTATTTAATCTTACTTTATTATAAAATGCTTTTTGTTACAATTTTCAATTTTTTTAGAATTTGTATACAACAATGACAACCTAGTCATATCAAAGTTATACGATGTGTAAGGTTTATTTATGACCTCAATTAATATATTTTTTCATATGCAAAAGTTGAGTTTATTTATGACAAAAATAATAATGACGTAGTAACGAATGTATAAGAGTATTATCAATTGTTAATTGATTCAATGATAATTGGTGCTGAACTTGGTAAAGAAAACCACAGTTTGATCCCCGCAATTGCGCTCGGAAGGGGGCTGGAACCACTTGATGTCAGAACTGACCCTCGAACCAAACTCAACCGGTGATAAAGCCAAAAAAAATATTTTTAGAGTATTGAATTTTATTTTATAGAAAAATATTTGAGTATATAAAGTTGATTCTCCTCCTTTAATCATGTTTTCTCCCACCATATATGTTATAGTGTTCATGACAGATTTGGTCTCTATAACTTTTGATTTAAATAGTCATATGTTATTATACTCTTCCATATCCATGTTTTGACCTTTGCTACCCAATTTTTAGTTTTATTTGTCTTTTTTAATTAAAACATGTTTTATTTGTATGAATAATTTTCTTAGAAATGAGTATTGGTCATAGCTCAAACTTACAAAATTGGCTAGTAAGGTGAGGATTGTCTTCATTTATAAATAATGGTGATGATCGATCAGAAACTTTTCGCGCCTAACGCTATTGGGCTTGCGGTGCGGATATGAATGGTGATGACCCGATCAGAAACTTGATAGCAGGCGGCCCAATAAATCGTTGAGAGACTCTGATACCATCTTAGAATTAAGTAAAATAATTTGTGCAAACATGTTACTTCATTTTTTTTTGAAAAATTTGATTTATGGAATCTTAGTACTACAAATAATGAAATCAACCTGCAAAATGTTTCAATCTCATTCACCTTTTTCACTTTCCACGTGCTTTCCTCAAACCATTGTTTCCCTCAAAAAACAATGATTGATGGCAACTCCAAGCACCAAAGTAGCTCAGTTTCCTTTGCATGTAAGGATTCAAAACCAATTCGTTCATTCCATATACCAAACTTTTCTCAACAAAGCAATTAAAAAACCAAAAAAAGCATTCTGATATATTATTGTAAGCATTAATCCCTCTGATTTTGTTCCTTTTTTAATGTTTATATAATTATAACCAAAAAGATAAAAAAAGCACTCACAAAACAAAACATCACTATTCTCTCTCTCTGTTCTGTTCTGTTCCTTTCTTTTTCTTTATTCAATTGTTTTCTTTTTCCTTTCTTTCTTGCTGATAGAGCAATTCCAAAACCTCTGTCTCAATCAAAGTATAATTTTTTTTGGATATTTCTATAACCCAATTTCAAAAAGATGACAACTTTAGCTTCCTTAACTCTTCACTCAACCTCTAAATGCTGCTTCGTTTTCTGGGTCAAGAACAAAACTCATAAAGGAACAAACTTTAACATTGCATTGGTGATTGTGTTGTTGGTGTTGGTGTTTCTGATTGTGGCAGAAACATGGCTAGCACCAGTGGAACAAAGGGTCCTTTTGAAATCTCTAGACAACCATCTAAGAGGATGATAAGGGCACCTACAAGGACTGTTGAGTTGCCAAATGAAGAAAATATTATGGATAGTGAGATTGTTCCTTCCTCACTTGCTGTTCTTGTGCCTATTCTTAGAGCTGCTATTGAGATTGAAGAAGAGAATCCTAGAGTTGCATATCTTTGTGAGTTGTTTGTTCAATTGTTTTTGTCTTTTTATTTTATTTTATGTTTTTGAATAATTATCTTTTGACTTTGGTGAATATGGAAATTACTTTACTATGTGGAATGTGGATTTCCTAGACTGTTTTGTGTAATTTGTTTTTATTTTTCTTAAAAGAACAAATTTGATTATAGTTAGGCTTTGTTTGGCAAAAAATAGCGATGGTTGATAATCTAGCTTATAGCGGATGAACTTATAGGCTGATAAGCTAGCTGGTTGAATTTGTAGTGTTTGGTAGAAAAAAGACAACAGGGGTATTATTGGAAGAAAAAATGATAAGCCATAAGCTTTAAGCTATATCAAAATAAGCTATAAGCTCATGAGAAAGAAATGTTACCAAATAGGTCTTTTTTCAAAATGAGCTTATAAGCTATAAGACATAAGCTCAAAATTTAGATATTCTAAATTTTGATTGTATTTATGGATAGGAATAGCCGAATTGGATATCCTAATTAAGAGTTGTTAAAATCTAAAATGTGTATCACATGTTATTGCTTAAGTCCTGATTGTGAAATTTCATATTGAAACCAACTTTGGTTGTTGAATTGTAATTTCTGATAGCAATCACAAGTCAAAGGTGTTGTGCACTTATATTTGCTGAAGAGTATATTATACTAATATGTTTTCTTTGTTTGATTAGGTCGCTTTCATGCATTTGAGAAGGCGCATACAATGGATCCAACATCAAGTGGGCGTGGTGTTCGACAATTCAAGACTTACCTGTTGCACAAACTCGAAAGGGTAATCTAGCTAATTTTAATTCTCGCAATTCGTCAATATTTTGAAGGTGGTTTATGTTATTTCTTATTGGTGTATAAGCTTGTAATGATTAATGTCTTGTTCATGAAAGGCTATAAATGTTAATATACTAAACATTTCAAAAAATTTACTGGTTGCAGGAAGGGGAGCTTACAGAGAAACACACTAAAAGAAGTGATGCGAAGGAGCTACAGACTTACTACCAACATTTCTACGAGAGGAGAATCCGGGATGGTGAATTTACTAAAAAACCGTAAGGCTATTGATCTTAATCGTGCTCTTGCAGGTTGTGTAAATTATGCGATTTTACATTGTCTTATTATTCTGTTGATGTTGCTTTTGAAGAGAGGAAATGGTTAAGAATGTTCAGATTGCCACGGTGTTGTATGAAGTACTGAAGACTTTGTTAACTCCACAGACTATTGAGGAGAAGGTTTGTATTTTTTTTGTTATTTTAAGTTATTTTTAAAAAAAAAATAGCGAGGAAATGTGCTGAGTATGTTATTTTCTTACCAGACAAAAAGATACGCTGCTGATGTTGAGAATAAGAGGGGACAATATGAGCATTACAATATCCTTCCATTATATGCTGTTGGTGTTAAACCGGCAATCATGGAACTTCCTGAGGTTTGTATGTTTCGGATACATGCATTGACAATTTTGCTTCTGCTAATGATATTATCATCTGAAAACTTAACTTTATAATCTGTGTTTTTTTTTCTCTTTTCTTTGAACTTATAGATCAAAGCCGCAATTGCTGCTTTAAGTAAGGTGGATAATCTTCCAATGCCTATCATTCATTCAAGACCGGATAATGATGACTCTACAATGCCTATGGAGAGGGTTAAAAATGTGAATGATATACTTGATTGGATTGCTTCAATTTTTGGGTTCCAGGTAATAAATATTTCTCTTCTATGTCAGATTTTCCCTTCGTCTCCAAGCAAAATGATTTTAACTTTGAATTAATAAGGGACTGATTCGACTATGTTGAGTTCAATTAACTTAAACAATTCAGTAAATAATACACTTTCATATTGCTTGGTTTCAAGAAAATTACTTATTCTCATAAACATAAATGGTATGTACAACGAGTTATGATGAATGTAGTTATATGTAATTGTCATATCATGTACATTACCGGTGAATAATCCAATTTAATGTCTTTGTGTATTTTGGAATACAAAGAAAGGAAATGTGGCAAATCAAAGGGAGCATCTTATATTATTACTTGCCAACATTGACATAAGGAATAGGTCTGCATCTTATGAGGTAAACTATTATTTCCTGAAAACAATTCTGTTTTCTTATGTATATTTTTAAATAAGCGTAATGCAGAATAATTTTGTAATTGTACTTCTACTCATCAATCATCATATTGAGAACTAAATTCTTTTTTGTTGCAGATACGTGAAGAAACTGTAGAGAATTTGATGGCTACAACTTTCAAAAACTATGAGTCATGGTGTCACTATGTGCGTTGTAAATCAAATATTAGGTACTTCATTGCTACCACTTTGTATAATGCTTATATTATAAGAACTCTTTGATTCATTTTGGTACATTCAATTTTTTTAACATTAGGTATTCAGATGGTCATGGAAGACAACAATTACAACTGATTTACATTGCACTTTATCTTCTAATATGGGGAGAAGCTTCAAATATTCGCTTTATGCCTGAATGCCTTTGCTATATTTTCCATCATGTAACTTTTCGATAACCATAATTCAAACATTATTAATGTCGTTTTATTTATTCTTCTGCGGTTCCTACGAATCTATCATTTTAGCAGAGCAGCATAACAAAAATGTCGATAACTCTTTTCTTCTCCTTTCTCTATTCATGTAGATGTGCAACGACGTCTTCGGGATTTTATATAGCAATGCATATCATGTCAGTGGAGAAGCATTTGAAATAGTAACACGTGATGATGAACATTTTCTCAGGGAAGTTATAACACCTTTATATGATGTTTTGATGAAGGTAAGTATATGCTACATAAATAGTTCATTAGTTTTTTTGCCTGTTTTCAAAAGTGTTCCTTAAACTCATTTACGTATTTGTTGAATAGGAAGCAAAAAGAAGTAACAAGGGCAAGGCGAGTCATTCCAACTGGAGAAATTATGATGATCTTAATGAATATTTTTGGTAAATTGTTCACTAATCTTGTAATAAAAACACTCAAAGCATTGCTAAAAACTATTTTTGTATACAAGAAGCTCAAATCTGTCCTTTTCCAGGTCTGACAAATGTTTTAAGCTAGGTTGGCCGATGAATCTCAACTCAGATTTTTTTAGGCATAAAGATGAGACTCAAACAACAAATCAGGTCTATATCAATTTTCTCATTCTCTTTTCTATTACATTATGTTTGTTTGATTTTTCAACTGCATCCATATTACTTTGTTAAAGACCTTTAGTGAATTACAAATATAAATGACAGGGTCGACGCCGTGGCCGAACCAGCGCTGGAGTTGGAAAGAAGAAGCCTAAAACAAATTTTGTTGAAGTTCGTACATATCTGCATCTGTATAGGAGTTTTGATCGAATGTGGATTTTTTTTATATTGGCTTTACAGGTAACCATAATGCTACTTGGACCTACCATATTTTCTTATGTTAGCTTTACCAGAATGCCTATGCATATGGTTAAGCCTTTGGCATTTCACCATCCAAATTTTCTTTCATATGAGTCTTTTTTTACAGGCAATGATTATAATTGCTTGGAGTAACTTGGGACTTGTTGGAGTGCTTACTGATTCCGATGTCTTCAGAAATGTTTCTAGTATATTTATCACATATGCTATTCTCAATTTTCTTCAAGGTAAAATAGCTACTGCTCTTTTCTGTTGGAAGTTAAAAGTTTTGGTAGCTTTATTCTTGATGTAGCTACTTCTCTTAATGTTTATTTGCAGTTACTATCGATATTGTTCTTATCTGGAATGCATTGGGGAACATGAAATTTACTCAGCTGCTTCGGTATTTTCTGAAGTTTATTGTAGCGGCGGTTTGGGTTGTTGTTTTGCCAATCAGTTTTAGTAGTTCTCTGCAGAATCCAACCGGGCTTATACAATTTGTCACCCATTGGGCTGGCGACTGGGGGCCTCAGTCACTTTATTATTGGGTTGTTGCAGTATATATGATACCAAATATAGTGGCTGCATTGCTGTTTTTCCTTCCACCTATGCGCAGAACATTGGAGCGCTCAAATAATCGAATCATTACCCTTTTAATGTGGTGGGCTCAGGTCAGAAACACAAGTATTTATAGTTTTTGGCTATGCTTCATTTATTAATCATTGTATTTCCTATTACAACATAAGAGCATGAAGGACTTTGAAGTTAGTTGAGATAGTTATAATTTGAGTAGCTTGTACAATAAGTTATCTAGATGATGATTTAGTTAAAACTAGAGTAGTTATCCTCTGTGCTTATTTCCATGTTAAGTAACATACACTCATCTAATTTGTATAACTACATCATGTACTAGATTGTTTCATCAATGAATGAGATCATTTCTACTCATTTCATTTGATTCATGATATATCTATCTAATCGGAATATATTTGGTTGTTTATCTAACTTTGACTTTTACTGCAGCCAAAATTGTATGTTGGTCGGGGAATGCATGAGAGCATGTTTTCACTGGTTAAGTAAGTCATAAATTCTTTTCAAATTCATTTTAGTATCAACTATATATGGTGAATGAAAGAGTGAGGAACGGGACTTTGTCGGAGAATGTCGATGGAAACCTTACTTTTTCGTCAACCATATTTTACTTTAAATTGCTCCTCCATTTATGATCGCGAAACTTTTTCTTCGTAATCATCATGGCCCGATTTATATTAGATAAAGATTGGCTATTGAATGTTAGGCACATATATTCTGCTTCTATTATAATTTCCTCTCTATATATTATTTCAGCTATAAAATGAATTTTGTTTTGGCAGGTACACCCTCTTCTGGATCATGCTGCTAATTAGCAAGCTAGCATTCAGTTACTATGTGGAGGTATTATCTCTATAAGCTTTATTTTTTTTATTAGAGTGGAAAATGCATAAAACTGTGTAGGAACATAGAAAAAACAGTGAAACTATATGTGATCTTTGGCATAGCAAAACATATGGTTTTATCATTTCTCTCAATTATAAGTTCATGCAGAAAATAAAAACACCATGAAATCAATTCAACAATAATGAACTGCTAAGTTTTTGTAACCGTGTTTTATGTATTTTCTTTATTCTAGTGTTACAATTGTATGAAACACACCAAATATTTATTTTCAAATTTTAATTCATTATTAGATTTGTTTTGCTGATCTACTAAACTAATCTTTCGATAGATATCACCCCTTGTTGAACCGACAAAGATAATCATGGCAATGCACATAGATAACTACCAATGGCATGAAGTCTTTCCCGAGAATGGTAACATTTCATGACCATTTTCACTATCTGTGTACATATTCTGTTACATACCTAACGCTATAACTTCAACTCACATTCTGTAAATGTTACAGATATGCACAATTTAAGTGTTGTCGTTTCAATATGGGCTCCAATTATCCTGGTGAGTTTTGTGGAACAGGAGGAATTTGGATTGACAGACTTTATCTTATTCCCTTGCTTTCGCTTACACATTTTTGCACCTTAGTTCATTCCATTCTTAAATGTTTCTTCAATATAGGTTTATTTTATGGATACTCAAATATGGTATGCCATTTATGCCACTTTATTTGGTGGGATTATTGGAGCCTTCAGCCATTTGGGTGAGGTACGTACGCATAGATAATGTATTGCAATATGTTACTTCTCAAAAGATTTGACCTCTTTTCGTGATAACCACAGTACTAAGTTCATATTGTTTTTATCCTTTTCTGTTAATTATAATCTTCTTAACCATTTTGCATCTGTTAGATAAGGACTCTTGGAATGCTCCGCTCCAGATTTTTATCTGTACCACAAGCTTTCAGTGAAAGCTTTTGGACTGGAAGAAACAGAAAGAATATGCAGGAGGAATCGGTACTGCATTTCATGTTTCAAAATTATATGACCTTATAGATGTTAGCTATAAGTTTACAATGAATCTTACACATGGAGTTTCTTTGGCAGGATGATGCATACGAACGGGATAATATTGCATACTTCTCTCAGGTTTGGAATGAGTTTATAAATTCTATGAGAGAAGAAGACCTCATCAGTAACAGGTTCGAATTAAACTTCTTCCTTAACAACACATCTTGCTTCAGCTTCAGGTTTCTGAATTTTAAGCTTATAATTATATCTCTTGTTTACTAATTATCCAGGGATAGAGATTTGCTTCTTGTTCCATACAGTTCAGGTGATGTTTCTGTCATCCAGTGGCCTCCGTTCTTGCTTGCTAGCAAGGTATGTCATTTGAGATACTCTTTAAGGCTACCGGTTTATATCAGTGTTATTGACTGCAGATGGCACACCATGGCTGAGAACCAGAAATCCTCCATTTTAAACCTCCCTAAAATGTCATGGTGCCGCCATCCGTCACAAATTGGTCATGGCAGTTGTTAAAATTTGCCGCTGCAATCAATCCGCCATGGCCGATATTTGACAACAGTAGTTTATATTGATTGAATCGTAGTGTCTTTTGTTTTCTTTCTAAATCTTTTTTTAATATGTGATAGATTCCTATAGCTGTTGACATGGCAAAAGATTATAAGAAGGATGATGATGCTGATTTGTTTAAAAAGATTAAGAGTGATGGTTATATGTACTCAGCAGTTGTTGAATGCTATGAGACTCTCAAGGACATCATACTGACCCTTCTGCTAAGTGCAGAAGATAGGAAGTAAGGATCGAGAGAAAAACGTTATAGCTTCTGTTCACCCAATTTATTTGTGTCTTAATATAATCCGCATGAATTTTTTGGTTTCTTTCGCGTAGGGTTATAGAGCTCATATGCGCCAAAGTAGAAGAATGCATTGAAGAAGAAAAATTTGTCAAAGAATTCAATACAAGTGGCTTGCCTTCACTCAGCGAGAAGTTGGAAAAATTCTTATCTCTATTGGTAACATTTTCCCCTTTTTTTGTCACTATAGTTCAATTCCTTCTTGATGAAATTATTGAGGTCTTATATTTTCCCCCTTTCCGTTGGCAGCGAGCTGAAGACAGCAAGCCGGAGTCTCAGATAGTCAATGTGCTGCAGGATATTGTAGAAATTATCATACAGGATGTTATGGTCGATGGCCCTGTGTATGTTTTAAATATTGAATTGGATAGATTTTGGTGTATCAATTTTATTTTATTTTAAAAAAAAAAACTATAATATATAATGCTTTATGATATTGTTTTGGTTCTTTTCTTCAGAATTCTGCAAACACCTCAGCATTATAATGTAGACAAACAGCAGAGGTTTGTTAACATCGACACTTCTTTTACACAGAAGAGATCAGTGATGGAGAAGGTAATCTTTTCTTGACATCAACACCCCACTAAACATAATATGTTGTTGTTTTCATATAATCGGTTACTTATTAGTCTCCGTTTCATTAATATAGGTTATTAGGCTTCACTTGCTTTTAACAGTCAAAGAATCGGCAATAAATGTGCCCCAAAATATTGAAGCCCGCCGCCGTATTACATTCTTTGCAAACTCCTTATTCATGAATATGCCAAAGGCTCCGAAAGTTCGAGATATGCTGTCCTTCAGGTTAGTCATGGTTGTATCTTACGCACCTTATCACACTAGCTCGTCAAGCTTGAAATATGAACAAATGCACTGAGTAATAGATTTTTCTAATCTAGTCAGCATAAATATACTTGACTATGAATTATAAAATAATTGAAACATTTTTATCTCATGTTTCCATGATTTGTAATTTCTGCGACTTCTGCTGCAGTGTTCTAACACCGTATTACAAAGAGAATGTTCAATATTCCAATGATGAACTCAAAAAGGAAAATGAAGATGGAATTTCAATTTTATTCTACCTAACAATGATCTATCCTGGTGAGTATTTCTTTTATATGCTTAGTTATCATTTCTTCCCCTTCAATGCATTTGCACTCATGTTATTTCCATACATTAATGCAATTCAGATGAATGGGCCAATTTCGATGAGCGCATAAAAAGCGAAAATCTTGAAGAAGATAGAGAGGAGTATGTTCGTCAGTGGGCATCTTACAGAGGGCAGACACTCTCTCGGACAGGTATTGATCACAGTCAAATTGATAGGGCCGGACTCGGGTAGTATATATCCTGTTTTCGAACCGGGCATTTTAGTCCTGTCCGATAAAGCCTGTGGCCCGTTTAGGGCCGGTTTGCCCGTTTAGTCCTGTCCAACTTAAATGTTAATTTTCTGACTTTTTCTATTTATTTTCTTGTAGTGAGAGGAATGATGTACTATTGGCAAGCCTTACTCCTTCAGTACCTCATAGAAAATGCAGGAGATAATGGTGAGTTCACTATTTCACATATGCTGGTTTTCGAATTAAAATCCAAAGATTTGGCCGAAACCAATTTATTTACAAATGATCTATAACACTGTGTCTAATACAGGTATTTCTGAAGGCTACCGGACAGTTGATTTCAATGAAAGAGATAGGAGGCTTCTTGAACAAGCAAAAGCTCTGGCTGATTTGAAATTCACCTATGTTGTTTCATGTCAACTGTACGGTTCACAAAAAAAGTCCAAAAATACTTTCGACAGAAGCTGCTACAATAATATTCTCAATCTGATGGTAACGTAAGTCAATACAACCTTTGTAAGCTAAGTCCAATGTAATATTTTGGTGAACTATTTAAGGTCCTTGTAAACTAAGAATGTGATTGACGATGATAAAATGTATCGTTCCTTGCAGGCATTCAGCCCTTCGTGTTGCTTACATAGATGAAACAGAAGACACAAAAGGGGGAAAGAAAGTGTACTATTCTGTTCTTGTCAAAGGAGGGGAGAAGTATGATCAGGTATGGAGAAAAAAATGTTCTAAGCTATTTGCACGATTTAAACTGAAGAGGTTCTTTACTTTGTATTATTATTGTTCTTAAATATTTAATGAAATACTTTAATATCAATGTATCATTATCAAATATATATAAAAAAATTCAAAATAGAATCTATTTGGATAAGGTTCAGTTTGGTCAAGTTGGTTTAACCGTTTAAGGGCTTGTATAATGATTCTATCTTATATTAAAGGAAATCTATCGCATCAAGCTTCCGGGTCCTCCAACGGAAATTGGTGAAGGGAAACCTGAAAACCAAAATCATGCCATTATATTTACCCGTGGAGAGGCTTTGCAGACCATCGACATGAATCAGGTAACTTTTCTTTCAACTTTAATTTAAAAATATTATTAATTAGGAAATACTCTCTGTATAACTCAATACTCAATTTTTGTTATACTTTTTTATAGGATAATTACTATGAAGAAGCTTTCAAAATGAGAAATGTATTGGAAGAATTCCATGCACATAAAGGCCAAAGGAAACCAACTATATTGGGTTTAAGAGAGCATATATTTACCGGAAGGTTTGCCTTGTTACAATTCTAGTATTTAATTTTGTATAACTCAATACTCAATCTAACTTGTTTCTTATTTTGCAGTGTTTCATCACTTGCTTGGTTTATGTCAAACCAGGAGACCAGTTTTGTGACCATTGGCCAACGAGTTTTGGCAAATCCATTAAAGTAAGTCCCAAATTGTTTCTCCTTAACTGCTCTCAAATTTTACTCTATACAAAAAATACATTATGTTTCTTCAACAGCCATATCTTGTATTATTCCTTGCATAGTAAACTTATGTAAAGTAATCCATGTTCTTGAATTTGCAGGGTCCGATTTCATTATGGTCATCCAGATATATTTGACAGAATCTTCCACATAACCAGAGGTGGCATAAGCAAAGCATCAAAAACTATCAACTTAAGCGAGGACATTTTTGCAGGTACGTTAAGGTTGAGTAGAAACTGTCTATCTGATGAATGGAAATTTTTACTAATTGTGATTTTAACATCTATAGGGTACAATTCAACTCTACGCCAAGGATATATTACACATCACGAGTACATTCAAGTTGGTAAGGGGCGAGATGTTGGATTGAATCAGATTTCACTCTTTGAGGCTAAAGTCGCAAATGGAAATGGGGAACAAACACTTTGCCGTGATGTTTATCGCCTTGGCCGACGATTTGACTTCTTCAGAATGTTGTCATTCTACTTCACAACAGTTGGCTTCTATTTCAGTAGCATGGTAATTTATGAAATCTCCTTTTGAGGATCTTATCGTGATAGTTGACTGCTAATATTAATATTACATTCTCGAAATGTACTTTGATGAATTTGAGTATATCATTATTTCTTCTGATGTAGGAGTTAGATTTTGTTGCATACACTGCCTAGTTTCAGAATAAAAGAATAATAGAAATGACATAAATAAACTTGTAAATTGATTCTACTGTGTTCTGAGTTATATAAATTGAATTAAATGAACTTGTATTTATTCATGATGTGAAATAGGTCTCCTAAATCCTTCAAGTTGGTTAGGATTTATTACACATCATTGTGAACTTGAGTGAGCTACTATACAATCACGAATACGATTGTTAAACAACTAAGTGTCATATCAATAGGACTTGATTATGAAAGCACAGTCGTATTTTTCGTTGATTAAAATGGATTTACGCTAATGCATTTATTTTGATGTGACACATTTTTCAGATAACTGTGCTGACAGTGTATGTGTTCTTGTACGGACGATTATATATGGTATTGAGTGGAGTTGAGAGAGAAATTCTTCAAAATCCAGACATACATCAGAGCAAATCACTTGAACAAGCCTTAGCATCTCAGTCTGTTGTTCAGTTGGGTTTGCTGCTGGTGCTTCCCATGGTTATGGAAATCGGTTTGGAGAAGGGATTTCGCACTGCCTTGGGTGATTTCATCATCATGCAACTGCAATTAGCTTCTGTGTTCTTTACTTTCCAGCTTGGAACAAAAGCTCATTACTACGGAAGAACGCTGTTGCATGGAGGTTCTAAATATAGACCAACTGGTCGAGGATTTGTCGTCTTCCATGCAAAATTTGCTGATAATTACCGGATGTACTCGCGAAGTCACTTTGTGAAGGGCTTGGAGATACTTATATTGTTGATTATTTATGAAGTCTATGGCGAATCATACCGAAGCTCAGCTCTTTATTTCTTCATCACAATGTCAATGTGGTTTTTGGCCATTTCATGGCTATTTGCTCCTTTCTTGTTCAATCCTTCTGGCTTTGATTGGCAAAAAACAGTGGACGATTGGACAGATTGGAAGCGATGGATGGGAAACCGCGGTGGTATCGGTATTCCATCGGATAAAAGCTGGGAATCTTGGTGGGATGAAGAAAATGAACACCTGAAATACTCAAATGCCAGGGGGAAAATACTCGAGATTATTCTTGCATGTCGCTTCTTTATCTACCAATATGGAATCGTCTACCATTTGAATATTGCACGTCGTAGCAAAAATATTCTGGTAAAGCAGCTCATTTTCTTTGTTCTACATTAAATGGTGCATGTTTTACCGCACGGTCTTACTAACTTCTGTTTTTTTTCTTTGTAGGTATTCGCACTTTCATGGGCAGTTTTGATTATAGTCCTTATTGTCTTAAAGGTATGTGATTTTGTAGAAGCCTAACATACAAAACTATTACTAACTTAAGTAAAAATTTGATTCTAGCTCAAATTTTAGTCTTCTAACATTTCTTTTCAATCAAACAAGGAAAGCTATAGTTTAGATCATCGTAGCCATTGTATACTTAAAATCATTTCACATTTGTGCATCAGATGGTTTCCATGGGTAGACGAAGATTTAGCACCGACTTTCAGCTCATGTTTCGTATTCTCAAGGCACTTCTGTTTCTCGGCTTCTTATCAGTAATGACAGTGTTATTCGTTGTGTGCGCGCTTACTGTATCAGATTTGTTTGCTTCCATTCTTGCCTTCATGCCCTCTGGATGGGCCATTATTCTGGTAAGTTAAAACTTCTACATCATAGCAAACCATTAGCTAACAACAATTTTCACTCATTTTTTCGAGGACTCCAATGAAAAAATATATTGTTGCAGGGACTAAAACCATATTTTAACATTTTCCATATATGTGAATATATACTTCATTCAAACAAAACAAGTGATGTTCCTTTTTCTATTTTGCAATCAAAGATTGCACAAACATGTAGGGGACTCTTGAAATGGGCTAAACTATGGGCTTCGGTGAAAGAGCTTTCAAGAGCATATGAATATGTAATGGGATTAATAATCTTCATGCCAACAGCAGTTTTGTCGTGGTTCCCATTTGTGTTGGAGTTCCAAACTCGGTTACTATTCAATCAAGCATTTAGTAGAGGGCTTCAGATTTCAATGATTCTTGCTGGAAAGAAGGATACTGACAAAGCTGATTGACATGTTATTATAATTTTAAGGTAATCTTACATTTACTATATGAGATTATTTTCTATGCACTGATGGTGTAAATTTTTACACATGCGTTCAATCAAATCACATCATATATCCCACTTTATCATAACTATTATTATCATATATCCCACATGCGCTTAATTTTGATACACTGCCAGTATAAAAAGTTTTGTAGTCGATAAATCACAATCATTCATGTGTTATTTTAAAAGTAGTTACGATTAAAGTCAAGAAAAATTTATGATCTTCCGATCATTGATTAATTGACAGTGCACAAGAACTTTATTTTAAAAAATTAACATGTTTTCCTCTCCTCACTGATTCCATATCTTTCCAAATGCAGGCAGAATTGGAAGTTTTCAGTTTGAAAAAAATGGATCTCTCACTTATCAGAAATTTTTGGAAGTTCTGATGATTCCCTTTCCGCTTTAGCAAAATTTTACTGACTGAGAACAAGAATGACAAATGAAAATTCAAAATCTAGGCAATGACTAAAATAGGAATTTTTATTTTTACATTTTAAAATGGAATATCTGTGTCAATATTGTATATGTATCAGAGGAGTATAGGGTGATCACTATTTATTTAATGGCTTAATAGATCTTTAGGTCCCTGTATGTTCTCGAATTTTTAGTTTTAGTCCCTGTATTTTGTTTTGTTGCAAATAAGTCCCTGAATGTATAAATTTTTTTGGTTTTAGTCCCTAAAGTCAAAATCCGCAGGAAAATTTGCAGTTTTTGTGGAGATTTTTCTTCAGATTTTCCTGCGGATTTTGACTTTAGGGACTAAAACCAAAAAAATTTGTACATTGAGGGACTTATTTGCAACAAAACAAGATACAGGGACTAAAACAAAAAATTCACGAATATACAGGGACTAAAAGATCTATTAAGCCTTATTTAATTACTTATTTATGTTACATTAGAAAGGGATGTAGACAAAATCATGATAGCTGAATTTAATACAAGAAATTCTTTTCTTTCACATATATTGTTCTGAAGTTACTTTACATTCTGCATTAGTCTCAAATAGATTGCTTTTCAAACTGATTTTTACAAATGCAAATGAAGTGCATAGACATTACAGACAAAATGTATTGAAGTTCAAACTGATTTTCTTTTACATAAGATCCAAAATATGAGCTATTTCTAAATATAATATAATGCAGAACATTCAATTAGGAGAAAAGCTGATTCATACAAATGAAATAGAAACCACAACAAATATCCATACAAAGTGAGTAAAGCATTGAAACAAAACTGGTAAAGTAAGACTAAATGCTTCTATCTCTTGATAATACATATAATATGGAGGTAATTTGCAAGCCAGTTTGCATAGAAATATACATTGCATTAAAATATTAAATCCTAAGAACTAGAAACAAACCTCAAGGGTGAAAATTTTAAACATAATAGGTTGCAAAAGCAATTAATTATTGATTCCTCCAATTGGATGAAGGTTTTCCTTGTAAATTATCATTTGACACCAAAACTCTCCTTTAACACCAATCTCCTCAATCAACCCGGTTGTTAAATCAAAACAAGTTAGTTCATCATTTTTATTTCTGAAGAATATATTTCCCATTTTCCCTGTTCCGATAGGATAATCAATGCAAGAAAAAGGTGCAATATTGAAGAGTCTAATCCATGATTCCTTGACACCAACTTCACCCAAAATTGATATTTGAAAAGATATATTCTCTTTATAATTATATATTATAGCAATACACCCATTTAACACCACCAGGTGATCATTGTGCACATCTTCCAAGGGTAAAGGTGTAATGAAGACAACCTCATTGCATAAGTAAAATGACACCACATATGTTACTCCAATTGCTCTGAACATCCAATGACACACCCCATTCAAGTACACCTCAGTATTTGTACTCAGGTCGCGAGTTGGCATATCAAAATCGAGTTTTTTCCATGAGTTACTTTTTAAACTATATATCTCCCAGAAAGATTTAGGTGTCACATCATCCCAAGGACATTCACTTAAAGTAACTGAAACATAACACACATGTTGAATGACTTTATAGTCATCGGTAACATGATCATAGCCAAATCCATTAAGATCACATGCGGTTATGAATTTAGGTGAAACCTCACCAAGACTAGGAGGAATGACCTTAATTTCATTAGTAGCAGGGTTCCATAGTACAACTTTGGTATTATTTTCACGGTCGTAGATACAAAGAGTGCCATTAATAGCAGAACCTAAAATACCAATAAAATCACCATGTTGAATGTCAAATGGAGGTGGGAACTCCATTTTAACTTTCTTCTCAAAGCTATCACCGGGAAATAAATACAAATTATAATTGAAGTCGAGACTCGCAAACTGGTTTAGAATGAGACAAGCATCGTCATAGAGTGGATTAGGTTTAGATATGAAATTGTCGCGGAACATATTGATGAAATTAGGGTTTACAAATAAAATAGACCATGATTTACGAACGCAAGAAAAATGCTTAAGAGATTTAACAGGAAGTTTAGAGAGAATAGAGAAAGCAATGTCATCGGATATATAGTTACTTCTACTAACCTTCTTTTCATTTGTTTGAGCTGCCATAGAGAACGCGAGTACTCTGAGAAAAACAAATGAAACAATAGGAGGTATGAGATTGTTATCGGCGATAAAATCAAAAGTTGGTTAAAAAACAAAAGGATAAAGGGTTTATTTTTTCTTGAGTTATATATGTTTTTAACCCCTAAAAAATTACGATCTTTTTTGTTTCGGGATGACTAAATTAAAGCCCAATACTATAAAGGCCCATTAAAGCAATGATGTGTATTGACTCTAATACATGTTACCAAACATTGGATAAATGACTCTTACGGAAGATATTTGTGACTCATTCCTTGCACATGGAGACCCCATAATACGGTTATGCCTCACATTACGCTATATATCAATGCATGCACTCACTTTCAAGGTAGATACATTTTTACCCAATTTAGCACTTTCTCTCACCTTAAGCAAGCGTTGGAGTGCTAACATTGTTGCATCCCCTAGTATTTGAAGATCACATCATCAGCCAAATACAGACCTAGCCAATTCACCATACCAGAAAAAATATTCTTATCTAGACGCTCAATTCACTTTTAAGTTTAGCTTTGGAGAAATTATTCATACCAGAAATTATATTCACCTCCCTCCCCTGAAATCTCCTTAAATAGCACAAACATTCTTCTAACTTTTAACTCAACACTTCCTTTAAGTTTTGTTCAAAGTGTCAAATATCTCCTTTTTAATTAAAACTAGCGGTGTTATTTTTTTAGTAACGGTGTTAATTGAAATGAATGTATTTGACACTTTCGATAAAATGTAAGGGAGAGATTCGTGTGGACTTAAAAATTAGAGTCGTTATACAAATTCTAGCTCAACTGAAAAAATGCCGATGAACTAAACTAAACTTAACAACTTGTGATTATGTAAGGATTAAAAATATATTTAACCTTTTTTCTTTTGTGATTGAATATTTTAAGATCCTCGTTTATTGGCTATAAAATATTTTAAAAATTGTTTCCCTATTGCAAAGCTTTTCAATTTTAATTATTTATTACTTATTTTGGTCAAAACAAATTATTTATTACTATTTTTTGACAATATTTAATTAATTATTTAGATGCCATATATAATATCCTTTTTTTTCCCTTCTTTTTTTTTTTTTTGCTAAGGTTTTTTTCCACTATGATAGAATGTCAAATGATATCCTTATTAACTTTTTGTTTTTCTTTACTAGATATCTTCTATGTCTTAAATCTATATATATATGTGTGTGTGTATTTTTTTGTTTCTGTGATGACAAAAATTGATTCTACCTAAAAACATGTGTATGCATTTTAGGTATGAGAAAAATTGATAGAACCTAAAAATGAGCTAGAAACTAGAACAATAATCTATATAGAAAATGAGTAAAGCATATTTTATTTTATTTGCGTCAACTAGTATAATGGCTAAAAATTTCTCCCTAGTGGATAAGTGAGATGACTGAAGTTTGAACCACAACTCTCTACATATATAATGCAATGTCTCAACCTATGAAGCACGGACACTTCTCGAATTAGGCATGTCCATGTCGGACATGTGTCGGTGTCGGTGTCCGACACTTTGATTACATTGAATTGTGTCATTTTTACAAATTATTATCGGTGTCGACGTGTCAGTGTCCGTGTCATTTCCAATGTCCATGTATGTATCCGTATTTCATAGGTCTCAATCAACTGAGTTAAGTTCACGCACAAATACTTATACTTTGAATGATACATAATATGGGCCATGGTAGAACTAGAGACAAACCTCAAGGGTGAAAAATTTACCTCAAGGGTGCACTAAAATATTCCTATTTACTAAACTAACTCAAGTTATTATCTAAAGATCATGACTTAAAAAAAAACAAGCACATTTGATACAATAGGAAGATGAATTTGATGAAGGTAGTTAAGACACCTAGCTTTCTTGGATTTTCCTCCAATTCTCTCTTTGCTTTCTTGAGTTGAAATCTCCCTTCTTGCTCTCTAATAATTTCCTTCTATCCAATTTGGCTACTTACTATCTATGAGAAGTGTGGATCATGGTGCATCACTTGCATGCAAGTTTCAAGTTGGGGGATTATTGAAAGTGATTTCAAAGGTTTTACTTAAGAATTTAGGCCAATTTTTAGGTGCATGCAATTTCTCAAAGAATGGAGATAATTTTCAAGATTACCACTTTATCCTTGTTACAATTAGGTACCAATAAGTATACTAATTTTCTGAGATGTTACAACATTATTTAATTTCTAAAGCATAATTTTCGTACATTATTGGTGATTTTAAAAGTACGTAGTTAATTTCTTTTAGTGATGTACCGAATATGTTTTACTCATAATGAAAAAACTCTTCTTTTTTTTTGTCAAGTAGCCTAATGACTTGAAATTCCACCATTAAGGTGAATAAGTGAGATGATCGGGGTTCGAACACCAATCCCCTGCATAATAATGCAAATGTCCACCAATTAAACTAAGCCCATGGGACAATGAAAAAACTCTTTACACGTATTGTGAATATTTAAACTAATTCTTTGATTGAGTTAATAGCATTTAATATTTTAAAATGCTATATAATTATATGATCCTAATTTTTTTTTGACACAATTATATGTTCCTAGTTAAAAAATACTTTATTTGCTTCATTGTTTGGTTGGTTTTTTTTTTTTTACTTAAATTTAAATCACTCTTTATTTTAATTTTTTTTATATTTTTAAATTTCTGAAAAAACTTATAATGCTTAACAATAATGGAAACAAATAATATGGATAGTGATGGAAATCATTTCATTTTCAATAAATAAGTAATTACTGAAAAGATAACCAACATTAAAAAGTTTGTTACAATTTTTCACTTTGTTTATTTCTACATATATAGTTATCTTGGTAAATCTTCATGATTTCTTTAAAATATGCATGCCCCAATGCCCCATATTGTAGTATCATTGAACCCTGTACAAAAATGAGAAGAAAATACGAATGTGATAGCAGTTGAATAATAATTTATTTTGATGGTTTGGAGGGAGAGATGTAAAGGTTAGTTGATAAGGTAATCATGAGTTCAATTCATTCCATTTGAAAAAAGAAAGAAAAAATTTACAACTAATTTTTTACATTTAAAATATATATACATATATGTGTGTGCGCGCGCGCGTAGTTAGTAAGAAAAAAAGAAGACAAACTTACGAATTGCAATCGGTGCTTGGATCAAATGAAACTGAAAGACTAATGTTACAAAGATGTGGCAATTCTTTTGATCTATCAGAATGAACTCCAAATCTTGACGCAGCAGGTTTGAGACAATTACATACATCCCTCCGAATCGGAGTGGTATTGGCCTTTTGATTTAAAGTATTTGCTCCTGCGCAACAATAACTGGATGGTGTATCAGGGCCAAGTCCCTGCAAAAACGGAAGACATGGTAGCAAGGACAGAAGAGCCTCAGGGCAGCTCACATCATCAATTTGGCGTGCATCCAATGTAGTTACTAGCATGCCTAAAACCATCACAATCATTGAAAGAGAAATATATTTTTTTCCCATCATCATAATTTAAATATATGTATATGTGTGTATATGTAAAATATTGTTGTGGAATTTTAGAATGGATGGTTTCTACAAGTATGCCTTAATTTATAGGCAAGATATGTTACCATTTTATGGTAACTCATTAGTTTCTTGATTGTTGTTTATATTTTTCTATGAAAGCCTCATTTCTGATTTAATATTTCATTTATTAGTCTTTTTATAAGAGGAATCATATTATTACCTTCAGTATAAATGGTCAAAGCTAATCTTTAAAATAATAAATTATAACTTTAAAATATTTTAATAATATATATAGTAATCAAAATTTGTGATGAATATTATTAGTGGATGTTCATATAAATCACCGGCACATGTAATTGGCTCATTATGTTTACCTATATATAGATATTATGTAATGTAACTCTAATCCGAGTGGTGAATAATATAGACTATTGTCTTTCTCATTTCTCTTTGTTCATCTATATTATTACTCTTGTTTACATCAATTTATAACAAAATTCATCTAATAGTAATTTTTTGAACTAGAAAAACTACGGAAAACGCATTCAGAAATTTTTTTTAAGGGCAAAATTAGAATATAAGGGTAGAAGAGATATGTAAGGGGTGGGAAGAGAATTTTTCAAATTAGATAGTCATGGTCTACAAGGGTTCTCCATTGCATATTGGGCCAAAATATGAGTGGCTCAGATACCATCTATGTTAACATAACAAAAATTAACGAGAATTACTTTTGTTGTCCTACTACTTTTGGGGCGCGCCCTACGAATATACAAAAATACCTCTTGTTCGTGACTTAAGTCACGGACACCCCTTAAAATATCCTATCGGATTTTATTTTTATAACGTCCGCTACTTAAGTCACGTACGGACGGTATTTTTCAAAATTTCTCATTTTTCCTACATCTGTGACTTAAGCCACGGAATAGTATTTTGGTAATTTCGTAGGGCGCGCGAGCAACCCATAGGCGGCAAAAGTAATTCTCAAATTAACAAAGCAACCTATGAAATTCGTCTCTAACTTTATATGGCCTTTCCAAAATAGGTCTTAGAATATGCTAGAGATTAAATTAATAGTAAATGAATAAAGTTAAAAAGTTATTAAAATATAAAAACTTAATTAATAATAAGTGGTTAAATATAGAGACCAATTTAATAGTTTAATAGAAATATAGAATCAAAAACTTTTTGAAAAATCTATAAAGGTCCCGTTTGGATTAGCTTATTTTTGAGTTTATGCAAACAGCTTATGCTATTTTTATGTATTATTATAAGTTTATCAAGATAGTTTATGATAAAATAACTAATAAAAATATAATTTTCACTAGTTTGAACTTATAAAATAGCATAAAACCTAATTTATATTGCATAATTTGTTTGCATAAGCTAGGCCAAACGGACCCTTGATAATTTCAGCTCTAATGCATCATATCCAAATTATCAAGGGCTGAAATTATCAAGGGCCCGTTTGGCCTAGCTTATGCAAACGGCCTACGCAATATAAATTAGGTTTTATGCTACTTTATAAGTTCAAACTAGTGAAAATTGAATTTTTATAAGCTATTTTATCATAAACTACCTTGAAAAACTTATAATAATACATAAAAATTGCATAAGCTCAAAAATAAGCTAGGCCAAACGGGCCTCAAGTCTGGTGAAGAATATTTGAAAATTGTTGGAGTTACCTTCCTAAGTAACTATAATACATTCATATAGAGAGACTAATAAGTGTGCTCATGATTTAGCAAACATTGGATGCTGGTTAGATTATCATACTATTGTGATTTTCTAATAGTCGGTTTATAGTGTGGAAATTTTTACCTCCCGTTTAATTTTTTTGTAATTTTCCTTTTTTGAATTTTGGACTCTCTTTTGTATCAAAAAAATGGTTAGAATTTGAAATTTCATATTTGTTCCATATTTAAAATGTGTGGGATTAACCGCTAAACTATTGTAAATTGTTAGGATCATCAGATTTTATATACAGAAATCTGATTATATTGGCAAGTGCATTTTTTATCTCAAATTATTAAAAAAAAAATAGTTTAAATAAAAAATGTTAGAAGAAAATGTTTGAAAAAATTCGTGATTAATTTTCAAGTGAAATAATTTTTAGCTAGTTTTATTTATCTCTCGGTAAATTCCAAATTATCAAAACTTCATTCCTCCAAAAATCAGCAGATTAAGTAATTCAAAAAATATTTTAAAATACATAAATATTAATAATAATTTTAAATCATTATTTAAAGTATTAATAAATTTTAATCTCTTTTTTTTAGGAATCAATCTTTTAATCTCTTTGTAAGAAGAAGGGTAAATAAAAAATAAATCGTTCCACTTGGATTCAAGCACTCTCAGTGTCATCATCTCAGGTAGTCCACAAAACCCTTCATCTCTTCTTCTTCCTCTATTTAATTTCCAAATTCTATTTCTTCATTCTTCTTCTTCTTCTTCTTCAACTATCTTTCTTCATCAAGGTTTCATAAAACTGAGAACAGAATCTAAGAATCAATATGTTAAATGTGACTTTGAGGGATAACAATTTTTTGTTGAATTATTTCTTTGCTAGGGTATGATCAATTTTAAGCATTGGTAGGTTTAAGCATAAATACCTGTTTGAATTGAATTATTTGAGCTTATTTACTCTCATAAGCAGTTCTGAGACTAGACTCTGTTTGGATTGACTTATTTTGAGCTTATACGAAACAGCTTATGCAAATAAATAAGATTTTATGTATTATTATAAGTTTTTCAAGGTAATTTATGAGAAAACAACTTATAAAGATACAATTTTTGTCGGTGAAAACTTATGAATTAACATAAAAGTTTATTTATTTGCATAAGCTATTTTCATAAGCTCAAAAATAAGTCAAATCCTCTTAAGGTCTCAGGTTCGATTCTCTCTGGTGCCAATTTGGGTGGGCTAATTTAGCTTCTTCAAAACAAAAAAAAATCAAATCCAATCCAAACGGGCTTTCAAAAAGCTTATGGAAGCAATTTATTGCTTATATTTCATATAGACTGTTGGTCCATAAGCTGTTTCAGCTTATTTTTATATACTTATGAAAACAACTCATAGCTTATATTATGAAGAAAGTTTGTTTTTATTTTATCTTTTGTTATTAGAAATAGCTTTTACATAAGCACTTATATGATAAGAACTTATGCTATAATGCACCAACCAACTTTTGACAAGTTTTTTAGTTTTCTTCTCTAAAGTAACATGACGACTTTATGGTTTGTCAATCTTTATGCTGCAGGTGTGGTTTGAAGTTTTCTATTAATAACTACACTTTGTGATTGTGACAATGGTTTTGATAAGCGGGACTAACAAAAGGTATGATTTAAAGTATCGTGAAAAACCATAGTTTTTTTTATTGTTCGGCTCCTGTTTGTTTAGTATCAATGTTCTTGTATATTACTATAACTTTTATTAGGATAGAGAACACGGGAATTAGAGTAATTAAGAGTTAATTAGCTGCGTAGCTAGTTACAGGAATAAATATTTGTATAAACCAGAGGATACTAGAATAGAGGGGATGCATCGTGTATTGTAAACATTGTGTGAATAGAATAGTCGCTCTGTTGTAGAAGGAGCAGCCATATGTTTTTGTAGAGTATTGGTTAATGTTAGAGTTTCCAAAGCACTCTTTCATATGTTGTCAGGGAAGTATTGTGTGGAGTATAGAAGCCATGCTTTTCTGATAATGTGAAAGTTATGTTGTAATCTGATGTCTATTGTCTTGTGATTGGAGTATAATTCTAAAATTTTAAGGAAAATTTGTTGTAGTGCCTTCTTAAATTCTATGGACTGAAGTGTCCTTATTGGCTTCTTTATGGTTCTCAGATCATAAAAATGGTTATTTTGGAGCGCTTTCTTTGTTGGACTTCCCTTTAGAAGCATTATTTGATGTTGATCTTTGAATTTCCGAGAAGTATTGCCAATATTTCAAAATTAAAATGAAGCTTTTATCC